>CM027661.1:10000000-12400000 GCA_015731905.1 Salix dunnii | reverse complement strand
TTCTACCATTTGAGTTGCATCCCTGTTGAGATTCGATTTGGTGATATTTAATATATTTACTAAATATTAATGTTACTATTACAATCTATGGTTAACTGAGTATGGTGCTACAATAAAACACTGATTTCATTTAGCTTATAGTGAGTCATAAACCCGCGTTTCACTATTGGGACTAAATAATTTTTTTTATCCAGTTTTAACATGTATATATTTTTTTTATTATTCTTTTATTTTTTTATATAGTTTCGATCCCTTGATTTTTTCGATCCTTCTAAGATAATTCTTAATTTTTTTATTTATATCTATACACCTCTACTTTTAGTTTAGATTTTTTTATTTGTATTAAATGCAATTTGCATTAAAAAACATAGTGAGTTCAGCTTTGGTGGTGTAAAATGAGAGTGAAACTCTCTCTTATATATGTATATGAAAATTATTTTGTATTTGTATATTATAAAAAGCATGTGCAATATCCTTAATAATCTGGGATTTAACTGTTGATTTTTATCTTATTAGATATTATTTTTGTTATTTTACTGTATCCATAAACATTAAAAATCTAAAATATCCCTTAACTCATGACTGAAATCATTGTTCATCGAGAGGCAAAATAATAATTCTACTATTACAATTCACAGTAATCTGTGTCTAAGTATATAGTGAATTTTATTGCGCAAAACTTTGATCTCTTTTAGCTTTTTAGCTAGGATAAAATTGCTTGTGATATTATTATTATTATTATTATTATTATTATTTTATTAGGAATAAAATAAAATGAGGTGATGGTTTTATTTTATAAGGAAAAGCAATTACTATATGTGCTCTCTATATTCATGTTTATCGTGGATTACAATAATATTTTTCTATCGTTATTATTTTTTAATTGTATCGATTTATTAGTTCATCCTTTTATAGTTTTAGTCTCTTATTTTAGTGTGTGTTAAAAATTTAAAGTTTTTAATCACACATAAAATATTATGATATTATTTTGATATCATGTATTAATTTGTTTTGAAAATTATAAAATGTTTTTCTTTTAATATAAAAAATTACTTCAGTTAAAAACTTTACATTTGTTAAGATAAATAAACTATATACTTGTAAAAAAATTATTTTAACAAAAAAAAACTTAAAATGACTTTTTTTTAAGCTAATAACAATACCATTATTTTTTTTTAAAATCTATACTTTTTTCAAGTTTGAAAAAATATTGATCTCACAGGTAGTGTATCGAAGTCCTAATTAAAATTGATTATCTTGTCATTTGATAATACAGTTAATTATTTAAAATAAAAAGTACATATAAAAGACTTGCACTTTTGATGAAAACATGAAATGGGAACCAAGATATCAAGTATTCTGCAGGACTTTCTTGTCTTCGACTGTCCATGCTGGTATTTTTTTAAATTTAGAAATTTTAAAAATACGTGGCAGCACTGCTCTGCCATGTAGCTTCATCATCTGATCTTTTTGAATGATAATCCACGCAAGCAGTGTGGACCCTTGGTTTTCTTTTAATTGTAAGGAATAGACGCAGATAGCGTGAAACTTTTTATTTGCATTGCAAGTGTCATTTACAATTACAGTTGAATGAATATCGAAGCAGCTGGTAAAACATCCAGTCCACAGCACACATGAGTATGCGTAAACAGTGATGAACAGTAAATTACTGAGCTAAGCTCTTTTGTAATGTAAGATCAACTTTAATAGTAAGAGGTATTTTGAAGAGTTAAATTTTAAAAATAGTTTTTTGAATAGTGTATATATGGCTTTTTTATTGATGTGCACTTTAATAGTAAAAGCTATTTTGAAGAGCTATTTTTTTATATTATTTTAAATATAGTGCAATTATCTTGTATATAGTTTAATTATGCAATTAATTATACAATTAATAGGAGTAAGTTATATAATTGAATAATTACTTTTGAAAAACCCTCCAACAATATAATTATTAATTTTTTTTAATTATATTTAAATTAAAAAATGAATTTAAAATTAAAAACCCCGCAATAATTTAAATTTGAAAATTTAAAATATTAAAAAATTATGTCAAAATAAATTAGAGATCGATGAACTAGAGAAAGACTTGCCGTAGCGAGCTTCACATTGTTTTTCACTAGTTTTATGGTCAGCGTATTTAATCCCATTCAATCTATATTTAAAAAAAAAAACACTCAAATATCTTGAAATAATCAAATTAATTTGTAAAGTTATTCGGGTATAATAAAAATTATTTTTAGTCTAGAGTTGAATTAAAAAAATATATTTGTTCCTATTAAAATTATAACACAACTATATAACTAGCCATAACAAATCATTAAAACACAACAAATAAACCCAACATCAACAATTCATTTCAAATTATTGCTTCGTACCATGCATGTTTATCATCAAATTTGATTTAAAATATAATTTTTAAATTATAGCTTTTTTTTCACAGTTGCTATAAATAGCAATCGGGGTAGACAAAGTTAAAAATAGCTTTGTCAATGCCTCTCCCGCTGCAGAGAAATATAGTGCTATAAAATGCAAAATTAATATTATTTTAATTATGCCTTTTCTTTTAGCACTGCCGTTGCAGATGCTCTAATGTAATAGGGCACTAAAACAACCAAACATTGATTTAATGAGATGTTGAGTTACATCATTTTTTTATTTGATTTTTATAGGATTTTCACTGATTTTAAAAATAACTTGGTTATATTGAGTCTTTTTTTTTTAAGTTTATATTTTCTTACGATAAAATTTAATTAAAGATATGATTAAATTTTTAACAAGATCCATTATTACTCATTATCTTTTATACCTGTACCAAACACATATAACACCTCACTTCTTGACAATAATTTACATTTTTAAGTTGTTTGATTTAAAATTAAAAATTAGTTTTAAAGGATGTTTAGTATCTTTATAATTTAAAGAATTATATATTAAAACATGTTAGGTGTCGCTATCTAACGTCGCTATAACCCTTTTTTTTTTAAAAATAAAATATTTGACATCTTTTTTTTAGAAGGAATATATATTGTTTAAGAAGTCAGTCTAGTATTATAATCAATAAAAACAGTAATTGATCAACAAAAATATTCTATCTGAGGTGGAATGTATTGTTAATTTTGTCTTGGATTGTTAAGGGTCTATTGTGCTGTGTGTCTTGATGATCTGTGTATGATATTTTTAACTTCATTGTTAGTAAAAATTCAATTAAAAATGTTTATAATATTGACATTAAAAAAAATTACATGAATAAAAAGCTTGATATTTCTAATTTTGGTGCTGGCATTTCTAACTCTAGCATGAACAAGAGTATTTTGTTTACACTGCACTCGAGTCAACCAACCTGACAGGCCGGGTCAGCATTACCAACTGCTTTTAGGGGTTCAAAGAATATAGAAGGACTTGAATTAAAACCATAACCTATTTCTAGGCCCGCTCAAAGTTGCGCTTAGAATTGGGGCTAATGTGATAATAAGAAAAACACTACAGGAGAAAAATAAATAAAGTAGAAGTACAGGGCTCTAACAGAAATAAGAGAAAAAGGAAGGATTCACTGGTGAAAGTGAAAGTCAAGGGAGGCGAAGAGAAGAGGAGAAGAATCTCAATCTCCTCTTTGAACAGTGACAGGCAGGACACCTCTCACACGTTAACTCCGAGGAAAGAAAGGAAAGATCCCATAGCGCTCTCTCTCTGTATCATCATCATTATCACTTTCACTTGGAAACCAGAAAGGGAACATACAGAGAGAGAGAGAGAGATTTGAAACAACGCAGAGCTCAAAATAGAAATCAATGATTTTGTTGCAGTCCCATTCCAGATTTCTCCTTCAAACATTATTAAATCGTGTCCAAAAGTGACTCTTTTTATCATTTCTCTCTCATTGTACACATCCAAGAAATGATTTTTATTCCACGACTGATTTTCTTTTTAACTGGGTTGATTTCAGTCTTGAAAAGGCAGTCGAATTGGATTACCACTGGGTGGAGTTTGATGATGTTCGTTACCATATTCTGGTGAATACCAAGATTCCCTTTTTTAGTTTCCTTTACTGAGTTTTCCTTGTTTTCCTGGTTTGTTTTAGATAATATCTTTGTTGGGTTCTTTGCTTTCTTGTTAGGTGTCAATGAAGAATCCAAATGTCTTGCTGCTATCCGTTTCGTTACCAATCCCACCTCCAGAAGCTGTTTTCATGGGTGGACTTCCGTTTGGAGCCATTGAAGCTATAAAGGCTACTTATGGCGTTGTTGTGCAGATTCTCGATCCTCCTCGAGATGGCTTTAACCTCACTTTGAAACTCAATTTGGGGAAACTTCCACCCGATGAAGGTTCTACGAGTTCCTTTTCTAAGGTCATTATTTGCTTGTTATGATGTCCATGCCATAGGACGCTAGCATGTTTTGTAGAATGTAGCGGATCGTTTTGTCATGATCCTTGGTTAACAACAAGGATTTGGGGAGAACAGAAAGTTTAGCCAAGATAAAAGAAGAGAATTGAGAGAGAATTAGAAGAATATTAGGGAGAAAGAGTTCTGCAAAACTGTACAGAAATGTCAACTCATACTACTTGCCTTTTCTAGAATTACACGGTACAGTATTTATGCTATACTTTTTAACTGGCTATGTTAACCAACTTCCCATGCCCAACTAACACTCTAACTGCCAGATACATACAAATCACCTGTGAATCATTAACAATCACATGTTGAATTATTTTTGCTATTGCCTCTGCTTACTGCCACCGGAGTTGCTGTTGCTAAGCTGTTACTGAAGCTAACACATTTCCATTCCACATTACATGACATTGCCTTAAATTACATTTTACCGAAAGATGGCACCAAGAGTTACTTGATAAGCATCCTCATCTTCATTGGTTTGCCTTTTTTATTTTTCCTTAAAGATTCATCCATTGCAGGATTATGCTTTGGTTATATATTCTTCTTTTTGGTCCTTTGTTAGATCTTCATCAAGTTCAAGTTTGGTTAAAAAATTCTGACCATATTACCATTAAATACTAGGGAAAGTTCCAACGACAACTTGCTGAAATAGCTTAGTGAAATGGGAGGAGTGTAGTGACATTTGGAATTGACCCAAAAACTTGTTCAAATGGATGGATATCCCCTTGATTATTACAAAAAAAAGGATGTTCAGTCCAGGGAATTACCTCATGAATCCAAAAATTTAGTCTACAGGTGCATGTTGCTTGGAAGATAAAACTATTCTTAATCTGAATATAGCTTCACAACCTCCAGGGTGTAAAATAAGATAAATATATAATTAAGCATGTTTTTTAAAGGTTTGCTTTATGTCATTTGTTTCTAGTTTTATATCTAGAGTGGATTTGTACTATAAAAGGTTTTTCTTCCATTTGTTAGGAGCATCCTGCTATTCCACACCTGAAATCTATATGCACACTTTGCGAAGTTTTAGAAGCCTCTAAGTGAGAGATAGATCTTGTACAGTTATTACTTGGACCAAATGTGCTGGTAATGGAGGACAAGGGTATTGCCTTGGGACATTTGCGACATTCACTTGGAAGGGCTAATTCATTATTTTATCAATTCCTTAGACTATGTTGTAGCCAAAACATCAGTACTCGGAGACTTTGGCATATTTATCATTGTAGAATTCTTCCTGTTTGCTTCTTCTCTTACACATCCCTGTTCCTCTGCTTATGTCTGATGTTTAATTACTCTCCCTATCCTTTATTCATTCTACTGGCCTTTTTATTTCTATGCTACTCAGAAAAATTTATGTGAGCAGCATTGGATGTCACAAGAATGGTTCAGTTGGACTATAATCGTGTCAATATATTGTGGAGAATTGAGTGGCTGCTGCAAATGCAGTTACAAAGCCCTTTTCATCCCTTGCATGGTGGGATTTTGTATTGCTGTTTTCTTTTTCTCCTCGAATACTAGCTCTCTTTGTTGTAGGGGGCTCTATATACCAACCATACAATAAAAGTTGCAAGTCAACTGCCCGCAGCCAATTGAACGTTCCTTTCTGCACATGAATGCATTGGTTTCTCTCTTTATTTTGCAGGATTAACTCTTGCTACTTTAGGCGATTCTTGTGTGGATTAGGTTGTGATTAAGTTTCTTGGTCTTATTCATTTTAATGACTGTTATTAATGTTGTTCATAGAAAGTGTACTGTTGATATTGTGCAGAGCACAGGTATGCTCTCTTGGTAAAGATTGCATCTGTTAGGGAAGTGGTGCTAGGTGCTCCATTAAGAGTAGTTTTAAAACATCTTTCATCAAGGACTGTTATTCCTGGTATAGATGGGCTTCTGGCCCTCGTGCATCGGTCCAAGGAGTCTTTCTTCCTTGTTCCTCAGGTATGATCACAAGTTGGAAGGGGATAAAACATATCACTTGAACTTCTTCATTTACCTTCATGCGATTACCCTTATACCTATAGAAGAAAGAATATTTTAGCTAGCATTTTATGGTGCAAAGAGGGGAGTCTCTCTTCCTTTTATTCAATGTTCCTTAATTGATACATATTTTGTGTATTGCAAATGCAGTGGGGATGTTTTTTTTTCCAAGTCCTTTAAAACAGCTGGAAACCCCTGTGTGCCTTAATTAATACATGCATGTACACCTTATCAAAAGAATTACTTGCAGTGTACAGTGGTTATGTTCTAGAAATGTCATCTTTGGTCGTGTCTTCTTCCTCTCTCTTCCTATTCAATTTTTTATCTTGCTTGCCTTGGCTTTTAGTTTATTTTGAAAGATTAGTTTCTGGGTTACTTCATATTGTCTGTTTGTCATATGACCCATATCTAGTAACATGAGAACAATCACGGATTGAAATTTAACTGAGTGAGAAACTTTAATTGTTTAATGCAGCCAGACAAGGTTACCGTGATATTTCCCATGAGATTCAAGGACTCCATAGATATTGCTTTTGCTACTTCCTTCCTTCAGGTACTCCATATGTAGTTATGTTTTACTTGTCTATGTTGCTTCTCAAAAATTGTATATCTGTGGGCAACAGACTATACTTTCACTGATATACTTTATTTAGATGCTAATATTACAATTATTTATAATTCTGTTGCCTAGGCTGCTTACCACAAAATTCTTGTGTAACCATTGTTGGTTACCATTTTTCTCTTAACATTATAAAGTTTGATTTGCATTCAGGAATTTGTTGAAGCCAGGCGTACAGCTGGACTTAATAGTGCTCCTCCTTGCTTGTGGTCTCCTACCCCACCGCTTGAATTGAAGGAAGCTCCTGCTGAAGCATTGTCTGCAAATGCAGGATTTGTCTCTTTTGGTAATGTCACAAGAATTGCTACATTAGTTCCCTCCATTTTTATTGCAGCATAACAAATTGTGCATACTTGAAACAATGCAGTCATTTTTCCTCGTCATGTGGAAGGCAAAAAGTTGGACCGGACAGTGTGGAATTTATCAACATTTCACGCATATGTTAGTTATCATGTTAAGGTGAGGTTCCGCAGATTGCTCCCACCTTTTATTTTGTTACCTGTGAATGTTTCACATATTTTGGAATGTAGAACAACAAACACAGGCACACACAGTGACTGAAAAGATCCTCTAATTTCTGTCATACTATTTGGGGGTGCAACGGTTATTTTTCAAAATGGCTTTGGAATTTGGACCTAGTAGTTAACCAGAGTTTGCATAATCAAAACTACAACTCTGTGATGATCAGTTAAATGGTGTGCTCTGTTAACCAGGAAATCAAAAAAGTATTATAGATTGTACTAGAAAAATGTTCTCTGTTCTTTGCACAGAAACTTGACTCTTTGTTTGAACTTGTTTTTGTTTTTCCTTATTGCTAATATGCGCTTCAAAGAAATAAGATGCATAAATTCATCATTTGACCCAATCTAATTTTTGTTCCTATTGCTAATGTATAAGAACCTTCAATCTAAATAATAGCATATGGATCTATGGTTGTGCTCCTGCTTCCTTTAACCTCTCACTTGAACACATAATTATTGGGTGCACTTTACTCAACAGTGTTCGGAGGGTTTTATGCATACTCGCATGCGAAGACGTGTAGAATCTATGATTCAGGTAAAATCTTCATCTTTCACAGTTGACTCTGCTTGCTCAGTTTTCTCTGTGTAGCGTACCTTGGTGGAAAATAATTATTGAAATGTAGTCTGAAGAAATATAGCTCTGACAGGAAAAAAGGTTCTTTCACAACCCAATAATTTTAATGCGGGTTCTCATAGTTTTGCTGTTCATTTGGTCTTAAGCTACCTTGTTGCTACTTGCTAGCAAGCTGTGCAGCATCAGCACTCCATGTTAAGTTTAGGTTTATTAAAATCTAGAATGGTGTGGGATTTAGTGATAGGGGATAGCTGCTCCATAGGGCCTCCAGATGAAACCGAAAAAAAGAGAGAAAGCGATTGGGTATGTTAAGCTGCACAAAACCGTCAAGCTAGAAGAAGCTAGAAGAGGTCCACGGTTGATATTAGGAAAAGGAGTCGTTGCATTGTTGCTCTTGTTTTTCCCAAGGGAAGCCAAGCAACTCACTGACATAGGCAATGGACCTTGCAGGGCTGTACTGCTGTACTTGATCTTAACTCATAAAATCATTTGTTGATGCCCCCAGTTGAAATGGCTGTTTGTTTGGTGACGGTGATAGGAATATATTGCCATTACAGGCAACTAAAGGTTAAGCCATTGCAATGGTGTCAGTTAAGTGGAAGGCTAGAACGCACAATTAATTTCCTAGCAACTGAAACTGCTGCCTATATGACCATTTCCCAGGCAAAGTGTAGAGCTTTGCTTTTCAGACAAGTCTAGGCTTAAAGTTCAATCATGTTTTTAACTATTTTTTAGTTTTAAATTTCTTTTTTGTGTTTCTGAATTATTTTAATGTGTTAAAAATATTTTATTAACAGCCTCATTGAAATATTTTTTTAAATTAATTGAATTTTTTTTTTCTGTCGTTAAAAATACTTTTTTAAATAATATATATTATTTAATATGTTTCCTAGAAAAAATCAATTTTAAAAAACAACCTCTTAATCATTTCAAACAGGCCATAAATTTCCCTTTCATCCATTCTCATTTGGTATCTAGGGATTACGGGGACATGTTCAGATAGTTATCCAAAAGAAGCGCGTTTCTCTGTCCTTGTCTTCTGTGCGCTGTAGTCTGTCTGGACTTGATTGCAGGACCCTCGAATCTCCTTGCATGTTTTTGGCCTAATCAATGATTCGAAGAAAAAAAGAGGGTTATTTATTTATTCTTCTTCGTATTATTATTATTATAGTTAAGGGCTCATGTAGTAACACACGTTGCATCACAGGCCTTAGATCGTGCAAAACCAGGTGTAGAGGGGAGAAAGAAATCACCAAATAGCAGGTCTTTCAAACGTCTGGTATGTCTAAATATTCACCTTCATGATACTTTGAGGAACTTAAAGTTAATCATTTTGACATGTTCTTTCTAACACCTATACGGAATTGTAGAGCCTCAAGGAAGCTCGAGCTAATTCAATCTCCTAAATGTGGAATTCCTGAGGGCATCGAACATATGAAGATGATTGTTAAAGAACTTGCCGGAATCATTTGAGGGGAGGCTGTTACGAGGGCTCTCATCCTTCTCTTGAAGGAGAAAAAAGAAAGGAAAATGAAGGGAGCAAAGCACCATGTTTGGTTGCCAATGTCTACGCTTTTGATATTTGCTGGCTCCCTAGGAACCATATATTCTGTGATTTAAATATCAATTAGGGATTTTATTTTTCTCTGGAAACGTAATTTTGTATAACATCGCTTCAGTATTTCATCGAACCTGTTGATGGGATTTTAGGTAGTTATTAAGAACAAGAACAAAAAAACTAAGTGTTATCAATAAATCATGTAGCTTGTGAGGAAAAACTTGCGGATTTGTTTATTTATTTGTCTTCTTTTACATTTTTGTTTCTTAATAATTTGGTTTTTTAAAATTGTGGTGGTTTGAGATTTGTCACAATGAATGCTTTAGATCTTGCATATGCAGAACTCGTGGTGTTATGAGAATGTTTCGTTGCTTAATTAATAGTTTTTATTTGGGATTTGAGTTGGTAACTTATTTCTGTTGCTCATATATAGTTTCTTCTAAGTAGTTAGTTTGGAAAAATAAAACAAAATAATACTCATGGAGTCATTAATTTATTTGGGAGTTTAATTGAGATTATTTTTTAAAATATTTTTTATTTAAAAATATATAAAAAATAATGTTTTTTTTTTTTAAAAAATTATGTTTGAAACTCGCATTTGATGACACAGTTAATGCCAGGAGTTCGTCCCAAATGACAAGTTTGATTGAAATTATATCTTAAAGACACTCGAGGCTCCTTCTATGTATAAGTAATTTTTAATTTCATTTTCTCAATCACTAAATTAAATATACAAATTAATGGAAAGAAAACAAAACAAAAATAAACTAGCTAAAAATTTTTGTACGTGCTGCGTTGTGGATGGAGTCAAAAACTTTAGGATACACACAAGTCAACTTAAGCTAACTTAAACAACATGCGACCCATGATTTGAAGATAGGATACCCTCACAGAAATCAAAGGGAAAAAAATAACAATGTTTAAGGCTCATAATTAAATGTTAAATAATAAAATTAAAAAAAATACATCAAAGAAAAAAACTTGACTCAACCTAATTACACTCTAATAACTTGCCTCCCGCGATACGAGATTAGAATAAAAAATTGAAGGTCTTTCTAAAAAAAATATTCATAGTTGAATAAGTAAATATTAAAAAAAAAACTTGAATTAACTTAATTAACTTGGAATAATAATAATAAAAACTCTCAAGCCCCAATAACACCTAATACCAAGAGGTGAAATTAAGGTTTTTTTTTACTATATATAAAAAAGATACTGAAATTTAATTGAACTAGTTATCAAAACTAATGGCTTAAATAATGAAATCGGCAAAAATAGCCAAGGAAGATAGAACTTGAGGGCAAATTTGTTACCATTTGGTCAATGGAGTTTCTCATTTATACATATGTAAAGCTAATTATTTAATATAATCTTGAGTTTAGTATAAACTGAAATAAGCTATTAAACTTTAATTATTTTTTATTTGAATATTAAGAGCTGTTGTTTTGGTAAAAACTTGTCCTCTCCGTTCAGTTTTTCGTTCCTTTCATTGACTTTCCTTTCTGGATGTTTTCATAGGTAGTGTTGTATTTCTAAGCTAATATTTATTTATGATCTAAATTATGGATAGATCTATTTTTAATAAGAAAAAACAGTTTTAAATATTAAAATTAAAAAAAAAAAACAAAATTTAGAGAGCAAGTTCAATTTAATTGAATAATAAGATTGTTTTGGGTAATTTAGCAAGTCTCGATTTTTTTTTACCATGCAATACAAACATTGTTGTGCTGAAATTATGAGCCCATCGTGCATTAAAAACAATGTAAAGTTATTTCAAATCTAATAAATAAATATTAATTTCAATACCAAGTTGTGACAAGGATAGAATTTATTTAAATTTAAAAGTGATTGTTCGAATTGACAGATGAGGCTTGCAGTTTTTTAAGTTCTCTCTTTCAGGTAACCCGCTTAATTAATGGATTTGCATGCGGTGTATTAATTCCAGCAATAATACGCTCAATTATCATAAAAACAAACGGCTACTTGAGGGCAGTCCACCTGTTGAATAGAAGAGAAAGGAAGGAGGGGAGAAAAAGAAGGGAGTTTTGGAGCGGTAACAGTGACATCCTCTTTTTTTCATGTTTTGGTAAGGGCGAACGAGGATGCCATGTAGCCCTACCTTACGTGTATTCTTATATGTTATTTAGATTAATTATGAGTGTTTTTATTTAGCTGCTGAAGGGATTCAACAAAGACTTCAATCGTGGTGAAGTTAAAAGAGGAGCGAGGGAGAGAAAAGAAAAGCTGCTGTGAGATTTGGAGATGGGAAAAACGCAGGAGCAATCCTGTACAGTAGGAGTATGAACCAAAGAATTTAAAACAAAAATTTGACTGCAAAAGAAACGCAAAAGGAGCCTCTTGTTTTCCATAAACTGGTTCCTGTGAGCATGTGAGTTGGCTAGATGGATGAACTGGCCCAACCCCAACCCGTCTCGTGAAACCATCCAGCTAGGCAATTGCTGTACTTCTCATTGGCTTGCCTCTATCCATCTGCTGCTGCTGGTGGACGGATGGCATTTGACCCACCAAAATAAATCCCCCTGATTATCCACTCTTCCAGCGATATCAACAGTAGGGCAGATAAAATTCAAAACAGAGTGGATGGACCCTACCCCTATGCATCAATAGTAGTAATAAACCAGTAGCAGAGACCGAGGGGGGCTTTTTTTCTCCGTCTCTCTCGTAATGAGAATAGAGCATTTACTGCCTGCCCGCTACTCGGAATCACTGTCCATGCTCTCCATTCCCTTCAGCCCTCTTCGTTTTTGCTGCATGTGAAATTTCACATCCCATGAATAACTCAAACCAAGAAGTTTTCATGACTTGATGCTTGGATAACTGTTACTACAAACAAGCATGGACACAGCAAGTAAAACATTTTCATTTTCTTTTCCGTTCCCCCCCATGTACTTAAATTCATGCCCTGAAATGTACGAGCCTCCACCACCGTCCATATTAATATAAAATAATATGTCGTGTCTCAAAAAGACAATCCATCTCAATGACTTGATTTATTTATTATTTTGGTATGGAAAACAATTCACCTCCTTTCATCATGCAAGAAGATAAATCCAAAACCCTTTCATAGAAGAGTTCGTTAGGTAGAGAGTAGAAACCCTGGGGTTAATGGGAGTCTAGCGTTGGTCTTACACGTGTTCATAAAGTTGGGATTCGTGTCTAGCATGCCTAACACAAATAAGTGATGTACCAATGCTTAATGATGACAGCAGCGTGATATGTGCCCGTGATTGCAATTTGCAAGGGATGGAGACATGGAGGCAACTAAGCAAACAGAACAGAAAAAAGAAGAAGCACATGAACACGAGTTGAATAGCATGATCTTTTTCAGTTCACAGGATGTAAGAAACAGAGACTATTTACCTTCTTCACACATTTCTTCTCTCTAACCTCGTACCGACTCTTTGTTAAGTCAGATAGCCACATCCCTGGAAAACAATACTGCCCAAATACAAAAAACAAACTTTTTATCATTGTTGCAAGTGATATTAAAAATATTTAAAAGATGCCAAGTTTGTGACTACCTGAAGTGCTTTATCAATGTTCTTGGCCCTTTTCTTGGGTCGTTGTGGTAGTTTCGTTCCCTTCATTGCAAAGAAATCATCTTCTTTTTCCTTCCTTGACAAAGCAATATAAATTCTTGGCCACTCGATGACTTCATTGTTGTTCACCTTTTCCCCTCCACTAGCTGCTACTGGAACTGAGACAGTATTGCTAGTTGTTACCCCAGCTTCCTTTTCTGATTTAGCCCGAGTGGAATCAACATGATTCATTTGATGATCACCCTGTACTAATGATCCATTTGGTTTCTCATCTTTTGCCGCTGACCTAGAGCTAGGCATCTTTCTATCAATGTTTTCTGGTGGAGGAGGAGATCTCTTTCCTGCAGTAGATCTAGAAACAACCCTGCTACTGCCACCGCTGTTTCTTGACGGGGACCCATTTCCAGCACCCGATCGCTTTTCTAAATTCCTGGTCATGACCAAAAAAGAGAGAGAGACAGAGAGAAGCAAACTTGCTGATGAGAAATGCTTTGGTTCGGTTCTGAGAAACAGACAAACAAAAGTGGGTTTTCTTAGACTATGAAGTGAATATGGATCAAGGGCAGAAAAAGGGATAAAGTGGGATTTAATACTCACCTAAAACTATAAAAAGAAAGCTTAAAACCTTATTAGATAGCATATGATAGCTGTAGATACACAATCACTACATTACTGTGTTTAAGAATTGAAAAAAAAAAATAGACAAACACATTTCACAAAATTCACCAATACCAATAAAGAGAGAAAAAAAACAAGGTCCAAGCCTTTTTCTTTGAAATAAATTTCAACGAGATGGGAAAGTCTCAAGGTGAGGACAGAATGGTCATGACATTAGCAGGAGGGGAAAAAAAAGGGCACGAAGTGGATGAATGACGGCATGACCCCGTCAAAATAACAAGCCAAAATCAGAAACAAAGCGAACACAGATCAGGGGAGAGATGGCTGAGAATGGGAATGGACTACTTGGATACCCATCAAGCCACTAGGTGAAGAAGATGAGAGAGGATTGATGCATCCACATTCTTCTCCCATTTTTTCAAGGGGTAGAAAGGTAAATCACTTTTAAAATAAGGTGCTCATCAACAACTCTAGAAGTAGCAACATCATATGTTTAGATCCCAAAACAACCTCAACCTCAAAATAAGAAATCAAGAAAAGATACCCCCAAATTATATCATCCAAATAAATTTCAAGGAATATATACCAAAAACCCATCAAGTGTTGTAGGCTAACAAATGATATCTAGCACATAATTTTAAGAAATAAATTCACAAAAAAAAGTCATCAAAATATCAAAAAAGTACCTCCGAGAAAGAAACCCAGAATTTTCTTTCTTTATGTTTCCACCTCTGGTGCTAGTACTAATAGACTGTTGGGGTGGTGGTGGTGGAGGCGGTGGTGGCATAGTGGGTGGAGAGAACTTATTATCAACTCTCCTAGGAACCTTGTTGATGGGTTGTCTAGCTTGACCAGAAGATGATGATTCATCAGCCAAGCCCCTGATCTCAGACCTTGACACTCTAGCTCTCTTCTTCTGTCCCCATTGTAACAACACATCACCGTTGCCACCTCGGCTCGGGCTAGGACCTGGACTGGAGTCATGTCTTTGTGTCTGATTGTGGTTCTCTGAATGTGGAGAACTGGATGTACTGTTATTGTGGTGGTCTTGGTTTCTCGATGGAGATCTAAATCTGAAACCTTTAGTATCAAAATTAGTACTTGCGGAATTAAATGCATTGGGGATTGACCTTCCGTTCTCGGCTTCATTGGGTTTTTTGCCATTGCTTAAAGGAACAAAATCTGGGCTTACTCTCTGATACCTGTACACAATAGAACAGTCATTCATTATCAGCAGATGACAAAGAGATGACCCGTAAAGCAATGCATAAGGATTCAGAGAAAGACATCAGAAACATATAGAGAGCTGTGTAGTCCAAAGATCATATCATTAAAAAGAGAAATTTGCAATCCTTTAACTGGATCCGGTGCATAAACCAAGATTAAAACGTATCATTTTCCCAGGTGAACTTCTACCTACTACATCAAACAAACCGTGCACTCATTCATTCTGAACATAAAACTCAGATTAATCAGTAGATCAGTGAAAGAAAATTAATGGGCATAGAAATTGAAGTAATCGAAACACCTCATATAACTCGAGCAATGTTAGGAGTGCAATCATAAAGGAAAGAATTGAGAAACAAGAAGTGGTGGAGCATTCAAGTCGATGATAAATAAGGATTCTTTCGCAGGCTGTAGAAAAGAGGAGGTTGAGATTGAAACGGGTCTTTGACTCCAGCCTAGAAAGAAGTGAACATTGCAATATGACATTTAATAGATAAGACCTAGCTAATCCAAGCAGCAGCAGCAGACTTTTGAGGCCAGAAGAGTCGTCTTTGCTTTTAAAAACAGAGATTTTGGATCTTTGTATTGTCCACAACAGCAATTGACATTAGACAATGGTGGCTGACCGAACCACACAAATTAATCAAAACCAGAACCCAAATATTATCTGGATCTTATTGATCATCCAATTCATTGAAGAGTGTTTAATCTCACTCTCGAGAGAGAATTGATTATTCATCATATCATATTATATTGTTTGTTGAGGAACTTGTCTTTGAAACACTGGAGCATTGTTGTTGATTTTCACAAAGAAATCTGCAATTGCGAACAAAATTTCATCTTCAAAACACACATAAAAAACAAGGAAAACCCATCTTCATCATGATCAACATCACCAACAAACAACATCAAGAACAGTTGAATCCGGATCCAGCAACCTATCCATCTATTCAGAGTTGATAGGATGAAACCAAAAGAAAGCAGAAAGATCAACACTCAAAGCCAAATTGAGATTTGAAAAACATCCAGATGATGAAAAAGAAGAAGAAGATGGATGAGTTAACAAGACGAAGGAGGAAAAAACAACAAAGAATACTTGTTGAGATAGCAAAGAAGGGCACAGACCTCATCATTATAACCAAGCAAATACAGTTGTTGATGAAACTTAGATATTGATACAACTATGTAGACGTTAAGAGTGGGATTTTTGGTTTTTCTTCTGAAGAGATATTATTTCTTTTCATTCAACGGTTTCATCAAGAATAGCTTTTTCATTATCCCATCAAACAAGACATGTGAGCTCAAAGAGATACCGAGAGAGAGAGAGAGAGAGAGAGGGGAGGCGGATACAAGAGAGATAAGAACAGTGTGAGAGAGAGGAAGAGGAAGAGGAAGCTGAGGAAGGAAGGCAGGGAAACAAATACATTTACTTGAGTTTACATGGAGATAAAGTATATAAATACGGTTGCTACTCCTACGCTGTACCACAGTAGTGTAAGGAAGGGGTAAGAGGATTTTCCATAAACCAACTATAAAAGAGTACAGTTGGTGACTTAACCTAGTAACTGGTGTTTTTATTTTTTAATTTCATTATTAATATTACATTTATTCAAAAATAGATTTTATAATTTATTTTATTTTTTAATTATGTTATTTTTATCTCGTGATTTGGAAATAATATTTAATGAGTTAACCTGTGCAATCTCAAGTATTTTTTATATTATTATTTTTTTATTTGACATTGTATTGTTTGAAAATTGATTTTTATAATTTATTTTGATTTATTTTTTAAGGGATATATTAGTCTTATGATCAAGGTATCGAGTTTTAACATTTTAATTCTAGTTAAATCAAATTATTTTTTTCAAGAGTTTATGTTGGTTCCATGACTCGAGCCACAAATCCTTCAATATTGGATTTGTTTTTTTTTATTGTGTTGTTAATGTTTCATGACCAAGGTCGTTGATTTGGTCATTGAACTCAATTGGCTAGGTTTTTTTTTTTAATTTTATCAGTGTTTAATTGAAAATTAGACTTCATGATTCATTTTAATTTATTTTTTTTAAATACTTTTGATCTTATGACCTGGTAGTGATGCTTAACTATTAACTCGGATTGATTTGATTTATTTTATATCATGTTTTTAATTGAAATTTGTACAAACTTTATCCTTTGATATTAAACTTGATAAAGATGATTGAAAAATGAGTTCAATAATTTGTTTTCACTTGTTTTCTATGAAGTTATCTCGATCTCATAGCAAAAATCATAGATTTGATGGGTTATTCCCAATTAAATTGGGTTATTTTTTTAATTGTTTTATAAAGTTATCTAATCTAATGAACCGGGTCATGAGTTTGATAGATTGACTTGCGTTGTGTTTTATGCTTTTTTTATTATTTTTTTCATTCTTCAATATAAGGTGATTGGAAAATGGAATTCATAATTTATTATGATTTGTTTTCCATGAGATTATCCTGGTCTTGTGATCCAAGTCATAAGTTTGATAAATTAATTGAAGTTGTTATTTGAGGTTCTTAATTGAATTTTTTTCAATGTTGTTCTTGAAACATGGAATTGATTAAAAATTATGCTTCGTATTATATTTTGATATATTTTTTATAGGATTATCATAGTTTCATAACTCAAGTCATAAAAGTGACATATTAACCTGGATTATCCAAGATTAATCCAATATATTGTTATCTTAATATTAATAAAAGATATCTGAAATCTTTTTAGTCAATTTATGTTTTTATAATTGTATACGTTAATTTTAGACCCTAAAGTTTGTTAGAGAATAATATAAATCATATTATGGGGTCTCACTTAAAAACTTAAGCTTTTAGGTGAGATGGTTCCTTAACTTGGTATCAGAGTGCAAGTTTCAAGCCCAAATAGCTTTCACTTGAGGGGGTGTGTTAGAGAATAATATAAATCATATTATGAGGCCTCACTTACAAGCTTAAGCTTTTAGGTGAGTTGGTTCCTTAACAAAGTTAACCGGGTAATATTGTTAAACCCTCACATCCAACAAGGCATTATCAAACGTGGCTGAGCATTTAATTAACATTATACGATTTCGTGATTGTTTATTCTAAAAATCTCCATACACATACATACATACATACATACATAGGAAAGATTCATTTCCTTGTTTATCTTGGTTATTCGGTCGTCATAAAAATTTGATTCCATTAATTGTCCACCTAAGATTTTTACTTTTTCGCCAGAGATTGCCTTCTTAATTCAGTTTAACAAAGAACCTTACGAGATGGGTAATCTGAAGACCATGAAATAGGACCAGCCTCTTACCCTGATTTCAGTTAAAATTATAATTTTACAACTACTATTTTCTTTTTCTTTTTTTCATAGTTTATCTTAGTTTGATCCTTTTTTTATTTTTATCATTTTTCTTCATGACAAATCGATTTTCATTATTAAAATCTTTTTAATTGAAAGGCTCCGTCTTATTGCCATGGAATTTACATCCTCCTCGTTCTACAAGAGAAATTTATTGGCGAGGAAAGTTTTGGGAGCTCTGGTTGATAGGAAGGAATGATTCATTACCAGTGGGCATGGAACTAAGCAAGTGTTAGAAAAAACCGAATATAACTTATTTTCTCAACCAAAAATTGATTCAGTACTTTGCACTATAAATATTCTTTTTATTACAAGGTCCCGTTGATATTGTAATTGATTTTTTTCAACAGACAGAGAAAATAACTGATTAAACAGCCAAAAAAAAGAGAGAAGTTAGTACCTCAATAAAGCCTAGAGCAAGAAACCACCAGATATGCTATTTCTGTTTATTTTTGTTTACAAATAAAAGTATCGGGGACACCCAAAGCATTCCTAACTATTACAGGCATCACATCGTAACCAAATAGGCCGACCTCGGTGTTCTAAGTTTAATTACCTAAACTACACCGTGTCGGCAAGTGCAAAAAAACAAGATTAGCATTCAAAATAAGAAACGTGTAAGTGTTTAACAGTTCGATTTCAGAAACGTAGAGCAAGATTTAACAGTTCGATTTCAGAAACGTAGAGCAAGAAACCACCAGATATGCTCCCGGGTTCCATCTAACGAAAGAGCCTTGGTACTGATCTCTTCGGTACTTTGCCTTCAAGCTTTAGTCTTCTATATGCTTCTCTAATGTGGCAAGGCCTGATTGGCCCAGATTCCTTCCTCTCTTTCATTACAATTCTAGCTGTAAACCATGTAAGAGAAACACAAACGAGGCAGAGTTATTCAATTACCTATATACAAACATCAGTCCAGCATAGTCAAGCATAGCATCACGCATTTCTCGAAAAAAAAGTAACTTCAAATTGTTTGCCACAGGTCAGTAATCACGTGACTTGTATTATGGGCACAGAAATACCACCGTTACTTCTTCCTTTCTTATAGAAATGAGTGACAAGCATTTCTATTCAGCAATGAAATTTAAAGAAAACAAGACTATGCAAACCTGTTTCAACAAGTTCACCAACAAACATTTTTGCAATACCACAAACCACAATCGTCATTGGTAAAGAAATTTTCTGGCTTCCAGTGATGCTCACCAACAACTGCATTCCCACCATGAGAGAAAAGTAATGATTTCAGGTTAACATCAAAGAATAAAGAATCATCTTGCGCACAAATAATGACATGAAGGGTGCATCTCAAGAAGGCTAAGTGTAAGTAATTAACAAATGTAGCAGAATCAACTTGTGCAAAAAATAATGGCATGAATGATGCCTCTCAAGAAGGCTGAGCAGATGTAATTAACAAATGCAGCAACTAGTGTATATGCCAAAAGTATTTTCTAGCAACTTATTTCCTGCGACAGAGACAACATTCATCTTGCATGTATCTGCCAACTGGAGACAAGTGAGAAGAAAAGACCGCCATGTGCCAAATCAAAAAATAAATTCCAAGGAAAAGGCATAACAAAAGGAATGATATGAGAAAAAGAAGGATGGATGCAATCAATAGGAAAACATACCCTTTTCATATTAGGCTTTTGCAGTGCAGATCTGCGGAATGATTCATACCTACTCATCTGTTCTTCAGTAAACTGAGCTAAAACAGCCCTTAATAAAGAAACAAATTAATTCAATTACCATAGGATTTGAACTAGGACATCCACTCAGTCTTATCATCTCATACAACTTAAAGACACAAAATTTAGTATGCTAGCAAATCTGGGCAAAATGCCCAAAGGGGTCCATCCAATCTTGCTCCTCCTGTGGCCAATCTTGGAACATGAAGACATTTCTAGTAGTACCTCACGAAAACAAACATCTCTCTTTTTTCAAATCAATCGTTCTCTTTTTCTCTATTTTTTGACAAAGCCAACATTCTTGTTATACCGCAAAACCAATAAAATTTACAAAAAGATCCTACAAAATCAACCAATGACATTCTTCTATAGCTGCATCAAGGATCATTGCTGTGGTAAAAATCTCAACTAAAACAGTTAAATACCTCAAAATCCTTCATAGAATAGTCAAAAGATGAAATAGCAGAAAATAACAACCACCCATGTCATCAGGGAACAAGCATCCAGAAAAGTAACAGAAACAACAATTGCAGCTGGCTATCAAGCTTTCTTACAGAGAGGACCTTAAAAGTATTTAAGGCTTGAAGGACTAAAGGAAGAGGGTATTGTTTGCGCATGACACTCTTTGCGAGAAGCATGCACAAGGGCAGAAGCTAGAACATTTAAAATTTATTGGCAATCCGGGTCTAGCTGGAACTGATGGCTGAGAAAATCAGACTTTAGACACTCAAACATTCAACAAAACCATATTGAGCCTATGCAACAGACTATCTACTTAGCTCCTGAACATGTAACATGTAATGCACTCCAAACACAGCTGCTTAGCTCTTGAACAATTGCAGTCCTGGTATTCCCAATTCTTCACACCATCACAATGTCATTTGAAACAAGCCTGCCCAGAAAGCGCAAAAAGCAAGGCCAAGCATGGCACCCCTGCTCATATTTTGATCGATTTCCTTATCTCTAGCATCTTAGAAAAAGATCGGCCCTTTTAAAAGAGTGCTTTCAAACATAACCTTAAAAGATAACTCATTTATAACCAACACATACAGCATAAAGTTCCTAAACACCATTCTTTATCTATTAGCTAGGCTACCCATAATACACATTCAAACACAATAAAGATGACAGAGGATAGATTATGAATCTAAAAAGCTCTACTTACTGCATCTTGGCCATTTTATCTGGGTCAGCAGTAGAAGCCAACTTCGAAAGCTCAACATCCATGTTATCCTCCTCCTCCTCCTCGTCATCTTCTTTATTCTTTCCCCTACTCCTTGCAGAGCCCAGCATAGGCCTCGAAGTTGATGGGTTGTCAGAGGGGTGGACAAAATCGCTGCCTCCTCCGCCAAAGTCATCGTCATCTTGAGCATCAACAGCACCCTGAGAATCAGCAGGAGTAGCAGCAGCAGCATTAGAGGGTTGGGTGTCGTAATCATCTCGGGCAACTGGGGATTCTGGTGGTGATTCTTCTTGCTCCACATACGCTGCCTCGAATGGATCCTTTGATTGTTTCATTGCCCTGTTAGTACATTAAGTAAGGTAAGCCCTGAGCATTTTGTCGAACACCTTAAGCACAAAAAAAAAAACTACCGATAAAATTTCATGCCTAGATCGATGAAAAGAATCTAAAGAAGAACAGGAAAGTTGAATTAAAAAAGAATTGAGAAAGAAGATTAAGTACATGATTAATATTTTATTAAATAATTGGATAGCAAGTAAACCGCACTAGAAGATCCAAACACGAATCTCTCTAAAGCATGCCTTCACTTTGTTTTCCCTCCCTTCCTCTTCCTCTTCCTCCTTATTTATATATTTGCCTTCACTTTTTTTATTTAATCCGGAGATAGATTTTCCGAGGCTCTCTCTTTTTTCATCGGCAAATATTTCAATCTACCAGACAGGCTTTCGGCCCAGTCGAGTTTCGGCCCTTTGAATTGGTGCCCCGGGCTATTGAAAAGCATATCGAAATCCTTGGCACTGGGAGGAGGGACAGTCCATCAAATATCTAAGTATATTTTTTGTTTTATATATTTTAAATTTAAATGATTTATATGGAATCATAGGCAACCTTTCCGTTAATTAATTTTGATCTTACCCTCTATGGTTCGATCCGGATTCAATTTATTTCTATGATATTTTTAATAATATCAACGGCTTCTTGGACTCTCAATATAAATCAACGCCTTTTTTTTCCACCCTCTATATTTTAATTAAATAAGACTTTATAATAAATAGATAAGATTTTTTTTTTCAATTAAAATGTATAGATGATTCCATGTACATCATATATATATATATATATATATATATATATATATATAAAACTAAATATCATGTGCAAACAAAAATAAATAAATATTTTTTTATTTGAAAAGGAAAGTGCTGTATGATGTGAAAGTATTAATCAATGATTATATTATCATAACAATACTAATGTTTAAAGGTTATTATCTCTAATGATATACTTCATAGGTTTGACGTGTTAACTCTATATGACTTCAAATTTTTTTTTAATTTTTTTTTCACAACAATTTTATCATTTGTTTCTAGATTGATTGAAAATTAAAATTTATAATTTATTTGATATGTTCTTTTATGGAGGTATTTTGGTTTCATGACTTGACTTCTAAGTTTGATAAATTAACCTAGTTTGACTAAATCTATTTATGAGTTTGTTAATTTTTTTTTAATTTTATCTTGCGATATTGAGTTAATAAAAATCTATGCTTCATAATTTATTTCAATTTACTTTATGTGAGATTATTATAATTTGATGACAATGGTTACAAATTTGGACTGTCATTTTTTTAACTTAGGCTGTGTTTGTTTCCCGGAATTCACTTTCCGGGAAATCACTTTCCAAACTTTCCTATGTTTGTTTGCTTTGAAATAAAAAAAATTTTGTTTGGTTTTCTTTTAGAAAATTTGTTTTTAGAAATGTCATTATTTATATCAAATTTGATCCTCAAACTTTTGATATTTAATTTATATTAATTTTGGTCCTTATTTTTACTTATTTTTTATTGAAATATTTTATCTATCAATTTATTGTTACTTATTTTATTTGAAATAATTTATAAATGTTAATTATTATTATTTTAATTTATTCCTTTGATTATTATTTATTTTATTTGAGATAATTTATGAAATTATTTGTTTATTTTTTTTAATTTTATCTTGCGATATTGAATTAATAAAAATCTATGCTTCATAATTTATTTCAATTTACTTTATGTGAGATTATTATAATTTGATGACAATGGTTACAAATTTGGACTGTCGTTTTTTTAACTTAGTGTCCTTTCATCTTTGTGATTCTTTAGTTTTTATTTTTTAGTGATCTATTTCAATTTCACTCTTTAGATTGCGGGTTTGATAGATTAACTCGAGTTGACTAGTTAATTTATTTTTTTTGTCTTTTTATCCAATTTTATCACTTTATATTTAATAGGCTAGGAATTGAGCCACACCATTAAATTTTTTTTATAAGATATATTTTTCCAAGTTACCATTACACACACACATATATTAATTTGATTTAATTATTTTTTATCATCCTATTAAAATGAAATCAACTTATTCCAACTAACCTCATCAATAACTTAAGTCATATAATTCTTTTCCTGTAAAGAATATATTGTGGAACTTGAATATTATTTTCAACACAAAAATAAAGACCCCGCAGTGCAGCGTCACGCGGGCACATGGCCAATTGAAACTCTTATCTATCCTGAATAAACTATGAGGGTGTTTGGAGGGTGGTTACGGTAGCTTTTGAAAATGTTTTTCGTGCTGAAATATATTAAAATGATATTTTTTTTATTTTTTAAAAATTATCTTTGACATCAGCATATCAAAATGATCCGAAAACATTAATTTTTTTTATTTATTTAAAATACTAAAAATAAAAATAATCAAATACTACAACGTGACGAGTGAAACGCTGTGCTAATCAGCTTCTATATATTCTTAACGCAACCCGATGACGCCCTAGTCACCTCCGTCCACCCTGAGACGAGGCATCTCAACAACCTTTTCTTTTCTCCGGTCTCCCCACCCCCCCCCCCCCCCAACACAGCAAAACCATGTATTTGTTTATATTTATTGTAAAATGATGTCATTTTTCTGTATTTTTCAGCGACAATGATGCCTTTTCGTGGCAGGTGTCGCTACAATCCACCTCCGTTTTCATTTATGATAATCAACGCCCACTTCCTTTTCAATGACGCCTCCAAAATTTGGTTTCCCTCGATTATATATAAAAAAAAACGCTCCTTTTCAGCATGTGTTGCTTAAAAATCTCTAATGTCAACCCTATATGTTTTCAATCTTTGTTTTACCATGTTTGCCATCCATTAAATTGATTTAAATTAGTTTTTTAGTGTATTTGAGTTATTTTGTTATAATAATATTAAAAATAAATCTTAAAACATAAAAATAAAATAATATTTTAATGTATTTTGAAGCGAATTATGAATTCATATTTTTTCAAGTTTCACGGGATATTACGGGAGAGTAGGAGAGCCGGGTAATTTTGATGGGAGAGAGGAATTGTGGGAATAAAGAAAGAAAGTGAGCAGGAAGAATAGAAAGAATGGAGGAAGGTCAGCTTCTGTCAACACATGGAATCAAAACAAACTTGATACTGCACTCAGAAAAGCAAAAGGAGTTCATGCATTTAATTTATCACCTTCAAACTTTCGGTAAAGTTGCAGAGGAACCCAGGAAAAACAGCATGACATCGACACAAATTCTGTATCTCCTCCTGTCCCTATACTGCTTCCATGACAATCACCATGCACAGTGTATGATCTTGTCAACAAAAAAGAATCAATAATGGCTAGGTGATGTCAAGTGGGCTTTGCATATGAAAGTGTACGACGTTCTGACATCCCCTCCTGTTTAGCCAGGATGTAAGCATTGCTTGAAGCCATTGCACGTATACGTAGATAATTCAAATAAGCACTCCCTAATATAATATTATAAATTATATTCAAAGATTAAATTTAATCATATTAGAATTTATTGACCACGTGTATAACGTGTATAAGTTTTCGGTTTAAATTTTTTATATAAGTTTATTTTTTAATATGATATTAAAATTTTATTAACTTCGTAGTTATATATATAAATTTTAATTTTAAAGAGTTTTAATTTGAAATGATATATTAAAATATATTATAAAATCTCATTTAATATTTTAAATTCTTAGATAAATTAATTGCTAAGTATCGCTCCCATATTAACATCACCAAGATATCGACCAGAATCTGCCATGCACTTTGGACGTAGATCATTGGCTTCTAAATACAGACAAGGAGATGATATTTGACAAGGCCACTATATATATATATATATGCTGATATAGTACTAAATTTGCTTCTATCTGATGATGCAGTGCCACTCTAAGGATCATCTAAAAGAAAAAGATATTTAACGATCGTGTGCGTGTCTCAGCAGCTACCGTTCTTCACAGAACAACGCATCGCCAAATTAACTACCGACAAATAAACCATATATTAGTTGGTCAGGTCATACAATGTCAAGACTATAGGATTTGCTTTATCTGTAATTTTATATTCGAAGAATATAATTATTAATGTGATAGTTTTATATTAAATATTTATATAGTTATTAAATTTAAAATTTATAGAATTAATCGAATTACATGTAAATTAAAAAAACTAATGATGGATAGCAGCAATGATGATAATAAAATGCTTAGCCATGTAAAACATGATTATGTTTTTCGTATTGATATTTCAAGTCGACATGATTTTACATGAATTACTCCAAACAAATAAATAGCCACACGTAATTAAGATAGCCGTTGATTAATTAGTTGGATGGAACCTGTGTTGTCTTTTGTGTCTGTCAATTCACATATAATATAATCCAAAAAGAATCGGCTAAATACTTTATCTTTTCTTTTTAGCTAGTAGAATTCAAACTTCTCATTATCAATAACAGTAGTATTCCCACAGATCCCTCCCTTCCAACATGAGGGATTTGATCTTGAAAAACACATCTGATCGAGAAATTAGAAGAAAAAAACAATCTCTCGTACAAATGACTCAACTTTGAAGAGAACGAAAGTGATAGGATGAGTTGGAAAGATCACATTAAGTTCAAAAAAGAAAACATAAATACGCTGTCTTTCCCCGTAAAATGTTTAGCTTTATGTCGACAGATTTCTCCTTTTGCATTTTTTATAGATCTCTGTAATATAATGAAAGCTTTATGTAGATTGTTAAATATTTCAATTTTATGATTATTTCACAAAAAAATGGAAAAGATTAGGAGAATAAAATTACCAGTGAATCGCTACAAAAAAAGGGGGTGTTAAATGTCGATCCACTTGTAAAGTAATATGAAGTTTTTAGATTTGGCTCTTGATTTTTTATTTTTTATTATCATAAAATCTTTATTTGAACGTATTTATGTTGGCTCATTTTATTACCGATACAAAGATTGTACTATATGTAAATAGATTTGACACTACAAAAAATATAAAAAAATACGATCAACTTCAATAAGAATTTGTATTATATTCTAGAATTCCTTGAAAACAAGAGAAATTCTCAAGAAATTTGAAAATTTTATTGAATAATTTAGCCAGAAAATTTACAATTATATTTAAAGCTAAAACCTTAACCCTAATCCTTGCTAGACAGGAAAACAAGACTTAATTATTAAAATAATTAAAAATAACAAAACTGATATAATTGCTAAAATTATATGTAATTACCAGTGAATCGCTACAAAAAAAGGGGGTGTTAATTGTCGATCCACTTGTAAAGTAATATTAAGTTTTTAGATTTGGATCTTGATTTTTTATTTTTTTTTATCATAAAATCTTTATTTGAACGTATTTATGTTGGCTCATTTTATTACCGATACAAAGATTGTACCATATGTAAATAGATTTGACATAGCAAAAAACACTAAAAAATACGATTAACATCAATATTTCGTATAATATTCTGGGATTCCTCATAAATGAGAGAAACTCTCAAGAAATTTCAAATTTTTTTTGAATAATTGATTGATTTGACTATAAGACTTACAATTATATTTAAAGCTAAAACTTTAACCCTAATCCTTGTCGGACAAGAAAACAAGACTTAATTATTAAAATTATTAAAAATAAAAAAACTGAGATAATTACTAAAATTAAAATTGCTAGAAAATCTGAGCAAACTGGAATTGATGAAAATCAATTTGGACCTGGAAATCAAGAGTTATGACTAAAACAAAACTTTTTAAAAATAGCAAAAACAACAATTTCGAGACCTAAACGATTGAATTCAGCTAAAAAAAAGTATGCATCAACAACAAAGTTTTTAACTATGGACTCTTCAAAACATATTAATTAAGTGAGTTTCATGTCATTCCAACTTCAACACCCGAACTGCTGGAAAATTCAATTTTCCTTGAATTTAAAATGTTCCCTCATCAATATATATGTCTTTGTTATTTGTTCTATATCAATATTAAAGCCTTTCTTAATTTCAATTTAATAAAATATATATCTTTGTCAAAAAAAGAAAGAAAGAAAACCACAGATATTCTAGTTAAATTACAAATACTCAATAGTTTGTATGCTTGCCTGACGACAACAACGAGGCACCATAGTTGTTTTCTTCTTCTTCTTCTTCTTTTATGAATATGAGGCGGCGCCTCCCAACACACGATTGATTATAATTGCAACACCACCAATCACATAATTATGCTAGCTTGTACAGTAACAAGGAATCAGGCATGATTACCACTCCACGAATTTCTTTTCTCAGCACAAAAAAATGTTTTTAATTAAAATTTAATAATCATCCTGGGAAAAAAAAGACTTAATATTGAGTCAAATAACTATAACTTTTCTCAGTAAAGAAATGAAAAGGGCCCAGGGAGTGGGAAGATTCCATTGATGATGAAACCAGCACCACCGGTATGCATCGAGGGATGGAAACAAGCAGCCAAAATGTGGGCTCGAAGAAAAAAGTTCTTTACTGAGGAAGTTGAATGATTGTAATTTATCATTATTTTTCCTGCTTCTTTTTTATATGCTTTGATACTGGTAGCTTCCTGTCCATTATTTTAGCTATTCTCTTCTGTTCAGATAAACACAGCTCATGAATTCCAATTATGAGCCTCGTGCCTCCGCAGCACCTGGCTCTATGTACTGCCTTCCTTTTTCTTTCAAAACATCTAGGGCTTACCTCTTTTCACCAACCTAAAATCTCCATTGATTTCTTGATTAGGGTTTTTAGCCATATTTTGTTTACCCTGCTTCTTTTTTCCCTTGCCCTGTAAAGTCTGAGATTAACTATCAATACTGTCGAAATGTATCAGGGAATTACTGCTAGGATTTAAGAATATTTTGAAAAGTTTTGATAACCAAAATAATTAAGATTAACCAAGACCCGTTTGATACTAATATTGCTAACATGACCTTAAACTAGTGTTGTGTCGTTGCATATGATTAAATCAATTGAGCTAGAATCTTTGCTTTCAACGGCACTGATTCAATTTTCAAGAACGTATATATTTATTTATATCCAGGCAGCAACCTACGTTCTCTCCCTCATTTCGCTCTCTTTTCTTCTCCCCTCTCTCACAAAAAACCCTTTTTATCTAGTCGCATCCTCTCACTTATAGTCGCCATCTTTAAAAGGACCACCAAGTCACCGTCAACGACCTCCCATGTTCAGCAACAACTCCCCTTTATCAGAACGTATTTCTCCATCAACTATTTTCTCCATTATTTGTATTTTTTTCACTTTTCTCTCTATAATTAGCCTGCTCAATTCTTGCTTCTTTTTCTTTTCTAACATAATTTCGAAGCTGTTTTTTTATATATAAATGCACGATTAGTAATTACGCTAGCTAGACATGTTGTGTTATTTTAGATAGAATGATGATGGTATATGAAATTAAATTTACAAATTTGTGAATCTTGTTGGGTATTGTTTGAGTTGTTGTGAATTATTTTATTTTTTAATATTAAATAGTAGTTTTGGCATAAATGTTAGTATAAATATCCAAAACTAGAATATAAATAATTAATTATTTTTGGTTAATGAATATAATAAAAAAATAAGAATTGCCATCTATAATCCATGGATGTACTTTGCTAAAGAAATGGTGGCTTTAGAAACAGTCCAATTAATAACTGATTGACCAAGTAAATGTAGATTCCAGTAGGTCCACCACTAGAGAAAGGGACACCTTAAAAGTGTGATGAATCCCAACATGCTCTAAAATCAATCAACCCAACCCATGAAGTTGCTTTCACTTTATTATATGTTGCTGTCTAAACTGCAGAGCCCACCACGTACTTATTCCTATGGCAATCAACAAATCAACGAAACAGACCAATACATGTTCACACACATATCCACATCGAAAGAACACAAGCTACCACCAGATTTATCCTCATGCCCCAAGTTGTTTGCATTATTTTATAGTAAGATCCTAAACATACTTCGCTTATATATATAACACACACACGTATAAAAGCAAATAGAAATCCGGGGCATGGATAAAGAATATTAATGGGGTTAATTTCATTGAACGGATAGGCACCATGTCTAATGGCAGCGTCCCACGTAATACTTGATAAGAATCCATGACTATACCAAAAAATACCTATCTTTTTCATGAAATCATTTTTTTAAAAAAATACATTTTATAGGTTCAAGTGAGTAAGTAAGATCTCGGCTATCCCAACTTCTTACAAGAGGTACATGTTGTTAGACAATAATATAAATCATATTTTGGGACCATACCCATCAACTTAAATTTTTATGTGAGATGATTTCTTAATATTATATCAGAGCCTTGTTGATCCAGCGGTCACGAGTTCGAATTTCACCACCCCCATTCTATTTGATAAAAATAAAATACAAGGAAATGTGGGTTTGTGTAAGTTTCAAGCACAAAAAGTTTTCACTTGAAAGAGTATGTTAGAGAATAATATAAATCATATTCTGATACCTCATCTATCGGCTTAAATTTTTAGGTGAGATGATTCATTAACACATATCCTAACTCGAACTCAAAATCTATTATACAAATCTCAAATTCTTTACTATCACGCCACACCACTCGCACAAAAAACAAATACCTATCGTGCTTGCAAAGAAAAGGAACGAGCAATCAAGCATCATTTATCAAGGAAAGGTGGAGACACAAGGCTAGCATTCATGCAATTACGTACGGAGTCAGCAGCATTAGCAAGCTTGGAATCATCACGGATGGAGCAATGCTTTGCACACTCATGTATATATGTATATTGACATTTTCTTTCCGCGTCCAAAGCTTGTGATCGAGCTAGGAGGATAGAAGAGGGGAGAGAACTAACTGATAAATATGATGCTTTATCTGGGCTAGTTCTTCATCGCGACTTGATCATCAGAATAAAACTTTAGATGCCTTCTTGTGGTTGGAAATTAAGTGGTAGTAAAGAAACACTAGCATAGGCTATAGCTGACTAAGAATATGCTGCCTCGATCATACCACCCATTATTGATAGTTAATTAGGATCATTAGTTTGTCAACTTGGTGTTAATTAATTATACGATATTCTTACATTTCTTTTATCTTTGCAGGGTGATGAAAGCCATAATGAAAGATGAACTGGGAGCCGAAAGTTGACGCAATAACACTAGATTATTGGTTTGAATTAAGCCGGATAAGACGACTCGTACTAAGAACTTTTAACTTATTATTCAAACGAAATTCAAATAAGAGTTTATTTGTTGTAATTTATGAAAAATGACTTTTAACTTTGGATTATAATTTATTTTTTTTATATAAAAAATAACTTATAACAAAAATAAGTTCAAATGATTTGGAATTAGAAATATTTTTCAGTAAAAATTAAACAAAAACCAAAAGTTAAAAAAATTAACTTTGCCGAATTTTCACTCAATTTAGTTAAAACTTTTGATTCATGTTCTTTATGGTTTTTTGATGAGTAAAGATACAAATTAATTTACAAAAATCACACTAAACAGGTACTAAATCGTGGGCGTCGAGTAACTCGATTTGAAAAGTTGTGTGGTATTGGTTTGAGGGATAAAGATGGATGGAATTATGATAATTGAACGAGGGAAGGGAAGGGTTAATCAGAGGTACTGATCATATTAGAAAAACAAGGTATTCTACTTCTTTCAGCTTGAAGTGAGCTTACAAACTAAGTGCTGAGTGCATATAAGTGGGAGTATGTCTATCATTTTCTGATATAGAGTGATATGAAATTATTTTATTTAAAAATTTAAGTTTATATATAAGACCAAAAAATATAATTTATATTATTTTTAAATATATTTTCTCAAGTGAAAACTCTTCGAGTTTAAAACCTGCACAAGTTTACATTACCTTATACTTGATTTTTATCAAATAAAATAAAGATGGTAAAATTCAAACCCGTGACAGCTCGATCAGCAAAACTCTAATACCATGGAACCATCTCGTCTAAAAAATTTAGTTAATAGGTAAAATCCTGGAATATAATTTATATTATTATTAAAGACATAATAATATATTTTTGTAGCTTTAAATCTTCGACTGTGTCAAATCTGTGTCTCCAAATGGATTCTATTCTAAGAAAAGTTAAAGGAAGGGCAGATACGTAAGTTGGAGTTGAAAGGCAATGGAAGATTCAAATAATGGTTGATGAAACGGCCTGTTAGCTACACATCTTTATGCAAACATTTGCTTTTGCTTTTCTTTTTCTAAAGCAAAAGATGGAACCCAAAAATAATACTGAGCCAAAGAGAAAGATGACCTTGGATGCTGTTAATGTGCAACAAGCAACTTTGCCTTTAGATTCACTAGACCTCTTCCCTCTCACACTGCTGCGCGCGCGCGCACCCCTCTTTATCTCTGTGTACTTCCTTGTGTAACTGTAACCTCAGTTTTCAGATTTCATGAGATGGACGCATTTGTTCTTCTTCTCTCAATATGATAAATAGGATATTATTCGGTTCACTAGAACCCATTATCATTCTATCTCTAAACCAGCAAAACTGGTAACTAACATGGCTGCTTCGTCTAATGTGAAGCCTGCCTTCTTCTCTTCTCTACTTCTTTTGTTTCTGATCAACTCCAGCCAATCACTTTCTTCACATAATCTATATCTCGAAAGACAAGCTTCAATCCTGGTTTCTGTTAGACAATCTTTCGAGTCATATGATCCTTCACTTGATACCTGGAATTTGTCTAACTACTTGCTTCTTTGCTCTTGGACTGGCATCCAATGCGACTACATGAATAGATCAGTGGTTGCCGTTGACATATCCAATTCAAACATCTCTGGCACTCTATCACCTGCGATCACTGATCTTCGAAGCCTTGTCAATCTTTCGCTGCAGGAAAACAGCTTCTCTGATGGGTTCCCTCGAGAAATTCACAGGCTTACAAGGCTTCAGTTCCTCAACATATCCAACAATTTGTTCAGTGGACAGATGGATTGGGAGTTTTCTCAGTTGAAAGAGCTTCATGTGCTGGATGGTTATAACAACAATCTCAATGGTACACTACCATTAGGTGTCACTCAACTTGCCAAGCTCAAGTACTTGGATTTTGGCGGGAATTACTTTCAGGGGACTATCCCTCCAAGCTATGGAAGTATGCAGCAGCTGAATTATCTCTCATTGAAGGGAAATGATTTGCGTGGTTCAATACCTGGCGAGCTTGGTAATCTTACCAGTCTCAAGCAGCTCTACTTGGGGTATTACAATGAGTTCGATGGAGGAATCCCACCTGAGTTTGGCAAGCTGATCAATCTGGTTCATCTAGACCTTGCAAATTGTAGCTTAAGTGGACCGATACCGCCTGAATTGGGAAACCTCGACAAGTTAGACACCCTCTTCTTGCAAACAAATGAGCTCACCGGTCCGATCCCTCCAGAACTGGGAAACCTGAGCAGCATCAAATCTCTTGATCTCTCAAACAACGCGCTAACAGGAGATATTCCAAAAGAGTTTTCCGGGCTTCTTCGCCTCACCTTATTGAATTTGTTTCTTAACAGGTTACATGGACAGATCCCTCATTTCATTGCGGAGCTACCTGAGTTGGAAGTCCTGAAGCTTTGGCACAATAATTTCACCGGAGTCATTCCTGCTAAGCTGGGAGAAAATGGCAGATTAACTGAGCTTGATCTGTCAAGCAATAAGCTTACCGGATTAGTCCCTAAATCTCTGTGTTTAGGAAAGAAACTGCAGATTCTAATCCTGCGCATCAACTTTTTGTTCGGTCCTCTGCCTGATGATCTTGGCCATTGTGACACTCTCTGGAGAGTTCGGCTGGGGCAGAATTATCTGACTGGATCAATTCCAAGTGGTTTCCTTTACTTGCCAAAACTGTCACTCATGGAGCTGCAGAACAATTATCTGAGTGGACAGGTTCCGCAACAAACAAGCAAGATACAATCTAAACTTGAGCAGATGAATCTTGCAGATAATCGCTTATCTGGGCCGCTTCCTGCATCCATCGGCAATTTCTCCAACTTGCAGATGCTTCTGCTCAGTGGAAACCAATTTACTGGGAAAATTCCATCTCAAATAGGTCAGTTGAAAAATGTCCTTACATTGGATATAAGTAGAAACAACTTGTCTGGGAGTATCCCCTCTGAGATTGGCGATTGTCCTACCTTGACTTACTTAGATTTGAGTCAGAACCAACTCTCAGGCCCGATTCCAGTTCATATCACGCAAATTCACATATTAAATTACCTTAATATATCCTGGAACCATTTGAACCAAAGTCTACCCAAGGAAATTGGGTCCATGAAAAGTCTAACCTCGGCAGATTTTTCTCACAACAACTTCTCGGGTTCCATACCTGAATTTGGACAATATTCATTCTTCAACTCCACATCGTTTATCGGTAACCCTCAACTCTGTGGTTCTTACTTGAACCCATGCAACGATTCATCTATATCTCCATTACAACTCCACGACCAAAATAGCTCCAGGTCTCAGGTCCATGGAAAATTCAAGCTTCTTTTTGCTCTGGGACTTTTAGTATGCTCTTTGGCGTTTGCTGCTTTGGCAATCATCAAGGCCCGAAGCATGCGAAGAAATTCAAATTCCTGGAAGCTCACAGCATTCCAGAAGCTGGGATTTGGATACGAAGACATATTGGAGTGCATCAAGGAAAACAACATCATAGGGAGAGGTGGAGCTGGCACTGTGTACAGAGGTTTAATGCCTACCGGAGAACCAGTAGCAGTCAAGAAGTTGTTGGGAATAAGCAAAGGCTCGTCTCATGATAATGGCTTATCTGCTGAAGTGCAAACATTAGGCCAAATTCGACACAGGAATATAGTGAGGTTGTTGGCATTTTGTTCCAATAAAGTGTCCAATTTACTTGTATACGAGTACATGCCAAATGGAAGCCTAGGTGAAGTTCTGCATGGGAAGAGAGGCGGTTTTCTAAAGTGGGATACCAGGCTGAAAATTGCTATTGAAGCTGCAAAAGGCCTATGCTACTTGCACCATGACTGTTCCCCTCTAATCATCCACCGGGACGTCAAGTCCAATAACATTCTGCTCAACTCAGATTTTGAGGCTCATGTAGCAGATTTTGGGCTTGCCAAGTTCTTACGAGACACTGGAACTTCAGAATGCATGTCTGCAATTGCTGGCTCTTATGGCTATATTGCTCCAGGTACCCCCTTTGCTTATGATTTCAAAATATCCTAAAACAAGATAAACTGGAAGATCAGATACAGTAATTTTATCTTCATCCAAGTGAACTGGCCCCTAGGACCAGAGACCTTTTGGCTCTGGTGTCATGGCATGGATTCTTCATTGAGCCATTGACTATAACAGCATCTCTCTCATTTTCCTTCGACTTGGTGTCACGATAACGCCCCCCAAAATCTGGTTTAATCATTGTTTGAAAACATTAATCATGTTGGTCGTTTCTGTGTTCGAGTGGGAGATAAAATGTAGAGTCTGTCCATTTTTGTTTGTTGTCATTTTAGATCTGCGATAAGAACAGGTGCTTTTCCTTGGACCGAAGTAGCAAGGCAGAGTGCCATGTGGAGTCCAAGAATGGTGAAGGCTCCACTAACACAGATGAAGATTCTCCCTTTTACTTTACCTCTTGCTTTAAGCCTTTAACCCCACACTATTAGTATTCGGGTTGTGAGCTCTCGTATTGGAAACCATAAACCAATCTTCACTCATGCCAATAACTAGCTGCCCTTTTTGACCCAATCCCAGAAATAGGAGCAGCAGCAAAATCAACATACATCCAAATCACAAGCAGCACCTCGTTGAGGATGCTGATTGGTACAATCTAACCTTTACTTTCCCTAAACCCCAGAAAAGAGAAACATGTCTATTCAACACGGTTTTAAAGCGCAAGCTGCCTTTTCTTTTTTAACATACACAAGTTGTTACTTTGCCTCGGGAGATGAGTTGAACACTGCATCTTTTTCTGTGTAAAAAACAGTGCATGTCACAGAGATTCACTTAAACTTGACCAAAACAAGCAAGAGTGCATGGAATTTGTGACCCTCTCTGAAATAAACATTTCTATTCTATCACATTTTCTTCGAGACTATTATTCTGAAACTTAGGACTAAGCAATTTCTTCTAACAGAATATGCGTACACCTTGAAAGTGGATGAAAAAAGCGATGTCTACAGCTTTGGAGTGGTACTATTAGAGTTAATCACAGGCAGAAGGCCAGTTGGCGATTTCGGAGAAGAAGGGCTAGACATTGTTCAATGGACAAAGACACAGACCGATTCAAGCAAAGAGGGGGTGGTTAAGATTCTGGATCAAAGGCTGACTGATATTCCATTAATGGAAGCAATGCAGGTCTTTTTTGTGGCAATGCTTTGTGTTCAAGAACACAGCGTGGAGAGGCCAACAATGAGAGAAGTTGTTCAGATGCTTTCACAAGCTAAACAACCCACCACATTTCACATGCAGTGACTTCACCAAACAACGCAACACATTATAGAAGTGTTGACAAAAAGAGGACATAGACGATTCGCTGATAATGGGCGGTGAATATCGATCGGGGATGACTCTTCTCAACGATTATTATTTATAGTAAATAAATCATAAATGGTGCTGCTTTCTTTTTTTAATGGGGTCACTTACTAATGCTTAAAAGCATGTCTGGCTCTAATATTGTGCATGTGGTTATATAAAGTTAAGCTGTAGTTAGCTCTGAGGGATGATTTTGCTCGTCTTTTTCTATAGACATGAAAACAAGAACAGGAAAAGATGGGCTGCAAACCTATCTGATTGTAATTCGTATGATATATGTCATCATTTGGATGGCATGCCTCGATGATTTGAAGGGTTTATTGCTTTTACTGCTCAGATATTATTTAAAGGGTTACTACGCCTTGTATCTGTAGGATATTACTATGAGTAAAAACAAATAAAGAGCAAGGAGAAATAAATCAAGTTTCCTGCTAGTTTAGGCTCAAGTTGATCCTCGTTTATAGGCAACAAAATGATTATATACGAAGTGTAAACTAAGAAAATAAATTTGCAATTGCTTATTTTTTAAAGGAATTTAATAAATTTTAATGGAATATCCCTCATGATTTTTTAACAAGAAAAAAAAAATCATATAGAGCAACCTACAAGATTTATCACTTATTCTCAATTAATACCAACTTTTTATATTTTAAATATATTTTACACATGATATAGTCAAGGCCGTCGTATAGCAACCATGATGCTAGGCTACTCTACTTCAATCACAATTAAAATCGTGACTCAAACCTTTGATGAGACACATTTGTGTGATTCATAGGTTGTGAAGATGGTAGAAGTTGCGGTAGTTGGGGTGTGTTTTAATATATCATATGGTTTTTCTTTGAATTCTAGGAAATTTCATTATCTTTTTAGATATAAAAAAATAATTTTTATGGATATCAATTAAGCTATTCATATCTTAATAATATTAAAAGTGAATATATTTTGACTCTAATTCGATATCTGAAAAGTAAATATCAAGTTATTTGTCACCTTTGAAAACATATCATGATTAATATACATATTTGAAATCAAATTTAAATTGAATTGCTCATTTTAAAATTTAAATCTTGTTGAGAAATATTTTTCTTCTTATTTTTTTAATATAAAAACATTAATATGATTAAAACTATATATAAAAAAGCATAAATATATCTTATAATTTACTAGTAGTAAGTTGAAAGGTTATGATAAACCTAAGTAAAATGGCATGAATTTAACTCACTTGCGTGCTCTTTGGTAACTTATTAATCTTAAATTTAAGTTTATTATAAAATAATTATTTGATTAGTTAAAAATATATTTTTTTGTTAACCTTTTCTTTAAAAGAGTTCCTTCAAACCTAAATAATTTTTTCAACTGAAAACATAATATTTAAAACTAAAAGGTTTAAGTTTAATTTAGTTTACCAAATAGGTAATCAAAATTAATTAACATAATTGAATTCTTTACACTAATATATATATATATATATATATATATATATATAGAGAGAGAGAGAGAGAGAGAGAGAGAGAGAGAGAGAGAGAGAGAGAGAGATTTTATCTATTTTTTTCATCTTAGTTTTTTTATGGTTTTCTACTTGATTTTTAGCCGGTCTAGAGCTTAGGTTTCATTTTATTATTAATTATTTCAGTCCATTAACTTTGATTTATTAACCTTGTTTATAAAACATCTAAATAATATAACGTTGTTGGAATATTAAGGAATTTATTATGATAATTCTAGTTACATCAAGTGAAGAACAATAAAATTATATAAATATATATTGATTATTATTGACAACAACAAAAGTTTTATAATCTTAAACGCATCAATAAGTAAATACTTTTCTTGTATTATTCTAAACACAATATATTAGATAATTTATATTCATGTTGGGAGGGATTGTATTTCATTCGTATATGCTGATATACATTCTAGATTTTAGTTTTGATTAAATTATATATTTATATCTATATAAACCCTAGTTTATTTTAGACAACTTTGTATTTAATATGTTATACACCAAATAATCTATATTTACTAGTTTAATTAATCACCTAATTTTGAACAGCAGTAGCCATAGCATAGCAATACTAAAAATTAATTAAAAAATATTTAAAGACAGGGTATCTTTTAAACTTGAAAGGAATCTAAAAAAACAAGGGAAAAAAACCCTTCAATAGCCGATAACAAACCCTGCAAAAAAATACCTTCAATGCATTGATCCCCATCAGGTTGCTGACAAGATATCCCCCGAAACGGCACAAATCCGCCTTGCGAGTTCGCATTCTGAGGCTTACGAACCATGTGATGATTCGTTTGCACTTGTAGATGCGCTTCTAGCTGGTCGAAATAATATAATTGATCGTAGTCCAAGATTGTGTTTGCAAATGGGTTGTGGTGGTGGTTATGTTTTTGCTTCTATAGCTTTGATGCCTGGACAGGACGTTACAGGGGTGTCCTACACTGCCATCGATATTAATCCTCATGCATTGACGGTGACAAATGCCCATGGTGCTGATGCTGAGTTGGTGTGCATGGCTATTGCATACAGGCTTGAGAAGAAGCTGGCTGGGATATGGTGGATGTGATGGTTGTCAACACCCATATGCATTGCCAACGCCTGATGACGAGGTGGGTCATGAAGGAATTGCCTCGGCGTGCGATGGAAGGATGGCAGAAGTGTAATTGATAGGATTTTGCCTGTTGCTGATAGACTTTGGTCGGATTAAGGGATAATGGTTATACATGGTTACTCTTACAACAAATGATCCTATGTTTTCTGATGAGGAAGAAGAATTATTGGTCAGAGGTCAACAGAAGAAGAGAGCCCTCACATCATCAAGTTTTGGCGCGATTCTGATATTTAATTGGATGCAACGGAGATCTTAACAACTAACAAATCGGTTCCTGCAAGAGTCATGGACTCACTTGTTTCACAGCTTCCATTCCGGAGAGGTTGCAACAGGAATTGTTTCTGAATCAGAAGGTAAACAAAAGGTTCGTGTTTTTGTCTTTGGACGTGTGACTCTTTTTTTCCCGCCTCTTCTATATTTATCTCATAGTTATCTAAGACTTAGTTGTATCCTGTATGATTATTTTGCCTGACAAGGGTTTTCATGACAGCAAAAGCTCAGATTTTTGCAGAAAGCTGTAGTCTCACTCTCTCTTGTATCTATCATCCACACTTACTCTCCAACATCTTACTTCTCTTATGTGATTTGGAGTCAAGGCTTTTAAAAAGAGTTGGACTAAGGGGTTTAGCAAACCCGATTCCTTGTCTAATTCACTCTTGTACTGTTTACATTTCCTTTCTTAAGTTGAATGAAGGATAATTGAAGGTTAAAAGAAGAAATGAAAGCATTTCTTGTTAATGGTATACAATATTAAGAGGTTTAGGATGAGAAAAGAGCAATAGCTAAAAATAGTCTGCTCAAGAAGGTCCATCATGATAACTTGCAGAATGATTTTATTTTCCAGAGTCAGATGAAATTGTTCCAGGATACTGCAGACAAAGAGAGGAGAATAGAATAGGACTTTCTATCAGAGATTATTAGCTCAATTCTGATAGAGGCAACCAGGGGCAAGCCAGCCAGAAAGTATCAGCCTCCAGCAAGATTATCTAGGAAAATACAATGAGTAGCGATTTCCTTTTAATTTTTTTTCTTTGCTTTTCATTTTGATAATTTCACATTGCCTTTTAGATTATCTACTTGTTACAAATCATTTGATTTTCTTTTTTCCAGGCAAGTTGATCTGGTCTCACGTAACCTTTTTTTTTATAAGGAAAATAGATTGAGCCTAAAGAAGGCAAAAATTAAAAAAGGGCCAGCAGGAAATAGAAACAGCGTAAGAAACAAAGGGAACCATGCAAAAACAGAGCCAAGGAAATCACAAGACTGCTATTTTGAAACAATGAGATCTCCAGCCCCTGCCATGTCCTTCTCCAGATTACCGACATCAATTGGCAGATCATTCTATCAAGATCACGGCATTTATGGTCTGTTTCTGTCCATTAATGCATTTGGTTTATGAAAAATGCTTTAAAATGTTACGCCAAAACTAGACGTACCTCGGTTTGTTTACAGCACTGTTTAGCACTGTCTGATGTTAGATCTGTCCGCATTTGCACATAGCTCTTTGATGTGTCCTTTCTCAGGTCCCAGGAAGATGATGCTTGAGAGAGAGAACTTTTAGACAACAGCTGCCATAGCCACCATACAGTTGTTAAATTTATTCTGAAGATTAGCTGCAATATGTCTGGCCCACCCGGCAGTTAGAAAGATATATCGAAGGGTAGCTGCGCTCACACACTAGATCATGAATCTTTATGTTAAACTAAAATTTAACTTTCAGTCCACTTAACGAACACAAAACAAAACAAAATTCAAAATGATTGGAGAAAAGATAAAAAAAAACTGTAGTTACGATTGTTAAGGCGGTCACTTAAAACTTAAGTTGGTGGAACAATGTTAATGTCAAGGTACTTAGTATACTACCCCCAACGTACTTTTGACAGCCAGGAAAAGTTTAGTAGGAGAAGTGTAAGCAATAGGCAAAGGACCTCTGCAAAGTGCAAATTGCGAGTAATGATTGAAATGAATCTGAAACCTCTTTCCACAAGACCTGCATTTGCGATTAAAATTTAATTTCGCATGTAGTGCATTGTCGTTGATTTCTTTTCAGTAACGCAGAGCCCTGATATGTACCTTTTCCTGTCAGGAAAGTGCACCTAGGGCAGAAGTCAATGAGCTTTAGTATCAGGTAGTTAGAGTTAGTGTTAAAAGATAGGAACATACAAATTTTGACATGAATTAAAATTTGAAATGATGTCAAAATCAACAGAAACATTTATCTTGCAATTCAAGAGTAGAATATATATTTACAGAGCCAGTACAGCACCATGTACCACTTTCGTCAAATATAGATTAATTTTCCACTTAGAGGTGCCTCCAAACCTTCAATCTTCACATATAATGTCGCTCATGCATGTGCAGGCCACATGGGATGTGTATACCTTCCACAAAGAAGCACCCACATTTTTCTCAAGCTTTCACCTCCGCCATTTCTTTCCATATCCAGATAATTTTCTGGATTTCAACAGTTCTCCATGGACCAGAATAGCCAAAAGGTACTGATAATGGTAGGCTATGAATAAAGGGAATTCAGAGAGACCATCTTAAATAATCCTATTGACAGAGGATCAAAACTCTATCCTTTCCTTTTGGAGTTTCAGCTGGTGCTGTTGTTTGTTATGGCGCCAGCGGTGGTATTCCTGTTCCTGCTGGTGTTGATCCTGGCCCTGCTAGATTTGGATATATATGTCGCAAAATGGTCTTGCATGATCTGGATATATATTGCATAATTAAGATAATCATATTTATTTCTTACAGTCAGACTTCCGTGATTTATGACTGGAAATTTGTTTTGGAGAGGACTAGCTAGCCTGTATGATTTGGATTTGACAATGTCAATACATGATAATTTATTGCTTTTCATATAGAATCCTAATATCTGGAAGGTGTATTTCAATGAGCTGAACTTTTGATTTAACTTTTCAAAATCTTGATTTTTCTTTAACTTTCAATAAGAACATAACCATTTAATGCGAGACCATTTTTTTTGGCTTTCTAATATGGTCCTTGTTCAATCCTTCTCTTTTGTCTTCCTCTTTATGTTTGACAGAACAGATGATCCTAGTATTTTACGACTGAAGTTGATATTTTTAATTTTTTAATTAATAAATGGATCCTAATAACAGATACAGCAACAATTATTTTTTCTTTTTTGGCTTCCACAAAACTGGAACGTAAAAACAATGTGTACCCAAGCTGGTCGATCGTGCGGTAGACAAAAGAAAATGCCTAATTTTATAGCATCACACCTGATCTGTTCTAATCATTCATGAGTTCATACAATATGGTTTTGATGCACACAATCTGGTCTCCAGAAGGAACTTGGCCCTGTCCAAAGAGTGAAATAAAAAAATATATAATTGCAGTGCTGCTCGCAGTAATCAATATAATTCATTCATCCAGGCTCCAAAAATAGAAAGAAATGTTGTTCACTGATCTATGTATCTTTTGCTAGCAGTTTATTTGCTAATTAAGTTAATATCTTCCTTCTTATGTGTAAAGAATGCAAAAAACAAAAGTAAATTAATAAAATAAAATTAATGACTTCATTTTTCAAATTAATATGAAATTAAATGGTAATATAAGCATATATCAGTGAATAATTATCCCTCCAATCTTTTAATTACAATGATTGAAATATTTCTTTCCATTCTATTTTTAAAATCCCAACATCAAGCAAGAGATAATATTATTTAATCTCTTTTAAGAAATAATTATGAAGAAGAACAGATTAAGAAATTGAAGAAACCGAGTAATTATTTACCCCACCACTTCTCTAGATTGTAAATTAATATTACAATTTCAAAAAACAAAAAACAAAAGCAAAACCAGCACACAGAAATATATGATCCGAGAAACTTACAACTTACCGGGAAATTAAAGATACATATTAATAAAGAATAACAAATGTTTTTTTTTTCCTCTTATACTGTAACCTTTTTCACAAAAGACGGGATTTACTTCTTGATGATGAGTCATGGCTTGGGTGGTTCTGCTTCCTCCACCTTGGCAGGTGGTTCAGTCTTCTCTGAAGCCTCCGCTACTACTGCCTCTTCTTTCTTCTCTTCCTCAACTACTACCTCCTTCTCTTTGCTAGTAGATGCTTCCTCAGTTTTTGTTTCAGGCGCTGGAGCCTCGACTGCCTTTTCCTCTACCGGAATAAAGGTTGAGACTTTTTCAAAGACGAAGAAAATAGGACCCGAAACATAGGCTGGCCCATATTTTGAAGATGCTTCAGATACTGGTTTTGATCCTGGAAACTCTGTGCATGCAAAAATAAAGCAAAGTAAATAAGGGTGGCAACGGTAAGAAAAAAACGCTTATTAAATCTTGGAAGAAGCAGAGGGAGGAAGAGAGTAAATTTTCTATATAAATACCGATTTTAACAAGCTCATCAAGGAACTTCTGAACTGAAGTAGATTGCTTTTTCAATCCTGCTTCTTTGGGATCCTTAACTAAGGTCTGTTTCAGGTCCATCAATTATGTATATACAAGAACATGTTAGTATTTTGTTTCATGTATAAAATATATAGCTAGATTTATGCATGCATGTGTGTAATTGACTGACCTTGATCTCAGCTGATGAAGCTTCATAGATTTCAATAACTTTAGGTTCAAGTTCAGTCTTCTTCTCTTCAAACTCCTTGCTGATTTCTTCCTATCAAAGCAAACGAGATATTGCAAGTTCACAATAAAATATACAGAAAATATTTCGTAAGCTTCTTTCTTGCTAGCTATAATATTCTTGTCGAGAAAAGGAGAAACTCAAGTTAGAAAGAGGACCTTAGATTCATCGAAGTTCTTGGTAGCTTCAGCTGCAGCTGCCTTCTTGGCACTGTCCTTCACAAAAACCTTCTTGATCTTCGGCAGAACCTTTGATTTCCAATACTCCATTTCTCTCGTCTCAACTCAACAAATTAATCCAAACAACAAAATCTACCCAACAAAAATAATAAATAAATGTGTGTGTGAAGAAGCAAAGTTGATGAAGTAGCCAAAAGAATCTGTGTGTATTTCTCACTTACTTTCAAACCTTGTGTAAAGGCACATGATGCTGAAGAGCATGGCATCATATAGGTACACTTGTACCAAAACAACCCCTTGTTTCCCAACTAAATTACCAGAAATACCAGCTTATTAATTCCCACCAGCCAACTCACCATGCCAATGACCATCTCTGACCCTTCGCTCCCCATCCGCAAGAGAGTCCATGCAGGGCCATGAATGTCCACAAATTTGGGTCGATATGATTGAAAGAAAGGGTGGTTTTGTAAGTAAACAAGGGAAAGCAGGGACAAAATAGGGAAGAAAAAATGGGGCGGAGATGCCAGTTGGCAATCAACCTCAACGAAAGGTGGGAAATATGAGAAGTGGGTCCTCACTGCAATGCTGACGTTGGTGTGTCACAAAATATGTTTCTTTCTTTGGCTTCTCGTCAAACTTCTCACGTGGCTCCGCTGGTACTACTACTTCCACGCCGTCAATGACTACCCCCGCTCCTCTCTCTCTCTCTCTTAACTAGTCCATGGGTGGTCATGGTATTCCAACATTCATGTCCATCCTATTTGCATTTTTATGAATCTTTAATTTGTTTTATTGCCTGCTTGCGTATGTACCAGTTTTTTATGGTGATTCATGGGATTGAATTAATCAAATTCAGTAGTTTAATAATTTATGGTGATTAATGGGATTGAATTAATCAAATTCAGTAATTTAATAATTAAGTGTGTATATATATAATAATTGTTTTATATGGAGAGAACCCGGTCAGTTTTGAGCTTTTTTTTATATAAAAAATAATGATACTCAAAATCCTTATTTAAATATATTTTATTATTTATTTTATTAAGAGAGAATTTATTGAAGAAGAATAAATAAATATCAGTACTAGAGTTGCAGATCATTTTACTCGATCATGGTTTAATTGAAGATCTTGCCTTCAAAATAAATTGTAGCCTCTTCCTACAAATTAAATGATTCTATTCCATTATAAATTAACTCGTGATCTTTTTTAGCTGCCGAGTCCTTTTAAAATAATTAGACCGATGGGATGCTCGAACATACAAATTAAGGGGATGGCAAACATACTTATATTCTTAATAAACGGGGTTATATATATATATATATATATATATGGAAGAAGAAACATAAATACGGTGACTATTTGGAAGTGTAGTTTATTTTTTAAAGTGTTTTTTTATTCAGAAATACATTAAAATAATATATTTTTATTTTTCAAAAATTATTTTTGATATCAAAATATAAAAATAATATAAAAATACTAATATAATTTAATTTAAAATAAAAATTTAAATATTTTTAGGACGAACCTGTGGCATGCACATGGGGTGCTTGATTACAATTTCTGCATCGGCAAAAACAAGGAGTAGGAGACAAGAAACAAGGATTAGTTAATGGTGGGGTTGATGCTAATGAAAGTTTTTTTTCTTCTCTATTATTTGATGCCTTGAGACATTATGAATTAATATCGGGTTTAGTACGTCATGCGTTGTTAATTAGCAGTAGGCTACAGCTTCATTACTTGACAAATATTATGTTGCAAATGCAGGCTGTTGCCATGTTTTTTTATGCCTTGCAATAATAATAATTCAACAAATAATATCCAACTGTCCTTCACTTGTAGATTTCTGTCAACAGCTCTAAATCGGAGGCAGCAGCTTTCATATTCATATATATATATATATATATAGATATGACAAATCTATACTCGTAGAAAACTTCCCGTCAAAAGAAAAGGATACTTCACAAAACGGGAGGCAAGATGGGGTTTTGACTTCTCCCGTGTCATTCCATGCTGCAGTGTTTTTGAAAGTTACATCACTGCTTACCACTCCATGCATAAGATGATACTTTAGGTCAGAGGAGTAAGAACACTCTCACCTTTCAGAACCATCAGCATTTAATTTACCAGCTCCCTGTCAAAATAAGATGATATTTTGGTCATACGAAACTGATATATTTGTATTCATCAGATGGGAACAGAAAAAGAAATCTGGTATAGGAATTTGTGTTGATTTTCTTTCTAACTTTTCTATTTCTGTTTGGTCCTCCTGTCAATATTTTCTGTCAGCTCAAATCGTAAGAGCAAAATAAAATTACTGCTTTCACATTTGTTAGTGGTGTGATTTAAGAGATAAATAGGGTTCCATGGGAATGTTGAGAGGGGATTACAATTTTTTTTATTTATTAATATGAATGTTGGGATTAAATTGCGTAAATCTCGAATAATACCATGAATTTTAGAGTTAAAAATCATATAAATATTTAATTATCATCAAATTAGTAATTATATGGTTGGAACCGCCAGAACACCTACCACAAAATGATTGAGAATTACATGATTTCGCAGCCAATACATTTCGGATGATTAATGAGATTGGGTGCTTCCATGCACGTTTCTGCACAAGCCAAAGCAACGTATTGTATATGAAATATCATTCTCTTTTATTAAAAGAAATATAAAAATTGAGAATTACATGTTATCAATGTATCCAAACAGCTAGTAATTACGAAGCAATGATCAAAACTTTGCTTTTTCTAGCAAAAGAGAGGCATAACATTTAGTTAAAACTCCACCCGGCCCCTCCTCCACATCAAAAGCTGATTGCGTGACAATAGTAGCTATTGGTTTTTTGATTTGGTCCCTAAAGGTTTAAGAACATCGAATGAAGCTCTCAATTCATATCATTAGCGGGTCATGTTCAAGAGGGTGTATTTTGTCCCGTAGCTCAATTATCTGGAATCTGTTTTTAACCAGTAGAAATTATAATAATATGAGACGGAAGGACTCAATTGAGAATATCTAAACCTTTTGACTGGCAAAAACAAATTATGAATTGACTGGGAGTCACTGCAATAATGCATTAATTTGATGTTTGCCCCTTCAATCCATACTTTCCTGGCACCAGCTGGCATTTCCTTTTAGGGACACAAACACAACAAACTTAGTTGATTGTTCATCAGTGACTTGTCCTCATGTTGCCTTGTCATGTTAGCTTTAAGGGAACGAAAGCCTCGCCAACCAGCATAAATGAACTGTCCAATGATTTCATTTACACCAGATTTTGCTTACTCCTTTGTTTATAAAGTCTACTCGATGTTATAATATTATGGCTACTTTTCAAAACTTTATAAATTAAATCCATGTTTGGTATTCTGGTGTAGAATACTTCCCTCAAAATTTGAAGATGTTTTTCTAAAATGGTTTTTTTTTTATTTTTTTATTCTTGATACCAGCATATTAAAATCTTGAAAAATAATTTTGATTTGATATGAAATTACCGATCAATTTAAAACCTTCTAGAGCTGAGTTTAGCTTGCATTTTGAGCCCTGATGAGAAGCCGTGCGTGCTTCAACAACTTTATCTCGTGGTAAATGAGGAATATGGATGGTGATACAAAGCAAAAATAGAAATTTTTTCGTGGGTAATACAAGTTTTCTGCCCTAGAATGTGGAATATAAACAACTTCAGTATTGTTATGTCGCAGAAATCCAAAGTCTTGAACTGGTCAACTAGACCCGACCAAGTGCAGGGGAAGTTTAAATTGGTGTAAATTGCTTAGGCAATTGGCAGCAATGATCGAGGAACAATGAAGATGACAACACACTTGCCGTTTGAGTGCAAAACTCCATTGATAAAGACTGTTCATTCGATTCTTTGTCTTTTTGGAAACGAAACTCATGTCATTTGATTAGCTTCTATCTATTACTTTTTTTTTCCTCAGTCTTATCCAAGTTCATGTCTTGATTAAGACTCTATATTTATTTATTTATTTATTTATTTTATCTGTCTTTAGAATAATGATGCCCTTGTCTGTGGATTCTGAAGTTGAAATTCACATCCCAGTTTCAGCGATACTTGTTTTGCAAGGGCACCACTGGGCTAGCCCATTGGCTAGTTGCCTGGATTAAGATCATATATATTTTGTCTCTCTTGAATCGAATCTTGATAGACATAAATATGTGATCGCTGGGGTCAATTAACATGTAACAAGGAAGCCTCCAGAAAAAAAACAGAAAATAAAAACACTCGTGGACTTGGAAACCTAAGAAAAGAAACTCGAGAGTTTCTCAAGTGAAGAGTCAAGAAGAAGGATCAGCTCTATCAATGGAGTGCACCTAGTAACCTTTGATTGCTTGCTTCCTTGTCATAAAAGGTGTTTTATGTTTTAAATTTGTTTTTTGGAACTCTACGCTTCGTACATATTCATAAAAGTAATGGTTGGCTTCCGGCTGCATCGAACTTGTCCGATGAACTCATCCTTTACAAGTAAACAAATATTGAAGATCCAATAGCCGAGCTAGCAGTGTATATATTGGATAAGTTGAATTTAAATGAATGCGACCTCGGGAACCATAAACGAGTATTGTGGTTAACGAGTTGTCAAAGCACACCATTCTCCTACATAATTGGGAGCGACAGCCAATATCTTGTCATCCTTTGCTTGGTTAGCAGATCAAGAAAGATGTCCACCTCACTCCCAAATGTTTTTTGCCTGATAAGCAATTTCACTGCCACGCGAACATGCCTTTGTGTACCTGTGAAAAAGGTCATTTGTCTCAAGTCTATATTGAAAATGCAATTGTGCATAGCTATCTTAAGATGCAAATGGAATATTAGAAAACCTGGGTTTCCGAATGACTTCGTGCAATGGCCTCAGACAGTCTGATCAATGCCTCCAGCTGTCTGACAGCCATCCGATAAGCAACTCTACTTCCCAGAGTTGTGTCACCTCTGGGAGAGCAACATAAGAGCTCACCAACAATTTTCTGGCTTAAGAATTAATCCGCGTTAAGGATCAGCTGGAGTGTGGCTAGGTACTGTAAGAGATTCTCAAATTTAAGTCATTCTTGGTGTGTGCGCACGTGCGTGTCCACAGGCAAGTGCGAATGTATGTATGCAGGTATTCAAGAACAGCAAGCCTTTGGTTTCAGGATCTTTGCGTGTGCAATATAACGTTTTATGTGAGAAGTTGAGAATGCAGGAGAAAGGGCTTATTCACGCTTTTGATGAGCTCATACAATATGGAGTGCAATGTGATAATCAGTTTGATTATTGGGATCATCAATTATCACATGTACCAGATCAAACCTTGAAAGAATTGAAGGAGGGAGAGCTACGTTATACTAGGGAGTGCATGGAAGTGATTAGTCCGGGAAAAAGAAGATCAAACTTAATAAAAATGGTAATGGCATAAAAGATTTAACTTTTAGTTATTCACGCAGATATAAAATGAAGTGATAGAATTTCGGACCTTGAGGTTTAGGTTTATCAAAGCGTCCTCCATTGGGGTTACCTGCAGCTAGAATTGAAGTTCAAGCATTGAGTGTTGCATGCATCCCAGCGTGTGTGATGCTTATTTATGCTGTTCCATGGCCTCATGAATTGCAACCTTGATATCCATATCGACTGATATCAGAAAATGTTATGAGAAATGTCAGGTTAGACTTTAATTAAGGAAGCTTACCTGATCTCGAATATCCATCTTGTCAAACTAATTAATGCAACAAATGCCAGTCAGCAAGCATCAATGCACCAGCCTGAGAGAACATCAAATCATTCAGAAAAATAAATGCTCACAGATTAACAGATTAACAGTCATTTCAGAACTTAAGCAAATGTCATTCTTAGAAGAACAGCTAGGCACATTAAAATCAATCAAACTTCAAGAAATTGTTTAGTAACTGCTTATATCTAGATAGCCATAGAGTCACGTGTGGGTTCTTCCAAAATAGAAAGGTGAGTGATCTGTGCTGTCCAGAAGAATATCCATAAACAGGTGACACAACTGCTTGGACTAAAACAGACTGACGCACAAACTGACCTCTGTATATTTGAATTGCTGTTTGACATTCTTGACGACACCATCACATTCCAAACACCTAAAAGTTCCTTGTGAAAGCTCCGGCCTTACCTCACTTGAGCCAGTCACCACTCCGGTACTGACACCAGTTTCCCAATTTCTGCTGTTGTTAGCTCTCTTAATCTGTAAACATGGTAGCAAACTATACAATTGAGACACTGATATCAATTTCCAATCCTCTTTTTCATCAACTGAGGCAGTAATTGGTAGTTTTACGTTCATCAATCTACAGAGAATCAACTATTTAAGTGAGGATTTAAATCAATTTCCTTAAACCCATCAACAAAATCATGAAAAAATTAAGGAAATTATACTTCAAAAACAAACCCGGAAATATCAAGGAAGGAAATAAAGAGAAGAAGTGCCTCATTGAAAAAGAGATGTTAAAGAAAGCAACATTGATGTCCTTGTTAGTATTATCATCAGATATAAATGCTGAGCTTAGCTCCATCAGAAACCTCTTACCACACATTCTTCAAATACGGCTCAAACCTAATAGTCACCATCATAATTAAACAAAATGAACAAGATTTTAACAGGTTTCTACTAAAAAAAAGTGGTTTCTTTTGATTCCTCAAGTGCTCTTAGGAAACGGATTTTTGAAGGACATCATTAAAAAGCATGACATGGGAGAAATCTTTAGATATCGTTGTCGATTCATTGCTTCAATCTCAACATCATATAGGACGCTTCTCCTAAATTTCGATTTTGTCCGTCTAATCTAAAACTGCTCCAAACAAACGAAAAGAAGAAGCATTTCAACAAAACATTGTAGTAATTCATTTTTTTCTCTTATATTGAAAAAAAAAAGATCCAAGATCGAACCTTTTGAGAAAGTTGAGGAAAATGTCCTCACACGGACCGCTTTTTTCGATGAAGTAGCCGCCGCACGCATCCATTGCTATGATTTTGAAAATGGGTTTCGGTAATGGAATAACTTTCAGTGGGTTGGTGTTTGATGCCGGAGGAAACAGGACAAGAGAAGGAAAGTTTAACGCCCAGCGTATCCCCTCTCCTGTCTGGCAGAAAAATCAGAGGAAGGTTCAGCTCATTCGCGCCAAAAATAGTGTACGATGTGGGCCAGATTCATTTCGCAATGGGCTTTGCTAGTGTCGGTTATTATTATGTAGCCTGGTCCAGTGGGAATAGCTATGTCCAGGGCTTCGTACGATTATTTTTTAAATGAGCCGATCATGGAAGAAATTATTGTAATATGAACCGTGGATTATAAGAGAGTATGAAAAATATTTATATGTCTTGCTAGTTTCTAGGATGGCTAAATGGATGCCACCTTTCCTGAGCTTCAATCCTCTTACTATGCTTGCTTGAGTGATATGAAGATGGGAAATAGTGTAATATTGTAGAAAACATTACATACGATTAAACTTGGACCTCGAAAAATTACATGAAGAACACATCACTACCAGTAAAAGTTCCTCATCATTTACTCTCCTCCAAGTTATGAAAAATTATAATACAAGTTTTATATGATGTATATTGTTTTCGATCTCTCCTCGGCTACTGTTCTTCCAACAATGGTATTATAATCTATTATTAATTGTTAACTGGTCTAAATAATATATTTACAATATGTTTTCAACAGAAATTTAGTGGTGTTGTGACTTGAACTTTCTCATATATCCTCAAGTTTTAAGGCACAAAATAAAAATATAATTGAATTTGAATCATGAGATATCATATTCTTAGAGAATAATTTTTAAGGCACAAAAATGAGATCAAGACCTATATCTTTATGAAGTTCAAGACCATAAGAAAATAAAAATATAACTGAGAAAGAAAATACATTTTTCACTTTTAATAAAAGGATGAAAAAAATATATGGGGTCCAGCACCTAAAAATTATTGGGAGTAATACAACCCATTCATTTTTAATATAAAGATAAAAACTGCAACAAATATTATATGAAATATTATATGTAATAACACAATAGCTAAAAAAACCCAGTTTATCCTAAAAAAATCTTTAATGATAATTGGAGATATTTCAAGTCGTGTCTCGTGGTATAAGAGTTATGAATATTATAACTACCTAAAGGAAAAATAAAAAAGAAATCTCAATAATCACCAAATCATTTTGGATCTTTAACTTCATCTTATACATCACACGTGAGTTGTAAATAAATTTGTTTTCTTCTAATATTTTTTTAAACCGTGAATTTTTAGACTTGGTCCTTGATCTAGGAAACTAGAGTTTGTTCATCATAGCAAACCTTCATGTTAGGATGATAGAATTTAGAAACACCATCAAATCATATCAACCATAAACAAAGAAAAACGGCGTAGCTTGTCTTAGATAAGGAATACTAAAAGTGATAATGCATTTTCGTTACACAATAAATCTCTTGCCTAAACTCTTAAATACTACTGAAAGTTTCAGTAATTATAATATTAAGTGATGACTTCTTACCCAACTAAATCCTCTTAACCTGTCGAAAAAAGGTCATTGTGACATTACTCTCATAAAAATATACAACATTCAGACTGAAGAGAAAACATTTATTGTTACCCCAAAAAATGAGCCAAGAAATATAAACAAAGCTCTTATAAGTTCTACTAAGAAAAAATAGATTAAGATAATGGAAAACGAGTTGAAATCTATAAAATCAAACCAACTTTGGGAATTGGTAAGAATCTAGGTTATAAGGAAAAATAAATTTTTAAAATAAAATGAAAAGATGATGGAAGTATAAAAAATGCAAGGCTTAATTAGTGAAAAAAATATACATATAACATGAAGGAATTGATTATAAGGAGATATTTTTGCATTTTATGAGGTTTGATATGATAAAATTGATTCTAGTTATAGTAGCTAACCTAGATCTTAAATTGTATAAAATGGATACAAATACTGCTTTTTTAATAAATAATTGAAATGATAAATCTTTATGGAACATGGAATAACTTACATGTTTCATCTAGGAAACTTATAACACAAAATATGTAGACTTTTGAGGTTAATTTATAATCTAAAACAATATTCAAAACAATGGTATATTCGGTTTCATAATGCCATTGATACCTAATTATATAAGCTGTAAGACATATATACATGTTTATGTTTGATGCACAAGGTTAAAATAGATAATGAGAACTATGTTAGATATATAAAAATTTGGTTTTTTTATATAAACAATCACCTTTGCTCTATTATGATGAATGAAGATGACATAATTCTTAAGCTTGTTATCTAAGCAATAAAAAAGCACTCAATTTTAATATATGATTTTTTTTATTGAAAATAAAATATATAAAGTGGAAACTTGAGAATTTGTTATAACTTTGATTCTAAATAATTATTTGAAATATCATTTTATTTGTTTTATTTCCATATCAATTATGATGAATTAGAAGCGAAAGAATATATAAATGAACTTAAAATTAGATATTTAACATGTGTTGAACTATTGTATATATGTTATTATTAATAAAGACATACACTCCAAAGACAAGAAGAGAATACTATAACATGTGTTCTATTTGTAATATGGTCAATAACAGTGAAACAAAACAAGATCATAATTTGATATTGTCCTGAAAATTATCAATATTTTTTAACTTATGCTATTTTGATTGTTATTTATTTCTTGCTACTTATATTTGATGTTCACTATCTTAGTATGTCAAAGAATTGTGAATGATTCAATATATATAGATAGTACTAGAAAAGTGAGTTTAGTAAAAGTTAAGGAAATTAGAGGGAAAATGTCATTTTGGTATTATTGTATTCATTTGTTGATCATTTATATTTATCTATATGACAAGACATACTCATGAATACAAGAATTATAATAAACAAGATCATGAGAGAGAGATTATGATGAATAATTTAAAGTATTATATATTACCTCTATTTTATATCCTATAATTCAAAAGGTCATATATTCCTAATAGATCTATAACATCTAAGTTCTCATAACATGCTAGGCACATAAACTATTTGTTAAGTATGAATTTTATGGGATTGTGAGAAAGTTGATCTTATCATTATGAGAAAGTTGATCTCATCATTATGTGAGAAATAAAAAAATAGATTTAAGTTATATCATGACAATAACTCTCTTTATTTATAATTCATTATCTTTATAATATAAATATATTTTTTAAATAGTAACAAACAAATGAAAAAGAAATGAAAATAATAATAAATAAATATATATATATATATATATATATATATATATATATATATATAGAAGAAAGAAAGTAACATGGAAAAGAAAGAGGAGAAAAGACTTTAAAAGAAACTCTTTGTCAATTCTTAAAAGAATTATTTCTGCAAATAAGGTATATACAATATAATCTGAAAAATAATTTATTAGTATTTTAAATTATTTTTTGAAGTTTATTAAAAAAATATAAATTAAATTTAATAGATGAAAAAGTAAAAGAAAAATGAAATAAAAAAAACTAAATGTTATAATTATTTCAAATAAAAACAAAAAACAATATAATATCTCATAAACCTTGTATCGCTATAACACGTGGTAACAGTTCCATCAACACCCCCGCCCCCTGCCCCCCCTAAAAGCAAGTATTTCGTATTCTAAAAGGAGGAGACGGGACACTTGTGAGAGACCCAGTAAACACAAAACTGAAAAGGTGAGGAGTGATCATTGCCATCCTGCCACATCGTTGCATGCTCCCATTTCTGCAAGAACACAAGTAGCTAGGGTTAGGTAGGGGAGATAGAATTAATAATCTGTCAAAGAATTAATAATCTGTCAAAGTTAGCCTTTCCGAAGTGTTACCTCTCCCTCCATCTGTGATCACCACATGGTATCTAAGCCATTTGTCAAGATTTAAATTGAAGAAAGAAACTCAGAACTCTTCCTTCTCCCATGCTTTTCTGAATCAGGCCGACCTTCTTAGTTCTGTTTGTAGACAATCATTTATGATGCACCCAGTCCATTCCTATCAGCTAGCACCATGCTATCAGGGATACCATATTGTAGAGTCTGGTTCATCGCTGGAACTTTGTAAGCAAAAGGGCCGCCGATATATATAAATAAGTTGCTGTATCCCCGATCAGTGTATTTAAAATGAAATTGAATAAATGGTTTTCTTTTTTTATGATGGGATCAACCAAAAAACACTGATAGGGTAAATAAACTTAGCACTAATCAATTGTCCTATTTGGCTCTACATTTTTTATTGGAGTATTTCTAGCGTAATCGAGCCCAAAAATTGTTGAAAGCAGAGAAGAAATACTGGGGCAAGATTAATTGTGAAGCTATTAATATATGATTAATTATCCTTGGATCCTCTCTCTCTCTCTCTCTCGATTCTTAGAATCCTGGAGCTTTCTCTTGAAGCCGTCCACAGGAAACTTTAACCTATATGAGCCAAAAATCACATAGACCCCACGATTATGTATACACGATCCACTTTAATGTTATAATTTGGTTTAATTTATTTTTTTAACCAACTTGGAGCACTCCTTAGTCCTTATATAAGAAACTAGGAATCTAAAGTCATCCACCTAATTATCAAGAGACCAGTCTCCTTCGTTTCAACTCCTTTTTAATGGATGTCTTGGTACAAGCATCACCTCCAAATTCTCCCAAATCCCATCTCTACTCTCCGAGTGCTCTCAAAACCAAAAAAAATATTGAAACAATTCAGGAACAACAAAACCCACACCAAGATTTCTCATCGTCAGAATCACCAGTGATCAACATGAACAATGATTCAATTAGTGTGCAAGTAGACCAAAAGTCCAGGACAAACAAGAGATACATCTTTCTTTTGGTGGTCAACTACCTGTTCCTGTTTGTGGGTTCACTCTCTTCTAGTTTACTCTCAAAGTTTTATTTCAACCATCAAGGCTCTAGCAGATGGGTCTCTACATGGGTTCAGTCCGCGGGTTTCCCTATCCTTCTCTTCCCTATTTACCTCCCTTTTTATGTCTTCAAATGCACTGATAGACGTCCATTTAGTCTCTTCACTCCAAAACTGTTAATCTTATCAATCCTCATAGGTCTCATGTTAGGCTTGAACAACCTTCTCTTTTCCTGGGGCAATTCTTATCTCCCAGTATCAACCTCTTCTCTCCTTTTGTCTTCACAACTAGTGTTCAATCTTATCCTCTCAGTTATCATAGTAAAACAGAAGATCACTTTTCAAAATTTCAACTGTGTAATCCTCTTGACCCTAAGTTCAGTTCTTTTGGGTTTAGGTTCAAGCCATGACAGGTCTCAAGGACTAACCCGGGTGAAATACTTCATTGGCTTCTTGTCGACAATAGGAGCGGGTCTGTTATTCGCTTTATATTTACCAGTCATGGAAAAGATATACAAAAAGATCTACTGTTACGAAATGGTGATAGAAATGCAGCTGGTGATGGAGATTGCAGCCACAGCTCTTGCCACCATGGGGATGGCATCGGCCGGTGGTTTTTCAGAGATGAAACGAGAAAGCCAGGTCAAGTTTGATAGAGGAGCAAGGGTTTACTGGGTTACAGTGTTTGCTAACGTGGTTACTTGGCAGTTATGCTTCATGGGCACAGCTGGAATGGTTTTCTTAACATCATCACTAACAGGAGGGATTTGCATGACTGCCCTTTTGGCCATGAACGTGCTGGGAGGAGTGCTGGTTTACGGAGATGAGTTTGGTGGTGTCAAGGCAGTGTCCACTGTTCTTTGTGGGTGGGGTTTCTGTTCTTATGTTTATGGCATGTATCTTAAAATGAAAGAAGAAAAAGAGATGGAGAATAAAAATCAAGGGATGGAGATGGCGCATAATGCCGTAGCACCCAACCATATTGTTTAATGGGCTATTAACACCATGGCTTTTCATGTAAAGGTGATCATGAGAAAAATAAGCTGCTGCTGCTGCTGTATATCCTATGAGTTAGTACTGATGTAATAATAATACGAGGTGTTTGAGTTAGATTATCCCTTCGTATTTTCAACAATCATCATCTTGATCCCAATTGTTAATGCCTAGCTAGTTGAAAGTCAGCATCCCTTGGGTGGTGTGGTTTATTTTGAGGTTGACTTTATATCTTTCTGATAAAAAAAGAAACGAAATATCTGATAGACCCACGGAATCCTAATTCTCTTCTCTTTTAATCCTAATAATTCTGTCAAACTATCGTTTCAATATAAAAACGTAAACCATCAGTGGAGTTTGTAAAGAATAATCTATATTACTTTTAATACCTAAAAAGTCTTTCTCTTCTTGAAATCCGTGTAAATTTACTTTTATCAGAGATAATGACATGCAAAGTTCCATCACTATCTTCTATTTAATTTTATCAAATATAATACATATTATGACGTCTGAACTTGTGAGGATTTGGTCAATAATATCATTATACCGTATCAATAAAATAAATTGAATCCAATATATTAAATAATTATGTCAATTTAATAGCTTGTGTTTTTAAATAAAGTTCAAAATATTATTTTTTAACAATTTATTTCCTGTAATAACTTATTTCCATCCCTGCTTCTTTCTTTTCTTTTTCTGTATTGCTTGAATATTGCACTGTACATTGATTCCAAATAAAAACAAAATCCCCCCCTTGATAGGGTAAGTCTTATTTGGTTAAAATATTTTAAAATAAAAAAAAAATTAAGAAAAGGTCGTAGCGGGAAAAAGTAATTATAAAGTGATGATGAACAAGAATTGAAATTCCGTATCCAACGCGACCATTACCGTTACTTGTGGTTTTCTAATAAATATTATTTTCTTTTTTCTTCATGCTAAATAGCAAGAAAAGATGAGTACAGTGATGATAAATACCTTCGTTCTTCCATTCAATTCAATGAGTAATACCAAATATCCTTATAATTTGGCAGCACATAATAAAAAAAATTAATTTTCCTCTGAAGGGGAGGTGCTTACCTTTAATTAAAACAAAGTTCTTGAGAGAAAAAAAAGGATACAGAGGTAGTTTATTATTATTATTACTATTATAACTCGGTCCTTGTAACTTGTTTCTCGAGATTTAGAGCAAATGATTAATTAATTCTCATAATTTCTGAGATTATATATATATATATATATATATATATATAACACTATTTTTTTAAAAAAATCATCTCACTGAAAAATTTAAGTTGATAGGTAAGGTTTTAGAATATAATTTATATTATTCTCCAACACACCCCTTCAAGTGAAAGCTTTTTGGGCTTGAAACTTGCACATATCTATATTTTTTTGTGTTTTATTTTTATCAAATAGAATGGAGGTGGTGAGATTTGAACTCATAACCGCTAGGTTAACAAGACTTTGATACAATATTAAGGAATCATCTCAGCTAAAAATTTAAACTGCCAAGTGAGGTCCCAAAATATTATTTATATTATTCTCTAATATTTTTATCTATTTCACATTTCTTAATTTTTAATTTTAAAGAAAGGTGACAAATGAGTACATAGGTTGAAAAGTTTGAAGATAGAATAAATTGTTTTATAAAAAAGTAATATGAAAATAAAAATAGCTGATTATTTTCAATACTACATTAATTAATTTTGATAAACTATAAAAGCCAGATCAGAGAGAGAGAGAGAGAGATTTTTAAGTGGCCACAAGCCTTAAAAGCTCGACAAAATCAATCAGGAAAGCTTATCCCTGTAATGACATTCATGAACATGAACTCGATGGACCATCCGCTGGCTACTAAGCAAGCTTGCCCTTGACACGTGCAAAAACATAATTTCAGGGCTGTTCAACCGGAGCACGTGCTCAGGTCAAAATTGATGACGTCCAATAATTCTAAAGTGCTAAGCAATAAAGCTCTCGTGGGTGGTAAAATAAATTGTTTAATTATTTATTTTTATAATTTGCTTTCCTTTCTTAGAATTAGTATCGTTTGATGTCGAAGGCTTTGCATCTCTATAAAGTTTTCTATGGTAGGTTTACAGAATTCTCCATATTTAATTACATATTTTTTTATAGATTAAAAGTGTTTAGTAAGAGATGCTCTAAAACCATATGTATTAAAAAATAAAATATTTAAATTCCTGTATTTGATCAATTCAGAAGATATTATAGTTCATGAACCTTCTGTTTTTTTTGTTAAAGTGAAAGGACTAAAAGAGTCATTTCATCTTTATAAATTAATTGTTCTTCGATTATGATTTGTGTTTTATTCCCTTCATCCAAGACATCATAATTACACGCATATATTTTATTGAGTTTATTTAATTAAAAGAATAAAACGTGATAAGTTATAAAAACAACGACGCATCTATAAATATAAATATAGCAGGATCAGGAGACTAGCGCAGGGCACAGCACAGGTAGATTGGTGCCCAGCTTGGAGCCGGGCCTGGTAAAAAATTATAAGGGTTAGTCAGAAAGCTTAGGCTACAAATTCATGCACAGACAATATCTGGGATAATAGAAGAAAGAAGAGAGAAGAGAACCTGCTGCTGGTGCTGCGCCGAATATAGTATACAATAAAACCCTAAAAGGGACTCGAATTATAGAGAGAAGGAGGATAAGCAGGTCTTATTTTACCATCATAACATATGGATTCGTATATTTAAGTTTTTATTATTTTATGTTCTGGATGTTTATTACTATTCAAGAAAAATATACAATAAATTTTCCCTTTGGAATTTTTAATAAATACTAGATTTAATGAGTAAAACCCAGAGATCAATTTAAGTAACTAAAAACTCTCTTGGTTGACGTTTCAACAAGTGAAAATTAATGATTTCTTGTTTTAAGTATATGGTTCTTCACATACATGTGTTCTTCACCAGCAAGAAATGAAGCCAACGAATCAGCATTACTGGTGCTGTTAAAACACTAATTTTCTGATGCCTCCCTAGCTAGTTTTCATGGGTGGAAAACCCTAATTCGGTTTATGACATGGTCTATAGTTTAGATCACGAGTTAGGAAAGCAACATCATTTTATTTTATTTCTTAAGAATAATATTTTGTCTGGATTTTGATCAGGAAGATTCATTGAATTATTTGGATTTTCAGAAATCTAACATGGGCTATTCCCATGCGTGTCTTTTCACACGGTGAAAATGGGAAATAAGCAATGCAAGTGTCTTCCCCTCTGCTTGGTGTTGAGGTCTGGAAAGAGGTCGGCTAAAATTCGAACTTTTTTAATTTAGTTTTTTTTTTTTATGTTTTTGAAATGTTTAATATGTTGATATTAAAAATTATTTAAAAAAAATATAAATATATATTGTTTTAATCTATTTTTTAAATGAAAAAAGCTTTAAAAAATAACTACTATTAGACACACTCAAACATCCATTTAAAGTCTGCTTGTATCTGTGTTTCTTTAATATTAAAAAAAAACAGTAAAAAAGGATTACTACATAAAAAACAAAAGCATATAATCTGTCGTCTATTACACAAACTAAAGTGGGTTTTCCTTTTTAGCCTTTTGTTTTTGGTTTGCTAAAGCTCTTCTAGTCATATCTAAAACCAGAGATAATGATCATTGAGCATTAAAATGGAGTTTGATTATCATGTCTCCCAGGCTAATATCTTTTTTAAGTAAAATCAAGTTCCTCGATTGGCTACTTTAATTCCCAGTTGCATTTGGAACTATTCTCACTGAAAGTGGTGGGTCAACCATGCTTAAAGAAGAAGAAACTACAAGTATTGCCTTCTTTTCTTTTCTTTTTTCTTGAACGAGAATTAGTGGGATTTAAAATCATGGAAAGGATCGAAAGGAGAGGGTGGATTTCCTTTTAGTTCTAGTTTAATCAAATCCCTTTGAAATGCAACTTTCTTTAATAATTGCCTCGTAATGAATGGATCGACGTCTCTCTTCGCAGGAAAAGAAGATATGAAGCTTTTCATCAAGTGCGTGCCCTCAAGATTATAAAAGAGGAATCGATTTCATTACACATATAAAGGTTTTGATTTGTAGAGAAATCATAGCTTTGAGCCAGTAGTATTTTGTTTAGAGGTGGGGAATTAAAAAATGTTTTCTATTTGCTGTCTACTACACCTTTTTTCTCTTTGATCTTGATGGCTATGTATCCGCGAACTATATCATTTTCACTTGCCAGGGATTTTAAGTAAATTCCTTTTGAATCAAACATTAAGTGAATTATAATCATTTTAGTTTAATATATTTGGTAATCTGTTTGGTAAAGCGAGGCTCAAATCTTAAGAATTCAGTTTCTCAATTATAATCATGTAATAAGTGAGGGTAACCTTCACGATATGCCTAAAGGGCCATTAAATCCCCCCCGAAACAGAGAAAAAATTGAATTATTCAACTCAAACTGACATGCATCCATGTTTCTATATATATATATAATAACCTCTTAAAGTTGGTGTATTTTAGAATATGTTTGAGTATGGAGATAAAGAAGAGAGAAAGATTACAAGGAATAAGGGTAACATTTAACCCCTTTTAGTTTTTATGTCTTTCTCTCACTTCTCCAGATCTAACATCAATTTATTTATATTAAACTTTTTATTTTGAGATTAATTTAGATCACAAGTATTTCTATTATGAGAAGAAGAAGAAGAACAGTTAGAAGAAACTAGCCTTCTATTGAGTCGATTAACTATAAATTTGGTAATTCAGAAAAATATAAAGCTATAAAACGAATCTACAGCCATGAGTTTTAGCTTAAGTTAATTCCGATCCCCCCAACAAGGCATGCGTGATGCCTATCTTTACCTTATCCCATGAGACAGACACATCCTTTCCTTTGTTCTATTTATTTATCTTCAGGTGGCGAACATTTCCTTTCCAACATACTTTAGTTTCAGCAGAAAATTAATGATCATGCTAATATATTATTCATAAATAGAAAAAGAACTCAATAAAAAGAATTGAAGGGGAGCAAAACGACAGCCATTGCATCAACTTTTTTTAACGACGAACAAGTTAAAGTACAATAAGCCAATGCTAGTAAAAAGGTCAAACAAAGTAAACCTGTCCATCTTGGTATTATTAAATTGTGATTGAGATGATTTGTTAGAATTTGGATGCTACTGCACAACATGCATTCATCAGATCATCACGTTTTCCAAAAAAGGATCAAAATTCACTAACGATTTTAACCTGGGAATCCACTGATCATGGTGCATGAAGCTCTAACGTATCCCTCGAGAACTGGAAGGATCTGATTGTATATAGAGGGCCTGTATCTTGAGGTAGCAATTATATTTTTCTCGATAGAAAGTAAATGGTTCGGTTCTCATATTTAACGATTATCAAATACTGTCAGGTTATGATATGGAGCGTTGACTGATGGGATTTAAGAGGTGGAGAATTTTATAATCAACTACAATCTTAGTGCACGACCGATCTCATTTAATCCGCGTGAGATTCTTCAATGATGGGAATTGAAATTCAAGCATTCCTTATCGCCTCAAAACACAAATTTGGCTTGCAGTTACATCCCTTGCTTGTGATCAGGTTTGAGGTGAAATTGGAGCCTATCTAGATGAACTCTTTCGTCAGCCGCATGCAGCAGGGGCAGGGCCGAGTTAGGATGCCAGGTAAGGTTTGATAGGATTTTCAACACAAACAGAGAGCATAAACTCTTCGCCAGCTGCGAGGTGTGTGCAAGCTTCCAAGGCGTCTACCATGCTTACACGTGTGGAAAAGTTAAGAGGAGGAAGAAGACATGCATGCTCTCTACATCGAGAAAATTGTATTCTGCACAGTTACAGGAAATGAAAACAGTATATCGAGGCATGTGCTGGATAGAATTGGACAGCTCAAGGTGAAAATGTCTGGGCAGGCGCCAGGCACGAAGGCTGGTTTTTTTATTTTTATTTTTAAATTGTGCACCATCCTGAATCATTCAAATAACTGGTTTGCTGACATAACAGGGAAAAAGTTGCCTGATATTTTTATTCCATTTACCCCCACTAAACTAAGCCGTATTGATGGACAATGATGTTACTGTAAATGTTGGAAGGAATCCATTACCCGAGGCTATGCTTTGAAACTAAACCGAGACACAATATCAACAATAACAATAACAATAATAATAATAATAATAATAATAATATGTTTTAAAATGTTAGATGATGACAAATAAATAATAAAAAAGTGCTGGCTGGTTTGGGATAGAAGATAACCCCGAGCAGTCAAAGATTTTAAAAATACCCTAAGTTTATCCTAAATTCAGTGCTCTCAATAGTTCCTCTTTAATATATGAGAACGTGAAGATACAAATATCTTATATTAAAAGGTATAAAATTTCACCTATTTTAGTTTGTCCAGAAAATATAATAAAAATCAACTCATATTAATCTCTAAAACTCATCATTTTTTTTTTCATAAACCCGAGACTAATTTTATAAAAAGAAAATCATATGAACAATCGAACAAATTCCTCCATCATCAAACCATTAAGAGATAAAATTAAAATCAAATTTTAAAATATAAACTAAATGGTATAAAATTATTTAAAATCGATTACTTTATATATATTATAACCATAATTAAAGCCAGGCCCTTAATTATATTGATTTTTTTGATTAAATATTTATTTTTATGTTATGATTAAATTGGATATACGTAATTGTTTGGATAAGAATCAATTTAATAAGTTCGATAAGGATGAGGTACTTGACATGAAAGCTCTATGTGAGAGTAATAATTATCCCAGAGAAATTATACAATGGAAGCATTATACACGCACGCACATAAAAACAATACTCTTACTATATTAGGCTAGCTTTGAATGAATGTTAGTAGCTGGGGTACTCTATATCTACTTCAGACCCATTTTTGGTATTTTATTAGATGGTGGGTGTGTGAACCATAATGGATGGATCATGCAGATTGGGCCTGTTTTAAAATGTTGGCCTGCGAATCTGTAAGGTCTTTCTCGCAAAGGACAAGATTCGGAGGACTTTTTAGTTTTTACTAGTTTAAACTAAGGCATTCTATAAACCATATGCTATAAGTCTTGCTAAAAAAAGCATATAGTAAATTTCTGCATGAATGTATAGTAGATTACCAGTATCCGAAACCTAACACATCCAAACATAAATTCTTGTATGGAAAATAGAAAAGACATAAAATGATTTTAGTAGCAAAACCCTATGTCGAAATTGCTGGTTGATATGATAAATGATACCGTGCAACCTTCAGCATCACTGCAATATTTGCTCAAGAACACAAACCAGGTCCTATCTGGCTAGTCAATTGAATGAATCTGCGCATCTTTGTGAGGGCATAATAACGTGATCTACTTTTGAAAAGTGTAAATCCGCTCTTAGATATCTAATTTGAGATTGTAACCAGGGTAGCTAACTCAATTACAGGGTTATGGGCACTATACTTGGTCACAGGTTTTACAATCATCGTTCGTATTGCAGTGGCACGTACTATTCTTATTTTTCAATTCTCGACTGTAGAGACTTTTGTCTTACCATTTAACTTAAAACGTATTCTACATATGCATTCGAACAATATTGTAGTTTGATTAACTGATGACCTTTGCTTGAGCTAATCAGGTGCTATGAAGAGTCTCTGATGAATGTCTCGATGCAGCTCCCTGATGATAGTCCTTTGTTGTGTTTAGTGAATGAAGGATATTAATTAAGATTCTGTTACAGTGAAAAATTTCCTGCAACTTCCGGACAGAAATTAAAGAGTTTCTGTCATGTCCTTGTTGCTGGTCTTTTGTGGTTGGCCATGGGATAGTTTTTGGTTTTTTAAACCCATAAAACACGAAGCCTTGTAGTAGTGATTAGTACTGGCTTAAGTTTCATCGAGGATCTTGCTTGCTTGTTAAGTGATTTTGTGTGTTGATGCAAACACTGGTTTCTTAGGTGTTTGAGGGGGCACTTATCTTTATGTCATGATGGAGACAAACTAGATTCTACCTAGTGCCGATTATTGCTGTTCTTATTAAACCATATTAATTGCACGGAAGTCAGCTCTCATAAGAAATTATACTGAAGCAAGCAGGTGATACATTGATAAAGAATTTGCAATATTATATGAGCGCGCTGGGAAAACATGGTAATCACTACCCTTTGACGCTTGTGACATGCTGCCCACGTCCTCACCTTGCCAGGTTCCTTCTTTTCTTATAAGTTGTTAATTTCTTTATTCATTCTCATAGCTAGTTTGTGACCCGAAACACCATGGTCCTCCCAGCTTCAGATATTGTCCCACTTTACACAACGGCACTCATGAAACACTTGAAATATCTGATGATCTAGACTTCTGTACGAGTACTGCTAGCTGATTATTTCCACGAATTAAAATTCATGGCTATTGTAGAATCTAAAAAGTTGGTCAGAAAAGAGAGTATGCAAAAGGAAAATCAGATTTCAGTGGATCCAGTTTTGTTGAGAAAGTCATCAAGAAGAGAGGCTAGCTTCAATTTCATGCTGCCGCCTGTGTCGACTGCACCGACTCCAGACCTGCTACCACCTGCACTGCCTGCAAAATCCCAGCTTATAGCATGCAGCCTCCCCAGCTCAGCCTGTTCATCCCCTCGGTTCAGCTTCACCATGTTGAAGATGAAATCGAAAAATGAAAGCCAGGCATCTCGCTTCCAGATTGACAATCTTGGAGGTCGACACTCTTTAGCACATCCTCCCCTTGCTTCTCAACAAGAAATTCACATGCGAAGGAGCAAGTCCTGCGGAGAAGGAAGGACAGCCGCACCTGCTGAGGAGCTTAATCTTTGGTTCCCCAGACCAAATGCTAGCAAATCTGACAACAGACCTCATGGACACTTCAAAACTGAGGCTAGGAAAGATAACATAATTGGTGAAAACATGGATCCCATTGATGATAGATTTAAATGCGGTTCTTTATGCTTGTACCTGCCAGGCTTTGCAAAGGGAAAACCAGTGAGACCAAAAAAGGAAGAAGTGATCAGAGGAGATTTGGGAAACGTAATATCCAGGACAGTTTCTGTGGAAAAATTTGAATGTGGTTCATGGGCTTCATCGGCCATCATAAATGACTATGAAGACGACTCCAAGGATCTATACTTCGATTTGCCATTAGAGTTTATCCAAACTTGTGCGAATGACGCAAATTCACCAGTTGCTGCTTCCTTCGTCCTTGACAAGGATCGAAAACGAGTTCTCAAGAGTTGTTCAGCAAGAGCAGCACCCAGGAAATCCTATGAATTTTCTCGCCATGTTCGGTTTTCGACATCATCGCCCACATCGAACCCTACATCACCAACTTCTTGCATTACACCTCGCCTGCGGAAGGCTAGAGAGGAATTTAATGTCTTTTTAGAAGCGCAGAGTGCATGAATCTTTCTGCCAACTTTCTTTCAAGCATTATGTTTTTAGTTCGATGCGCGCAATTATGCAGATTTGGATGTCACGTTTTACCCGAATTTGACGCATCCTTTTATTTCCCATCCATCTTCTGGAAATAATCCAGAGAAGGTGGAACAAGATAAATTGTACGAGAATTTTGCCCTTTCTTGTGATCTTTGGTTTCATAAACTGGGTTTATCGCATGACCTTCGTCGGTTTGACGTCAACCTTTTCTGGTGACATTTTTTATCATCTGTTGATGGTTGATATTTTGCACCTGCTAAGGTTCCGATTCCGTTTGAGAGATTGAGTTGCATAAAAAAGTGAAAACTACCATGTTTCATTGCTCTCATTCGTGTGTGCTTGGCATTATAATAGCTTTTTCATTTACGATTCAATTTTTTTTAAGAAAAAAACTATAATCATAGTTTTTTTCTTATCAAATGCATCAAAAGAGAGTTTTCACTTCACCATCCTGGAATCAATCCCCATCCCAAACTACCCATAACAAGGGGCGATCACATGAACTCACTGCTTTCTGTGTACATTAACTGTGAACGTGGCTCCACATACCGCACTACTACTGCTATATATAGTTATACTTGTTGCCATAGACACAACATATTACAAGTGGAAGCTCGCTCAAATCCTACAATTTGCAAGGAAACCACATCAAATGTATGACAATAGCGTCACAATTTTAGAATGAGCAAAATGTTGATTGCAGCTTGTTAACCAAATTGATATAATTATTTTCCATGCGTGTTGAGTAAAAGGTAAAGGGGGCATAATACCATGCATGTTTTTCAGGTTCGTTGAGCAAAGCATACTTCAAAGAATAGACAGCTACATATGTGAATACAGATGCTGAAAAATCTTTCGTGAGATGAAATACCATCTCATTCAACTTGTGAACAAAGTGTTTAGATACTTCACTATAAGGCTTTGCGCAACCTGGATCATCTTCCCCTGCTGTAGGAAAACCAGCTAAAATATAACCAAGACAACCAATTGGTTCAGTGCAGTGAGTCCAGATCGAACGGCCTAGTTCCCAAATTGTATATGCGCTGTGCATCCATCAACAAGACTCCACTACTTCTAGCCACTATAAATCCAGGAGATAAAATGACTCAAAATGGTAAGCCGTGCATATGCATGCTAGCAGAACGAGTTGATGAAGTTTCCAAGTAAAACAATGTACATTGAAGTTTTTCTCCCGCTCAAAAATGGAGATGTTCAGAAGGGGGAAAGTAGCGGAAATGAGTTACGTGCATACCTGAACATTGTTCAAATTGCATTAACCATACCAGAGAGACTAAAAACTCGAGCCCCGAGATCATTTTGGCCAATATAGAATGCGTACAAACCTTTTTCAAAATATTCCTAGCTCGTAGAATTTCTTTTTAATCAATTTAAGGTTAATTAATTGAATATCATCCTGAGATCATGAATTAATCAACTAGAATATTGGCTGATTACCCCTTTCCCTAATCAACTGTGAACTGGCTTTGAAATGCAAGAATTGCTCGTATTGTACTTCGAAGGTCGAAAGGACTCTATTCACCATGAGGCATAATACTAGGTGGCAGCACACTGATGGACGATGAAGGGGCCAAGTTGGCTGCATACGTGAAATTGGTCCCAAGAGAATCAAATAAACACCGCGATCGTTTTTTCGAGATTATTTTAAAGCTAATTTTTATTTAATTCTGATTTGCATCAACAAAAATAATTTGATTTCCATCTCTCAATTTGTAATATAATAGATTTTAATCCTGCAATTTTAATTTGATTTTATGAAAATTAAAATAAACATTCGCAAGAGTTTGGCTAAATTTTAAAGCAGAAAATATATTTCTTAAGTTGATACTCTCATTCCTTATTTATACAATTTTTATTTTGATAAAAAAATATTTTGTTTAGTGAAAATATAGGATAATTAAAATAAATACTCACAAGAATTTAATATTAAAATTAAAGAGTGAAATATTTTATTTTCTTCAGGGAAAAGTACTCCTGTTTCCTTATTATTATTATTATTATTATTAAGAATACATGACTCTTTTTTTGTAAGTTAATATGTATAGAAAGAAAACGAGTTTGAATACAAATACAAGGGGCAGGCCCCAAGAAGAACAAAACAGAACATAATGACAACAGTGGAATCAACGAAGTAACTAGGAAAAAACTAGAGAGCAGCCGCCTTCAGGATCACTCAGAATCCAGGAAAGAGTATAAAAAAGACTTCAGAGTTTTTTTTTTTTTTTGAGGAATAATCAAACAGTCACAAGTTGTTCTTGTGATTAGGTATTGGCAGCATTAATTTAATGAATCGGTGGGAAAATGAAACTCGTGAAGAAAGTTGAAAACCTAACGGAGAACTGGTCACATTAGCCTGGCTTGGAGGAGCTCGGCCAGATAATCCACCGTCCTAAATTAATTTCAGATGCACGACACTGCACACGTGGTCAAACCTACAAAGAATCACAATGGTCAACGATTCCATGCCACCCTCAGCTTCCAGATAGCCATATGTGCTGGCCGACCTTCCCGAAGTTAGCTAGGCAGGCTTCTTAATCTTCTTCTTTTTCCTTTTTTTATTTTTAATCAAATTATGAAATCACATGCATAAATAATCAATAAATAGACAGAAACCTGTTCAATCATCAGTTATCAGGAGAAAGTCTCTTTGGGTTTGCGTATAAGTTTCTAATTATTTGCTAGGTACTTGTCTCTATTCACCTTGTCAATCACCGAATAAGAACGGAATCTCTCACCTGCAAATACCCCCAGCACACTTTTTCTGACATTTACCATGAAATTTACATTTCATCCTCATGAAAACCAGACGATTAAAAAGTGTTCCACAAGACAGAATTTTCAGACCCACAAAAGTATACAGGTGAAGTGGGGTTTCCCTGTTATCAATTTTGGAAGAAACAATCCCTCTTCCTTCTTCGTCCCTTCCTGCGCTGGAACCTAACGCTATCAGACCCTACACTCACAGACATGAATTGTCAAGAACACCCAAATTCGTGCTCCACATGCCCTCATGTGCTTTGTCCCTACTGATTCTATAAACAGTTCCATTTTCTAACTTTTTCCCTGTCAAAATTAAAATAACGAGCTAAATTAAATGGATAGCTAATAGCTTAATAGATGAAGAAACAAAGAGGTATCGCTTTGCTATCAACGGTCAGATTACGATGCTTGTAACAGTAGAAAAGAAGAAAGCAGCAGCTCTTCTATCTACAGCTTTCACACCATTCCGCTTCCATTCTCGTTATAATTTTCGCTCATTGATTGTATATATTCTAATATCATAACTTATGTATAATAAATAAAACTTATAAAGATTATTGATTTGGACGGATTATAATAAATTAAAGTTAATGCACGAACCAGGTTTCTGTGATCAATTATTATATATCAGCAGTAGTGGTGATTTATAAAGTGGATTCCTGTAATGTGATCCGTTGAAAGTATATTTTACATGATTTATATATTTTTAATTCTAGATCATATATCAAAAAAAGTATTTATTATAAATAATTTAGAATTAAAACATGTTAAAATGACTTAAATTGATTTACTGAATTTTCATATTAGTTTGATATATTTGGAAGAATTAAAATTATCCTCGACGCTTGAATCCAAAAAAAATGAGGAATTAAGTATACTTCATTTCAGTTTATCTTAGGTCGATCCTTGATTAAGGTTTATATTGCTCATGTCTAGACAATAAATATTAATTGGATGGATTATATAATTTTAATTTGGCGATTGGACGAGGATGGCTATTTATATATTTTTGAAGCAAAAAATGAAAAGAAAAGATAGAGGGGTTGTTTTTAAAATATATTTTCTTAGAAAAATATATTAAAACAATTTTTTTCCAGATTTTTTTAATATCAATGATTAAAACCATTAAAATAATATTTATTTAATATATTGTTACCAAAAGAAAAACAAACTGTGCAAGAATGCTACTGCCACATGAAAAGGGAAAGCTCATCGTCACTACATGACATGAAGACTCTAAAAATAGCTGGAGAATGAAAAGGGAAAGCTCATCGTCACTATATTACATGAAACTCTAAAAATAGCTGGAGAATGGGGGGCATATGTTGACCTAGCTGGAGGGGGTAGTGGGAAGCATCGAGAGCACGCTACAGAATATTCCTATGGGTACGAAGGACTTTTGACAACCAGCTTGTCATTATAATAACAATTATTTTTTTAATATTAATATATTAAAATGGTGTGAATATATATATATATATATATATATATATATATATATATATATATATATAAAGGAGGAGGAATGTGTGTGAACGTTTGAATCCATATGTTCAAGTCGAACCATTGAAATAATGAATTAGGAGGCTCTAATTTTCAAAGGTAATTTGCAACATTTTATCTTTGAAAAAGAATGAGAATGGATGATTTCTTAGTCGTGATTTTATATTATTTTTTATTAATTTTAATATTTGGGTTAAATTAAACATATTTAAACTAATCTTATGGATTTTAAAATTAACAACTATATAAATTTTTAGTTCTCATTTTATTAATAACTATATAACTTGAATCTAATATTAAAAAAACAATTTTTTTAATTTTAAATTCATGTCACTTAATCAACCATTAGATGATTTGAATTTATACTTTTACAAGGTAGAGAAGAGAGGAAGAGAAATTCATGGCATTAAAAAATCCCAAATGAAGTTAAAAAAGACTTTTCACATTATTGCCCTTTGCTTAAAGAAAATAAAATAAAAATTTTATAATATATATATATATATATATATATATATATATATATATATATATATTCTTTAGAATTAAACAATATAAATCTTAAGAAATCATAAGAGAAGATGACAAGAGAAGGGAAAAAAACTTGAGATTCGTCGAGAAACCATTCCTGGCTGCTCCTCGTCCTCGATAGGTGTGATGAGTTCATTTTTCTTTTCGCTTGTTCACATGGATGGGGATTAGTTCAGAGACAAGACATTCGAAAGCGACCGAAGTGTTGTCACCCACATGCCCCCTTTTGACTTGTCGAGACGATCAAACGGTGACTTTCCTTAAAAACAGCAGCGTTTCTTACCGCTGAAAGAGATAGCCAGAGGTAACAAGTCATCGATGGGAAATTTCTACAGAAAAGACGAGGCAGCATGAAAACCAAGGCCCACGGTGGCGGTGGGGCCTCATGCCGACGGCAATTCAACCTCAAGAGTTCATGATTTTTCCATGGAAAATAACATACTGTATTTGCAAATATAATTTAAATACACAGAGAAGACTGAAGAGTTGAAAGAATCCAGCACCCTCCCCTTCATAGACCACCTGTATCTATGTACTCGTCATCAAAATAAAGACACTATCATACAAAAACAAAAAAAAAACAAATGAATATTTCTGATCTATCCATCCCAACCCTTCAATAAAATAAAATAAAAATCACTAAGAGTAACTACATAGTAACAAAATAAAAAATATTTTTCAGTCATTGCCGCGTTTTCTGAAGCTTGGGTCCAATCATTTTGAGCTCATATTTCTTCACAGACCAAGCAAGATCTCGCATTGTGGTGTCAAGAACGTATGGAATGTTTTCAAAGCTGATCTCTGTAACGTTAAGCAAGTTCCGGCAAGGCTCACGCCTTTGTGCTATGGTTCCATGATAATGGAAATATTTGATCTTGCCCTCGGTCTTATGCGTTGTTTTTCCGGCGAAGTTCTGGGACATGTGCACTCCGTTTGCAAAGACATTGCGCGGTTGGATTGCGTATTTCCGGTCTCTCCTTATGCCCCTCTTCACATCTCTGTACACCAGCTTCTCAAACCCCCACTTCCTGTGAATCCAAGCAAAATCACAAGACATGTTATAAAGGGAACAAGACGCAATTCCATCAGATTGCAGTCATTTTACCAGCAATGAAGAAATTCTAAACTCTGCATGCATCACATCAGACATCAAAGCATGAAATCAATTCTTGAAATAAGGTTTCTCTACAGGGAGATCTTACAGAAACTCTGTATAATGATCAAAATCGCAAGACATTTTAGGTGAAAAGGTAAAAAAAAACACAGCATACTATGTGCCAACAGAAACAGCCTCAATATTGCATTTTTCTATTCCCCGTCCATAGTAACAACAATGCAAACTCACTATATCGCATGTCAACATCATTCACGGCTATCTAATTGATTTTTATTCATTTTCAAAGTTCAATTCGTCACCAAAATCCAGTTTCCATTCCAACTTGAACTCTTAACCTTTCTTTAAGAAATGAACATCAGCAATTGAGCCTCAGATTTTATTATTATCGTGGATAAAATGACACTTGAACAAACACAACATTGATAATAAAAAGAAATGTCAAGTCCTGGAGCATAGTTATTACTAGGAGACTACGTTGGAACAAAATTCAAACCACCCCACTTCCACCTGCCCTCATACAACGGGAGAAAACTCAAAGTTACGACAGCAGAAGAATAATTCCAAGCATGAGCAAAACACTGGATCTTTTTTTTTTAATTGTTCCACATCATTCTAAACTGTTCCACTCCGGCAACCACCGCATTACCGGTAGGTATAGTTCATACTAAATTTCAACAACCCAATAATGCTCTTAACATTTTGCTCGATCATTGCTCAAGTTAAAAACCCGATAAAAATACGCTCAATTGCCAAAATGGAAAAGGAAAAGGAACCAAACAGCAAAACTAGAAAATTAAAAACAAGCTGAAAGCAGCCGAAAGCCCCAAACAACCAACAATCCACCCCAATTTTGTAAGGCATGTAACCTATTTTTCTGCATACAAAAAAACCTCACCGCTACTGTGCTATCAGGACCTTTCTATATGAACCTGCAGGTCTCTATTTTCACCCCAAAAAATATATATAGCAAATATACTGGAACAAACAAAAAAGAAAAGAGGGAGGGAGAGGGAGACCCATTTTGTAGTTCTGAATACTTGAAATCAGTCGTGCTAATATAAAATTAAACTCAATTGTGCAAATACAATAAGAGAGAAACTGAAAAAGGGAGTGAGCATAGGTATACCTGTAATATCTACCATAATCAGCGGAGAGGCAGAGCTTGCTGCTCATAGGCATTTGCTCAAAAGTGAACTGCGTATAATCCGAGAGGGAATCCAGCACAGACTTGATTGTATTCTTTGGTGGCAAATAAATAAACTCATCAAGATCAAAAAAGAACATCCACTTAGCCGTAAACTTGTATCTGTGCAAACAATCATTAACAACCATAAACTGATTATGGTAATACCCATCGAACCTCTCTTGTTCTTTTATATCTTGCAATGTAACATAACCCAATTCCATCCATGGCTTCAAAACTTCCAAAACCTCCTCATGAACCCCACCAGCATCATATATCACAAAATGAGATCTTTCTCCAAATAATCTCACATGATAAGCAATCCATTCCCTCACTCTTTGTGGACTTAACCCACCATATAAAGGTGAGCCGCAATACAGATAATCATATTTAGGTTTCGAACTAAAAAGGGTCATGTTTAAATCACCTGGAGATTCGTTTAATACCTCAAATCTATCAGTAATGTTAAAATTTTTATCACCACCGCCTGATGTTGAGGCTTCCAAGAACAACTTCCCGCCTGAATTTTCACCATTAACTGCCTCTGAAAAGGTACAGTTCACTACAACAACAGTGTAAACACGACCATAGCCCCAGTCAGGGAGGATCCTGTAAGAGACGGTGGAGAAAGTAGAGTTAGATGCAGAGGACGATTCAGGGACCCATTCACATTGGTAAGTGGGTTTTGAGTAAAGAAGGAGAGGCTTAGAAGCAAGGCCTATAATAGCAAACGTGTCGCGTCCACCTCGGTAAGCACCCATGGTGATGAAATTATAAGCAGCTGAACCATAGGGGTTAAATCCTCGCTTTATAGCACCATTGGCAGCCACTTGTTCTTTTTGAGCGGAGGGTGGCGATGGGGTAAGAGATGTGGCGGTGGAGGAGTTGAGGGGGGCAATGGAAGTGGTGGTGGAGGAGGAGTTGAGGGGGGCAATGGAAGTGGTGGTTGTGGTGGTGGTGGTGGTGGTGGTGATTCTTGAGATGCAAAAACGGAGATCAGAAGCAGAGATAGCGAAACGTGAAGGAAGAATCTGAAAAAGAGTAGCAATACTGCAAAGAACTAAAAGAGCTGTCAGAACAAGTTTAAGCTCTGCAGCACATGAGTTCATTACAACACAAGAAACGAACATATTCCTCTTGTTATGCTCTCCTCCTCCAACTTTCTCTTTCTCTGATCTCTCTTTACCCATACTGGACAGACTTCTTCTCTTCTCTCTGTAAAATTCTTAGGATTAACGGGCTGTTCTTGACAGAGAAGAGGTGATGAAGAGCCAGAGAAAGCTAGCAATAGCAAGTTCTCTGTTTTTGTTTATTTTCTAGAGGGCCGGGGACTTTTCTGTCTGGAGCGTTTTTATAACTGTTCTTAAGGGTAGCTTCTAAAAAATGGAATGCAAGGATCGAATCCAAATTGCTTGGCTGTCCATGTTAGGACATGATTGGTAGAGTGCTGGTAGTAATCTTTCTTTGTCAGGTGATACATTCATGTATTTTCTGAAATTAAAGTGGATTTTTCATTTCTTTAGTTTGATTTGATTTGTTCTTCGAATATTACAAGCTTCAGAATATGCATCCTAATTAATTAAAAGGCCAGCTTATCCTGCGAAGATGAGAGGACAAAAACACTCATTGACAGTGAGTTTGTGAAAGACAATTTCACGTTAATCAAATATTTATTTATATTTAATCTTAATATAATTTAATTTGGGGGGAGGGCATTGAAGAGAGTAATTAAAGAAACGTTGGCATTAATAATTTAATCTTAATTATTCTCCCATTAAGTAAAATTCTAATTACGAAACTGTTTAGGCCACGGTTAATTGTTTTCCTTCTCCCCGTCACTCCCGGGGCCATGTTTTTGCATGGAGACAGAAGACTGTATTCAATCAAATCTTTATACATTTATTTTTATTTCAATTCATTTTAATCTTTTCTTACTATAAAATTCCCCCTGAAATATTCAAATTCGAAAAGTAAGCATGGAGACAAGCTCAACCCCATAAATTTCTTCTTCTTTTCCCTGTATGTTTCTGAAGTTTCTATTTAGCCCCGAGTTTAAACATGATTTCTTCCGCCCAAATGATCTTTAAATCCACCCGAGGCATTTAAATCGCAGTGTATTTAATGGACTGAGTTTTGAGATGGAATATATGTATATGGGTATGTGTATATACATGCATACATACATAATTTTCTCATTTGTTTTTGTTAAAAAAGATTAATATTATTCATATATTCTAATTAAAACAACAAAAGCTAATTGAGGATGGATTTTTACTGTAATATACGAGTAAAAACACTGTTTGTTTACTAGAGTGATCATTTTATTTATTTATTTTTGTTTTTATCATTTGTTTTTTATAAAAAAAAAACATGTTTTTACTGTTTATTTTAAATGATAAAAAGACTCCCCAACATAAGTACATGTGATATCTATTGAGTGAGAGAATCCTCAACAAGGAAGCCTCTATGAAAAGCTAGAAGTAAAATAATATTATTTTAGCTTTTCAATACTTATTTTAGAATAAGTGATAAACATAATATTATTTTACCATTTTTTTATAAAAATATTCCTACATATCTTCAAAATATTGTCCACTGTAACAAAAAAAAATCACAAGTTCTTTTTATTCATTTTTTTTAATCCATGTTTTTTTTGCTTGGTTTTAATAAGATTATCCTTATTTTATTATTTATGTCAATGGTTTCATGACTTCACCAAATTAACTCGAGTTATTTTTTTTAAATAATAATCTAATTAAAAATTATAGTTTTAAAAATGATCAAATCAATCTTATCATATTATATTATTAAAATAACTATACGTCAAATGTATAAAAATACAATCTTCCTCTGGTTACTAATAGAATACACATAAAAAATTGATATTTATAGCATTTAAAAAATAATACTGCCAATTTAACTTTTCTAATATAATTTTCCGTAGAAGTCGAGCTTGCAAAGAAAAGGGGCAAAATCCAAAACTCAGGTCAAAGCGCGGTGCTAGGGTTGCATGGAAAATTATTTTTGATATCAACACATCAAAATAATCTAAAACATCAAACCACTGATTTTTAAAATAAAATAAAAAATAAACTGTAGCAAATCACAGGTACAAACACACTGCCAAACATGCTTTTCAGTCGAGCTTGCAAAGAAAAGGGGTAAAATCCAAAACTCAGGTCAAAGCGCGGTGCTAGGGTTGCATGGAAAGTAGCCCTTAAATTTGGTGGCCGCAGGGATCCTCGTATTCACAAGCAAGTTTCTTTTTTCTTGACAGCATCTTCCAATCAAACTTAACTGTTCTGCTGGATGGACAGCCGAACCCAATATAAACTTTTTGAGAGTTTAATTTTAATTCTTTTTAAATATATTTTTTATTTTAAAATATATTAAAATAATATTTTATTATTGTTTTTGATATTATTTAATTTTTTTTTTTGAAATGCAATATCAAACCAACTTTAAATTATTAATATCACTGCCATGATAAAAAAATATTTTGAGCCGAAATTCTTTTATTACACCCATTTTTCCTCCTAAGAGATATTCCGAACGTTCTCATTCACACATCAATTAAAGATATTTAATTGTAATGTATAAATCCTGAACGTTTTCATTTACACATATCAATTAAAGACCGTCATCAATAATTTTTTTTAAAATAAAACAACAACTATGGAATTGAAAATACAAAATTAAGAGTCAAATACAATCTTGGGGGTACTTTCAAGGGTCTAGACACTGAATAATCACAAGTTCACAATAATATTTCGTTTTTCAACTCTCATGAAGATGATTTCGTTTTTCAACTCTCATGAAGATGATGGTTGATGATAAAATATCAAATACCTTCAAAATATTTCTTTTTTTAATCTAGATTTAAGGATCATCTAATTATAAAATCAATATTTTTCGATAAAGATTATAATATATAAGAGTATAAGGTTTAAATTATAAAAATAAAAGTCTCTATGTTTTGTTTTTTTTTTGTATTATAAATGCTTTGATAATAAAAAACATGAATGCTTTGATAAAATAGATGTGAATTCTTTACCCGAGTGGTCTAGAAAGTATAAGTAGCACCTTAACTTTGTCAAGTTACCTAGATAGAGAGGTTGAACTATTATCTTGTCATGATAGTATCAATGAATAATAAAAATCTCTTATATAATATTAATGTCGATAGAAACATGACACACTTTAAATTTTTCTATACACTTTGTGATATAAGAGAAATGATTATTCTTAACATCAATATTTTATGTTAAAAAATTACAAGAATAAACAAATAAAACTTTATTCTTAACATTAATATTTCATGTTAAAAAAATATTATGAGTTTGACATCTCAGTACACTCGTGTTCAAGTAGACTTGATATTTAATTGATCTAAAAAATATATGAGTGAAAGAAAGTCAAAAGCATAATATTTTAATAAATTTAAATATATTAATTTATCATCCTGTATTTCACCTAGTTAGATACGAAAACTAGCCCTCTTAGATATGATAGTAGGCTAAAAACTAAAACTAAGAACTATATACTAAAAAAGGGAGAGCATATAAGCCAGAAAATAAATAAAAAAAAATTGACAATACGACGCACCAAAGCATAATTCCAAGCATGAATTTGGCAATAAAAGGAGAACGCAAAAGAAGTGAGCCTACCAAGGAATATAATGATTGGGGCATGCAAGAGTCAAGTGAGAATCATAATAAAGCAAACGAAGAGGGGCATGGCTGCAAATATCCATCCCAAAGGTCTGTCATCGACGGCTGTCCGGACGGACACAGGCCTCGGATGGGACCTCAAAACTCACCGGAAAACAAAATCTCTCCATCAACTAGACGCGTAACTCTTCTCGACACGTGGACCAATAAAGCACTCAACAACCAAAAAGTCATCGGTAGTATTTACCCAGCTAACGACTGGTCGGGAGGGTACTGGACCTGTAATTGCGGGAGTTTAAACAATTATCTTCTTATATTTGCGTGGCTCGAAAAAGTGAAGGACGCGTGGCTTTTATTTACTGAGGTGGACCCCGCGTCGCTTCAATTTTTAAACGTTTGGTTGGTAAGTCCATCAAACACTTCCAGTGATATCATTGAGACTGGCTGTACCCTATTTATTTCTCTCTAATTAATTTTATGTTTATTTGTTGGAGTTCTCTTCCAAGCTATAAGTATTTTTAGCACATTATTATACCTGCTCCAAGAGGTAAGCAAACGTTCATCATTTATCTTGGATTAATCGAAATTTTTCCTGTGATTTAATTTCTGGAGAGAAAGAATGGTAATATAATTTTATTTTAATATTATAAACACGCTGTTGTTGTTTTTAAAAATAAATTATATTATTTTATATATTATCCAAGAGGTATTTAAATATGTTAAGCTGATTGACTCGTATGAGATTCATTTTAAATAATTTAATTTTAAATTTGAATTAAGTAACTAGTTCAATCAATAAATTTAAAGAATTTTCAGTGGATCAATATTCAATAATAATTTCAAACAATTCCATGCCAAGTGGATAAAAAAAAATTACATTCAAAGTATTTTTTTATTCGACCCGCACAACGAGTAAACTAATCTATAGAATAATGCTAAATTTATAGAGAAATTAATTTAATTACGAGAACAACTAGCTAGCACGCGTAACGTGAGACACCTTCAAACTTATGATCTACTGTGAAAACTGAGAAACTTCCCTTGGATGGCACATCATAAAAAGAATGGATGTCTGTGTTTTCTTTTAAATATACATATACATCTTTTCTCGATTACTCATTATATATATTTATATATTGAAGATTGTTTATATTGAAGATTGTTTTTATATATATATATATATATATATATATACATATAGAAGAATGTTTTATATATCTATCTATCTATATATAATTATGAGATTCAGATCAAACTTGAAAAGAGTGATTTTAGATATTAAGAGAAACGATGCATTGGAAACTCAGAATGTGAAATTTGTTATTAAAAAATGGGAACACGGTGATTAAGGCGTTATTTAAACAACACAGGTGTGGCCGACAACAACGTTAACCAGGGATTAGGACAGCCCAGCGCAGCTACCTTATCATTAGAATTGACTATCATCAATTACCAGCAATAATTACCGATCATATTTCCGGTGGGAGGGATACACCAGCATTAATATATATAATGCATGCAGTTAATGCAGGTGTATCCTTTTATATATATATATAGATAGATAGATAGATGAAAGATCATATTCCCGATGTAAATATATACTTCTTCGACAACAGAACGATCTGTATACTGTCTAAATAAATATCCAACATACGGTGCATACTACATATTCATTACTAACTTCTGTGCCGAGACGTTTGGTAACTTCGGAGGTGCAGAGAATGAGAATTGGCTGAATGTAGCTCCGATCTGTATACTGTCCATGCTTTCATCTGATTTTGCTAAATAACGATGACCTTTTTATTATTAAAATTAAAAAAAAAAGGTGGAAGAGTCCGATCATATTTCCAGTCCTGATAAATGGGACCTGTCATTTTGTTTTCCAAGTTCTGTTAATGGGTGTGGCGGCGGCCTGGTGGGTAACTGGGAGTGGAAATCGAGAAGGCCTGAAGTTGCAATTTGCAGGCCTGAATACTCAAGAGAAACTAAATCTAGGACCCACGGAGCTTTGGGGGTGGTGGTCACTTGACCTCATCTCCAAAGACCTTGAAAGGTGCCCAGGTTCTTACTTGCACTAGCTCCATTGTATCTTCTTCCAGAGTTGACCAGTGGCCTAAACTGAAGGGGTTTACTTGGAGCTTAGAAGTTGAATGAAGATATGTTGAAGGGAGGTTTTCATGACGAAGTAGCTCGTGCCTGTGCTCATGTGAAGCATCTAAGAAATGCCATTAAATACTTATGGCTACAGTCTGGTAAAATGAATCTACTCAAATTACATTTCTTGAAATTTATGATCCCATATGGAAAACAAAATGCACCTCACTATTTGTGGTGTTAATGCACTTTGAAGATGAACATTTGCGCCCACAATCTTATGAGATTCCAATAAACATATGCGCCCACAATCTTATGAGATTCCAATAAAATGATAGCTCAACTGACAATCATGTAATTTTAACCCCAGAAGCACCAGATTCGAGCTTTTCTTTTGTAACAAAAACAAAAACGACGCACTCTCATGCTTGATCCCACCAAAAAAACAAAAGGAGCGCATGAGTACTGAACTCGTAGTGAATAAAGGGGAATCCTATACTGTAGTGCTAGCACAACAAGGGCATTTGGGTGGGGAAGGAGGTCAGCACAGCTAGCTAGAGGTCCCTCAACCCAAGCTAGTGCGTGCCTTGGATTCCCCTCCAGCAGATGCCCACTTTACTTGAAGTTAAAACCATGACTTAACTGTCATCAATCATCATACATATATTTCTGCCACTTTTCTGCACAAAAGCATACGAGAAAAAGTAACCAGCTAAAGAAGTTGAGAGCACGTGGAAGAGGAAGATCATATGTTTAACTTAGGAGTCATTCTACACACACACACACACATATAATGAGCTGCTAATAGAGACACTTGATTATAATGCTATCATATTTTGTTAGGCAAAAGTCACAGAACAGCAGCTAGCAAAAAAGCACTCAAACAGTACATTTAATCCATAATATTACATGAACTCGGTATCCCCTACATGTCAGAAATAAAAAATTGGCCAATACAAATATATGCGGGCTAATTCGTTTAGGAAATGAGGTGCAATGCCACCAAGCCACCACTTGGCTTGGAAGGATCAAAGTCTTGTATCTCCTAAGAATATAATCTTTGTCCTCAGGAAAGCTGGAGATACAATAATTCTTATCACATAGTGTGTAGCCAAGGAGAGAATATTTTGGAGGTCCGGCCCAAGAGCTCCGCACTGATTATCCTCTAGCTCGTAATGGATAAGGGTGTGGTGGTCACAAAATTGGAAGGCATTGGGAGTTGAAACCGTGCATATGTCATTGCCTACCAACCTGCACATGCTGTCATGTGCCCATGCCCCCGCTTCCTATGCTCATTTACCTTTTCATTTCATCATTCCATTCAATCTTTTAGCTCCATCACTGAAAGCTCCCACAGAGTCTCTCTACACAGCAAGCACTATATTATAACATTACAAAGCATCACCTAGTTTATATCTGTAGTAAGATACTGTAAATAATTAGCTATATTTGCTTCTTTATGGTCACACTATACGCCACATAATATGTTAATCATGTTGTCTATCATTCTCCCCCCTTCTTATGCTTCACTTGCAGATTAACTTCTTCTACGAAGGTGGGGCTACAGTACGAGGAGGTTGAGATGCCAAGGCTATGCACTGAAGGTGCCTTGGACAGGTGATCAAGTGGTCATTACTGAGTCCACCTGCCTGCATGAATGAATGGATGACAGTTGGACCAACAAATCTAAACCCTCTCTTCACCATGTCTTTGCTTATGGTTTCTGATTTTGAGGTCTTCACTGGGATCTTTTGGCATGATTTGTATTGGGTGGAGACAGGTTTGTGATTAACATATCCCCACAAGTACTTGTCAAAGGATCCAAATTCCCTTTTAACCTGAAATTAAATTAAAGTTTGATCAGGATGATAAAGACTGTAAAGTCCCTCAATCATGTCCAATGGCATCGTAACATGGCAAGTTCATACTCACTAACTAGGCCAAGTTCAGACAAATAATAATAATTATAATAATAATAATAATATGGCCAAGCACTTCCAATTACGGTGGTTGGGTCCACATGTTCGTTTTGTAAGTGATTTTTAAGGTCACTAATTAACTATTAAATCAATTCCATACAGAGTTCTTTTCTAGAAGAAACTCAACCGTGCATTACTTTTACCAACAGGAAACTCGTTAGTGAACTAAGATGTTAGGTTCCACAGAATTGCGCTAAAAAATGAAGTGATTGAAATGATTACTGAGGAATGTGAACATGTGATGAAATCTAAGCTGCATTACCTCCAGAATCCTGTTAGAGTTGTCTACCACTCCTCGAACTTGGCTTATGTCTAAGCCATACTCAGCACTGATAGATGTTATTTTCTTTTCAGTGAATTTGGCCACAGTTTCTGCATCAAACCCTGAAAAGGCTTCCCTGCAGTAGTGATTAATGTCCAAGAACCCGTTAATCACGATTTCTGTCAATCAATATTTAAATGCAACCATTTTTTTTCTTGTTTAAATCACACACCTGAACGCCTCTCTTTTCTTCAGGACTGAAGTCCAATCTGACCCAACCTGTGCACCGGTCAGTGCTAGCAATTCAAACAGCAGCCTGCATAATAAGAACATATTAGTTTCATGATTCATGAGTGCCATTATATACACTGTATATATATGAGTAAAGAGACATACTTATCATCATGGACAGGAACCCCCCATTCTTCATCATGGTAAGCAATATAGACAGGATCTGGTGAAACAAAATTACGGACTCGAAACTTCAGTTTCCTTTTTTCCTTTTATTTTATTTTCAGTGTATAGAAGGTTAAGTCAATCAAATGGAATTAGTGTATGTGATTCTCTTGATACCTGAATTAGGAGTGATAAAACTACATCTCTTTTCCTCCCGAGGGAAGGTACTTGTAGCCAGAGAATTAGCTGGAACAATTTTCCCTTGATGCTTAGCAGACTTGGTTCTTCCATAATGAGCGATTCGCATTTTTCTCTGTTCTTGCATAACAGCAACTTGTTCCCTCCTAGCAGTAGCTATGCTACCTGGAGCCTCAACCAACAAAGAGGAAGAGTATTTCAAAGCAAAAGTGTTAACAGAAAGTGGAACTCCTGCTGTGCTAGATTTCTTCGACTTCTTTACCATACTAGCTGTCACGTTTGTTGTGCTACGAAGTGTAAAAACCTTTTCAGCACTAGTATTCAATCCTCCAGGATCATTTCCTCTCTTAACTGCTGGAGGTCTAGGTGATCTTAGCTTGGGAGAGATAGGTGGGGACATTGCTGAAGGAAGCTTAGTTTTAGCACCTGCAGCATTACTAGATGGTTGATTCAATGACACAGCTGGTTCTCGAGTAGGAGACTTTGGAGGTGAGTTCTTTTTAAGTGAATTGTGCCTTTCCAAGCTAGGAACTTGATTGGATTTTGGCTGAAGCACCGGACGGCCATTAATCTTAGAAACGGTAGTTGCAATATTATTGGTACTTTGGTTCAGCCTAGATTTAGAGGAGCACATATTACTGAAAATGTGCTTTGTATGGACAGCAAATAGAGATGAGTACAAGAAATTATTGAGATAGGCAATGGAGAAGGTGAATAAGTTAAGGAGGGTTTGGGAAGGAACTGGGGTTTATAAACTGGAAAGTGGGGACAGAGAGGAGGGAGAAGTAACATGGGTGGGTCGGGGTCTGCCATACAACCCTCTTGTGAGGGGTGTTGCTTTTGGGGTAGTGTGGGGCACAAGGATGACGATGACTCCAGGGTCTAGATTAGAATTATATTTATTATTTCTCTCGAGAAAAGAGTGTATGGGGATGGTGGTGGTGGAGCTACTGCCAGCCTTGTCGTGGACCCTAAAATTTCAACTTTTTTGTGCCTTTACTGCTCAATAGTCCATGATCTCTCCTCTAATCCCAAGTAGGAGTGAGGATCAAGGAGAGAATGACCAATAATTGCTCCCCACCGCCAGTTTGCTGGAACTCTCAAGGCCGGGGCAAGTACTTGAATAATAAAAAAGAAATGTGGTTTTGGTATGGTATTAGCTAAAGTTCAGTTGTTGAACTAATCAAATTGAAGTAGCTAAAATCTTTCCGAGACTTTTTGGTTACAGTTATCACAGACCTTGCTGTCATCCTTGTTCAGAGCAGCTAGCTTGTCTTATCTTCCAAGATGAAGTGTATTCATGCTAGATGATCCCAGATACCAATTGTGATTCAAATGGACCATCTTCATTGAACTTCGAGACTTTGGATCATACAACCTTGTGTGTCAACTTGCGGTCTCTAGTTGAAGCAAAATATGTTAATTTATCTCGGATACAATATCTTTAATGGCCTCATCGACATTTCCGCACACATCATTGCTAAAAAAACCTGACTTCCAAGTTAGGTTTGCTTGATCGTCAATCAATTATAGATGCAAGAAGAATGGCTTGATGGGGGTGAAGAGTATTGTCTCTCGGGAGAGGAGTATTTACTTCACTAACCAAGAAAGCTGACCCCCTTTAACCATGTGATTCGAGGCTGTAGTAACAATGATAGAATACTATCCCGTTAGGTTTTTTTAATCCTGCTGACAATTTTCAATTCCAATTGTTCACGCTTAAAATAAATTTTTATGGCCAATTTTCATTGAAAAATCAGAAATTGTAGACAAAATAATTTCTTTAAAAAATTGAAATCATCGCCAATTTTTGTCAATGTTTATTCTTTGACAAGATATTAAACCAACGATTTCGTTGGAAAGTTCCCACATATTCTGAAAGTTTTAGCAAAAGTTCTAGAATGGGTAAGAGCATTTTGGTGGAATTTATGTCATAAATGTTGATGGAATATTTATTTCGCTGATGATTTTGTTGGAGTTTTCAATTTTAGTTGTTATGATCCCAAAGTCAACAATTGCCCACAATAAACCTATAAACATAACAAAATTCTACAAATTTCTCAATGTATAATGCTAAACGATTTAAGGCCTGTTTGAGAATGTTGTTACAGTTAATTCTAATGGTCATCAAGCAGATTTATTGAAAAAATAATTCTTTAACTGACCGCATGATCGCAAATGTGATGAAACGAGTAACTTGAATATTGATTAACTTGCAAATCAATTTAAGAAAGTTAATTTTATATAATTGTAAGACTTAAAATAACTCAATAAATATAAATAACATCATGAGACAAAACATTGATGCAGAGAACTCACCTTTTCATTATGTTATTAATATACTTGAAATAGGCTCTCTATTAATGAAAGAGTGTCTGGTCTTGCAAATATTGAAATGATAATAAAACATATCAACAACAAATTCAACTATTTATTAATAATAAATCATAATTAACCTAGATAAATCTTCTAATAGTTCACAATAATAACTTAATAACCCATTGTTCATAAATTTCAAAGTTACTCAATCCCCCACTCTAGAAAAAATAATTCATAATCCCATAACTATCAATCACTTCACAAGTTGTAATATACATGATCCTAATTGTTATCAATCCCATATAAATTCACCCCCCCCCCTAAAGTTTCAACTAAACCATTATGCTGATAAAAAATAATAATTTGTACCTAACTAACTACTAATTATTTATCCAATTCAAGAATAAATAACATCAATTAATATCCCATTATCATCAATTACACATTAATTTAATTTCCCCTAAAATTCCAACAAAACCCTAAATTGAAAAAATAATAATTAGGACACACTAATTATCTATTTTTATTTTATTCAAACTTATTCAACCTAAATTAATATATTTAATTATTATTAATCTCGTACAAATTTTCAACTTAACCATAAAATAGAAGGAAAAAAATCATCCTTTTTATTGGCCGTCATTTATTTAAGTCATAAAATTACACTCGATTTCATCAAATGCCAAATTAAATCTATTTTACCCAAATCCCAAACAAATCCTAAAACAAAAATTCTACATTCATAAAATAAATTTGAATCATACAACACTTATATATACAAGCAAATTTCAATAGATTAACTTAAAAAAACAAGGGAGAGAAATTTAGGTCCTGGAAGAGGATGAGGGTTTTATGGGGAGAGAGAGAGGTGGAGGTATGAGCTTGATTATGAAAGAACCCTAACCAATTCGGAGTGACATAGATGTGGATTGATTTAATAACCAAAAACAATCTAGTAGTCCCATTCATGTTCGATCAAAGCTAGGTAAATCGGTGAGGGAAATGAAGACGCTAAGAGTAGGCAGTGGATCCCAGTGATTAGGGCTGCTTCAATAACAATGAGAAATCCAGGACTGCCATTGACGTGCAATCGACATCTTGGTGCTTCCAAGTGATTGTTAATGGAGCAATGCCTTGAACAACGATAAGACTACGGCCATTAATGACACAAAAATATGCATCAGTCTCATCTACAGTGTAGTATGTTGGGTCAATTGATGAGTCTTGTGTAAGAAAGAGAGAGAAAATGAAAAGAAAATTGTTTCTAAATAATCAAATTAGTTGTATTTTATGGCGTGGAGTAATTAATAACAAATATTATATCATTATTTCCCCTAAAAATACAAAGAAATATTCAATAATCACAGTCAACCCGGGGCTAATGGTCCCTCAAATGCTGAATGAATAACGTGTAGTCACCACACGCTAGTAAGTGCTATACACAAGCCATTATTTTCTAAGAATACAAAAAGACTGGATTTCTCCTAGCCTAACATGATAATAGCAAGAAAGTTACTTTTAAAAAATAATCTCCTAATCTCTGGTGAGACATCCACGACACCCACATGATCTCCAATAATATGTATTCTGATGTCCATTACAGAGAGTTCGGGACACCAAACCTGACCACAGCTTGGGAGCTAATTTGCTGAAGCTGTGTCCCCCCTGTATTTATCTATCTGTCTCAACATTACTGGATTCATTTCATCCCATGTAAAATCAGTGTCATTACAGCAGATCTTTTGATTTTTCATCTACTTGTACGTGGAATAACTCGATACGTTTTGTTTTCAAGCAAGGTTGTATTACCATTGATCAAGCATAGTTTTAGCAGCTCATCTTTATTCACAGTAAGCATCCCACAGTTCAATAATTCATCTGAAACTCGAAAGGGTGGGAAAAGAGTTGAAATGAACATCAGTACATAAGTCCTGTCTTATGAGCTGTAACAAGCTAATCTTGATCCCATGAAAGGGAAAAGCTAGGTGGCCATGTCCGTCCTCTCTGTTGACGCACCAAGTTAACAGGAAGGCAAAATGTCCCGGCAGGTGGACCTTGATGCTGGCATCTCTCAGTGTCCACATTCTGGATGAAAATTACCAGATCATTTATTAAAGAAAACGTAGATCAACATAATTGTCGAGGACAGGGACTTCTCATATTGTCTATTCAAATGATTTTAGACCCAATACGAAGGAAGCCGTTGGCAATTTCTGAATTCATACGGGCCTTCTGTGTATGATCCCTCGTTATCACAATTTTTTTTTGACCCCACTAAGTGCTTGATTGGGAGAACAGTGTTTTTAAAAATATTTTTTATTTAAAAATATATTAAAATTATTATTTTATTATTTTTAAAAAATATTTTTGATGTTATTACATGAAAATAATATAAAAAAATTAATTTGAAATAAAAAATAAAAAACCTTTTTTATTTTGTTTTTAAAAAATACCTTGGAAACCAACAATTTAGGCCAATTTGGCATTATGAATAGGAATGCAGAATATATGGCTTTAGCGAATCATGGAGTGAGAAAATCCAACTTGTCCTTTCTCATTCTAAATCCAAAACTCTGTCCCTACATGTCTTGCGGTATGTTTTCAAATTGAAGTTGTTTTTTATTTAAAAATATATTAAATTATTATTTTAAAAAATCATTATTTTAAATTATGGTATCGAAACAATTTAAAAACATTAAAAATAATAATTTGAAGATTAAACTACAATACCAAACAAAAACTTAAAACATAATATTCATGATCATGGACGAAGGGTAACATAACTAGGGTTCCGTTTAGAATGAATTTCTCCAAGTTGGACCTTTCTTTACTGTTATTTTCTTTTGATTATTTCTTGTCTTCAATTTTTCTCTTATCATCAGGTTTAATTTTATTTTATTTCCACGTGTACTAAACCCCAGTATAGATTCTAAACTCCAGACAGATGGTCTGTCCTCTAAGGGACAGTGCCAGAGGTATCACCATCTGCATTTTGCACAAGCTCACATGGTTAGCACACTCACACCAACCGCTGTCCTTTAATAAATCATGTTTGCATGTCGTCGCTCTTCAATTTGATAGAATTCCAATCTCTTATTAAAGCAGCAAATAAACATATTATAAAAGATATATTCTACTGTTTTTAGTTTAATAATGCTTGTTCTTCAGGATGACAAGTAAAAATTTATCACGCGTGGGCCATGCACACTTTGAAACTTGGTAATCCTCCTGAAAAAGTAGATTTGCTTACTGTGTATTGAAGCTTCACAAGAAATCCAACGATCAATGCCGATACTACTAACCCAACGATCAATTCTGTTATAAATAGGTTCTGCTCGTATGTTTCCGAAAGAAGAAGAAGAAGAAAGAGGGGAGGATTTGCCCGTTATAGAAATATTAACATTTGTTGACGGAAAAACTCCACTAGCAATTTCATCGGAAAAGTGACATGTAAAATTATTGATGGAATCGTAGATAGATTTAGTGACGACATGTTATCACCATATGAAACTCTCCGTTGCCATTTCTGATGGAAATTAGTGACGACATGTTATCTGTCAGTGTGCCCGTTGTTTTTTATCATCTTTCTGGAAGTGGGAGAAGTTTTTTGAATCAGAAATGGGGAATTTTCAGGGGATAAGACTCTTGAAGTATAGAGATCACAGAAAACCGTTTATGCAAGTTTTGTTCATTTCTGGCAAGTGAAAGAAAGTGATACTTTAATTAAGAGCACAAAATAGCTCCTGATTTTCTTCTTCTTTACATCTGGTTTCTTTATCCTCCATAATTATCATACGTGCATCCACAAACATGCTGCGAGTCCATGTCTTCATTTTTCTCTGGATTAGCCAAGTCATATTAATCGATAGACAGCAGACTGAAGAAGAAGAAGAAGAAGAAGAAGAAGAGCCTTGGTAAATTAAACAACAACAATCTACCGAGACTGTTAAAATCTATTACTCCTCAAAGAACATTTACAGAGTAAATTTGGAAAGGAGAAACAGTATCGATCACATATGAATTGCAACTACATAGATTAGATGGTTATATTGATTCAATCAGGTAGAAGTAGCAAAGTCAAAAGATTAGCCGGTTTCTGTAGTTGCAGCATCAATTGAGTTAAGTTAAACAAAAAGGACGGTCCTCTAGAGCAAGAACTCGTTCACCAGCGCATCATGAATCCAGGCATGCTCGCACGACATCCAAGATTGGAGCTCGACATATAGGACATTTTCCACCACTCTGCAGCAGCTCGTGAGCACATTTGAGACAGGTGCACATATGCCCACATCTGAAAATATCAGGCATCGTATTGAGCTAATGTTCGTGTTATCGAAGAGGAGTAGCAATGAGGTTTCGAATTGACGAAAGGTTTCACAAGCAGTTACCTATACAGAAAAGAGTCGACATGCGTTCCGTAGCAGATACAGCAGCTGTGTTTGTTTAGTCTCCTATCAAATGAATTCTTTCCATTCCCTTGAACTGTAGCAATAATTTCGGACTTGAATTGTTCATCAGGTCATTCCTTAGACGGAAAAGAAACAAAGGAATATATGCAAACATGCACTAAAGATTAAGGATAATAATTCTCCTTTCACAACCACCTCCAAGTTACAGAAGATTAAGGTTGAATTTGTTGTTGCGCCTACTACCTAGTAATACCTTCTTGGATGACCAGAGACAAAAAAAAAAATAAAAAAAATAAAGAAGGAAATATTTGTAGTATAAGCAAGATCAAATTCCCTATTAAAGACTCTATATGATACAATATTAGGTTGATTGAATTGTTTTAACTTGTTTCCAGGAAAGAAAAATGGTTTTCTCAGCTCACCTGGATGTACTTCCTGAACCTTCAAGTAGTTTTGTGAATTCATTTGCATTTCCATGCAGCTCTGAACTGATTTTCGGATTTCAGACATTTCACGCTGAAGTTGCACCATATGCCCTTTTAAATCGTACAGGAGTTCCATTTCCTGTGAGTTTAGAGTGTTATTTATTTCTCAATTAAGATATTTAAGAAGCTATGAAAAAGCTAATTATCTTCAAACTGTGCAGTGAAATAACTCACAATTGATGAGTGACTTATGGAGGAAGAGTAACGCCTATCTTTATTGGAAACTTGAAATGGAGGAGTTAGGTGCAAAGATGTTGTCTGAGCCTGTTGACAACCATCAGCAACTTCATGTTCATCAGAAAAATTCCAAGACCCGAACGGATATGGAGAATGCTGAGACGGTGAGGATTGATCAGAATAATCAGTAGCTTCGATATATTGATGGCTAGTCAGACTTCCTTCTTCTGATATGCTTTCTTCTCCTACCGTTTTTCCTTCTCCACTTCCTCCATCCAATTCTTGTCCTTGTTTTTGTTTTTCTTCTTGACTGTCTGCTGAGTGGGAGTGCCTTTGGAAGTAGGACAACATCAACTGTCCCATTCTCTCCTGACCGTCCTCATCTAGTTCTTCATCTTCTTGACCGACTTGTCTTTGTACACGAGACATCACCAATTGGTCTATACTGTCTCGCAAATCGCTAGTAAGAAAACTTGATACTGTTCTCCTGCATTTGTAATTTGAAGCATCAGATTCATGCACCACATAATTCTATTTCTTCTTCTCTCGCTATTACTGTTAGTGATTTTTTAGTGGAAAATAAAGTAAGGAAAACAACGTGTAGACTATCTTTTACCTTTCAAGGAGTTGCCTTATCTCATCATTGTCTGAGCTAACACTAAGCTTCTCTTCATAACGTGCTCTTCTTTGATCTTCCCAATAACTTCGTGGGCGTGCTATATCACTAAACCAGTCAGAACTGTTTTGTTCAATATACTCCTCCTCCTCTTCTATCTCATGATCTTCCCATCCACTCAAGGGTGATGTTGCTTTGGAAGTTTCTGGAGGATCAAAATTTTCAACCTGCAGACTTGTTCCTTGCCATGCGACATCCGAACCAGCACAAGTTTTTTCATCAACTTTTTCTTGGACTTCACACGTGTTTGATGCTGAGATCTTAACTTGGGCTTCACTCTGCTTCTCAGCACTAGTAGAATTTTCTTGATGATGACCATCAGCATTTGGCTGATTCTGTATGGAAGTATTGCTATCTACACTGATACTGAGCATCTCTGTAGTGCTTCTTGGAGTAGTTGGTTCCTCACTCAGAGACGTGGCTTGCTTAGTGCCTGCACTAAATCTCTCCCTATGTTGAATTCAGGGTTCCATGTTAGTATAGTGAGGATTAAAAGAAAGATAAGCAGCCAATATTAGATCCAACATTTATTACAGCTGGCCGAAAGTTGCTGAATGTTTCAGCATCAATTCTCTCAACATCTCCTAGAGTTTCTACGGAAGCAGCAATTGGATATAGCTAGCAGCATAGTCTGGTTTTGAATAAGCAATTTAATGACAATGAGAACACCTTCAACAGCATATCCGGATTGATCCAAATCTCATACAATATGATTGTTTTTGATAAATGAACTTATATCTTAAATTTGATTAAAAATTAGTAATTCTGTCTGCATCCAAATCTCATTCTTCATGATGGATACTTTTACCGGCTGACCTCATTGTTCATTATTGTGCTTGGCAAACTTCAACCTCGTTGTAAGATGTAAATGACAAATATCATCTAACACGATCGGCATGAATATTGACGTTCACTTTGAATACATAATATTTTCATATAGATCTTGTCAGCAATTATAGTATGCTATGGACCAAAAAACCATGAAAAATGGATGAAACTGACATTGGTTTTCATTTGAAAGCCAATATATGAATATTGTGATACCTCAGATGCATGATTGTAGATCCATGCTGTGATCGATCACTAATGGACGAGGCTGTTGATTGAGATGATCGCGGCCGATGTTGATCTTCAAACGCCACACCACGATGCAGGAATCTCAGACGAAGCAAGGACTGTAAAAGCATTTCAGCACACAAATAACTATTTGTTCACATATGACTAAACTACAAAGAACAGAGTAATCAATTGCACTGCAAATTTCGTGAGCTTCTGTTATTGAAATAAAAAAAATGGATGGAGAACTTGGCTTCACCTGAATGCGGCCACGTTGAGCGAATTTTGAAACAGCCTGGCGTTCTCCTAACGAGCCGAGCTCCCTATGCCTTTCTTGTTCCATTTGCAAAAGTAAATCATTAAAGGCTTGTCGCCCTCTTATCTTTGGTGAATTTACAACTTGTGACAAGACTTTCTGCTCTGTCCGATCAGAACCTGAAGAATGCCTACGCTCTCTAGATAGGCCATCAACAGCGCTGTTCAACGGCTGTTCAGGATCATTGCTATCAGATGTCAGTTTCCTAATGATGTCAACAATTTTAACTTTCTCGGGCTCTCCTGCATCTCTGTTCCTGAAATGTATGGATGAAGGTGCACTCTTTGCCGAGCCACAATCCTCAAAAGCCTCCTCTCTCGTATTAGAGTCAGCTTTATCAGATTGCCTGGATTTCTCCTCAGTATTGGATGATGCATTTTCAGTCTGGCTAGATACAGAACCGGTCCTGCTATTATTCATGCTATGGGACCTATTGAGGCACGCCTCCTGTTGATTTAGTCTTGCCTCCCATATCTGAACAAGAGAAGAGGCCCCGCGATTCTTATTTATGGGGGGATTATCGGATTGACCTGCAGAATTTTCAGAATCTTGAGAGTTCTGCTGCATAGAAGACGGTTTCTTCAAAGATGTAATCAACAACCCAGCCTTCTCCCTCTGCATTTCCATTGTCGAAATCATTTCTCGAGCCTGCATTGCGGCCCATTGGTCAAGAGTTCTCGCTTGCTTGCTGCTTCTAATCGAAGAATCATGTATATTCTTGGGAATGTTATCTTTGTTATCGGTCATGCGCCGTAAGTTTTGATGATGATCATCTATATTGCTATTAGCACGATTTCTTGGAATCTCATTAGAAGCAGACTCAGAAGACACAGAGATGCAAGCACGGAGATTTTCTCTAACCAACCCTTTGAGATTCTTTTGAAAAGCAGCAGCAGCAGCTGCCCTGGCAGTGCTCTCCCTATTATATCTTTCATGCCGGTTGTGATCTCTTAGAACACAGCCAAACGGTGAGGACGAAGCAATCTCAATCTGGGACGAAGCCATTATTCTAACAGCGGCACATCACGACATACAATGGGACGAATGCAGCAATTTTGTGCATGCCATAAATGAGACACAGCCCATTTTTCAAGAAAAAGTAAATGGATGGATGGAAGGGTTGAACAAAAATCAAACCTCACGGAGGAACTCTTCTGTTTTCAGAATATTAAACTAACAACCACCGCTAGCAATACAGGTCATGAATGCCTTGACTTTTATTTCCTATTTTTAGGACTCTAATGTTGAAAACTGTTGTATTGCCCTACGAATAGATGACATTGACAAGACAAAAATACTAGCAAGCAAGACAAAGGTTGGGTATCAATGTTTTGCCGTGGTACGATTGGGAGAAACAAATCATAAGAACTTCATAGGTGAAATTAAAAAAACAGAGAGTTTATGGTTTGGTAAAGAAACGGAGAGAGACGTTATTGTTGTTGTTTTTTTGGATTTTAGCCGTTGGTATTTCGTAGGGTCCATAAATTCAAGTTTAGGAAAAAAGCAAGAATGATTGTCCAGAGAGCGTAACTCTTTTCTAATCTTTTGACTTGACAGGTTGAAATATGCTTCCTTGGGCTGACATATTATTTGCAGCAAGCTTGATTTGACGGCATCGTTTCACATCCTTACTGTTAGAAATCGGCCTTCGATCTCAGTTCCTTTCATTCATCATGAATGCTTTGCTTTATTATTTTTCATTTTTATTTAATCATGTGTATAGCACCATTAAAGAGTGGAAAAAGAGGGGACCTTCACTGACAAAGAAAGGGTCCTGGGTTACATGGAAAACTTGATGAAAATGCAAGAACTAGATTCTCTAAAAAGAAAACGTGAAGTTGGAGAACCTGCAGTACAGCTGATGTAGATTTTAAACAGATTCCGTGGGAAATTCTGCAAAAAAGTAAACAAAATTAGTAAAAATAACTTAGACTAGACGAAAAATACCTAATCTCACAATTTTGGTTCATATTTCTAGGGTCTAGGATAGAAGAGATATATCAGAATCGGAGAGATGTGATATGCCATTATATACGACGATAATTTATCTTTTGATTCTTTTTTAATTTTTTGTTTAGCTCATGATTTAAAATGTAATTTCTGTAATAAAAACACCATTACACCTTAAAAAATTGTTTATAATTATCTTTACATCCTCATAATTTTTGTAAAAGATAAAGGGTAATAAAGAAGATATTGCATTGAGTAACGGAACTGTTCAGAAGCTCCACAAAAGAAGATATTATAAAAGAAAAAAGGAAAGGAAAGGAAAACTAACGTGGCAAGATCGAATAGGTTTGGATGAAGTCACAGGGAAACACAAAGACAGAACTCAGAAACTGAAAATCCTCAGAAAACTCGAAGTCAAGGGAAGAAAGGCGGAGAGGATTTTTGGTTCGAGAGAGAGATGGTATTGAGTGCAACAGTGATAGGAGCACTGTTAGGACTGGGTACCCAGATGTACTCCAATGCTCTCCGCAAACTCCCTTACATGCGCCGTAAGTTGTTTTCAACACTCTCTTACCAAACAAAATCACTAATCTTTATCTCTTCTTTCCATTTTATTCTTCGATTTTATTGATGATTTTGTCTTTGTTTTTGTTAATAGATCCATGGGAACATGTGGTGGGAATGGGATTAGGAGTTGTTTTTGTGAATCAGTTGGTCAAATGGGATGCTCAGCTTGAACAAGACCTTGACAAAATGCTTCAAAAGGCTAAGGAAGCCAATGAGCGCCGCTACTTCGGTACTCTCTCTTTTTCCTATCTTGATCATATCTTCCTGTTTCAACAATTTTTCTTTTCTGGGTCTCTCAATGTTTTTTTTCCTAATGTAGTTGAGAATTGGGGGTATCAATTTGAGTGTTTTTGTTATGATGGATTGAGTGCAGCGGAACTGTTCATCTTTAGTCAATTTGTTATTTAGCATAGCTGTGTTAGTAATTCACCAATCAGTGCAACAATAAAAATCATGAATATTGAAGGGTGAAGTTGGAAAGAAAAGATGTGTGCGTGTCTGTAGAGGAAGGAGATAAGGAAAATTGTTTCTAAAGTGGGTTTTTAGGGAAAGAGGAAACGTGTAAACTGAGAAAGAAAGAAATAGGAGAAAGTAGTGGACTAGTGGTTTTTGTGGACAGAATAAGGAAAAAATGGTGAGGTTGTTGTTACAACCTAAGATTGAAGAGTTGAAGTTTTTGTACTAGGAATGTACAAACATGATGGAGCTGGCAACATTTATAACAAGTTGGATTCATAGAAATGGCTTAGAGTTTGGTTAGATGATGCTCCCACTGGGGTTTACACTACCAAGTTTTTTGCTTCATGCACTATCTCCCAAATCCAACCGTAAAAAACCTTGTTAAGCCCTAGCAGGTGCATTATCAGTGATAAAGTTTGTCTTCAAGGCTGTACTAGTTAGCTGATGGTTTAGCTGGACCTGAATGAATTTTTGGTGTGTTGGACTCCTCCATCAACCTGATTAATAGCCCTGGCATTTCCTTTGAGCTAGTTTCTACCAAAAATTGAGCTGTGGATGTGATAAGTTGTTGTGACCATCTACGAGATGAAAAGGTACTGACAACTTAGTAATATTCCTTTGGGCAATTACTGCTACGATGTTTTGATACAAAAAGATACTGTATAAGCCGAATCACTTGGTGCTTCATTTCCAATGTTGTCAATGGAATGTCAGTTTCTTGTAATTTGGTTTCAAAAGTTGGGGAAGATTTTAAATACCCAGTTGATTATACCCCAATTGTCATACCCACTCAAAAACAACTTTTTTTCATGCTTATTTTGATCTGGGTATTCATGGGAACGGTCATCCAGATCTAGGTATTCATGATTGAGACTTGTGATGCTGTTTTTGTTGATATTTAAGCATTAATCAGGGTGTTTGATAGTGTTGATGGGAATGTTAAGCTTGTTAAGTTAGAGGAGACGGATTTTTATTTGTTGTTGCCGCGAATTGAGGTTCTGAAGGCGTCATCAGAGGAGGTGGTGTTTAAAGCCAAAAAAACCGAACTGAAACCGGTTAGTTTAAACCAGTTCGGTTTTGTTTTTTTCATAATTTTGATTTGGTTATTTTTATAGATAAAAACCGAACTGAACCAAAAATAATCACCCCTCTGTCTGACATTTTTCTTTCCAGTTCAGGAAAAAAATCATTTCGCTTCTGTGTCTATTTTCAAGTATAATTATCTTCTTCACTGGTCTAAGTTTTCGTTTCCTTTGCAGATCAAGATGATGATTAGTGCTTCTGGATCTCTGTAAGTCAGCATAGACAACCTGTTCTCGTTTTCTTCAAAAAATTGTGGTTTCAGAACTAATGTTCTTCAAAGGGCCGTATACACTTGTTTTTGTTTTTTTAATCTTTTGATGCTGTGCTTTTTATCTTGTTAGCTGTTTTTCTTGGTTTTGCTACAAATAAGATTTAGATTCTTTCATAATGTGGACAGCCTGGGGTTGGATGTTCAATAATATTTTGAAGCAATCTAGTGGTTTTCTCCAATGGAATTCAGTTCTTGATATCAATATGTAATTGATTTTTAGGCCCTTAGTGATCACCACTTGATATGAGGTTTGAAATGAGTTAATCTTAGGATTGCTTTATACTGCCCCCTGCGTTACTGATGCTATATTTTAATTTTACCATTGCTTTCGTCTATAGAGTTTGTTCATAGTGATTGTTTTTTTAAAGTTATTTTTTGAATGAAAATATATTGAAATAATATATATATATACAGAATAATATAAAAATAATTTGAAGTAAAGAAAGAAATAAAAATAAATTTAAGTTTAAGTTTTTTTAAAATATAAAAATAAACGGGTTGTATGCAATTGCTCCACACTACCAAGGGTTTTATTACGAAAACAGCTTCCACTGTTGCTTGGTGGATCAGAGTACATAATTGTGGTCAACATAGTGAAAATACCATCAAGAAATGAAAATGACATCTTTCGAAAACTGACCTAGTTAGCACAAGATCTACAAAAAGAACAAAAAAAAGAAAGAAAGATGCTTGGTTTGATAAACGCCTTCGATCTCAAATAAAGATTTCATCGGGGTCATGAATACGGATCATTATTCATCTTGTCAAAATCCACCATCCTATTCTTGTACAAATGTAGTAACTGATCACATGCCTGTCGGGACGAGGGCCTCTCTTGTGGAGTGGTTTTTGTGCATTGCAGTGCTATTTCAAGCAATTGATACACTGCAGATTCCTCGCAAGGCAAGACTGGTTTCAGAGCAGGATCGATCAACTCTTCACGTGCGCACCCACCCTGCATTTCCATATGCTTCTCCACCCATCTCACCATGTCCATATCCACACCAAAGCTTGCATCAGTTGGCATTTTTCCACTTACGAGCTCAATCAGCACGATACCCATGCTATAAACATCGCTCTTCTCTGTTGCCTTGAGCGAGTATGCATACTCTGAAAATGCACGAGGTAATGTTATGACATGTGGGGAACAATGAACTAAAAGAAGCATAATTCTATGAGGAAATTGCCATCATACCTGGAGCAATATAACCATAAGAGCCCGCAAGCCATGAATGCGATTCTGTATTGGAGTCATAATTCTCCTCTAGTGCCTTTGCCAGTCCAAAATCCCCCAAGTGAGCCTCCATATTGGAATCAAGCAATATATTGCTAGATTTGATATCTCTATGAATGATCTTTGGTACACAGTCATGGTGGAGGTACTCCACTCCCTGGGCTAGTCCCAAACAGATCTTTAATCTCGTCTCCCAGTCTAGGCTTTGCCTCTTCTTGATATTCTCTGGTTGCTGATGCAGCCAATCCCACAAACTCCCATTCTCCATGTATTCATAAATCAAGAGATTACAACCCGCTCCTTTGCTGCTACAATACCCTATCAACTTCACTAAATGCCTGTGCCTGATCCTGCCAAGTGTCTTTACTTCTCTTGTGAAACTTTTATTAAGTAGAAACTCATCTTTCCATAGAATCTTCTTAACTGCTACTGTTTCTCCACCTTTCAACTCAACTCTGTAGACTTTTCCAGATCCACCAGAGCCAATAATGAAATCGTCACTAAGATTGTTCGTTGCTTCCATAATGTCATCCCACCTGTAGTCTCTCTTGGCAGTACCCTTCATGAAGAGTGGTTTGCGCTGAGCCTGGGAAGAACTGGAAGAGTAAATGCAGTTCACTTCACTCACCCTTTTGAGAAATTCTCGCCTGTGTTTGATGAAGAGAGCAAGTCCAAGTGCGAGCAGAGCAATGGCAGTTAAGGTTGTGATTGCTGAGATGACCACTACCGATGACTCACTCAGGCCTGAACGCTGACTTGATACCGAGCATTGATCAAGAGGTCCTCCACAGAGCTGCAGGTTACCTTCAAATGCCTCAGTTGGCCAGTGTGAGAATTGCTCGCCTAATTTTCCTTGGAGATTATTGAATGAAAGATTAAGCTTGCCAAGACTGCTCATGTCACCAACTTCAGGAGGGACTGGTCCGACTAGCTGATTGTGAGACAGATCAAGAGCTTCGAGTTTAGACAATGTTCCAATAGAAGGTGGAATTTGACCGCTGAGATTGTTGTAGCCAAGGTCCAAAATGCTTTGCAGATTCTGGAGTTGCCCGAGTTCAGAAGGTATTTCACCACTGAAGCTGTTATGCGAGAGCTGAAGCTCATACAGCTTGCTCAGCTTACCTAGTGCCGCAGGGATTGATCCTGATAATTGGTTTTGTTTGAGATTGAGAACATTGAGAAATTCCAGCTTACCAACCTCAAAAGGAAGAGTTCCATTCAACAAGTTACCCTCAAGAGAAAGCACCAACAGCTTAGAACAATTGAACAGTTCCGGAGGAAGAGACCCAGAAAAATGGTTGGAGGAGAGCTTAAGCTCCCCTAACTGTGGCAAATTTCCTAGCAATGACGGCAAAGGACCAGAAAGAAGGTTGTTGTTGAGATCAATGTGTGTCAATTTCTTGCACAACATAAGCTGTGGAGGTATTGGCCCTGTGAGCAAATTCCCTGACAGGTCTAACAATGACAAATCACGAATTTTACCGAGCGTCCAAGGGATTTCGCCAGTAAACTGGTTGTTCCCTAATCTAAGCCTTTCAAGAGAAGGCGAAATTCCTAACAGGGACGGAATCTCATTGGCAAATGAATTGCTTGTAACATCAAAAGAAAGAAAAGAACTCGAGCTACATAACGCAGCAATGCTACCATTGAATCTGTTTTTAGACAGATTTATTCTGGTCAGATTCCGTAAATTGGTAAGCGAGTCAGGAAGATTACCTTCAAGGGAATTGTTGTAAAGCATGAGTTGCTCAAGAGCCTGAAGAAATCCAAAAGTAACAGGAATGCCACCAGATAGGCTATTGTCTGCCAGATCTAGAATAGTTAGTTGATGACAGTTACCCAAAGCGGCGGGAATATGACCAACAAGCTCATTTTGCCTCAAATGAAGCAAATTCAGTCCCTTCAGCCTCCCAATAGTAACAGGAATCTCTCCACTGAAATGATTTCCAAAGAAATCAATCATTTGCAAGTTTGAACAATTGCCAATCTCCATAGGAATGTCCCCAGATAACTGATTGTCATAAAGATAAAAGACTTCGAGGTTTCCAAGCATTCCAATCTCCTTGGGCAGATTGCCTTGTAACCTGTTGTGATACAATGCAAGTTCCTTCAGGTTGCTTAAGTTTGCTATCAAAGGAGATATTGAACCCACCAAGCTGTTGTTGTGGAGATAGAGATGAGTCAATTGAACCGCCTCGTAAATTTCATTCGGAATTGATCCATTAAGGCTGTTGTTTGACAAGTCAAGCTGCATCAGAGATGGACATAGTCTTAATTCTTTCGGAATTGGGCCAGAAAGTTGAATCTCTGACAGAATCAGGCTTTCCAAATGGGTATTGTTTGCACACAGGTTTCTTGGAATGACACCAGTAAGATTGTTATTTGACAAAACCATGTAAACAAGCTGTTTCATGCTGCCAAACTCCTCTGGAACGCCTCCGGTGAGCATGTTCATTGACAAATCAAGATTCTGAAGATTACTCATTTTTGCTAGTGACTTTGGGATTGAGCCTTGAAGCTGGTTCCCCATGAGATTCAGGTAGACGAGTTGACTCAGCTCACCGAGTTGACTCGGTATTTCACCAGAGAGACTATTGTTTGCCAGGTTTAGTGTTTGAAGATTTTTAAGACGGCCCAAAGCTCCAGGGATTGATCCATTGAGATTGTTGACAGCTACAGTGAAGACAGCGAGGCTTGAACAGTTCCCTAGCTCGGCAGGAATCGGTCCTTCAAGCTGGTTCTGCTGCAAAATCAAGTTCTGGACTTGGCTGAGCTGTCCAAGCTGGGGTGGTATTGGACCTGTGAGACTGCAGGAGGCCAAACCAAGAGTGACCAAGTTGACAAGATTACCAAACGAAGCTGGAATAGGTCCACTGAGTCCATTATCACCGATTCTCAGGACTTGGAGACTCTTGAGGGAACCGAGTTGAGGAGGGATGGGACCAGTGAGTTGGTTAGAGAACAAAAGCAAAGATTCCAACGAAGAAAGGTTTGATAGAGTAGTTGGAATGGGACCCGTGAGGCTGTTAGAGGAAAGATCAAGTTGGAGCAGCGTTTGTAGACTACCTAGTGAGGGTGATATTGAGCCGCTAAGTGACGAGTCAGATAAGTTTAGACTCACAACTCGCACTGAGTCATCATCTGAGTTCAAGCCACATGTAACTCCTGTCCATGAGCAGAAATTTGGGTTGCTTTCATTCCAATCAAGCAAAACTTTTTCTGGGTCTCCCACAAATGATTTCTTCACTTCCAAAAGACTAGACAGCTCTTGGTTTTGGCACAGAACAAAACCAAATGAAAAGCAAAATGAAATAGCAGCAAAAAGTAGCAGCCCTCGTTTTGGCACTGCCATAATATGTTTTTTCTTATCGCAAGATACAAGTTCAGAAAATGGCTTATAACAACATATAAATGGAAGGCAGTTTCATGCCGGGTGTACTGCATGAGATGGCAGGTGGTGGCATCTTGGCATTAAAGAGGAAGAGAGTCTGTGTTGGTTTAGGTGGATGGTCTTGGGGAAAGGGAAGACGCGTAGTTTGAGCAAAGAAGGCAGCAGCAGCCATGCGGGGGAGCTACATGCATGGCTCTTGAATTGTAAAGCAGGTGGGTAATGTATTGATGGCAAGATTAGCAATTGGCGGTGTCGCCTTAAAAAGGGTGACAAGAGATAAGAAACCGTGATGAATGAGAGAGCAGAATTTTGTCAGTCGTGTGCAGCAAAAAAAGCCATAAATGACCGCCAAGCTGCTGCAACTGGGACTGTGCTATTGATTAGGGTGTGTTATAGGCAGTCTTAAATGAAGGGATCGATATAGCTCGATTAGCAAGGTCAAGCTTGGTCAGAGAAAGAACATGAAAGTATGAGCATATATAAAATTAAGGTCCACTAAATGAGAGTGAATGCAAGAGAAGTCAAAGAATAATACTAAATAATTAATAAAATAGCTGTGATTGATTGCAGAGAGAGCATCATATAGGTATTAAACAATTCGAGATGGAAAAGCACGGCTTGGATTATGATCTTGGATGATAAATCTTTTCAAAATATTATAGTTTTCAACCAAGTTATGGATTGATCTATTTACTTCATTGGATCGATTAATTTCAAGTTAATTTTCTTGACCCACAACCGATTCACGGATAAACAATAGCAGAGGGAAACAACATAATTCATGTAATGCTGGTAGGTTTGGATTGAATAAGAAAAGATATGGGATTACATGGAGGTAGATACAGTGGTTCCATGACCAGCACAAGGGGGTGATATATTCGTGGGTTTGCTAGTTTTCTTGTTATAGTGTGTTAGCTCTGAAATACTGAAACCCTAATGAGAAAGTGAGCGGTTGAATTACTACTATTTTTTAGCTGGGCAACATCACTATGTACTTTGAAGCTTTACAAAGTCAATGGATTCCCTGGAAGAACTTGTCATTCCCCACGTAAGAAACATAACTTCCAAATCGCAAGTTTGATATTTTGGTCCACAAAAGAATCACCTAATCTGAAATAGAATGATGCCATTGCTATCTACAAGTTATTATTGGGTTGAGCTACCAAACCTTAGCGTCGTTTAGTGGCCTTTGATTTTGATTGGTTGCATGAATGTAACCCCGTTGCCTGCCTACTCCAAAATGCCCTACTTAACTGTTTCCCCACTCAAATTATGCAAATTGGGTATTGAGATATTGCTTGTTGGTATAATTAATTAGCCGTTCGTATTTTATTGTTTCTTATACTCCTCTTTTAATTTTGTTTTGTGCAAAGCAAACAAATCCATTTCCAACCTACTTCAGCTAACCATTATTGTGGTACAAAACCTTTATCCATGTCCCTGCATTGGGTTTGGGAAGATTGACCTTCGTGTAGTCCATATTTTGATCCATACAAAAGCTCTTCGCAGGTGAAAATAAAAATGTTCTTACAAATAAGTAAAAATAACGACATCTCAAGCTCACAAAATCTTGGGATCTATGAAAAAAAACAGGGTAGGGGGGGAAGAGAGCACACCCGGTAATAATTATTTCGTGGGTAATTAAGTTTCTATGTTCAAATTAATCCCCACAAATCATATTGTATGGATTAATTGTGTAACGCAGCATAGCTCCAATTATTGCTTTGCAAAGGCACATATACATGTACTAGTTTATAGTTTTTCAGCGCTGCAAATGGTCTTGTTCATTGATCAGAGGGTGTCCATCTTATCATCAGTGATATAAAATTCTCTTAAATTGGAAGTAATAGTACTGGTGATGATCTAATTGCCATTGACTAGTTAAAATGGAACAAAAGAAGGAGAATCTGGTTTATATATTTTAACGTTGTCTGGAAGATCAGATAGAATTTTCTATTATTTCAATTCATTATAGTCCATGTTCTACCATTCGATTGGCCACTTCATATAGATTAAAGGATGGAAACTAAAGAAACATATATAATAGTTCTGTATCTAATAGTTATGTGGTCTTTAAAAATTTAAATAATTATTAATTTCAAAATATATAAAATTAATCGAGATATATACAAATTAATCAAAATACTTATGATAATAAAAAAAAAGTATCAAGAAAAAGAGTGTACCCATTAAATGATTTAATAATATATCCTCAAGGGGTATGGCGTTGTGGCAAAGGACTTGAGATCTGTACAGCAAATCTTAAGTTCGAGTTTGGATGTACATTTCTTATAAGAATTTGAAGATTAGTTTTCTTGAATTCAAAAAATAATAATAATAATAATAATATTTATGAAAAACAAAACTTTTTTACACGTCGATAATGGCTCCTTGCATATACTGTCAATATAGCTGGCGAATATATAAGAAATTATATTATATATGTGTAGTTATATATAGATCTCTTTTTACATTATGTATAAATGTTATATATAAATGGATGGATGGATGGAGTCCTAAATAAGGATAAAAGAAATCTATTAAAAATTTTATATACCTATAAAGTTTTTTTTTTTTATTCGAGGAAACCACACCCTCCGAGAAACGCATTTTGTGGACCCAGATGAGTGGATAAAACCCCGACTGTCCCAGGTTCTTACAAGAAATGCACATTCTAACTCGAACTCGATACCTACTGTTTAGATCTCAAGCCCTTTGTTACCACGTCAAACCTCTTGAGGACTATAAAGTTAATATATGCTTTAGCTATAGGTTTTACTATCTGGATAAACATGTTTCCAAGGGCAGAAGTTAGGATTTTTGGTTAATTTAATAAATATCTTATTTACATATTATATATGATGGGTTTTTTTTGTTATATATTAGGTGAATTATTTTATACGAGAGGGTCAAAGAGCTACTAACAATATTGTTGAATGCCTCGGTTTCACCGCTTCTGGTGTCATTTTGGACTTGACAAGGCAGGAAGCTTGTGCGACTACACATTTTATCAAGGACGGATTGAGTTTTTCGTGTGTACAACGATGAACATGTTTATGGTTTTAATGGTATCAAGTTTATCAATTTGGTTTTGATTTGTACTTTATTTTTTTAATTAAAATGAAATGCTTTGATCTCAGAATGTTTCAACGTATACTGTTTATATATATATATATATATATATATATATATATATATATATATATATATATATATATATAAATTAGTTCAAATTAAAAAATAAAATTATTTAGAATTGTGCAATTCAATTTAAAAAATACATAATAAATGATTTTTTTGAATAAAATTATGAACATGTATAATATTATAAGAATATCATTATCAATCTTGCAATGTCATTATATTCTCTGATTGCTCTGAAATTTTAACGTAATATATATAAATATACTAAGAGATTCCTCATAAAATTTCACATTAATTTGACTGTCGGATTAAGAGATATGATTGATATTTTAAAATTATTTATTATTTAAAAAAATACTATTTGACCGAAACGGAACAAGTGGAACAAAACCAAAATATTCCAGCTGAAATTTGAACGAAATTTCTGAAACGAACCAAAATTTTAAACAATATAAAAACTGCATCGTTTTATATTATTTTTTTAATCAGTACAAAATATTTCAACCAAAATAAAATAAAATTAACAACACTAATAAATGGTATAGACTAATCCACATGATAATTTATTAGATTTAGATAAATGATGTGTTATGATGAGAATTTATTTTGCCTATTTAGTTGAAATTAAATTAAATTATAGATTATATAATTTAGATACGATCGAGAGGTCTTTAGATTCCCTATATATTGTATAATCCACAATCCATTAATTCTCTTGTTTAGTTTATTTTCTTTCCATAAAAAGATAAACAAGCAATGATCAAGCCTCCATGTTTGCGTCCTCTATTGCTCCCACCAATCAAATATCAGATCAGGCGTTGAATTCGTCTGCACAATGACTTATTGTACAGTCTCCGACGTCGATCTGCTGTCACTGCCAAAGGACGTTGATATTTTGATACCACCGAACCGATCAAAATATTTTTTTTATTTGTAAATATATCAAAATAAGAATATTTTATTTTTTAAATTTTATTTTAATATTATCTTATATAAAAACAATAAAAAATAATTTAAAAAAAATAAAAAAATATTTCTTTTTAAAAAACACTTTAAAATACAAAAAACAAACATTCTTGATTCCTTTGCTCGTCTCAATCACCTTTGGAAGGTCGTGTAATTCACGATTAGTATATAAATTTAATAATTAATCTGGCTAAAGTATTCCATGTCTCTTTCTGATTGATGCACGAGACAAGTTGGTACTGGAATCAACGCAGTAGCTTTTGATGATAGTTGTGGATTTTGTGGCTAAACATTAATTAAAATTCACATTATTTCTTGATCATCGTGGAGAATGGGACAGCTGTTAATCTCAAGAATCACAGGGTTATGCTGTCTGCTATTTGATGATCACGAGCCCAATCACATAGTATATTGTTTTTTTTTAGGTAATTAAGCTCCAAGACAAAATCCCTTAATTAAAGAGTGGTGTATTTAAAATAAAATATATTATAGTATTATTTCCCTTATGTTATATCTTACCAGAATCATATCACATGTGGCAAGCGGAAAATTTTTTGAGTTCAAATCGACCAGACACAAGATGCTACATCCAAGAGAATGTGACAAGTGTATTTCTTTATAAATTGTATGTCCTTATTTAACATTCAAACTTTAAGTTTTTTTAATTAAGCCCTTCACCAATTTGTCTCTTCAAAGTTCCAATTGGATCCTCTCTTTTTTAATTACTGCATATTGACCCGAACTAGGCATCCAAATTTAACTTTTATTCAATTTGTTGTTAATTGAATCAACAAAACCCATAAGAAAGTTAATCAAGTCCTTTAACTTGCTTAATTCTTTCAATTTTATCCAAAACTGTCTTTTAAACTTAATTATTGAATCAGTTAAGTCGCTAATTAAGTCCTCAAATTTGATTAATTATTCGAGTCTTGGTCAACACTTTGTTTCGTCTCTCTTTAGCTCATCTTGTCTAAATATTATAATCTAATTATTCTTTTGGCATTTTAAGTCATTGCTCATCACGGGTTTGTCTCTTTGTGTCCCAAAAATATTTTTAAATTATGAGTTGGTAGACTTATTTTTCAAAGAATAAAACTGTGAGTTTGAAATATATATTTGCAATCCTTTTCACTCGTAAAATCTTAAATGTTGATGCTGTTCTTTAGATATTACTAGGAACATGGTCAGTGAAAACATCATTTAAGCGAAAAATAATACTGAACAGTCAACGTTGATTATTACTTGAATTTTATTTTTTATTATTGGTGATTCATAAGAAAATCTTTTCAGGAGGGCACTGTTTAGTAGCAAGGAGGCACCGTGCTTCAATTTAGAAAAGGTGATAAAGCTGGAAGCAGAATGGAAGAATAGAATGGAGGCTGACTTAAGATGATCTTGAATAATTTAATTACAACCTCTCGATATTGATATCCATTCCGTATACATGATATCGAAAGCAAACAGCAAAACTGATTTCAACTGATTAGGGTTCGAGAATCGTTTAATCAAAGCATAAGGAGGAGGAGAAATCTCGGAAGGTCTTTTTCAATCTAGTAGTACGTGTCAGATCCCCATATAGTCCAGGTCTTGTCACGGGCCATTTATCCAAAGGTTGCTATCCAGCGGACAGGGATGCATTGATCTTTGAATTTGAAAGGTAATTTCAGACCAGAACTGAATGGCTAGGGTAAACGGACAGCATGCGTAGCCATCCTGATTCTTTTCATCTAATTTCTGACTTGAAGCTCACGTGACCTTCCCTTGGCTCAGAGTTAGACCTTCGAGCTGTTGGTCCCCGGGATTGATCGATCTGTTTGCTTGGACTCCGAAGCTCACATGATGCGTGACCGGAGTCTAGCATTGGACGAGTCATTGTGACTTTTTAGGGCTTCGAAGAACAATAACTTTCAGCTTTTTTTTTCTTTTCTTTTGCCAGCTGGGTAAATGAAGCAATTATCCTTTCAAGATATCGGACTTATTAGGCACGTCTGTTATTTTTACAATAATATCTTGTATATTTATTGGAATTGTAAAATATTGAGTAGATCCAAGAATTAGCTATGATGCGCATAAATTATTGAATACTTAATTATAAAAAAAATAATATTTTCAGCTTTCTTTTAGCTATTGAAACAATATCCACTACTAAGAGCAATTCGATTTGGTATGGTAGCATGGACTTGTACGTGCCTGTATTCCGTATGACGTCACAATCGCCACTCTTCTCGGTGTCACGTTCACACAGCTAGGGCTTCTTCGTGCTTCCGATGCTAATTATCCACAAAGATTTCGGATCAAGCGACTTCTTTTGTAGTCAACGATTCAAGTTGAAGATTAGGAAAGTTCTGGATCAATCATGGCACAAAAGAAAACGATAAAAAACAACGAGAGTGTGTGTTTGTGTGTTTATTAATGTAGGCTTTTGTGATGGATAAGTTCAAACATTGAAAAACTATCCCTGGTATTCACTCTTCGTTGTGAGGCTAGACTTTTTATTTATATATGAAACAATGATATTCACTTGCTTGCTATCCCTGTATTTTTTTTTAAAAAAAAAACATATAACTTGGATTATAGGACCAATAAGTTAGCTTCGATTCAATTAGATATAAAAAATTGATAATAAATGAATCCGCGGCTCATTAAATATGAAAAATAAAACACAATAAAATAATTACATAGATAGCATAACAGATTGATAACTCTAGTAATCATGGTTTATCCTAGCTAAGATATCCTATCAAAATACTTTTAAAACTAGTGACTAGGGTCATTAGACATGAAACATCTAATTTGAAGGGAAAAATCAATTCTTTTTCAATCAAATATTGAAGGATATTGAAATTGAAAAAAAAATCAATTACTCAAAAAAATAAAACAATAGCGATTAAAATAATGATGATTAAAATTAAAAAGCAAAATAGATTTTTTACTTAAATGAAGGGTGGGATTGAAATAAATCAAAAGAATAAGAATTAAGATTGATGTAAAAATAAAAACAATACTATAGTTAAATGATGAAATTAAAAACAATTAAAAAAAACAATTAAAAATCAAAATAATAAGAAATAAATAAACAATAAAGAGAGTCAAACTATAATCTCTAAGAAAATAGAAAGAAGGCCCCGTTTGGCATTGCAACCCAACCTGTTTTTTGCTGCTTTTCGTTGTTTTTTTTTTCATTTTTAAAACCGGTGGTTTAGTGTTTTTAGATCATTTTGATGTGCTGATATCAAAAATAATTTTTAAAAAATAAAAAAAATCATTTTGATATATTTCGACACAAAAAACACATTAAAAAACTATCTTAATCACACTCCCAAACAGGCCTGAAATTAAAAGGGAAAAAGGTCCACCAGCAACAAATCATACCACAAACACCAGCACACATCGCATCAACAAGAATAGAACACTGTGACACTTTCAACAACATTACATAAAAGCATTTCGGGAAGCTAAAAGGCATTGTATGCATCACTTAATGTGCGCAAATGCCTCTGAACATTGTACAAGCACACCCACCTTTTTATTTATCCTCACAGTTATGGGATTGACCCTGAGTTCACTTTATAATTATATAAAAAAAACCGTTGTGCCAAAACCGAAAACATAATTATGAAAAAAATCAGTGTGAAAACAAAAAATACCCCTTCATGCCATGTTTAGATTTTTTTTTGTTTCAAGTGGTATTTTGGTCATTTCACTACACTCGAGATAAGAAAAGACTTATCTATTCCAGGTTAATTTTAGAATAAAAAAATAAGCCTCATGTAAAGACTTCAATATTCTTAAAAGCAAGTGATATGATTATTTTGGTGAAAGGAAAAAATTATTATTATAATCTTCATATAATTAATATTTACAAGTGTGTATCTACCATGATAATTAGCCATATGTGATAACTTCAAATAGTGAAAAATCAAAGGAAAATACTCAAAAATCTCTCGAATTTTGCTTCTGAACTTAAATTTTGTCGACATATTATTCATTCATTTTTAATTGGATCTCCCACCAACAAAAAACTCCAATGGGTTTTGAAAGTTCAAAAATTCTTCAATTGAGTTCTTTTATTAATATTCATTAATGCTTTTTATTTTTTTTTAAAGTGCAAATGGAAACTGTTTTAAGAAAAAAAAAAACACTTTCATTTTAACACTTAATACGATTTCAGAAGAGATGTCGAATTGGGGGATTTTATAACTTTGAAATTTTTGAAGAAGTTGAGGGACTATATTGAAGATTTTAGATTGTTCAAAATCTAATTTATGGTCTCCTCATGATATAAACTTTTTCTTGGTAAGGACCACATTGTATCTTAGGAGGTAAACATGCACTATTAGCAAGGCTTTTCACGCTGAAATATGAAATTGTACTATAATTGAAATTAGGTTGGAATAAAATTGAACATGTATATTCTAATTTAAAATTGATGAGCGTGGCGATGGTGATTTTCGTAACAATTGTTTTTGGATTATTTGGGCAAGGGGTGTGGGAATAATGAGAGAGAGAGAGCATCAGCTTATAATTTTCGAACTAGATGAACCAAATTAACACTTTTTTAAATAAAATGGATCGCATCGTAATTTTATCTCTAACTTATGCTCTTGTCTTTCACTTATTATTTTATGGATTACATTTTTGTTAGTGTGATTGTGATTGTTTTTTAAAATATTTTTCGTGTTAAAATATATTAAAATAATATATTTTTATTTTTAAAAATTATTTTTAATATCAATATATCAAAATGATCTAAACATTGCACCGGCGTGATAAAGAGACAATAGTATTGTCTTCGATGTTGGTGGCCGGGAAGTCACTGCATCTCAAAGTGGTCGCAGCCGAAACAACAAAAACATGTACAGTTGGGCTGGGCTGAAACCTCGATCTACTTTGTGATTGGTCTTGAATAAAACCGATCCGTACATTAATGACATAGGCCCAATTAGGATAATAAAATCATGCAAAAAAAAAAAGTCAATTATTTTTGTTATGGCAACCCCCACCACCAGCTTTGGCGTAGGGACTCCACATACATGCAGGCAACAATGCAAGCATTTTGAAGACCACTTTTTTATATATATATACGAAAGCTCCCGGGTTTCTCAGCTCTACATGCTAGCAAGTCATCTCTTATTTGAGGGGGGTGCCTCTCACGTAGTTCCCTGCCTAATTAATAAAATACCCCATGATCATTTTTGAAGAATACTAGCACACATACTGTATAAATTAAGAATTTTACGGCACCCAAGAAGCTCAAGCTGCTATCTTCTTGTACTGATTCGTGTTCTTATTCCAAAAAAAAAAAATAAAAAAAATGAAGTACTGCTCCATTTCCTTTGGTTTTCTCCTCATCCTTGTTCTTCCCTTGATTTTAGCCTCCGCCCAGAACGGGAAATATGAACGTGCAGCCTACCATGATAGTTACGAAGGAGCAGCCCAGGATGATCAAGATCAAGAGGGCCAGGATCAAGGACAGGGACCACCCACGTATGATAAAAATGATGATAAAGAAAGAGAGCCAGAGCAGAATGATCAGAATTACGAACAAGACGAACAATTAGATGATAACGCACCTTCACTGGAGATCCCAACATTGCTGGATAACTTGGCTTCAGATGATCTGCTATCTTTTGGATACTATAGTAAGAGCTGTCCTAAAGCTGAATCCATCATTAATAAACACGTGACCAAGTGGGTCGAGGAGGACCGAACCCTTGCTGCGAGTCTCCTGAGGTTGCACTTCCATGACTGTGCCGTGCATGTAAGAATCCCTTCAAACTGTTTATTTTGTGTAACTATATTTACAATATCTGTTATTTGAATAATTTAGCTCAAATGCTCTTGTCGAATGACCTTCATATATACATTTCAACTCTCAAATCAACGTTAAAAAAGAAAAAAAAAAAACAGTATACCATATCCCTAGGTCTTGAACCCTGCAAATTACTCGCACCCAGATACGAGAAACATATGTAGTTAATTACAAGTGATTTTAATTAACCCTCCCTTTCCTCAATGGCATAAAATATATTGCTTATTTATTTATTTATCGTCTTTACAGGGTTGTGATGGCTCCATTTTGTTGAACCATGAGGGAAGTGAGAGAACAGCAGAGGCGAGCAAGTCTCTTAGAGGGTTTGAAGTAATTGATGCTATCAAAGCTGAGATGGAGAAAGAGTGCCCAAGAACTGTATCGTGTGCTGACATTCTAACCGCGGCCTCTAGAGATGCTACCGTTCTTCTCGGCGGTCCATACTGGGACGTGCCCTATGGACGGAAAGATGGGAAAGTTTCTGTTGAAAAGGATGCTGAATTAGTGCCGATGGGCCGGGAAAACATCACTACCCTGATTGAATTCTACCAATCTAATGGTTTGAATGTGCTTGATTTGGTGGTTCTCTCAGGTGAATTAATAGCATAACTATTAGTGTTGAATTATGAACTTAATTGTGAGCCAAATGTGGGTATGGATCTATACTAAATGTAGTTAGTTCCTTGTTTTGTGTTTGACAGGGGCACATACAATTGGCAGAGCTACATGCGGTTCGCTACAATTCAGACTGTACAACTACGCGGGAACCGGCAGACAAGATGACTCCCTTGATTCTAGATACGCAAACTTCTTAAAAAGAAAATGCAGATGGGCCTCTGAGTATGTGGATCTAGATGCTACTACCCCACAGACTTTTGACAATGTTTACTACAAGAATCTTCAAGACAAGATGGGGCTTTTGCACACAGATCAATCGCTATATTCTGATCCAAGGACTTCTACAATTGTCGATGCGTTGGCTGATGCGCCTTCCGATTTCTTCAATCACCAGTTTGCAGTGTCCATGACAAGGCTCGGCAATATTCTAGTCCCTGCAGCCCAAGAAGGAGGCGAAATTCGAACCAAATGCTACTCTGTCAATTCTAATTATTGAAAGATCTAGTTTGTGTAACGTAAACGTTTTCTGAGCTTAATTTGCTCGTAATTTCCATGTTTCGTATTTTTTTATGATTTTTTCTTCCTATCACTGTCTATCAAAATTGAGACAAATTAACAAATCTATATTGTCAAAATAGTTTTGACCGTATGTGTGAAGATGATGGTGTTGACCTAGTCATCTTAAAAATTATACCTACTCTTGAAAGTTATTCAAAGAAAGATTGGAGATACATTAGCATTTTTCATTTGACGTGCATAGTAAAAGATAATTCGACGTGCATGGAAAAATATAAGTTCTATAATTTAATAATAACAATCATAGCTACGAGAGTGATGTCCACAGGGGCGGTAAAAAAGCTCCAATTGAAAACTAAGAGTCACTCTAAGCCTCTCAAGTTAATTCGGCAGAATAAACACACCAAGTTAATCTTGATAATTTTTTAGGTGATATGATATTTATGGATGTATATCATTCATTATTGGACAGATCATAACACTATTACAGAAATGTCATATATGATGAATGATGTGATATATAAATACCTTCAGGGGGGGGAAGAGCGTATAGTATTGGAGCCCAAAAAAATGAGGTAGATTCTGAAAGTAAAGGTAAGAATATGTTATTGGTAAAGTAAAACAATTGATGCAGGAAGGGAAAAGAATTCAAAAGGAAAGAAAGCACTATTCATCTGAAATCATCAAGTTCAAATATTGCACAAAACAGAAATGCTGCAGCGACCAGATTTTGCAGAGACTAGCTCCTCACTGGACAAAATAATTACAAAATGAAACAACCAGCTGGGAAGTTGCCATTTGCTTCGTTATAGGAGGAATACAAATCGAAAAAAATAATGCAAAAAAAAAAATCTCACTTGATGAAATGAATTTGCCATTTGCCAGAATCTTCACTTGATGAAATGCCTATATAATTTTGCATCAGACAGGTAGAGCACATCCAAGATTAGGAAAGTTACCCGCACCACAAAAAAAAATTCCCTTCAATCTCTCTATCTCCCAAATTATTAGCTTGGGAGCAAAAAATGCATTATAAAATGATGGAAATTCTAATATATATATATATATAAAGTCATTGTTATCAATACTAAGCATCCATCAAGAATTAACAAGGAAAGACATTTTCATTACCCCACAAGGCACGCATAAATACAAGAAACACTGGCCTGGGTATTGGCTGAGGATGGTTCTTGAGAATTGTTTGTAGAAGAAGAACCCGGAATTGAACCTTTAAGAGGGAAATACCGATTCTTCTCTTTATCATGATCAAACCCGGCATGTTCTGCTAACAACTTGTTAGCTACAAGTCAAATTAAGAAGAAGAAGAAGAAGAAGAAGAAGCCTTGTGGCATGCTTTCCCATGTAATAAAGAATAGTTTTTGTGGGCATGTTCTTTGTTTGTTTGGGCTGCGGAAGAAAGAGAAATCAAGGGAGAATCAAACGGTGGGTAACGGCGCTCTACAGACAGATGGTAGTGGTTATACGTAGCCAATGTTCCATGTCGGGCGGTTGGTTCGGGTCCGACCCGAGCTTGAGCTACCTCGAAAGTACGTTATCACGCAACCCCCGTTCAGTTCGTGTCGAGTGGTGTCAGGTTTTCCGGCGTTGGTTTACATGGAACAGCATTATTCGGTTCAGTACGACAAACCAAATCGAATAATTGTTGGACTGGATCGAAGATTAGCTAAACTTATTAATAGGGTGTATTTCAAAAACATTTTAAAAAATTCTTATTTCTATTTTAAATTAAATTTATAATTTTTTTTATTTTTATTTTTATGTTTTTTAATAGTTTTAGATCATTTTAATGTGATGATGTTATAAATAATTTTAAAAAAATAAAAAATAATTATTTTGATATATTTTTAAATAAAAAATATTTTAAAAAATAAACTTAACCATCCTAAACATGCACTAAAAAATGAGGGCTAATGATATTACCAACAATTGTGGTTTTCTTTCATATTGTCTTCATATATTCCAACAAATCTACTAACATAATCTAGCATTTTAGTGATGGAATGATATGGAGATTCTTGTTCACAATTTAATGGTTAAATATTCAAAATCTTCATGGTTTATATGTAATTGATGGGGAAAAAAACCCTCTCTGGCTTATGGAAATTTCATCTTGTTCGTGTTGCTGCTGCAATTACTAGTAATCACGCCTCGCACGATTTGTAATAAAAATAGCTATATGTCTGTTTTTGAGAATAATTTACCACACTTGCTACTTGTATTTATATTAAAAAAAAAAATGAATTACAAGACTCAAATACGAGACATATAGTTCAACCACCTATTATGTCAATTTGAATCCTAACATAACCGGTGAGATATAGGTTTTTTTTTAAAAAAAAACAATGGTTTATAATAAACCTAGAAAATTAAAAATGAACTTATGAACACACTTGTATTTTGTTATAGACTATATCCAAATTCGCATTAATTGTTTTTTCAATTTCTCGTGTGTGATATCTATACGACACTTCACATTTCATACTTCGTATTTATATCCTACATGAATAGTTTTTAGATGTTCTTAGTGTGTGCTAACTATATATACTACACTTCATGTTTCGCATTTCTTTTTTATAGTCTCCATCAATATGAATTATTTTTTTATATGGAATAAAGACACTACACTCCATGTCTCATATGGGAATTCAAAGAGAAATCTTGAAGAATAAGTTGGGAAAATAGAACAAATGTGTTCCCTCCCCAATACTTGCCAAGGCGGGCAGTGGCATTGATCATCATGCGTCGTTTTTGGTTTGAATAATTTGTAGCTAGAATTAATGGGGTAAATTACCATGAAGCTACAAAATGGACAGCATTTTGTCTCCTTGAATAATATCGTAGGTCGATTTTACAAGTCTTTGTTGTTGTTTTGGCGGACAAAAGGTCTCTGTTTTAAAAAGGGAAACAATACTTTTTGTATAAAAATGCCCTAATTCGGTTCAAGTCATTATTTTCGAAACAGTTTTAAACATGAAATCACGAGATATATCGATTATTTTCACAGCCCATTACATAAATTAAACTTGAGAAAAGAAAATCCAATTATACTTATATTGTGTTCGTCAATGAATTGAATCCAGATCTTTTTTATGAAGTTAGAAAACTGTAAATTAAAGATTTTTCATAGAAGAAAAATAAAGACAGAAGGGAGCTAGACACAGTGATTTAGATAATAATAATAAATAAATATAATAAAACAAGAGAAGGGACGTCACTTAATTATTGGATACAAATTTACAAAGCCTTCTTCCGTACTACTGCATCACATTCCAAGTTACAGAATTATTAGTCCGACTGTCTAGAAACTACTTAAAACAATAATACAAGAAAAACTCCATTGCTTAAATCTTCAACGTCTTTCAGAATTACGAACGTACTACTACTTACCAATATCATTCACAAGCATACCAGTACTAGTTTGAAACATTTCTGCAGAGTGAAATCTCATCGCCACACCAGTCACTTTTTCTCTTGCAAGGCCCATGAATTCCATGCAGGTTGAACTATGGGACTCGGATTATAGTACATACCACAAGGCAATAGTGTAGAGTCCACAAGATCAAAACCGAAGGTGGAAGTTTCAAATGAAGCATCCATATTCTGCCCAACACTCATTAACTCATTGGTCTTCTCAATCTCCAGTGCTTGCTGTTCTGGCTGCTCTTTTTCCAGTTTTATGGATTGAACGGGTTCATAGCCACCAACCCACATGCAGCTCTCATCTAACATGCTAAACTCAGACGGATGTGAAGTAGAAGAGGATACAGGGACACTTCCGATTGAAAACTTGCTTCCAGACTCCAAGAAAGCTTGTGTGTTAGGGTTTTGGTATTCAAATGTTGACATGGGAGAGAATTTGTGCAACAAGGGGGGGTATGAAGGATTAGTATCAGGAACTGAAGGAATCGTGGAGAATGGAAGGAGGGGTGCTTTCATATCCATTGTAATATCGTTAATTTGTGAATCTACTATGAAAGCTGAGGTGGTTTGTTGATTGGAATATTGATAAGAGAGTTTGCATGCATTATTGGTACTGTTATGTTTGTAATTATTAGAGAGGAGATTATGAGTTTTTGGATCTAACCCTTGTGCAATGAGCTTCTTTTTGATGCACGAGTTCCAGAAGTTCTTGACCTCATTGTCAGTTCTACCAGGCAAATGTTTAGCTATTTGAGCCCATCTATTGCCTAGCATTCTGTGAACTTCAACGATGATACTTTCTTCTAGTGCAGTAAATGAACCTCTTTTGAGATCTGGTCTCAAGTAGTTTATCCATCTCAATCGACAACTCTTTCCACACCTTTGCAACCCTGAAATCAAGAACAAGCCTCCATTTGATCAAGGAAAAGATACAATACATCGGGGGTTTGGCTTTGAAAGAATAAGAATTAAAGACCAGTACTTGTTCATAAAAGAAAAATAGATAATTAAAAGGATCAATTAAAGAGCACTAATAGAGTGTTTGAGTGTAATGATTACCTGCTAGCTTCGGAACAGAACTCCAAGAACCATGGCCATGGGTGGTTATATATTTTATTAGCTTCTCGTCTTCATCTGGAGACCATAACCCTCTCTTGACTTTCCGTTTGCTGCAGCATTGGTGGCCCGTTTTATTTTCCAAACCCTCCTGCATATCATCACAGCTCACCATTTTGAATTAGGGTGGGGGGGAGGGGGGTGTTTCCTTCCTTATATGTTCTTGTTCTCCAGGTTTTAAATGCTAATGAACCTCTCATGCACGGATCTATATAAAGGTAGTCTCCCCTTCTTAATTTTAGATTCTAAGTCTATATGCAAATTAATCTGGAGAGGGAGGGAGAGAGAAAAGGTTGTGGAAATTTAACTTTGGGTGTACTCATGAGAGGACCACTGGTCTCATTGAGTGTCTTGGAAACTTCAAGTGTTGTTTTGAACCATTGCTCTCAACTTGATTACTTCTTTCCTTTTAACCAAATAAAAAAATGTTACTACTAATTATTGGGTTGATTAGTATTTTGAAATAATTAATTAGTCATCACAAAACGTGATACTTGAAGAAGCAACATACTTGTATAGCACATCTACTTCATTTGAAGTATTTGTTTACTCGATATATCTTCTTGTCTAATTAAGCCAGCTGTATGCAAATGAGTATGGGTTTTGGGGTGATTGATACATGCAGATGTTTTCCCTTTCGTTACATTTTTTCCTTAATTAATAATGTGTTTGTTTTATTAATTATGTTTTACGAAGAAGTTTGATGCAGGCACATTATTTTGGGACACACAAACGCCATCTTACTTCATCTTGCACTAGCTGAAATATTTTCGCTGTGAATTTAATTGATGACCCTCTATCCGCACATTTTTCTTATGAATTATTACGAATTATTTATTTAAGTATCTGTTATAGCCGTTCAAAACATGGCTTGACAGAAAGAGTACAAATAGTCTATAGAGTCTGGAAATTAGTTTACAAACAAAACAAGAGACCGGTGCGGAGTTGATTAGAGCATAAACTGAGTTGAAGTTGACGAGTTTTGGTTTGAATTTAGTAAAACCTATATGGTGCAATGGAGCTGTAATGAATACATGCTACGTACATGACTAGCAGCTACAAAGACCAAACCCAAAGTAATCTTATTACACCATTGTGAAAAGGACATGATTGAGGACGTTGGAGGATTAATCATAATATGGCCATTTTAGGGGAAGACCTAATGATTTAAAGATAAGCACATCATTTCTTGCATCTAAATTCAACATGAAAAAGCCCTCCACCCAGAGTGCTGTCTCCTTTTTCCCTTTTCAAAATATAATACGTACACAGCATATATACTCTGTGTGTGTGTGTGTCACTGCTCCTATATACGTAGATCGATGTTTATATATATATATATATATATATATATATATATATATATATGACGCCCTTTCTTCACTCAAACAGTTGCTTGAATGTGCCAATTTCTTGGTGTCAACGAAGATCATTATGATTGGACATGTCTGCTTTCATCATTTTCACCCTTCGCTTTCCTTGTTTTCCTGTTACAATTTATACCTTTCAGGGGAGAAAATCACGTGCTAAAGCAAAACAGCAACGATCGAGGTCATAAATAATCTAGCACACAAACTTTAGGAGAAAAAACTGGCCATTCAAGCTCTTTGGGTTTCATTTACAATATCTTTGTTCATTTGGTTTCCCTCTAATGTAATCATTGCACTTAATTAAAGCAGGTTAAATCTTTCCATAATCTACAAAGCTTCTTTCACTCTTTTGAGAGGTGGAAGTCAAAGTGTCTCTATATATATATTCCTGTATATGTGTTGTCAGGGCATGACTCGGAATTCATCCCTCGTCCCGATTGATTTTGTGAGGTAAATCGTCATTATTATATATGAGATTCTTTAATTAGACCCTAAGAACTATATATCCCTAGGCATAAGCAGCCTCCTGTAAATAAAACAGTGAGTTGTTAAAAGTTTTCCTTTGATTGTTAATAAGTGGGAAAATTAATCACCCAAAGCTCAAGTGGTAAGAGCAACATGCATGTATATGACTAGCTAGGTTTCTTAATAAATGCAAGCCAATAGCTGTCTGAAGCTCAATTTAGTGGGACATGTAACTGCATGTATACAGAGATCATAAATATGGAAATCAAATTAACTTTTATGTCTTAATAAAATATATATTGAATGAGCAACAACAGATTATTATTTTATTTTATTTCAAAAGGAGGCTCCATCTCGAGATTTTTTGAAGCAAAGAGACAGTACGTACTGCTAATTCAGTAACATTTCAGTTAACAGTTAGTTCGTTTGTACTCTAAGAGAATTGAGTAGTATATTGCAGTAAGCTTACAGGCACAGTAATGGAGAAAAGTGTTGTTGAAAGAACATGGAGTGATGCTGCTAGGTTTAGAGTCCGATATTTCGCCGGGAATTGATTCAATACGATATATCGAGCTTTTTAATTTGTAACGAAAATTCTCAAACGTGTGCCTTCCAAACACCCACACCCGTGCCTCCAGGTGTTATATATGGTATAGCTTCATAAAAATGAAAAAGAAAAACACACACACACACACACACACATATATAATAGAAGCATCAATGAATCGGTGTGGATCATGACCTGCCAATCAAGGAAAACTAAGTGTTCACACAAGAAATATATATGTTCATGCATGTAGACATGACCCAGATAGCTATACATGGCTTGGTTAAGCACGGATAGGTCTGTTCTGTAACTAGATGCGGCAGGTTAAGTAGACCACAGATCAAGCTGCAGCTAGCTAGACTCGGGAGGTTAAACCACCATCACCATGTATAGTTCCGTTCCTCAATCAATTGGCAAGAAAACTGACCCGACCTTGGTTTTTGCAGCAGTCAACGAAGCTTTGCTTCTTCTTTTTTGCTAATGTTGAGGGGGTGGGGCACTGCTTTTAATTTGATGGTTAAACTTCTAGATAACAAACTCGAGACGATATGGACCACCGTTCCATTATGGAAATTTCACCTTTAGATTAGAGTTTTGCCGACAGCTCCATGATTATCTCTTTTAAGTTTTTAATAATCAAAAGCCAAACAGAATTGATTATCCCCACTTGTCAAGCTATCAATATGTAATGAAAAATCCTTCTGTAGCCCCCCACTAAATCTGTGTCTCTGTCTCGTCTCTGATTTCATTTGGTATATACGTAAGTATTTCTTTATTTATAATCAATACTTGCTGTACACTGTATTCATTATATGAAGCGATCGTCTCGCATTCTTTAAGACTATGATCGCTCCGCATCAATGTGTTAGCTACAGCTCATGCATGTATTATATGCAACAGACATGTTCATTTTGTTACTAATGGTTTAATGGTCGGAGCTAGCTAGCTGGATTATATAGCAATTATCACTTGAAATTAGCAGAGAAGATACGGTTTTTTATTTGAATTCAATCTTGCTCAATTTGAAAATATATAACTTTATATTCATGCGATTAAATTTGTTACTTCAATTAGTTAAAACTACCAAAAATAAAAATACAAGTGACCGAACAACATGTCATTCAACTTCTCTTCATTAACTATGAACGTCGTGTTATCTGGGTGAGGTTAGGGCTTTTAATTTAGGATTTGAAAATTTCAATCGAGTCCAAATTCTTCTAATTTCTTTATTTATTCCTCTAATTGATCGTAAACTTTTGCAATCTCACTCTTGCCAAACTAAATTGTCAACCCTTATACTGATTGCCCTTTAGTTTAGTTTTTGGTTTTAAATTTATACATTTTGATTTTTAATTGACAAATAAACTTTCAATTTCTTCAATTCAGTTCCTAGTTTGATTAATCTTAGCCCCTGTATTCATGTTTCTTTCTTAAACAAGGCCTTGGTTACTCATCAAACACGCGGCCAATTATTTTTTGGAATCACTCGCCGGAAGTTATGTTGTGCCCGGTGTCCAACTAAATATTAGGCTTGAAGATGGGGCTCCTACATGGCTTTAGAGTCATTGAGCAGCAGAGGCCATTGGCTGCCCTTACCCCACCCACGTCTGATTGCAAATTGAATCGTGCTTGAATCTTGATAGCTTTCTTTTTAACAGTTCCACCACTAGATCACTGTTTCAAGAACCCGATTCTGTTTACCTCTTTCAAATTTCTGGGAGTGGCACGATGAACTCAACGGCATTTTCAGTTGGGAATTACAGTCCCGGAAACCTCAGCGCACCCAATACAACACTGCTCATTAACAATCTTGAAGCATCAAAAGCACCAACTATCAAATTCTCTAGCCACTACCAAGAAAACGTTTTTCAACAGCCTCGGCTGAGTGGAAGCCAAACTTTTTTCAAGAGAAGAGAAGTGATTGGTCTTGGCTTCTGCGAAAGCTTTCTTGATGTTATTTTACAGCAACAACAGAAGAAGCTCCTTGTGAGCTGACAGCTGCTCCTTCCGGGCTTGCCTTCTCTGAAAAAAATGTGGGCGCTGGCCCTGAGGCTGTCAATGGACAGTTCATTAAGGTGACCATGAAATTCCTTCCTTCTACATGGCCAGTTCAAACTTCAAAAGAAAAGCAAGCAACCAAAATCGTTAGTGATGTCCATGAGCTTTTGTTGGCAGGCACCCTTTGACAATTTTAATTAGCTATATACTATCGATTTTGAAAAGCCGGTTTTAAAACTTAACCATGTGATATATTGGAGATTTGAAGTTTTTTATATGCTTACCTGGGCATTCAATTATGTCGATGAACAAATGCACAAGCACGTTAAGTCGGGAAATTGGAGAGCGGTAAGATTTTCGATAGCAGCTATAATCATGGAAAGCCTCTCACACTTCAAGTTGGAGCTGGCAAGGTATGCCCACATAATTTCTTGAAACTTCCATGCTATGCCTGTTGGGGGGGGGGGGGGGGGTTAAATGATCAACTTGTTCATCTTAGAATACAAATTAAAATCTAAACTCCCAAGAAGTAAACTGGTAAGAATTTTGCAGTTTTCAAAGTCGGTTTGCATTTTGTTGTGTTCACAAACAGAGGAGTTGACTGTGGTTTTCGATGATGAATCAGCATCAGCTTCTTAGCTTTCAGGGGGGGAACGTAAGATGAAGCTCCCTCCAGAACTGGGATATGGCATGAGAGAGGCTTGGTGCAAAGGAGGTCATTAGCATCCATTATGTTATCGTAACCAGCATAGCTTGCTTCCATTGATGGCATTTGGGTTGTTGAAGAAGAGAATTCTCACTGGTTACATAACTGCAGGGTCTTGTATTATTCCTCCAGATTCAGTTCATCTACTTCTTTTCTTTTTCATGTCTTAACTATTACTAACGAAAAGTTATACTAAATATTGAAGAGTGTGGGGTAATTATTGTAGATGAAAGCACTGTTCACGCACAAACAAACCAGTACTGGAGATGACCTTGATCATTTTTTAACAATTTATTTTGGTCCTTGCAGTTTTTTATTTTAAGCAATTTGATTCCAATTTAAAGCAGATTGATTTTTATTTCTTAGTAAATGGTGAAATTGGACGAATAAGGTAGAAAATGAAAAGGATGTCAAACACGGTCTGGTGTTAATTTTTTCAAAAACTGTAGATAAAGATCAAGTCAAGCGAGCCTTGATTAAATGTGGTCGGGCAAGCTAGCCTAACTTACTAGACCCGACAACACTTTATATTTGTTTTTTGAAAAAAAAAGAATTACTATTTATTTTTAATTAATGTTTTTATTTTTTTTTCTATTTTCTTATTTATATTTAGATTAAAACCCCTTCTATCTTATATTTTCTCTCTCTAAAGAATTTCTTTTAAATAATAATTTCTTTTTGTTATGCATTTATATTTTGAATAGTATTTTGATTCATCTATAATGTTTTTTTTTACATATATAAAATTTATTTATGAAAATAAAAAAACTTTCATATAATATTTTAAACATGCGCAACCTTGCATGATGTTTTTCCCTCTTTTTATTTTATTTGATCAATTTAATTTATATCTTTGTTTATATTATTGTTTGCCTAAAAGCATAATAAGATAAATATCTAACTCGTAAGATTAAGTATTTTGATTTATATTTGTCTCTTATATTTTTTATTTTTAGTTTTTATTTTATTTTTCATTTATTAACATATATAATTCTTGATTTATTTGATTACATTTATGTATAAAGTTTTTATTTTCACTTAATTTTCTATCTTCGCTTGATGTTTTTAAACTATAAAAATATGTTAAAAGGCTTGTATGCATAAATTTTCTATTTAATGTTTTTTTTCTTTGATCCGCAATGAAGTGTGAATCAAGCATCTAGTATGAAAAATAAGTTGTGGTTGATAAATAATGATGGCTAGGGTTTTTTAAGGAGTTTTGTGAGGAAACAAATGATACATATTTATGTAATGCATTTTAATTGGGTCAATGAGTGAAAAATCTAACAAGGCCTTACTAATAATTTTAAAACTTGAATTGCAGCAAACCCTTGATAAGATTTTGAGTTATGAGTTTAAGGGGTTAACTAAGATTTGAGTTAACCTAATATGTTTTATTAAAAAAAAGATCAATTTTTTTGAGAAAAATATCAATGTATTTTGACTAGATTTTACCACCGTTAACATGATTTATTTTACCGGATTAAATCAAGTCATCAATTCTTTCACTTATTTTTTTTTCAATCCAAACCGATTCAGATTCAAAATCAATTTGTTGGAACAAATTGAGTTTTATAACAATTTCCCTACATCATTTCCTTGACCTAATAAATTCAATAGTTTGAAATTAAAATAAAAAAAAAGAGAGAGAGAGAGGAGAAGGTAAAAGGTTTAGTTGGATTTAACCACAGGTTTAGGGGATCTTTGGACCAATTAGCCAAAATTGAAAAAAAGTGAGGATTCCAGTTCTGATAAAACTATTCAAGAGCTGAGATTCATTTGTACTCGTACAAGACAATCCTAATCCGGAAATAGAAATATTAACCCCCCGAACCAAACAGTCTCTAATCGAGTCACCGTATAAAATCACACAAACCTACAAAACCCTAGCATCCTCGTAGCCAAGCCACCAAAACCTCCACAGCCAAAGCAAAGCTTGGTGGGAGAGAATGGCGAAATCTATGAGATCGAAGAGAGAGAAGAGACTACGAGCAATAAGGAGAGATCTGGTACAGCCTCTTTGTGACAAGAAAGATGAAGCCAAGCTTGCAGTTCTAGAAGCTGCTCTCGCAGCTCCCAAGCTTCCAGTTAAACCCTCTCCATTCGCTTCTACTTCCTCTTCTGCTGCTATGGACACAACGACAACAACCACCACCATAGAAACTCAAATGGGTATGTCTAGCATCATCGTTTCCTTTTCTCTTCCATGATATGTTCTGTCTTTGTTTTCTACTATGATCCTCAAATAAATCCGACGAGGAATTCATATAGTTTGGAATTAAATTTGAATGGCAATATCGTCATTGTTGAATACTGGATTTTTATAATTGATATCTACTGTATGCCAGCTTGTAATAGTGCAGTAGTACGAGGAACAGCATTTGTAAATTTCTCATTCAGGGATTGTTGCTGATGGGCCGAGGGGTATAGAATTGAACGATATATTTGCTAGTGGCTATTAGATTCTTCTTGGCATAAATTGTGATTGCCCATGATGTTTTACTCTTTATTAGCAGCTGTGAAGGGCTACAAGGTGTTTCTAAGCTTAATTATTAGATCCTCGTTTAGGGTTTGTACTTTTAACTGTATCGTTCACATTGTCTGGTTGTTAATTTACGAGTTTCTTTCCCTGTGAAGATTAGGAAGGGATTGTGATGATTTCAATGTGAAAGGCCTCGTTCATCTTTATTGGCTTTTACAAGCCTTGACGACCATCCACCCATATTCTGAGTCCTTTTCATTCTAATTTTATTTTATTTTTTGTATTTTTTTTCATTTTGTTATGATAGTCTATTGCCTGATGATTAGACGAACATCAAAAACAAGCATATGTCTGAAATAATTTGTTGACCAATCTAATCTTCCCTGTGAGGCCAGTCTTTGTAATATATAGGTGTTTGCTTCATGTTTTACCCAGTTTGATTCTCTGTAATTTTGATTTTGTTTCTCTTCTTGTTATGCAATTGTCTTTGATGAAACAATAGTGTAACTCTCACATGAAAATCTGTGATCACAAACTTACCACTTCCTTTGTAGGTTTCTTACACTCTGTAGAGATTCTTGAATAAATGAAATCTTGTTAGTTTGTCATTGTAGATCTTTTGAAACTAGATTGACTCAAATGGTCACATAATGATTATAAGCCTGGTTCAATTGATAATTTCTGTGGTTATTAAAATCGCAATTCTTTTGCCTATGAGTAGATTCCTTTTTTACAGTGCAAGAACCGACACTATTGCTAGAAAAATACAGATTTTCTAGCTTCTCATGTTTGTGGCTTTTCCCCAACCTTTTCAAATTTTATTGCAACTAGCAGTAGATTGATATCTCATTTGTCAGAAGCAAATTTATAAATTCAACAAGTTAATGACTATATTTCCTGGTAGCACGTTAAAAAATTTCAGCATGTTGACTCTGTTCTTGCTTTGGCCCCACAACAGATATGGAAATGGACGATGACAAACAAACAAAGAGGTCATTGAAGCCAACAGGGAAGAAGCTAAAAAAGAAATTGAAGATGTTAAAAAAGAAGAACCGTGGAAAGGGGAGGATCAGGAGGAAACATATTTAAGTTACGTACACTAACAATGCTATTGACATTTTTTTCTCATGTTGACTTTATTTCATAATTTAGGTTGGCTAAGTTCTGTGTGTTCGATGCTGCTGTAATACATTATGATTATCGTGTTTTTGAGATTCTGTTGTCATTTGGAAGGTGCTAATTTTTAAGGGTATATGCCATGAAATCCACCCTTTTCAGATGGAACCATAGGATCATAAATGGATTCGTGTGTGATTTCCTATTCGGATCCTGACCAGGTCCGAGCCTCCCTATCTTTATGCTGCTGGGGAACTCTGCAGCCTAGTCTGTCTGGAATCTTTGGATTTTTTAGGGTTCAATTGCCCGAACCATCCTAGAATGAAGGCAAGGATTATTGGTGATGGGCAGTGCTAACAATAGCTTTATTGCCTGTTTAGAGGTTAGGAAATAATAATTTTAAATAAAATAAAAATAAAAAACAACAGGACACTTGATATATGAAGGGCTCTTGGTGAGTTAAGCCCATGGAATTGAGTGAAGAATAGATTGGAAGATCAGTCACTGAAATCACTGTACCCGGGCAGGTCTGACAACAGTGAAATTGGATGGTCCTGTGTCAGGCATACGTGTCAATTTTATTCTGATTCGGTTGTAATGTTTTATTCTAGTTAAAAATTAGATAAAATGGTGTTTTTATCTCGGTTAAGATTCTATTCTGATTTAGATTTTTCAATCAAATATCAACTGAAATATATTGATTTTGTTCTGCTTATTCTATTTTAGTTAAATAGTGTTTTTTTGTAAAATAATGAACAATAAATTTAGATTAAGATGAAATTTTAAGAGTCTTGATATATATGAAAAATTTCATAGCAATTAGAGAATGTATTGATCTTGCGAGATTGATGACATTCTTATAATATTATACATGTTTATAATTTTATTTAAAAAAATTATTTTTTTATCTTTTTTAAATTAAATTATACAATCTTAAATAAATTTTTTTTTGGATTAGAATTTTTTTTTGAATTAATACACACACAAAAACAATACAACCCTGAAATAATGTATTGAAACACCCTAAAATCAAAATATTTTATTCTAAAAAAGTATAACACCAATCAAATCAGTATTAACAGCTTTGATGTCAAGTATGAAAGCAAAATATTCTCTCATCCCTTCTCCTCTTCTTTGCTGCTCACCTTTCCATCCTGGGATTTATAACAAACACCTTCAATACAATTTTATTCGTTGAAGTACACTGCAAATAAATAATACGACTTTGTAACTGCAATGGTGACTGTCTTTGTGAATGCTTTCACATCCTCCTGATGTGCTCTCATGAAGGAGAGTGGGCCAAATTTTAGTCTATACTTCTGGAAATCACCTTTGGCGCACGTTGAGTTATTAAACAGGTTAAGGGCCTTAAGGCAGTGTTTTAGTTTTTTCCCGATAATTTAATAATTATTGTTTTTTATAATATTTTTTTAAAATTATTGAATATTTATTTATTATATTTTAAAAATCTATTTTTAACATTAACGAATCAAAATAATTTCTAAAAAAAATATTTACTTTGACATAGAAAATATATAATGTTTTAAAAAGCATTTTTAAAATAAAAAAAAAACTGGTAAAAAGGATTATTCATTTCTCCTTTTTGTCAGAGTGAGAGAAACGGACACTTAAAAACATTAAATAAAATAGTTAAGAATTTCTAAATTACTTAAAAGAGGTTTTTGTCTGTATTTTAAAAATATTTTTTAAAAAAATTATTTTTTAAATTATTTTAATGTATTAATATTAATATTAAATAAAAAACATATTTCAAAAAATAACTTCAACCATGCAACAAAATAATAAGTAAGTCAAATACTACATGCTATCTTTTTGTTTATTCCCAGTTTTTTTTTTTTAAGTATTTTAATAAAATCAAACATGCCACCTAACCAATTTTTAAATTAAACCTGCTGTCTTTTTACCACCAGCCTATACCTGTCTTGTCTGTGCAGCCAATGAATTTGTATTTTGACCGGTAAATATAAGATAAAAATAAAGTGAATAATTGTTTATAATTATTTTCAAGTACAACTCCTCAAAAACAATTTCTAACAAAAAATATCTTTTTGTCCCATGTTTTTTATTTGATAAAGAAATAATTAAAATAAATATAAAAACATTTGATAAATTTGGAGTAAAAAATAAAATTAAACAACCTATCAAGATGATAAAAGCAAGTGTTAATTAAATAAAATATGTTATGATATTTTTTATGTCAATGTATTGAAAGAATATAAAAACAACAATATATCATTCGTGCATTGTCTTGATGAAAATTTTGGAATCTATATTTTATTTATTAAACTTGAAGAAATCTACATATATATTCCGCAAGATTTAAATTGCATTACAAGCTAGCTATCACATTTAGCAATATTAATTTGAAAGGAACATTAATCTTCATATTAATATTCCGATAGCTAATATCACACATTGGAATATTAATATGTTGCCATGTTCCTTTCATATTAATATTCCGATGCATATTGGAATATTAATATGTTACACCGTTCCTTTCTTTTTAATACTCTAATATATACTATACTATCTAGCTTGTTATATAATTTAAATCTAGCAGAATATATATATTCAATTCATTGGAATAATAGGAGTGGTAGGCTTGTTATCTTTTCATTGATTGAGTGTTCAAGAAAAGGAAAGATAAAGAAATGAATTTAATTATAAGACCAACAAAAAAATATTTGGCACCCATTAAATTAATTTTTATTTTAACACACTTAAATTATAAAATCATACTCAATCTTAGTAAGTGACCGAAAAATGAAATTCATTATCTTCAAATCTCAAATAAATTTTAAAGCACAAATCTTATATCAGGACTATAAAATTATTATTATAAATATACAAACAGCCTGTAAATACTATAAACAAAATTCAATAAATAATTAACTTCAAATATAAAAAAGGTGGCATAAAAATAAATGAGTTTGCATACTTGGTAGAGTAAAGCCTCGACAAAACTAGAAAAGAATAACCATCACTACTAGACAAAAATCTATATATATATATATATATATATATATATATATATATATATATATATATATCGATTAAGGATTTTCATTTACGTGATTTATAATATTTCACATCAATGAATTAATTATTTCTTGCAGTGTTACAATCAATTTGTTGATAGATAGTTTGTCTCATTATCAATCAAGAAGTTGGAATTAATCATGAATATTGAACCATTAAATTACTTAATTAATTCTAGATAAATATCATGATCACTATACAATTACAAGCTTACAACCCATCCCTGATATTTAATATGAATAATAATAATAATTAAAAAATAATTTTATTAATAAAAAAAATTCAGTTTCAATTTCTATCGGTAAATAATGATGAAATATTTATTTATTTATTTTTAGTTAGTGAGCATACATTTTCCAACCAAGAAGAGAAAAAAAAAGTCTTTTTATAAACCGGAAACAATCACTACCAGATAATTGATATTTATTTTAATATATTATATATTAAAAGTTATTTTCTTAAAAAAACACATGCAGCACGTGAGAAAATGGAAAGAGGTGACCTGGCCCAATATGGGAGGACTCGACAAAAATGGCGCCTCCGAATGTGGACCACTTGTACACGAGGGTCAATTCACTTCCCAACGAAAGCTAAACTGCCTCCATTTCTTGTTCAGTCTCTATTTACGAGAAGAACCTCGTCAAGAACAATCCAGGAAAGTAGCTCGTTTTAATTTTCACATCATATTATTATCGACAAATAATACTCTGATTATTACTAGCACCACACAAAACTATTTTGTAATTAAATTATAAAACTAAAAAAATAATAATCGATACTTACATATTAATTAAGAACAAAATGCAAAAACAATCGCACGATAGCTTATAATTGAAAAATAAAATACAACAAGTTCTCATCAAATAATATTCAACGTGTCTTTCTTATAATAATAACAATAATAAATAAATAAATAAATAGGTCTTGATGATTCTTTAAGCCTTCAACCCCATCTTCACTTGAATTCCTTGTGTTTTATAATTCAAAATTAATAAGTAAAATTTCAGTTAATATAAATTTTTATAAAAAATATATGTTCTAATTTAAACTTAATAAAATCTTAAAAAATATATTTTATAGATTCAAATAAATAAATAAAACCTCAGTTAACATAAAATTTTACAAAGAATATACATTATAACTCAAACTCAGCACGTTTTTACAATTATTTTCGTTTGCATGGGATACACAGACTCCAAGTTAAAGGTAAATGTACCCTTCAACTATTCCAATAAATCTTTATCGTCTCTTAAACTACAATCTCCTAAGCGAAAAGATTCTAACACCAAACTATAAAAACTAAACTTCGAAACCCTCCACCTGCAGAACCGTTGCCAAGTCCACTCTTATCTCCCTCTCCCTCTTTCTTTCTTTTCTCTCTGATTCTTTCTTATTCTCAACAACAATTGATCATAAACAAAACCAGCTTTTTTAGCGAGTCTTGCATGCGTTTTCTTTCTTGATCATCATGGCGATGACCACTTGCATGTCTGCTTCTCTGAAGAAACTCGTGACTTTGTTTCTTGTACTAACATTTATAGTGAAGAGTTGTGTGTTTGGTCACTTTGTGGTAGAGAAGAGTAACATCAGAGTGCTTTCTCCTGGGAGTTTGAGATCGAAACATGACAGTGCAATTGGTAACTTTGGTATACCAGATTATGGTGGCTACTTGGTTGGTTCTGTTGTGTATCCAGATAAGGGAGCTTATGGTTGTCAGGCTTTTGATGGTGATAAACCCTTCAAGTCTAAAGGCTCTCGCCCAACTGTTCTCCTTCTCGACCGTGGAGGTATAAATAAATATACCACTCACATTTACTCTCTTGCCTCTTCAGTTTTCATAGATTGATGTCAATCCTGTGTAAAGTTCATTTCTTTGATGAGAATTCGATTCATGGATGTCCTTTTGATTTTGACTCCACTCTGCCTGTAATCCATCTTTTTATTGCTTTGCTTATTGGTTCGCTAAAAATTTGATTAACCCTCTCGTGGAGTAACTAGTAAACCTGGTTTGAAATGTTTTTTTGTTTGATTTTTGCTCACACACTCTGCTTTCTCTCTTTCTCTTCAACTCTCTTATTAGCTCAGTGAGGCTAATTTGCTAGGAATTTGATTGATGGATCACTAATTATGGAGTCAGCATTGATGCCTACCTGCTTTCTGCTTTTTTGAATAGCTTACAAAGGCATATTCAGTCTTTAGTAAGGGATTGGAGTCTAATTGTATGCTTATTTGCCTTGATTCTATTTGAATTTGGTGAAAGTTATTGGGAAGACAATAGATTTACTGTGTGGGTTCTCTATATATTTTGCTTTTCTCCATGTGTTTTGAAATAATTCCACATTCATTGTAAAAATCCTCTGTTTAATACACTTCCAATTAGCTGTCTGGCTCCGACATAGGAGCACATTCTGGTGACTTCTAGGTCCGATAGGTTGACTGTTTGAAAAGGAGGTTATGAGCTTTCTGCAATAGTTTATGCTGATGAAATCAAATGTTGATCTTTCCCTGTTTCTTATTGCAAATGTAGAGTGCTACTTTGCCCTAAAAGCATGGAATGCTCAACAAGCTGGAGCTGCAGCTGTGTTGGTGTCCGATAACATAGACGAGCCTCTAATAACCATGGATTATCCAGAGGTGAGCACTGATGCTGACGGGTATCTAGAGAAGATTGGAATCCCATCAGCTTTCATAGAGAAGTCATTTGGAGAGAGCTTAAAGGAAGCCTTGAAGAATGAACAAGACGTGGTCATAAAATTGGACTGGAGAGAGTCGGTGCCCCATCCTGATCAGAGAGTTGAGTATGAGCTGTGGACGAACAACAATGACGAATGTGGTGCTCGTTGTGACGAGCAAATGGATTTTGTGAAGAATTTCAGAGTCCACGCTCAGATCCTCGAGAGAGAGGGTTACACTCTTTTCACTCCACACTATGTTACTTGGTATTGTCCCCAGGCTTTCATTCTTAGCAGTCAATGCAAGTCTCAGTGCATAAACCATGGAAGATACTGTGCTCCTGATCCAGAACAGGATTTTGGGGTGGGATATGAGGGGAAAGACGTGGTACTTGAGAACTTGAGGCAGCTTTGTGTCCATAGAGTTGCTAATGAGAGTGAAAGGTCTTGGTTTTGGTGGGATTATGTGACAGATTTCCATTTCAGGTGTTCTATGAAGAATAAGAGATATAGCAAAGAATGTGCTGAAGATGTTTTGAATTCACTTGGTGAGGTCTTTTCTACAGTAATGATGTTAAAAAATCGCGCTTGCAGTAGTTTTGTGACGATTATAATCTATGGATGCAGATTTGCCTGTGGAGAAGATCAAAACATGCATGGGTGATCCTGAAGCTGACGTGGAGAATGAAGTGCTCAGAGCTGAGCAGGAACTGCAGGTCATACTTGTCATTTGGTTTGCAATTTTCCGTTCCTGCAGTCCAAATTGGCCTTCAAATAGCACCACTGCAGATTTCTTTTCTAAACTGGAATGCATTGACCTTGATTGTTTGTGCCTTCATATATTTCTGTATGTGTCTGTGCCTGGACATATAAAACTCTGGTTGACTCGTACTATGTAAACTCAGTTGTTGATATTCTGGTTTATGGAATTCAGGTGGGACGAGGATCTCGTGGTGACGTTTCCATCCTGCCGACATTGGTGATTAATAATGTTCAGTACCGAGGTTCGTATTCCCATTGTAGAGCGCAAATGAAATGCTTGAAAGTAGTGGAAGATTGTGTTTAAATTTTCTTTTATGACCTCGCTTCATTTCAAAACACCATTGTTTAGTTGTTGTTGTCGTTTTACTTCATGGTTGGTCTCCCCATCTATTGAACCTTTAATTTTAGTTAAAGGAAAAGCTATAATATTCCCTGATTTTCCCTCGCCTATTGCCGAATTTTCCCATGATCTGGATACCTTTCACAGACCCTTTTTATCCTTTTCTCCGAAGTTGTTTGTGTGTGTGTGTGTGTGTGTGTATCATGGCATTAAGAATCATTTATTCATTTTAACATTCTTTCTGAAGGAAAATTGGAGAGGACTGCGGTGCTGAAGGCCATATGTTCTGGATTTAAGGAGAACTCTGATCCTCCAGTTTGTTCAAGTTCAGGTGGATGGGAAATTTACTCTCAGTCTTTCCACACTCAAGAGTGACACTTCACACTAGGGAAACTTGCTGATAAATTCTCTCTCGTTTTGCCTTGATGTATATTGACAGAGCTTGAGACTAAAGAGTGTCTCGAAAGGAATGGAGGCTGTTGGCAGGACAAAGAATCTAACTTAACCGCTTGCAAGGTAATACTGAAGAAGCATTCCCATACTAGTTTTTTTATTCGATCCCCGCGTAAGAATTGCCTAGTTGAACCATTCTATATAACCTGTTGCTGTCTGTTGTGTTTTTTGTTTCACTAATAGTAGGATCTTGAATTTCTTCAGGACACGTTTAGGGGGAGGGTATGTGAATGTCCAGTTGTGAATGGTTTTCAGTATGAAGGAGATGGTTATGCGTCTTGTATAGGTAGTTTTTTCCCTGGCCATACGCTTCACTGAGTTTGGAAGTGTCATTTCCTGTCTAACAATCTCAGTGAAGGAGTGATATTCTGTTTCTTCCGTTGTGTTTTCAATCTTTTTACGGACGTGAAATATACAATTATGCTTATTTATAGGCTACTCACACAGTTCTTTTGGCAGCTATTGGACCTGGAAGGTGTGCAGTAAACAACGGAGGATGCTGGTCTGAAACAAGACATGGATTAAGTCTCTCAGCTTGCTCAGTTCAGTGATATTATCTTTCGTCTTCTGAATACACTAATCCTTTTCCCAGTGGATTTAGTTCATTTTTCTAAAAGTAATAACTACCCTTGAACTTTATTCATTCCATCTTGACACAATTCCTTTCCATCTGAGCAGAGCTCCCAGCTATCTGGTTGCCAGTGCCCACAAGGGTTTAGGGGGGATGGTCACGCATGCGAAGGTGCTTATTTTCTATCAAATTGACTACTGTAACAGTTTTATTATTTAACTCTCCATCTTCAACTATTTTGTTATTGTGAAATATCTCTGCAAATAGTTTTCTACATTGCGCCAGATATTGATGAATGCAAGGAGCACGCTGCTTGTCAATGCGATGGTTGCTCCTGTAAGAATAAGTGGGGTGGATATGAGTGCAAATGTAAGGGGAACCACATTTATGTAAAGGAGAAAGATGTCTGTATTGGTAAGAGAACAATCTCAAATTAAAAGTTTTAGATGACTTCTTTATCTGCAGGAGATATTAATGGCATCTGTTTCATTTGAATGTTAAATTTTCTCATTAGCTCGTTTAAGTTCAGTTATCCCCAGCAATATCCACTGTTTAAGTACGAATCTTATGTGGTTCATTTTCTAAATCTTCGATATGCTGATTGGTTTTGTATAAAACGTTATTCTTTTTCTTAGTGCTGTCTTTACGCTTCATGAAAACTTCCGTGATTGGAAACAAATTGGTATGAAATTGTCAATCAGCAATATGATCCAAATTCAATCAAGTAAAACCGAAGGCAAACTTGTCATCAATTATTTCGTGTGAGATATCTTGACCCTTGTTTGTCAATTATGCAGAAAGAAGCGGATCCAAATTTGGATGGTTCCTCACCCTTGTGATCCTTGGTGTTGTGACTGGAGCTGGCATTGCTGGTTATACACTCCACAAATACAGGCTTCGGGTATGTCTGCATGCATTCGATATGTTGGCCAGATTTTTCTTGTCTATCTTGGATTATTAATTTGTGTCTTTACTAGCAAGAAATGATGTAATCATCCAACATTTTGTCTTTCCAATTGCAGTCTTACATGGACTTAGAGATCATGGCTATCATGTCACAATACATGCCACTTGACAACAACCAGAACAACGAAGCTTCAACCGCTGCCCGACCACTACAGCATGGCACAACGGTGTAAGGTAGCAATTCCTTTTCTCGGTGGTTACCAATGCTGTCATTTGTCTAACTTGGGTGCTCAAACTTTTCTGCGACCTGACTCCTCATGTTTTTTTCTATTCACAGATACTAGAACTAAAGCCGTCAGTCTTGCAAAGAATGATCCCTTTAGAAGGGGGGATAATGTTGCTACTGGATGTATATTTTCTTAACCAATGGCAGCTCTTATACACAGCAGAGAGAAGTCAAGTTGCTCTGCGACCATACGGATTCAGAACAATACTCTTTTTCTTTTTTAAATTTTATAGAAGAATCTTGCGAGTTTTTCCTTCTGTGCAGAAAAAATAGTTGAGATCATGAAGATGCTGCTCCAAAGATGAATAAGAACATGCAAAGGTGCAGAAAAAACAATTGTCCTGTTGATTTTCGATATTAATTTAAGCATCAGATTGTACCGTATTCTTGGAGGAATCTGTTTCACAAAATCAACACCTAAAACTCAACGGGAAAGTTTATTTTTCTGTAAAGTTTATCCATCACTCTATCATATGTCATTGATTGTGGCTTAATGGAATCACTTAAAACCCAGCTGAGTTGAAAGAGTTCGCCAGGTTAAAAGCTTAACCGGTTTAATTTCCGAGTCGTCTCGAATTTCTTGAAATAAGCTGTCGGCCGGATGCCAGTTTGCAAACATTTACTCCTTCCCACCTTTCACTACATGGTTATGTCATGTTACTGAAAAGAAAAAAATAACCCCTATCCCTACTGAACCACGTAGAAATTAGATCTGAACTCGAAACAATCCCTGGTGATATCTGTTTCCAAACTCGTATACGCTGATTCGATGCTACTTCCTCTCTTACACTTCTTCAAATCCACAAAATGGCCGATCCCAAGAAAAAAGCTACAACACATGGGTTTTGCCATAAAAAAACGCATCTTTTCCTCACAAAACATTGCACCTCTACACTCATATGCACCGCCAATCCATACTTTCGATAACTTCTCAATGCTCTTTACTCTAAAATCATGTGAACCTCACGATAATTCATCACTTGCGTCCCCATATAATCAAACTTGGACTCAATACACTTGTTCATGTTGCCGCTTGCCTCCTGCGTGCATACGTTGTCATGTCGTTTGATCAAGTGTGTGAGTTGCTCGATGAAATGACTTAGGAAAATATAGTTACAGGGAATACGATGATTACTGGGTATTCAAGGTCAGGGAGTATCAATAAAGCATGTTCTCTCTTTGAGGCATTGGCCTGGGAGGGACTTCATGGTCCGCCTTGATTACCGCTTATATTAATAATGGGTTTCGGGATCAAGGGTTGCCTTTTTTTTGAGAAATGATGGCTAATGAGAACCCAAAACCAGTCCAAGTGACTGTAGGATCTGTTTTATCGGGTTGTGCACACATGGGTTCTCGTGGATTGTTAGCTGGGAAATCAGTTCATGGCTTTGTAGTGAAGAATGGGTGGGAGTTGAACGAGGATATTGGCACGCTTGTGGGGATTCTTGAAGAATGCTATCTGGGTTTTGATTTGATGCAAGAAAGAAATGTCTCGACTTGGACTGCATTGGTCTGTGGTACAGCAGAGGCGTTATCGCTGCTTAAGATGATGCAAGAAGCAGGTGTTAGGCCTAACGAGATGATGCCTTTTCGCGTGAGGAGTTAATTGATTAGGGTCGCAAGTATTTTAAAATGATCAAAGAGATTGGTTTGGAGCCTAGAATTCAGCATTATAGATGCATGGTTGATGTGTTTGGTAAGGCAGGGTCGTCAGAAGAAGCTTACAACGTTATTAAAGAGATTGAATTTGAGCCTAACATCGTCACCTGGGGTTCCTTTTAATCGGCATGCAAGATGCATAAGCAATTTGACATCGCTGATAGAGTGACAGGGCAGGTCTTGAGGGATATAAAACCAGAGAATGATGGAGGGATTTATAGTCTTGTATCTGATTTGTATGTTTTAAATAAGAAATGGGAGGATGCAGAAAGGGTGAGGAAATTAATGCCTAACCAAAATGTCAGAAAAGCCAGGGGCTCTAGATGTATCTGAAGTGGATTACTGTTATAGAGAGCTCAATTTTCCAGTCTTTAGGTAGCACATAAAGGTTGAAGAACTGTGCGCCAATTAATGAAAGCGCATGCTGATTGTAATGGGCTTACATGTCTCTTGTTCAATTTATTTCTTAAAATTCTTGAGTCAACAGAATCTTAGAAGACGAACATGGGCAGTGGGGAAGAAGATTTTCTTATGCTTTATGATCTGTCATTTGTTCTGTAAGAAAATGTCAAAGCAAGAGCATGCTCAATAGAGTATTTTGTAATGAGTGGATTGTGACTGATAAAATATTCAGTGACTGGTGAGAATTCCAGGTCGACTAACTTTTGCTCTTCAGCTTGGATCCATGAGTCAGCTGGACTTTTAGTGTTATTTTACACATCGATATATTCATATATACTTCTGTTTGGGATTTTTCATTGAATCAAGTACTGGTTTTCTTATCATAATTTCGAGCTAGGCTCTGTTTGTTTTCTACTCATCAAGTAGATCTTACATCTCCCCTGAAACTTGCAGTCATCAAATTTGATCTGATTTGGAATTCTGGCAAAACCAGAATGAGGGAATGTTATCACAAGCTTGCACCAAAGGCTATAACCAGGATGTTTTTGTTGGTCGCGTGCTCTTTGCATTTCTGGTTCTGCCAACGATATCTGAGGTTCAGACTGTTAAAGGTGATTATGGTTTCACAAATATGCTTCATCAGAAGCTTATCCTGTTCGAGTAATGCTAAATGTCAATGACACGAAAAAAATGTATGAAGAACATTGGATTAAAATAAGATCCATTAGTTCTTCTGTGTTTTTTTTTAACTTTTTTCTTATCATTATTTTTGTTATATTAAACACCAACTCGTCCAGGCTTTTGCATGACAATCTGTCCACAAATTAATTGATTGAGAATTTCATGCATGGAATTGGTTTTTGGGAATTGTAGTCGGGCCGGAACTACATTACGGTGACCAATCTTTGAAAACTTGTCAATTTTATCCTTGAATTCAAGGGTTTTTTTTTCTTCTTGACAGTTATATGGTAGCCCACTTATTTTATCTCACTTTTAAACTAACCCTTTTGTGCTTTCACTTTGCTCCCCTTCTAATTGTATAATTCTATATTCATCCCTGGATTTTGTGTTCTTGTAGTTGTAGCCATGTCTGCCATGCATTTGAGATGGAGGTTTATTATTTTCTATTACTAATTGGTGAGGCGTGACCGTGTAAGTTGAGTGAGCAGTTCTTCTTTCACGATACTCCACTCAAAAGATCGAGGCTCTTGTATGGAGGTGCTCTGGTTTCAGTCAGTTATAAAGGGTTTCGTTGGAATTAACCACAAGTTTAGCCGATCCTTGGACCACCAATGAGCCAAAATTGAACAAAGGGAGGAATCTAATAAAGCCATTCAAGAGCTGAGATTCATATGAACTTGTAAAAGAAAACCTAATCTGAAAACAGAAATATCAACCCCTAAACCCTAACATTATCTTGATATTATCAATTATTTAAATAAATAAATAACACGTCAGATTCATCAAGGTCAACTATTGGGTTGACCTGGTAAAGGCGTGGCGTGGCCAGTGTTTTAAACTAGTTAAATAAAACAGGCTTCTCTTAGTATTATCGAATTTAATACTACGTGCTATCTTTTTGTTTATACCAAGTTTTTTTTAAAAATGTATTTTAATAAATTCAGACATATGACCTAACCGCCATAACAGCCACATGTAACCGTGTGTTGTCTGAATTTTGACCGGTAAATATAAGATAAAAATAAAGGGGATGAGTTGTCATTTATACTTACGTTTTCAACGCCTTTTCTGACATTAAAAAATAACAAATAGGAGCTGCATTTAGTAAAATAATTGCTCCCGCTAATTACATATTAAATAAAAAGCTTAGAGATAACTGCAAAATATAATATTTGATCTGGTCAATGAACTATTTGGATTTTTTTTCATTTAATTATATATCAATAAAAAAATATATTTTTTAAAAAATTATACTATTTTGTCCCAAGTTTTTTATTTGATAAAAGACAATTAAAATAAATATAAAAACATTTGCATGATTTGGATAAATACTTTTTTTTTTTATCAATATGCTTCCTTTTTCTAGCCTTTTTTTTTCTTAAAAAAAAATAAACCTATCAAAATCATAAAAGCAATTTTTTTTAATTAAAAACGTTATGTTTTGATAATTTTGAAACGAATATCTTATACAAAATATCAAAATAATATTTTTTTTTATGAATCTGTCTCGATGGAATTCTTAGAATCTAATTTTAATAAAAAAAATTAAAAATAAAACATATATTGTAAATCTCAAGAATAAACTTTACAAAAGTTGAAAAAAAATATAGATAGAGAGTTTCAAATTTTAACTCGGAAATAAAAAGAGTAAGGTTAAACATAAAATAAATAAATTAAATTGAAGTATTGAAGGGTAGCAATATAATAGATAAAAGGGGATATAACTTAAATAGAAAAAGATAAAAAAAAAAGTGGACAAAAGTACAAAAGCATTTAAGTCAATGGGGATAAATGTGTGATTTTTTTAAAATAGGATTATAAATACCCCATTTTCTCTATTAAATGGATGGCAACATATATTAAAAGAGGGAGGAAATCTTCATCAAAATTAAGAGAAAAATACCAAAAAACCGACCAATACCCCCTTAATATTTAGTTCAACTGGTAGAGAAAATATTATTTAGCAAAAATTTAAGTAACATTTGATTATTATATTAAAATATAAAAAATAAAGATATGGATATAAAAGAGGCATGTCTCTCTATTCTTTCTTCACTCCATAATTATCCTAGTTAATAAGTTTATTTTATTCTTTTTTTATTAAGCAAAATATATTTTTATCTCCTCTAAATTTATTTATTTATTATACTAGAATATTAGCCAAACACAACCATGATGATATGTTCTTAGCACACACAAAAAAGTAATGGCCATATTATAAAAAATAAAATACATATGCAGAGGTTTATTTATTTAGTAAATGTATCAATGAAAATTACAGCTTTGTATATATGCAGGTGTTGCCGACGTTGTGCATATTTGTTTTTAGTAAATGTCATGGGTATATTATATCAGAAATTACATCTTTGTATATGTGCAAATGTCATGCATAGTTTATTTATTTTTTGTAAATTATATATTATTTTTTCTAGTTTAATAAAACAAGTTAAATAATCCTTTTAACCTATAAAAAAAATAATGAAAATGACCAATACTGATTAAGGGATTGATTAATTATTTATGAAGCTAAAGGGTTTACTTTACTATTTAATTTATTTTTAAAGAAAATAATATAGATAATTTAAAGAAGAAAAAAATATCTGATTATAATACAGTTTTAATTAGATCGATAATTTAATAACGATAATTTTTTAAAAATGGGAAAAAAAAGAAAAATTTTGCATCACCATTTTTCTTCTTGTTTAAAATTTCAATAGAATTGTTTTTGAAGAAATCAATCCAACAACTTGAAAAATAAAATACAACAACAATTTGGTTCTCAAATAATATTCAACATGTCTTTCTGTGTTTCCAGTCGCTCTCATTCCAAGTAGTTGCACGCAACATGGAAAAAAAAAAGAGGGTAGGTCTTGCTGACTCTGTCACCCCCAACCACACCTTCACTCCCCTTTGCTTTCTTCCACTCTCATGTTTTTCCCTTTACGTTAGTGTTATTTTCATTGTCGTGGGATATACAAAAACTCCAAGCTAAAGTAAACGTACTCTTCAATCTTCTTATAAATCGATCTCTCTCGTCTTCCTCTCTAAAATACAATCTCCTAAGCGAAAAGATTCTAACACCAAACTATAAAAACTAAACTTGGAAACCCTCTACCAGCAGATCGTTGAGAAGTCCACTCTTGCTCACACCACACGTCCTCCCCATATCCCTTATCTCTCTCTCTCTCTCTCTTCTCTCTGATTCTTTCTTATTCTCAACAATAATTTATCATACACAAAACCAGCTTTGTAGCTAGTCTTGCATGAATTTTCTTTCTTGATCATCATGGCGATGATGATCACTTGCATGGCTGCTTCTCTGAAGAAACTCGTGACTTTGTTTCTTGTAGTAACATTTATAGTGAAGAGTTGTGTGTTTGGTCATTTTGTGGTAGAGAAGAGTAACATAAGAGTGCTTTCTCCTATGAGTTTGAGATCGAAACATGACAGTGCAATTGGTAACTTTGGTATACCAGATTATGGTGGCTACTTGGTGGGTTCTGTTGTGTATCCAGATAAGGGAGCTTATGGTTGTCAGGCTTTTGATGGTGATAAACCCTTCAAGTCTAAAGGCTCTCGCCCAACTGTTCTCCTTCTCGACCGTGGAGGTATAAATAAATATACCACTCACATTTACTCTCTTGCCTCTTCAGTTTTCATAGATTGATGTCAATCCTGTGTAAAGTTCATTTCTTTGTTGACAATTCGATTCATGGATGTCCATTTGATTTTGACTCCACTCTGCCTGTAATCCATCTTTTTATTGCTTTGCTTGTTGGTTCGTTAAAATTTGATTAACCCTCTCGTGGAGTAACTAGTAAACCTGGTTTGAAATGGTTTTTTGTTTGATTTTTGCTCACACACTCTGCTTTCTCTCTTTCTCTTCAACTCTCTTATTAGCTCAGTGAGGCTAATTTGCTAGGAATTTGATTGATGGATCACTAATTATGGAATCAGCATTGATGCCTACCTGTTTTCTGCTTTTTTGAATAGCTTACAAAGGCATATTCAGTCTTTAGTAAGGGATTGGAGTCTAGTTGTATGCTTATTTACCTTGATTTTATTTGAATTTGGTGAAAGTTATTGGGAAGACAATAGATTTACTGTGTGGGTTCTCTATATATTTTGCTTTTCTCCATGTGTTTTGAAATAATTCCACTTTCATTGTCAATATCCTCTGTTTTATACACTTCCACTTTGCTGTCTGGCTTCAACATAGGAGCACATTCTGGTGACTTCTAGGTCCGATAGGTTGGCTGTTTGAAAAGGAGGTTTTGAGCTTTCTGAAATAGTTTATGCCGATGAAATCAAACGTTGATCTTTTTTTTTTTCCCTTTCTTCTTATTGCAAATGTAGAGTGCTACTTTGCCTTGAAAGCATGGAATGCTCAACAAGCTGGAGCAGCAGCTGTGTTAGTGGTCGATAACATAGACGAGCCTCTACTAACTATGGATTCTCCAGAGATGAGCACTGATGCGGAAGGGTATGTAGAGAAGATTGGAATCCCATCAGTTTTCATAGAGAAGTCATTTGGAGAGAGCTTAAAGGAAGCCTTGAAGAATAAAGAAGACGTGGTCATAAAATTGGACTGGAGAGAGTCAGTGCCCCATCCTGATCAGAGAGTTGAGTATGAGCTTTGGACTAACAGCAATGACGAATGTGGTGCTCGGTGTGACGAGCAAATGGATTTTGTGAAGAATTTCAAAGGCCATGCTCAGATCCTCGAGAGAGGGGGTTACACTCTTTTCACTCCGCACTATATTACTTGGTATTGTCCCCAGGCTTTCATTCTTAGCAGTCAGTGCAAGTCTCAGTGCATAAACCATGGAAGATACTGTGCTCCTGATCCAGAACAGGACTTTGGGGCAGGTTATGAGGGGAAAGACGTGGTATTTGAGAACTTGAGGCAGCTTTGTGTCCATAGAGTAGCTAATGAGAGTGGAAGGTCTTGGGTCTGGTGGGATTATGTGACAGATTTCCATTTCAGGTGTTCTTTGAAGAACAAGAGATATAGCAAAGAATGTGCTGAAGATGTTTTGAAATCACTAGGTGAGTTCTTTTCTACATTATTGAAATCGCGCTTGCATTATTGTTGTGATGATTATAATCTATGGATGCAGATTTGCCAGTGGAGAAGATCAAAAAATGCATGGGTGATCCTGAAGCTGATGTGGAGAATGAAGTGCTCAGAACTGAGCAGGAACTGCAGGTCATACTTGTCATTTGGTTTGCAATTTTCCGTTCCTGCTGTCCAAATTGGCCTTTAAATAGCATCACTGCAGATTGCTTTTCTAAACTGAAATGCATTGACCTTCATTGCTTGTGCATTCATATATTTCTGAATGTGTCTGTGCCTGGACATATAAAACTCTGGTTGGCTCTTACTATGTAAACTCAGTTGTTGATATTCTGGTTTATGTAATTCAGGTAGGACGAGGATCTCGTGGTGACGTTTCCATCCTGCCGACATTGGTGATTAATAATGTTCAATACCGAGGTTTGTATTCCCATTGTAGAGGTCAAATGAAATGCATTAAAGTAGTGGAAGATTGTGTTTAAGCATGTTAAAGAGTTGGGTTTCCCACGTAGCTCTTCTATCTTCGAAGTATCAAGTCGGTTTCAGCATTGAATTTGATTCACTGTTTCATTTTTAGATTTTATCGGCGACTTCCCATGACCCAAACCCCGCTTGATGATTTGCATTCTTTTATGCCTCTCCATTTTATACCTGCCCTGCCAGCTCTATAGGGTTATTTAAATTTGTTTCCTATGGGCTTATCTCATGAATCTTGATGTTTTGGATTCCCGTTTCCTTTACCGATGGTGGCTGGCTATGACCTCGCTTTATTTCAAAAGACCATTGTTTAGTTGTTGCTGTTGATTTACTTCATGGTTGGTTTCCCATCCAAGGAACCTTTAATTCTAGTTGAAAGGAAAGCTATAATATTCCCTGATTTTCACTCGCCTATTGCAGAATTTTTCCATGAACTGGATACCTTCTACAGCGACTCCTTTTATCCTTTTCTCGAAAGTTGTATATATATCATGGAATAAAGAGTCTTTTATTTATTTTAACTTTCTTTCTGAAGGAAAATTGGAGAGGACTGCGGTGCTGAAGGCCATATGTTCTGGATTTAAGGAGAACTCTGATCCTCCAGTTTGTTTAAGTTCAGGTTGATGGGAAATTTACTTTCAGTCTTCACACTCAAGATTGATACTTTACTCTAGGGAAAATTGCTGATAATTTTTCTCCCGTTTTTCCTTGATGTATATTGACAGAGCTTGAGACTAATGAGTGTCTCGAAAGGAATGGAGGCTGTTGGCAGGACAAAGAATCTAACATAACCGCTTGCAAGGTAATACTGAAGAAGTATTCCGTTATGAGTTTTTTATCGATCCCCGCGTAAGAACTGCCTAGTTGAACCTTTCTATAATAACTTGTTGCTGTCTTTTGTGTTTTTTATTTCACTAATAGTAGGATCTTGATTTTGTTCAGGATACATTTAGGGGAAGAGTGTGTGAATGTCCAGTTGTAAATGGTGCTCAGTATGAAGGAGATGGTTATCTTTCTTGTAGAGGTAGGTCCTTTCCCTAGGCTATACGCTCACTGAGTTTGCAAGTGTCATTTCCTGTCTAACAGTCTCGGTGAAATAGACAATTGTGCTCATTTATAGGCTACTCACACAACTCTTTTGGCAGCTATTGGACCTGGAAGGTGTGCAGTAAACAACGGAGGATGCTGGTCTGAAACGAGACATGGATTAAGTTTCTCAGCTTGCTCAGTTGAGTGATATTATCTTTCGTCTTCTGATTACACTAATCCTTTTCCCAGTGGATTTAGTTCGTTTTTCAAAATGTAATAATTACCCCTGAACTTTGTTCTTTCCATCTTGACACAATTCCTTTCCATGCTGAGCAGAGCTCCCAGCTATCTGGTTGCCAATGCCCCCAAGGGTTCAGGGGGGATGGTCACACATGCGAAGGTGCTTATCTTCTATCAAATTGACTACTGTAACAGTTTTATTATTTAACTCTCCATTTTCTACTTTTTTGTTATTGTAAAATATCTCTGCTAATATAGTTTTCTACATTGCGCCAGATATTGATGAATGCAAGGCGCACGCTGCTTGTCAGTGTGATGGTTGCTCCTGTAAGAATAAGTGGGGTGGATATGAGTGCAAATGTAAGGGGAACCTCATTTATATAAAGGAGCAAGATGTTTGTATTGGTAAGAGAACATGTCAAATTAAAATTTTTAGATGACTTCTTTTTCTGCAGGAGATACTAATGGCATCTGTGATTTTATATAGATGCTGGTCAGACGAGGTTCGATTTATAGTTTCCAAAGGAAAACTTGATTTTTCATTTGAATGTTAAATCTTCTCATTAGCTCGTTAAGTTCAGTTTTCCCCAGCAGTTTCCACTATTTTAAGTATTAATCTTATCAGGTTCATTTTCTATAGCTTCAATATGCTGATTAATTTTATATTAAAAGGTTTTTCTTTTCCTTAGTGGGTCTTTATGCTTCATGAAAACTTCCATGATTGGAAACAAAATGCTGAGTATGAAATTGTCAATCAGCAGTATCATCCAAGTTTAATCAAGTAAAACCGAAGGCAAACTTGTCATCAATAAAAATTGCTTGTGAGATATTTTGACCCTTGTTTGTCAATTCTGCAGAAAGAAGCGGATCCAAATTTGGATGGTTCCTCACCCTTGTGATCCTTGGTGTTGTGACTGGAGCTGGCATTGCTGGTTATATATTCTACAAATACAGGCTTCGGGTATGCATTTGATATGTGAACCAGCTTTTTCTTGTCTATCTTGGATTATTAATTTGTCTCTGTACTAGCAAGAAATGATGTAATCATCCGACATTTTGTCTTTCCAATTGCAGTCTTACATGGACTCAGAGATCATGGCTATCATGTCACAATACATGCCACTTGACAACAACCAGAACAACGAAGCTTCAACCGAAGCCCGACCACTACAACATGGCTCAACGGTGTAAGGTAGCAATTTCTTTTCTCGGTGGTTACCAATGCTGTCATTTGTCTAACTTGGGTGCTCAAACTTTTCTGCGACCTGACTCCTCATGTTTTTTTCTATTCACAGATACTAGAACTAAAGCAGTCAGTCATGCAAAGAATGATCCCATTAGAAGGGGAGATAATGTTGCTACTGGATGTAAATTTTCATAACCATTGGCAGCTCTTATACACAGCAGAGAGAGGTCAAGTTCCTCTGCGACCATACGGATTTAGAACAATAATCTTTTTCATTTTTAAATTTTATAGAAGAATCTAGTTTGTTTTCTTCTGTGTAGAAAAATAGATGAGATCATGAAGATGTTGCTCCAAAGATGAATAAGAACATGCAAACGTGACTGGTACATATACGATGAAAAGAGATGAAGGATGTGTAAAAATGAGATGCTGCTTTGTATTAAGAACATTTAGGCCCTTCTGCAGTTGGTATGCGCAGAGCATAGATGATCCTGTGTGAATGAAAGTTCTGTAGTCTACGAATTAATAGAGACTATATTTTGTAATTTACTTAAATGTCATGGTGGCTCTACTGTGAAGCTCAAGTAATTTTAAGTCCAAAAAATCAGCAGATAGCGCCTCCTTTCATGGTCAGATCATTACTACCATTGCCGAATTTTCATGACAGAATTCCCAATCTGTAGCTGAAGATAAAAAGAGAGAAAGCCATGCCCCATGGAAAAATAATTGCTTTACTACGAAATGGATGCTCTCGTTGAGAGTCGAACTCAAGACCTCCCGCTTACTAAACGGGTGCTCTAACCAACTGAGCTACGAGAGCTACTTGAGTCATAATTTATCTACCAAATAATAGTACAAAATCCCAGTGAATGTCTTTCCCAAATATAGTAGCTCGAGAGGCAGCAGGGTAGTGGAAGCACCATTAAATAACTTCAAGTAAGGCAAGCTTGGTAAAATTAAGTTTTCTTTAGTATGATTTTTGCAAATTGATTTATGCTGTTTTAAAATTTTAACCCATTGAAAAGTCAAAATTCATTATAGATTATAAATAACTTTTTTACTCGAGTCAATAATTTAATTTAATCTAAAGGTATAATTTTTAACTCATAATGCATTTCTTCTTTTAAAAAGAAAATATTTTAAGTCATTTTTTTACTAGTTATGTTTTAAATTATTTTTTTTTTCAAAATAGTAGTCTTGTTTTCTTTATGTTAATAGAAATTAATAAATTAATGTTATCTTTTATACTATATATTACATACTCGTTTTGATATGATTTAAAAATTAATTAATTTAAGCTTGTTTTTTTTAGTTTTTAACTCATTAAAAAAAAATTTTGGTTAGAAATGATTTTTAAATTAAAATAAAATTTTGTTAGAAAAATAAGATAATATTTTATTTCAATAAAAAAATTAAAAAATTAAACTATAAATTAGAATTCCAACTCAATATATCTATCTTCAAAAAAAGAAGAGAAAAGAAAGCTGCTTTTTAAAATCCTATTATACTATTTTTTGCCAACGGTTATTTATAAAAACAAAATTAAATTATATTTTTAGTAAGACATAATTAAAAGAAAAGAAAGGCAACGAGCTGTGGATAACGTTTTTACATGAGTTGAAACTTGAAAGAGTCAGCACAGGAGCGCGACATGCCATATCTGTCGAGTGCAAGAGCGAGAGCAGCATTTTGAGAGCAAATGGCCTCTACTGCTCCTTTACACCACCACCTCACTCACTGCTTCTCCATCTCCCATGTCCGCACTCTCTCTCTCACTTTGTCTTTTTCTGCTCATGTATTATTTATGTATCATTTCTATGAATTGACTAGTAGCCATGTTTATGTGAAAGAAACAGTGTAAAAATAAGGAGGTTTTATGGCAGCATGGATGGACAGCAAGACCACCACCCAGATATTCATTCTTAAGAGAAAACAGCATTAATCTTACTACCAATGTCAGCAGACCCATCAAAGCCTTTTCAGTTGATATACCTTCATATCCTCTTCTTCAACCTCCTAAAGTCGAAGAAGAATCTGACTCTGAGGTACCCCAATTTCGCTTTCTTCTTCATTTCTAATTCTCGCTTTGGTTTCTGAAATGTTCAAATATTTGTTCTTGAATTTCTTTTCTTTGTGCCCATTGTGTTATTTTTGTTAGAAAGCTTACAAATATAGATTCTATGATAAGGTATTTTTTGCTTTCTTTTAATTGGAAAATATTTCAAAGCAGCCCTTTTAATTGAAATGTTCTTGGTGTCCCCACTCATGATAGTTGGAACCAGCAGACCCTGATTTTTATAGGATAGGTTATGCTCGAAGTATGCGTGCTTATGGAATTGAATTTAAGGAAGGACCCGATGGGTTTGGAGTTTATGCTGCCAAAGATGTTGAACCACTTCGCCGTGCAAGGGTGAGTAACTTCATTTCATCATAATTGTTATAATTTAATTGGTAGAAGTAGTACGCTATCTGTCTTTTTAACACGCAGCAGCGCATGCGAATACTTCTTGCTATGTATCTGTTATCAATCAACCTGTCACTCTGTGTATTCCAACACAATGTATTCGACTCTTGGTTTGTTCTTCCACTGAATTCTGAAATAGATTCCCCTTTGTGAGTTTTCTGATGTGTGATTCTGTAATTGAATGAACAGGTGGTTATGGAAATCCCGATAGAGTTGATGTTGAATATAAGTAAAAAGCACCCATGGATGTTTTTTCCAGATATAATACCATTGGGTCATCCAATATTTGATATTATTAACTCAACAGATCCAGAGGTAATATTTCCATGCTATTGGGGTTTTATTTTCTAATTTTAAATGCTTATTTGATTCTTCATTGGTGATTTTTATGTCATTCTCTTCCATTATGATCACTGCTTATTGTTTGTTCTTTCATTCATTCAGTTGGTTGATGGGATGATTCACTTACTTTATGACAGTCATTTATCTTTCTGTTCTTTCTGTGTGTTCTTTCCTTGTACTTATATTAGGTATCTCTCTGTGCCAGACAGATTGGGACCTGCGGTTAGCATGTCTTCTTTTATTTGCATTTGATTGCGAGGATAACTTTTGGCAGCTATACAGTGACTTTTTACCAAGTGCGGATGAGTGCCCCAGCTTGCTTCTAGCAACAGAGGTGTGTGCACGTTCCATTATTCATGATTGACATCCAAGACAGTGACTTGCAGCTTTCATGAACCATTTGTTCTTCTATTCATGTATTCCCTTTATTTAGTTTAACAAGCGATTACCTCCAGAAATGGTCACTTCCAGGCATCACCTACTGCCAAGGTCTTCCTTTTTTTTTTTTTTTTTTGATAGAATTTCTGCTAAGATTTGTCCACATATAGCTCAAATGTTTGTTTTGGGGGTACAACTAAAAAGCTGAGCCTCAGCCAGAGGCAATTAAAGTGAAATCCACTCTAATAATTGTTCAGGCTCATGCCTCAAACTGTTTCTCAAATTGATTCTTGATGTGCATGCTTAATGTGCAAATGAAATGCCCGTTTGAATCTATGATGTTTATCTCTGATGTTTCTTCAAGATGTTAGCACACACAATACAATCTTTTGAGAAAGCTATGGCTTAATTTTTTTTCAATTACCTCTGTTTGCTATAATTTACTATTCAAATTTTAACTTGTTATTGTAGCATCTTTTAAAATTCCAAAGGGTCAATCTCTTTGTTCTTGTCCTGTGAAGTTCTTTTTTTATGCTCTATTATATTGTCATTTAAGCCACACAAAAGCTCAGAGTTAGCTACCTGTACACTTATTACTGTCAAGGGACATCTGAACATAGTAGCCCTTAAACTAAACTACTGGTACATGCTATTTCGACGGTAAATAAATTTGTTATCAAATTGGAGAGATGGCTGGTCATTTAAAATCCGAGTCTGAAAGGCTTTGCTATAATTTTCAATTGCTTCACATTGTTCTGAAAGGCCAGCTAGCAGGGTTTTGTTCCTCGTCTACATGTTTTCTGTGGAAGCTATTTGCTGAACAAAAGCATCAGTAGCCAAGTTTCTCATTTCTATTTCCAAATATGTGCTACAGGAGGACCTTTTGGAGCTCCAGGATGAGAATCTTGCATCAACTATGAGAAAACAGCAACTCCGAGCCTTGGAGTTTTGGGAAAAGAATTGGGTATAAAAACATCTTTCTGAAAAGAATTGATGCTGTTGCTTATCCTATTTTCATCATATAAACTGCCAAAATGCTATCTCGTCAATAACAACTTGTTTGTGTATGCAAACCACTCAGCACTCTGGTGCTCCACTCAAGATAAAGCGCCTTGCTCGTGATCCTGAGAAATTTATTTGGGCAGTTAGTATGGCACAATCACGGTGCATTAACATGCAAATAAGGGTTGGTGCTTTAACTCAAGAGACAAATATGCTGATTCCTTATGCTGGTAAGCTTCTATCTCTTAACACTGCTCTGAGTGTATTAACTAGTACAACACACAGGTATACCATTACAAAATTACAACCATAGAGGCTTGTTTGCACTAAACATATCCCTGTGGTTCCCACTGACAACTATTGTCAAAGGTCAATTGTATAAGCCATCTTTCAGATATTTTTTAATTTTAAATTTCCCTTTGTGATCCTTTCAAGTATTCTGCAAAAGTTTAATGGGTATGTAGTACAAGTGACCCATTGTAATTTGCTTCCATAGGGACCTCAGCAAAACTTGACAAAATTTAGACAAAAGGTATCGCATTAATATTTGCATAGTTGAAGATTCAAAATTAGAATGCTTGGCGGTTTAAGCACTGTTCATACAGTCAATCATAATGCTAATGCCAATTCTTAATGAGATATGGAACATTCAATCTTTGTGCAATGAGTTGGTTATAGTAAGTTACATGGAGAATATGTGCCTACAAAGTCATGATGTTATACCTACTTTTGGTCATAAGCTCCATGACTTGTTCTTGGGATCATTTGATGTTGCTCTTTTCTTGAATTCCAGTCTTAAAATTTTAGTATTTGCATCCACCACATTCAGATTTCCCTTTGTATCTCTGTCACCATTTTAGTATAGTAGTGTTTTGGCTCTTTTGTCAGTTTCTTTATTATCTACATCAGGTAAATCCAGTGGTCTTTTGCAGACATGCTGAACCATTCCTTTGAGCCGAACTGTTTTTTCCATTGGCGATTCAAAGATCGCATGCTTGAGGTTATGATAAATGCCGGGCAACAGATAAGGAAAGGAGAAGAGGTATGGTTACATATATTTGTCCTAAATTATGATTTTTATTCTAAAATTGGTCTGGTATCTCCATCTTGGAAATGCACACGACACTTACTGTTGGAAATTGAAAAACTAGGGTAGAAATTGTGTTTGGAATTACATGGGTATGAGAAATTCAATGCTCAGAATAAGATTCTGCTATCATTAGGATTCCATTTTCAATATTTCTGCCTGTTTTACTGGATAAAATCTCAGTACAACTGCTCATGAACATTACTAAATGATGGGATTTTCTTTTATAAGATCAATTTGTAAAAGGGTCATGGCAGCTTTTTGTAAATAGAAGCATGGTGTGATGTTATGGTTACAACTCATGCTCATTTAATTGTCTAATTCAAATTGGTTACTTGGTTAAATTTTTATGAACATTTCTCCTTGATACTTTTTTTGCATGTTAGGGAATAGAATTATATGCATTCTGAACTTGCTCCGATATGGATATGATCCTGTTGGTTTCATAAATTTTGTACAGATGACTGTCAATTACATGAGTGGACAGAAGAATGACATGTTCATGCAACGATATGGTTTTTCATCACCAGTGGTAATTTGCTCTTAGCTCCATCTAAAATGAAGCCAGTACCACTAGAATACTGGTTTAGATTTAGCTTTCTGCTTATTATGATTTTTTGGCAGCATATGTGTATTACCATTTGTTTGAGAAAGTTCTTTTTTTTCTTTCATATCAAGTCATATTGGAATTGTTTACAGAAGTATTCAATTGAATCAGAATCTTTGTATTTCAACTTAAAGGAACATTTTAAAGTAATGGGCGGTTCCTTTTATTCTTTTCTTATAGTTCTTCTTGTATGCTTGCTAGTCATTCAAATTATAATCCTGAACTGTCATTCTTTGGCCTCAATGCCCTGAAGAATTAACACAAAGTCCTGTCTTAATGTTTCAGAATCCTTGGGATGTAATCCAATTTTCTGGCAATGCACGCATACATTTGGATTCTTTCCTGTCAGTCTTCAATATATCTGGCCTGCCTGAAGAATATTGTCATAACAGTACGGGGCTGTGTATTTCATATGAATTCCTTGCACCAACTTGCTATACTTATCATGTCTATGGGTGAACTCTAGCCCTTTATCAAAAATATAAAGATGAAACTTTTCTAGCAGGTCTGCTATCCAAAGAGGGAGATCCTTTTGTTGATGGAGCTGTTATAGCAGCAGCAAGAACGCTGCCCACCTGGTCAGATGGAGATCTGCCTCCTGTCCCAAGCATAGAAAGGAAAGCTGTGAAGGAATTACAAGAAGAATGCCAGAAGATGCTGGAACAATTTCCTACAACTTCTAAGAAAGACCTGAAAATACTAGGTAAATTGTTGAAGCTAATAATGAATGCTTGGCACCAATTGGACTCTGCTGCCACCTTTCAGCTTTGCAAAATATCTTAAATTTAGGTGCTTACTGAAAATAATTCCCTATCAGACAGTATCCTCAAGTCGTGATAGTAGAATGTTCGGACTGATACTTAATGTGTTAGGATTGACCGAATGCACAATGTTCTGGGACATTATTCTGTTCATTTTGGAGTCTGAATGGTTCGTAAAACTTATTAAATTTCAGATGTTCAGATTATGGATTCCTTGTTTTGAAATCTTGAACTGGAGTGGAAGATTTTAGTTACCAGGCATGGCTTTTCTTGGTAAAATTAAGTCTGAAGATAAACTTTCTCAATCATGACAGATTCTATGCCAGAAGCGACAAGGACCCTCGAAGCTGCAATCAAGTGTGTTTTTATACGATACTGTTCTCTGTACATTTGATTTCGAAATTCTTTTCATTTCAAATAAATAATCTGAATTTACACAGGTATAGACTGCACCGGAAGTTGCTTATTGAGAAGGTCGTCCAGGCATTGGGAATGTATCAGGAGCGCATATTGTTTTAAGCATGGAGTTTTCCTTTCCAAATGAGTCACGACAATTTTGCTATACATCTCTGAGGCACCAAATGGCGACAGCATGGTTTTTCATGCGCTGCAGTCGTCCAAGTTCTTGTATATGGACATGATCAACAATGTGTGCAACTATGTTTCAATCTGGATTCAAGTTAGAATGTAAACGGGATTGGTAATTAGCATTTGCAGCTATTAACCAACCTGAATATTGGATGTTGTCAGAGTTTATCCACCGTGCTTTGATCCCTTTGGATGCAATTTTTCACGGGATATTACATTTTTAATCCCTTGCATAGGCCAATATCTGTTTTCAAATTTGGAAATAGAAAGTAGTGGGGCTGTTGCTGCGGGGGTAACGAGGAGATGAAGCTTCTGCGAGCAAATTTTAACATAAAGTGCTAGTGAAATGATAGCGTATTTACGTGTCATTTTCCAGAATTTTTATTTAATTATATAATATATTCAAAATATATATTATTAAATAGAGGAATAATAAATCTATAAAAGTTATAATAAAATAAAAAATATTATATTGTATAGTATAATAGTATAATCACATCGAGTCTTCTATAGTTTAATTTATTTTTTAATTTACCTATGTATTTTGAAAAATTACACTACACATTCAACTTTAATAACTTTATAATACTTTATATCTATCAGCTTCGACACTAAAAGAATAAACAAAAATAATCACAAAATTACTATTATTTCTAATTTAATAGCTAAAGAGCTCACAAATTTTTCATTGCCTGATCATTGTATATTTTGCTTGATGGTCCATCCATTATTTCTAAATTTTAATCCATCCAATGATTAAACAGTTGTCAAGATATAGAGTTAGATGTTATTATGAAGAAGTTATTCTACAAATACGATGACAAGTCATGTGTTAATGTATCCATCGATTGATACAGATCTATTAATAGTATTGAATTAACAACTAAAATAAGACAAGGTGATAATTATATTGATCAAATAGTAGATGAAATGCGGGTAATTAAAGATGAATTGCATATAATTTGGATAAAGAATCACAATATGAAGGTTAGATTTGTATGTGCAAAGTTGTTATTCATAGCTAATTAGTCTGTGTGATGTTAATGTTCTTAACTACAATATTGTTCATCATGATCAAATGAAAGGAATAACTATAACAAATTATATTTGAGTTGCACTAAACATGGATTAAAATCTAGTTTTTAAACTTGTCATGACATCAACAGAAGATCCATGAAATATAGTATCTAACCAAATGCAAAACAAAATCCATCATGGTCATACATTGTTCTTGCACATTCTTCATTCAATGCAACTAGGTTCGGTTAAAAGTTAAAATATATTGAATTTTTGGGTTTCAGTTTTTTTTAGTATTAATTTAATAAATCTTTGAATTTTGTAGTTGCCATGTGGGCATTTAACGGCAGTGCTCAATGTTTAAAAAGGAGGGTGGACGGAAGGATACAATTGAAACCATTAGATATCGTTAAGGACTTGAGGGTAAAACTGATATAAGATTTGTTTTTCGTAAAACAAATGTTGTTTAGGGGGGCCATTTTTGAGGTTTGCCCAAATATATATATATATAGAAGAAATGGGCTGATGTATGGATTATGGACCCGGAAAGCTAATCCAGGCCTTAAGCTTACCGGACCTCAGTTGCAACCGTTTTAAAAGTGTGGCAGTCATCACTCGCTGTCGTTGATATACCCGGTTCAGGTTTATTGTTCCCTCGCTCTCATAGTCGTAGTTTGCACTCCAGGTGTTTGTTGAAATATCCGAAAGTAATTTCTGTATTTATTCATTTAACATCGATTTCTCTAAGGGAAAGTGACTAAAAATTGTATATTTTCTGTTTTTATTAAATGAATTAGATAAGATGAGTGGCGGTGGAGGGGGTAGGTTAAAGCAACTATTGGCAGTAGCTGTAACCAAAGGAGTGGAGGAGGCGAGGGCGAGGATATTTGGTCATGTACTTAACCCAACTGGCCTAAGATCTCCTCACAAGATTTTGCGAAAGAAACTCTTTGGTGAAAAAGTGGCGCAATGGTACCCTCATGATATTTCGAAAGATGACCCTCTTCACATTGATCGCCGAGAAGAAAAGTAATCACTTCTTCCCCATTTTCTCTCGCTCCTCGTTTTTTCTCTATTTTCCCATTTGATGTTTGATTGTTTTGATGTGTTGATTGATGGGTTTCTCTCTCTCTCTTTTTTTTTTAATTTCAAGGTGGGTTTTTTTATTTAGTTAAGAAAGTATTTTACTAGAAAGGTTTGTCATTTGTGTTTACGGAGAAGCGGATTGTATTTGTAGGGAATGCGGTACTGGATTTACTCATTTAGTTTGCTAAGTTGCTCTTTGAAAAGAAAAATAATAATAAAGGACCAAAATCTTTTGTGTGAAACAGTGTGTTATAGGATCACAGAGGCAACTGTTATTAGAAGGATGTCTTATTAGTGCCGCTTTATGTTTTACCATGCTAACTTTGTTGAGGACGATCCATGCATTGCAAATATGAACGTTTTGGGTTTGATGAATCTTGATTGTTTCCTTGGTAGTCTCAAACGTAGGGTATATCCTGAGCCATCATGCATATTTTGATCAAAGGCATTTAGTTACTTTGGACTGTCATTTCTCCTTCCTTGGAGATGAATTGCTTATCTTTATGTTCAGGCAGTAGCAGTCCAAGATCTGTAAATTGTATGCTATAGCTAACCTTAAATAAATTGAACACTGAGCGCTTAATGCAAGAAAAATATGAGATCAAGATCTTTCTTGTGAATGCAAAATGTTTATCTAGCTGGAAGAATATTAAAGATTTGTGAAGAGGGTAAAAGAAAGAACAAAGAGGTTGCTTAAGTTGAAACTCTGTGGTAGTTACCTTCTACAAGATGTTTTTGTATTGAAATTTCTTGTTGTTTTCCCATACTGGGCACTTAAACACTTGGGGATCATTGTCATGAGCAACAATATTTGCTTGAATGGATATTGAAAAGACATTCACACCCTGTCGTGATTAATCTTTGGCAGATCATAGCCGTTAGAGTACTAAAACTTGTGTACCATGGAATCGACTCATCTATGATAATAAAAATGCTAAATTGTTCCACTATCTCAAGCATTTTCAGAGAAGTTGTCTTGGAAAGTTTTACACCATGTTAGGAATCTTAAATTTTAAAGTCTTATCTGAAGTGATTTTGCTGATCTCTAAAAATCAGTCCTGAGCCTCTTAAAATCAGATTCTTGATGTCACATGTATTTATGATTAATCTAAGGCTTCTGTGTATCACTTTATTGTGACTGTTTTGAATAGCTGCATAAAAAATGGCAATAAAATTTCATATCAGGTATTTATATTTGGAATAGATTGATTTTAGTGAAGCTCCTTCTTAATTACACTACATGTGGATAAAACGTTATGCATATTTTTGAAGTGATCAATGGTGAACATTAACAACAACTAAGCCTCGATCCCAATCTAGTTGAGGTGATCATTTCTGAACATGGACTTTTAAATGTCATTTGCAGCCCTATAATGTGTAGACTTTTGTTTTTCTCGTGAGTTTATAAAGACACATTCATTAGCTTTGGCATTTCACTTATCTTTGCCCAGCATTTAACCAAACTGCATTTTTCCTTTGGAGATGATTCATCACGGCACTTGTGAGAATATCAGCTTTAAGTAGCTGTTTGAATGAAATCTTGCATTTTCTCTGACATCATTTTTTATCTTGCTTTGATAGGCGGTTATCAAAACTTGAAATTTTGAAGCGTCGTGGAAAGGGGCCGCCGAAGAAGGGACAAGGAAGGGGTGCTGTGAAGCGTAACAAGGGGAAATGATGATTTTCTGTTGTTTTTCAAGTGAAATTGAGTGGTTTTCTTTTCTGATGAAGAGTATTTTCTGGTTTTGTCCCAACTTGAGGATTTGAATGTTTGTATGAAAATGGGCATATATTGATGCGGTAAAACGTTACTACCCATCTAATGTTGGCACGCACACTTCTTGCTCGTCTTGAGTGACTGTCCAGTACAGGTGCTAAAAAGAGGATAGCGAATTTGAGAGCTCCAACTCTTTTTTGCAGTTAAGCTAGTACGTCATCTTTGAGCTCATTCCAGTACTAAGTTTACAGCGTGGAGAAACGAAATACTCCTTCCTTCTGTGTTTCCCCCACATTTCAGTACGAAGTGTTTTGCACTTTTTGCACCCGTCGTCTTCGTTAGCAAATACCAGGTTGAGGCCAGACGCTGCTGTTGAGTAAAAACAAAAGCTGTAAAATTTTCATGGTTAAAGATTTCAAGGGTGTCAAAATGACAAGCCAGTCTTTAAAGCAAGGGTGTCAAAATTTGCTAATCTCAATGCTTTGTGGCACAGAATAGAGATGGAGTTGACGAGGCTTCAAGCAGAATTTTGCAGCATAAAAAGTTAATTTTAGCTGAGACATATGATTACTAAGTTTTCTGTGAGAATCCTACCAGAAGATTCACCTCTCCATTTTATCATTTTTACATGAGCTATTTGGCATTATTAAATATTTTTGGGATAATTCACCCGTAACATTTGATTTCAAATTATTATTTTTTTTATAAAACTTAGTCATCATTATTTTAATCATTTTTTTGTTTGAGTTTTTTATTTATTTATAATTTTATCACTTAGGCCCTGTTTATTTGCTGAAAGGTGGTTTCTTTTTGGAAAGTGAATTCCATGGAAAATGAATTCCTGAAAAATGAATTCCTAGAAAGTCAATTCCGATGTTTGGCAGTGTTATGGAAAATGAACTGGAAAACACTTTCCAGTGTTTGTTTATGTTATGAAAAATTATCTGGAAAATAATTTATTAATAAATTAATTTTTTTTTCAAGTTTATTAAAATAATGAGGAACAAATCTTACAAATTAAAAAGTTGAATGAGAATGAAATTAAAAAAAAATATAATTTCATAAATTATCTCAAATAAAATAAATAATAATCAAAATAATAGAGATCAAATCTAATTTTTTTTTTAAAAAAAATAAAAGATGAATAAATTAAAATAATAATAATTAACATTTCATAAATTATTTCAAATAAAAAAAGTAACAATAAAAAAAATGAGGACCAAATTTGATAGATAAAAAATTTCAATAAAAAAATGATAAGAAAAAAGCAAATAGCAATTATAAAAATAAGAACCAAAATTAATATAAAAATTAAATTTTAAGAGATGGAATTGAAAAATAAATATTCAAAACAAATTATATATAACAATCAAAAGTTTGAGGATCAAACTTGATATAATCAGCAAATAATGACATTTCTAAATTTTTCACAACTTCCAGAAAGTGTTTTCCGCCCAAATTTTCCGGAAAACACTTTCCTGAAAACCAAGCCAAATTCTTCTTTGACTGGAAAGTATTTTCCGTTGACCGGAAAGTGTTTTCTGTTGACCAACTTTCCAGAAGACAAACAAACACAGGAAAGTTTGGAAAGTGGTTTCCCGGAAAGTGAATTCCGGGAAACAAACGGGGCCTTAATATATTAATAATTTATAAATTTTTTTTGTTATTTTTTAGGGTTTGCTTTCTACTATATTAATCCTAAACCAATGATTAAGACCACAAGTTTTAAAGATCAACATCAGTTGATTTTGATAATTATCCTCTCAATTTATCCTTCCATATTTATTTTATTAGATTATTTGTATTTTTTATCCATATTATTTAAATCAACTAAACTTATTAAATTCAGGCTGAATTTTACGAATTTCGATTTTTATTTTATTTTATTTTTTCAACCTTTAAATCACTTTAACTTCTTAAAGTTTGTTTGCTTGCGCAGCACACCTCACACATGGTTCTTCGTGATAACAAAAATTGGCACCGCACGGCGCAGCCCTCTCTAATAACGTGTGACCATTTGATTATAAAGAGAAAACGACATAAAAGAAATAAATAAAACATGTCGATTGGGCTTGTCTGATTGTCCACGTCTTTTTTTTTTTTTTAATTATCAATTTAAGTGTTCGACTTATGTATTTTTTGACTAATTCTATTGGCTCTCGTATATAAATAACGTCACATGACACACTTTGATTTGGAAATCCAGATTGATCGTGATCTGTCTTACCATTAACAAAAGTAGCAATCATTTTCTATGCTTTTAATGTAAAACTCAATTACAAATTTCATTAATCTGATAAATTTATTCTATTATGGTAGTGTTTTATGAAGTTAATTTTAACCAAGTCCTTCAAAACCATTGCAATCACTCGATCAATCTCTCTAATATAAACAATAATAGAACCACCAACTCGGCAAAAAATCTGCTAAATGTCATTTATGTAATGGAAGTATTCAAAGACAAGACGATGAGCCCACCATATCTCACCGGCACAACCCTGAGTTAGAGAAAAAAAGAGAGAAGATGGAGGCAACTGCCAAAGTATCATCAATATTTATATACCCAGTTAAATCATGCCGGGGAATTTCCGTCTCTCAGGCACCTCTAACTCCTACTGGTAATATAATAAACAACTACTCATTCTTTGTCTCTTCTATGAATCTCCTCTTACCCCACTTGATTTTCTTGTCATCTCTTAATTTATGGTTTTTGTGTCCCTTTAGCTGTTTCTTGTTTTTAATTTTCTGCCTGGGTACTATATCACTAATTTGAAAGAAATGGAAAATCACAGAAAATGTTTCATTTATTATAATTATTATTTACTTTTACGGTTCTTGAGCTTCTCACTATGGCAGTTTGGTAGACTATAACTGTACTGTTTGGTAATGTCAGGTTTTGTTTATTTGTTTTTTCATAGAAGTCACTATGATGAAGTTACCTGGGAAAAAGTACGGATTTTGAGAAACCAACTGGGATTTTTTTTTTTTTAAAACAATCGGAATTATTTTTTTGGGCACGCTCTTGATTGATTGTTTTTAACTGGTTTTTGAGTTTCTTGGCTTTTGATATGTTCCATGTTATGTTGTTGAACAAAAATTTGATATTTTTTCGGTTATGGTTATTTGTGCTGTGCTTGGATACACAGGATTTCGTTGGGATCGGAATTGGTTAGTTGTGAACTACAAAGGAAGAGCATATACCCAAAGAGTTGAACCAAAGCTTGCTTTAGTTGAGATAGAGCTGCCGGATGAAGCATATTCGGAGGGCTGGGAACCTACCAAGAACTCATTTATGAGTAAAATATCTGTTAAATTTTATGTTTCATCACATAAATCTTTTGTATCTGCTATTCAGCTGGACCCAAAAAAAAAATCTTTACTTGTTTTGTTCTTTGAGATCTTATTAGGATTCTAACCTCTGTTAGCATTCTCACTAAATCCAGGGTTTCCTACAGCTAAATGTCCATAATTAGATAGTACTATTTTCCGCACAACTTATTTCTGCAAGATGCCTTTATATTTTTTCATGGAGTTGTGTTGAAAAAGATTTTACCAATAAAGAATTGTTCACATAGAACGAAAAGGAGATGGGGAAAGAAGTTAACCGAAGTTGAATTTGAATGAGCTTCAGTAGTCTTCCTATGGATTGTGTTTTTGTTAGGAAAAGCTTTGTTTACTAATAGGCTTATAAAAGAGTGAACCACAAAATTCCAAAAGTTTTACAGTCAGCAAATATTGATATTTTTTTGTTGTCATGGTTCTCAGGGTTGCATCTTTTGAAGTATCATGAATTTTCTCTTCAATTATGCTGGACATGATGATGCTTTTTTGGTAGATAGATTCTTTGGGATTCATATTCCATGTCTCTGGGCAAACCGATGAAATTCTGGTTGTCAATGCAGAACTTTGTTTGATATAGGCCTAAGCCTTGTTGCCTGAAAGATCATTGTTGATTGGAACTTTCTTATCTGTCTTTTGACTCTTTGGATTTGATGTCTTTTTCTTTCATATTCCATGTCACTGGGAGGTTGAAGAAATTTGAGTTGCTGATGGCAGTGCCTTCAACTGTTCACATATAACATAAAGAAGATACCTCTCTCCAACGTTGTTGTTGTAGCAACAATAAGAGCTCTTTGTTTTTACCATTCCTTGATGGTTTATGAATCATTTTGTTGCTTCTTTTTCTCAGGTGATTTTCAGTGCAAGTATGATCCAATGTTCGCTTTCTTTTACAGAAATAAAGGCTCCTGGGATGAGTGTGCTTAAGATATCTCTGATGAAGCCAAGTGAAGTAGCGGAGGGTGTCTCAGTATGGGAGTGGTCTGGCTCTGCGTTGGATGAGGGAGCTGAAGCAGCAAAATGGTTCTCAGATTTTTTGGGGAAACCCAGTCAACTAGTACGTTTTAATTCAGGTCAGGATTGATTTTGGTGCATCTAGGATAGTAGGACATCAAATGAACTAGTTAGCTGAATTACTCATATTCGAGTACTTTACACAGGACCTTATTGCATCAAAAACATTTAAATGGCATTGAAGAGCGGACATAGGCAAAAACTATATTTTGGCATGCCAAATTTTGTGTCCTTTTTTATTTATGAACTTGAGCTAAATACTGAATCTCTTTGCTGCAGTTATTTTATTATTTTCTTACCATTCCATTTCCTGCTGCAGCGTCAGAAACAAGGCTCATAGATCCTAATTATGCTCCTGGACACAAAACCATGTTTTCTGACCTCTTTCCGTTCATGCTGATCTCTCAGGTTAGTTGACTTGAGAAATAAAGCTTGATTTCTTTGGTTTTTATCAGAAATCTCAGAATGGGATCCTCTAAATGTATATTTTGCAGGGATCTTTGGATGCACTGAATCAGCTTCTCAAGGAACCTGTTCCTATTAATCGTTTTAGACCAAAGTATGTGCACAGGCCCGCACCTTCTAGTTAAAGCTTCTGTTTGTCTCTTCTTACAATAAAATATTGCTGGCAGTGCATTAGCTGCACGGGAACCTGAAATTATAAATTTATCAATTGCTTTACATCCATTGCTACCTTTTGTCACAGTTGAATTTTGATCACAGTTACCTGTTCGTTTTCAAATCTCTTAGTTTGTTTTCTTGCTTGTCACAGCATCCTTGTTGAAGGCTGCGAACCATTTTCTGAGGACTTGTGGACTGAAATTAGGATAAGCAAGTTTACATTTGAAGGTGTCAAGCTATGTTCCCGCTGCAAGGTACAAACCTATCTTTTAAGCAATCTGCTCATTTTATCAAAGCTACAGATAGTTTTCAATAGATGTAATCAATTTTTGTTGATAATAATCATATAATTTATAATTGAGCATGTTTTTTGAATCTTAAACTATCACCATTGTTTTAACCATGGATAAAAACTATGATAAGTGCTTTTCCAGACAAGTTTTTAGCCCCCCATCCCTGATAAATCAACAATACAGTAGGTTATTGTATAAAATGAAGAATACTATAGCTCCAAGTTCGGCTGAAGATTGCTAGACCAGGGAACTCATATTTAGTGATGAAGAATCAGTTGAAGGTCCGGTGGATGCACTCTTGTGGTCTTCCAACATCTTTGGAACCATTTAAATTGAGTTTAACTCAAAGGTTTTAATAATATCCTCATGTTTGGAACCCTCTAAGTGTTAAATTTGAATTTCAAATGGAATTCTATCTCTAAAAATACTACAAAAATAAAGCAGAGGTCAGTCCCTCTGATTTACAATTAAAAAAAAAAAAAATATATATATATATATATATATATATATATATATAATATTAAAATTAACCTTTTCAAAATACCTATCTAGCTCCTTATAAAAAAAAAAAAGTTTTTTGAAGAAATAAAACAAAGATAACGAGGGTAATATAGAAAACAAAATTATTTGAATTTCATCTCTTCTAAACATGTGAATTCAATTAATTTATCAAATAAATTGAATTCAAATAAAATAGTAAAATTGAATTTAAATAAAATACTAAAACTGAATTTAATTATCAGTAGGGAATCGGTTCCAAACAACTTAAGTCAGTATTTTTCCACTGTGTCTTCGAATCATTATCTGGGTATGAATCTGAAGGATCTTTCAGCTTTCCTTTTGTTTTGGATTGACCAGTAAGATGCCTGGATAAAAAGGGTTTCCTTAATGTTGCACGTTCATATTCCTCCTTGTGTGGCGTATTGTACTATATTGCGGTGACATTTCTTTTAGTCCTTACCTTTGCTTCGGTTTTAATTTGAAAATTTCAACATCTATTTCAATGTTTCATATGTTTGGCTGTAATATATGTTCCTATATTTACAAAGTCGTCTTCTTATTTTTCCTCACAGGTACCTACAATTAATCAAGATACTGGGATTAGAGGGACCGAGCCAAACGAAACTCTAATGAAAATCCGATCAGATAAAGTTTTGCGGCCGAATAAGAAACAGCAGGGAAAGGTTAGAATGAGATTATGAGACAGGAAGTTTTAATCTTTATGTTCTTTTTGGCAGATGTAACTGATAAAATACCTATTATGTGCAATGGTACGCAGATCTATTTTGGACAGAACTTAGTTTGGAAGGAGAACCCTAGTGAAGGGCATGGAAAGCTTGTTAAGGTGGGAGATCCTGTTTCAGTCCTTAAGAAGGTCTCCTCTGCAGCTGAAGCAGCAGCTTAAACTTTGTTGAATATAACAACGAGTGTAGCTACGGAGTTGGCAATAAGATGTCTTGTGTATGGTAATAAAATGATTAGGCAGTCCTAAAATGATAATAATCTAAAGCTAAGGCTTTGGTTTATCCTAATGTAGTGCTGTGTGTATGCTCATTTTATTCACAACAAGGATTAGAAGGAAAATATTAATAAAAAAATTAAGTGCTAAACTTGAAATTTTAAATTACATTGAAGTCTTAATCATAAACTAGTCGGGGTTAGCTAAAGGAGGGATAGAAATAATATGAAGGCGCAAGCATTGTTCGATGCTGCTCTCCCCCATGATGGAATGAAATTCAGAGCAAATTTGCCCATCTCCCTCCTGTTATTGCAATTCAATTCATGCTCTCACCTAACCTTAAATGTTCATAATTCACAAGCTGAAAAGGCATCAAGGGAATTTTAGCATATACCTTGGTTTACAGGGCGGTGCATTAAAATATTTTGAATGTTAAGAATAATGATCAATTCATTTAAGAAAAAAAAAATACTAGACACTAACATCCCGTTTAATATCATGATATATATATATATATATTTTTATATAAATCAGTATATTAGAGTATTTAAAGGCACTTCAAAAATAATTAAAAAAAATATATTAAATTTTTATTTTTTAAAAGAACTTTTAAAATATAAAAACAAATGAATTCCACGCCGTGAATTGAATTCATGAGGTGAAAACATATTAAGTAAATGAGAAATAATTCAAAGATAAAAAATTATTAAATCTAAATATTTAGTATGATGTATAATTCTGGTCACAGGTTTAGTAAATTCACTCGAATTGTTTTTTTAATTTGATCATTTTGTTTTGTTTTAATTAGTGATAGAACTTTTCAATTTGATTTTTGTAGAAATATTATAATTTTATGATTGGATTCACAAGTTTTGCTTATTAACCTAGATCGATTCAATATTTTTTTCATCTTTATATGTTAAAAAAGTATATAGTTTGTAGCGGTTTTAAATTTTTTTTTTTAAAATATCGTCCAATATGCAATAAATATAATTTAATTTTAAAAACTCAAAATGATTTGTATATATCTATATTAAAACATCAATTTGATTGATGCGAAACTAAGAATAAATTTAAATTTGAGCAAAAGAAAAGTGAAGGGATAGTGATATGTATACAAATAAATATAGTAAACAACAAATCAATAGAAGATCAAATCATTTGGGGTTAGGGATTAGCCACAAGTTCAAGCCACATATCGAAAAATAAAATTGAGAATGGATAATCCACTGGATTCTTTCTTAATTGATAATTTGGATTTCACAAATTAACATTTTATCAAGGATCTATTTTAATCAAAATATTATGAGAAAGTAATCGAATTATGTGAATGTTTCAATTAATAATTTACTTGAAACAAACCGTACTACGACTGACCGCCACCCCTCAGCAAGTAACTAAATTCTTGCAACCAACGTTATGTCGTTTATATGCTCACAAACGACTTGTCTTTATGCGTGCACAGACAGGCATACAGACAATAGGATGAAACATCAGAAGAACAAAAAGCGGACCTCTCCTCCTACTCGTCTCCCCCCCTAAAACCCGCAAGAACCCATCTTGCAAATTTTCAAAATCTTTCATTCTCTAACCAAATTCAAGCTCCACAAGATTTACAAACCTCGAAGTCAAAATACGTACAAACCAAATCCTCCTTTTCAACTCCATGCCCAAATGCCCACCTTTCATCACCAACTCCATCCTCAAGGCCCTCAACAACTGCCTGTATCCAGTCCCAAGTAAGTTCCTTTCACTTTCTATGCTCTCTAACTTTTCAGCCCTTGCAATCCCATCAACCAAAACTAGTGAAACTGAACCCCAAAACCACCCTCAACACCGTCATGCCTCTGACCGAGAAAATGGCATTGAACATGACCCCCCGATATCTGATAAGATATTCAAGAATGGCGCTAAAATGGGCTCGTACAAGTTGGGTGATTCGACTTTTTACTCACTTATTAACAGCTACGCAGATTTGGGTGATTTTAAGTCGTTGGAGAAGGTTTTGGATCGAATGAGGTGTGAAAAGAGAGTGGTTGTGGAGAAATGTTTTATTGTTATCTTTAAGGCTTACGGGAAAGCTCATTTACCTGAAAAAGCTGTTGACTTGTTTGTTAGAATGGCTTATGAATTTGAGTGTAAAAGAACTGTTAAGTCATTTAATTCGGTTCTTAATGTGATTATACAAGAGGATTTGTTTTACCGTGCTTTAGAGTTTTATAATCATGTTAGTGGTGCCAAAGGTGTGAATATATCCCCTAATGTGCTTACTTTTAATTTGGTTATTAAGGCTATGTGTAAGGTGGGATTGGTTGATGATGCGGTCCAAATGCTTAGAAACATGCCGGTTAGTAAATGTCAGCCTGATGTGTACACTTATTCTACATTGATGGATGGACTTTGCAAGGCGGATAGAATTGATGAGGCAGTTTCGCTGTTAGATGAGATGCAAATTGATGGTTGTTTTCCAAGCCCTGTTACCTTCAATGTGCTAATCAATGGCTTGTGTAAGAAGGGGGATTTATCACGGGTTGCGAAGCTTGTAGACAATATGTATCTTAAAGGATGTGTTCCTAATGAAGCAACTTATAACACACTTATTCATGGTTTGTGTCTGAAAGGGAAGCTGGAGAAGGCAATTAGTCTTTTGGATCGGATGGTATCAAGTAAATGTGTGCCTGATGTGGTCACATATGGGACAGTCATTAATGGACTTGTTAAGCAAGGAAGAGCTCTTGATGGGGCTCTTGTATTAGCTTCAATGGAGGAAAGGGGGTACCATGTTAATGAGTATGTTTACTCAGCAGTGATTAGTGGCTTGTTTAAGGAGGGGAAATCTCAAGAGGCGATGCAATTGTTCAAAGAGATGACGGTCAAAAAATGTGAGCTCAACACTATTGTATATAGTGTTGTTATTGATGGTTTATGCCGAGATGGAAAGCCAGATGAAGCAGTGGAAGTTCTTTCAGAGATGACTAATAACGGATGCAAACCTAATGCTTACACTTATAGCTCTCTGATGAAGGGATTCTTCGAGGCAGGTAATGGCCATAAAGCCATTGAAGTGTGGAAAGACATGGCAAAGCATAATTGTACTCAGAATGAGGTTTGTTACAGTGTACTCATTCATGGGTTATGCAAGGATGAAAAGGTCAAGGAAGCTATGATGGTGTGGGCACAGATGTTGGGCAAAGGATGTAAGCCTGATGTTGTAGCTTACGGTTCAATGATTAATGGCCTTTCCAATGCTGGCTTAGTAGAAGATGCTTTGCAACTTTATAACGAGATGCTTTGTCAGGAACCTGATTCTCAACCAGATGTTGTCATATATAACATACTTTTGAATGCTTTGTGTAAGCAGAGTAGCATCTCCCGTGCTATTGATCTTTTAAATAGCATGTTGGATCGGGGATGTGATCCTGACTTGGTTACATGCATCATATTCTTGAGAACATTGAGAGAGAAGCTGGACCCGCCTCAAGATGGGAGGGAGTTTCTAGATGGGCTCGTGGCTCGTCTTCTCAAGCGGCAGAGAGTTTTAGGTGCTGCAAAAATTGTAGAAACGATGCTGCAAAAGATTCTGCCACCTAAACCCTCTACTTGGGCAAGAGTTGTTGAAGATCTTTGTAAACCTAAGAAGGTTCAGGCAGCCATTCAGAAGTGTTGGAACATTCTATACTGCTGAAGTATTGGGTATGCCTATTTTTAGCATATTACTGCTATTACTTCAACATGAACTGGATATGATTTTTTTGAAGATCAAACCATAGTTCTTCTAGTTTCTGATTGTAGTTTTACAATATATGCATCTGCACATGTGTGAGCATGCTGAACACATGATCATAAATGTACATTTGTATGCCACGACTAACCTATTTTCTTATAAACAGGATTCTTGGTGACATTGTTGTGAAGCTCATATGATCATAATGTCACATAAGCCTCTAGCTTATAGAACATAGACATCTGTCACAATTAACATGTAGTGTGTGACCAGGGCAGATGTTGATGAATCTTGAAACAAACTGCTGGAGAAGTCAAGTACATTGTGTATGAGGTGCCCTCAAAAGAGAAACAATCCATAAAAACTCCAGTGCACCACTCCAATCACATCTGCTAAAGAACTTCAAACAGAACATATCTCTGCAAGGGCTTATGGTTGCTCTTCTTTTCAAAACCTGGAAAATACATTACCAATAGATCCTGTACCTGATTAGAGATCACCAACATCCCTGAATAACTTAGGAAAGATGTGCTACATATCCCAAGCATCTGGATAGTGCAAAAAGAATTGCTCTTTGTCTGTCCATTATTATTGCACATCACATGTATTAGGAGAAATCTTGTTATATGGCCTCCTGCATGCAGATGTTGTTGGTACTAGTTCCATGGTATGCATTGCCCAATTGAAGTCTGAGCTTCAGATAAAAGTTTGTTTTTTTCAGACGCAAGTGGCCAGAGAAAAACAATGGCAGGCTGAGCCTAAGCGGTGCTAAAAAACACACAAAATTACCAGAATATTATCAAGTTTAAACTCGTTTCCAAAGTCTTGAAAAAGAAAAGAGGAATATTAGTTGAGGAGTGGAAGCAACAAAATGAAATCCTATAACATGAGCCGAGGAGTGGAAGCAATGGATCAAATCTTATATTTTCTTACCGTTTGGTTTTTCAGAAACATGGCAGCTCCCATATTACCTTCGCCATGCTGTAGAGAAAAGGTGGCGACAGTGAAATCAAAGAGGTCATAAATATGGGGAAACACAATGGAGAGAAAATAAACCTTATCAATAGTTCGTTCTATAGACAATTGGTGTTAAGGATGCCTGTGAATGAACATAAAAGGTTTCCTGTTTGGCACTCCTTCCATTTAATTGAAGAACAGACCTAGAATTAATCACCACTCCCTCTTAGAATATATTTTGGCATGAGGGTGGGAGGGAATTGCAAATATAATTCTTAAACCCCTCTACCTGTGTTCGGCACAATTTTTGAGGGAGGGGAAATTTTAACGGAAGCTGATATTTAACCCTTTTTGCGTTCAAGAGGAGTGAAGGACGTATTTTAAAGCTATGCAGGATACGGTAAGGATGCCTTTTATTGTTCCAGATTAGGTCTGTGATAACTCTGCATAGACAATATTCTGCTCTGTTATTCTTATCTTATTAAAAAATAAACATGATCAATATACAAGTTTTGACCAACACTGATTTTTCTTCTTACTAAACTGTGACAGTTGAAGCATATTTTGAATTTGTGCATTGGAAGCAATCTGATATATTCTTTGGATTACCGGTTCAGAAAGTAGCATCTTATTCACAGCAAACGTGATTCATGCATTAATTTCACTCTACAATGATTTTTCCTCTCATTAAATTGCAAAGCAGTACATCTTTTGTTTATGCTCGGAAACAATCAGATGGTGATTCAGATACTAATATCAGGACATGCAATAATTTGGCAATTGGTAACGCAAGGATGAAGAAAATAATCTTAAGGACCTTCATTTCTTCCAATCATATCTCCATTATTAACTTCCTTTGATTGTGCCTTGCGATGCAGATGAGCCATGTCATAGGTTGCATGGAGACCAAAGAAGACATAGTAAATGAGCATGACAACTGTGCAAATACCAAATCTTTCAAAAGCCTCAGCACCCAAAGATCCCATTAGAAAGATGTTGGTTGCAATTGACAGGGATGGAAGCCATGGAACCAGTGGAACGCCCCAAACCTTTGGCTTTCTCTGTTGAGGTAAGATCGATAATCCAATAGTCCCCAAGAACCAAAAAGGAATGGTTACAGCATATCCAACCCAGCCATTGGGATTCAATCCCCAGTAAGCTGAAGTTCCCATGGACGAAGCAATAATGATTAGCAGGAAGAAGACCAGCTTCAGAAGGTTTGTTTGTGGTGTGATTTCTCTGACATAGTATCTCCTCACAAGTAATGCAACAGCCATCATCATGAAGATAAATAGGGTGCTTACTGACAGCAAACTTGCCAAGACGTCCAGGCTTGAGAAAAAAGCAATGAGAGCGCTTGAAATGGTGATCAGAAGGGTGGCATTTATCGGTGTTCCGGTCTTTGGATGGACAAGAGCAAACCATGGAGGGATCATGTGGGCTCGTGCAATATGAGTAGTATATCGCGCTTGTCCAAGCGCCCCTACCAGAAGAACGGTGGTCATCCCCTTGAGAGCACCAAGTGCTACCAGGTACCTTGCCCAATTCATTCCCACACTCTGAAACGCGACAGAGTAAGCTGCTCCCTTGTCAATCTCTGTGTATTTTTGCATCATAGACAGGGCAAGTGCCATTAAGCAGTATATCACAGTAATGATTGACATTGATCCAAGCAATCCTATCGGTATGTCTCTGGATGGGTTTTTTGTTTCTTCCGCCATGGTGGCGATATTGTCAAAGCCTCCGTAAGCAAAGTAGACAATCGCAGCTGCTTGGAAGACCCCTTTTGCCCCAAAAGGCGGAAATGGTTTCAGATTGGATGGATTGGCATGAGCAAACCCTGCAATTATCACAAACAAAATGACAGCAGTATTGAGTGCTGTAGCTATCCAGTTGAACAGTGAAGTTTTCCTTGTGCTGATTATTGCAATTGTTGCGGCAATCACCAAAACCCCAACAGCTATTGGATCCAGGAGATCGAAACCTGCAGCTAGATTTGTATGGATTCGTAAAGAGTTTGAAGGACGATTCAGAAGATTTGTGAAGTAAGAAGTCCATGCCCTGGCAACTGCTGCACTGCCCGCGATGCTTTCAAGCAGTATGTTCCCCGCAGTTATGAAGGCCACAAAGTCTCCTAACTCAACTCTCAAGTAAGCAAATGATCCACCCGCTACAGGGACTTCGACTGCGAATTCTGTGTAACAGAATACAGAGAGCATTGCTGACACTCCCGAGGCAACATAAGACAACACAATGGCAGGTCCAGCATGTTCATGGGCTTCTTGACCAGTGAGCACAAAGATTCCAGCTCCAACGACTGAACCAAATCCAAACCAGGTAAGGTCCCACCAAGTGAGGCAACGTTTCATCTCATTCTCACTTTGTTTCCGAAGCTCTCCAATCTCACTGGCATCGTCTGATCGGCTGATGAGACGGTCCTTGAACCGGAAACATGTTTGCGACAATGCGGAACGGTAGTTTCCCCAGCTTTGGAAGGACTCTTCTGGTAAGAAATCTTGTTTGCTAAACCTCCAATAACTTTTGTGTTGAATCTCATCACTTATTTCTCCATTGGAACCCATTACTATACTCTCATGTGTTCATTGTGGAGTAAACCGCAGTTGATATGAAGCTTTAGCCTTTAGGTAGACTGTCATCCAATAGTTACTCAAGTGAACTTGTTTATAGATTGGACCCTCAGTTATTGGTCATGGAATCTAAAGATCGTGAGATCCGGAGCAGACATTGGAGAAGATGCAAACAAAAGATAAAGAGTAGTTTTGTCTATTCTAGATGGCTCCTGGTTTTAGGCGTTCATTGCTAAGAATTGGCAGGCATAATGTTCACGTAAATCCAAATTTCTAACTGTTTTTATATTTTTTCTCAACCATATATGCTTCCGGGCCCGGGGGCATGGCATGGAATATAAAATATGATATTTTTCGGGACGGAGATGAGCATACCATCACCATTATGTATGTGCTTGACTTCAAGTCAACTGGAGTAGGTAACGACTATTATTATTGGCATAAAACATGACGTGTGAAAAAAAGAAAAGAAAAGAAAACAATAAAAGCTCATCTAATAATGGCTTAAGACTTGGATTTATCCCCGATAACCACCGGAAAAAAAAAAAAACAACCTTTGAACTACTCTCCAGTGAATTCAAGGTCATAATTACATTTTGTTATCCTTAAGGTAGTGGTCAAGGTTTGATTTACAAATCCTATCGACTCAATGAAAGAAGCATTTGTTCGCATTGGAAGCTGTCACCCCAGCTGAGATTATCCTTCTTCTTGTGCTTGAAATCGTTAGATGATGAGAATTCAGTGGTTCACACAAAATTAAGGTTCGTGGATGCCAAGGGTTTCCATATCCTATCTTGTACTAGAATATGAAGGGTGTGTAAAAGAAAAAACATTTCAAGGGCCCACTCAATGAAGTTGATTCATGCTGCCACAAGGATGATTCGTTCACCTAGTTTAATCTTCTTCATGAGAACAGTATCCGAAGACTAATCAAGATGCTCCATCATTTCAATGCTTTGTTTGTATTAAGAATGGTGGAAAAATAGTCCTGGACTGGTTGGTTTTCAAACCTGCTCTTACGGCCAAGTGATATAGACACTCCAATTTCAAAGTTCGGACGAGTAAGAGAACAAGCAGCAATCACACGTCTAGATACAAAAGGCGACATAAAAGTCAACAAAAAACTTCTCTCCAGGAAAAAAAGCACGAAATGGTTCGCCGGCGATATAGAATCTGCTCTCTTAGCTAATGTGTACTGTACAGATGCTCGCGGCACATTGCATTCCAAACTAGTAGTTTTACAATATAAAAAAAGGGCAAAACAAATGTAAATGTTTTTTTTATATAAAAAATGAGAATAGGATCATTTACTCAATTAGATTTAACTAGTGAGTTTACTACCAATTTATATATATCTCGACTAATTTTACCATTTGATTTGGCAGTCTTGTGTCGCCATCATTTCTTAATGAAATATACATTTATCCTGTAATCACTCATGCCATCTAGCTTGGAGTCGGTGTGGAATTACTTGGATCGTCTAATTAAAAACTAAGCCATTTGATATGTTGGAATTTCTACACGAAGAATCTAGTCAAAATTGAATAAATAACATCTAAGAATTAAACATGGATTGTTTCTTTACTTGCAAGGCTCAAACTTGGTGAATATCCTCGAGAAAATGATCCCACCACTTTATCATTTTATACTTCTTATATGAGCATATTTATATTATTATCCAATTTATTACGTGATCTAAGCTAATTGAAGATTCAGTAGTTAACCCATTAAAGAACGGTTGCTTCTTGGTGCTAATTAACAGTATTATTTAATAGCAATTAGTATCTGTTTAAGAGTGATCACAACTGTTTTTAAAAGTAATTTTTATTCAGAAATATATCGAAATAATATTTTTTTAAAATTATTTTTAACATTAATATATGAAAATAATATAAAAATACTAAAAAAATTAATTAAAAATAAAATAAAAAATATTTTTTTTCAAAAATATTTTTGAAATATAAATTGTACTGTTGCACCACCCAAGGAAGCCAACAATAAAAAATTGAGCTAAAAATAAAAATATTATTTTATCAATAATCATCACGGTAAACAATAATTATTTAATATAAAAAATGATGCTAGCTTTGATACCCCATTTAAATGATGCACATCGACAGTGAGCACGGCAACAATTTCCATGGCTAGAATTGTCCCCGTTATAGTTTCCAAACTCATCATTCTCAGCACCCTCCTCTCTCCCCTGGCAATTCTTCATGCAACAGAAGAAATTCAAGGCTTTGTAAGAAGCCTGGACCGCAAGCTATACGGGTTCAAGAAAGAAAAGCTAACCCATTTTCGGGTTTATTGGCATGACATTTATAGCGGCTCCAACCCCACAGCCATGCCCATAGTGAGACCACCCTCGAACACATCGGCAACTCTCTTTGGTTCTGTGAGCATGATTGATGATCCATTGACAGAGAAGCCGGAGCTGAGCTCGAAATTGATAGGAAGAGAGCTCATGGGTTTTATGGATCATCAGGGCAAGAAGATACTGCCCTTTTCATGGCCATGAATTTCGTGTTCCTCGAGGGCAAGTACAATGGCAGCACCATTAGCATACTAGGGAGGAACCATGTTTTTTCCAAGGAGAGAGAGATGCCGGTGATCGGAGGTACTGGGCTTTTCCGGTTTGCCAGAGGATATGCTCAGGCCAATACTTTTAGTTTCAGCACAAAGACAGGAGATGCTGTTGTTGAGTACAATGTGTATGTGTCACATTATCGATCATGTTGCCCTTATTTTTCTGTGTTAAATGATTGATTTTGCTTTAATTACTACTTATAGTCTGTCTATTTTGCTGCTATATGGTAGCTTTGAATAATATTGATTTATTGTGTCCATTAGTGAGGTATTTTTCTTCTTCTTTTTTTTTTCTTCTCTTTGAGGCATATTATTTTTTCATGGAATCTCCGTCGTCCACAATAGGGAGCCATCAACATCGGACCACCACCGGCAGCCATTATTCATACAGAGGTAGTTGTGTGATGCTATTTGATTCCATGGGTGGAAAATACCAGCACATATTCTGCAAGTGTAGTCGAGATGGTAGATGGCAGGGTGCCTAAACATTAAAATTCCGCAACAAATTCGCATAGCTCTTGGAAATTACAGAAAAGAAATCATGGCAAGATACTTCCTTCGCCATTAATGAATACAAGTTTGACAAATTGGAGAGAAGATGTGTGAGTGGGTAAGCGAGTCTTGACAAGGGGTACCAAATCCGTAGCCATTGCCTTGCTATCAGCACGACTCTTTACAGAAGCAGGGTGACTTTGCCGATGTCTCGATCTAAACATCTTTTAGCTGCCCACGAGCTGTATTGCCCTTGAGCTGCGTTTTTTTATTTATATAAAAAATTAATTTATTTTATACATGTTATATTTAATTATTTTAATATTTAAATAATAAAATTATAATTGTTAAAATCTATTAAATACAGTTTTTTTTCTATCAAAAAATAATTAAATGTTGCTATCATTAAAATATTTTTGATAAAATTTGTTAGAAAATTTGCTAAGAAGATGCAATGATTTATTACAATTTTGCTGCTAAGGATACCCTAGTTAAAAAAACAAAAAAAAAAGAAATCCAGTAAAAAAAAAAACTGACTTGGACACCCTGTTTAATAAAAAATTTTAAAAATATGAAGAAAAAAAAAAGGTTCTTGTTCATTAAAAAGGAAAAAAAAAGAAGGAAGTCAGTCATAAAAAAAAATGCAAGGGGAAAGCATTTCTTTAAAAAAATTATTTGACTTGAAAATTTAAAAAATATACCGCATTATGCTGCAGGCTGAGTAAATAATTTTTATAATTGTTTGGATTAAAGAAATCAATAGGATTTGCCAATCCAAAATTAAAATATAATATTTATATATGCAATATTAAATATAATAAAACATATCACCACACCCTATTATAAAAATAGCAATATCGAAACCTTAACATCTAAAACTATAATTGCTATTACTGTTAAAATAATAAAAAGTATCAAATTATCTCGAGGACAAAAGCTGAAAAACAATGAAAAAAATAAGAAAGAAAAATAATTAAAATAATTCCTCTTCTTCCTCTTCTTCTTCTTCTTCTTCTTATTATTATTATTAGTGTGTTAATAATGAAAATAAAATAAAATGAAAGATTAAAAAACTCTAAATAACTTTAATAAAAGATCAAACAAAAAAAAATTATAAGGTAAAAAAAATTCATTTGACTGGGAAAAAACAACCAATAAAAAAATAACAGAAAGAGAAAATTAAAAAATAAAATCAAAATTGAAAATTAAAAAAATTGACTTGAAAATTAAAAAAATTATTAACTGTAAAAAAAATGATTAACTGTAAAAAAAATATTTGACTTGAAAATTAAAAAAATTGACCACATTACGTTGCGGGCTAAGCAAACAATTTCTATAATTGTTGGGATTATAGAAATTAATAGGATTCGCTGGTTTCAAATTAAAATATAATATTTCTATATGCAAGATTTAATATAATAAAACTGATCATCACAACCTATTATAAAAAGAACACATCGAAGTCTTAACATCTAAAATTATTATTGCTATCACTGTCAAAATAATATAATTTATCCAATTATTCTTAGAGAAAAAAAAAACATTAAAAAAAGCGTAAGCAAGAAAAATAACTAAAATTACTACTACTACTACTACTACTACTACTACTACTGTGTTAATGATGAAAAAAAACAAAAATAAATAAAAGGTTAAAAAAATCTTTAAAGCTTTAACAAAAGATTAAAAAAAAATATATTAGGCAAAAAAAATTTCAACCTGGCTTGAAGATAAAAAAAAAAAACCAATAAAGAACTAAAACAAAAAACATAGGGAGGAAAAAAAAGAAATATTAATTTTGAAATGATAAACATAAAATTTAAGAACTTATTTAAAAGAGAAAATATCACCTCAACAAATAAGAAAATAACAAAATTAAAAATCAAAGATAAGGCACACGTATATATACATGGACAAAAGTGGGGATTATTCCATAAATTAAAAAAATAAAAGGATTAAAATAAAAAATTAAAAGTATAAGGGTTGACATGAAAATAAAATGTCAATGGATTAAAATAAAAAATTCAAAATATAAAGGTTGAAATGAAAATCAAATATATCATCAAATTCAATCTAAGGATAAAATTGAAAAAATCGAAACTTGTGTACCAAATTTCTTGATTTATTTCAACTTAATTTGGAAATTAAAAGAAGGAGGACCGAAGTGAAACATTCACATTTAATTGATTTCAATCAAAGGACCCAATCGAATTAAATCAAAACTTATATAACAAAAATCAGGATTAAATACAAAATTTAAAGTTGAGGGACCAAAGTGAAAAAAGCAACAACTCGGGGGTCTTATCTGCACTTGTACATCCATGAGAGAGAGAGAAAGGGGGCCAGCGTGTTTAATCAGCCACCGCCGCGTCCACCACCACCCTTTGAGGAAACGCGCCGCACCGGAAGGAAGACCACGCGGAGGCGCATCAGATGAGACGGCGGTAGCCCATCTTCGGTGATTGGATGATACCACACGCGCCACCTGAATAGGGCATGAGGTTGAACATCGCGGGACGTGTGCTCTGCACGCGCAGACTGTAAATCGAAAATAATATTAAAAAAAAGGTCAATTACAGGTATGCCCATGTTGCCAAATCATCAATTTTGTCTTATTAGGGGTTAAATTCGTATTTAACCAATTTCAGAAAATAAAAAAAATAAAAATTGCGGCGAACCGGACCGGACCGGTCCAGTCAGGAATATGCAATGACTACGAAGCCCCTCAGGCGGCGACGTGCTTTGTCGTTATCAGGGGTAGATTCGTTAAATCACTGTTCAAAAAGAGTAAAAAAAATTGTGAACATCAGCGCGCGCAACACCGTATCAAATTTCGAGTCCATAGTGACAATGAATCACAGTGAACACTAACAATCTATTCTCTTTTAGGTTCTTTGTAATAAGTTTGACAAATTTAATAATATGGTTATATAAAAAGGCGAAAAATAATAACAATGGGCCTGCTTTACGTACACTTGAAACCATGACAGTACGCCTGAGAACCATCTGCAATTACCTGGCAGCCTCCTCTTGAACCAATCACAACTTCGTGTAAAACTCGACCTGCAAGTTTCATGTCAAAATTAATAGAATTATTTAGTTCCCTTGTGGTTAAACGTGGAGTTTCACGAGTCACTTGGAAACAATCATTGGCACAAGGCTTGGCCCAAGATATTTCAATCATCTTTGAGTAAGGTATGGAATTAGAGAATCATACAGTCTATTTGTGTTCTCTGAAAAATTCAAAGAGAAACAATTTGCATCCTAGATTAGAACTGCTTAGTTAATCAAAGCCCCACACAAACAAAACATCATCCCAGAATCGTTCAGCACTTTCTGCTCTCCTAGCTTTGTCCCCATTTTTCTTCTGACAAGGGGAGGAAGAGAACAAACTAGGGTATCAGTCATTGAGAAACTGCAGTCCTGGTTTTGAGAGAGTAGTCCTAACTAGCTAAGGTTGGTTTTATAAAATCCCTTTTCTTCTTTCATTATGATTTATTTCATGAAACGGAAGCAACTAGTTTTGCACTATCATCCGCCCACTACAATCATCCATGTTTCCAGATAACCGAAGGCAAGACATGGGAAAGTTTGAGACTACAAAGTATACCGACTTTGAGAATAATTTGAGGCAAGATTTTAATTGGGCACAGGAAAGAGTGAACAACACCACTTAACAATTCTTAGGTAAAACTTAAAACTAAGAAAATAAAATGAAATTTCCAAGTAGTAAACATTATGCATGTCTCAGCTAGCAAGGATAGCTTCAATGTTGAGAAGAACTAAGCCTGAGCTTGGTTTCAGGCTTTGATTTCTTATAAGCATGGACTGGAACATATTGAGTTCACAACTTCAGAGCTACGGATCCTATATGCACTAGTATTCTAAGATGTCGATCAAATATAAATGCTAAATATACATGGAATATATTTTTTCTATATCAATTAGCCCTTCAATACAAATAGTTAATAGTTGCTTCGGAAGGGAAATACTCATCACCATCTAAAATATTATCATACAAGTCCTTTCAGGAAGATTTTGCACCTTCAGAAGAAGCATCATTCTTCCCGCTATTTCCCTTGAGTTGGATAAAACAAGAATAAATGTTATTTATTTAAAACCCCTGAGTTGGATGAAATAAATAAGCTTTCAATTCATCCGATCCACCTCATATATTTGAGTGTAACTTAAGCACGCATGTTGAAATTGAAATGACATTCAGCGATGCAGCCTATTCTGCAAAATTTTAAAAATGAACTTCATGGTTTTCTAACTCGATTCATTTCTGTTCTTTTCCAAGCAGCATTATGAATCTGAATTCTATTTCACATCGAAAAGACGTTCAATGTAACTTGCAGAAAAAATAGAGAGGATAGATATTAGAGAAGATAGAAGACACACTGATTTTTGTAGACGACCACTCAAGTACAATTACCAGCTCATGCATCCTAACAACGCCTATTTGAGCATCTGAAATGAATTCATCAAACATTTTACAAGTTACTAGATATTACTGGGATAATGATAATGTGACACGATCTAAAATGATATGCTGAAGGAAGACAAGTTGAATATCTGGAGTTTGAGTGCATGTTAGAACAGATTTCCTTTTCTAATTCATTGTATGCTTGGTAAATACCTTATCATTCCATGTTGCAAATGGATCAAAGTGCACTCCCACACGGGTCTTACCTGCAACTTCAGTAATCTGATATGATAATTAAGTCATAGTCTCAGGATCAAAGCAATAAAAATGAGAGAGAGAGAGAGCGCGGCGGGATATAATCAGATATGAGTATTTGAAAAGCAGAGACACCACACCATGTCTTTAAATTATATAAATCCACCTCAGAATACCATTCCTTGATGTCCGATGCGCCAATAATATAACCCACCATGGATGACTACAAAACCAATAGTCATTAAGAAACAAGATAATCCATTTTAAAAGTTTTAAAAGGCAACCAATCATAGAATTTGAAACATGAGAAAAAAATGAAAACCATACCTTGTCATTGTAATTTGGAAGGAAAGATGAGCCTTAGATGCAACAAAAAAGTTGATTTGCTTTGTGAGCCATGCTCATGAAAACAAAGGAGTGGATTTATAAATTGTTTTTCATTACCATACAAAAACAAGTTGGGAAAATGCGAGATTGAGTACGGAGCATGAAAGCGAAATGAGCCGTCGGTTTTTCAGTTAAAATCTATCCTATATTCTACGGTTTACTATCATTCAGTCTCTTTATTCCTAGTGAAGTGTATTAGATTGGGCGTTTAAACTGGTGCTATATTGCAATCAGGACGGGGCTGATGCGGAATCTGATGGAGAGATGAATGAATCGCATGGGCGTCATGTAAGAGGTACGGATTTGTTAAAGGAACTCGACCCATCGATTGTAAATTTATTAACCAGTCTGGCTATACTGTTGTTCTATATGAAGTAACAGTAGCTTACAGCTCATCTTGCTGATTGTTTGAACCTGTACCTGAATGATCATAACCTCAATTGTCTCCTATAAAATTCATAAAAGGTAAAGAAAACATAAAGCCACAGGTATGCGAACAAACCATAGGACTCACCAAAAATTTGCTTACAATTCATCTTTTAAAAAAGCATCAAACTTTTTTCATGGATGAGAGGAGGAAATTGGACATATAACAGCTGCTTTGGGAGAGAAATCTGTTCTTATCAGGATAACTCATTCCATGAAGTAAGAAATTCCTGTACTGCAGCCAAGTCAGGAAGCACAGTTGCACCAGATTTTTTCCACTCCACGGCATCAGGTGTCTTGAACCTATCCAGCAGCAAGGCATGCATCCCAACACTCTTTGCTGGCAAGTAGTCTTTGCGCATGCTATCCCCGATGTGTAGAGTTACTTCTGGTGCAATTTTTCCAGCCCTCTCAAGGGCAATCTTATAAATCCTCGGGTCAGGTTTCTCCACGCCTTCTAGACCGGAGAATACACCGAAGTCCCACTCAGATCCCTGATTTTCCAAAATTATATTCACATTAGATTTCTTGAGCTCAGCAAGGAGTAAAATGAGTAGGTTCTGGTAATACTAAGGATGAACACATGCATGCATGCATGCATGCTATAGCTTTCACAGTGATCTTTGGTGCATTTAAGTAGACACCTCGAAACTGGATCAAGTCTAAACTTAACTATAGTTGGACGATAATGGCAAATCAATACCATAACCTCTTTTTTTTGTGAAGTTATCATTTTGTTTACCTGCTCCAAACCCAAGGCTGGAAGAATCACATCCTGATATCGGTATTCGGCATTACTAACAAGCCCAACAAGAAGACCTTGTCCACGAGCCCATCTAAGGAAAGGTTGAGAGTCTGGAAAAACACTATAAGGTGCAGATGAACCAAAGGATGCGTATATACGCCTAAAGATCTTCTCAAATGTCTCTTCATCGTAATCATATCCAGCCTGCCAGGAAAAAGAAAAGGATATGTATCTGTCCATGCATGCACATATATAAATAGCTAGACAATAAGATGAGGAAAAAACTACAAGTATCATGACTCTATCACCTGCATTTAGTTAACAGTACTTTCCAAAATGGCCCACCAATATGGTTCCATGTGGAATGCCATCTTTTTTTGTCCATCAGGTTCCGAGTTGGTATTTATAATCCCTTGTTGGACTATTATATGAATAAGGTTAACCCAATTGCTTAGTGATTTGGCCCTCTATTTTTCAATATTGCAATATCATTGAATACCAGATGCAATGAAGAGGCCACTTTCATTATGCTAGCATATCCAGCATGTTAACATTAAATAATGGTACTGCCTCTAAACCATCTGAGGTTCTACGTTTCAGAAGAGCTCATAAAGAGAGATACAGCTTTCAAATAAAGAATCCCTAAATGCATACCTTAATGAAAGAATTTTTCACACATGTTTTCCACCAGACAATAGTAGGCAATTTTGCAGCATGCCCAAAACATGGGTACTTTTTGGCCATTTCTGTATATGCAAGTTTGAAGCCCTCATGCATACGTTTGTAGTCAGGGCATGGCAAGCCAACAGATTTTGCTGCCATACAATAGTAGTCTCCAAGCTCACCTTTGTAAGCTATGAGTGTACCAGTGACATCCACAGTGATGCAGCGTAATTTTGACAGCAGAGACATTGCAAAGGGGACTTCAGAAAAATGAAAAAATATCAAAGTTCCTATTGGGGGGGATTCAATTTCTCATTAATATAAATAGTATCCTAAAGGCAATGGATGGAGTCCCAGATCAAGCAGTTCCTTCAATAGATCACACAAGTCCTGGGTCTGCATAATTGACAAGAATAAATTATGTGATGCTAACTTCAACAACTAATCATAATTGAATAACTGCCATCAGCATAGTAGTCAATACATACAGAATGAAGCAATTTGATTCTCCATGGATAATAAAACATTTATTGACATCATTCTATCAACATTAATATTTTCGAAATCTAGTTGTTTGAACATTTGGCATGTTACAAAGGCAAATTCCAACCAAGCACCGGAGCTATAGTTCACGACAAACAGTATAGAGTCATACATGTCAGCTATGATTTGAATTGCATTTGACGTCCACATTCTCAAGAAGTTGACACAGATCAATTGAAATTTATGAAAACATGAGCAGAGCATGTACTATGAATGTAGGATGTTTTCTTCATTATGACAGTTATCCTAGAGTTACTTGACAACAGCAAAATGAACTATAAACCATTACTAGCATAGAGGAAGCCAGTAACTGGTTTGATAAGGTTTGACATGGCAAAGAAAAGAGGCATGCCTGGTAATAAAAGTAGAATCCAGAAGAGGTGAGGTTTAGATATAGTTATTCCACCTTTAGAGTGGATAATATGTGAGCAAACACAATCCTATTGAGTACCATTACAATGAGTTTTGAGAGGAAAGCTTGAGATTTGATCCATTATTTAAAGAAGACCCTGGCAAAATTTCTTGGTTAGTGGGAACTATGGGGTGTTGCCAAATAGGTTAGACAACCTAAATTTTGCAATCGGAAGAAACACTAATTTGACATGAAAAGAGGGAGGAGAGATGGTTTGTTCTAGGGAAACAAAGACCCCAACAATGCACTAACCTGGTACCAATAATTAGCTGCCTTTATTTGATGATGAAGGGTACATTTTGTATTGGAAACGCTAAATATTTCCTACTGAATTAAGCTACTAGACTACAGGACGCCCTACTTAAACTGACTTCTAAGAAAAAGACTTCCTAAAACTACTTTCTAAGCCTACTAACTAGGAGCATACCAACTGCAACAGATAATTCTAAAACTAAAACAGCTTGTAGGTGACATTCTGTCCTTCATACTGCAGGCATAGTAAAATTGAGGAAAAGGGTTCATACCATGGCTGAATGATTCATTGATAGATAAGCACCAAATTCGGTCAGTCAATTGATCCAAGACAGACACAAAATGGTCACATGCATTAGAATCAAGACAACTTCTAGGCGGCCTATAAGGAGGCCAGTAAAGCAAATGCAAAGTCCCCAACCCTTTACATATTAGTAAAGGACAGAAGGGGGACAGATTATAAAGGCTTTTCATTCTTAATGATTGAGCAGGAGGAGGATCTCCTCGGTGCAACTTCATCAATTATATCTTCTTAATTTCTTGTTTTCTAGATTAAGTTGACAGGTTATTTTTCACTAATATCAATCAATGAAACCTAGAACACAGACATTTGTATGGTTATTGAGTTTGACCAATGAACATCCATTTTATATTCCTCTCTCAAGGAGCTCTCAAATTGCAGTTCCTATAAGAAACAACTTGTCAATTTTTTTTGTCCTGCATTCAAATCAACATGCTTATTCAATTTTCTCCAGAAACCATGGAAAACAAACTCTTCTTCACTTTGTATTGCTGTAAGACCACAAAGCTATATTCAAATATAAACCAACATATCCCATCCGACCCCTGCATCTCTAGAAGGACATAAACTTTCCATACCAAAACACCTTAATGAAACTGCATTTCTAATGCACATTTTATAAAACCTCAGTTTCCAGATGAATGTCCAAAATTTAAAAAAAAAAAAAAAACAGAGACCAGAATCATTCTTCCTTCCAACGTTTCTTTATGGAAAAAACTCCTCGTGTTATGCATGTCCAGCCAAAATTTGAGGAGTTTCCCCAAAAGTCGAAAAAATGTAGATCTATGAACTGACTAAATAAACTCTCACTCACCATGACAGTTGAGCAAATCCAAGATCAACGCTTTAATCATTATTTTCTTGTTCCTTTTTGTTAATTCTATAAACTTCAATCACCAGACAGATTGAATTAGATAGGCATAAAAGGGATTCCTTTATAGTGTCTTAGATTGTGACAATAGTCGTTTATCACAGTAACACGTGCTCATAGCGGAACGAAAAACCACAGCTAAGCAAGTCATTGCATCACAGAAACAAGAGAAATAGAGAGAGGAATCACTAGCCAAATCCAATTCAATATCAGCACAAATTGTATCCTGCTTAGCAAATGTACATGATCCACTGTCAAATCTAAGCCGTTTCCTTAACGTTTCTACAGGTTAAACATTGTATTAGCAAGATCATGCATTTGAGAGATAAAAAGAAATAATATATCAAGGAAATGGATTCCCCCTTTCTTTCTTTCTATGTGTGTGTGTATAGAAAGAGGAAGTTAAGTTACATAGACATGTGAAGTAATAGCAAATAAAACCCACTAAGCAAGAAGGGAAAGTCGACATACCCAGAAGCTGAAACGAAAAGGAATCTGAGTTTTGCTTCTTGCAAATCAAATCATCAAAGCTTCAAACTGGACTCCCTTGCTCTTACAAGAAACAAACAAGTCTTGGAACACGCTCACCAGAACCCTCTCTCTTTCCAATATACATAATATATATACACACATACATTGATACACACATATATTTTATATATGCAACTGCTTAGATTTATCGATGGCAATATAGTTTGTTGTTTGCATTAACGTAATTAAGAAATCTGATTCTGCTGTGAATTTTTATTTTTTTTCCCGTCTTGCGCCTCGTCCCTTGATGTTAGGTTTATTTTGTTTTGGTCCCCTTTTCCCATTTCGCCGCATCGTTTTGCTCGAAATTATTTTTAATCATACCCTTGCAATTATTGTAATAAGAGAGGGTGGAACTGAAAAACTAGAGTGATTCAGTAGGGGTGTCTAAAACTGTAAATAAACCAAAAACCGAGGGGCTACATTACAAAATATTTTATTTTTGTGAAGTGGGTCGCAGAAAACCATGGACTGTTTGCCTGTGGTATTGCTAACAGAAGGCGAGCTGCTTTTGTTTTCTTATATTAATAAAAAAACCACCTCACCTCACGTGCGATTAATTGTCTCCATTCCACGAGCCTCAAATACCATGAGCTGATGATTCTCTCAAAGCCTTTGACATGATAGTTGTTTTTACGGTTGAGATTGGAAAAAAAAATTATGAAAAAAATAATAATAATTATGATTTAAAATTGAAATTTAAATATTTAATTAAAATTATGATTGAATTTAAATTTAATAAAAAATAATTTTATATATTTAGTTATTATATTTTTTATATTGCTGTAAATATATATATATATAAGCTATATATATATATATATATATAGATATATATATTGTTTTTTTAATTTCATAGGTTTAATAATTATAATGACAAAAGTTTCCCACTGGCTTCCCGTCAACCATTTTACAGTGCCCCAGAAATACAACCTGCAAATCAATAAAGGAGGAGCCCCAAGTTCATGTTCCTACTCCCTCACTCACTGAGACATGCACAAAACACAGATTTAAAAAACCAGTCTCCTTCCTCATTCTCTCTCTGCAAGTAGCTACCTTGTCTCATTCTCACATCTAATCTGCACTTTCATTTTCAACTCCCCTTTACTCAAAATGAAATGGTTTTATCGACAGAGTTTTCTTGTTTTTTCATTTTTCACCGTGATTTTAACTATAACATCATTGGATTGTGATTTTAATTTGGTTTTTGATTACTAGATGATGTGTGCGAAAAGGTGGAAAGGGGGAAAGGAGCTTGCAAGCCTTCTGACAATAGCACTTGGTTTTATGAATGTGAATGTGATCCCGGGTGGTCGAAGACTCGCTTTGATCAAGATGATCATCTCCAGTTTCTTCCTTACGTAGTTCCCAATGGTGATTTTGAAGAGAGAGAGGGAGGAGAAGGAACATGAACAAGTTTCATTTTTCTTTCTCAAATTTAAGAATCCATGAGGTGAGAGAAAGGGAGATTGCCCGTGCCTGTTGGTGTTGACTGAAAAATGAGAGATGCTTTACCGTCTGCGTTTAAAACATTGTTCAGGTGAGACCCACAGTTAAAAAATGGGATCCCATGTGTTAATTGTTGTGTTTGGCTATGCAGTTCAACATAGCGCCAAACACCATCTAAGTTGGAAGGGAAACAAATAAATAAATTGGTGTTTCTAGAAGTTTTTTATTCAATAGAATACCAATGAACGGGCATATTCAAGAGAATATTTTTGTTCATGGTCGAAAATTACAAGTTTTTTAGTTCAAGGTTTTTCTTTTGGCTTAAGTTCATGATGAAAACCATGATTTTTTTTCATTTTAAATTTCCTTATGGTGGTATGCCGAGCTAGATGTTGTAGACTACATGTATTTTATTTAAATGTGTTGTTTGAAATTGTGTTTCAGCCATGTTTGAGAAAATTTGAATTTTTTTCTTTACTTGAAATTATTATTTTTTATTTAGATATTAATAATTTTTAAAAATAATAAAAAATATATATATTATTTTGATATATTTTTTTAGCAAAAACACTTTTTTAGAAAAATATTATCACACTTTCAAACACCATTTACGTTCTGTCTAAATTACAAGAATATAAAAGTTGGTGATTTATATAAATTATTTTAATGCAAATATGTCAAAATCATAAAAAAAAAAATGATCAAAGTAATACTTTTTTAGGGTTACTTTCAATATCAACCTAATTGAAGGGGAAAAAGACTTTAAAAAATAGAAAATATTAGCCTAAAAAAAGCAAATCAAGGTAAACCTTATAAACCTAGTGTAATCTAAAAAATTTGCAACTTGTTAGATCATGAAATCAAGTTCAGTCAAAAAACTTAAATGTCATCCGATTTATTTTTAAATGATGGAATCGTTAAAGATTCTATTAGTAAAAAAAAACCTTGTAAAAAATAAATAGAATAACAAAAAATGGGACTAAAATCTATTAGGGAAAAACCCAATGAAGATGAAATTTAAAAAATATATCCCAAACAAAAAATTGCAATTAAAATAATTGAAATATTAAAATATCATTAGGTGATGGAATAAAAAATCATTTATAATATGATAGATTATTTAGAGATTTAAAAATGATAGGGGTAAAAATAAAAAAATAAATTATTAAAGGTTAACCAGATAGAATCAAACAAAAAAAGAAGATAAAAGTTAAAAATGAGAATTAAACTGAAAAAACAGTAAGATAAATATCTAAAAAACATTGATTTTTTTTTTAAAAAAAAAAACCAGGATGAAATTGACAAAACTCTTAAACTTGATTCCATCTTTAAAAGTCATATCTCTAAAAATAAGCAAACCAAGGCAAACCTTATAACTTAGTCTAATCTAAAAAACTTGTAACTTCTTAAATCATGAAATCAAGTTTAATAAAAAAAAACTTAAATGTCATCCAATTTACTTTTAAATGATGGAATTGTTGAGGATGCTATTAATAAAAAAAACTCGTAAAAAATAAAAAGAATAGCAAAAAAATAGGACTAAAATCTATTAGAGAAAACCCAATGAAGATGAAACTTAAAAAATATATCCCAAAAAAATTTGCAATTAAAATAATTGAGACTAAACTTGAAATATTAAAATATCATTAGGTGGTGGGATTAAAAATCAATTGTAATATGACAGATTATTTAGAGAATTAAAAATAATAGGGATAAAATAAAATAAAAATTATTAAAGATTAACCCGATAGAATCAAACAAAAAAAAAAGAAGTTAAAAGTTAAGAAAAAAAAAATACAAGAGAATTGAACTGGAAAACAATAAGATAAATATTAAAAAAAACAAAAAACACATCAATTTAGAAAAGAGAAAAAACAACAACGTAAACCTGACAAACTTCTTAAAACGGGTCTAATCCTTAAAGTTATATCATATGAAATGGTTGACCATTTATTTTCAATGAAGAAGTATAATTTTCAATCAATTTATCTTGAAGGGTGACTTCTTTAAAAATATATGGATAAAAAAATCATAAAAAAAATGAGGATAAAATTTAGAAAAAAACCAATGAGGATGCAATTTAATAAATAAAAAAAAACATAATCCTAAATAAAATAAATATAAACTAGAAAAATAAAGAACTGATTTTAAAGATTAAAAACAAATAAAATTGAAAACATTTGTAAAAACAATGCAAATTTGGACGAAAATCCTAAATATGGTAAAATATTAAAAAATCACACCTTATAAAACCCTTGATTTGGCTCCTATAAAAGAGCTTATTATAAGCCAATTTAAATATTTTTTTTATTGTTTATAAAATACTCGACTTTATAGTTTATTTATTTTATACGGAATTGATGGTTTAAACATTCAGCTTACTTTGCATATTAATTTCCTAATATTTATCTATTTAATGTGAATTAATGGATCTAGTAATGTGTGTGCGTGGGCAGCAATATCTTTGTAAAGAATATTCTTTATAGCTCTAGTGATAAATATATGATCTTCCACTTTGATGAAGAAATTATAACGTGCAGGCAATAGAGTTTCTTATACAAGAGTTGAAATCCATGTATTCATGTTGTTATGGTTTAATAATAATTTCTCTATAAACCTTTTCTAACCACTAAACTAATTCATCATATCGCATTAAAACACATAGTTGAACCCCAGTTAACAATCAATATTAAATAATTTATTTTAGTATTGTGATAATATTTTTTTTTATTTTTTTCAAGAATACAAAAATAAACAGCCTCAAAATATATAGAGTTTAATGGCTTGTATTACTTCTTCTATCTTATTCATGCTTTCTGGCATTAAAATACAATACAAAGTAGATCCTGTGCAAATGCAAGAATAGGACTGTGGAACTTAAATATGGTGTTGAACTTGTATATGGATTATGAAATTAAGATTTTCTCCTCGTAAAGATGCTATAAATACCACCCAAATAAATATATTTAAGAATATGATTCTGATTGTTTTTTTAAATAATTTTTATTAAAAAATATATCAAAATAATTTTTTTATCTTTTAAAAATCATTTATATCATCGACACATGAAAATAATCTAAAAAAATCCAAAAATTAATAAAAAATTATTTTTTTCAAAAATATTTTTAAAATTCCAGCCAAACAGGTCAAAATCTCTAGCAGCTATCAAGAAAGCATTTGTTTATTATAAAATTAATGGCACTCATGGCAATGGTACGAATACAAAGAACACACAAGCACAGGTATATTACAGGAATATGGTAAAAAACATGTTCCTTAAAATAAAAATGTTTTTCAGCTTACAATTTCAAGCAATCATTGACGACGTTAAAATAACCTTTGGGCGGTTCTTTAACACCATGGTCGTTGTCCTGATTTATCTTCATACATAAAGCATCGATTATCATTTGGAGGGACTTTTTTTCTTGTTCCAATTTTGTGTTTTTTGCCTCAAGCTGTATTACGTTGAAGCTGTCCCGATTGTTGATTTTCCTATGAAGCAGATCATTTTCTTCTATCAGGCGTTCAACTTCACGCCGTCGATCTGTATCTTTGCACATGGCCTGAAAAACAAAATAAAAAACAATAAAGGTATGCTTGTTCTTAATAACCAAAACAAATATACAATCATTAGTTTATTGCCAAGCTCTTATACCTTAACTCAAGAATAAATGTATGGGCAATCATTGCTATAATGATTGGTGATAGAAATACTATATTTTTATTAAAAACTATTTATCATTTAATCTGATTAATTAAGATGTCATATTTGTCTTATTTTAAAGAAATAAAATAACTTAATTATTCGAGTTATGACATCAATTGAGATTAATAAATTGATTTTTTATTTTCATTAGACAATTAAAAAAAAAAGACTAATATTGATTGAGCAACTTTTTTTAAAAAAAAAAAAACATGATACATTGGTGAAAATTGGAACATGAAATTAGATAAAAAAAACAAACACACACACACATAAAATTTGAACCAAGTCAATAAACATAGAAGAACATAACATGAAAAAAATAACAGCATAAAAGGTTAAATAAGATGACAGCTAAACTTTTTTATTGGGTGTAAAATAAAAATGTTAATTGAAAGAATGAGAATAAAATTACAATAAAAGATAAATTAGAGGACAGCTAAACTTTTTTATTGGGTGTAAAATAAAAATGTTAATTGAAAGAATGAGAATAAAATTACAATAAAAGATAAATTAGAGGACAGCTAAACTTTTTTAATTGGAGGGTTTAATTGAAAGAAAAATAACTCAAACAAAAACAAATATGAATGAGAAAAAAATAAAAAAAGAATAACAAGCCATAAACTTGGATTGAAATGTGAGACTAAAAACCAATAAAACTTTGGTAAAAAAGTTGAGAAAAAAAATCCAAAAAATAAGGACCAAATAAAAAATATATATGAAAAATTGAAATATAAGAACTAGATTGAAAAAATAGCAATTATATAAAGGGACAAATGAGAATTTTTTTGTTTAGAAGGTTAAATAAAAAAAAATAACTCAAGCAAAAATGAAAAAAAGAGAAAATACCAAAATGACAACAATAACATAAAATAAACATGGATTGAAAGATGAAACTAAGAAAACAAAAACTCTTACAAAAGGATCGATTAAAAATATAAAATATCAAAACAACAGGGATCAAACAGAAAAACATAATACATTACAAATTGAAATCAAAGGATTGAATGAAAAGAAAAGAAAACTCTTATAACATGGATTGATCTTCTATGTTTTGGGTATTTGTGGTTTGGTATTTCTTTTAATTTTATATTCTTGGTATTTGTGATTTGGTATTCGAAAGCTTTGATTGTGTTAATTTAAAAGGCATTTAGTAATCTACTTGTACCCTAAAATTGGAAACACTAACAATACACCTGAACTAAAGACTTAACTTTTTGGCTTCAAGGTTAATTTAGAAATTTCATTTTTTAATTTTATTTTTTTGCCAAAGGCATTATTGTATTTTATTATAATAAAATAATATTAAATTTGAAAACTTGTTTGTGCATGTCATGCATTGTCTCTCGATCCCAATTTTTTTCCTTCTTTTTTTTTTTTTTTATAATAATGCCCTCCTATGCAAGGCCACTTGTTATTTGAATAAGTAAAATAGTAATTTAAATGTTATAATCCACAATAAATTCATGGTTCTCAGTCCACTTCCTTTTGCTGTCATTTTCTATCATTTGATTTCAGACCACACAAGAGGAAACAGGAAGATCAAGGAAGAGAGAGAGAGAGAGAGAGAGCTCCTGTTCTTGTGCTGCTGGGTAGGTGAAGAGAAAACAAGAAAGAGATGGGAGCAATCAAGTGATCCATAATAGATGGAATCTTGACATGCATGTGGGTGTTCAACGTTCCTTTGCTCGGTGTTTTCTCCTCCATCATAGCAACATATGTGTGTGTTAAAGCCATGTCCATGGCTTTGCATTTTCCGGTTTAGGCAGCTGGTTTGGTTGTGGGTGCCATGGCATTTACAGAAATGATACCAGAACAGTACAGGTATGTTCTCAGAGGTGGTCCACTGTTGAAGGTAGACTTGCATACAGGGACAATTGGTGAGGGGGTGTTGATTTTTATCTGTCTTGCTTTACATTTTGTGTTTGTGAGGGACCGCGAGGGAGAAGCACTGGAAGTGTGTAAAATAAAGCACCAGTGACTGTGATTGTGATGGTGGTGAAGTCACGTCTTGTAATGTCTGGTGTTGTTGGTCGCAGTTATAAAAGCATTTTTCAGATACTTTTGCATCTGCGGCCAGGCCACTGATTTATTGGTGGGATCCACAGTAAAAATTTAAATTCTATTTGGTAATTATTCTGTTTGGCTTTGCGTTCAACTCAACCACAGGTTAAACCGCAACGCCAAACACCATCTATATCAATTCCAATTACAGTAAAATTTCTCATCTTTGCTTGTGGATATTTTTATTATGAACAATTTTTTTTTTTTGTTTCTTATGATATTTTAAATATTTATATTTTCAATTTGATTTTATTTTTATAGTTAATCTACATAAATCATCAACACCTAATATAAGGAAGTTTGATGGAGTCAACAATTTTAATTTATGACAAATCAATATGGGAGTAATTCTATATATTATATTTTCATTTCAATCCTTATTCTTTTAGTTTTGGAATTGATTTTCAATCCCTTAATATTTTCGGTACTGAAGTTTTAATTTTTTTAATTTTATCCTTTGATTAATAAATTTGATAATATATTTGATTTTCATTACCACCCTTATACTTTTATTTTTTATTTTTATTTTTTTATTTTTTTATATTTCTGCAATAGTCTCTATTTTTATCCCTATATATATATATATATATATATATATATATATATATATATATATATATATATATATATATGCTCTTAGATTTGATTTTTAATTTTTATTATTTTCCTATTTGTTGAGGTGATATTTTTTTGAAAATTTAGTTCTTAAATTTTAGTTTGTGTTTATGATCATTAAAAAAGTTAATATTTTTTTCTCTTTGTTCTTTCTTTTAGTTTTTTTTTTATTCAAGTCGGATGAATTTCTTTTCACCTAATCATTTTTATTTTTATTTTTATTTTATATTTTTGTTTGCTCTTTTGTTAAAGTTTTTAGGCTTTTTTTATTTTTATTTTTTGATTTATTTTTATTTTTTCATTATTAACGCAATAATAATAATTTCAATTTTTTTATTGCTTCCTCTTTTGATAATTTTTTTTTCTTAGGATAATTTAATAATTTTTAGTGTTTTAACAAGAACAATAATTATAATTTTAGATGTTAAGACTTTGAGGTTACTATTGTTATAATATGGTGTGTTGATGTGTTTCATTATATTAAACCTTGCATGTATAGAAGTTATATTTTATTTTTGAACTAGTAAATCTTATTAATTATTTCAATCTCAATAGTTATAACAATTATTTGCTCAGCTCACAACATAGTACAAACAATCTAAATAGTAATACACTAAAAGAAATAACATGAACACCCTTCAATCAATCAAAGTGGCTATTTTATTTATGTAGAACATATTTAATTGTTTCAATCCTAATAATTATAAAAATTATTTGTTCAGCTCACAACATAGTATAGACAATCAAACTAGTAATATACTAAGAGAAATAACATGAACTCATTGTTATTTTGTACACCCTTTAGTCAATCAAAGTGACATTATTTTATTTATGTTGAACATATTTAGTTTTATTAAACAGAACCATTATTTATCTTTAATATTTAATTCATGAATTTAATGTTTAATACATAAATTCAGAATAAATATAAAATTGATAGAGAAAAAATATTTTACAAAGAAAATTATAAAAATATTATAATTATAAGATTCTTATTGCATCAAAATATTAATCCTAAATGTTCCTAATCAATACTCTGTTAATAATAAATATTTATTTGAGTTGCTGAAACTAATTTATATTATGTTATTTTTTTTATGAAACAAAATAGTTGATCTCATACGTCGATGTATGAGGAATATCTAGGACTGATATGTAAATGTTTTTCAAATAAAATATATACTGAACTGACTTGCATGAGAACTTCATATGAAGATATCACATCTGTATATGGAGAAACTCAAGTTGCGTTGTATAAGTGATTATTAGACTTAAGATACTAGGTTATCTTATATATGAAGTAATGTGTTTTGATCCCCTCACCTATTATGTTTGTAAAGGTAACAAATAGACATAAATTGAATATAACTTAAATTATATCAAAGTATTTGAGTGATAAAAAGAGGATTCGTCACCTTAAAATAATTAGAGATAATGTTTCACATGTTCTTAAATAGTATTGATTGTTAAATCCTTGTAGTACGTCGAATGAGATTTGAAAAGAGATTCAAATCTTATTCTACGTACTTCATGACTATAATGTTGCAAACAAATATAATTTGATATGGTAAACACGTTTCATGCTAAAATATCTAAATCAAATATTATTAATAAAAGGATAATAATTACACTAAAAAACAGATCAATGAAATGTTAAGTCAAACCACTAATTACTAGACAATACACTTAATTTATAAATATAAATAAATCAATCATTGAATAGAATTACCATATATTATATGATTTTTTTTAATATTTGCTATAATTATTATTTTTACAACTATGCATCCTATTCGTAATGTTTTCTATTAGATAAATCCAAGTTAATTTGCTTCTAAAAATATAGCCATTGTAGAAAAATATACGATATAGATGGAAATATAGCAAAAGGTAAAAAGAGACGTACTAGTTGCTTAGAAAGCACATCCACAAGGGTAATTTGCTTGTCAAGCTGGGTCTTCAGTTGGCTAAGATTATTTTGAAGTAGTTTCATGAATCCATTTTGAGTTTGCACAACCTCTTTCAGCCGTGCTTCTTCTTTCTTTATGTGACCGTTCTCTCTCTTTAATTTATTGTTTTCTTCGGTAAGCACACATAAGTTTTCCTCATTCTGGATTTTCTTTTCCTGAATAATTAATTACAATAAATAAGAATTTAATAAAAGTTCCCATAATAAAAGTACATAGTAATTACACACAAACCTTCTATCAAATAGAAAAGTGAATATGGAGAGGATCATGTTACTTACCCTGCACCGTTGCCGATAGGCCCTATCTGCCTCTTTCTTCCTCTCATCAGGAGCTTTTCTTTTCAGCTTAGAATTGGGTGTGGTCGGAGGAGACTCAAGATATCCTGATAGATAGGTCATGTACTGCTCTAGCGGTGGCTGAATCATCGGCGGCGTGTTTATTTCATAGTTACCACCAATTTCATTATTAAAGGTAGACGTCTGCATATGAGATTTACAACAACAAAACCTTCAAAAGAAATATTTAGGTTTGCATACTGAAACATGTCAGAAGGCTTCTGTTCAACCAAAATACTCATGAATCGATCTATCAGATTTTCTATACACATGCAAGCACAAGAATATATATAGACACATGAGTTGACTTTGTCAATAGAGGGGCAAGTTCGATATTGAAAGTTCATCGGTCATCAGATTTCACAGCAACTAAAGTTTTTCCTTGAATGGATTGTTTTCAATTGAATCCCTAACTAGTGTAATAATTTAAATGGGTTAATTTATGAGCATGGTAAGAGTTAAGCAGATTTAATCAAGCATGCCCATTTATATAATAAGACTTTTATTTTTTATATTATCATTGGAATATGATTATATTTTCTCTCTCTTTTTTCTTATTCTTTCTAATATGAACTTAAGAAAATTGAAAAAAAAAAAACAAGAAAAAAACTAATTTTTAATCGATTTTCTTAGCACTTTTTGGTTTGCTGTTTGATTTCTGGACACATATCATGCTGTGGGTCCTTTCTTTTTCGATCGCAAGCTTCAGATTGTAATTTTATGAAATTTAGTCTGCAAGTTAGCCCTTAAACTTTCTATAATATGTGATTTATGCAACATTTACAAAGACTAAAGTTTCCAAAATCCTATATGTGAAGTGAAATAATAAGTATAAATGATAAGATATAACATGTAATAAGCTCGAAACGGATTCCTTCTTCTAAATTTTCTCCACAATAGATAGCTAAGAATATAGAAAGTCCACGATCATAAAGGCAGTATTTTAAAAAGAAAAAAATTCTGTCAAACACCAGACCGTTCTTGTTCTTGATCCAATGACTAAAGAATAAGATTGATTTGAATGGGTTAATTTTAACAGCTCAATTATGCAGCATAAACGCAAACTCCAGATCGGTTGGGGTTTTCTGGATAAAAGAGAAAAAGTGAACGATATTCACAGCCCCTTTGATTTCTGGATAAAAATTAGAAGATTGGTGGAAATACTTACAGTTCCTGTTTCCAGCGGCCACATCGGATCAATTAAGGGGGGAATCAGTGGACAAGCTGGGTTTGTACCTGCATAAAATTGAAAGCGAAGAACTGGCGAAGTCAATCGAAAACAGCACAAACAAGGAGAAAAGAAATAAAATTTAGAGTGCTTACCGTAGCAGCAATGTTCTCAAGATTAGAAGGGCGAGAAAAAGACAAGCACGTATGACACGCGCACACATTTAAATAGAGAGAGAGGTTATTAGTTGGCAAGACATCCTAGCGAGTTCGAACGGGCGCTGCACGACAACATACGATCTCGAAGAGATCGGACGAGCTACTTGTAGAATAACGCGAGGGTGAAATAATTTCGTGACCATGGACCCATCGATTCATAAAATATCGTAGAAAAGGATTGCGATGCATGTCAATCATATTATTTTTAGTTTTTTTTTTTTTAATCCAGATTTCTATTCTAGCTCTCTGTCACCACAACTAATCTCTAAATACATTGAATATTTTATAAATTTAATAAATAAGTAAAGCACCATGGGGTTAACAATTGGACTCGAACCCTAGTACAGTTAGGTCAAGACCCCACCTGCTATTTTTAGGTATGTTTAAAAGTATAATTGATGTTATTTTTTAAAATTTATGTTTGTTTTAAAAGTGTGTCGGAGAAAATTTGAAATTTTCTTTGTTTTAAATTAAATATTATTAGTGTTTTTATATTATTTTGATATTTTAATGTTAAAAATAGTTTTTTAAAAAATATATTATTTTAATATATTTTAATTTTAATTTTAAAACTAGAACATTTTGAAAACCAATTTATACATCACTTTCAAATAGACAGAAAGTTTTTTTATTTAAAAATATATTAAAATAATATTTTTTTTTTATTTTTAAAAATTACTTTTAACATCATAATATTAAAATAATTTAAAAATATAATAATAATAATAATAATAATAATAATAATAATAATAATAATAATAATAATAATAAAATTTTAAATTTTAAAATACAGTGTTATACAATCAGTCATATTGCGTGCAAAATCTATAGAAGTCATATTGCGTGCAAAATCTATAGATGGAAGTAGAATTTGCAGGCCATGGTTAAGTCCAATCTTCGAGAACACATTTTCTCTATTATTGAGTTTGATTATATTAGCACTCATTTTATAAAAAGAATTTTTTATATAATATAATTTTAAAATCAAGTTAAATATAGATTAATTTTATCTTCTTCTTTTTTTTGATTTTATCTTCAATTTTTTTTGTTGTATTCTAACTGTTAGCCAGGAATTGATAATTCACCTTTATATTGCTGTAAAGTATATATTCGAGCTAGAAACACTCCTTGATTCTAAATTCACCTTCGTGAGTACCCTTGAATTTGTTCTGAATTCCAAATTCTATCTTGATAATTTTCACCTGTTTGTCATTATGTTTCAATAATATTTTTTGTAAGAAAATTAAAAAAATTACTTTAATCTTTTACTTTAAATTAATTTTTTAATATTTTTAAATCATTTTAATATATTTAAATCAAAAAATATTTTTAAAAAATAAATAAAAAAACATCATTTTAATGCATTTATGAAAGAGAAATAATTTTAAAAACAATTTCAACCACACTCCCATAAATATATCATTAGTTCTACTATTCATGAGCAACAACATTAATTCAATAAATATAAGTGTATATGTATGAATGCATGCAAGCAAGTATGTATATGACAAATGATGTTGCTCAAGGGCGTGCAGAATTGCCGAAGTGGCAACGTATCAACTTCAAACACACAAATTTGAAAGAGTCGACAGAGAAAATTCCACAAGCATAAAGCAAAGCACATCGACCACTTCTTCGCGCATTGACAGGGAAACATGCTCACGAATCAGCTGCAATTATCAGATGAAAATGTTGTCTTAGTGCAATTTTCCTTGGAGCAAGTGATAGGTCATTTTTCTCTCGAGACAGATATAAACTTTATAATGACCAAAGCTATCTAAACTAAATCCATGTTCACCTGAAGTGGATTGCTCCTCATAATTCAGTAGTCGAGCCATATTTGCCTGCAGGTTGACGTAGTCACTCTCATTCTCACCATTATATATCTGCAAAATCAATAAATAGATGGTGTAAATCTGGGCTCTTCTTTGAGTTTCCAAACGGACTCAAATAAGAAGCCCTTTCAAATCAAGTTTAATATACTTGACAGCATATATAGGCTTCCATGTTTGATCAAAACAAGTTGTTCTGTTTGGGGCGAATAGCAAAACCAAGGAACAACAACCAAGCATGGCTAACCATGACAGAAAAAGAGCCCGAGAAGATCTAAATCTATTGAGAGAATATATGGTTTGAAAATTACTTACAGGGTGGTAAATAGGGATTGGGAAGGAAAAATGTTTCTAAGAGCATGATTTATTCAAAATTTTAACGAAACTCATGCCAACTGGAGAGGATGGAAATAAAAATACAGACTCATTCCAAAGAAAATACCAAGATATGAATGTTTGAGTTTGTGTGTGAAAGAAAGCTAGTATAAAGGTACAAAAAGGAATATAGATGAATAGGGATAACAGTAGAAAACATGGCTCATGTTTTGTATTGTTCATATTCAAACTTCAATTCAAGATTTCTATCCAAATCTGACTTAAATCCAATTAGGTATGGATTTTTGTTACTCAAGCCTCACTCATCACGTACGTTTTAAGTATCCATACCCCAATCTCAAATAAAACACTACGTTTTGGCATAGACCCTTCTTCAGTTCTGTTTTTTTCTTACTGAGTCCAAGATTTCTGTTTTTGTTTTTTTGAAACATAATTGTTGTCTTTTTTTTTATATATAATAATAAAACACTAAAGAAGAAAGAACTTGACAACAGCAACAAATTCCAAGTGTTTATGTTTAATTTGGGGTGTGAAACTATTGAGGAATGTATGTTTTGTGTGGGGAAAGAAAGCTGATCGATAGGGGTAGGAGAAATTAAATGATAACATCTGAGATCAAGAAAAGCTGGATGACATAAATATAAATTTATAATATATTAAAATAATATATATTTTTAATATTAACATATTAAAATATTGTGAAAATATTAAAATATTGTGAAAACACTACACCTTCCCCGACATATTATCATAGCCTAGTTCTTTCATGTGCATGTGCGCTAAAACACTTATGATTTTGCAAGTATTTAGAATTATCCATGGACTAATATTAAATACATGGTATGACGGTTTGAGATTCTTAATTTGCACCTTACCAGACATTCTATTTAGAGTTGCAGCTATTCATAACTTTACAGAAGCTCCTGCAGCAACACGTATACAAGTAACAAAGTGGATACTTTGATATATGAAAAGAACTAAACTTTTTTTATGATTTACTCGGTTCTTCTACAAAAGAGTTCAAGGTTGTTGATTGCTATGATAATGATTGTGCGAGGAGACATTGATGATTCAGAGCATCGTTAGCTTCTTCTTTTTCATAGGAGATATTGTGTTCACGTGGAGTTTTATAAAAGAACAAAAATTATCGTGACTGTATTCTTATGTTTATCAGGTTGTGTAGGTGAGGAAAATTTTGGAGATATGTTTATTTTTACATGGACTTCAAATAAGCAAACAATTGTAGACTTATTGTGACTCTATTCTATTGAGTTGTTATTAGTTAAAGATAGTTATTGATAGTTGCAAAGTTGTTAAAAGCTAGTCTATGATTGTTGTAATTAGTTGCAAAACAGTTAGCGTGAGGATAAAATCAGTTAGCATTTCAGGAAAAGTTGTTGATTAGTTTTTTGTTGTTATTTATCCTGTATAAAAGCCATAGTTAACAGTCTAATAAAGTTGAATAAATTTTTATATGGTATCAGAGTCATTCTAAAAAGAAATTAAGAGAGTCGAAAGAAACTGCAGTTTCTTAAGAAATAAACAAAGAAAATAAACAACCAGGAAGAAGATTGATACAGAGCATGGCAACAAAAAACAGTAGCTTTGTGCATCTAGCAATACCGTGATTCGATAGCCATTATGATCATCGATCTATGCTTATGGAAAGCTTTCTAAGATCAAAAGGAATATTAGGGCCAGATAAAGAATGAGACTTCTGCCATAAGAGAAGGTGTAAAGCCAACTTAGGGACAACGAAAGATGCACGAAGAGGAGAAATTGAAGATTTTAAGGTTAAAAATTATCTATTCTAAGCTATGGATAGGATTATCATTGAAACCACACTCAATAAAGAAAATGTAAAGGCCATTTGGGATTCAATGAAAATAAAATATCAAGGTTTCACCAAGGTAAAACGTGTCTAGTTGCAGGCTTTAAGAAGAGAATTCAAGCTTTTTGACATGAAAGAGAGAGAAACAATGGATGAATACTTTGTTAGAACTCTAATCATTGCCAATAAAATGAAGATGCATGAAGAAACAATGGAACAAAATACAATTGTTGAGAAGATCTTGAGGTTAATGACTACAAAGTTCAATTATGTTGTTTGTTCCATAAAAAAATCTAATGATCTCTCAGTTATGACAATAGATGAACTTCAAAGGAGCTTGTTTGTTCATGAACAGAGAATACAAGGATAGAAAAAAGAGGAACATGCTCTTGATATTATCAACTCAAAAAGAATTGAAGGAAGAGGAAGAAGTTGTGGAAACATCAGAGGAAGAGGTCGAGGCAGAAGTAGGCAATCTATAATAAAGCACAGATTCAGTGCTATAATTGTCAGAAACTAGGGCATTTCAATATGAATGTCCTGATAAAGAAAAGAATGTGAATTACGAAGAAGTGCTTCTAATGGCATTAGAAGAACTGAAACAATCAGGAAATGAAATTATATGGTTTTTTTTATTTAGGATGCAACAATCACATATATGGGAGCAAGGAATAGTTCTTTGATTTTGATAGTAAGTTCAGACAATCTGTGAAACTTGGGGACAACACAAGTATGATGGCCATGGGAAAATGAAATATTAAATTATTCGAACTTAGACAATCACATAAGTGTACTATATACTTGAGTTGAAAAATAATATCTTAAGCATGGACTAGTTTCAAAAAGGAATCTAGTTGCTCTTATTCAACATGGTGTGTGTAGAGTCTATCATCCAAGAAGCTTGATCATACAATCATAAATGTCAGCCAATAGGATATTAATAATACCTTATAAGGTCATTACCCCAACCTCAAATTGCTTCCAAGTCACATTTAAAGACACCACATCTTTATGGCACTGTAGGTATGGACACCTAAGCCTTAATGGACTACAAACTTTGTTTGGCAAGAAGATGGTCACAGAATTACCAATTATCAATAAAGTATCAGAAGTATGTGATGACTGCATGATTAGGAAACATAATCGAAAAAGAATACCAAAGAAAGGTGTGTGGAGAGCAACAAAGAAGCTTTGACTTGTACGTGCAGGCATCTATGGACCTATCTTACCAAAATCAAACAGTGGCAAGAGGTATGTGACCACTTTCATTGACAATTATAGTACGTAGATGTGGGCATATTTCTTGACTCAAAATTTTGAGGCATTATCTAGTTTCTAAAGATATAAAAGCTTATTGAAAGGGAGAGTGGTGAGATGATTGGTTGCTTGAAAACTGATTGAAGGGGATAATTTACTTCACTTGAGTTCAATTAATTATATAGTATACAAGGGGTCAATAGACAACTTACTACATCGTATACCCTATAATAATATGGGATTGTCGAGAGAAAGAATCACGCCATAATAAATATGGTGCGAAGCATGCTATCAAAGAAGGAAATGCCAAAAGAATTCTGCCCAGAAATAATCATTTGGGTAATTTGTGTGCTGAATAGCAGCCTTACTCTAGCTGGTAAAGATGTTACTCCTAAAAAGACATGAAGCAATATAAAAACCCGTGTAAATCACTTTCGAGTGTTTGGATATGTGACTCATGTACATATACTTGACAGTCAAAGAAAGAAGCTTGATTACAAGAGTTTTAAATGTGTGCTATTCGAAACTAGTAAATCTAAAGCATGCAAACTCTATGATCCAATTAATAAAAATATAGTAATTAGCAAAGATATAGTGTGTGTTGAGAATGAAAAGTGAAAATGGGGAAAAAATACAATTGAGGTAGAATGTGATGTGCTTGAATAGGAAGACACCAATAAAAATGTTATTGATAAGGAAGGAAAAGAACTAGAAGCTAAGCAAATTGATGCAAGTAATGAAATAGACAACTTATCTGTAAAGGATACTGAGATAGCATCCTTAAGTCCAAATCTAGGGAGAAATAGAAGGTAGCTAACTTGGTTAAGGGATTATGTCACTAGTGAGGAGTTGCCTAAAGAAGAGGAAAGGCACAGTCTAGCAATGTACACCTCAGTAGAAGATTCAGTTACCTTTGAAGAAACACATAAAAACTTGAAATGGAGAGAAGCAATGGATATGAAAATGAAAGCAATTGAGAAAATTAAGACATGGGAACTGATTACTCTGCATAATAGAGCAAAATCAATAAAAGTAAAATGGGTGTTTAAGACAAAGCTTATTGAAAAGGAAAACATGGATAAGTATAAGGCTAAACTTGTTGCAAGGGATACTCTTAAAGGCAAGGGATCGATTTTAAGGAAGTATTTGCACCGGTAACGAAGTGAGATACTATTAGAACAATTCAAGCTCTTACAGCTCACAAAAATTGGCATGTCTTCCAGTTGGATGTAAGGAGTGTATTCTTGCATAGGGAACTAAATGAAGAATTTTTTTTTTTTTACCAAACCCAAGGATACGAAAGGCAAGGAGAAGAACACAAAGTTTATAGATTCATGAAAACTTTGTATGGCCTCAAGCAAGCTCCTCAAGCTTGGTACAATAGAATCGAAGTATACTTTATTAAGGAAGGATTTTATAAATGCTTTTATGAGCATACATTGTTTATCAGGAATGGAAATGAAGAAAAGATATTGATTGTTAGTCTTTATATGGAGGATCTCATCTTCACAAGGAATGATGATGTAATGTTCAAGAACTTCAAAGACTCAATGCGGGAGGAGTTTGATATGTTAGATCTTGGTAGAATGAAATACTTTCTAGATATAGAGATGGTTGAAACTGCGCATGTTATCTTTATATATCAATAAAAATATGCTCATGAAATACTTGAAAGGTTTGGAATGGAACAAAGTAATTTTATGACAAATCCAATTATTCCAGGGTATAAGTTGTCAAAAGGGAGAAATGGTGAATTAAATATTGATACTACTGAATATAAGAAATTGGTTGGTAGCCTATTGTATTTAACAGCAACAAGGTCTGATCTTATGTATACAGTAGGATTGATTAGTAGAGACATGAAAAAACCTACTAAATCACATCTGCAAATTGTCAAGAGAATACTAAAGGTACTACAGATCTTTGAATTGGTTATAAAAAAAGAGGTAAAAGAAACATGATAACATTTGCAGATAGTGGCTATGTTAGGGATGTTAATGATAGAAGGAGCACTTCTAGTTATGTACTCATGTTAGGAATAAGAGCTGTTTCTTAGTCTTCAAATAAACAACTTGTAGTTACTTATCTGTTATAGAAGTAAAGTTTATAGCAGTTGTCTCATGTGTGTGTCAAGGGGTATGGAGGAAAAGAATTCTTGAAAAGCTTGGTCATGTTCAAGGCAAGAGCATTTCTAGTCATGTATTCATGTTAGGAATAAGAGTTGTCTCCTAGTCTTCAAAGAAAGAACCTATAGTTACTAATCTGCTATAGAAGTAGAGTTTATAGTAGCTGTCTCATGTACGTGTCAAGGGATATGTAGGAGAAGAATTCTTGAAAAACTTGGTCATGTTCAAGATAGGAGCACCAAAATTTACTGTGATAACAAATCTGCCATTAAACTTTCAAGAAATCCAGTATTACAAGTTTGCAATTTCTTAGTGGGGAAATCCAATTCTTCAAAAAAGAAAAAAGAAGAAATTCAGAGTAAAACAGAGAAGCGACGCCGTTTCAAAGCATCTTAGCTGGCAAAAGTCAGAGTTAAACATAAAGCAAAGGCTAAAATAAAATCCCAGGAAAACCAGAGTGAAATTGCTTTGAAGCAAATCAATTGTTGTTGGAGACCCGGCTATCTCAAATCTGCTCACCAAAAACTCAGTTGTTTAGATTTCTTTAAGATTGTTTTTTCTTACAGTTTTATTCCGATAAACCTAAGACCAAAAATATTCTTATTTCCTTTTTATTAAATATCAAGAAAATCCGAGAGAATTTGCTCTCACAAAAAAAAATAGGGATTTATAATTAATTGAAGATCGCTCCATATGATTTCTGTGTACTGTTGCTCATATCAAACTAATTGCTGGTCATTTCGGCTGTTCATTTTCCACTGAATATACACTGACATGATGATTGGGGGTCGAGCTTTTCAGGGATTGTTTCTTTCTCTTTGTTCTTGTATGTCTATGGCACATTGAGGTGTAATTTTTTATGGATAGCATCGTGTAATCCTTCCCTGTTTCTTTTTCTCTGTTCGCTTTTTCAGTTGGTTATTTGCACATTGAGGTGACGTGTTTGTACTTGATAGTTTGCTTTATCTTAATAGTTTTTTAGGAGGCTTGAATTTGCTTATATCTTTTTTTCAATGATGATCAATTCGCCAGGCAGACCGTGAATATGCAAATAAACACCTATATCATTAAGAATGCATATGCAAGGAAAGAGATGCAGCTTAATTACGCAAAGCTCATGTGTAAAGCTAAAGATATTCTTACAAAGACTTTGAAGCATGAAGATTTTTAAAATTTAATGAACTTTGCTAAGAGTTATCTAGAGACAGGTTTAAGGTGGACCTTCGGAAGATAAACTAGTAATTATTCATGAATACATCTAGATTAAGTTCATGTCTTATCCATATAATTACTTTGCATACAATCTAATAAATATTTGTGTTAATATGGTACATGTTATTTTATCTAATAATTTTGTGTGTATGAGTTTGTGTACGTATAAAAGTAAGTTAATCAGAGTTCAGTACTTTCAAATTACGTTTCTTTTTAATCTCATACTTCACCACCATGTTATTTTCCAACAAAGACAAGATCATTTCCAGCAAGCCATATTCACCAGAATAAAATAAGAAAAATAAGTTGATGCCATAAATAAAATCCTAGCAGCAAGTTTGTCGTTAATAAGCTATCAAAGTTGAAGACAATAAATAGGTGCATATAATTAGTGGATTGATGAAACGAACCAGTTTCATGCAAAGCTCTGTAACCTTATCAGTCAATTCATTGCTTTTTTCCTTCATGTAATCCACAATTGCCCTTAGACGAGTGAGATCTTCCAGCACCCGGTCACAATGGTCCTTCACAGATGCATTCTCAGCCTCCGAAGAGGTCAGTTCATTCTTAATACGTTTGCATTCATCGTCAAATTTCTGTTTCTTCCCTTTCTGCGCCTCAAATAGTGAAATATATGTGGTGAAATACACATCAATAACGAGAAGTACGTACGTAGAAGTGGTTAGTTAATATCACCTTCTTCTGTTTTGCACCATCGCTCGAGCCAGATTTTCTTTTCCTCACTTTTATGGAAGGAGCATTCAATATGTTCGAGGGTACAGCCTCAATAGATGTCCCCGAGGGGATCGTGTTCGCTCCATCTGTATTCCAGTTTGATTAGAAGCTCACACACGCACACGCACACGCACACGCTCTAATGTTAATAATGATCAAAGGCCATACCTCCTAACTGGCTCGACCGGTGCTGGCCTGGAATTGGATCACTAATGAGCAATATTCCATGGTTCTCAGCATCACTACGGTCTCCAAGGTTCTCAGCATCACTACGGTCTCCAAGCTCGTTGCTGTGGTTTCCTGATGAAATGAAAACCAATTAAACCCTCGAGGAGATGCAAACAAATTTCCTTCATAAGCAAAAACAACAGCACATGAACAAAACAAAGACTCAATCCAAAACTGGCTAGCTACGGTTTGCTGCATTTAATTCTCTCATAAACCAAATCCCTTTCAACACTGAGAAGTTTTAAATCCTTGGGCCAACTTTATCAGATGCTTAAATAATTCAAAAGGCATGCAGATTAAGAAGGGAAAAGAGCCTAGAGCTACTTTTTTTTAAGGCTAAACTCGTGGATGATTAAGCTTTTGAAGCAATGTTTATTTATTTATTCTTTCCTACATACATGGTTGCTTTAATGTGAATTGAAAAGCAGTGAACTACAACAAAAACAAGTTAGAACTTCTGTTTAGCTTGTGATAATCTTTTTCACGTTTGAAAATGTGATCAAAATCATCAAGTTTAGCCTTCATTGAGAAGGTTTTTACTTTTTAATGGATAAGTGATAACCTAACATGATCATGACTGTGTTAGAGCTTCTGGTTAGCTTGTGATAATCTTTTTCACGTTTGAAAATGTGATCAAAATCATCAAGTTTAGCCTTCATTGAGAAGGTTTTTACTTTTTAATGGATAAGTGATAACCTAACATGATCATGACTGTGTTGTGGACAATCAAAACCACAAGCAGTTTGCACTGCTTGGATATATTTCTACAAGGGGATTACGAATATGGATACTAAACAAGTGCTTTGTCAGTTGATGTAAAAGTAAAGTGCATGAGATATACTGTGCCACCTCTATGGTAGATTTGCATGGCTAGCTGTATATTCTAGTCTTTAAATAACGTAAACCCTAAACTTTAAGAACTAATATATTATATTGAGTGCAAGAAATTAAGAATTAATCTAGCTAGAGGTAGACTTTTAATTTCCCATCAATCTAAAAAAAGAGCTGTCAATGAAGAGATCGCATACAACAACCTTCCTTCTGTGAGCTGGGAGTGAGAGAATCGTGTTATGAAAGACATGCATAAAAGGCAAATAAAAAGAAAAAAGGGCTTCAAATAGAAGTTGCATGAGGGTATGGTAGGCCATGTCATACCTCAGTCGACATAAAAAGAAATGCACGGCTCTCTTTGATGAGATTTTTTGTCCAAAACAAATAATTATTTTCCTATTTGGTCGGGACATTGCAACTCGGTCTTGCTGTTCAATATATATGGATGACCTTGCATGATATTTTAAGGAAACGATAAAAAAATTTTTTGGATCTGGAGCAGGTCCTGTCCAGGAGGCTGTCGGAAAAAAGAATCAGCGGGTTTTCTTAGAGATTTCTTTATATATATATATAAAAAAATTGCAGCCGTTAATCAAATATATATATATATATATATATATATATATATATATATATATATATATATATATATATTTGATTAACGGCTGCAATTTGTAGTATTTCTCGTTTTGCGCAACATAATCAAAGAAACAGTGACGCTAAGGGTTGATCTAATATGCTGTATATTGAGATGTTTGGAAGGGGAAAAAAGCCTTACCCTCGCCATCAGATTGGTTTAATAAGTCAGACATGGGATGTTCAGCTTTGAAGTAATCTGCAGAAAACTCTGAGAGAGAAAAGAAGAGAGGATTAACCTTAAAAAGTCTAAAACGATACAATATTTTCGGAAAGAGCAAATGCCAAAGTAAGATTAGTTGAAGAGATTGATGATCAAGCAGCTGAGAGCACCGCAACTTTTGTTTTTCTTTTTCATATACATTACCTAATCCGCTGGTTATGATTGGTTGGCCCAAGAAAACGGCGGCGCTTGCGGAGCTTGATGACTGCCGGTGAGCTGAATATATCTGGGAGTGAACTCGCTTTCAAGTGGCCAGGGAAAACAATCTTGGCATGCCCGGATGGGATTTACCAAAATACGCGGGACCCATGTTACGCGCTTTAGCGACCGATAACCGCACGTCCTCGCACAGTCAGCTCGCGTGGAGAATGAATAGAATTACCAGGGGGGGTGTGTTTGCCTCCCTGATAATCTTAATATTGCGAGCCGGCTTTGCTGGCTAGAGAACAAAGAGCCTGGAAAAATAGGTGTGATTGTTACTTTTTTTTGTTTTTCTTTAATAGCATTAATAATTAAAAAAAATGATAAAATAACACAATTTAAAATAATAGCATTAATATGAAATAGCATGGTTTGCACACTCAACAAGATTTATAAACACGACATCATAGAAATATCATGATTCTACGTTATAGGAACTTAAGATGTCTTGTTTTTTATTTGTAGGGAAAATAACATATTTGTATTATTATTTCATATTGTGTTATTTTATTCATTATGAGCTTACACTTTATTCTCCCTGACACTATTTATTGATGGATTAATTAATATTTTTTAATATTAAAGAATTGGGATAAAAAACATAAAAAAAAAAAAGTGTGAATATACGATAATCTCAGTTTACAAGAGATGTCTCATCACTTTTAGTTTTTTTTTATATTCGCTGAAACGGATATTTTCTTAAAAAAAATAAAATTACATCAAATAAAGCTCTTCGAAAAAATCTTATTACCAGTTTTGCTTTAAACAAGTCATTCTAGCGCAAAGACTTCATCATTGTTGGAAAGTGTTATAAAATTGTTTTGTAAAATATTTTTTATTTAAAAATTATTATTAACATAAAAAAATAAAGGATATTATTGGGAATATTCTAGAAGATAGACATGGCCAACTGATTACATGATTGCGTGTAGGATACTCCCATGATTGCCCCCTTGTAATTGTATCGGCCATCCCGTTAAACCAAAAGTAATAATAAAAAAATAAAAAAGGACCATGCAATTTATGCCTCTGGTTTATTTTTTCACTCGTCCCCGCACTCGTCCCCGCCTCTCCTGGAGTTAATTTTTTGACCATAGTAGTTAATTACCTGTATTATATTATAGGTTGAATAAATATTTTTAATAATTATTAAAATTGAAATAATTAATAGATTTTATTAATTTAAAAATAAAAATATCTATATATACAAGATTTAATATAATAAAATATATCAACACATCTCATTATAATAACAGCATCAAAGCTTAACATATAAAAATATTATTGTTAGTGTTAGTGTTATTATTAAAACAATAAAAAATATTAAATTATTCTGAGAAGAAAAAAACTTGAAAATATTAATAAAAAGGAAAACAAGAAAAAAAACTACAATTATAATAATAATAATAATAATAATAATAATAATATTGTGTCAATAATAGAAAATAAATTCAATAAAAGAATAAAAAAAACCTTAAAACTTTAATAAAAAAAATAAATAAAAATTATTAGTTAAAAAATCATTTAACGTGAAAATAAAAAAAATAAAAAACAAAGAAAAAAAATATCAATTTTTAAATGATCATAAACACAAACTAAAATTTAAAAACAAAGTTTTTGAAAAAAAAATGTTATCTCAACAAAAGAGAAAATAATAAAAATTAAAAATCAAAACTAAAAGCACATATATATAAATATGGACAAAAATATAGACTATTTAAAGACTATAAAAAATTAAAATTAAAAATTAAAAGTATAAGGGCCGAAACAAAAATCAAATATATTATCAATTTCAATCAAATAAAAAAAATAGAGTATAACATCTATACATACAAGGTTTAATATAATAAAACACATCAACACATACTATTATAACAATAGGAATATTAAAGCCTTATCATCTAATAATATCATTATTATTATTGTTAAAACAATAAAAATTATTAAATTATCCTGGAAAAAAATAAAAAACATTAACAAAAGAGAAAGCAAAAAAAAAAACTAATATTTTATTATTATTACATTAATAAAGGGGGCAATTCAATCAAAGAAAAAAAGGCCAACAACTTTAGCAAAAGAGAAAACAAAAAATAAAAATAAAATAAAATTATTAGCTAGAAAAATCATTTGATGTGAAAATAAAATAAAAAACTAATAAAAACAACCAAAAGAAAAAACAAAAATAATATATATATAAGTTAAAAAAAGGGAAAAAAAAACAAAAAACAAATTAAAAAAAGGGAAAAAGAAAATTAAAATGAAAAATGAAAAAAAGAAAGGGCATAATAAGGTGCTCTAGGTAGGGGTCGAACCCGTGTCCTCTAACGACTATACTTTATCTATTAAGCTACAGGTGTTTATTGGTATATTGTTGTGAATAAATAAATAAAAACCAGTAAAATGGCAAACTAAACCGAACTGAAAACCGAGTAATAATATTGTAATCCAGTGTGATTTATCTCACATGCTACAGTAACCGAATCATGATCTCTTTTAGTATAATGTAAGAGGATGGACAAGATTATTTTTTATAGTATTTTTTTTTAAAAAATATTTTAATACTATCTTATTATTAAAATGATTTAAAAATATTAAAAAAATCATTTAAGACTTCCATTGAATACGCCGAAATAAGATATTTCATAGTTATTCTAAAGATAGAAGTGAAAGCAGTCCATAATAAACACAAAGTGAGATTAATAACTGAAGGATAGTGAATAACCTTAAACCTGAGGAGGAGAAATTGTTATCCACCTAAGAGAGACAACTGCTTGATAAAAAACAGACAATTTGCAGTAAATGTAGTGTAATATATTGAGAGTCAACCTGCTTTGATTTATTTGATTTTTTGTAATTTAACATTGAAACACTAAGTTTCAAAGAGACTCAATTTAGTCCCTAATCTATATACTCAATCTTAATTGGATCTCAAGCCTATAATTTTTATCTTAAATGCTCTAAACAACTCTCGCTCAGGCTCTTGTGTTGATTTTAATTACTTTTTTTTAAAAATATCATTTTATTGCATAAAATATTCCTATCCGATGGGAAATATTAAACAAAATATATGGAAGAAGGACTCTATTGAGAAACGTGGGGGTGATGATTGAGAAATATGACGAGGCTTTATTTTGATAGATTTGAAGTGTCCAATTCTGTTTAGTGCTGTGTAATTGAAATTGGTTTTTAGAGTATTTTTTATTTAAGAATATATTAAAATAATATTTTTAAAAAAATATTTTTTTGATATAGTACATGAGAATGATTTAAAAATACAAAAAAAAAATAATTTAAAATAAAAAAATATAAAAATCATATTTTTCAAAAACATGCAATACGAAACATAGTATTAAGTTTATTTATGACATCAGCTTTTGCATGTGTTTTCTATAGGGGCACATTCACTCATTCTTGGAGAGGGGAAGAGTCTTCCAAACTTCAGGGACTTAATTGATACCCAGTCACTCTTGGATCTAAAATCAAAATATGCTAACAGAGGAAATTTTGCAGTGACAGTCCAATCAGAGTTGAGAAAACAAGAAAGAGAAAGCTACAGCTAACCCTGAAAGACTCAGATCAAAGATTGTCCCGGAAATGACATCAATAATTTATCAGATCAGAGTTGTACCTGGACAGGGCTGCTTTCCGCAATTTGTTCATCTGGTGTCCATCTCTCTCACCCCCAGCACTCCATCTCTGTCGACGGTCACACATCTTCTAGCTCTGGCAAAGAGGTTCTTGTAGCACCGGAGAAATATTCCTCCGCCTTCCATGGATGGAGAATGTTAAGAATTAGGAGTAAGATCTGTGAGTTAACTATGGACAGGAAATGCACTACTTACAGATAAACATATATATCTGTGAGTTAACTGCCATCTGGTCGCTCGCTTAATGTCTGTGCAGATCCAGCATAAACACAGACAGAGACATGGTACAGTGAGATCGATAACGCTTTACGCGGCCAGGAATATAGAAAGACGCGATGCTCATGTGATTAAGGTATCTCGAAGGACAGCTTAAATATTAAGAATGGGGTTCTGATTTAAAATCCTAGGACAAGAATGCTTTGGAATCCAAGAACACAGGGCCTGTACTGTAGTGGTTGCTTTGCGATGCGGGAAAAAAAAACAAAAAACAAGGTCATTTTTTAATAATTAATTTTCTCTATTATTAAACATGTTTTTATTATTTTAACAATTTTAAATGAATGCGTGCAAGTGAGGGCATGATAAGCATTGCATATTGTAATAAAGTAATCGTTATCACGGCACGCTGCGATGCCGTGACTGGGGGTGAGTAAAGAAAAATAATTTTTTTATGTTTTCTAAATAATAAATATATTATTTTAATATATATAGATTTAAAAAAACAAGACCGATAAGACCGATAGAACATTACATTACTTGGTGCTGGACTCCAGGAGTTGCCGACCGAGACTTTGAATTCAAATATTACAATAATAAATTGCTCAAACATGGTTATGGACATTTATGTCATTTTCTTTTGCTGAAGTGTTTTTTCTTTTAAATCAATCAATTAAAATGATTGTGGTTATTTTTTATTTAAAAATATATTAAAATAATATTTTTTATTTTTATAAAAATTATTTTTAATATTATGAAAATAATCTAAAAATATAAAAAAAATTAATTTAAAATAAAAAAAATACTTTTTTAAAAAAATATTTTTAAAACACAATGTCAAATACTCATGTTTACCCGGTTCATTAAAAAGTGTTGATTTCATTTTATCTCTCGAGATTTGGGATGATTTTTTCCATGTCAGTATCTCTTTTTAATGTTTCAATCGCATTCATTAGTTTAATTTTTATTTAATATCATAGAAATAAAATAAAAAAAATAGTAATATTTTTTTATTAGTACAATACATGCAATGAATGTGCCAAAAATATCAGTATCAGTAAATAATTTCGAGACCAGAGCAATTCAATTCAAAACCAATAACTAATCGAGCTCGGTTTCAAATGATTGGAGTCATTTTCCACTTTACCAGGCAGCTGCTTTCCAAATTCTTTTCGGTAAATAAATTTAAATGCTGGACCAATAATTGATTGATATTGTCACTGGCTTTTTTATTTTCAACAAAAATAAATAGTTTTTGTAGAACATTGTGATCAAAAAATTAAAAATACATGTAAAATTAATTACAAACCAAAAATAAAATCCATTTTTTTTTAAAAAAATTATGTTCTAATTGCACAAACAAACGGTAGACGTATTGAATGATTCCCTCCTGAGTTTCATTATGGCCTAATTTTGTATTCTAAATTTCAATTTTCTCAATTAAACTTGCATTAGACTCTTGATACAATTAGTTTATCTCATTTAAAATATAATTATATTCTTGCATCTAATTAGATCCAAATTAATTTTTAATTATAATTACATTTTAATTTAGCCTATAATTAAATCAAATCAGCCTATTAAAAATCTAATTATATCATTGAACATAATATTTATTCAGATTTGTCTAATAATAATTTATTTTAATCTTGAATATGTATTGTTTTTATTTATTTATCTCTTTTGGGCACATAAGGTAGAATGAGACTTTAAATTTTATTCAGGATTTCTGATTTAATTTTTCCACAATGTCATTTTTTTTATTATTAGTTGAATTTGAGGAATAATCTAGAAATAGGTTATGACATCATTAACTTAAATTTTAGCTTTATTTTCACCTTAAAAAAAACATCATACAGATCTCGTAGAAGAACAAACACGGTGGATCATGATGTTTAAAACACTAAATTGAAAAGAAAAATAATCAAATAATTGAAGTATATAAAATAAAAAATTAGATATTTAAAAAAAAAAAAAACTGTGAATAATGGGATGAACATGATGGTGGAGGGGATTGTTTGGTTGTGACTGGTGTATGAATATCAGCAAGTTTTTTTTCTTTACAAAATCTCATGACACAACTTAAAGCCTGTTTAGCTCCTGTTCTTCTAGCTTCTATTACTTTATTTAAAACAAAATATTTAAAAAATGTTTTAGTTTTTTTTTTAAAAGGATAAGGATTTATTATTTTCCAAGTCAAAAAGCATGGAAAGTGATGTTTTAAAAAAATTAAAAGCTATTCAAAAGATAAACATAACCTTAAGTATTTAAAAAATAACTAACATCAATCATTTTTATTTTATATATAGTTTTAGCTAATAGTTAATTGTATAGCTAACAACTTTAAATATTGAAAATTAACTAACCTCAATTATTTTATTTCTAAGTATATTAAATTTTTATTTGACATTATATTTTGAAAGTATTTTTGAAAAAAAATATTATTTTTATTTTAAATTTAATTGTTTTTTATGTTTTTAAATTATTTTCATGTAATGATTCTAAAAAAATAAAAAACAATAATATAATTTATTTCTAAAATAAAACAAAAAATACTTCTAGAAACACGTACTTAAGAAGACAAGAAGTCTGGGCTTATAAAAGCAAAGGCTGAACAGTTTCTGTGTGCTTGGGTTTCGTGCTATTTTTTGTTTTTTTTTCTCCTTTTCTTTATGCCTGTTTTCATGGTCTTTTTTATATTCCCTACAGATGTGGAGGTTGATAAACTGGTTGCCATTTGTTTGAAAATAATTTTATTTAAAATAAAAAATTTCAAACGTTTGCCGAGTGTAAATTTAATAAATAAATAAAAATAGAAACAATATAAAAAAAAAAAGTGAACGAAGCTCAATGCAATTAACCATTTTTTTCATGCCATAGAAGTCGTCGGACGAAGACCTGTTGCGAATTGTAAAAGAAAACTGTATTCCATGGTGGGTCCACCATGTGACAAACCCGTCCGTGTCCCTCCCTGCTAGACCAGCAACAAAGGACCCGGTGAAGATACATGTAACCGAACCAGGGTCCAAAGACCGGGTTCGTAAAGACAGCAAAATAATCGGGCAAATCCTTAAGGACGGGTTTAATGGGACCATTCTTATGGGTTTTTCTTTTTTTGAAGAAAGTTTTAACGGATTATTTTATAGCTTCTGTTAAAATAATAATAAAATAATCTCAACTACTAAACGAAAGTTATGTACTTCTAAAGAAATCATAAAAAAGAAGAAAATCCGATGTTTGTTTTTCGTCTATATATATATATATATATATATATACATAACAAATGTGTGTGTGTGTGTGTGTAACAAATGTATAAATGAAAGGAAACAAATGTATAAATGAAAGGATTACATTTCCAGTAAAAAATAATAGATTTTAATCACGTCTGTGTTGAAGAATGGAAATAAAAAAAGATGCCTATGCTCGTCTGGATCTTCAGATTTGTAAACGTTTTGACACTAAAATTTTATTGGTATAGCCCCCGTTTGGCATTGCGTTCCAAACGGGGTTTTGCCAAAATTTGAAATTTTTTTTTTATTTGTATTTTAAATGAATATGTTTTGGTGTTTTTAGATCATTTTGATGTGCTGATGTCAAAAATAATTTTTAAAAAATAAAAAAAATATCATTTTCATGTATTTCGGCACGAAAAGTACTTTGAAAAGCTACCGCAACCACACTCCCAAACAGGCACATATGAGGTTTTGGAGACCCAGGTTAACTAGTCAAGATACCATAATAAGTGGATTGGATAACTGAAAAGACTAATCAAAGAGCAGTCAAATAATTGGATAACCTCATACCATAAATTCTTGATTATGAAAGCTAGAAATATGAGACAACTAGCTCGTCCAAACATGACACAACAACAATCAACATTTTTGCAACTGGAATCGAAATAGATTAATATAGGTTTCGACAATGCATATGCAATCATAATGATAATGGTTTCATTGACCATCTCTTCAGGCAATCCTTTTCTTTGCTCTTGTTCAATCTCTTAAATTGCAACTGCCAGAAATACTCACAAATCCCAGTGAAATAAATCCTGTAGAAACTGCCAATAGCGGGAGACCCCCACTGTCTTCAAACTTTTGGATGCTGCAGTTTTTCTATATTTGTACGTGTTCTTCTGTCATCAAATCAGAAGTAGAAGCACAAAAAAGATGATTAATGAGCAAAAATAGAAATAAACTTCATTTTAGAGGCAACAAATTCCACAATTTTGCATGAACCTAACTAGATAGCGAACCATATCCAGCTACAACAATAAAACAGTACCTTGTCATGCTATTTCATGAGGTCCAAGCCGCCCGGTCCTGGTCATCCTTTATCTTCTCACATAAGGCATCGATTATCACTTGCAATGAATGCTTTTTATTTTCTAAATGTTCAATTTTCGCTCGAAGCTGATTTTCATTTATGTTTTCTTGATTGCTGATTTCTTTCGTTAACTGATTAAAACAATGTTTAAGCAGTGCATTTTCACGCTGGAGATCTTTATTATTGGAGCCAGTCTGCCAAACAAAATAATGAATAGTTACTCTATAGGAAACGAATGAAGTAATCAGTCAAAGAGAAACTCTTGATCATAATGTCACCAGGCTAAATTTTCTATTCATTAATTTATGACACAACTATAATTGCCAGTACTGCTCTGACACAGGATTTCACCACTATGAGAAAATTGACTAGAGAATAGTTCAGCATATGAATTTGTTGTTTGGAAGAGATATTAACATGGCTAATCTTGTAAAAAAGAATCACCGTATAGAATCTGGATATCTAGAGATGGCAAGAAGCATCATTAGGTGCGTATCTATCCACTGGGTTTGAGTTTAATTACCATCCCTATGAATCTCCTATCACTTGCTTGTAAATATCTTTAAAAGACAATTAAATCAATAATAAAATAGCACCTGGTCTTCAACTTACAACAAAAGCTTACAATACATAGTCGCTGTCCAGGAGGAAAGCAGGAGCCCCCCCTATTATCGAAAGTCTGTTGAAACCGAATCTCATGGGTGCTCACCTCTAGGTTGAACTAACGGGTCAAAGTCAAATGAGAATTGAAAAATGAACCACGATTGGGGCTTTGACCTATACAGGGTAGCTCTCAAACTTAAAAATGTGACTCTACACATGCCTACTAGGATCCAATCAATTAATATCCTTTCTAAAAAAAGTAAAAATCCAAAAACTTTAGCTGACAATAAATATTATCTAATGAATAATGATTTTAAATTCCTCTCCAACAATTCACAATCATGGAGATAGGAAGATAGGTAGAAAGCCAATATTATCTAATGTGCATAGACTTTGATTAGTTTCCACAAGCCAACCTTTTCCTTTATGCAGGTGACTGCATTTGCTATTATATGCTTGATTAAGTTGTGTTATGTAGTGTAAAAGAGGATAGAATACTTTAAGAAGCAAGTAAAATCCAGGTGAAAGAGAATTATATGGCTAAATAAAACTTCTCAATTAGAGCAATCAAGGCCTGGATTTGATAATAAACTACTACTTGCACTTAGCTCTCGTTAGTCTCTTGATGAAGTACACCTCCTTTCATTTCCTCTACAATGAGGTGAATTGAGGAAGGTGAAACCAACACATATTTTATAGCATGCCATGCTCTACTCTTTCTAAATTAATTTGTTGATTGGACTCCCAACCATACTCCTAGTTCCTTTTATACTGAGTAGGAAGACAGATTCTAAACTGTTTTCAAACAATTCTCATCAGATGACATTTATTTGATGGATTCTTGTTTGGTAAGGGATGAAATTTTGGTTTCCTACAAAACCCACTAGATTGGACTTTTTGTGTTTACTGGACCCAATAAGACAATAATCTCGGATAGAGGCCTCACTAACATTCCATGAGGACAATACTCTCAAACAAGGCTATTCCTCTAGATTCTATAAGGCTTATACCCCCTGAATCCAAGAAGACCGAACCCCAAACATGGTTGATATACACGAATCTAGCTATTAGACCCAGATGGACCCAAATCCAACTGCCACCCTCGGATGCACTCAAATCCAATTGCTATCCTAGATGCTCTACCACCTTGTCAAACCTAGTCTACTCTTCACCAACCATGAAGACAAAATGTATATGATTTAAATGAAAACATGTGTCCCTTAGGGGTCCTGTTATTGTAATTGACAATCTATAACTCACAAAACCTAGAATTAAGACAGCTTTTGCAGTGACTTGTTATCACTTAAAGTCTATCTCCAAGATAAACAAAACTATAGCTGACAAACAGATTGATCGTCTTAACTTTACATGGACACATCCACGCCGGTTCAAGGTTATATAAACAACATTCAATGTAAAAAATCTTCTCCTAGAGATAAGAGACTCATTCTCCTTCTTTTTAAGCTTTATTCTGAAACAAACACAACACAACACAACCGCCTCGATTTATTTTCTCTCTCCACCATCAAAACTAATTTAAGCATGAAAAGATCCACTAGAACCCTAAGAGGACTTGTTATTCGGGTGTTTTAGTTACTCAAACCCATTCTTCTACGCCTCTCATTCCATTACAACCTTCAAAAGCAACTTTACAAAGACCATGATCTTTGCTTTGTTTTAGTGAATCTCACCAATTGATGGTGATCACACCATCTACGCAAACCTTGAATTTTAATATTCTTATATTTATTTGTTACTTGATTTTTCTAATCAAATGACAAACGAGAAAACATGCATTTTAAAATGCAATTTGGACATTTCTAAAATATAATTGTTAAGTTTCGTTAAAAGACTAGCTTATACTTTTCGAAACTAGAAAATATTGCATACAAAACAACAAAAATCTGAAAGACTAAATCATAATTTACTATACATAAAATCTACAAAAAGGACATGACAGGATGGTCAGGTATGGAGTGTTTCTGAGTTTGATTATTCAATGCTATATGTAGGAAAACTTTTTAGTTTTTTCATGATTGTCTAAGATGTTGGGGAAATATGAATAACGACTTTGCCTAGAATTACATATCCCACTACAATGAATAACCATGCCATTTGACTAATTACTTCTTAACCAACACCATCTCTAAGAGATTGCAACTAGCCGCTCAAAGAGGGTAGCAAATACAGCAGTAGAATTGCTTTCACTACATCCTATCATTACATGGGGTGAAACCTTTGCTATTTTAGGTGACAGTTTACTTTCTGTAATCTTATTTTTCTATCAGAACTCTTAAATAAAAAATGGTTGATTTATGGATGCTTATAAAATGCAAGTAGTTTTGCATAACAAACAGCAAAGGAAGAGAATGGAGAAACACTTACTGATTGTTTTAAAAGCACTTCCACAACCATATTTCGACTACTAAGCTGGTCTTCTAACTTGCCAAATTCAATCTGAAGTTGTTTCATCTCATCTTTTTGATGCTGCAAAGTATGTACTAGCAGGACTTGTTCCTTTTTTAAGGAATCATTCTCTCTCCTTAATCGATCATTTTCTTTGGTAAGTTCATCCATTTTTATCTTGGTGTTCATTTTCAATTCCTAAAAATAAATATAGAATACAAGAAAGAAAAAATTACAATTAAGGAGAAAAATATCTCTTCCCTTTTTCTCACAAAATGCGCAGAAAATTAATTTTTAATTATCTCTAAGTAATCATTAATTTATTTTTTCTTAATTTGCAAGTTATTTTACATTTTTTTTAGTTAAAACATATTAAAAAAATAATAAATTTTAATCTTATATTTTATATGTTTAAACATAAATGATTTACATAGTATTATTCGGACTTTCAATCAAAGCAAAAGCTTTGCACTCCTTACGTTATTTTAAGGTACTATTTCATTAAATCAAAAGTTTAGAGGCTTAAAAAAAATTTCCCGTCATTTTGGATGAAACATTGATGAGTATTACTCCAGGAGATACATTAATAAAAATTGAAATTTGAAGAAATACCCAAACCTTAATAGTAAATTGAAACTAATCAAAAATTTTCTTTATGATGATTTTATACTCATATTTTTAATTAATTTTAAGACAAATTATTCCCTTAAGAAAAACAATCACAAAACAAATTAAATCAGCTACTCCCTAGATCTCAAGTTCTGTTTACACAGAAAAGAGAGAGCGAAACAGTTTGACTGAATTTAAGTGAAATCCAAAGAGAGATGAAAAGAGGGGTTTTACCTTACATCGTTCCCGATATGCCTTGTCATGCAATCTTTTTTTCCGAGCTGCTGTATATCTAGTAGCTCCAGAGACTTGTGTGTTGAGATTAGCATCAGTTGTTTTTGGAAATTGATTCCTTACTAGTTCAGCCGACGCGCTAGGACTTGGTTCCATGAACAACCATGTATTCAACCCCCCAGCTTGTAAAAAATTATATGAACGAAACAGGGCAAGAAAAAAAAGATATTCATGAAAAAGCCGGAGCAAGCGCCATATATTTGATTCAAAATTCAATTCAATCATAGCTGCTATAAGACAGGAGGAATTGCAATTTATCCGGGGTTGATTGAACTGCTATTTTTACTTACCATCAGCTGGGGAGAGTGTTTCTGGGAGCATTCCCCACATGTTGGCAGTGGCATCCTCCATAATATTTGTCTTCTGTAGAGAGGTGGATAGACTTTTTTCGTTGCAAAGAAAAGCATCGAAATTATCAGCAACTTGAGCTCAGCAGCTCGGTCAATAAAAAATCGTGCAATCGCCATTCGATATCGCTCGTCCATGGTGGAAACTAGGCGAGTAGACAACTTCATGGGCCACGATAGTTGCCATGAGCTGTAGAAACTTGGATCGAATGGGAGGCCTTAGACTGCTCAACAGACTTGCACAGATTCGGCCCAGCAACGACGCTTTCAGTTGTCCATTCAGATTTTTTTTAATTAATTATAATTATTAAAACAATAACAAAAATTAATTCTAATAATTATCTGTCCGTTTTTATTTTAAAAATAATTATAAAAAAGGGGTTAAATGAGAGATGTTAATTTGAAGAATAAAGAGTATAATTATCAATAACAACATAATTTTCATATTCTTTTTTTATATATATATAATCTAAGTGATTTAACAGGAAGTATACTTTTTTATGTTTATACAAAACCATCGAGTTAAACTAAACTTTATTTTTGGCATTTAACTTTAACAGGGGCTGCGCCTCCTTGATCATCTACCAGATTAAGTCTAGTCATAAAACATCTGATTTCCAAATTCAATAGCCAATCTCTGCTACAAAACCTGTGACGAAACACCCCAGGAGATTTGATAGCAAACCCCTAGCACCTGCCCTACCGGGACCATTCTTTCAAGCTCCATTGGTGTTCATTTTAATCCATCCATCAGATGAAAGAGACCGGTGCAGATAAACAGTAGCAGAAAAATAAGATGGCCGAAAACAGTCACCTCTCCTACAATAGTTTTATCCCAGGAATTCGTCAGGCTGGCATGTGAAATGGCAACCCGCACCCAAGCTTGAAACAAAGCAACTGCCTGCAAGAGATTGGAATTTAGATGGGGCGGAATGAGAGCTAATTGAGAAGAAAAATGAGAGAATGTGAGCTGTTTTTAGGGCTGTGGTAGCAGCTGCGATTGCATCGCTGCCAAGAGAGAAAAATGTGAGACAAATGAACTGAGAGTAGAGGATGTGTCTCCTCATCTGTTGTTGTAGGGTTTCTGCCTTTTCATTACTAATAATATTGGCTTCGACATTGTGATATCTTGAAAAATTTAGGTTGACTTATAGGAATAATTATAGTTTTATATTGTCAAATTAGATATTTTACGGAATTTGATAAATATATATAGTCAAAAAAAAAAATTTAACAAAAAGATGAGAGAGACGAGTCCAAAGAAAAAAACAAAGGAAGAGGGAAAGTAATAACTAGGTAAGAGATGGATCGTGGATGACAAAGGAATTTGGTATGTTGATTTGGCGAAAAAGAAAGGAAGAACAGGATTTTCTTGAATATGATTAAATACCAAGTTTAAATGTACATGGATATGGCAAGATGTTAGACCTATTTTTTTTTTAAATTCATCTACATATCAAGTCTAAGCGTATGTGAAGTTAACGAGATGTTAAACTTGATTTTTTTGAGCTTGATTACAGGCAAAATATAGATAAATCTGATAAAATATCAAACTCAATTCCCTTGGAATAAACTAAATGCTCAATTCATATGTCTATAAATCTAAAAGGATATTAAACTCCACATCTTCTAATCTATGATATCTCCACATCAAAAAATACAAAATAGAATTTTAAAATCATCATCTTTGGACATGTCAATCAACATCGATATTGATTATAAGGGTTGAGCTCATCAATATTAATATTATATACGAGATAATCATGATCATGAATAAAAAATAACCCTTCTAGGAAACACCTCACTTAAAGCCGCCGGAGAAATCATAGAGATGCTTTAATACTATTCCCTCCAATCATCCAAAATCTTACGAAATCAATTGTTTCAATCTCCAAAATCTTTCAATTGATGTTGAAAAACTGTTTATTCCAAAAAAACATATGCAGCCGATGAAACTGTCCATTTAAAAAAGGCAAAAACAATAATCTCAATGTTAAACCAGAGACCATACAAGAGGACACGTCCTTGAGAATTCAATTTCCCAGTACACCTCCATTGACCTGGTAGCTCTCCTGCAATTGTCAAATCTCTGGCCTTGTTATATGTTTTCATTGATTAGAACGGGCTAAGCTGACAGATAAATCATATTAAAGTTCTAAATAAAATCAGCATGGCAACTGGTAAGTAATAAGCTCTGGATATTAAAATATTAAACGTTTGATTGATTAATTATGCATGATATAAATAGTTTTTTGAAGAGAATAAAATCAATGTATTAAAACCAGATTGATATAGCTGATGATCGGATTAGAAAATCGCTGAAACTTTGACTCAATTAGATTAATTGTTTAAAAAAACAAATGGAATTTCAGACATGTATCAATGATTGCTTTTCAGAATATTTTTTGTTTAAAAATATATTAAAAAAAAAATAGTTTTTAAAAAATAGTTTTAAAATATAAAAACAAAGCCTCAAGGTGTGTTTTGTACTCTAATAACCCAATTAACTTATAATAATCGATATCACTAGTAAAATTGCATGTACCACTTGTATTACTTAAATATAAAAACAAATTTAGTTTTGAATTTTATGATTTAATAAAATCAAGCATTTAACTAAACATAATCTAAATTCATTTTTTTTTAATTAACTATAGATTTCTAAATTTATTAATTTCTATGATAATAAGAACAATTCGAGTTATTTGAAGTAAAAACATAAGCAACATAATTGCTTAACGCAAATTTAATGACAAGGCTTGACATCATTATTTTTAGATTGAAAAATAAAAGAAGTATGAGTAACAGTAATTAAATTTAAGAGAGAAAAATAAATGAATTTATAGTTGATATTTTCAAAATCCTCATAATCATTTTCAAGATAATTTGGTTTTTAAACATTCAAATCTATTTATATTTTAAAAATATATAAATAATTCAAAAAATTCAAGGGAAGCACAAAGAAAATGTAAGAAAAAAGGTGGTGTAGAAGGCAGAAATGTTACCTTAGAATGCTTGTTAATTATGGTACGAGGTCATTATCCTTGTTACTCTTTGCACATAAGGCATCGATAATCACCTGGAGAGTATTCTTCTCTTGTTCTAATTTTATGCACTTTTCTTGAAGCTGAATGAGGTTTGAATAATCATCGTTGTTAATCTTCTTGATCAACAGACTTTTTACTAATCGAAGCTGTCTATTTTCGTGCTGAAGATCCATACTATCTTTCCCACTAGCCTGCACGTAACAATTTTGAGTCTGTTAGTTAATTTGAAATTCAAGTGAAATATTGACACAATTAATCCCTCTGAAGAGAAACTGGATCGCGCTTTCAAAACTTTTGGAGTATTTTGAAATAAACCGAAAGAAAATTGGATAGCTAAGGGATCTAGCAGGCAGAGGTCCAAGTGTTGCTACCATACATGTATATATGATGAACTATATTTTCACACACACACACACATATATATCTATATATATATATATATATATATATGATGCAGTGACTGGCAAAATAGAACGCAGAATTAAGGAGGGGCGAAAGAAGAAAGACGTACTACTTTGCTTGAGAGCACATCCACGACAGTATTTTGTATCTGAAGCTGGTGCTTCAAATGGAGAAGTTCTCTGTTTAATTCTTTCATTTCTTCGTTCTGGGTTCTCACCATCTCCGACTGCTTAACTCCTTCCCTTTTCAACTGTTCATTCTCTCTCTCTAATTTATTATTTTCTTCGGTGAGCACAACCATGTCTTGCTCATTTTTCTCTTTCTTTTCCTACATGATATTTCAATGCGTAAGAATTAAAGATGTGATTTAAATAAATGCATAATAAGACGCAAAAGATAAATATATGGCTGCAGGTACGTAAACAAGTAGTTAATTACGTACCTTGCATCGCAGCCGATATGCCTTGTCAACCTGTCGTTTCTTTTCATCACGATCCAAAGCAGCTTCAGGAGCTTTTCTTTTCTGCTTAGTAGGAGCTGTTTTAGAAGACTCACCAGTTAAAGGTGATGGATGCTGCTCGATTGGGCTGTTATCGATTTCATTGGGTGTAGATGACTTGGTTCCAACTGCACTTAAGATTTAGAAGATCAAAACCTCACAAAGAACTTCTCTTGTCTCTAATAAGCTAACAAAGGGGAAAGAACATAAAATCTTTTATCCACAACAGAAACTAAGAAGATTGAAATTAATAAGCGAAGATCATATTCATCCGACAAAAAAAAAACTATAGGAATCCGGGATCTTGATGGCTTATTTTTCTCCAAAATCATATAGCATGTGCCCATAATTCAGGGGGAAACAACCCTCTAATACGGCCAGATCTGACTCGATCGAATTTACTATAAATTCTGTCCAGAAACAATATGATTGTGTAGCCTGACGCGAACCAGGTTTTGCTAACTGGCTACTGTAAAATAAAGAACAGGGACGGAGGGAGTTTTATTTCAGCTCGCACTGTCTTTTTCTCTAATTACTCGATCAATTTAATGCTTGGATCAACTTACTTTTATTGGGTTGATGTATCATATCTAACAGCTCTGTCAAATTCATATCGATTAGCCGCTACGTACCTGCACAAAATTAACAAAAGCAAACAGAACTAGAGAAAACCACCTCCAAAATAGGATAGCATTTAAAGGAATCAATAACAAGAGAGAGAATACTTGTGAAGCTCAATCTTAACGAAGCGTGTTCATATTTTTCAGAGTTAGAGAGATGAAGAGTGGATGTGTGGATATATAAGCTGAAAAGTGAAGAAACTCGCGATATCGACTTGCGCCACGAATGTATCGAATCATGGCTATCAGATATCGTGCGAAAGATGTCACTGGATCAGCCCATCCATCAGTCTTCACTTTTTGATTTTAATAATTACTTTATCTAGAAACTTAAATGGGTAGATTAGATTCTGTTAGATTGGATTATAAAATAATATTTTAAAATAATATTTTAAAATATAATTTATATTATTTTTTAATATATATTTTTAAATAGAAATTTTTTAGATTTAAAATTTATATAAACTCATATTATTTTATGTCTGATATTTATCAAATAAAAAGAGTAATCTATAAAACTCTGATATCATATTCAATAATTATTTTATTTAAAACTTAAATTATTAAATAAAATTTCAAAAATATAATTTATATTATTTTTATTTTCAAATGACTCCGTGGTGCTCAGTTAGTATTTTATTGAGGTCTGGAATCAATAGTGAGCAAGGTCAACTGGGGCAACGTAGCATACCAATAAAAAGACCAATAATAACAAATTCTGAAAGAAACAAAAAAAAAAGAGTATCTGGAAGCAAATTTTTTTCGTTGACAACAAAAGACCTTTCGTGTCTGGTGCTGTGTCCGAATGTTTTTCTGCAAATGTTTTTCATTGTACAATTTCACAGAAACAAAAGTTCCAAGGGATAGTGAATGGTTCTTTGCTTTCATACACATCACCGTTCAAATTAACTCCGAGTGGTTTGTAATATGACTACTGTAATATTTCTTCCATGTCAGAGAAAGTAGTTCGTTTAGGCCCTTATCATATTTCACACTGAAATCGCAAAAATATACAAGTCAGAGGATGATTCTGTCCTTGATAATTAAAGCTGTGTAATTGGGCCCATGAAATACAGAAGCTTATCACACAAAATGCTAATGCGACACACACAGCACAAAACCCCACTTTTTTTAGACAAAAGTCATATAAAATCCTATTTTTTGGAGAAAGATTTTAAAGGGGTGGATCTTCGATCATTGAAGGATGAATCTGTAATCATCACTTCAGTTTTAAACATTTTTTTTTTATCTGAACTAGTCAAATGTAGACTGGATTGCAAGAAGCTCAGAAGATGAAAATAAAAACTAATGAATTTAGGTTTGCTCTAAGGTCCTAAGCTACTGTTTTCTGATACTTTATGTAATGAATTTATGTTTAGGATTATGATCTAATTCAGTTTGCAATGATCGGCCATCTTCTTGATGGTAATGGAAACTGCTATGAGTTCTTTCCTTGACAAAAAAATCCTATATTGTGTAAAAAGAAAAAAACTTTGAAAGAAAGAAAGAAATTAAAATCAAAGGATTTTCTTTTTTGTTGCTGTTGTAGTCACCGGAATGATTCTTGCATGGCATTAAGGGAAGGAATATCCGATGCTTGGCCATTTAAGAGATAAGAAAGAAAAATTAAGTTTTGGAAAAGATGGATGGACGTTAGTCAATCAAACAGCAGCTACTGCCACCTGCCATCAATTGACCTGAGTTTAAATTCCGCCGACACCAGCAAAGATAATTATATTAAAAAAAATAAAAATAAAATATATAAAAAAAAACACGAGCTAGAAAGACTGAAGGTTGGGATCTCAAAAATTCACCAAATATTCATGCTATTTGTTAAACTACACTTAATAAAAAGGTAATTTAAAGATAACAAAAGCATTTATCATATATTAAATGTAAGTTCTGTAACATTTTCATAAATATAGAAATGATTTTATAAAATTTTCAAGATGGTTTGTATAATTTTATAATAGCATGTTGGGATATTTATAATTAAAACTATCAGAAAACCTAGGATTTCATTTGTCGATGCTGAAAGAAAAAAAAATATGTCATTTAAATTAATTTCTAATAAAAGAAGAAGAAGGCAAGTTATACAGAAAAGACAGCCCATTGGCCCCCTAGTCAACTAGCTCCATGGTAGGTTTCGAAACTCCAACTCCTTAACCTAGGATCCAAGATGTGTGGTGGGAAGAAAGCAATTAGCAGTGGGTGTTGTTTAAAAACACATCTTGGAAAGAGGAAGATAAAACTACGTACTTTTGTAGCTTAAATTCAGTGACAAAAAAGAAAATTAAAGGATGAAATTTTTGAAAAATAATAATTGTCGGTGCCAGTTTTTGGTTCTCGGATTCAAATGGAAGTAATTGCTCAATAGTGGTACCTTATCAGCATTGCTGTCCTTCGAGAGTGCTGTCATTATCTGACACCAAAGCATATTTTCGCAGTTCGAGCATCCTATTTTCATTTTCTAAAATCACCCACTCGTCCAAACTAAAACGTTGTCTCTGTTTTAGCTTGATCCGGCCGCCATAAAGCTGCTAGACGCAGCTAGTGAATCATGGATTTCTTTTATCCCTTGTTGCCAGTGATCCTTTTTTCGAGCCTGGATCATTCGCATTTTCTGCAGCAAACATCTTCCGCATTTTCTACTCATCTTTTCTTGCTGCTCCTGCAAATTTTGAATTATAAACCAAGAAAGGGATAGACCAGGGGTAAGAATCTAAGCAGCAACAGATATATGATAATGTACAGAATCAAAACATTCTCACGTACCCCCACAGTTTCAAGACTCGATACTTTCGGCACACCAAAACCAGAACATTCATTGGTACCAGAAGAAATAATACTCGAGTCTCAGATGAAGATGTCCGACGAGCTGGACACATTAAGGGTCGGAGAGATGCAGTTGTGAGGAATTATGGGCAAGCAAGAAAAAAAAAATTCATTGGCGAAGACTTTACAGAACGTAACGATTTCTGACGCACTACGGCACCAATAGCTGAGGACTCGGTTTATTGGCCGAGAAATTTGGGTTTCAGATCTAGCCAATTGGAACAATCAGAAACCATGTGATCCGTTGTCCTGAACAATTTAAACTGTATGAGCTTCATATTGTAAGAACTCATTGCAAATGACAGTAGGGAATCTTCGACAAAATCGAAAAGGGAAAAATAAACATTGACGAAGACTTTGCATTAAGAAAAGAACAAAAACACATTCATGGGCAATTGCACCATGTGACAAGTCATAGTATATGAGCGTGGGACTAAAATACTAAGCGATGAAAAGAGAAATTTATGATATTTCAGAAGTAATGATGAATATTTACAAAAACAAGAAAGAGAGAAAATTGTATTGAGAGCTTGAAACCCATCAGCTATGATTTTTTATATATTAATATATTAAAATTAAAAATATTAATTTGATCCCGATATAAACACTCAAGTATGTTCTTAATTGAAAGTTTTTGGTCATATTTTAAAATAAATAAAATTTACCCTTTGAGCGAATCTGTCAAATAAATTTCTGTAAGTCAAATGATAAAACTTGATCTAGATTAGTCAAAACAATGAAAATAGGTTAGCGAATAAGATATAAGAGTTGAGTGAATTTAAACTTTATTTTAATATTACAGTGAATTTAACATTGGTTGTTTTAGTAAGGTTAATAATCTCCATTGTTGCAATCATTCACTGTAGTTGATGCATTGCATTTTTCACATAGGTGAACACATTTTTCATATTTGGTTTTGATCAGGTCTCGGTGAGATATTGATGATTCCTTCATATTGTATTAATGGGCATCTCCAAGTTAGCTTTGAGTTGGCAAGAAACTTGTCTTTAGACATCAGGCTCCGATCTACTTCATTTACCCTAGAAAATCCACTATGATAAGTAGGAATCGGAGGTGGTAAATAAACATACAATGCCTGAAAATGAGCCATCCATATAGATGTATGGGAAGCAGTACTATACCAGAGTTCAGCCCATGAAATGCAGATGCTTTACTTGCAAATGCACTAGTTACATCCCATTAGGAAAAAAAAGTTATCAGAAAATTACACTTGCCATATTGCATACAATGAGCATGTAATGGAAACACTAGAACCCAAGCTATGTTTTCACATCGAATGTGAGTTTGAGCAAATTGCCATCACAATCTTGGGTGGATAGGCATGGATGCAATGACAGCCCAAAGCAATAGAAAGTAATCTTAAAACTCTGAAACCACGCTCCTCAAAATTCATCTGATTTGCAAACACTAATAAGGCAGGTGGAATTAACACAACGCAGTTGATTGTTGTATAAAGACACAATCAGAATTTAAGACTAACTAAAAATAAACCAAAAAAAATTGATCCAGATTTAAGGAAGTGGAGGGGGGGGGGGAGGAACCCAACTGGAGGCACTTCAAGTCAGCCACTAAAGAGTTTAAACGAAACTTCATGGATAAACATATCAAGATCCAGCTAGAGCAGACGGGATGCACATCACACGATCACGTTGCACAGGATAGCAGTAAAATGCAAGGCAGAAAGAACATAGACTTCATGCAGAATACACAATTAGACTGAACCAAGGTAAGAGTATGCAAGAAACCAGATAACTGGATAGAACCATGGAAAAAGTAGGCATCAACAGGATCTTTTAATTAATAAAATTTCATCATTCTTCTTAAGTTATAATGGATGCACATCCATCAACATTCACGATTATATCACCGTGATCATTAATATTTTCAGAGATGCGAGTAATACTCTCTATTCACCAGCAGCAGCAGAGACAGTTAGACTGAACCAAGCCGTGAGAAGTGCAAATCAGTTAACAAGACTGAACCATAGAGGCTCTAAGGCACTAATTGTGTCTTAAATTTAATGAAATCCTCTGCGCTCTCCTTAAATTTTTAATGGATCAGCATTCATGGGTGGTTCATCGCAGATTTACAAAGATCAGAGAGACAAACACCATTATTTGCGCCAACATATGTTGAGGCACTGTCAGCTCTTCTAAACCCATACAGATCACATTAATGGTCTAACACTCCTCTATGAATAACTCTAGAATAAAAGGTGAACTGTGCATTATGGGTTGGATTTGTTAAGCTTGGAAGTAAACTTCCACCGCGCGTGACCATAAAACGACCTATCCATCTAGTTGCTTTGCTGACGAGGAAAGGAAAGGATGCACCAAGCAAGCCTATCCACCCAAATTGGAAGTGAAGAAAGAATGGGAAGGATCCTTCCCTTCCTTCCTCATCCATCGTCCCTAACAAACTCACAGCAGAAATACAATTATACAAATTACTGGAATTAATCTTAAACCTAATCCAATTTGAGTTATCTTTTTAATAAGAGTTGTAATCAAGCCCTCGCGAGCAATTTTATACGATAAAACAACAACGAAGCTTGCTTAAGAAAATTCGAAAAAACTGAATCAAAATCATTCATGGAGAGTTACCTGCCGCTTTTGGATCATAATTTAATGAATCAAAATCACTCATGGAGAGTTACCTGCCGCTTTTGGATCATAATTTAATGAATCAAAATCATTAAAGAAACGATTGAGCCGATTGCTTGATAATCACTTTCGTGGTCAAGATATAAATCAAAATAATAATAATTGCAGGTGTTGAGTAGTTTACCTGCTGCTTTTGGGTAATGCGTGGGGAATCATCTCTTCCGATAAACCGTGACTGATCTATCTTCACGGAGAGCTATGAGTGATTTTAACAAGTAAATATGAAAGAGTGGAGTCGCGTGAGACACCTTCCATGCCGCGGGATTCTTTCTTCCGACAACGCCCGATTCTCCTCCTCCAACTTTCCCCCTATTTTTTAATTCAAAATTAGTGCAAGTAGATCAGGGTTAGTGAAGTCTGTCCGGTTATTTAGGCTTGATTGTTTTAGTTTTGTCCCTGAACTAATGTTCTACATCAAATGATACATTGAACTAAAAGAACTTCTAGTTTTCATCCCTGAACGCTAATAATGTTGCAATGTGATCCCTAATTTTTTATATTGCGGGCACATTCATGAACACGATTCATGAGTAGGAGGCAGCCACTCCCCAGAGTCAACAAGAGGTCTATCAAAGATTGTATATTTAGGTGTGAATCGGTGTGTATAATGAACTATAAAACTGCTCCATGTCTAAAATTCAATTAATTTTGAAGTATTTTATAAAATTTAGTGGGGGTTATATATGCGTGCATATAATCCTTGTTTTTTTTAACTCAAGGGTTATGTTAGTTTTTACCTAGGCCAAACAAAACACAAAAAATTATGTTATTTAATGACAACTCTCCTTTGTTATATTTTAGGATTAATCTGGAATCAAATTAAATTATCTCAAGATATATTTTCAAGAGCCCGGTGCTCATGTTTTAATCAATTTCTATAAGCACCGGCTCTAGGACGGTGTAAATAAGAACAAAGATTTTATTTTTATTTTAAAGATGTTAGATTGAAAATAATGGGATGGGAATAGAAATAAAAATAAAAATTAAATATTTTTTTAATTTTTTTTAAAAAAGAATGACTAACATTTTTATTCATCCAGTATCGTCATTTTAATCACTATCAATGTTATCACTGGTGATGGTAATATCATTAATTCTCCAATGTTATCACTGGTGATGGTAATATCATTAATTCTCCAATGTTAATATATTTGTTACTTCTTTAAAACAAAAATAGCTTATTGAATAATCATGCAATTATGGCATTGGACATTGACTATTGTTATCAACTGAGTTTATTTATTGTAAGAAACATATATAACATTGATTTTTTTGAGGCATATAACATTGGTAAATAATTTCAATGTATTTTTTTTTATATGGATATCTGGGTCAACTTACGTGCACCTCGACTAATTCCATAAGTCTTGAAATTAACGACTAATTAAAATCTTCAATTACCCTAATTGAAATTAAAAGGTATTATTACAAGTAGGGTGGATAATTATCAATATCCCAGAAACTAGCGTCAATTATTGTTTCCCATGTTTTGCTTCATCACTTCCCTGGCAATAAGATAAAAGTATATATGTAAAAAAAAAGTTAGGCAATCACACAAAACTAAGTAAGTTTCAGGCAACAAAAATAAGAGAAGGAGAGAGAGCTAACCTCAGAAATTGAGTGAGTTCAGTGACCATGGAAAAGTTATTGTCTTCTCGTGCTTTTAAAATTTTGAATATAAGACACAGGCGTTGTTGATTGTATAGAGTTTGTCGCCATATCAGTGATATTTCTTTGTTGAGTTGATCACGCTGATATTCAATCTCTTCAAAGCTCCTTCTGACTTCCATTTGCCCATCTTTGATGCGCTGTTGCTGTTCACTTATCTTTTTCATGTCTTCTTTCAAGCTTTTCATGTTTGCCTTTTGTTTTCGGTATTGTTTTGATTTCTGTATGCAAAATATATAGTTTTAATGAAAAATAACCAAGTTTTCCCAACATGATTTAGTTTTTTATATATGAAGCGAGCATTTTTTATTTTTTATTTTTTTTACAAATGATAGGGACAATGCATAAGACATTCGTCTTATGGTCCTCAACTTTTCTAGTATGGTTAACAAATACAAGTGGGTCTGGTCCTAGGTTTGCTCTCTAGAGGTCATTATTTCAAGCCTCGCAACCCTCGGGTTCACTGAATACTGGTAATTGATCATTTATTTTAGGACTTGTAGGATTAGTCGAGGTGTGCTCAACCTATCCTGGACACTCACATTAAAAAAGAAATTCAGAGTGGAGCCATTTCTTATGATCGAGAGAATCAATCTGGGTCTTGTTGTTTTGGATAAATCTAAACTTGTGTAATTCACTCACTCCACATATCATAAAAGTAGAATTTTGTGGTAGCCACATTGGAAAATGTCGAAATTACAAAGACATCATGAATATAAAACTGTAAATTTCATTACTGAACCAGTTTTGAAGGATAATTTGAAGCGGGATATGTAGTGACAAGTTCTAATTCTTAAAGTACTTACCTGAAATCTCTTCATTGTAATTGCCCGCCTCCTATACCGGACGAACTTGCTGCATCCCTCGTTCACTGACAAAGGGTTCCTAAGTCTCAGAAATCTCCTCTCCATCACGAACTCTAAGCCTATTCAATCTATTCACCTTGAGAAATCTTGCAATCTCCGGCTAGCAGTATTTATTTTCGAAAGTTTCAAGAGCATCCGTCCTATTTATAGAGACGAAAACTAAAGTCCAAGTCTTCCTCTCTCTCTTTTTCTCAGAACCAGTGCACATCAATTCTGCGCTATGTCGGATTAATATAAATTTTAAGAAATTGTTTTTTCCCTTACAGACAACGCTCTCCCCACAAAGTATTTCTTGAATTATTTTAAAAATATACACTTGATCCTAACAAATAAATAGGTGGTAATGCATTAAAATGATCATCCTAACAAATAAATAGGTGGTAATGCATTAAAATTATCATGAGGGATTTTATTTTATTTTATGGGATTAAATTTGAGTGAGAGTAGGTCTCCTTAGCGATAGTTTTCCACTTATAACTAGAACAAGGCGCCAAATTCTTGGTTTCAATTATCCTTACAAGTTGATTAATTAATTAATTGAATTAAATAAAACATTCAAGTTAATTTTTAAAATGATTCTGCGCGTTGATTCGCGCGTTCTCGTGGTTGATCGAGCGATCTGTTTGGTTCACTCGACCGCTATGCGGACCAGCTCAAATCATTTCTCGGATATAAAAAAAAAGATTCGCGCGTGTATAGTTGTTCTTCTCTCCCTTTCGTTATTCTTTCACAGGAATTTCTCCGTCGTTGGATACAAATAACTTTTGACTTTTCCCGTTAAATTAATTATTAACAAAAGCAAACGCAATGGCCATATTAATTTATGCTTAAACACTGTATTGTGTTTTAATCAAGAGTTGCTAAAGAAAGAAAGAAATTTCACATCTCACAATAATAATAATAATTAACCCTTCTAGATTACGTTTAATTAGTATTTTTTTAATAGAAAATATAAATACAAAAAAAGATATAAATGTTTATCATATAAAAATAGATTAATTAAAAACAAAGTCAAACCCAAGACTAGGCCCGAACCCTGGAGCTGAACTCATGAGCATGTCAGCAAGTTCATACTATTTGTTAAGAATCAATTGTAACTTTTCAACTGTTTATTATATTATAAATTATAAGAAATCTCATTTCTTTTTCATGTATTGTGTGCTTAGTGACTACATTTTCTATTTATTTAATCTCTGACATTTGCAGTGAACTAATGGCCAAAACGAGATGGAGACAAAGCAAGCTTTTGATCTATGGGATGGGATCAAGCACTAACCAGTATAACTAAAGTCAACTATATTGTATACGATACAGTTTATTCTAATATATATATATATATATCAAAGCAAGCTTTTGATCTATGGGATGGGATCAATCACTAACCAGTATAACTAAAGTCAACTATATTGTATACGATACAGTTTATTCTAATTTATATATATATATATATATATATATATATATATATATATATATATATAATTAAAGCCTAATTTATATATATATATATATATATATATATATATATATATATATATATATATATATAATTTCATTTAAAAATTTAAATTGATAGGTAAAGTTCTATAATATGGTTTATATTATTTTCTAACACCTCATCCTCAAATGAAAATTTTTTAGGTTTAAAACTTGTATAGGATCACATTACCTTGCGCTTGATTTTTTTTTTATCAAATAGAATGAGAGGTGAAATTTGAACTCATGATCGTTGGGTCAACAGGTCTCTGATACCATATTACAGAATCATCTCATCTAAAAGATTAAGTTTATAGGTGAGGCTCCAGAATATAATTTATATTATCTTTTAATATATATATATATATATATATATATAGTAGAGTCAACTATATTGTATACAATATAGTTTACTTTAGTTATATATATTACTATGCATAATTTTGTTATGTCAATCATTTCTTTCATTATATAATCAATGATAGATTTATAGATAAAAAAACACATCAAACAAAATACTTATTAGCATAATTTCGTTGATATTTCCATAGATGAATATGATATATCATCAAAAAAAATTTTTTGTAATTTCATTGGTGATTTATATTTATATCACCTATAAATTCAGTGATTAAATAGTGACAGTGGGATTACCATTAATTTCTTTTGAACTCTCTGAAAGACACCCATGAATGTATAATTTACGCACAGGAACACCTTAGATACAAACTTTTCAAAGATATAATTGTATATTAATAGTCCACCATCATGGCATTGTAATTGCACATCTCTCTCTCTCTCTCTCTAAGCGCCATAACCATCATTGTTCACCTTAACTTTAAGCCATCAGCATTCACCTCAACCCACTCTCTCCCTCTCTAATCGCCATAACCATCATTGTTCACCTTAACTCTAAGCCAGCAGCATTCACGCTCAACCCACACGCACCACCGTTTTCTCTCAATCCTAAACCACCATTGTTTATCCTTTACAACATGGTGGTCAAAGCTTCTTCGTTTTCATGCTTAGATTTTCTCAAAATTATTTCAACAATATTATTGCTAAATTGGCTGGTCCCGTCGTCGTCGTCGTTTACCGTTGATGATGTCTATAATGGTGATGGCTGAGGAGGATTTGTTTAGTTTTGGTGTTTAATGGTGCTTGTGATGGCTATGGTGGTAATTTGAACCTGCGGGTTTGATTTAGAGCAATGTTGTTGATCTCATTTCATTTCGATTAAAAAGGCCACAATGTTTTGTATTAATTAAAAAAATTAGATAAAATAGTGTAGTTTTTATCTCGTTTAAAATTTTAGTCCGTTCAGGAAATTTCACCCAAATTTCAGTTAGAATATTTTGGTTTCGTTCTGTTCGTTCCATTTTATCCAAATAGTATTTTTTTTTAAATAATGAATAGTTTTACAATATCAATCATATTTCTTAATTCTACCATTAGATTGATATGAAATTTTACAAGGAATCTATTAACAAACTACAAAACACAAATATTAGATTTACTATAAATAAACTAGATTTTATTTGTTAAGATTTTTTATATTTATGATATCAGATGTAGTAAAACTACAAAACACAAATATTTATTTACTATAAATAACTTCTATCGAAGAACTTACGAAGAAATAAATAAATAAATAAAAAGTCTTTATAATCTAAAAATTTTGAGATTTGATAATATAAAGTATTCTAAAACTTTTTTGATTTTTTTTCTAGATTAATCGCTCGTTTTATTATCATTGTTAGAATTTAAAACAATATTATATATTTGCGATAAATATGATGGAAAAAAAATGTCGCTATCAAAGATTTTCATTAGACAATGTGTATGATTATATCTCAACAAATTCTCGATATATAAATTATAAAAATGATACCCCCCCCCTAATTTTTTTTTATTACTACAGTTAAACATGCAAGAAAATATATTATTTGTGGGTATCCTCTTTTCTCCCACCAATTTACTCTCATTCTTCTTCTTCTTCTTGTTTTTTTTTTTTTAATAATCGATATATTGAAAAAGAAAATGGCAATTTAAAGAATGGCAAGAAAGTAGAGTCGCTGCCGGCTATTGTTCCGCTGTCTTCCATTTATCTCCATCTAAAAGCTCAATTATTGGAGAGAAGAGAAATCATCGCAAGCTATCGAGAGATCATATTCGAATAGGTTAAAGTTGTCGAGCGGCTCGGTGAGGTTCTCGACTGATCAGTGATCACTCCCTTACCAACTCTCAAACAATCTCTTTATATACCGCTCGCTTTTCCGTATAATTTCCCTGTAGCTGCGAGTTTGTTTTGATCTGCAAATAAGATGGATCCTCGTGGTTTGGCACCATGCTCCTACCCTGAGGCTACCATAAATAGTAAGTGTCGCTTGTTGCTTATCCTATAGCGTAGATTTCATCACTGGTGCATGTTTTTTCTTTCTTTTGTGTTTTGTTTGTCCAAGATATCATAAGCTAGGTCGTCTTGCAACATCATTTTGATGAAATCATCTCAAATCTTGACGGTTGGCTCTCAAAAAAGCGACCCTTTTTCTGTCACTAATGAAATTTGATGCAGGAGGTTTGGGACATGTCCTCGAGTAACGAATCTATTGAACTCATGAATTGTTAACCACTCTTTAATTAACTCCATGTTATTTCATTCTCTCTTTAATTATACTTGTTAGCACGAGGTGAAAGTCGTATTCCTGGAAGATCACGAGAGCAGACAGGAAAGAAGAGAAAATATGATGATGCTGGGAAGCATAGCAAAGGTTTTAAGGTAAACAACACCCTGCTCTTTCTCACTTAAGCTGAGATGAAAATTAAAAAGCAGCTGTCCCCCCCTGGTTGTTGTCTTGCAGAAAAGGAAAGAAGGGGTGAAGCAGGTCTTGAACAGTCTTGGTAAACAAGTTCAACAGTTGGACAACATCATAGCAGACCAAGAAAATCTCACTGATAAATTAATGCATCGGACGACGGTACAGCTCTTCTCCTTGTTAGATTGTTAGCATTTTCATCCATTGATGATTTTAAAATAAGAATTTATCATGCACGCGTCTAGAACCTAATAATCAATCGGTAATTGGCGCTTGGTTTTCTGTGTGATATCATATATTATTAATGATCTTGCAGCTTGGACCTGAAGCATTTGAGGTGCTCAGAGAGGAATCTGCCATCTTATTTCCAGATTCCGATGATTTGGATGTCTTGATGTTGGAAACGAAAAGGCTTTCTGACATCATCTCGCCATTGAAACATCGGAGCGAGATGCTTGACAAACGAGTTCAACTTTTGTGCGAGATGATGTTGCTGGAATGCTAATCTTCATGTTATCTTTGGATAATATTTATGTATGTTTCTGTAGAGTTTTGGCAGTTAGATTCTAAAGCCTCAGAGCTTACGTCCCGTGAGTTTCACTGTCGCTCAATACCCTATTACAAGTCGGGATATAAAGGAGGCCCATTAGTTTCTTGCTTCATGAGGAGTTCAATAAAGGTGGAATCTTTGAAAATAATTTTGACGGTATTTTTTTTCCTAATATTTTTGAAGATGGTAAGAATTGGGTTGTGAAAAAGTGTATGGTTTCGTGTTAGAATTATTGTCGGTTAAATAAAAAAACAAATTGTTATATAGTTTTTTTCTTAATTCCATAAACACGGACATCATTTGATCTTTTTAGAATGATTGATTAAGGTTATGTTTGACACTACTTTTCAAAAAAATTATTTTTTATTTTTAATTAAAAAAATTAATGTTTTTCAATTATTTTTATGTGTTGATATTAAAAATGATTTAAAAAAATTATTTTGATGCATTTATAAATAAAAAAACACTTTCAAAATCAACTTCAACCAGAGTATCAAATAGTAATTTATCTCAAATGTTTCATTCTATCCTAATTTACAGTTCAAATTTACCTATATTAATTATTATTTTAAGGTTTGACTTTTTAAAACTAAACGATTCTTTTCGTAGCAGCTAAAAAAATGCAAAATACATAGTTTGCTCTTTTTATATATTTAGCTAATACATGTCAAACAAACATGTTTTAAATAAAATTTAAATCATAATAATAGATGTTTATCTCATGTTTTTAAAATATCACATGTACTTTTTATTAAAAAAAAATAATTGAAATTGTGACACGTCACTTAAATTGATTTTTTTTTTCAATTGAATTTTACATGATTTCTAAGTTTAGGTTTTCTATGAACTACCTCCCTTGGACATTTTAACTAAATATCAAGGACATAACTAATACAATTATACATATAAAAATTATTGAATACAACATTTAAAATACAAAACATATCGTTTACTTACCTCATTTAAAATAATGCACAATTTTTATATCAAAATATATATGTATAAGTTATATCAGTGTTATGTTAGTTTTCTGAAACCAAATTTTATAAATATATATTACACTGACGAGTAAAAATATTTAGTTTATTATTACATAGATATGTTAAATAAAATATATCCAGTAAAAATCTAAAAATTATGTGGTTTAAACCTATATGGATGTAAACGCATAATCATTGACAAATATGTTCTCAACACAAAAAATAATAATAGAATAATAGTATGCATGGTAAGCATATACTCAAACTTGCAATTGGTATAAAATAAAAAGTCATGCATGCTACTAATAAAATCAATTATGTTTAAATTAAAACAATAATGATACTTACTTGTTGAGGCTCTTTAAATTAATGATTTTTTTTATTGTTGTCAAAGATGAATTATTTGCACTTGAAACTTTATTACTCCTCACTTGTACAACTTACTTAGATGTTTGTCATATACCTATCAAGATTTCAACATCACATTGGTTTAGATGCAATTCTAAACAAAATCTTTGAAGAAATAATTATATAACTCAAATATCTCATAATAAAAGTAACCTAAATCCTGAATTTAAAAGGAAAATCAAAGCATGTAAAGGAGAAGAGAAACCCTAAAAATAAGATTAGAAAGAGTGTAAGAATATGAAAATTTCAAGTTCGAAACTCGTTATTCATTTTATTTTTTATAATGAATTTTGATAGCCAGGAGGTTGAAATATTAATAAAAATTAATTCTCATCATCATCATCAATATTAGTCACCATAAATTAAGAACTGCATATAGAAAAACATAGTAGGGTAAATTAAATATCATACATATAGCCACTATATTATCCTTGTAAATTACATCGAGGTTTTTTTTAGATTTGTTTCTCAATATTCACCCATAATTTAATTAATTAAAACATATTTCCAACAAGTTTGAATGAAAAATAAATAAATAAAAGAAGATAATGGGAGAAAAATACCTCATGTAGGAATTGAATTAACATAGTCGGAGATATAAAGACAAATTAAAAATTCATCTTGTTATAAAGATAAATTAAGCTATTATCTCCCTAAGAAAAAAAACATGAAATAGAATAAAAGATGCATGTTAGCAAACTAATCCAAAGATAGCAAATTAGGTTTAGATTTTCAAACTTTTTTTTAAGGGGTGGATTGCAATTTTTGTTTCTGTTTTTGAGAATCGGCCAATACATAATTAGACTTTTTAAGAAATTTCTTTATTAAAACATAGTAGGGTAAATTAAATATCATATATATAGCCGCTTCTTTGGAAACTTGACATAGGAAACAACTTAGGTTATTGAATTATCAAATTAATTAATGAGTTATTTATTTAATTCAAATTCATTATTTATATTATAATAGCATTATTTGGATAAGTTAATCAAATTGCAAATAAATCTAAAAAGTTAATCAAATCACGAGCTACCCTGCCAAAGTTAATTGAATTTGTTTGAACTAATGTCTATTTTTATTTAATTTAGATAAAGTTCAAATAATAATAGCTAATTCTTTTCAAAATACTTCTTACTTGGAAATATATATATATATATATATATATATATATATATATATATATATATATATATATATATATATATATGATCTAAAAAGATAAAGAAAACTTATTTGAAGAAGGAATAAATAAATTATAAAAAAAATACTTTTAAAGCACAAAAATAAACTGTCTTTTAATTTTTATTTTAAAATATTGGATTCCTTTTATCCCTTGTAGCCAGTGATCCTTTTTTCGAGCCTGGATCATTCGCATTTTCTGTAGCAAACATTTTCTAATCATCTTTTCTCGGTCTTCCTGCAAATTATGAATTATAAACCAAGAAAAGGGATAGACCATGGGTAAAAATCTAATTAGCAACAGATATATGATAATGTACAAAATCAAAACATTCTCACGTACCCCCACAGTTCAAGACTAGATGCTTTTCGGCAAACCAAAACCACAGCATTCATTAGTACCAGAAGAAATAGTAATCGAGTCCCAGATGAAATGTCCGGAGAGCTGGACACATTGAGGGTCGGAGAGATGCAGCTGCGAGGAATCACGGGCAAGCAGGGTTTTTTTTCCTCTTTAGATGACAAAAAATAAAATAAAAAAACAATCACTGGCGAAGACTTTACAGAACGTAACGATTTCTGAAGAGGTCACCACGGCACCAATAGCCGAGGACTCGGTTTTACTGTCCGAGAAATTTTGGTCTCAGATCTAGCCGATTGGAATAATCATCAATCATGTGATCCGTTGTCCTAATTAATTTAGCCCTTGTTTATTACAGTTTTAAAAATGTTTTTTTTTAAAATATTATTTTAATATATTTCTAAATACAAATACTTTTAAAAATAATTTCAGTCACCCCATTTACATTTACAGTCATTTAAACGGTTTGAGCTTCATATTGTAAGAATTTATTGCAAATGACAGTAAGGAATCTGACACAATCGAAAAAGGAAAAGTAAACATTGACGAAGTCTTTGCACTAAGGAAAAAAAGCATTTATGGGCAAGTGCACCATGTGACAAGTCATTGTATATTAGCATGGGACTAAAATACCAGGGTATAATATTTCAGAGGTAATGATGAATATTTACAAATACAAGAAAGGGAGAGAAAATTGTACTGAGAGCTTGAAACCCATCAAATATGATTTTATTTCCAGCGGCAGAACCTACCAGGGACAAATAATAAATTTTTAAGTAATTAATATGAATATAGACTTTGAATTTAGGGACAAAAGGAATGATAATACCTTCCTTTTCGAATTTTTTTTTTATTGATATATATTTGATCCCGATACACACACGCAAGCATATTCTTAATTGAAAGTTTTTGGTCATATTTTAAAATAAATAAAATTTACTCTGAGTTAATCTGTCAATTAAGTTTCTATAAGTCAAATGTTAAATTTGATCCAAATTAGTTAAAACAATGTAAATAGGTTAATGAATAAGATATAAGAGTTGAGTGAATTTAAATAGTATTTAAAAAAAATGGTTTCTTATAACATTATATATTTATCGTGACAATTTTAAAAAATCCATTTCAAAATCTCAATTTGGGTAAATTGAGACAAAATATAAGAAAATAATTTAAAAAAAAACAAAAAAAAGAAAAATATTGTCATTATCATTATTATTATTATTATTATTATTATTATTATTATATTTTTTTAACTCAAGCTTTTTATCCTATCCTTTTCATAATTTGACTTGGAATTAGAACTGATACTCATGAAAAAAAGAAGATAAAGTTATTAGTTGATGATCAATTTGATATTTTATTTTAAATGATTTAAAACAATGAAAGGAAAATTCAAAACTTGTCAATTCAATGGCGGGCTTAATTGAAAAGGTAAAAATGTTGTTTGCGCGTGTAAACCCCCCGCTACTGTTGGTGGTATCATCTAGACAAAGATTTTTTTTAATGACAACACATGTTGATAAAAGACAATTAGAATTTCAGACTAACTAAAAATAAATTTCATGGACAAACATTTCAAGATCTAACTAGAGCAGAAGGGATGAACATCACATTGCACATGATAGTAGAAAAGACAAAACCAAGGCAGAAAGAACATAGACTTGATGCAGAGTACAGAATTAGACTGAACCGGATAACTAGATAAAACCATGGAAAAAGTAGGCATCAACAACATCTTTTAATTAATAAAATTTCATCCTTCTTCTTAGGTTATAATGGATGAACATCCATCAACATTCACGATTATATCATCGTGATCATTAATATTTTCAGAGATGCGAGTAATACTCTATTCACCATCAACAGCAGAGATAGTTAAACAAAACCAAGCCGAGAGAAGTGTAAATCAGTCAACAAGACTGAACCATGGAGGCTCCAAGCACTAATTGTATCTCAAATTTAATGAAATCCTCTGCGTTCTCCTTAAATTAATCAACATTCATGGGTAGTTCATCGCAGATTTACAAAGATAAGATAATTTATGTAATAGTTAGAGATTTAGCATCAGGTTTTGAGACTAATAGACATTTTCTTCATGTGTAGCTATCAACTAACTATTGAAGTTTTTATCATATATCACATGATCCAATGGATTCAACAAAACACGGTGAAGCATGTCAACAATTTTTAATTCATATGCCCAAACAACATCAATGTAATGCCAAAAACAAATCAGCATATAGACTAGATGAATAATTTAATGGATTCGCTTATCATTAGCCACCACCATGATCCTAGAAAAATAATGTGACTTATTCACCAATCTTCATTTCTAGCACCTCAAAGTCTCTACGTAATGCATGGAGTTGAGCACAGTTTGACTGTCACATTCCCTTGATATTTTGTTTTTATCGAATCCCATAGCTGCTTGGAGGTTTCTTTCTAAAGAATTGTCTTCAAGATTGACTTGTCGACTGAAAAAGATAGTTTTTAACCTTTAGATCTTTGAGTTTACAATCCTCAAGGGTTCTTCTTTGTGCAGCAGTTAGTGTCTCTTCTTTACCGGGTTTTGTAAAACCAATTTCGATGAGGCACTAATATTCTTTTGATCTCAAAAGGTTCTTCATCAATAGACTCCAGTGATTGTAGTCTCCATTGAACCTAGAAATCCTCAACAAATTTTGCCTTTCAGCATCCATCTCTCAATCACTCTGTTTCTCATAGTGTTTCTCTCTTGTTTTTCTCACAAATTTCACTCACGGTGTCTCTCTCACATACAGTGTTTCTCTCTTGTTGGTTAGGATACTATTGTTCCTAAACTGTAACATCCAGGCTTTACTCAACTAGACTCTGTTACCACTTTGTTACACTTAATGAAGTCAAGAACAACAGCTTGCTTAAAGATATACACGAAGTGGCCAAGATTGCTCCCTTTATTGAAACACCGTTGTGGCTTAAATAGCTTTACAATAATAACAACAAAATCAGAAAGCAACATCATGAGAAATCTCAAAAGATCAGATTTGAAAATAACAACACTCTTAGAAACTAGCACAACCTTATAGACTAGGATTTTATTCTGACGGAAAAGACTCGGTAAACTCCTTAAATTAAGTAACCAACTTCATCAGTTGATGGGTATTTGTCAAGATCCAGGAATAAACTGAAGAAGGATCGTCAATTTAAGGGAGAGAAATGTTGTGAAAATTGACTTAGTATTCAGATTTTTATGCTTTTTATTATTTATGTTAATAATAATCCCTGAATGTAAAGGCTTTGATATGGTCTTTGGCTATGACCCATGTTATTTGTTGTTGTTATTGTTGTTACATTTGCTACATTCTTTATGGCTATATAAAGCCACTAAGTGCCTGTTTGGCTAGCGGCTAAACCGGCATTTCAGCTAAAATTCAATTTTTTTTTTTGTATTTTAAATGAATATATTTTGATGTTTTTAGATCATTTTGATATGCTGATGTCAAAAATAATTTTTTAAAAATAAAAAAAATATTATTTTGATGTATTTCAGCATGAAAAGCACTTCGAAAAACAACCACAACCGCACTTCCAAACACCCCCTAAATATGTTTAATATGACATCGAATTACAATTCCAGTAAAGCAAGTTTATCCGTCTGTCCGTTCATATAGGCTTGACTGTTTTGATTATGTCCTTGAACTATAGTTCCACGTCAAATTATACATTGAACTAAAAGAACTCCTAGTTTTCATCCATGAACTCTAAAAATATTGCAATTTGATCCCTAATTTTTTATATTGCGGGCACATTCATGAACACTATTCATAAATAGGCAGTCACTCCCGAGTAAACAAAAGGCCATATCAAAGATTGTATATATGTGTGTGAATTGGTGTAAAATGAATTATAAAACTGCTCTATGTCTAAATTCAATTAATTTGAATTATTTTATAAAATTTAGTGGCGGCTATATATATGCATGCATATAATCCTTGTTTTTTTTAAACTCTAGGGTTATGTTGGTTTTTACCTCGGTCAAACAAAACACAAAGAATTATGTTATTTAATGACAACTCTCCTTTGTTATATTTTAGGATTAATCTAGAATCAAATTAAATTATCTCAAGATGTATTTTCAAGAGCCCGGTGCTCATGTTTTAATCAATTTCTATAAGCACGGGCTCTTGGAACTTAAGATTAACAAGAAATAAAACGGTGTAAATGAGAACAAAGATTTTATTTTTATTTTAAAGATTTTAAAGATGTTTGATTGAAAATAATGGGATGGGAATAGAAATGGAAATAAAAATTAAACATTTGTAAGGATAAAATCTTATTTTTTTTATAAAAAAAGAATGATCTAACATTTTTATTCATCCAGCATCGTCATTTCAATCACTATCAATGTTATCACTGGTGATGTTAATAACATTAATGCTCCAATGTTAATATATTGGTTACTTTTTTAAAACAAATATAGTTTATTGAATAATCATGCAATTATGGTGTTGGGCATTGACTATTGTTATCAACTGACATTGATTTTTGGAGGCATATAACATTGGTAAATAATTTCAATATATATTTTTTTGAACGTGGATGTCTGGATCAACTTACATATACATCGACTAATTCCACGAGTACTGAAATTAACTATCAATTACAATCTTCAATGACCCTAACTAATATGAGACTCAAACTAATAATCTCTGGGGAGCAAACTCAAGGCTTGATCAGTTGAGCTACAACCCTCATAATTCATAATTTCAATTCATGCACAAGTGCTAATAGTTGAATGAATTTTTACTAGGAATCTTGAACTTCAACAATCTCTAAAGTGAAGTAAACTTCACATAGTGGAGAAGTTGTTTGTAATTAAATTAAATTAAAATGTATTATTACAATAAGTAGGGTGGATAATTATCAATATCCCAAAAACTAGCGTCAATTATTGTTTCCCATGTTTTGCTTCATCAGTTCCCTGGCAATAAGATAAAAGTAAAAAAAAAAAAAAGAGTTAGGAATCACACAAAACTAATTAAGTTTTAGGCAACAAAAAATAAGAAAATGAGGGAGAGCTAACCTTAAAAATTGAGTGAGTTCAGCGACCATGGAAAAGTTGTTGTCTTCTCGTGCTTTTAAAATTTTGAATATAAGACATAGGCGTTGTTGATTGTATAGAGTTTGACGCCATATCAGTGACGTTTCTTTGTTGAGTTGATCACATTGAGATTCAATCTCTTCAAAGCTCCTTCTGACTTCCATTTGCCCATTTTTGATGCGTTGTTGTTGTTCACTTATCTCTTTCATGTCTTCTTTCAAGCTTTCCATGCTTGCTTTTTGTTTTCGGTTTCGTTTTGATTTCTGTATACAGAATATATGATTTTAATAAAAAATAATCAAGATAATTTTGTTTTTTATATATGAAGTGAGCATTTTTTTTTATTATTTTCTTTCAACTGATGGGGACAATGCATAAAACATTCCTTTTACAGTCCTAAACTGTCGAGTGTGGTTAACAAATACAAAGTGGAAATTCTGATGAATGTAGCTAAGAAGTCTGATTCTAGGTTTGTTGTGTAGAGTTTAGCAGATCAAGTCTCGCAACTCTCGAGGCCACTAAAATCTAGTAATTGATCATTTATTTTAGAGCTCGTGGAATTAATTGAGGAGCGCGTAAACTAATCTGGATACTCATGTTATAAAAAAAATAAAGAGTAACTCAACAGTCACGAGTTCGAATCTCACTATACTCATTTTATTCGATAAAAATCAAGTAAAAGGTAGTGTGAGCCTATATACAAGTTTCAAGTTTAAAAAACTTTAACTTGAAGTAGTGTATTAAATAATAATATAAATTATATTTTAAAATTTTATCTAATAATTTACATTTTTAAATGATTCACACCTGACACCTTTTTTTTTATGATCTAGAGAATCAATCCGGGTCTAGTTGTTTTGGGTGAATCTTAAATTGTGCAATCTACTCACTCCACGTATCATTAAAGTAGAATTTGGTGGTAGCCACGTTGGAAAATGTCGAAATTACTAAGACCTCATGAATATAAAAAACTGTAAATTTTATTACCGAACGAATTTTGAAGGATAATTTGAAGCGGGATATGTAGTGACAAGTTCTAATTCTAAAAGTACTTACCGGAAATGTCTTCATTGCAGTTGGCCGCCTCCTATACCGGACGAACTTGCTGCATCCCTCGTTCACTGACACAGGGTTCCTAAGTCTCAGAAATCTCCTCTCCATCACGAGCTCTACGCCTATTCAATCTATTCACCTTGAGAAATCTTGCTAAGCAGTGTTTATTTTCGAAAGTTTCAAGAGCACCCGTCCTATTTATAAAGACGCAAGCTAAAGTCCAGGTCTTCCTCTCTCTCTCTTTCCCAGAACCAGTGCACCTCAATTCCGCGCAATGTCGCATTAAGAAATTGTTTTTTCCCTGACAGACAACGCTCTCCCCACAAAGTGCTTCTTGAATTATTTTGAAAATACGCACTTGACTTTTACAGGAGACTTTTAACCTAACAAAGCGAAATTTGCATAGTGTTCCATGCATTGAAATGATCATAAGGGATTTTATTTTATTTTATTTTCTGGGATTAAATTTGAACAAGGCGCCAAATTCTTGGTTTCAACTCTCCTTACAAGTTGATTAATTAATTAATTGTTTAGTCTTGGCGACAACAACCAATTGTGACGGGAACCTTTTTTTTTAGCAATCGCTTCACATTTTACGCTTCACGTATAAAAACAATCACCAATACTTGCTCAATCTAAACGACATGGATGTTGAAAAATAGAACAATTATTTTAATTATTCACCTCCAGCATTGAACTCAATACTCTATTCTTGACAAATTATTTTAATTAATAAAGCAGGAAATATTAGATTCACCTATTTATATTTTATATTGATTTTTTATTTTATTTTAAACATTTTCATTTGTTTTATCCTGGTGGACATCACTATCCAACTGGACGAAGAAAAAGAAAAAGAAAAAGGTGGTGCGGTGATTCGCGCGTTCTCGTGGTTGATCGAGCGATCTGTTTGATTCACTCGACCGCTATGCGGACCAGCTCAAGTCATTTCTCAGCTATATATATATATATATATATATAGTCACGCGGTTTTACTCGTTCCTCTGGTGATTTTAAATGATGTCGCTCGACATCGCCGGCGGGATGCTGGGTGAGTGTGACAGTATTTCTCTGTTCCAATGAGAAGCCGGAACAATTGAAAATGCACGGCAAGCTGTCCCCGATAAAGTGAACCGGAGTTCACGTCGAGTTCCCCAGTCTTGTCAGAAAATCAGTGTGTATAGTTGTTCTTTTCTCTCCCTTTCATTATTCTTTCACAGGAATTTCTCCGTCGTTGAATACAAATAACTTTTGACTTTTCCCGTTAAATTAATTATTAACAAAAGCAAACGCGATGGTCATATTAATTTATGCTTAAACACTCCATTGTGTTTTAATCAAGAGTTGCTAAAGAAAGAAAATTTCACATGTCACAAAAAAAAAAAAATTAACCCTTCTAAATTACGTTTAATTAGTATTTTTTTAATAGAAAATATAAATACAAAAAAAAGATATATATGTAAAAGAAAACAAAATTAATATGACAATATTAAGACTTGCCTAATCTAATAAACATAAGTTTTTAATTAGGATGAAATATCTATTGCAAAGGTATCATTAAGAAGATTAAGGGGGTGTTTGGGAGTGTGGTTGTTGTTGCTTATCAAAGTGATTTTCGTGTAGAAATATATTAAAATAATTTTTTTATTTTTTAAAAATTATTTTTGATATCATCACATCAAAATAAAATAAAAAACATCAAAATATATTCATTTAAAATAAATAAAAAAAAAAAACAAAAACAATCAAACATAAATTTAGCCACAGTGACAAACGGTGGCTAAAACAACCTTGTGTGTATTAATAAGGAAAATTACTAAAAGCATTATGCAGTTTACGCACACGAGCACCTTACACGCAAACTTTTCAAAGATATAACTGTATATTAATAGTCCACCATCATGCCATTGTAATTGCACATCTCTCTCTCTTCCCCTCTCTTCTGATCGCCCTTCACCCTAAATCAGATTTGATATTATAAAGTATTCTAAAACGTTTTTGATTTTTTTCAAAATTAATCACTCATTTTATTATCATTGGTAAACAATATTATATATCTGCGATAAATATGGTAAAAGAAAATATTCCTATCAAAGATTTGCATTAGACAATTTGTATGATTATATCTCAACAAATTCTCGATGTATTAATTATAAAAATGATAGATACCCCCCCAAAAAAAAATAAAAAAAAATAAATAATAAATGAAAAAACTTTTGACATTTTTATTTCAAATTTTATGACCACAGGTAAACATGCACGAAAATATTTTATTTGTGGCTATCCTTTTTTTTTTAATAATCGATATATTGAATCATGAAAATAGCCATTTGCTGCGGGTTAGAATTTCTGCAGGGAGCAGAGAGGGATTTGGGGAAGAAGATGATGGGACAGAGGGAGATTTGGGGAATAAGGAAGAAGATAAGGTGAAACACGCACTCTGCGTGAGACAGAATAAGAGCAGGGGAGAAGAAGAAGATGAAGAGGGAAGAGAGAAAGAATTCACGCACAATGCATGAGGGAGAGAAAGAGACAGGTGAGGGAATATTTTGTATTCTGTTATAATTCTTGCTTATCGTTCTATGCCCATCAAATGGGAATTTAAAGGAACCCAGTGTCCTTTGTTAGCTGGCCATTACATACGTGGCAACATTCTAGAATTAAAAAGAACTACACAAAACTACTGCGTTTTGTTTACAATTTATTTGCATTCTAATTGTTTCAGTTTTCCCTTTCATTTCTCTTGATCCTTCTCCTTCTGTTCGTGACAATGCCCTATTCTTCGAAAACCACCTTGTCCTCAAGGTGAAAGCTCCCTTTTTTTAACTATTCTCCTCCTCCTCTATATCATCTCCATCATCATCTACTACGCATAAGGAATATAGCCTTCGGTTTATGCACTTATGCCCAGGTACAAACCGCTCATCACACCAAAAACAGAGGCCTTTGGCCCTCCTATCATCCATTTCCTTGGTTCTGATTGGTTTGGATGGTTTATGGCCAGAATAGGAGTTGTTATTGTTGGGGTGAAAGGTTGTGGGGGTGGGTAATAATGCTGGTGAAGTGTTCTTGCCATGGTTGATTTCTGTTTTTGGACTGTTTGCAGGGTAGTTGGGCTGTATAAGAGAGGAATGAGAAAACATTTGACCCTGAGATCTGGGATAATGAGGGGTTATTTTTCGGTGAGTGAGAGTGTTATTGTGAAGTCTAGCTAGGTTATAAGCTTGTTTGAGGCATTTTGGTTCGAACATTTTGACTAAGTTCTTGATTTCTATCTCTAGCCCTCCGAGAAAGAATACCAAAGCTTGTTTCTCTGATATTTGAGCCCTGTTCCATAGCTCATCAAAATCCTTGATATAAAACTCTAAGTCCCCCTCCTGTTTGTGCTCTGTAAGTTCCTCTAAAGGGTCTCGCTGCCCACCAAACCTGCAGCATAATGCATCCACGTATTCTGCCCAAGTAACCTCATGTCCCTCCAAGTTCCTGGTGTAGTTCTGGTGCCAGTAAAGAGCCATACCATCCAGATAATATGAGGCCAGCTTCAGTTTATCAGCTTCTGGTATTTCTTCTAGGTCGAAGTATTGGTTGCATTTGTACAACCATTTGTGCACTTCTTCCCCCTCAAAAATAGGAAAATCCCTTCTGGGCTTACATGACCTGTAGGCCAACTGTGATCCCTCTCCTAACCATTCTTGGTTGTTGGCAGGGGTAGGTTGTTGAGGAGTGCGATTGTGTTGAGATGAACTGGTCTCACCAGTTAACGTTTGCAGGGCCTGTTTAATTGAGACTTGTTGAGTTGCCATTTCTGTCATCATGGCTTTGAGCTGTGCTAGGTCAACAGATTGAGCATGTAATTTGACCTCTATCTCATTGATTCTCTGATGAGCAGCTTCCAGAGAATCATCCTTCCTCCTTACGTCTTGGGACCTAGTTTCGGGTGCCATTCTGTGAGTCCAAAGACGTTGGCTCTGATACCACTTGCTGCGGGTTAGAATTTCTGCAGGGAGCAGAGAGGGATTTGGGGAAGAAGATGATGGGACAGAGGGAGATTTGGGGAATAAGGAAGAAGATAAGGTGAAACACGCACTCTGCGTGAGACAGAATAAGAGCAGGGGAGAAGAAGAAGATGAAGAGGGAAGAGAGAAAGAATTCACGCACAATGCATGAGGGAGAGAAAGAGACAGGTGAGGGAATATTTTGTATTCTGTTATAATTCTTGCTTATCGTTCTATGCCCATCAAATGGGAATTTAAAGGAACCCAGTGTCCTTTGTTAGCTGGCCATTACATACGTGGCAACATTCTAGAATTAAAAAGAACTACACAAAACTACTGCGTTTTGTTTACAATTTATTTGCATTCTAATTGTTTCAGTTTTCCCTTTCGTTTCTCTTGATCCTTCTCCTTCTGTTCGTGACACCATTTAATGAATGGCAAGAAAGTAGAGGCGCTGCCGTCTCTTGTTTCGCCGTCCTCCGTTTGTCTCCATGCCATCTAGAAGCTCAATTATTGGAGAGAAGAGAAATCGCAAGCTATCGAGAGATCAGATCAGGTTAGGTTAGATAGTCGTGCGGCTCCGTGCGGTTCTCGTCCGATCACTCCAGTAGCATCCCTCAAACCATCCTCTTTATATACTCGCTCGGTGCCCGTACTGGTTGATCTGCAAATAGTATACACTCGATGGATCCTCGTGGTTTGGCACCATGCTCCTGCCCTGAGGCCACCATAAATAGTAAGTGTATATATGATCATCGCTTATTGCTTATCCTTTTGTGTAAATTTCATCATTGGTACTGCTTGTGCATGTTTTTTCTTTCTTTTGTGTTTTGTTTGTCCAAGATATAATAAGCTAGGGCGTCTTGCAACATCCTTTTGATGAAATCATCGCAAATCTTGACGGCTGGCTCTCAAAAATGCGACCGCTTTTCTGTCACTAATGAATTTTGATGCAGGAGGCTTGGGACATGTCCATGAGTAACGAATCTATTTAACTCTCGAATTGTTAACCTCTCTTTAACTCCATGTTATTTGAATCTCTCTTTAATTATACTTGTTAGCACAAGGTGAAAGTCGCATTCCTGGAAGATCACGAGAGCAGAAAGGAAAGAAGAGAAAAAGTAATGCTGGGAAGCATAGCAAAGGTTTTAAGGTGAAGAACACCCTACTCTTTCTCACTTAAGCTAAGATGAAAATTAAAAAGCAGCTGTTTTTTTCCTCCCTGTTGTTGTCTTGCAGAAAAGGAAAGAAGGGGTGAAGAAAGTCTTGAAAAATCTTGATAAACATGTTTCAAGCTTGGACAACATCATAGAAAACCAAGAAAAACTCACTGATAAATTACTGCATCGGATGACGACGGTGCATCTCTTTCTCCTTGTTAGATTGTTAGCATTTTTATCCATTGATGACTTTAAAATAAGAATTTACCATGCACGCGTCTAGAACCTGATGATAAATCAGTAATTGGCGTTTGGTTTTCTGTGTGATATTATATATTATTAATGATCTGGCAGCCACCTGAAGCATTTGATCAGGTGCTCAAAGAGGAATCTGCCATCTTATTTCCAGATTCCGATAAATCGGATGTCTTGATGTTGGAAACGAAAAGGCTTTCTGGCATCATCTCGCCATTGAAACATCGCTGCGAGATGGTTAGCAAACGAATTAACCTCTTGTGCGAGATGACGGTGCTGGAATGGTAATCTTCATGTTATGTTTGGACAATATTTATACATGTTTCTGTAGACATTTTGCAGGTAGATTCTAAAACCTCAGAGCTTACTTCCCGTGAGTTTCAATGTCGCTTTTGGCAGGTAGATTCTAAAACCTCAGAGCTTACGTCCCGTGAGTTTCACTGTCGCTCGCTGAATAACCTATTACAAGTCGGGAGTTGAAGGGTGCATGTTTTTTTCACGCTTCATGAGGAGTTCAATAAAGGTGGAATCTTGTTGCTGGTTCTCTTAGGTTTAGCTTGTAATCCTGTTTGGACTCTTGTTTTGTGAGCTCCTACTTGTTGAAATTAGTAAAAGAGTGAAGAAATTGTGCTGAGAATAAGAGAGATAGAGTTCAGAGAGAGAAGGAAATTTTGAATTTATTCTGTTGTAATATATTTGCACAGTGTGTTTAACATCTTTATATACACATTTCAAATACCATATACTACCATCATGTATATTCTAGAATACACTTTCATCATTCTATAATATACATTCATTTACACTCTAACACTTGTTTCATCAATGAATTTCTTCATTTATTTAACAACAAAAAAAAGGTTTGATAAGGGTTGAAATTGTTGCTTGTTTCAATTTCAATTTCTTGTAATGCAACTAGCGAATTAAAAAATCAGTAATTGGCGTTTGGTTTTCTGTGTGATATTATATATTATTAATGATCTGGCAGCCACCTGAAGCATTTGATCAGGTGCTCAAAGAGGAATCTGTTGGAAAATTTGGAAAATCAAATTTTGGTGAAGAACAGTTACTGTTCAAATCACCCTCAGGAATTTGCACCTGACGAACAAAAACAAGCACTGTTCAAATCAGTGCTGAGAACCGAGAATTTTACCCAGAATTTTCCAGAAAAATATGCAAGAATTCAAACACAATTCAATGCAACAATAAACGTATAACAAGGGGCAGAATAGCTCAGGTTACTGCCATCCCTTAATTTTTATTTATAGAAGAAGATCAAAATACAAGAATAGAAATTCAAAACTATTACAATCTCTTCTAATTAAAACAGGAAATAAATCTGCGAAAATAAAGAAACAAGATATGATCAAATATACTTTTGATCTTACTTAACTAAAACATAAACTCTTCAATTAAAACATGATAAAAAACAATAAAGGAAAAAACTAGATGATCTTCGCAGCTCCAGTTCTTCATTTCGGCAGACTTGGAATCAGTTGACTTTGGTTGACTTTGATCCTTCATTTTCAACACTCCCCCTTGATTTCAATCTGCTCATACCAATCATCTCTCTCAATTCTTCAAACCTTTCTTTGGCTAAGGGTTTTGTGAATAAGTCAGCCAATTGTTCCTTTGAGGTGCAATATTTCATCTCAAGTTCACCCTCTTGCTGAAATTGCCGAATGGCATGGAACTTAATCTTCATGTGCTTGGTTCGATCATGAAACACTGAATTCTTAGATATAGCAATTGCTGACATATTGTCACAAAACAATTCAGTAGGTTCAAGTTGATTTAGGCTCAAATCTCCCAATATTTTTCTTAGCCAAACAAGCTGATTTGCAGCTACATAAGCTGCAATATATTCAGCTTCTGCGGTAGAGTGTGCAACCACACTTTGCTTCTTTGAATTCCAACAAAAAATGCTCCTTCCCATGGAAAAACAATAACCAGAAGTGCTCACCATCTCTTCATCACTTCCAGCCCAATCACTGTCACAAAAACCTATCAATTTGACAGTCTCAAGCTTATCAAACATCAAGCCATAATCCAGTGTTCCCTTAAGATACCTTAACACTCTCTTGGCAGCAACATAATGTGTTTGGCTTGGATTTTGCATAAACCTTGAAAGGTAGTTCACTGTAAATACAATGTCTGGTCTTGTGGCAGTCAAGTATAGTAAGCTTCCAATCAAGCTTCTATAAATTCGACCATCAGCCTTGTGTTCATCATCCTTCATCAATTTCTGTCCAGCCACCATGGGAGTGCTGACAGGTTTGCAATTATCCATTGCAAATTTATTCAGTAACTTCTTTGTGAAGTTCCTTTGACACACAAAGCACCCTGTTTTTGATTGAGTGATTTCCATCCCTAGAAAATAAGATAGCAAGCCCAGCTCATTCATCTCGAATTTGTTCTTCATTTTCAACTTGAATTCATCAACCAGCTGCTCATGATTTCCAGTGATCAGTAGATCATCAACATAAACTGATACAATCAATATATCTTTGCCAACCTTTTTCACATACAAAGTAGCTTCATTTAGGCTCTTTTCAAAACCCAAACTCAGCAAGAATTCATCTAGGTGGCTATACCAAGCTCTAGGAGCTTGTTTCAAGCCATACAAGGCCTTCTTGAGAAGGTAGACCTTGTTGGCAGTGATGTTGACTTCAAAACCTTCAGGTTGCTCAACATGTATTTCTTCATCAAGTGTGCCATTTAAGAAGGCTGACTTGACATCCATTTGCCACACATACCATCCAATTTGTGCAGCAATCATAAGCAATAATTTGACAGTATCAAGCCGAGACACAGGAGCAAAAGTGTCATGAAAGTCTATACCTGGTTCTTGAGAATACCCCTTAACCACAAGCCTTGCTTTGTGTTTGTTGATGCTGCCATCTGCATTAATTTTGGTTTTGAAGATCCACTTTACCCCAATCACTTTCCTGTCAACTGGTCTGTCCACAAGAGTCCATGTCTCATTCTTCTCAATCATTAACAGCTCCTCCTTCATAGCTGCTTTCCATGTGTGTGAGTTCATAGCTTCTTGAACATCATAGGGTTCAGCTTCTGCTACATGACACCTGCTATAGACCTCACTTAGAAGCCTTGTTCCCCTCACAGGTTCATCTTCATCATCAGAAGCAGGTTGAACAATTTCTGGTTGGAATTCATCATCATTAGTCTTTTCGGCTAGTTCATCTTCCCAATTCCAGATTTTGTCTTCATCAACTCTTACATTCCTTGCAATCACAGCTTTGTTAGATTTTAAGTCAAACACTTTATAACCACTAGATTTAGTGCTATAACCTAACAAAATTCCCAGCTCAGCCTTTTGATCAAGCTTCCCTCTATTCACCTCAGGCAGTAGGTAAAAACAGGGACTTCCAAATACTCTCAAGTGTTCTATGTTGGGTTTGTAACCATGCCACAGCTCATAAGGTGTTTTCTCTCCCAACACTTTAGTAACCATTCTATTCAGAAGATAAGAAGCTGTACTCACAGCTTCTGCCCAAAATCTAAGTGGCATCTTCTTCTCAAACAAAAGGCATCTTGCCATCTCCATCAAGGTTCTATTCCTCCTCTCACACACACCATTTTGTTGGGGTGTGTATGGTATAGTGAGTTGGTGTTTAATCCCTTCTTTTTCTAAAAATTCATCAAGTTTATGAGAAGTGAATTCACCCCCATTGTCAGACCTTAAGGCCTTCAGCTTTGTCTCAGCTTCTCTCTCGGTTGCAGCCTTAAATTTCACAAATACATCAAACACTTCCCCTTTTGTTTTGAGAAAGTAAACCCAGCAATATCTACTATAGTCATCAATGAAGAGCAAGAAATACTTAGCACCATTTAAAGATTCAGTCCTCATAGGACCACACACATCAGTGAAAACCAGCTGCAACTTACAAGTAGCTCTAAAAGAATTTTCATTAAAAGCTATCCTTGTTTGTTTACCCAATTGACAAGCCTCACAAATTGCCTTTTGCTCATGAATTTCAGGTAAACCAAAAACCATCTCATGATCTGCCATTTTCTTCAAGGTGGCATAGTTAAAATGCCCTAATCTTTTGTGCCATAGCATTGATTTTGAATTTTCAGTTATGCTCAAATTCACATGCTCATTCTTCACACCAAGATTAAAACTCCTATTATTCATTTCAGCAATAAATAAAATCACTCCTTTGACATCCCTTATGGTGCATATGTTATCAATGAAGGATAGTGAGTAGCCTTCTTCAAGTAATTGGCCAACACTTACTAAGTTTTGCTTAATTTCAGGCACATAAAGTACTTTATCAAAAGTTCTTTTGCCTGCCATTGTTACAATGTCCACATCTCCTCTCCCTTCAACACTCACATATTGACCATTAGCCACTTTTACTCTAGACTCATAATTCGAATCCAAGGTATTAAACATCTTAATGTCAGCAGTCATATGGTTTGTACAACCACTATCAACAAGCCAGTTTGAAGCATTTACCTCTACTTGGTTGCAGCCTTGTTCAGTCGTGGCCATGAACAAGTGCTCAGCTTCAACTTCAGTTTCCTTTGCAACATAGGCCTGTTTTGCAGCTCCAGTCCCCATGTTTGATTTGCAAAACTTCTGAAGGTGTCCATACTGTTTGCACCTCCTGCATTGAGTGTTCTTGAGCCAACACCATGACTCAAGATGGTTAGTTTTGTGGCAGTACTTACAAGCAGGAAATTGTTCCTTTTTCTCCTTCCCTTTTGTGTTGAAACTGTTGGGATGATACTGGTTTTGTTGCCAGTTTTTGCTTTGTTGAATTTTGCCAACTTCTCTTCTGCTTCCATGGTTTTCCTTAGGGAAGTTTTGACTCCGAAATTTTCCCTTGAAGCCTGCAACAAAGGCTTCTTCACTTGAGCTTTCTTGCCTGAAAGCTTGCCTCTGCTCCACTGCCTGAAGAGCATTGATCAGCTCTTGAAGACTTAACTGAGTGCAATCCTTTGAATCCTCAAGAGAACAGATTTTGTTCTCAAATTTTTCAGGCAAACTCACAAGGACCTTTTCTACAACTCTAGATTCTTGAACATCTTCACCCAATAGCCTCATTTGATTGACTAGTTTGGAAATGTTGGATGAAAATTCCTTAATTGATTCAGTATCTTTCATTTTCAGCCCTTCAAATTGCCTTTTTAAGTGCAATACCTGCATTCTTCTTGACTTCTCATCACCTTGGAATTCAGCTTTGAGTTTATCCCATGCCTCTTTAGCACTTTCACAAGCCATTATTCTTGTGAAAATATCTTCACTTACTGCATTATGGATGCAGGAAAGAGCCTTGAATCTCTTTGCCTTCTCTTCATTGTGAAACTTGATTTGATTCAAGGTGGGATTGTTGTTCAAGGGATTTGGCTCCCTGTTGTGTTCAACGACTTCCCACAAGTCAAAAGCTCTGAGGTAAGTTCCCATCTTCACTGCCCATACACCATAGTTGGTGCCTGTGAAGAGAGGTGCTTTTGAAAAATTTCCAGAATCCATGAAGAAGAAGAAAAAAATCCTGACGATCCGACTGATACTCTTTTGATTCTCCAGAAACTGATAACAGTTGCTGTTTTGAGTAGGTTTGATCGTAATAAAGAACTGGAGGGGTAATTGGCTGTATGTAGTCAATTACGTATCAAGCAAACACAAAATCAAGATGATTTTCTTGATTTGAAATTCCTCACTCGTGTTTCACTCCCCTTCCCTTCAAAGTTAATAACTTTGAAAAAAATCTCACAATTCTCTTGTGTTTCTCACAACCCTTCTAAGATCAGAATTGCTCTGATACCAAGTGTTGGAAAATTTGGAAAATCAAATTTTGGTGAAGAACAGTTACTGTTCAAATCACCCTCAGGAATTTGCACCTGACGAACAAAAACAAGCACTGTTCAAATCAGTGCTGAGAACCGAGAATTTTACCCAGAATTTTCCAGAAAAATATGCAAGAATTCAAACACAATTCAATGCAACAATAAACGTATAACAAGGGGCAGAATAGCTCAGGTTACTGCCATCCCTTAATTTTTATTTATAGAAGAAGATCAAAATACAAGAATAGAAATTCAAAACTATTACAATCTCTTCTAATTAAAACAGGAAATAAATCTGCGAAAATAAAGAAACAAGATATGATCAAATATACTTTTGATCTTACTTAACTAAAACATAAACTCTTCAATTAAAACATGATAAAAAAACAATAAAGGAAAAAACTAGATGATCTTCGCAGCTCCAGTTCTTCATTTCGGCAGACTTGGAATCAGTTGACTTTGGTTGACTTTGATCCTTCATTTTCAACAGAATCTGCCATCTTATTTCCAGGGATTCCTCAGTATTTCTACTTGTTCTAAGGCACTGTTAAGTTCACATCTGTTGTGCGCTCAGGGATTCCTCAGTATTGGAACATTTGAGAGCTTTCATCATAGTGGTAAAAATAAGAGATGGCACTGACATGTTTGGATCTATGCTCAGATCCATAAAAATCCAAGTAGAGCTGATCTTCAGGTTGTGGATCCGATCAATGGTCTCTCTAGGCTGTCTCAGGCAGCATCTCGCTGGAATTCAAGAAACTAGGCTGGTTTGTTGAAGCAAGAAGTCTGGCCCACATCCTATCTGTTACCTTCACTGTGTTTTGTACCTCTGTCACACGCTGCAATATCACAACAGTTGAATTTATCATGCATCACAAAATTGTATAGCATTAGCTATACCAATTTAACAGCACGTCACTTTGTGTATCCTCACTGAAATTGGGTATGCGCAAGGGAAGAAGACTAGGGAAAACAACGCCACCAAAAAGTATAGAAATAGTGAAGGTACTAGCACCAAAGAATTTATACACGTTTCCACAGGCTCCAAGATCTATCATGCTATTGGAGTTTAACAACCGCTTAAAATCATTCAGTCTGGCATATTGCAGCCAAAATAGAATCATCACATCATTGACAACAGAAGTGAGAATTCAGAATACACAATGGAACAGGAATTTACAGAGCCACTGTAAGGTTATCTCAACATCAAACAGTAATAAAAAGGTCAGTAACAGATAGTCATATTCTGTTACAGTTAGTCATGTTCTGAATCATATGTATCAGCGGGAGGCAAAATGGGAACCAGAACTGAGTCTGCACTCTGGTGCAAAGAAACTAAATTATGCTTTTGTGCTTTCTTGTGCAAAGAGCTAAATTAAGATTTTAAGCAAACTGAAGCAGGAGTGACGACAGAGCAGGAAAGGTACTTGTTTTCATTTGTCATCAAGCAGCAGCAGCACCCTAAATTAGTTTTTGCATTCATGCGACAAGACAGTAATTGAATTTATTCTTGCCCATCTTGAATGATTTTTCAAGTTGCTACTCCTTCACCGAGATTCAAGCATTTGGGACATGTAATTAAACAATCAATACAAGTAAAACCTGTATTGGCCATCTTATGATGACAGGAAGTTAGCCATCAGAATTCTCAATCCTCTTCTCCTTACTTACCAGGTCAGTTAATTTTATTAATCCAGCCAAATTCATGAGAATCTAGCTTTTCCTGGTTAAATGCATAATATATAAAGTCTATTTATTGAATTTTGATGCATTGATTCACAATTGAGACATGTAAATTTGTAAAATTATAAATATAGAAGCCAAGTCTCATAATATAAAACAAAGCTAAAACAGCAAGTGAAACTGTATTCATAGAAAGTCATGTCAGTCATAAACAAAGATCTAGAAGAGGAAGCACTTACAGCAATGGGAATATAAGCATGTCTACTGTTTACTGGACCAACTGTGAATCCTATGTACCCAGCCATGGCCCCATGAACAGCACTTTGTGCAAGAAGAGTGCAATAAATGTTGTCTGATGCATTACTTGGGATAGCTCGAATCATGTATGTAGGATCTGCATACGAAAATATAAAAAAATTGATGCATGGACTTCCTCTTTCATCAGTACAGGAGGAGGGTTTCCACAAGGTTCTCAAACATACTTTCTTAACTCTTGATCCTAAAATATCAAACCTGACATAGAGCAATTATCCAGGAGTTGAGAAACAAATTGACAAGGCCAAGCTCGAGAAGAAGTCTGAAAAAAAAAAGAGCATATGATGTGAGGCCTGAAGTTACTATTTCCTTGTTTTAATTATTTTCCTAGTTAATATTATATTTTAAATATTTGTTTTCTACTTAGTTTAAAACTTTTAATTTAACTAGCACTTTACTATTTATAAAACCTAATGATAGATGGATTCTATCAATTAAGTTTGTTTTAATTAGAAATCATTTCCTCTAAAAGATTTAGGACTAACATTAATAGGAATGTCTAGTTTATTTTATCAAGATAAAGACTATTATTCAGATTTTTATTATATTCCAAAGAGTTTTCTCTAAATTTCTCCACAATTTAAGTTTTTTAATTGTGAGACTTAAGAACCCTAGTTCATCTTCACTATACATTGCGTCAAGTGGTATCAAAGTGGGTCAATATCCAAATTGATAGTGAATTGTGAAGAGAATTGTGGAGCAGTTGGGGGCAACCATCTTCGTGACTATGATTAGGGGATGCAACTCTTTTGAAATCAACTACATCATCATTGAGTTGTGAAGCTCCTTTATGGAGCAAGTGCAAGCTGGGTTTGGTGACACCAACACCAAATTTGATGATCTTAAAATCAGGCTCGATGCACTAGGGTTGCGCAAAAACATGAACATGGAAGAAGAGAGGCACGCACCGGGGATGAAGCCTACGACCAACCTATCACCAAACTAATTCGTCCAAATCCTCATGGTCACTATGACTATGGGTATTCAACTAATGAAGATCTATTTTGGCATATGGAATGCACAAACACGAATCACAAGGAGTAGAAAAGCATGCTTGGAAACTTACCTTGAGACCAACATTACCATTGACCTATTCTTGAAATTCCACTTAGACAACCATTTGTCCATGCGAACGATGTTAGTGAAGATGAACTTAATGGAAATCATGATACCTTGTCGGATCAAGACAAACAACCACAATCCAAGAGACAGATTGATCATCATGATTGAAGGTCAGTATGAGCAAGAACCGTTCAATGAGGATGTTCCATGCGAACCATACGAAGACAATGATGAGGATCTATATGATGATGAAAATCTTGCAAATAAGAACATGGAAAACCCGGTAATTTCTGGCAAGTCTTATGGATATGTTATGTAAGATTATCTTGGGTGTTCCTTTAAATACAATGGTTGAAGTATTTAAGGACATAAATGATGATGAGCTCCAAGTTTGAAATATAAAAATATGGAAGAAATTACAAGTGGACTTCATAGGAACAAAAAGTATACCATACAAGGATTTTTCCTTATTATACCAATTTGATTCTAATTATTGAAATAATCAAGAAGTAATTAATCTATGAAAAAGAAAACAGACTATAATAAGTAAATTTTCGTTACCGAATCTATATGTACAGTTAAAAATTCTCAATGTTTACTTTCTCATAATATAGCCAGCATCTGTCATGCATAAAAAAAATCTCTTCTCTGAAACACCCGCCGGAGAAATCATAGAAATGCTTTGATACTATTCCCTCCAATCATCCAAAATCTTACGAAATCAATTGTTTCAATCTCCAAAATCTTTCAATTGATGTTTAAAAACTGTTTATTCCAAAAAACATATGCAACCGATGAAATTGCCCATTTAAAAAAGGCAAAAATAATAATCTCAAAGTTAAACCAGAGACCATACAAAATGACACGCCCTTGAGAATTCAAGTTCCCAGTACACCTCCTCCATCCATTGACCTGGTAGCTCTCCTGCAATTGTCAAATCTAAGGCCTTGTCATGTGTTTTCATTGATTAGAACTAGCTAATCTAACAGATAAATCATATTAAAGTTCTAAATAAACCCAGCATGGCAACTAGTAAGTAAGTAGTCAGCTCTGGATATTAAAATATTAAATGTTTGTTGATTAATTAGGAATGATATGGATAATTTTTTTAAGATAATAAAATCAATTTATTAAAACCAGATTGATATAGCTGATGATCGGATTAGAAAATCACTGAAACTTCGACTCAATTAGATTAATTGTTTAAAAAAACAAATGGAATTTCGAGATGTATATCAATGATTGTATTTTTGAGTGTTTTTTATTCAGAAATATATTAATATAAATATTTTCTTATGAAAATAATTATTTTTAATATTATCACATCAAAATAACATGAAAACATAATTTTTTTTTATTAAAAGCATAAAAATTATATTTTTGAGAAATACTTTTTAAATATAAAAACAAAGCCTCAAAGTGTGCTTTGTACTCTAATAAGCCAATTAATAGTAATTCATAACACTAGTAAAATTGCATTTACCACTTTTGTTACGTAAATATTAAAAAAAAAAATTAGTTTTGAATTTATGATTTAAGAAAATCAAACATTTAACTAAACATAACCTAAATTCAATTTTTTTATTAACTATATATATCTAAATTTATAAGTTTCTATAATAATTAAATTAATTGGAGTTATTTGAAGTAAAAACATAAGCAACATAATTGTTTAATACACATTTAATGACAAGGCTTGACATCATTATTTTTAGATTATAAAATAAAAGAAATATGAGTAACAGTAATTAAATTTAAGAGAGAGAAAAATAAATGAATTTTCAAAATATCACAATCATTTTCAAGATATTTTGGTTTGTAAACATTCATATCTATTTTATATTTTAAAAATATATAAATAATTCAAAAAATTCAAGGGAAATACAAAGAGAATGTAAGAAAAAAAGGTGTAGAAGGCAGAAATGTTACCTTAGAATGCTTGTTAATTATGGTATGAGGTCATTATCTGTTTGCACATAAGGCATCAATAATCACCTGGAGATCATTCTTCTCTTGTTCTAATTTTGTGCTCTTTTCTTGAAGCTGACTGAGGTTTGAACAATCATTGCTGTTAATCTCCTTGATCAACAAACTTTTTAGCAATCGAAGCTGTCTATTTTCCTGCTGAAGATCCATACTTTCTTTCCTACTAGCCTGAACGTAACAATTTTGAGTGTGTTAGTTAATTTGAAATTGAAACTTCAAGTGAAATATTGACACACTTAATCCCTCTGAAGAGAAACTGGATCGCTTTCAAAACTTATGGAGTGGATTGAAATAAGACAAAAGAAAATTGGATGACTAAGGGAGCTAGCAGGCAGAGGTCCAAGTGTTGCTATCCTACATGTATATATGATGAACTATATTTTTTCATAAATATATGATGCAGTGAGTGGCAAAATAGAACGCAGAATTAAGGAGGAAGACGAACTACTTCGCTTGAGAGCACATTCACGACAGCATTTTGTCTCTGAAGCTGGTGCTTCAAATAATGAAGTTCACTGTTTACTACTTTCATTTCTTCGTTCTGGGTTCTCACCATCTCCGACTGCTTAACTCCTTCCCTTTTCAACTGTTCATTCTCTCTCGTTAATTTATTATTTTCTTCGGTGAGCACAACCATGTCTTGCTCATTTTTCTGTTTCTTTTCCTGCATGATATTTCAATGCGTAAGAATTAAAGATGTGATTTAAATAAATGTATAATAAGACGCAAAAGATAAATATATGGCTGCAGGTACGTAAACAAGTAGTTAATTACGTACCTTGCATCGCAGCCGATATGCCCTGTCATACTGTCTTTTCTTTTCAGGATCCAAAGCAGCTTCAGGAGCTTTTCTTTTCTGTTTAGTAGGAGCTGCTTTAGAAGACTCTCCAATTAAAGGTGATAGATGCTGCTCGATTGGGACTCGGTTCACTCCATAGCTGTTGTCGATTTCATGGAGTGTAGATGTCTTGGTTCCAACTGCATTTAAGATTTAGAAGATCTAAACCCTTCACAAAGACCTTCTTTTGCTTTAATAAGCTAACAAAGGGGAAAGAACATAAAATCTGAACGCGAGAAGGTATAAAATCAACATGGACAGTTAAAAAACCAGCTCTGCAATGGCCATATCGTATTCCGAAAGACATATTTAGGGTTTGTTAGTGAAACAAAATGGTGCCATTAAGGCTTCCACTCCTTCAAAATACTGATCATAATAATCACATCGGTGTGTGTGTGTGTGTGTGTTCATCAGACAAAAAAAAAAACTATAGCAATTCGGGATCTTGATGGCTTATTTTTCTCTTAATCATATAGCATGTCGATGAAACCCCCATAATTCAGGGGGAAACAACCCTCTAATACGGCCAGATCTGACTCGATCGAATTTACTATAAATTCTGTCCAGAAACAATATGATTATGTAGCCTGACGCGAACCAGGTTTTGCTAACTGGCTACTGTAAAATAAAGAACAGGGACGGAGGGAGTTTTTTTTTCAGCTCGGACTTTCTTTTTCTCTAATTACTCGATCAATTTAATGTTTGGATCAACTTACTTTTATTGGGTTGATGCATCATATCTAACAGCTCTGTCAAATTCATATCGATTAGCCGCTACGTACCTGCACAAAATTAACAAAAGCAAACAGAACTAGAGAAAACCACCTCTAGAATAGGATAGCAATTAAAGGAATCAATAACAAGAGAGAAAATAGTTGTGAAGCACGATCTTAACGAAGTGTGTTCATATTTGTCATAACTAGAGAGGTGAAGAGTTGATCTGTGGATATATAAACTGAAAAGTGAAAGGGAAACTCGCGATATCGACGTGCGCCACGAATGTATCGAATCATGGCTATCAGAAATCGTGCGATATATATCACTAGACCAGCCACCCATCAGTCCTCACCTTTTGATTTTAATAATTACTTGATCTAAATTCTTAAAAGGATAGATTGGATTCTGTTAGATTGGATAATATAATATGATTTTAAAAGCTTAAAACGTATAAAATTTTAAAATATAATTTATATTAGTTTTTAATATAATTTTACAAATGAAAGTTTTTTTTATTTAAAACTTGTATAAATTTACACTATTTTATGTCTGATTCTTATCAAATAAAAAATAATAATAAGATTTAAATTCTAGACTGCTAGATATATAATACTCTAATATCATATTAAATAATTATTTTATTCAAGATTTAAATTATTAAATATAATTTATGATGTCATAGATATTTTCAAATGACGCCGTGGTGCTCAGTTAGTATTTTATTGAGGTCTGGAATCAATAGTAAGCAAGGTCAACTGGGGCAACGTAGCATGCCAAATAAAAAGACCAATAATAACAAATTCTGAAAGAAACAAAAAACAAAAGGTATCTGGAAGCAAATTTTTTTTCGTTGACAATAAAAAGACCTTTCGTGTCTGATGTTGTGTCTGAATGTTTTTTTGCATCTGTTTCACCAAATCTTATCTTGAATTTCACAGAAACAAAAGTTCCAAAGGATACTGAATGGTTCTTTGCTCTCATACACATCACCATTCAAATTAACTCAGAGTGGTTTGTAATATTACTACTGTAATATTGGGGTAGATCGTCGACCATTGAAGGATGAATATGTAATCATCACTTCAGTTTTAAACATATTTTTTTTATTCTGAACCAGTCAAGTGTAGACTGGATTGCAAGAAGCTCAGAAGAATACTAGGCAGGAGGTGAAAATAAAAACTAATGAATTTAGGTGTGCTCTAAGGTCCTGAGCTATTGTTTTCTGATACTTTATGTAATGAATTTTTGTTTAGGATTATGATCTAATTCAGTTTGCAATGATCCATCTTCTTGATGGTAATGGAAACTGCTATGCGTTCTTTCCTTGACAAAAAAAAACCTATATTGTGTAAAATGAAAAAAACTTTGAAAGAAAGAAAGAAATTAAAATCGAAGGTTTTTTTTTTTTTTTGTCGTCGTCGGAATGATTTTTGCATGGCATTAAGGGAATGAATCTCTGATGCTTGGCCGTTTAAGATTATGTTTGGCACTGCAGTCAAACCTGTGTTTAGCTGTTTTTGCTCTCTTTTTTTATTTTAAATGAATATGTTTTAGTGTTCTGAGATCATTTTGATATGCTGATGTCAAAAATAATATATATATATATATAATGTATTTCAACACGAAAAATACTTTAAAAAACAATAACAATCATATTCCCAAACACCCCTTAAAAAATGAGAAAGAAAAATTAAGTTTTGGAAAAGATGAATGGACGTTAGTCAATCAAACAGCAGCTACAGCCACGTGCCATCAATTGATCTGAATTTAAATTCCGCCGACACCAGCAAAGATGATTATATTAAAAAAATAATAAATAAATAAATAAATATATGTGTGTGTGTGTGTGTGTGTGTGTGTGTGTGTATATATATATATATATAAAAACACGAGCTTGAAAGACTAAAGTGGGGATCTAAAAAATTCACCAGATATTCATGCTATTTGTTAAACTACAGTTAATAAGAAGGTGATTTAAAGATAACAAGAGCATTTTTCATATATTAAATGTAAGTTCTATAACATTTTCATAAATATAGAAATGATTTTATAAAATTTTCAAGATGGTTTGTATAATTTTATAATAGCATGTTGGGATACTTATAATTAAAACTATCAGAAAACCTAGGATTTCATTTGTCGATGCTGAAAGAAAAAAAAATCATGTCATTTAAATTAATTTCTAATAAACAAAGAAGAAGAAGAAGAAAAGTTATACAGAAAAGACAGCCCATTGGCCCCCTAGTCAACTAGGTTTCGAAACTCCAACTCCTTAACCTAGGATCCAAGATGTGTGGTGGGAAGAAAGCAATCAGCAGTGGGTGTTGGTTAAAAACGCATCTTAGGAAGGGGAAGATAAAACTACGTTTATCGTTTGCTTAAATTCAGTGTCAAAAAAGGGAAATTAAAGGATGAAATTTTTGAGAAATAATAATTGTCGGTGCCAGTTTTTGGTTCTCGGATTCAAATTGAAGTAATTGCTCAATAGTGGTACCTTATCAGCATTGCTGTCCTTCGAGAGCACCTGTCATTATCTGACACCAAAGCATGTTTTAGCAGTTCGAGCATCTTGTTTTCATTTTCTAAAATCACCCTCTCGTCCAAACTAAAACGTTCTCTGTTTTAGCTTGGTCCGGCCGCCATAAAGCTGCCAGACGCAGCTAGTGAATCATGGATTCCTTTTATCCCTTGTTGCCAGTGATCCCTTTTTCGAGCCTGGATCATTCGCATTTTCTGCAGCAAACATCTTCCGCATTTTCTACCCATCTGTTCTTGCTCTTCCTGCAAATTATGAATTATAAACCAAGCAAGGGATAGATCAGGGGTAAAAATCTAAACAGAAACAGATATATGATAATGTACAGAATCAAAACATTCTCACGTACCCCCACAGTTTCAAGACTACATACTTTTCGGCACGCCAAAACCAGAACATTCATTCGTACCAGAAGAAATAATAGTCCAGTCTCAGACGAAGATGTCCGAAGAGCTGGACACATTGAGGGTCGGAGAGATGCAGTTGTGAGGAATTATGGGCAAGCAAGGAAAAAAAAATTATTGGCGAAGACTTTACAGAACGTAACGATTTCTGACGAGGTCACCACGGCACCAATAGCTGAGGACTCGGTTTATTGGCCGAGAAATTTAGGTTTCAGATCTAGCCAATTGGAACAATCAGAAACCATGTGATCCGTTGTCCTGAACAATTTAAACTGTATGAGATTCATATTGTAAGAACTCATTGCAAATGACAGTAAGGAATCTTTGACAAATCGAAAGGGGAAAAATAAACATTGACGAAGACTTTGCATTAAGAAAAGACCAAAAAAACATTCATGGGCAATTGCACCATGTGACAAGTCATAGTATATGAGCGTGGGACTAAAATACTAAAGGCCTGTTTGGGAGTGCGATTGTAGTAGCTTTTGAAAATATCTTTTGTGTCAAAATATATTAAAATTATATATTTTTTTATTTTTTAAAAATCATTTTTGATATCAGCACATCAAAATGATCTAAAGACACTAAAACATATTCATTTAAAATAAAAATAAATAAATAAATTTTGACTGAAACGCCGGTTTGACCGCCAGTCAAACAATCACTAAGCAATGAAACAAGAAATTTATAATATGTCAGAAGTAATGATGAATATTTACAAATACAAGAAAGGGAGTGAAAATTTTATTGAAAACTTGAAACCCATCAAATATGATTTTTTATATATTAATATATTAAAATTAAAAAAATAATTAAAAATATTAATTTGATCCCAATATAAACACTCAAGTATGTTCTTAATTGAAAGTTTTTGGTCATATTTTAAAATAAATAAAATTTACTCTTTGAGCGAATCTGTCAATTAAGTTTCTGTAAGTCAAATGATAAAACTTGATCCAGATTAGTTAAAACAATGTAAATACGTTAGGGAATAAGATATAAGAGTTGAGTGAATTTAAAATTTATTTAAATAAAAATGATTATTTTAACATTACATATTTATTGTGACAATTTTAAAAAATCCTTTTCAAAATCTCAATCTGGGTAAATTGAGACAAAATATAAGAAAATATTTTAAAAGAAAAAAAGAAAAAGAAAAATATTGTCATTACTATTATTAAAAGAAACTAAGGTAGCGATCTCAAAATGATTTAAAACAATGAAAGGAAAATTCAAAACCTGTCAATTCGGTGGCGCGCGGGCTTAAATGAAAAGGTAAAAAAGCTGTTTGCGTGTGTCAAACATCCACTAACAGGTTGTCGCATTGGTTGGAAATAATTTGTAAACCGCAATCACCGACTTATGAGGGTGTTTTTTCTTTGTATTGTTGGAATCATCTCGACAAAGATTCTCTTTAATGGCGGCACACGTTGACAAAGGATACCCAATTTAGGTTTGGTGAACCATTATTTATTTATTTTCCTTTGTAATCTTTTGAATTTTCAAGTCTAATTCTCTAAAATAAATGGGAAATAATTTTTTTGTTTGATAGATTTAGCCCAGATTATTTTGGTTTTTATTTTTAATTTTTTTATATATTTTATCATTTAATATTGTCTTACTTGAGATTAAACTTTATATTTTTATTTCTATTGCTTTTCATGTAGCTATTATGATCTCCCAACCCAGGTTGAGATTAAATTGATTTGTAATTTTGTTTTTTTTTCTCTCTCTATTAAATTGATTAAAAACTGAATTTTATAGTTTTTTGTTGGCATTTTATTGTGAAATCTAAATCTCATGGCCTAGAATAAAAATTTAACAAGCTGACTTGCGTTTACTCTAGCAATTTTTCTAATTGATTTTTTTTTCATATTACAGTGAATTTAAGCATTGGTTGTTTTAGTAAGGTTAATAACCTCCATTGTTGCAATCATTCACTGTAGTTGATGCATTGCATTTTTCACATAGGTAAACACATTTTTCATATTTGGTTGTGATCAGGTCTCGGTGAGATATTGATGATTACTTCATATTGGATTAATGGGCATCTCCAAGTTAGCTTTGAGTTGGCAAGAAACTTGTCTTTAGACATCAGGCTCCGATCTACTTCATTTACCCTAGAAAATCCACCATGATAAGCAGGAATCGGAGGCGGTAAATGAACATACAATGCCTGAAAATGAGCCATCCATATAGATGTATGGTATGCAGTACTATACCAGAGTTCAGCCCATGAAATGCAGATGCTTTACTTGCAAATACCTCCCATTAGGAAAAAAAAGTTATCAGAAAATTACACTTGCCACATTGCATACAATGAGCATGTAATGGAAACACTAGAACCCAAGCTATGTTTTCAGATCGAATGTGAGTTTGAGCAAATTGCCATCACAATCTTGGGTGGATAGGCATGGATGCAATGACAGCCCAAAGCATTTCAAGAAACCAGATAAACATTTCAAGATCCAGCTGAAGAGTACACAATTAGGAAGGGGAAAAAAAGGAACCCAACTGGAGGCACCCAACTGGGGGCACTTCAAGTCAGCCACTGGAGAGTTTAAACGAAACATCATGGATAAACATTTCAAGATCCAGCTAGAGCAGACGGGATGGACATCACACGATCACTTTGCACAGGATAGCAGCAAAGACAAAAGCAAGGCAGAAAGAACATAGACTTCATGCAGAGTACACAATTAGACTGAACCAAGGTAAGAGTATGCAAGAAACCAGATAACTGGATAGAACCATGGAAAAAGTAGGCATCAACAGGATCTTTTAATTAATAAAATTGCATCATTCTTCTTAAGTTATAATGGATGAACATCCATCAACATTCACGATTATATCACCGTGATCATTAATATTTTCAGAGATGCGAGTAATACTCTATTCACCAGCAGCAGCAGAGACAGTTAGACTGAACCAAGCCGAGAGATGTGCAAATCAGATAACAAGACTGAACCAAGCCGAGAGAAGTGCAAATCAGTTAACAAGACTGAACCATGGAGGCTCTAAGGCACTAATTGTATCTTAAATTTAATGAAATCCTCTGCGCTCTCCTTAAATTTATAATGGATCAGCATTCAGGGGTGGTTCATCGCAGATTTACAGAGATAAGATATTGTATGTAATAGTTAGAGATTTAGCATCAGGTTTTGAGACTAACAGACACTTTCTTCGTGAGTAGCTATCAGCTAACCATTGAAGTTTTTGTCTTGTATCACATGATCTGATGGATTCAACATATATATAGAGAGAGAGACATGCACCATTATTTGCGCCAACATATGTTGAGGCACTGTCAGCTCTTCTACACCCATACAGAGCACATTAATGGTCTAACACTCCTCTATGAATAACTCTAGAATAAAAGGTGAACTCTGCATTATGGGTTGGATTTGTTAAGCTTGGAAGTAAACTTCCACCGCGCGTGACCATAAAACGACCTATCCATGTAGTTGCTTTGCTGACGAGGAGAGGAAAGGATGCACCAAGCAAGCCTATCCACCCAAATTGGAAGTGAAGAAAGAATGGGAAGGATCCTTCCCTTCCTTCCTCATCCATCGTCCCTAACAAACTCACAGCAGAAATACAATTATACAAATTACTGGAATTAATCTTAAACCTAATCCAATTTGAGTTATCTTTTTAATAAGACTTGTAATCAAGCCCTCGCGAGCAATTTTATTCGATAAAACAACAACGAAGCTTGCTTAAGAAAATTCGAAAAAAATGAATCAAAATCATTCATGGAGAGTTACCTGCCGCTTTTGGATCATAATTTAATGAATCGAAATCATTAAAGAAACGATTGAGCCGATTGCTTGATAATCACTTTCGTGGTCAAGATATAAATCAAAATAATAATAATTGCAGGTGTCGAGTAGTTTACCTGCTGCTTTTGGGTAATGCGTGGGGAATCATCTCTTCCGATAAACCGTGACTGATCTATCTTCACGGAGAGCTATGAGTGATTTTAACAGGTAAATATGAAAGAGTGGAGTCGCGTGAGACACCTTCCATGCCGCGGGATTCTTTCTTCCGACAACACCCGATTCTCCTCCTCCAACTTTCCGTGTGAATTGGTCTGTATAATGAGTTATAAAAATGCTCAAGTCTAAATTCATTTAATTTTGAAGTATTTTATGAAATTTAGTGGGGGTTATATATGCGTGCATATAATCCTAGCTTTTTTTAACTCAAGGGTTATGTTGGTTTTTACCTAGGCCAAACAAAACACATAAAATTATGTTATTTAATGACAACTTTCCTTTGTTATATTTTAAGATTAATCTGGGATTAGATTTAAATTATCTCAAGATGTATTTTCAAGAGCCCGGTGCTCATGTTTTAATCAATTTCTATAAGTACCGGCTCTAGAAACTTAGGATTGACTAGAAATAAAACCGTGTAAATGAGAACAAAGATTTTATTTTTATTTTAAAGATGTTTGATTGAAAATAATGGGATGGGAATAGAAAAAAGAAATTAAACATTTTTTTATTTTTTATTTAAAAAAAAATGATCAAACATTTTTATTCATCCAGCATCATCATTGCAATCACTACCAATGTTATCACCGGTGATGGTAATAATATTAATGCTCCAATGTTAATATATTTGTTATTTTTTTAAAATAAAAATAATTTATTGAATAATCATGCAATTATGGCGTTGGACATTGACTATTGTTATCGATTGAGTTTTTTTATTGTAATAAACATATATAATATTGATTTTTCGAGGCATATAACATTGGTAAATAATTTCAATACATTTTTTTTGGAATGAGAGTATCCGGGTCAGCTTACATGCACCTCGACTAATCCCACGAGTCTTGAAGCTAACGACCAATTAAAATTTTCAATGACCCTGACGAATATGAAACTCAAACTGATAATCTCTTGAAAGTAAACTCAGGGCTTGATCAGTTGAGCCACAACCCTCATAATTAATAATTTCAATTCATGCATAAGCGCTAATAGTTGAATGAGTTTTTACTAGGAATCTTGAACTTCAACAATCTCTAAAGTGAAGTAAACTTCACACAATCGAGAAGTTGATCGTAAATAAAATTAAATTAAAAGGTATTATTGCAACAAGTAGGGTGGATAATTATCAATATCCCATAAACTAGCATCAATTATTGTTTCCCATTTTTTGCTTCATCAGTTCCCTGGCAATAAGATAAAAGTAAAAAAAAAAAGAGTTATCATTAAATAAAAATAAATCTTTAAAATCATAAAATAAAACTAATAAAGTTTTAGGCAACAAAAATAAGTAAAGGAGAGAGAGAGCTAACCTCAGAAATTGAGTGAGTTCAGCGACCATGGAAAAGTTGTTGTCTTCACGTGCTTTTAAAATTTTGAATATAAAACAGAGACGTTGTTGATTGTAAAGAGCTTGACGCCATATCAATGACGTTTCTTTGTTGAGTTGATCACATTGAGATTCAATCTCTTCAAAGCTCCTTCTGACTTCTATTTGCCCATTTTTGATGCGTTGTTGTTGTTCACTTATCTCTTTCATGTCTTCTTTCAAGCTTTCCATACTTGCCTTTTGTTTTCGGTTTTGTTTTGATTTCTGTATGCAGAATATATGGTTTTAATAAAAAAAGATAATCAGGATAATTTAGTTTTTTATATATGAAGTGAGCACTTTTTTTATTTTATTTTCTTACACATTCTTCTTACGGTCCTCAATTGTCTAGTGTGGTTAACAAATACAGAGTGGAGATTCTGTTGACTATAGCTAAGTAGTCCGGTTCTAGGTTTGTTTTTTAGAGTTTAGTAGTTCAATTCTCACGGCTTTCAAGGTCATTGAAAACTGATAATTAATCATTTATTTTAGAGTTTGTGGAATTAATCGAGGAGCGCATAAACTAATTCGGACACCCATATTACAAAAAGAATACAGAGTGACCCAACAGTTACGAGTTTGAATCTCAACACACTCATTTTATTTGATAAAAATCAAATACAAAATATTGTTAACCTAAATGCAAATTTCAAGTTTAAAAAACTTTAACTTGAGAAAATATATTAAAAAATAGTATAAATTATATTTTGAAATTTCAATTAATAATTTAAATTTTTAAATGATTAAGAAATGACACCTATCCAAAGATCAATACGGGTCTAGTTGTCTTGGGTAAATCTTAAATTGTGCAATCTACTCACTCCACGTATCATTAAAGTAGAATTTGGTTGTAGCCACGTTGGAAAATGTCGAAATTACAAAGACCTCAAGAATATAAAACTGTAAATTTAATTACCGAACCAATTTTGAAGGATAATTTGAAGCGGGATATATAGTGACAAGTTCTAATTCTAAAAGTACTTACCGGAAATCTCTTCATTGCAGTTGGCCGCCTCCTATACCGGACGAACTTGCTGCATCCCTCGTTCACTGACACAGGGCTCCTAAGTCTCAGAAATCTCCTCTCCATCACGAGCTCTACGCCTATCCAATCTATTCAGGTGCAGAAATCTTGTGATCTCCTGCTAGCAGTATTTATTTTCGCACCAGATGTTTCAAGATCATCCGTCCTATTTATAATCAAAATCGTTTGCGTCCGTCTTGGGAGAGACGAGAGCTAAAGTCCAGTCTTCCTCTCTTTTTCTCCCTCGGTTTCTCAGAAATCGTGCACGCAATTCCTGGATGTGGAACCACAACCAATAGTGACGGGAAAATTATTTTATTAGCAATTGCTTCACAGTTTACGCTACAAGTATAAAAATAATCACCACTACTTGCTCAATAAAAATTAACATCAAATGATCCGAAAATTATAAACTAGCGTGAACGCAACCTTAAACAGGGCCGAAAGCACAAAAGAACCGTTCAGATGGGCATGTCATGCACCCCAGCATTGAACTCAATAGCCTGTTCTAGACAAATTCTTTTAATTATCAAAGCAGGAAAATATTAGATGCCAAGCCAAATGATTAGCATTAGTGCATGCTTGAGAGTATGGTTGTGGCTGTTTTTAAAATATTTTTTTATTTATAAATATTTAAAATAATATTGTTTTTATTTTTAAAAATCATTTTTAATTTTAGTGTATAAAAATAATTTTAAAACACTATTTTTTATTTAAAGTACAAAATAAAAATAATAAAACATAATTTTTTAAAATATAATATTAAATAGGTCTTTAATAGAAAATCCAGGGTGGTTTAGGCTTGGATCATCCGTCATACTCGTGCCCTGATTTTTTCCCCATGATGACATATTCTCTGCTTTATTTTTCTACACCAAGAAATACGTTGACAAGAAAATCATGTCACAAGATTTTAGATCTTAGAAACCCAAAATTTCATCTTTTTTATTATTAAAAACACTTGCTATAAACCTCACAAAAACACTTATTAGTTTCAAAACATCTAGAAACCACTATCAAAAATACAAATCGATTGTATACACCAAAACAAGCATCAACTTTTTCTATAATGTTCATAGAAAAATAAAACATCTTCATGGAGCTTTGAGGAATTCAGTGATACAAAAATCATTTTTTTATGGTCATAATATGGTAAACAATAATTTATCTCCCCTTCACCTTCTTCCAGCTAGTTTCTCTCTGCTCTCTTAAATTCAAGGACTAATAAATAAATTAATTAATTAAGTTTTCAGATTAAAATTATTTTTCCCGTGAGTTTTAGGTTGGGGGTCTCTGATATTTTATGTTGTGATTATTTTCTTTGAATTTGTTTTTATTTTATGGTTTTAAATTATAATTACCAATTAAAAGATACATTTGAAAAAAATAAAATAAATAAATTGGAAATGTCTTAGAAAAAACACTTTATGACAGAGAAATGAATTGATTGTCACCCAAACCTCGTATTGTCAGAATTCATACAATATCTATAGACAAACTTAAGAGTTTTTATTTGACTCGATAATTTTAACGCTGACTTCATAGTATTTATGATTTTCATGTTTATTAATTGTAACACTGACTTTAATGCACTTAATTCTACTAAACAAATTTAATTACTGACACTTTCCTCTCTCAAGAAGTTGTTTCTTCCACCTTCACAATTCCAAGCAAATAACTGAATGCATGCATGGGTCTTCGATGATTCTGTAAATTTGCTAGCAACTTGTTCATGAATTGTGACATGAACTAACTCTACATATGAATATGTTTTGAATGTTTCAATTGCATTCTTTGCAAGATCGTCCAAGATAAAAATTTAAAAACTAAATAAACAGGTCATCCATGATGTTCTGTGAGAATAATTAACAATACCGGCTGCACAATATATAATCCCATGTGTTTAAGTCGATAAACCAGTCGTCAAATAAAAGAGTAGAAATACGGCACTGGAGTCTAGATGGGACCTAGACACCATGAAGACCCGGTGAAGTCCTTGTTTGGTGGGTTACCCACCGAGCATCACTATCCAACTGGACGTAGAAAAAGGAAAAGAAAAGGGTTGCGCGGTGATTCGCGCGTTCTCGTGGCTGATCGAGCGATTTGTTTTCTTCACTCGACCGCTATGCGGACCAGCTCAAATCACGCGGTTTTACTCGTTCCTCTTGTGATTTTAAAATGATTTCGCTCGACATCGCCGGCGGGATCGACGGTGGGTGACAGTGTTTCTCAGTCCTTTTCATGTATTGTGTGATTACTAACTACATTTTCTATTTATTTTATCTCTGACATTTGCAGTGAACTAATGGCCAGAACGAGAATTGGAGACAAATCTATGGGACGGGATCAAGCACGACTGTAATTAAAGTCAACTATATTATTTTTTAAAATTAATAATATGAATTTATTTTTATCATATATGTTATTTTATTTTATTTTATTTTTGTGGCCTTTTTATTCTTTGATATAATTTTATTTTTCCATTATTTACACAACAATAGTAATAATTTTAGATTTTTTTTACTTGCTTTGTTTTTCTATAAAGTTTTTGATTTTTTATTCTTCGAGATAATTTAATAATTTCAATAATAGTTGTTATAATAATTTTATGTGTTATAATCATGACAATAATAATGATATTATTGACCATAATGATGATAACAATTGTAATTTATTGTGTAGTTATAGTGTTTATATTGTTAGTAATTCTTACTTTTTTTTTTATCTTCAAGTGAAATAGTTTCTTTCAACTAATAATTCTTATTTTTGTTTGATATTTGAGTTTAATTTTTTTATTTGCTATTTTGTTAAAGTTTTTATGGTATTTTTTAATTTAATTTTGTTTTTTCCATTATTTACACAATGATGATAATGGTTTTATTTTTATTTTTATTTTTCTTGCTTCCTTCGAGTTTTTGAATTGTTTTTTATCCCCATGTATTATATTTTTAATGCAGGTTGCGTTTAATATAGATTAAAAAAACAATTAAAATTAATAGTCTAAACTAAAAACAGGGGTGGATAAATACAAATAAAAAATCATCAAAAAAACTAAAGAAATCAAGGGATCAAAACTAAAAAGAAAAGAATATCAACAAAAATAAAAAATTATATATGTTAAAACGAGTCAAAAAAATTATTCCAACAGCGAAGCGCGGGTTTAATGGCTCATGTTTAGCTAATACATGTCAAACAACACGTATTTTAAATAAAATTTAAATCATAATAATAAATTTGTATCTCTTGTTTTTAAAATATCACATGTACTTTTTATAAAAATAATTGAAATTATGATACGTCATTTAAATTGATTTTTTTTCATTTGAATTTTACATGATTTCTAAGTTTAGGTTTTCTATGAACTACCTCCCTTGGACATTTTAACTAAATATCAAGGACATAACTAATACATTCTAAAATTTATTGAATACAACTTTTAAAATACAAAACATATCGTTTACTTAACTTATTTAAAATAATGCACATTTTTTATATCAAAATATATAGTGTATAAGTTATATCAGTGTTATGTTAGTTTTCCAAAACCAAATTTTATAAATATATATTACACTAGTCCATGAAAATATTTAGTTTATTATTAAAGAGATATGTTAAACAAAATATGTCCAATAAAAATCTAAAAATTATGTGGTTTAAAACTATAGGCATGTAAACACATGATCAATGACAAATGTGTTCTCAATACTAGTATGCATGGTGAGTATATACTCAAACTTGCAATTGATATAAAATAAAAAGTCATGCATACTACTAGTAAAATCAATTATGCTTCAATTAAAACAATAATGATACTTACTTGTTGAGGCTCTTTAAATCAATGATTTTTTTTAATTTTAATAATCATTTGTACTTAAGACTTTATTATTAGATGTTTGTAATATACCCATCAAGATTTCAACACCACGATGTTTTAGATGCAATTCTAAACGAAATATTTTAAGAAATAATTATACAACTCAGATATCTTTTAATAAGATAAACCTAAATCCTGAATATAAAAAGACAATCAAAGCATGTGAAGGAGAAGAGAAACCCTAAGAACAAGATTAGAAAGAGTGTAAGAATCTAAAAATTAAAGTTCAAAACTCGCTATTCATTTTTTTTATGATAAATTTTGATAGCTGGGAGGTTGAAAAATTAATTCCCATCATCATCGATATTTTATTCACCACCATAAATTAAGAACTGCATGTAGAAAAACATAGTAGGGTAAATTAGATATCATACATATAGCCACTATATTATACCCATAATTTACATCAAGGGTTTTTTGAGATTTGTTTCCCAATATTCACCCATAATTTATTTAATTAAAACATATTTCCAACACGTTTGAATGAAAAAAATAAAATAAAAGAAGATAATGGGAGAAAAATACCTCATCTAGGAATTGAATTAACATAGTCGGAGATATAAAGACAAATTAAAAATTCATCTTGTAATAAAGATAAATTAAGCTATTATCTCCCTAAGAAAAAAAAACATGAAATAGAATAAAAGATGCTTGTTAGCAAACTAATCCAAAGATAGTAAATTAGAAAAAAAAATAATTTAATATATTTTTATTTTAAATAAAAATTTTAAATTATTTCCATTTATTGATGTATAAAATAATTTTTAAAATATAAAAAATATTATTTTAATATATTTTAAAATAAAAAACAAATCACCATTCACGTACAATGATTTAAACTGTTTGAGCTTCATATTGTAAGAATTTATTGCAGATGACAGTAAGGAATCTGACAAGAACGAAAAAGGAAAAGTAAACATTGACGGAGTCTTTGCATTAAGGGAAAAAAGCATTTATGGGTAAGTGCACCATGTGACAAGTCATTGTATATGAGCGGGGGACTAAAATATCTGAAGTAGTTTGGTATTGTGGTTAAAAAATATTTATGAAAAAATTTGAATTTTATTTTTATTTTAAATTAAAAAAATTAATATATTTAATTTTAATATGGTGATGTTAAAAATAATTTTTAAAAAATAAAAAAAATATCATTTTGATATATTTCTAAATTAAAATTATTTTTTAAAATTTTTTATTTAAAATTAATTTTTTTTAGTGTATTTTGATTATTTTGATTTTGATATATTGATATCAAAAATAATTTTTAAAAAATAAAAAAAAATATTTTAATATATTTATAAATAAAAATCACTTTTAAAAACAACTACAACAACAATCTAAAACAGACACGAGAAATATATAATATTTCGGAAGTAATGATGAATATTTACAAATACAAGAAAGGAAGTGAAATTGTATTGAAAGCTTGAAACCCATCAAATATGATTTTATTTCCAGCGGCAGAACCTACCGGGGGACAGATAATAAATTCAAGTAATTGATATCAATATAGACTTTGAATTTAGGGACAAAAGCGATTTTCTGAAAATATAGGGAGCGTGGCCGCTAAAAGTAGGATCACGCGCCACCCTGTTTATCGCTGCTCTTGATAACCGCCTTGGACGGTCCCTCTATTGCCATGCCACGTATATTTTGAATGTTTGATAAAACATTACAATGATAATACCTTCCTGATTACAGATATCTTTCAACCGGCGTCTTTGTGCAGGTACACTTTACAAGCCGGTGATATTTTTAACTTTTGAATGAACCGCTAAACGTAGGCTCGCGTGTCGTCTGTGTGCAGGTACGCTTTACAAGCAGGCTCACGCGCCGCCCTGTTTATCGCTGCTCTTGATTTCTTGCAACACCGCTTATAAATATCTCCTCCCATCAGGAAAAAAAGTTGTCAGAAAAATACACTTGCCACATTGCATACAACGAGCATGTAATGGAAACACTAGAACCCAAGCTACATTGCATACAACGAGCATTGCATACAACTTGTATATTTACGTGTGAATTGGTGTGTATAATAAATTATAAAACTGCTCTAAGTCTAAATACAGTTAATTTTGAAGTATTTTATGAAATCAGTAGGGTTATATATGCGTTGTTTTTTTTTTAACTCTAGGATTATGTTGGATTTTACCTAGGCCAGACAAAACATAGAAAGTTATGTTATTTCATGACAACTCTCCCTTGTTATATTTTAGGATTAATCTCGAATAAATTAAATTATCTCAAGATGTATTTTCAAGAGTCCGACGCTCATGTTTTAATCAATTTCTATAAGCACCGGCTCTAGGAAATTAAGATTAATTAGAAATAAAATGGTGTAAATGAGAACAAAGATTTTATTTTTATTTAATAGATTTTATAAATGTTTGATTGAAAAGAATGGGATGGGAATAGAAATTAAAATAAAAATTAAATATTTGGAAGTATAAAAAGTTATTTTTAAAAGAAAAAATGATATAGCATTTTTATTTATCCAACATCATCATTTCAATCACTACTAATGCTATTAATGGTGGTGGTAATAACATTAATGCTCCAATGATAATTCTTTAAAGTTTTTTTTAACAAAAATAGTTCATTGAATAATCATGTAATTACGACGTTGGACATTGACTATTGTTATCGAGTGAGTTTATTTATTGTAATAAAAGCATATAACATTAGTAATAATTTCAATATATTTTTTTGGAACTTGGATGTCCGGATCATTTTAGGCATATCTCAACTAGTCCCAATGACCAGTTTAAAATCTTCAATAATCCTAACTGATGTGAGACTCAAATTGATAACCCCAGGAGAGCAAACCCATGGGATAACTAGTGGAGCCACATTCCTAGAGTTAATAATTTCAATACATGCACAAGCACAAATAGCTGGATGGGATTTTACTTGGAAGCTTGAACTTTAACAATTTCTAAAGTGAAGTAAACTCCACACAGTCGAGAAGCTATTCATAATTAAATTAAATTAAAAGGTATTATTACAACAAGTAGGGTGGATAATTGTCAATATCCCAAGAACTATAGCCAATTATTGTTTCCCATTTTTTGTTTCATTAGTTCCCTGGCAATAAGATAAAGGTATATAAAAAAAAGTCAGGAAATCACAGTTCAGCGGGAAACTAAGTAAGTTTCAGGCAACAAAAATAGGAAAATGAGAGAGAGCTTACCTCAAAAATTGAGTGAGTTCAGCGGCCATGGAAATGTTGTTATCTTCTCGTGCTTTTAAAATTTTGAATATAAGACACAGGCGTTGTTGATTGTATAGAGTTTGTCGCCATATCAGTGAGGTTTCTTTGTTGGGTTGATCACATTGAGATTCGATCTCTTTGAAGCTCCTTCTGACTTCCATTTGCCCGTCTTTGATGTGCTGTTGCTGTTCACTTATCTCTTTCATGTTTTCTTTTAAGCTTTTCATGTTTGCCTTTTGTTTTCGATTTTGTTTTGATTTCTATATGCATAATATATGGTTTTAATGAAAAATAACCATGATTTAGTTTTTTATATATGAAGTGAGCATTTTTTTTATTGTTTTTTTAAAATTGACGGGACAATGCATAAGACATTCGTCTTATTGTCCTCAACTTTCCGAGTGTGGTTAACACATACACATGGGTCTGTATCCGGGTTTGTTATCTAGACGTCACCAATTCGAGCCTCGCAACCTTCAAGTTCATTGGAGACTAGCAACTGGTTGTTTATTTAAGAACTCATGGAATTAGTTGAGGTATGCACAAGCTATTCCGGATACCCATGTTAAAAAAATACATAGTGGAACTTTTTTTTATGATCGAGGGAATCAATTTGGGTCTTGTTGTTTTGGATAAATCTTAAATTGTGTAATTCACTCCCTCCACATACCATAAAAGTAGAATTTTGTGGTAGCCACATTGGAAAATGTCGAAATTACTAAGACATCATGAATATAAAACTGTAAATTTCATTACCGAACCAGTTTTGAAGGATAATTTGAAGCGGGATATGTAGTGACAAGATCTAATTCGTAAAGTACTTACCTGAAATCTCTTCACTGTAATTGCCCGCCTCCTATACCTGACGAACTTGCTGCATCGCTCGTTCACTGACTCAGGGTTCCTAAGTTTCAGAAATCTCCTCTCCATCACGAACTCTAAGCCTATTCAATCTATTCAGGTGCAGAAATCTTGTAATCTCCTGCTGGCAGTATTTATTTTCGAAAGTTTCGAGAGCATCCGTCCTATTTATAAAGACGAAAGCTAAAGTCCAAGTCTTCCTCTCTCTCTCTCTATCTCCGAACCTGTGCACACGATTCCGCGCCATGCCGGATTAATATAAATTTCAAGAACTTGTTTTTTCCCTTACAGACAACGCTCTCCCCACAAAGTGTTCTTGAATTATTTTTAAAATATACACTCGATCCTAACAAATTAAGCAAAATTAGACTTTTACAGGAGACTTGAACTTAACAAAGCGAAATTTGCATAGTGTTTGCTGGCAGCTGCCATACTAAAGACGCCATAAGTAGAGCGGTGCAATTTATGACTGGGTCAACCGAGCACCTAATGGGATGGTCAGTTTGGCCAACATCCATCGTGGTAATGCATTAACAATGATCATAATGGATTTTATTTTATTTTTTGGGATTAAATTTGAGTGAGAGTAGGTCTCTTCAGCGATAGTTTTCCACTTTTAGCCAGAACAAAGTGCCAGATTCCTGGTTTAAATTTTCCTTACAATTTGATTAATTAATTAATTAATTGAATTAAATAAAACATTTAAGTTAATTTTTAAAGTATCATGCAACTAAAAAAAGTAAAATATCAATCACAGTTTTTTTTAAATAATAATTTAATTTTTATATATAAAAAAAGCAAAACAGAATAAATCAATGAAATAATTAATGAAATGAGTGGAAAATAAAACAAAAAAAGTGGTTGATAATGGGCCAAACCACATGCCTAGCCTTAATAGAAAATCCAAGGTCGTTTAGGCTTGGATCATCAGACCTGTGCCTTGTTTTATTTATTTTTTTAATTTTTTCCATGAAGAGTGCGCGCCATGTTATCTGCTTCTTTTTTCTAGACCAAGCGACACGTTGCCTATAGGGATACATAAATTGTCATTGACTGATCTATTATCCAAAACATCTTTGTTGGCAATAAAATCTCTAGAATGTTTATAGAAAAATAAAACATCTTCATTGAACTTCATAGTATTTATGATTTCCATGTTTATTTATTGCATGTAGCACTGACTTTAATGTAGTTAATTCTAGTTAATTACTAACATTTTCCTCTCTTAAGAAGTTGTTTCTTCCATCTTCACAATTCCAAGCAAATAACTGAATGCATCGGTCTTCAATGATTTTGTAAATATGCTAACAACTTGTTCATGAACTAGCTCTACATATGAATACGTTTTGAACGTTTGATAAAAAAAAAATAATAATGGCTGCACAATATTTATCCCATGCATGTGCTTTAATTTTTTAAGTTAATAAACCAATCGTCAAATAAAAAAAAATAGAAACATGGCAATAAAGTTTAGTTGGGACCTAGACACCGTGAAGACCCGGTGTAGTCGTTGTTTGATGGGTTTACCCACCGAACATAACTTTCCAACCGGACCGCGCGTTCTCGTGGTTGATCGAGCGATCTGTTTGATTCACTCGACCGCTATGCGTACCGGCTCAAATCATTTCTCGGATATATATGAAAAAAGATCCACGCGGTTTTACTCGTTCCTCTGGTGATTTTAAAATGATTTCGCTCGACATCGCCGGCGGGATGCTGGGTGACAGTATTTCTCAGTCATTTCTGTTCCAATGAGAAGCCGGAACAGTTGAAAATGCACGGCAAGCTGTCCCCGATACAGTGTGTATAGCTGTTCTTTTCTCTCCCTTCCGTTATTCTTTCACAGGAATTTCTCGGTCGTTGGATACAAATAACTTTTGACTTTTCCCGTTAAATTAATTATTAACAAAAGCAAACGCAATGGTCATATTAATTTATGCTTAAACACTCCATTGTGTTTTAATCAAGAGTTGCCAAAGAAAGAAATTTCACACGTCACAAAAAAAAAAAAAACCCCATCTAGATTACGTTTAATTGGTATTTTTTTAATATTAAGACTTGCCTAATCTAATAAACATAAGTTTCTAATTAGGATGAAATATCTAATGCAAAGGTATCTTTAAGAAGATTAAAACAACCTTGTGTGTATTAATAAGGAAAATTACTAAAAGCATTATGCAGTTTACGCACACGAGCACCTTACACGCAAACTTTTCAAAGATATAACTGTATATTAATAGTCCACCATCATGCCATTGTAATTGCACATCTCTCTCTCTTCCCCTCTCTTCTCATCGCCCTTCACCTTAAATCACCCTAAATGAGATTTGATATTATAAAGTATTCTAAAACGTTTTTCATTTTTGTCAAAATTAATCACTCATTTTATTATCATTGGTAAACAATATTATATATCTGCGATAAATATGGTAAAAGAAAATATTCATATCAAAGATTTGCATTAGACAATTTGTATGATTATATCTCAACAAATTCTCGATGTATTAATTATAAAAATGATAGACCCCCCCCCAAAAAAAAAAAAAAAAAATTGACATTTTTATTTCAAATTTTATGACCACAGGTAAACATGCACGAAAATATTTTATTTGTGGCTATCCTTTTTTTTTTTAATAATCGAAATATTGAATAATGAAAATAGCCATTTAATGAATGGCAAGAAAGTAGAGGCGCTGCCGTCTCTTGTTTCGCCGTCCTCCGTTTGTCTCCATCTAGAAGCTCAATTATTGGAGAGAAGAGAAATCGCAAGCTATCGAGAGATCAGATCGAGTTAGGTTAAGTTGTCGTGCGGCTCGGTGCGGTTCTCGTCTGATCACTCCGGTAGCACCCCTCAAAACATCTTTATATATAGCTCGCCTCATGTCCATATAACTTCCCAGTAACCAGTCTTGTTTTGATCTGCAAATACTACACACATAATGGCTCCTCGAAGTTTGGCACCATGCTCCTATCCTGAGGCTACCATAAATAGTAAGTATCGCTTGTTGCTTATCCTATGGTGTAAATTTCATCACCGGTGCATGCTTTTTCTTTCTTTTGTGTTTTGTTTGTCCAAGATAATAAGCTAGGGCGTCTTGCAACATCATTTTGATGAAATCATCTCAAATCTTGACGGCTGGCTCTCAAAAAGCGACCGCTTTTCTGTCACTAATGAATTTTGATGCAGGAGGTTTGGGACCTGTCCATGAGTAACGAATCTATTTAACTCATGAATTGTTAACCTCTCTTAAGCTCCATGTTATTTCAATCTCTCTTTAATTATACTTGTTAGCACAAGGTGAAAGTCGTATTCCTGGAAGATCACGAGAGCAGAAAGGAAAGAAGAGAAAAAATGATGCTGGGAAGCATAGCAAAGGTTTTAAGGTAAAGAACACCCTGCTCTTTCTCACTTAAGCTGAGATGAAAATTAAAAAGCAGCTGTTTTTTCTCTCCCTGTTCTTGTCTTGCAGAGAAGGAAAGAAGGGATGAAGAAAGTCTTGGTAAACAAGTTTCAAGCGTGGACAACATCATAGAAAACCAAGAAAGACTAACTGATAAATTACTGCATCGGATGACGACGGTGCATCTCTTTCTCCTTGTTAGATTAATTGTTCGCATTTTTATCCATTGATGATTTTAAAATAAGAATTTACCATGCAGGCACGCGTCTAGAACCTAAGTTTTCTGTGTGATATTGTATATTATTAATGATCTTGCAGCCTGGACCTGAAGTATTTGATCAGGTGCTCAAAGAGGAATCTGCCATCTTATTTCCAGATTCCGATAATTTGGATGTCCTGATGTTGGAGACGAAAAGGCTTTCTGGCATCATCTCGCCATTGAAACAACGCAGCGAGATGCTTGGCAAACGAATTCAACTCTTGTGCGAGATGATGGTGCTGGGATGGTAATCTTCATGTTATGTTTGGACAGTATTTATATATGTTTCTGTAGACATTTGGCAGGTAGATTCTTAAACCTCAGAGCTTACGTCCCGTGAGTTTCACTGTCGCTCGCTCAATAACTTATTACAAGTCGGGAGTTAAAGGACGGATATTATTTTCATGCTTCATGAGGAGTTCAATAAAGGAGGAATCTTGTGTGGCTGGTTTTCTTAGGTTTAGCTTGTAATCCTGTTTGAACTCTTGTTTTGTGAGCTCCTACTTGTTTCATCAATGAATTTCTTCATTTATGAAACAACAAGAAAAAGGTTTGATAAAGGCTGAAATTGTTGCTTGTTTCCATTTCAATTTCTTGTTTCTATGCAACTATTGAATTTTCAATAAAAAAAAAAAAGGGTTTAATATAATAAAGATGATCTTATTATATACATATATGATATCACTTGGGAAGATTCTAGACTGGTTCTGATTTTATATTTCCGTAACTCTAAGTTCTAAAATCCAAATAATCAAATGCCCACATGAAAGAAGCTATAATTAACTACTTGATTGGTGGACTTTATAAATTGACAAGCTACCAAGGACTAATATATATCTATATATGGAAACTAATTAAATACATAAAGAAAGACAAAAATAATTATAGGTTAGGGTAAAAGTGATGGACGCGCTGTCAATCTCAATTGTTTATGTGGATTTAGAGGTATGGATAAACTAGATTTTATTTGATAAATTTTTTATATTTATGATATCAAATGTAGTAAAACTGAAAAACAAAAATATTTATTTACCATAAATAACTTCTTGAGATTTTATATTATAAACTATAAAGTACTCCAAAACTTAATTTTTTTATTTTTTCCAAAATTAATCACTCGTTTTATTATCATTTTCAAACAATATTATATATCCGCGATAATTATGGTAAGAGAAAATATTCCTATCAAATATTTGCATTAAACAATTCGTACGATTACATCTCAACTCCTTCTCGATGTTTAAATTATAAAAAATGATAGACCCCCTTCCCCTCCCAAAAAAAAAAAGAAAAAAGAAAAAAAAAAGGTGGTGGGCCATGGAATATTGTGGTGAAAAAAATAAATACCTCAATTTGTAAATCAGTAAATCAAACATTATGAATATTAATTATACACACTTTTGACATTTCAATTCCAAATTTTATTACTACAGGCAAACATGCACGAAAATATTTTATTTGTGGATGTCCTTTTTTTCTCCCCCCAATTTACTCTCTCTTTTTTTTTCATTTTTTTTAATAATCGATATATTGAAGAAGACAAAATAGCCATATAAAGAATGGCAAGAAAGTAGAGGCGATCAGATTAGGCTAAAGTAGTCGTGCGACTCGGTGAGGTTCTCGCCTGATCACTCCCGTACCATCCTCTTTATAACCTAAGATGGTAAGAATTGGGTTGAAAAAACTTATGGTTTTGTGTTAGAATTATTGTCGGTTAAATCAAAAAACAAATTGTTATATAGTTTCTCTTAGTTCCATAAACACTTAAATTATATAGTTTTCGCTTGGTTCCATAGACACTTAAAAAACATTTTTTTGTTAATTTTTAGTTAGATCTCAGATGTTTCACTCTGTCCTAATTTACATATATTAATTATATTTTAAGGTTTGACTTTTTAAAACTAAACGATTCTTCTCTTAACAGCGGAAAAATGCAAGATACATAGTTTGTTCTTTTTATATGTTTACCTCATACATGTCGGACAAACATATTTTAAATCCTAATAAGAAATGTTTATCTCATGCTTTTAAAATATCACATGTCCCTTTTTTATAAAAAAATAATCGAAATTGTGACACGTCATTTAAATTGATTTATTTTTTTAAGAGGTGGATTGCAATTTTTGTTTTTGTTTTTGAGAATCGGCCAATACATAATTAGACTTCTTAAGAAATTTCTTTATTAAAACATACTAGGGTAAATTAAATTTCATATTTATAGCCGCTTCTTTGGAAACTTGACATGGAAAACAACTTAGGTTATTGAATTATCAAATTGATTAATGAGTTATTTATTTAATTCAGGCTAGTTATTTTTATTATAATAGCATTATTTGGATAAGTTAATCAAGTTACAAATAAATCTAAAAAGTTAATTGATAAAGCTTAGATAGGATATTCAAATCACGACTTGCCCTACCAAAGTTAATTGAATTTTTTTGAACTAATGTATATTTTCATTTAATTTAGATGAAATTCAAATAATAAATTTATTAATTCACTTAAAGTATATTTGATATTGTGGCAGTGAATACTTTTTACAATATTTTTTATTTAAAAATATATTAAAATAATACACACACACACACACATATATTAAAGTGATCTAAAAATATAAAAAAAAACAAATAAATTTATATAAAAAAAAACTTTTAAAGCACAACAATAAACATTCTTTTAACGTGTGCTTATAACATTATACATTATAACATGATGCAATCATCGTTTCATGAAAAATTTATATATTTTTTAAAATGAAAATAAAAAATTATTATTTTAATATATTTTTAAATAAAAATTTTTTTTATCACTAATCAATAGATTTAAAAACTGTAGCCACTCCTCTCGAGTAGCGATATCGTCACAGACGGTGTATGACAGAGGGTCCAACGTAGTAACGGAGTAAGGCACCGAAATCCAAATACATAACAAACCCCCTTTTATTAGAAGTAGCGCCAAAAAGGAAAAATAAAAAAATCATTTTCCTCTCGAGGGAAACCAAGAGAAAGAGGCAGCGAGAAAATGCCAGTGGCTAGACCAGAGTCGTCCGATTCAAGGACAAGGATCATCGCTCACGTTGACTTGGATTGCTTCTATGTTCAAGGTTTTCTGTTCATTTATCTATATTACTATAGACACCCTCTCTCTCACTTTCACTTCCTGCATATGTATTCATTGAATTATGTAATGTTAGTGTCTACCTGTGATTTGCCATTGTTATTTCTTTTTTAATGTTTTGGAAACTGGGTCATGATTAGAATTTCCGAAATGAACTCTTGCAGTGCACAATTGGATTTTGTTTTTACTTTGTATTATCATGCTGCTAAATGGCGATGATTATTTTTTTTTGGAATGCATCCCCTTTTTGCTTAACTGTATCTTTTATTAAAAAAATGTAGTGGAGCAGCGTAAGCAGCCCGAGTTGAGGGGTTTACCTACAGCTGTGGTGCAGTACAATGAGTGGAAAGGCGGGGCTTTGATTGCTGTTAGTTACGAGGCTCGTAAGCTTGGAGTCAGTCGGTAATTATAATCTTCCAGTTTTACTGTTTTTGTTGATGACTTGTCATTTCGAGGATGGCTGCATAAGAATCTGATATAATGGATTGATTTTAGTCACATGAGAGGTGACGATGCAAAAGAAGTTTGCCCACAAATTCACCTGGTTCAAGTACCTGTAGCTAGAGGCAAAGCTGACCTGAACACTTACCGCAATGCAGGTTCTGAGGTAATGTAGGATTTTTCTTTCTTATTTGTGCGAAAATTGAAGTTAATAACATGCCTTCATGACGTACTGTTGGATCTTTATTGAATCTTGCAGGTGGTGTCTATTCTGGCAAGAAAGGGTCGATGTGAGAGAGCTTCAATTGATGAAGTTTATCTTGACCTTACTGATTCAGCGGAGGCTATGCTGAGAGAAACTCCTCCAGAGAGCTTGGAATCGATAAACGAGGAAGCTCGCAAATCACATATTTTGGGGCTTAAAAGTGAGGTATGAGTCATTCCTTTTGTATCTTTCGTCATTATGTTTTGGTAGGTGATTTACATGTAACTTTGAAAGTTGATCTGAGAGGCAATTACCAATTCTTACTGTCCGGGATACAAACAAATTTTGGAAATTTGAAGATGGCAAACCGGGACTTATGTTAGCTTTATCTTCTTCAAAAAGCTTAAAACTGCCATTTTGCGATGCCCTTTTAACATCAATTATGCACTCTAGCTTATGTTTTTTTGTACTTCAGAATGAATCTCTGTTTTTGCTTGAATGGGTTACCACCCTCTATTTGATATATAAAAATCTCAATCTTTTAAGACTGGAAAAGAATATTTAATTTAGAACTTTATTCTTTTATTTTTAAGTCTCTCTCTCTCTCTTCTTCTCATTTTCAATGATTAACTGTCATGCTGGATTTGAGATTGAGATTAGGACGCAAATGATGCCCAAGAAAATGTGAGCAAGTGGTTATGTAGGAGTGATGTCAATCACCAAGACAAGTTACTAGCTTGTGGGGCCCTCATCGTGGCAGAACTTAGGATGGAAGTCTTAAAGGAAACCCAATTTACTTGTTCTGCTGGTGTCGCTCATAACAAGGTTGGAAACTGCTGCTTTTCTATTGTTATTTTTGCTTTCTTGTATATTGAATATGATCTTGCATTCATTCCTTATATTTATGAATGGTTTGTATATAAATTTGTAGATGCTGGCCAAACTTGTAAGTGGCATGAATAAACCTGCGCAACAAACTGTTGTGCCCTCCTCATCTGTAAAAAGATTGCTTGAATCATTGCCAATAAAGAAAATGTAAGGCTTTTTTGTTCTTTTTATTTTCAAATTGTGACAGGCTTCCTATTTGTTTTCTATTGTTCTTCTTAAACCTTTTAGATTGAATATAGTATTTTTGTTTGCTATAGGAAACATCTTGGAGGGAAGCTGGGGACTTCATTACAGACTGACCTGGGTGTGAACACTGTTGGAGACCTCCTGAAGTTTTCAGAGGAAAAGCTACAAGAACGTTTTGGTATAAATACAGGGTAAATGTAGATCAAAATACAAAGAATACGGAAGCTTTAATTTCTTTGATTGAAGAACTATTCTATTGAATTTTAATGACAGAGCTTTGTATGGTATTTGCACACAACTTTGAAAATGGTTAAAATCCTGCAATGATTGTTGCTTCCAGAAGGCTTAAAATATATTTCTATTCCCAATTTATACTGTATCATATTTTAGCTTAGAACATGTACTTTTCAAAAACATTGCTGTGCTCCCCATGCTCTAAACCTGTCTGTGTTTTTGGCCATCTGTGTCTTATCTGGTTTGTTATTCTTGATGTTGGATCAATCTTGTGGAAATATCCTTAAGCTTTATATATAACAGCTTGTTCCCATTAGCCTTTTTTTCAAACAATTGCAAGGCACTGCTGCTAATTCCTTTTTTTTCCCACATGAATTCCAGTACTTGGTTGTGGAACATTGCAAGAGGAATCAATGGGGAAGAAGTTCAGGGCCGCCTTCTCCCTAAGAGTCATGGTGCTGGGAAGTCATTTCCTGGTCCTCGTGCTTTGAAGACAATTGCTTCTGTACGAGTTTCTTCTTAACCAAACCAAACAATACTTCATGTTGTTGATCATCTCTGTGAGCTCATTGGCCCAGTGTCACATATATTTCATTAGGAGATGCTTTGCTGCAGTGGTTACTTCAACTTTAACCTGTTATGAAGTTGTGGCATTTCTATAAACTTGGTGTTCTTGTAGCTCTATATTTCTCTTTGATTTGATGTTGCAATTGCATAATACTGTTAGCCTATTCAAATGTTTATTGTTGCGATTATTCATTGCCATTTTTATTACGGGCGATGAATTTGATTAATGGAGGGTTTGGTGTTAGAATCCTAAAATTACTTGCTAGATTTGAGATATGTTACTGCTGCTAAAAGTCCATTTGTCATTAGACTTGCTGTGTTTCCACTATAATGGAGGAGAAGAGCAAGCACATACTTTCATAGTTATGAAGAAAAGCCTCAACAATTGGTTTGGTGGAATGGACTCAGGTTGATCAAGAAAACCAAGACCACTCCTGTTCTTTTTTTGCTTGCTTAAATCTTAACCATGACTTCTCTTTAACACATATATCCCATTAAATCTTTTTCCTTTTGGATTACCACTTATCACCGTACTATCAGTTTAAAAGTAGTTTGTATGTGGGCAAGGATGCATATCCAGAAACTACTTTTTGAGCAAAGTGAGCAGTTGAAAGTGCTTAAGAGAAGATTTCTCTGTTCTATGAAGAGAAGACAGGATAACAGGAAAAATTGTTTCCTGCTTATGGTTCTGTAATGAGACATGCTTTTTCAAAAAGCGTACAAAATTTCTGATGCTATGAAATCATAATTGTGTCAAACAATAACACTTCTTTAGAAAGGAAGCTTCTTTCTTCATTTGATTTTTTAAATACTGATTCTCTTGGATCTGCATGTTCCAATTCTAATTGATAGCTGTTTGTTTTTATTCCTGCTAAGTATTTTTCAACATGCTAAGCTTAACAAAGAAATCATTCCTGTTAAATATCTACCATGTCCTTGCTTGAATATCTCAGGTTCAACACTGGCTGAATCAACTTTGTGACGAGCTTAATGAACGTATTTGCTTTGATTTGGACCAAAACAAGCGAATTGCAAACACTTTTACCGTTTATGCTAGCGCATTCAAGGTGCTTATTTCCTTTCTGATCTGTTTGCCAACTATCTTGTCTATTATGTGCAAAAGTTACCATGTTTTTGTCACTAATGTGATTACCTGCAGTCTTGCGACTCGGAATCATATAAAAAGTTCCCTTCAAAATCTTGTCCATTGAGATATGGGACTACGAAGATTCAAGAGGATGCATTTAGTCTATTTCAAGCTGGATTACGTGAATATATAGGTTCACCTGGAGTCAAAGGATGGGGAATAACTTCTCTTTCTGTTTCAGCAAGTAAAATTGTTGCCCTACCATCTGTGAGTTTGATGTTCATTTGTCTCTAAGCTTGATCTCATGTGCTTGTTGTGCATCCAAAAGTGAATTATGGTATTTCTTTTTAAAATTCCATTCAAGGAATTTATCCTCTTCAAATCAAATCATGAAAGAGGCTTCCTATGCTAGGAAAAGAATATTTTTTGGAGTTTTCATACAATGGTTCCATGTTCTGTTTCTCCCTTCATTTTTATCTAAGCAACGTAATATGTATCCTTTGTGCATCTACTATTAATTGCTTCTTGGTGATTATTAATCAGAGAGTGAGTGAAAGACTTTGTTTAAGAAAAAAATAGAATATTTGAAGCATATGTATAGATAAGAAAATTGAGATCTTTGAAAATTTGTAGGATCCAACCAATTTTCTTTATATGGATAACTTTGAAAACAGTTTAATTTAATCAATCAAAATTATGGTCGAGACTCATAGAACTATCTAGTGGACAAGGCATGATAAAAATGAAGTTAGTGTTGTAGTGGACATGGTGGTGGTGGAAGGGATGGCTGTAGTAGGGGTGATTCAATATCGCTTATTGTTAGAGAATAATATAAATCATATCATAGGGTCTCACTTAACAGCTTAAGCTTTTAGGTGATGTGTCCTTGACATGGTGTTAGAGTCTTGTTGATCTAGCGGCCACGAATTTGAATTTCACTACCCTTTCTATTTAATAAAAATCAAGCACAAATAAATGTGGATCTGTGTGCAAGTTTCAAGCCCAAAATGCTTTCACATAAGGGTGTGAGTTGAATAATAATATAAATCATATCCTGAAGCCTCACTTAACAGCTTAAGTTGTTAGGTGAGATGGTTCCTTGATACTTATTGGGGTTGATAGGTTGTGCAAGGGGTAGTAAACCGTTGTGTAAAGTTATGCTTGGTGCCGTATGGATAGTAGTAATTGTAGTTGTTGTTGGTGGTGTAATGTTGCAATATGTTTGTATAAAATATTGATGACGTTAATGGTTATAAATATAATAAATTCAGCATTACCGGTGGAAAGTGTTTAGTAATTATATGCTTGGCAACTTTGAAATGAACTTTTAAGTCTCGTCCTTGCAAGGAATTTAAGGGATAGAGTTGATTACAATTCTCTTAAATTCAGAATTCATTAGTTAATCTAATAGATAAATTTTAGTTGGGAATTCCCAAACTCATCGTTGCTTCTATGTTGTTCCTTCAACCATGTCATCCGAAAGCAACCTTAAATAAATGGATTAACTCATTAATGCTCTTCATCTTTTAGGGAACAGGTTCGATCACAAAATACTTTCATGGACAGTATACATCACCCTCTTCAAAGGAAACACAGGATAGCTTTGTCAAAAAAACCATGCCATTATCACTGCTAGGTGATTTCAGCTTGACACATTTCAGTTGTGCCTCTTGTATATTCTTCCATTTTCTAATATTTTCCAAATAACTCAGGCAGTGAAAGCTATTCGGAGCTGGAACCAACTGATCAGCTGCAACCTGATAATAATGTACCGTGTTTGGGAATTCCATGGAAAGAGCAGGTTTCAGTGAAAGCAGCGTTATTTCTTTATTTCTTTATGTAAAGAAAATAACTTTTAGAATTGCAATTATAGATTTCTTATGCACAAGAATACTAATCTCATTTTAATATTTTTTTAGCGAATACTCTATTGTAGACACTAGTTGAATCTGAAAATGACTTAAAAATGGTCTTCTAAACTTTTGGCAGCTTTCTTAATTGTGATGAAGTTTAAATTGGAAATGATTTGCCCAGGAACCAATTTTGTACCGTTCATTTCTTTGAAAGCTTTTCAATCCAATTTCATTGTCTTCTATTTAATATTGATGTGACCTTCTTACTTATTGAGGCCCTTTAAATAGAAATTTATTATTTCTTGTTTATTTTACTGCAACAGACTTGGGATAAAAAGCATGTATTTACACATTTACTTTTGTAAATCTCTTAGGTATACTTCATCCAAAGAAATTTGCCCTTAAATTTAACTACAGCTAGTGCAAAGTGAAACCTTTCTTTTTTTATGGTATATATTCCAGTGTCACTTTCCAAAATACACCCTTGTCTGGGATTGAATATCATGGAATACAGTTCCAACACCAATTCTATCTTTGAGCGAAGCTCCAGAGCCATCTACTATTTGACCAACTTTATTGAGATTGAAATGAGATATCAAAGAAATAGATAGATTTTTGTATTGCTCATGTTGTTATTCTCTGTTTATTTTCTGGGAGTATCAAGCTCTTCACATAGAATGCATTTACTATATGTACTTGAGAGCATATAATTGGGCTAGGATGTTAATTCCTTGCATGCTCATTTTGTAATTTGTTTGCCATGTACTATCCGAGTGTCTTCATTTACCATGATGCTATCTTTGCAGGATTCATCTTGTTCTCCAACAGTGCAGACAAGGGATGGTAGTGGCAAGGGAGCCTCTCCACCATTACCCTCAGGTGCTTTATTCAAGTATTGCTCCTCCTAGTATACCAATGCTTTTGAATTTCCTTTTCCCATTGTGATAAATCTGTTGTTTCTCTAGGAAGTGGATGTTGTACACTTGTAAACCAAACCGACTCCGCTTCTAGGGTTGATTCTACCATGCCTACTTTGGAACGACATAAAAGGAAAATAAAACCTTCTGATAAGGTACATGTTTGTACTTTTCATATCTGTACACCTATGAAAAAATACAAAAAATTCACTGTAGTTATTATTGCTTATTCATTGTTCCTCAAAACCACCATTGGCTTTTGCTGGTTGAAACTTTTTGTTTGTGGACAAAATGATCATTATCAATTTATTACAACAACCACCTCATTCCCCAACTAGTTTGCATTGATTATGTGATCATTTGCACCAATCAGCTCAATCTCAAACCAATTCTCCCTCAATATTGAAATGTTTTAGATTCTTCAATGTCATTCCATCCATGTTATCTTAGGTCTTTCACTTCCCCATTTCCCATTACTATCTTATTCCCACCAAAAATTGATTGGAGGTTATGTAAGCATGTGGATGTCAAATTTGTTTGTCTTTAATAAACAATTTATTTTAATGAACAAGCCTTTAATTTCAGCCCTTTGCTTGGTGCAGTGTTAAAAGTTATCAGCTTACTAGACAGTTGTGTTCTACTTTTCACCTCATCCCTAAATGCTGAAAGGTAGGATAGATAATCCCCTTTTTAGTTAGCCAGGATGTAAAGTCCAAATTGCAATTTAAGTATCAGCAAGTGATGGACAGTCTCTTTTAGTGTTATCCTTTACTTCCATGATTTGTTTTGTTTAAAACCTTCTTTGATTCTGAATTTAAAACAGAGTAAATAATTATAGATAAAGTGGAATTAAGTCAACAAAAAGAAAGATATTTTTTTTATCTTTATTAATAGGGTGCTAAATAACAATCTTGTGGAGCAACGGAATTTTGGTGCTGCTAATAATAATCTCTTCTGACGCCATCTCATTTCTGCTGTGAACTATTTGATTTATTTTTTAGAGTTGTTTGGATGACTTGGTGGAATAAGAATATGTTATCATAGCCTTGCTGCTCGAGTGTAAACTGTAAGAATTGGCAGTTGGGTTTGGGCCATGTGATTCACTCTATAGTTCCAGTTATATTTACTCAGTCAATAAAACTTGCACTAGACTAGCCTGTGCTTGCAAAATAGGCGCAACGCATTTTCCCAGGGTTTTTTTAAAATAAAAAATGTCTATCTTTACTTTCTATAGTCAGGGTTTCCCCCCTTTAGCTTACCTTTTTATTGTTTTGGAGCAGGGAACAATTTTGAAATTCTTGAAGAGCAACAATCTCTCGTGCCCCACTCCGAATCAGGAGAATGTTGAAATGGTTATCGGTACTACAACGTGATTTTGGTGTCCTACCTTTACTTTCTATATCAAGCACTCTTATCGATAGTTCCATTTTCTAGGCTCTGAACCTCCAAGTTGCAGCAGCTTGGAAGAGAATCAAGTAGAGCTGCCAAGACGAAGTCTTGCAGAAAGTAGAACAGATGATGGAAGCTATAATTTGGATCAAAATGGACAAAGGGCATGGAATTACAAGATCGACGAGATTGATCACTCTATTGTTGATGAGTTGCCATCAGAAATCCAAGATGAAATTCGTGTCTGGCTCCAAGCTCGTCAGCAACCTAGTATGGTTAAACGTCCTGGTATAATTAAACGAGGTTCTATTGCCCATTATTTCTCCCCAGCCAGAAATACATAGCACCATCTCAGGCGACATCATCCCGTATATAGGTGCTATGATTTACGCATTATATTATAATTAAAATCAAGGGCACCATCAACCCTGCTTCAAAGCACTTGTAATCGCAGTCACATTGATAGCCTTGAGTTAGCGCTGGCGCCCAAGTTTCTGCACGTCAGTTATCCCTATTTAGATTAGGTGATTTTTGTATTTGCTCGATTGCTTAAAAGATTCTGTAGTTTGTATGCTTTAATATAGAAAATAAATAAAAATCTGTTTTAGCTGTTAATTTTAGGTGGTGTTTGGCATAAAATTAAAAGGGGAAAATGAATTATTACACGAGCAATTATTATAATTTTTTTTTTTTAGAGAACATTGGTTTTAAAAGATATTTGTTGTGTTAATAAATTGGAAGGTAAATTTTTAGTGAAAAAAGGAAGATGTGTATGCTGTATAAAATATCACATAGCATATGGTAAAGAAAAATTACTCCTCAACCACATTGTGACTGGCAGGTGGTATATGATCCATATGCTGTGTATCATCCGAGTTTCAAAAACATTCTGATGAATGCCTCAGAACTCGAATGCCATATTTTAAAACAGTTGACCCAACAATATCCAAAACAAACAGAAACACTGCTGGGGACAAGGCAGGAAAGCCATATCCTGCCTAAAAGCTTCTCATTTAATACCAAAGGTTGTCAATTTTATTTTAGTTGGTGTTTTATTTTTTTAATTGAAATAAAACGTTTTGATTTTGGGGTATTTTGGTACGTTGTTTTGGAATTGTACTATTTATGTTTGTGTGTATAAAATTAAATATATTAATTCAAAAATAATATAAAACTATTTAAAATTGTGTAATTTAATCTAAAAAAGACACAATAAAATGATTTTTCTAAACAAAATTATAAACATATATAATATTACGAGAATGTCATCATCAATCTCGTATGGTCATTATATTTTCTGATTGCTTTGAAATTTTAACATAATATATATAAATATATCAAGAGACTCATCATAAAATTTCATCTCAATCTAAAGGTCAGATTAAGAGATATGATTGATATTATAAAACTATTCATTATTTAAAAAAACACTATTTTATCAAAATAGAACAGGCAGAACGAAACCAGAATGTTCCGGCTGAAATTTGAGCGGAGTTTATGGAATGAATCAAAATTTTAAATAAAATAAAAACTATATAGTTTTATCTTATTTTTTAATTAGCACAAAACGTTTCGGCGTTTCGGCCGAATAAAATGAAATTAACAACACTTCTTAATATAATCAAGCTAAAGAGAGTATACCAAGAGCTGGGAGGAAATGAAATCGATTGCATTGAACTTAGAGACTGATTAATTATAACAACTACTATTGACCCACGAATAGTTTATGCAGCCAATGGCTCTGGGCAACAGCCACCTTCCTCCGTTTCGCCATCTCTTTGAACAGATGGAATGTAAAAGCAACTAGGATAAGATAAAATATTAAGTGTGGTTGTGGTTGTTTTTTAAAGTATTTTTTATTTATAAATATTTTAAAATAATATATTTTTTTATTTTTAAAAAATCATTTTTGACATAGCACATTAAAATAATCTAAAAATATAAAAAAAATTCATTTAAAAAAAAATCAAATATTTAGCAAACCCGGTCCAATCATAATGCCAAACGGGCTAATAGTGTTGCCAAGCCAATCATGAGCATCAGCACCACATTAACGAGGTCTTTATCATGCAAATCAGAAAGGTGAAGCAGAAACCCCCGAAGGGCCCTGTGATTCAAGCTCCAATTGTATGTTCAAGCATTAAGGAATCACACGCGAATTCATTGCGGTCCAGATCCTGTTCAGGAAGCACCTCAGAAGCTTCAATTGTGATTGTGTTTATCACCTTGTTTGGATCATGTATAAAATCACCGGCACCACCTTACGATCAAGATTTTCTTTTATCAGAAGCTTCATAAAATGGGGTTCACTGCAAAATCATATCAAAACGGGTATTTGTCTCCTTGGAAGTGGCAATCAAGGGTTCAATTTTCGATATTTGTTTGAAATTGAGTTTGTTGATTCCTTGTTGCAAGAGACCGTCCTAGTTAGATCCTCATATTTACTGCAGTGCTCATATCAATTACCTGTGATGACAGATATCAAGCCTGATATTTGTTTATTTATTTATTAATTAATACTATCAACTAACCGTTAACAATTATCTATTTGTAAGTAAAAACCCTACAAATTCATAAAATAAAAATATATGATGTTCTTACCAGTGGAAATATGGTGTTTTCATCGTTTTCGACCCATTACCTAAACAATTTTATATATATATATATATATATATATATATATAAACTGTGATTTTTTATAGCGTTATATTATGCATAGAAAGTTAAAATCTATGAATTTTGTTTTTTTATTTTAAATAAGTTTTTTTCACATTATATTAATATACTAATATTAAAAATAATTTTAAAAAATTAAAAAATATATTTTTTTAATATATTTCTAAAAAAAAAAAAACTTTAAATAACGGTTTTAATCACACCGCGAACAAGATCTAATCCGATAGCATGATGCTGCAACACCTATCAGGCCCTGGGATTTGCTTTTGGGCCAGTTCTCGGGCTTTTGGTTAATGCTACTGTTACATCAATAAATAATCTCACTATTCTTGAACGGTATACAGTACTACAAATAAAATGAACATTAATATATAGCGATGAGCACTATTAAAAACTCTCAAACCACTCTAATTTTCTGGGCCAATTTGGATAAAAGAAAATTCGAATCTTCTCAGAAAAGAAAAAAAGTTGAACAATTCTTTAAAATAATTTCAAAGAATTTCGGGTGGTGGGAAACGATTTGGAAAGATTCATTAGATATATACAAGTTCATATCAGACTTTAAGACAAGATCTTTTAAATAAATAATAATAATTTATAGAAAGATTGATTATGATTCGACCAGAAGGATATTCTTAACGATGAAATCGTGTAATCGTGCAATCACCATCTAGCTTCTACCCCAAGAGAGAACGATCTACTACTTGATCAACACTCCAAGTCTTTTAGAAGTTGCCGACTTCAACAGAGAATCATTTTACGGCGGTGTTCTCGGTTTATAAGATTCTAGTTCCTTACAACAAGAGAGATGATTATCGATGGCTCCAAGCAAGCACCAGAAATCAGTTATGAGTCATTCTGGAGATTGTAAGGTATCAATATTTTCATTATGTATTCGTCGTTGCGATCTTTCTTCTTGAAATTCCAATTCATATATGATTTCCCCCCTTAATATGTCTATTTTTTTAACACGTAATTCGCAGCAAAGAAGGGTAGATAGGAAGATAAACAGACTAAAAGCAGAGATGACAGAGATTAGTAAGCAGCAGCAACGCATCAGACAAGGGCAAAAGGAGATAAGAGAAAGTTTTGAGAAGATAGAATCAGAATGTGATCAGCTCAAAAGGGAGACTGAGATTGTATCTCAGACAAGCGACAACATTCAAATTCGCCTTGATATCATGCTCAGAATCTTGAAAGCAAGACAAGAGAATGACTTCGCTAAAGCTGCTGATCTTACCTGCTCTCTCAGGTCAATTGGTTTTTTGAATCCTCTTCTCATATAAATCTTCGTTCTTGCATGGATCGGCTGAATGTTTAATGATCTGTAGGTTTTAAGTCCTTCGCCCCTCTTTGTTAGAATGATCAAATGGATTGATTAAATGATGTTTGTTTGTGTTTGAGATTGCATTAATACATGTTTAACATTTCACCCTGATTATTAACTACTCTTCCATCCATGCAAAACCCTCGTTTTGGGATGATGGTACTATTTGTTTATTGTAATTAACACTAGCAGATGAGTTGATTTAGGCGATTGTTTTTTCTAATCACAAACAAGAACCATGAAAAAGAAAAACTTGAGTTTGGCTATTGTCTATCTAGCCTAGTGCATCAGATCTTCAATCTCTTTAGAACTTTGAAATTCATGCATCCCACTCGCAAGTTTGAGATCGTTAGTAAAATTTCATGTTTGCGGGGTTTTTTTTAATGAATTTGGCTTTTGAGAATGGAAGAAATTCAGAAATATATTTGTAACATAAGAAAAAACACAGCATCAAAGCTTATATCAAAATTACATCAACAACTCAGTTTCCATTTTAACCGAAACCAAATATTTGCTCTCAAAATCTATATATATATATATATATATATAGAAATAGATTGAGAAGTAACTTACACTTTGTAATATTTCGAATTGAATTGAAATTTATATTTCACTTATTATATTCAACTAAAAAAATACTAGGCATAAAAAATTTAAATCCTTACATGGTTCGGCTTGGCACATTTTCAAGCCTCCACTCAAGGCATGCTCATTTTAAGGGCTGATTATTTTAGGTTCGATTTGATTTTTATTTATAAGAACAATCAAATAAAAAAATAAAATCAGTTTAAACCGACTGGTTTTTGTTTTGTTTTATAATTAGAAAACTGAAAAATAGTTTTAGTTTTTTATTTTTACTTTAGCCAAGTCTTTCTCTTCTCCTATTTCACCAAAAAATTTGAACCAAATCAAAAGAATTAAAAAATTACAGTATATTTTCTTTAATTGAACTGGTTCAATTTGATTTACCGGTTTTACCTTAGAAAACCAAAACGGAATTGAAGTGGAAGTTTAAAATAAAATCTAATAGGTTTTTTCTAATGATATTTTTTTTCTCAATTAATATTTTTTTTTCTCGGTTTAATTAGTTTTGTAGCTCATTTGCTCATTCCCCTCAACATTCTCAAAAAGAAAATTAGATTATAAGAGTTTTTCACATCCATTAAAATTGAGTTTATTAATATTGATATTTGCTGTGAAAGAGGTGAAGTTAACACTAACTCTTGTTACTGTATTTATTAGTGATAACACTAATGGTATTCATGTGGGTGGATTTTGTTTATATTGCTAGTGATTTTGTGGTGGTTGTTTTTTATTTTTAATTAATATGATATTCAAGCCAATTTGTATATATCTCAATTAATCTTTATCTATCCTGAAAATGATTTTGTGGTTTTTGATATAGAGGAGTGGTGGGTATATGTCTGGACATTTCATGGTTGTACTGGTAATCCTTCATTTGAAACTTCTGGTATATTGGGCTAGAAAACGTCGTAGCTTTCGAGAATTGAGTGGTTGATCTGAACAACAGATAGAATTCGATTTATTTATTTTATTTTCAATTTTTCAACACATTTCACTTTTGTTAAACTCGAACCACACATGCAACATATTTGAGACCACTGATGTTGTTTTCTTAGCCTAACGGGTCATTTGTAATGGAGGAGGATAACGTAGGAGGATAAAGTAGGGGTAATTATTTTTTATTTGGTTTGGTATGATTTTTATTTATAAAAATAATTAAATTAAAATTATATAATAAATACAAAACTAGTTTAAATTGATTGGTTTTGATTTGGTTCGGTTTTTTATGGAGAAAACTGATAAATAATTTTCGGTTTGTTTATACTTTAACCAAGTCTTTTTTTTATTTCATTTCACCAAAATGAAATCAAATAAAAAAAAATTAAACCAAACTAGAAGAATATAAAGTTTTTTTTATAGTATATATATTTTTTAATTTGAACAAATTTAATTCATTTTTTATTTATCAGTTTTAGCCTTAAAAAATCAAAATCAAACCAGATAGGAAGTTTTGAAGAATTTTTAGTGAAAATATGGAAATCTTGGTTGCTTATAAATTGGAAATGCTGTAACCTCTTGAGTAATGCTGGTTGCAGGAAAAGTCTGCATTCCTGAGGGTGAGAACCAGAGACAAGTTGCTGTCATGGTCTTCGAAGATTGCTACATTATACTTTCCGAATAGAAGTTTGTTCTCGGACGTGAATTGTTCACTGTATACGTCTGAACAATAGTGTTAGGTGTTCAAGGAGTTTGTTCTCGGACGTGAATTGTTCACTGTATACGTCTGAACAATAGTGTTAGGTGTTCAAGGAGTTTGTTGTTTACACAACCAACTTGTCGCTCGATTCATTTTATTAATGCTGCTACATGAAGCTATAACATTTGTAATTAATATTTATTACATCTTATAGACTTCATAACACGATTAATTTTACGTGACACGTCATCAAAAATATTTGAAAAACATTATGATATTTCATTGTTCACGTAAAAACTGAGACGCTGAAGCATCTCGACTTTATTTTTAATTTCTTAACTTTTTTTTTTTATCCAATCAAACCATTCTGCAGCCTAATTTCATTTTTTTTTCAATCCAGCCTTCTTTTTCTTACATCCCTCTCCTTTTCTTTCAATTTCATCCTTTTCTTCTTCATTTTACCTTCACACTATTTTTAACTGTTGCTTGGTTGTCATTAGCCCTGCTAAGTCAACTATATCATATGCTATGGTAACTTGTGATTTAATTTTAAATTCAGCAACAAAACGAGTCAAATTATGAGTTTTTTCTTTCAATTTCATTATTTTAAAAAAAAGAATTTGTTGTCCAACTGTTTTTTACTCTATGTAGTTGTCTTTTGACATTGTCAATTAATTAAGTCATGTCAAGGAAATTCTTATAAGGTTTAATATTAAATGTGTTATGCAAAGGGTTGGGCTAGGATTTTTTTTTTTATGTCAAATTCATCATTTCCCTCCTAATTTCATCCTCCTAGACACATAAATTTTTAGTTTCTATACTTTATTATTATATTAAAAACTAAAATAATATTATAAATAATATTTATACTTTATATATATTAAATAAAATCGATCTTTTAAAATGGTTTTTTCATTGGAATATATATAAATCATCATATTTATACTATTTAAAAATTCATATTACTAATTTAATTTATCTAGATAGATTTTTCTCTTCATGTATATTTTTTTGTATTACATAGCGGATTGACTTCGACTTATCCAAATGGCGCTCCTTCTCGGATCCTCGAGAATCACACCATGTCCGCATGTCACTCCATATTCTATTGCTAACCTAACACAAGACTTGATGCATAAATAAAAGAAGTCGTAGTTTTCATGCCCACCGGATCCAGCAGTAGTGATGTTCGCGCGGCATCATTTAAATTTCTGTATTCTCGCACGATCGAGCGGGGCTGCAGCACGCGTGCTGCCCTTTTTTCAAGGGAAAAGACAAAATCGTGCGATCTCGCAAGGTGATCGCGCGATGCCTGCAGGTTTACTTGTCGGTTTTTGAACAAGTGTCTGTTGCGTATGAAACGTTTCTGAAAAAAACACAAAAGATATTTTATTTTAATGTATTTATGTTAAAAATAATATTTTAAAAATATATATTATTTTAATAAATTTTCTTTTTTTGAAGAACAGCTATTCTATGCTTGCTGGAAAGAAGGGAGAAAAATAAACTCATTTCAAATTAAAACTTTGTCCAGCTGATAATATAATATGTAAAGGGGTTGGAAAAGGAATTTTCTTTTGTTGTTCAGGAAAAATAATGTAGTTTATTCTTTTTTTAATTTTTTTTTTTTTTTGGAAAGTAACACCCACACTCTACCTACATCAACATAATTTTGCATTTTAGATTGAAAAACTAAACTATTATGATATTATAAACATGTGATTTAATAAATTCTCTTGTTTTTATATGTGTGATTTCTCTTCTTTTTTTTCAGTTCTGTTTAAAATAAAAATTATGATTAAAATTGTTTTTTAAAATATTTTTTTATTTGTAAATATATTATGGTGATAATACTTTTATTTTCTTTAATATCATCAAATTAATATATTTTATAACACAGTGTTAAACCATCGCTACATTCAGATCTATATTTTTTTCTCTCTAAGAACTTCAAATAGGAAAATAAAAATCTTAACTTCACAATCTCAAAAATTGTAAATCTAAACTAAAAAAATTGCCTAACTGAACAAACAATAAAGCATGTATTTTCACTTTATTAGAGCATCTACAGCGGCAATGCTAAATGAAGAGGTATAAATAAAATAATATATTTTTATGTACCTTTTGCCCATTTCTTTTCACTGTATTATCTACAATGGAGCATGTATCAAGGTAGTTAAATATAGTTGTCCTGCCCGTGAATGCCAAATATGACATGAGCAGATGGCCAAAGCTATATATATATATATATATATATATATATATATATATATATATATATATATATATATATATATATTATTCTTTTATGTAGATTTAAAGTTTTGTATTTTTTTTTATAAAATGCAATTTAATTACATCACACTAGTTAATGGGCTACCGAGATACTGAAAAATTGGATTTTTTTATTTGAATTTTTAAATTCATTTTTTTAATTTAAATTAAAAAAATAATAATTATATTGTTGGAGGGTTTTTTAAAAACAATTATTTAATTATATAATATATTCCTATTAATTGTATAATCAATGACATAATTAAACTACATACAAAATAATTCCACTATATTTAAAATAATATATAAAAAAATGGCTCTCCAAAATAACTTTTACCATTGAAACACACATCAACAAAAAAGTCATATATACACTGTTCAAGGAACTATTTTAAAAATTTAGCTCTTCAAAATAGCTTTTATCATTAAAGTTGCTCTTAGAGCAACTAGAGCAGGGTTACTAAAAAAAAAATTAAAATTTTAAAAATATTATTTTAGCTTTTCTTCTTGTATATAATAGCTTCAAGGGGGTTGTTATATGCCCATGTATAAATAGCATTTTGCAATTGAAATGCTATAGTTACCATTTCATTTAGAAAAGCTATAACACTATTTACATTAAAAAAATAATAAAATGACGGAGTAAGAGAGGAAAAAACAAAGTGAACTTTTTTCATTCTTTTTAGCTATGTTATAGTTTTTAAACGAAGAACACGTGTATTTGCAATTGTTAAAGGGAAAAGAACTATTTAATTAAAAATTAAATTAATTAAATATAATAAAATTTGATTTTTTTTATTTAAATATAATTAAATTTTTTAATAATTATAATGCTTGAGTATTTTTTAAAAGTAATTATTTAATTATATAATTTACTCTTATTAATTGTATATTTAATTACATAATTAAACTATATACAAAATAATTGTACTATATTTAAAATAATATAAAAAATAGTTCTCCAAAATAGTTTTTATTATTAAAGTTCACATAAATAAAAAAAATCATATATATACTATTTAAAAAAAATATTTTAAAATTTTAATTTTTTAAAATAACTCTTGCTATTATAGATGCTATTGATATTGGAACGTCTCAATTCAAATCGACTCTCATCTCTAATATCAGTAATTAGATAATATATCTCGAAAGTCGAAACTTGTTAATGTAATTAGATATTATGAATCGCAACATGAGAAAAATAAGTAAATAACTCTCTTATATTTTTAAAAAATATTAGATTTGGAAGTATAAAGAAGAAGAAGACGAATGTTTCAGGGATAGAAATGAATGTAATAAAATGAAAAGGGCTTCTTGACAAATACCTAAATGTAAGAAGGCAAAACTAACGCGAACGAGGCGGTGCATATCAGTGTTCCCACCGCCTTACTCGTGTATATAATTAAAACCTAAATATCTTGACTTTATCTGACGTGCAAATACGGGGGCCATCCACTCAACAAACACGGCGATTATTTTTATTTTTATTTTTATTTTCATGGAGATGTTTTTAATCTGAGGAAGAAGATGACTTCGAGATTCCTCAGTCCTTTCTCAAATTCAAGCTCACCCATCTCAGGTATGACCTATGGTTAAGACAGATTACCTTCTACTATTAGCAAATCTAGCTCGCACAGATCTATCGCTCCTGTAAAATATCAAGGTGAAAAAGATATCTTACAGTGAGAATTCCACCTCTCATCCTGATTCTCCATGGTTTTCCTAGTCGGCTTTTCTAGTGGGTCACGAGGTAGAAATAGAAGATTTAAGCTAGCGAAGATAGAGGGGCTGAGGCTATAGGTTTAGCTGAGCTGAGAGCGCAAGGAGAGGGCGGTCTCACGGTCGCCGCCATGCTCTTGTCTCGGTACTGGATCAAGTTTTTCTTTTGTTTTTTTCGTCTAACGAGTCAAAACAATGGGTTTTATGCCTAGACTATGTGTATGATGGATTGAATGGTTTTGCCATCATCATCCACGTTTGACCCTTCTGATCTCCATGAATTCCCGATCTGTTAGCTGTCTTTCAATCGCCTTGACTTTCGCATGAACTATCGATGACACGATTATGCTTCTATCACATTTGATCAATGGAATGACATGAGGCGTGGAAAGATGATGTAGTAGTTGCTCGTGATGAGAGAGACAGGGCAATTCATGCCGAGACGCAATCAACTCGCAGACCGAGCGGGTTCAAATCTTCTTGAGGCTAATGGATGAACAGGAAAGTCTGAGAATAGTGGATTCGGGTACATTTCAATGCTTAAGTTAGTTTTTATTAAACTAATTTTCTTAGAACAAATTTATTAAAACTAATTTATCGAGGATGAGAGACATGTGGCTAGTAAACGGGTTTAGGGGCTAGATGCCCGGAGAAGATTAATTGGGGTTTTGAACGTGTATAACAAGGATCAAAATTCCAATCTCATCATTGACCTTAACGAGCATCGTAACCTTATTTCTAGTAAATTCATGGAGATCATTTTGTTTAACTAAGTGGATGTTTGATTTTGCAGTGATTTCTTTGGTTGAGACTTGTTAAAGAGCTAACTTGTATAGTTTTTTAAACAGTGGACCCATTAAAAATTGAGATCCAACCTCAATGTTGGCGAAGCATCTCATTGGCACGAAACCGTGGTCACTCTCTCACTGACATCTCTCTCTCTCACTGATACAAAACCTTCATTTCCCGGATAGAAGACCAATTTATAAGCTTCCTCTCGGTGTATAGGAGAATCACTGGTAGTAGCAGAATAACTGACAGAAATATAGAAGCACAATAGCTCTCTCTCCACAATTATTGATGACTCTCTCTCCTCTGGTAGTAGTTTATGGAGATCACCATCATTATCCCCTTTCGTACTAACAACTTTTCCCACCAACAATAATAAGCATTCTTAACAATAACAACAACAATAATTTTTTGACGCTTCTCTTGATCACCATAAAATTATCATTGTTTACGTCACTATTATAGAAAGAACCTCCCCAATCTCCTTTACCCGGTAGCATCGACATATAAGTCTCTCGTCACCGTCAATCATCATGTAGATAGTTCAGCGTATTGTTTTAGTTTTTTTAACTTTTGAGTTGGACCTGCTCTCGGTCTTACCCAAGTTCATCAGAGTTAGGTCTTTTAGCCTAACTTGCCCAGGTCAGTTCATTTAGTTGGAGCAGGGGCAACTTGATTTAAAAATATATATTTAAAGATTATATTTAAAATATAGATAGATAGAGCTAAGCCCTAATGAAAAGGGAAAAACAAATGACTTCGTTTTACTCCACAACTTTTCGATTGATTATGGATTAGAAACTTGTAAGTGGATTTAGTATTGGAATTATATCTTTATAATATGTAAATAAAGATCTTGAAACTCGGTATGGATCGTAGATGTTGAATCTGATGATATCTTACCAGATGTTATTCTTGATTAAATAACAATGGATTGTAGAGGTCTTCACGTATGAATTTAGTTCGTGATATAATTGCAAGTTGTTTGATGGAAGAATAAAAATAAATATCTAATTTATTTGAATTATTTGTGTGTGTGTAATGATTGTATTTTTCAACTAAAATAAATAAAAAACAGTTATAGATCGATTCAATTTTTTTCATGGGTATCTTTGAAGGTAATATAAGATTTTTAGAATTAAAAATGACTTTTTAAAAAACAATAAAAACATAGTCAAACTCTCATCATTTTTATTTTATACAGATAAACTAAACAAAAGCAGATCTGTTTAAATATATAAAAGAAAATATCTCTATTATTTTCTCAACGTCTAGCTAGAAATTTCGGAACGTCTTATTTTATAAGAGCAACCGCGCGAGTGCTCCAGTATCGAACCACTTTCGACACGATATCGTGCGATTTCACAAAATAATCGTTGGCATCACGTTATTCGTGCTACGAGCGAGACGTCTTATTGACTTTTCAATGCTTGTCGGTTCGAATCATTTCCTCCCCAGTATATAAACGTTTCATGGAAGACGAACGAAGGAAAAAACTGTCTAAGGTTAGAATAAATAAATAAAGAAGCCAGGGAGCGTGAACGTCCTTTTCCCAGCAGAGCTATACCATCCAGGCACGGTTAAGAGGAAGAACAGCATGGATACACAACAAGTTGTGGAAAGCCCCTATCGACGCGCAACTCGAAGGAAGAGTCTGGTACTTGCCACCACCTCATATATATCCAGTGGTCATTCATTTGATCGTTAACTGTTTTTTTTTTTTTTTTTTTTTTATCTGAGGAAATACATTCTGTAAACTGTATTATAATTTAGTTAAGCAGTAAAAATTTCGATTATTTTAATTTTTCTTAAGATATATAGCCTGACTTGAACTGGTACTTGGGATTTGGCTCCCATGTCATTAATTCCTTGTTTATGAATAGATTATGCTCCGCTCTCATTAATTCCTTGTTTATGAATAGATTATGCTCCGCTCTCATCAATTCCTTGTTTAAGAATAGATTATCTGCTGTCATTCATTTGATCGTTAACTGCTTTTTTTTTTTTCCTGAGGAAATACATTCTGTAAAGTGTATTGTAATTTAGTTAAGAAGTAAAAATTTCTTTTATTTTAATTTTTCTTAAGATAAATAGCGAACTGGTACTCGGGATTTGGCTCCCATGTCATTAATTCCTTGTTCATGAATAGATTTAGCTCCCATCTCATCAATTCCTTGTTTATGAATAGATTATCTGCTGTCCATACTTTTTGAAAAAATTCTAAAACATAATTTTCCAAACAGAAAAGGAAAGAAAGTGAGAAACAAGTAAGTAGAAGCATCAAAAGGATCAGAGATGAGATGGTTGAGATAAGGGAGGGGCAGAAACGTATCAGGAAGGGTCAGAAGGAAGTGAGAGAAAAATTTCAGGAAATAAATAAAGAGGCCGCAAAACTAAAAGAGGAAACTAATCTAATCACCAAACAGAGTGCTGCAAATCAGCTCAGGATTGATCTTATGTTTCAAATCCTCAGAGCACGAACAGAGAACGATTCCGCCAAGGATGCCGCTCTCACTCAAAAATTGAGGTTTGTGATCCTATGATCAGTTTATATATTCGTACCTTCAATTTCATTTGATTAGCTGCATGTTAAGAGATCAATATGACTTACTAACCTCACCTTTTGTTTAAATATTATGTTTCAGGGAGCTAATGACAGAGCAGAACATGGGCAAAACCAGGGCTTGTGAAGAGAAGCAAGGCCAAGATTAGCGATTAACCGTGTTTCTCATGTCCCTGTACTTTTGTTTTTTTCTTCTCCAGAGGCGATAACAGTCGTGTTGCCTTTATAATGCAACTCATCTACAACACTACTATTGTTGTGGTTTTAATAAAACTACGTTTTGTGTTGGAAACAATTTTATTTTCATTCCAATGCGTATCGCCATGCATGTTTGACAAATAAACAAAACGTAATGGATCGCCTGTGATATAAATGACATTGCTTTTTTAGTGCATATTTTTCTACTATCCACCATCTCACAATTAACTAACCGTGAACTATAATAATGTCTGAGAAAATCTTTTTACTCTTGATATTTTTTTTAAAAATTAATCCGACCAGGAACAAAAAACAGGGAATTGGCTTGGTGGATGATATTTTATGATGTCAAGTATTCTCCATTAGTATTCGCTGCAAGGCTTTCCATGGCCCTACCGATGATATACTTTCCATGCTTTGCTGCAAGTTCACCCTATATATAGATTTTGTAAGGGCAGGCATCCTATGTCTTTGTATGTTCAAGTAACTGGCGGATTACTATGCATCGTCTTCGATGTTATAATTCTTACAAATTACAATAAGAATTTCCTAGAGAGAGAAAAAAGTATCCAATGCAAAGGTAAAAAAGAAAAAGACATTATCATAAGAATTTCTGTTACCTAATTTTATCCTTATATTTAGAAGTATTTTAAAAAAAAAACCAAAAAATAGCAACAAAAAAAACACATAATTGATGTATTGGCGTCGCATTCAACGTCTTTGAAAACAAAAGGAATAACACAAAAAACTTTGAGACGCTCCAAAAATTTTGAGACGCTCTTGTGGATAAAAACTACAAAAACTCTGAGACGCTCTTGTCAAGTTGAGAAAAATTTTTGAGACGCTACAAAACTTTGAGACGCTCTTGTGGACAAAAACTGAGAGCACCATTCCCTGCCCTTTCACCAACGTCTAAGAATACCATTTAGGATATGATTGGCACAGTTATTGCTGTTATAGTTAAGGTTAAAAAAATATAATTTCATAAAAAATATTATTGTTGTTATGGTTAAGGTTAAAAAAAAATAGTTTCATAAAAATTACTTTTATCTGGATTTCAAAACTAAAATTGGTATTTAGTTAAAACTATGGTTGAGTTTAAGATTAATGAAAAGCAGTTTCGAGTATTTAGTTACCATGTTTTTCATATTGATGTCAACTTGTGAAATTAATTTAAAGGATACACATATATATTTTTTTAAATATTATAGATTTAATTATCATAATAATAAAATATAATTAACAATTCAAGTAAATTACACCATTTTTATTTTTTTAAATATGATTTTTATATTTTTTAAAAAATTTGGACTAGGTCTGACCCAAATAAATGGGCCGCCCCAGCCAATGTTGGGCCAAAAGGCCCAACCCTGCCTGACTTGGGCTGGGCCAAGAGCAGCCCAGCCCAAGTGTTAAGGCTAAACGCAAAACGGTGAGTTTGGTTTTAAAGAAAAAACACAAAACGCACCGTTTTGCATTTCATTTTGGCTTTGCATGCATTTTACTGTGCATTTTCACTGTTAATCGACCGCGACGAGAGGATCAACGGCCGGTACCGACAGGTAGAAGAGACCGAGGTGGTTGTTCCTATCATGGTGGCGTCGAAAATAGAGTTGTGTGGTAGCCGGACGGGGCGTTGGAAGTTGTCGGGCTGCGCGTCGAAAATGGCCTCTACTGCTTCCCTGAGCTGGAGAGAACGCTTGGGTGGTGGTTGGATGCTTCTAGAGCTCACGGTGGAGTTGATACTGCTTCTGGCCGGGAGCTGTTGCAGGAGAGGGTGCTGCTCACGGTGGAGAGTTGGCGAGGAGAGAAAGCTTGTTGTACTGCAATGGCGAAGGAAGAGAGAGAAAGAGACTGCTGTTGGGGGAGAGACAAGGATGAGCTGACGCTGTTTACCTTGATGGCCGGTGTTGCTATTGCTGGAATTGGGAAAACAATGGGTGACTAATCTTTGCATGCTCTTTGTCTATCCACATGTTATTTTTCATTTTTTTTTTTTATTATTTTAGTTTTGTAACGCAGAACATATTCTGTAAATCTCACAGATGCTTTATAAATTGCGCAGCAAACGCAGTTATTTAGATGAGACCCACCGGAAAAAAAGACCTCCTGCGATTGAGGCCACGGTTCAAACGTTGAACTGCCCCATACACCCACTTAGGCTTTTCCCCTCATTTCCAGACATCCCCGCCTCATCTTCACCGGAAAACACCTATTACACATACATACACACGGTTCAACCACCACACTAACTCATTCTTCTCTCCTACCCACCAGTGACTTCTCATTCTCCATCAACAACCCCGCCCCCTCTCCAGCATCTCCATCAATGACAAGACTAGCTCCTGCCGCAGTAGCCCCGTTCGACCTTCTCTTCACTACACTTGCATAAGAAGGGCTATCATCTTCAACAACTCCTGAGCCTCCCCCACCAACCAGCCACCAATAGCCACCTCAACCTCCCCCTCACCATTCCTACAACAAAAGGAGGTCAACAGAATCCCTTGCTAACAAATACCCAATCGATAACTATCCGATCGACCGATGCAAACCTGTGATTGCAAATTTATAATCCGTTGCAGATAAATTAGCAACGGAATTGCAACGAAAACTCCAGCAACGGAAATTCCGTTGCTGCGCTTTGTTCATTTGAGTTGAGATCCATCCTAGGTGGTTGTTAGATTTAGAGGGTCTGACAAAATGGCTTGTTTCCCAGCTTGCAAATTAAGTTATGTAAGCGTTTCTTAGCCTTGGGCTCTCAAAAACAGGAGATGGGTTTCCTGTGACTCTCTGTCCTCTGTCACCAAATTCGTCTTTTTAGTAAAGAAGCTGCTACTTCTTGATTTACATAGCTAAAGCATCACTGAGGCCTCCATAGCTAGAGATAGTTGGTGCTTGCTTAGCAGCAGGGAGGGACACAACTGTGCCAAGAAACAACGCAACGAGAAGTGAGATGAAGATGGAAGTGGGTCGTCTTCTTCATCTCACCTGAGACATCTGATAACCCAGATGCCACTTTACGTTCTGTCTCCACTACCTCTCTAGTTCTCCCCCGAAGTAGTGTTGCAAGAAAATGGGTTTTTGAAATGCTATGGAGTTCGAGACCTGAGGCAAAAAATTGCTAGATAGTTCGAGGAGATTTGGGGAGAGAAATGGGGAATGTGTTTTTAAGCTTGAGGAGAAAGAGATAGAGATGGGGATTTTATATAGGGATTACACTTTCTCGCCTAATATGAACGCATCTTTATATTGAAATTCAATTTCCATGCACGGTTCTTAATCTGCAATGATTTTTTCACTGCAATTTAAATCTTCAACAAAACAGATAATTCATTGCAGATTCAATAAATACTGTTTTTTTAAATAAATTATTATTGTTCAATTACTAAAAATCCATTACTAAATTTATTTTGAAGTGAATCCGTTGCAATATAAACAACAACTTTTTTCGGTTGCTACAAATTGTGGCTCCTTTTTTAGTAGTGTCATACAACCCTCATTAGACCCATTTCCCTCTATTATATTTTTTTCTAACCAAGACACACTGAACCTATTACTAAATATATGATCCTTGTAATTATTTGTATTTAAAAAAGACTCTTATAATCACAATTATCTATTGAGCGATGATTCTGTCCCACGAGCAAACATCAACTTCTTTTTTTCTGTCCCACAAACAAATATCCGGTCTTGCTTCCTCGGTCAACCAGTAGCATTCCGACACCAACGTCAGCTGAAAGATCCGATAAACTCTTCACAAAGCCATCATCGTCCGAAAGTGTAAGATCCATCGGCATCCGTCCCGAGGTATCGCACGATCAAAGAGACGTGTGCATGCCCCCTTCTGCATTAATGGACTTTACGTCCCTTTATATTTTTTCACTTTTTCTTCTTCTTCTAGAAAGTTATTTATATTTTATGCTCGTGGTCATAGGTCAACAATCAAAGTAAAGCAGATTATCTTGAATTCTTTTTTCTTGTTTTTTTTTTTTAACTATTTTTATATTATTTAAATTATACAGTCAATAATCAAAGTCTCAGTTTTATGTTTTTGCTTTCTGTGAACGCTTGCATCATCTTAATTAGATTCGCTTTTTGATAACTAGTTGAGTTGTAACCCGATATAGCGTGCACAACCTGTCTACCATCCTGAAAGAGCCGTGAGGGCCTGGATGATTAGAAAGAAGAAGAAATCGTCGGCTCGGAGGGACTTTTTTGCCGACAAAAATCATCGGTGAGTCTTGGCTTTATCAAGTAAAATCCGATTTCAAATGTAACAGAAGAAAAATATTCCAAGTTGACTTGAAATATGAGACCATTTACTAAGGTTTCTTGGAACGACTCAACCTTAATTTATACCTTTTAAATATTATTAATTATATAAAAATAAGTTTTCTTCTAAATTTTCAGCAAACATCAAATAAACATCAATTTAACGTAAATCTAAATATAAAAATTATGCATTAATGCAACAAAAATACATAGGAAAAAAGGTAAATCACTTAAATATACATGTTAACTATAAATAATATAAAAAATCAATAAATAAATCTAAAATCTAAATAATTTATAAGAAATAGATAAGTTTGCTTACATGTTGCTTATATCTTTATTAAATAGCACACAAACATTAAGTATTTGTTTAGAAGTGTGATTATGGTTACTTTTAATAATATTTTTTTTATTTAAAAGATATATTAAAATAATATATATTTTTAAAAGATAGTTTTTGACATCAGTACATGAAAATAATTTAAAAACAAAAAAAATTAAAATTAAACAAATCAATTGCTTTCAATTTTTTTTTAAAAAACACACAAGGTCTAAGAGTCATAAATCATTGGATTTCAATACGAATTCACTTGGATAGAAACAAAAAATACAGAGACAACAAGCACAAAAAATATATAATTTTGTGTACAAAATCCTAGTTCAAGATTTTATTATCAAATATTTTTTCTTCAAGTTGTATGCTGAAATATAAACTAAACAAACCTCGTTTATGCTAGTATTAGGCCTAAAATAATTAAGAAAAAATTATAAACATGGATGGTTATTAAATAGAACACAATGGTTAAATACCACAAAATTATTAGGGTTTGATATCAACTAACAAAAGAAAGATATCAAGCACAAACAATATATTTTTCTTTTGAATATAACCATCATATAAAACCTTTAACTCAAAATTTTATTATTAAGTATTTTACCTTAAATATAAACTAAATAAAGCTCGTTTATACTAGGCCTAGAAACATACGAATTAAAATAATATAAAAATTATCAACTAAATATAAAGAATAAAAACACTGTAAAAAGTATTTTTTAAAACTAATAAAAAAAGTAAAAAAGCACATATTTTCTCCTATAAATCCTGCCGCATCATATATTTATTAAAAGTACAATTTTGACGTATAGATAGAATTATATTTCTTCGTAAAAAATATTTACTGACTTCTATCCACAACAGACAAAAGCTTTCTAAAATCGTCGTGTTCAACGGCGAAGCCAAAAAATGGGAGACTTGACTTGAGAAGTATCTGGATCCTTCCATCTCTGGCAATCGCGCGGGCAGAAGGAGGTCTCGCGCGATACGCCGACATCAATCATGTATAAATTACAAATTCTAGAAAATTATACTGAACCACAACTCTGCTTGTTTCTTCATCAACTGATCATCGATGAGTCGTAAGGCTTTCCCGGAGATCTCGAAGGATGCTGATGGTAAGTATATTGAAGATTAATACTTTTGCTTATTTTCTTTATTTTGTTTTTGTCCCGGTTGGTATATGTTGCTTCTTGTTCAGTCCGGATCTGAAAGATATCAAAGTCAACTTCAGCCTGCAATCTCAAACTAGGTTTGGTTTTAGGAAATCATTTCCAATTTTATGCGTTAGTTCTTACCAGCAAAGTGGTATTTTTAATGCAAAGAGGATCAAAGGGTTTCTCATGATTAGATTCTTTTTCCTTTCCTTTTCTGGGTGGATGCCCTAAACTTTTATAGCAATTGAGGAGTTTGATGTGAAGATAAAGCTTGACGATTGATTAAATATGGAAAAATACGATAAACGCAGGGCAACATCATTCAATTCTTCTTCCTCCTACCATAGACAGGACCTCACTGTCCATCTTTAGAAGTCAGTCGTTGGCTGGCATACAAAAGAGGATATTGGGTCTGTACAATCACAGCATGGATTAAGCTGCTCAGTATTGTAAAATTGAAGGATTGAATTGGCCGCATTCTTTATGGGCAAATAGAGGTTGAATCCATTGAAGGGTTTTGAACCCCCAACCTATAGTCTGGGAACGACTAAGCTGGATTGAGCTGATCATTATTGAGTTTCATTATTTTATTTTTCGAGGTGGTGGAGCTTCACAAGATCAGAGAGTGAAAAAGAGAAAAAACAGAGAGTATGAGAAATGTGCGAAGGTAAATAACAAAAGCACCTCCTTTTTGCTCCCTTTTTTTATATTCTCACCTTGCTTTCATGATATTGTCTTTGATTTGTCAGAAAATGAAAATGATTGGGGAGGAAAATGAGAAAATCGAGAAGGAAAATGATTTCATGCTTCAGATGCTGCAAAAAATCCAGGCTGTGATTAAACAGCTGAAAGCTGACTATGATTCGCAGAACAAAATAATCACTGAACATGAGAGCCGTGTGGGTGCACTGTTGCAAGCGCCATTAGTCCAAAACCTCCTGGTGGGTTTCTCTCCGTCTTCCTTTTAATTTCTCCACTTATTTGGTTTAACAGAGAGCAATGTGCTTTAGAATACGTGGAGTAAATGGAATTTTAGATAGATGAAGTTTAATTGAGGTGAAACATGAAGTTTAATCTGGTTATAATCAAGGGAATGTTTGGAAGAGAAGTTGAAATTATTTTTTAAAATGTTTTTTTTACTTAGAAATATATTAAAATATTTTTATTAATTTTTTTTTAATATCATCATATTAAAATATTTAAAAACATAAAATAAATAAATTAAAAATAAAAATTAAAAATATTTTTCTGTAAAAAAACATTTTTAAGACTCAATGTCAAACAAGAATTGATACGCATGCTGGTCAGGAAAATATAATGGATTGTTTTTGTGAAGTGGAAGGGTTTTCGTTAGTGCATAGAATTAAGGTAGGCTGTTTTCCAAACATATTGTGATTGACAAGTTCATTATTTTTAGGGTTATAAATCATTTATTTGAATTCAATAACCATGATTTATCACGTGAAAGCACTCTCATCCCGTGGTTAATTAAGCTTTTACATTGTTAATTAAGCAATTCTTTACAAATTTGATGGAATTGGGATGATTACCTTATAAAAAAAAGGGCGATCTTGACTGTTATCATGACCAAGTATTTTATCCTTTATATTAATCATAGTAAATCACTTCTAATTATTCCTTGCATGATCATGCTGTAAAATTTGTAAATGATTTGCGATATTTAGGATTTACGAACTTGGTTATTTTTTTGACTTCCATGGTTACAATTATACCATTGCGGCATTTTAAGTTTATATTTTAAAGCCTTATCTCTTATGCTAAATTGAAGCACGTAGAGTTCTTGAGCTACAATGTAAAATAATAAATAAATAGTTAAAATAAAAAGCTATATCTTAAATATTAGTTAAAACTTTAGTCTCGGTAAGGATCTTTGATAAAAAAGAATGTGTCTATGATCCTTATTGAACGGGTTAATTATGGTATTTATCAGGCTATATATAATAATTAAAAGCTGTAATCATTCTATAAATATAAAGTTTATGTATTCAGAATTTCAAAGTGTTAAATCAATCAATCAATAAAAAGTTGGAAGATCAAATATTTGTGCTTAATGTTTTTAATATTTGATATCAGATTATTTCAGGAATTGATATAGAGGTGGGCGAAAGAATGAGAAGAGCTTGAGTGATTAGTATTTTAAACCATTGATATCAATGATCTTATAATTTAGTTCCCATCTGTGAGAGGAGCTTGAGCTTGAGTGTTTATGAGAAGAGCCCAGTTTATATGTATATTATTGAGTTTAGTTCGGACTTCTCTTGATTTCTCGGACTTATGGATGATGCAATGATCTGCCTTACAGGCGAGATCTGACCAGCTAGAACTTGCTCAAGGTGTTATGTTTTCTCCAAATGTCAATTTGGATGCTAGGGTGCCATCCGAGGATGAACTGAAACATCGTTTGGAGATATTGTCCAAGGAGATTGAAGTTTTATGCAAAGTGATGACAGCTTGAAAGGTACCATCCATTGTTTCTTCGCTCAAAACTATTATCGTGCGTGCATTGTTTTCCAGAAGTTGAGCTTGCGTTATGTTGTTCATGCATGCGAGTATATTTAAATGTTTTTATTTATTTAACTAGATGTCTCAAAAAAATTTCAATAAGTGAAGGTATAAGTTCATAATTGTTTAGTAGTAAACTGTAGAGTAGGAGATATTCCAGTCTTCAAAGCGTGAAGATGATTAAAAAAACAAAACAAAAGAAAATTTAATACTCAGAACCAATCTCCCTCCAAATATACATTGCAGACCCTCCGAATCTGTAGAACTTTACTCATGTTTTGTATCTTGGTGATTTCACTCTCATGTTTTGTATATTGGTGACTGTTATAACCTATTTTTAGGCTATTCTTTAAAATCTTTTTGAAATAAAATAAAAAATAGTTGAGGTTCCCATATGCTAATCAAGCTATATAATCGAGAACAAGTTCCCCTAAGCTACCTGACCAAAGATCCTAAGCTACTTGTTTTCAGTGCATTGCTTTTCGAGCTCTTGCTTGAATTGAGTTGGCTATAATAAATTATCCTCTTTCTAGCTTGTGGTGGAAAAATCAAGTTGGAAATTTTGGATGGATTCAGTGATCTGAATAATGCAGGCACGTTATTGTGGGAGAGGCAGAGACAACTTGCAAATTTTGCATGCAACAGGCAGATGAAGACTCGTCTTGGTCTCTATAAATACCTGCACACAGAGGAGGTAAAAAGGAGAGGGGAATAGAAAAAAGCATCGACGAACATAAAAAGCAACATAGAAAAAAGGAAAAAAAACACAACAAATAAGGGAGAACAAACACAAAACTTCCTTCTCCCTCATCATCGGTAGCACCTTCAACACATCCTTCTCCTTTCGCAACGTCAATTCTTCTCCTTCCCCAACAACATTAGTTCTTCGTCTTCTCCTTCTCCACCATCAGTCACAACATCAGCTTCTTCATTCGACTGCCAGCCACGATTTTAGACCAACAATAGCCCAATCATCTCATCTCCCCCTCAGCAGCAGTATGACATATCTCCCTACAACCATCATTGACAACCCATCTTGCTCCTCCTGCCACTAGCAGCAGCCCTTTGGCATCAATGACATCCCTTTTGTGTCCTCCAGTAGTAGTAGTAATTTCTTCCCTAGTAGCATCCCCTAACGACAACCTTTTCTCTCCTACACTAACTGAACTTCTCATCGGCAGGACCTGTGGCATCTCCTTTTTCTTCCCCAACACCAATAACTTTTGTTTTCTCCTCTGAAAACAAGTTTTTTCTTCTTCTCCGGCCACATAGCAGTAGTTGCACGCAATGACAACAACCATTGCAACACCTTCCTTCTCTTTTTACAGCTACCATAACCACCATTCTCAACGCCATCACCACCAGAAGCACCAACCCGACCTCCTCTACATGGCGAGTCGGAAGCACCAACCCGACTTCCTCTATACGGCAATAGCAACAGGTAACCTCCTCATTCTCTGTTAGTTACTGTTCATTTGCATGTGAACGGTAAGAAGGGCTGGATATTCTATCCAGCCTCACCCAAGAGCTAGTTAGGTCAACCCATTTTATCGGGCCAAATCCAGTTTGAATGTTTTAATAATAAATAAAAATAAAATATAAAAAATTTGTTTTTAGAAAAAATAAAAAAATGTGGTTTTCATGCACACAATCGAATTCTAAAATTTTTCTAAACATATTTTCATAAAGAAATTGCATCTGTTCTCATATTTTTAAAACAAAAATAAGAAATCGTAATCAGTTTATGATTATCCATTAGATTTTGGTCAAAATATCAAAAATCTTTCAAAATCTTTTTGTTCATTTTTTTAGTTATAAACTTTAATATTAAAAGAATAATAAATGCGATTGTTAAAATTTGGACTCTAAAACAAATAGGTTTCAACCCAATGAGGTTATCTCTCACAAAGAGATCTACTTTAAGCCTTATAAAAGACCAACAAATACAAAAATTAGGACTTGGAAAAACAATCACAATTTATCTTAGGTAGGATGCACTAGGGTGATGTATCTTTTCTTTACACCGCAAGTTTCTTTACCTAGACTCTTGCAGGACATTAGGTTCTTTAGTGACCTTAATACTAGGTGGACGACTTTTAAAAATTATAGTCATAATTTTATGATTATAAGAAGAAAAAAATTCCCGCGCTCTGCCTCCCTCTCTAAAGATGGTAGTGCTCGAGGTGAGCAAAAAATCGATTGTCATGACAATGACTTTGGATTAACATTCTAGGTTCCATTCTATGTTTCTCATTCTTGCTCTTGACAAGATTAATATTCATTTTTTCCCAACAAATCTTAGTCCACTCTTGGTTTATCTAGTTGGATTAAAATCCTCCCAAGACATATTCTTTGAATATAAAAGTTGATTTTCTATTAGAATTTCTATTCATGTTAGGTACTTGTTTATGTACTATGGTTATATTTGACAAAATTATATATATAAAGTGTATATTATGAGAAAACATTTAATGAAAAACATCATTCATCTCATTCGATTTCTTGTTTTTTTATCTTTGTTTTTGTGTTTGTTCTTAAAAATTAGCTATCATATCTTATCCTTCTTTTCTAAGAAGTGGTATCATAGTTTAGGTTAAACTTTCCACTTCAATGTCGTAGGTTGACAAATGATACTTATGAAATTTGTTATATCCAAGTATAAGTTTGTCTAGGTTTCCAAGATGTATGAGAGGGAAGTTTTAAGGAGCTTAGAAATAGAACCATGTTGACTATATCCCAAAGGAATCTCATGCAAAAGGCATGAATGGATGATCGATAAGCACTAACAATCATTCACTAATGTCTAGATGATTGCACTTTTAAGATAATGGCCAACACAACCATCGCTAAGTAAACATGAGAAGTTTTGAAAGAATCAAACCATAAAACTGACAATGTGAGAACGATATGTCTATAAAAACTACGTGGTGACTTTGAAAAGTTATATATGCTTGAGTCAATGAATATCTCAAAATATATTATAAGAGTATTGACCATATACAATCAAATGAGATATGAGGAGAAGATGAAAAAGAACGTGTGGTAAAGAAGATCTCATGGTCACTGCAAAAATTAGTTTCATTATGTGGTGGCCATGATAGAGAAGTTACAAAATCTGATAGTTTTTCAATACAAGTTCTCATGGTAAAATTACAAGTCCATAAAAAACATCAATGAGATTCAAGAAGATATGGTTGCATAAACATTCTTTTCAAAGAAAGATGATTCTAAATAATTTTAAAGGGGGTAGAGGACGTGAATAAAGGAAAAGAGGGCCAAGACAACCTAAATAGGTCAAAAGGACAACTGGATAAAGATAATTGATCGATTGGTTCAAATAACATTAACAATCTGAAATCCAAACTTGACATCTGGTTTAACAAATAAAAAATTAAATGTTATAGTTTTTAAAAGGCATGTCATTATGTTATGGATTGCTAGTCCAACCAAAAGGGTTGAAGAGAAGCCAAATCTTGTGATAGAAAAAAAAATCACCCTATTATTAGTGCATTATGAGAGAATGCAAGATAAAGAAAAAATGTTTTATCTAAATAACGGTGTCAACAACTAAATGTGTATTCTAGTAAATGTTCATGAAGGTAGATGGATTAATTAGAGGCAATGCCATATTTACAGAGGTAATGTCACCTTTATGGATTATTCAAAAGTTGTCATACAAAAATATGATTTTGATTAAATTAAAACAAAGAAGTCATTAATTTATTGGTGATGTTTATTATATACTAACGGTAAAAAACATCATATTAAGTTTAGGACAATTGTTGGAGAGGAGGTATGAGATGAAAAATTATACATGACATTACTTGACACTAAAGGAGCTATGATTGCAAATGTAGCTAAGATAAAATAGAGAATGTTCTTGTTAAATATAGAGATGGACATGTGTAAATGCCAAAGTGCATGTGTGAATAATGAAACTTGGCTTTGATAAATGAGACTTGGGCATGTAAACTTTGATAGCTTAAAGATAATGACATGAAATAATATGTTAAAAGGTTTACTATCCATTATACATTTAAATTAATTGTGTGAAGGATGTTTAATGGGCAAACAATTGTGTTAAAAGTTTTATGAATGAGTTTACATCAAGAGCAAATTAACTCCTACATGAAATACATGTCAATTTGTAGTCCTATCAAATCAGGTTTATTTGTTAAAAATCTGTGTTTACTACTTTTTACTTATGATTATAGTAGAAAGACTTGAGTGTATTTCTTAAAAGAAAAATCTAATGTGTTTAATTGTTTTAAGAAATGTAAGCATTAGTTGAAAAATAAAAAGATTATTCTATAAAATCACTTGGGATGATTGGGGGTGAATTTTGTTTTAAGAAATTTAAGCATTAGTTGAAAAATAAAAAGATTAGTCTATAAAATCTCTTGGGATGATAGGAGGTGAATTTTGTTCTATTAATTTTAATGAAGATCATAGTATAAGAAAACTCATAACAGTGCTTAGATCCTCATAAAAAGACAGTGTGGTGGGGAGAGCACAAAAGGCATGCTCAACATGCTTAACATCAAGAAAATACCTAAAAAGTTTTGGTTTGAGGTTGTAAATCGTGTTATCTATTTGTCAAACTGGTGTCCTAATAAATATTTAAACGACATAATTCCACAAGAAGCATAAAGCGGAAGAAAACCAAGTATATCTTGTACTATTCTAGAAAAACTTTAATCTCAAATAACTAAAACTAAGAAATCATGAAGAGCAAAACAGAACTTTTTTTATTGCAATGAATTTTAGTGAATGATATGCTATATTACTTCTTGTGAGTCAAAGCTCAATTTTTTTTCCATGCTTCCATGTTTCCTCCGTTTTGCTGGTGAAATTAATATTTGTTTACGAGTTTCCTACTAATAGTGCTTATGATCATGCAGGAGATATGCTGCTGAGATGTCTAGAATATGGATGGTGATGATGCTACCCGGATCGATGATATTTTTCCTCCTTTCCCATAATTCTGTCTTTGATTTAATCTATTTTGATGAGACAAAACATCACAAATAATGAATTTCCTATTTGTTGTTGAATCTAGTTGCTCTTTGTTGTTGAATCATGTTGCTCTGTGAAAGACAAGTACCTTAAAACTTTGAGCATGAAATAATGTGCTGATAATCATGCAGGAGATAAGCTGAGGCGTCTTGAAAATGGTTTATTTGTTGATAATCACTTTATTTGTTACACATTGGATGATTTAATTTACTTATATTATTTAATTTTCTTTTTGTTACACATTGGATGATTTAATTTGCTTATATTATTTAATTTTCTTTTTGTTACACATTGGATGATTTAATTTACGTATATCATTTAATTTACTTATATTAATTTTCTAGTATGATGTATAGTTTATATATGACATGAGGATAACAATGTGTTGATCCTTTGGTCAAAAAACATTAGTTACTTACCGGATTCCTATCCTAAAAAGTTCACAAACAAATTCAAAATGTAGCATTTCAACCGTCTCTTCCTCATTGTTTTTAGTGTACGTTTTTCATTGCGGCTGAAATATTGTTTGTTCATATTTTTTTTTTTGCTTAAAAATAATTTAATTATTTTAGTTTTTTTGGATTCTTTTGATATTTATTATATAGAATAAATAAAAATAACAGGGACTAAATTTTTTAAATAAAAAAATCGATTAAAAGATAAAATAAAAATAAATAACAATAAAAAATTAATATAAAAAATACAATTACATAAAATCACCTTACAAAAATACAATGATATCAGGTGCTTGTTTATCATTTTTTCACTCTTCTGGGTTCTCAAGGAATTGAGAGATTTGCCATGCAACACGATTATTAAAGGTGTAAATCATTTGGAAGAAATTTGTACTGTAAGTAAAAGACGCATTAGTGTTTTATCATTGTTGTTTAATTTTTTTTTTTATATCAGATTTTTATTTGGTGGTATATTCTAGGTCTTGAAGTTGATCTTTATTCATGAGAGAGTATCTCATTGGGTTAAAACCTAACCATTCTACAATTTAAATTTTAATATTGTATTTATTGTCTTTTTAATATCCATGAGTATATTTTACATCTCAATAATTAAAGTTTATAAAAAATGAATTTAGTAATTATGCTTTCTCGTCCCATGAAAAAATTTAAAAAATAAATAAAATTTTGGATCAAAATTTACTTTACTTTTTTTCAAAAAAAGACCAACTATTTTATAGCAAAAAATGATTGGGGGCTAAAATATACTTAGCAAACATAATTGGAAGTGTCATCCATGCTAGACGTTCCTATCAATTCAATTCTCCCTTAAAAAACATGTAATTAAGTGCTAATTTAGGCTCGAAAGAGCTCAATTACTAAAAACAAATCTTGAATATCAAATTGAAAACCTTTTAAAAAAAATCATTGCTTTATTATACAAGGGTGAACAATAATTTTATATGCAGTGAAAACATTACCATCTTTATTTTTTTGTTAATTGAAAAGAAAAATAAAATTATTATTAAGTGCTCATTATTATTTTTTATTACCACACAACTACATTATTATTATTATTATTATTATTATTATTATAAACTTAAAATTATCTTTATCTTTATGTTTTAAATAAAATAAACATACTTTATTTTTTTATTTTTAAAAAAATCACTCCTCATACTTTCTTGAAGTGAAGACTAAAACATTTTTAGGTGGTTTTTATTTTTATACTTTTAATTATTATATTTTAAAATAAGATACTAAGAATTAAAAAGTCACGTCTTATTAATGAAGTCAAACCGAGCGACCTCGTGCTATGTTCGGACGATTTCTTTCGTTTACGTGTTGTCTCGGAGCGATATCGAGTCGCAAGCTTCAAAAGAAAAAAAAAGTATCTTGCTGACCAAAAAAGAATCAATCCCTACTAGAAAAAAACAACCCCTCGGGAGGTGGGGAATCCCTGTCTTCTTCGGAAATTACACTGGAAAGTGTAATAATAAGAAAAAACAAATTGCACCGAAAGACCATAATAGATTCGGTCACTTTAATTTGCCTCCGGCAGTTCAACTTCTTTCTTTTTATTAATTTGGAAAATTAAGTTATGTTGGTATTCTAATACTTGAATTTTTATTTTTTTAGAATATATATTTTATTATTTTAATATTAGAATATTAAACTTATTACAAATCACTAAAAACCATAAACTTAATATTTTTTTCCAGGATAAATACATTTCTAAAATACTCTTGAATACAGTTTGTTAGAAAATACTATAAATTATATTATGAGATCTTATCTAATAACTTAAGTTTTTAGATGACATAGTTTCTTGATATGATATCAGATTTTTATTGACTCAATGGTCATGCATTCAAATCTCACTATTCCTATTTTATTTGATAAAAATAAAGTATACGCTGATGCAAACTTGTGTAAATTTTAAGTTTAAATGACTTTAACCTGAGAGGATATTAAAAAATAATATAAATTATATTTTATAATCTTATATGATAGTTTAAGTTTTAGATGTGATGTTGGAAACTCAATATCAAACAGATAATAAACCCTCATCTGCATCTGTGCTTGTTAGTCATTTGAATAAATCTCATTTGAAAAGTGTAGAGCGTAAAGTCTTAATGTCAAAGTATTGATTCTTGACAACAAAAGAAAATTCCAAATTTATGCCAAGTTCTTCAACAAGAAGTATCTTTTATTGGTTTTGTTTAAGTTATTCAAAAGTGTTTTTTTTTTTAAAATGATTTTTTAAATAATATTATAAAATTAAAAATTTTGTTGTTTTAAATCATTTTCTTTTGTTGATATAACAAATGATTTAAAAAAAACATATTATTTTGATGTACTTTTAAATAAAAAATAATTTAAAAAACAACCAAAACCACAATCACATACATGCACCTAAAATTTTGTTTTTCTATCCTTCGAGTATCATTAGAACAATATAGACAAAATAATTTTAATCACACCTTGATAATTTAATTTAAATTTTTTTTTTTATGTTTTTAAATTATTTTGATATATCAATATCAAAAATATTTTTTAACAAATAATATATATATATATATATATATATATATATATATATATATATATAACGCTAATCCCATGTGGGGACGTGGTGTGGCGCATGGGTATACGCATGATCCATTTATGACTGCTTGCCATACGCTAGCAGGCATTTTTGAATATTATGTTTTACGTGTAGGCTAGGCACACCTCTATTATTTATGACTCGCTACGAGTGGCTTGGCTCAACAAGCGTTGGATGGTTTTGGTAGTGCCATAATTTAATTTTTAAGTTATTTCCTAAAATATATCAAAAAATAATAGGAGCTGTTGTCGGTAAAGAAAAATTAAGGTAGAAATTTTGGATTTTTTGAAACCCTGATCATACCTTTTTTTCGTCCAGAAATAAAGTAAAATGCAGATTGAAGGCTAAAATAATTTATTACTGGATAAATCTGTGTAAAAATTAAGTCGAAAGACATAATTATATATTTACGGGTCAATTTGATTTAATTGTCGGCCAATTTAAAGTATAATTATACTTCAGATTTAGTTGAGAGCCCAATTGAAGGATTTAATTAAGCGCAAGGGCTTGATTATACTTAAAATGGGTCAAATTAATTTTATTAAAGGTTTAATTGGTGAGAAATTAATTTTGGAAGCCTAATTTGGGTAAAATTGAGACGATCAAAATTTTCGGTGACGAAACTTTTTGGGTGAAATCGGAAGCCAAAATTAAAGATAAAAACATCGTTCTTCTTGGTTTTTTCCCGTCGAAAAACTTTTTTTCTCACAACCTATTTATTAAAAATTTTCAAAAAAAAAAAGTTGTTGGAAGCATGCTTGACCATGTTGCAACCATGCTTAATCATGCCCCTTGCCCTCCTACAAACCCCATACTTGGGACAGCACCCCCATGTGATGCACCATGCCTTCTTTGTCTATAAATAAGAGGAGAGAATACTGAAACAAAGGGGGAACAGACAAAAATAACTGGGAAAACTGGGGAAAAAACTGGGTCACAAAGAAAATTTGAACACTAGAAACGAGATAAAATAGAGGAGAGAAATTTGCAGAGGGGAAGAGGAGATAAATTTACATAACGAAGGGAGAAAGAAAGTTTGTACACAAACGAATGGGAAATCATACACATGCAGCAACAACCACCCATTTTCCTCCCCAACTCCGACGACAGCAGCCCCTCCTCTCCCTCAGCAGTGCTCAACAGTCTCTTTCCCGGCGCCATCAGACCATCAGCCACCACCTCTATCCTTCCTGGTCTCCTTCGAGGCTACTACAAAAGCTCCTTCTGTCTGGTCAGCCAACGACCAACCTTGCACCGCTAGCCCTCTCTTTCTCTCCCCCGATGGCTCCTATCTCTCTCTAAAAAACCAGTCGATTGGCAGCCCTCTCGCTCCTCCAGCTAGCTCCCGGCAACCACCAAACACCACCCCCTCATCACCTTCAACTTCACCTCAACCCAAGCAACCTTACCATGACCTCCAACACGTCTCCGGCACGAAGCAACAGGGGATGATGTAGAGACAACCTCTTTGAGGATCAGTCTAGCAGCTTCAAGAGTTTATTTCGGCCACCACAAACAACTATTACCGACACCACCACCACAAAGACAACCACATCGACCTCCTCTACCAGGTGGCAGTAGCAGGTGAACCTCTCATCGCGTTCTGCTGACCAAGTTATTGTTCACGTAAGAGTGCATTGCACTGTTTACGTGTTTTGCGTTTTTCTTTTTTAATTTTTGGACTGGGCTGCTCTCAGCCTAGCCCAGCCCAACCTAACAGTGGTGGGCCTTTGGCCCACCTTGGGCGACCCATTTGGTTGGGTCAGGCTCAAGCTGATTTTTTTTAATTATTTTTAAAACAAAAGGATACATTAAAAAATAAAAATAAAAAATATATTTGTTTTCGTGCATACGGCTGGATTCCAAAGTTTTTCCATCATATTTTTCGTAAAAAAATATTGCATCTTTCTCATATTTTAAAACAAAATTGGGTGTCGTAACCAGTTTAAGATTACCCGTTGGCATTCGGCCAAAATATCAAAAATAATTTAACAATTATTTTGTTTTAGATATTGCAGTGTAAAATTACATTGTAAAGTACACTCACGGATAGTTAAAAAAAAGTTTTTTTTTATGCAGTGTAAAATTCTTTTGGTAAGTCATTCAACTCCTAGCGAGGTAGAGATTCTCTCACGAAGAGAGATCTGCATCAAACTTTAGAAAAGACAAAGAAAAAATAAACTTTGAAAAAACAATCAAACAACAATGCAACTTGTCTTAGGTAGGGTGCACTGGGGTGATGCGTCTTTCCCTTGCACAACAAGTCTCATTACCCAAGACTCTCGCAGACCATTAGGTTCGTAATGACCTTAATACTAGGTGGCAACTCATAATAATTATAGTTGTAATTTTTATAATTATAAAACACAAACAATTTATTTTTTACAACGCGCCGTTGTTTTCTCAAACCCTGAAAATAACAGGGTACGAAGCATGAAAAAATCATCATTGCAACAACATGCACCATCAAAGTCGTTCCATCTATCAAAGTGATCTCACGACACCGCGAGTGACATCGTGCGATGTCAGACAGTCTAGAAAATATATTTTAAATGAAAACTTGAAGATGCTCAGCATTTTAATTAATTGGATTATTTTACATTTTTTATAACAAAATATCAATTAATTAATTAGTTTTAATAAATCGCAGGAGGAATTAAGTTATAATTATCGAAATGTCTGAGTCGTGCCCGAAAGTGAAAAATCACGCGACCTAATTTTGAGTCGCGCGAGGAATTAAGGGTAGTCGAACGATTTCTGGCCGTATGATGGTGTAGAGTGGGCACACTTGTCTTTTTCTTTTTAAAAAGTCGTTCCACCTCTCAAAGTGATCTCACGATACCGCTGGCGACATCGTGCGATGTCAGACAGTCTAATGGTCACGTCAAAGAAAATGAAAAACAATGTGATGAAGCTTCAAGAACCGCCTAACAAATCCGGTTGTAAGAATACCGACAATATTGATAGTTATTGGTGTAGTTTGCAAATCAATAATAAAAAATATTATATTTGAAAATTTGAATTAAACATATCAGTAGCGAGATTAATTTTTTTAATATTTGTAATTATTGAAATAAAATTAAATAACAGATAGTTAATTTAAATCAAAATATAATTTCTACATGAATAATTATATAGTTTTATTAACCGTTAGAACGTTAGCGTATATAATTTTTATTATGATATTTTAAGTTTATATAAACATATTACTACACACACAAAAAATACATAAAAGATGAACATGTTTTTTTTTTTTTTTATTCAGAAATTTAGAAAGTTTATTTATATTCTAAAGTATTGTCAACGTGTTTAGCAAATACACATTTGAAAACCAATATTTTCAAGTATCAAAAGAAAACTTTTCTTTCATTTGTTTCTATTAAACATCTTAAAAACAATATTTTCAAGTATTGAAAGATTTGTTTCTATTTTATATAGCAATTAGTAAACGATGTTAGTTCATATAAACCTATATATAACGAGAGGCGGTGTGGGACAGCAGTTGCGAGGAAAAGAAAAACTAGTTCCTGCGAATGGCTGCCGCCTCTCGTTTTGTTTTTCTAACACGTTGCTTTTGAAGAAATTAATTTAAAAAGACTGGATGCAATTCCACCTCTCTCGAGGATCAGGTATGATCTGCATCGCAAGCAGACATTAAAAAGTTCGGTTTCACTCTTCACAAAGTCACCATCGTGCGAAAGTGTAAGATCCATCGACATTCCTCCCGTGGTGTCGCACGATCAAAGATATGTTACGCTATAATTTACTGCTTTTTTCTTCTTCTAATGTCTCGTGGCAAGCCAAATTTATTGCGAGGGGCCCAGAGGAAAATACGAAGAGTGGAGAACCTGCTATTCTTTATCATCATCATCTGACCTGGGTTACCCTTAAGTTTCCTTCACAGGGAATATATTTATTTATTGTTGCTATATAATAAACACTTAGCTAAAGTTAACATCACCGTAGCAAAACTCTCATGCATATGCAGGTTGTTCATGAAGAACAGACTTTATACAAAATTAGCAGTCGGGAGGACTTCTCTCGTAGCAACTAACCGAAAACGTCTGGTATAATTTCGAAGTGCATGCCCTTCTTCATTAATGACTTTGTGTTGGTTCTTCTTTAGATTGTATCAAATTGTGACTGTCATTTTCTTTTCTTTTTAAAAAAGTCTGACAATTTTAAGATTACTTGAAACAGAAACGAAAAAATAATGACAAGAAATTAAGCTGGAGCGTCAAAAGGATAGGAGCTGACATGGTTGAGATCAGCGAGGGACAAAAACGCATAAGAGAGGGACAAAAGGAAATCAGGAAAAGATTTCAAGAAATAATCGAAGAGGGTGCCAAACTGAAAGAGGAAACTAATGCAATCTCCAAGCAGAGTTCTGAAAATCAACTCAGGCTTGATCTAATGTTTCAAATAGTAAAAGCAAGAGCAGAGAAGGATTATGCCAAAGATGCCTTGCTCACTCAAGCCTTACGGTATGTCATCCTCAAAATCTTTGTGTCTTGTGTTCAGTTATATTCCTGGTCAGCAAGATAAGGTTCTATCATGTAGGAGATGAGGAATATATCATATTAAAAACTGTATTAAAACTAGAAGACGTCCAAGCGCTGCACGTTAATTTTCTTTTCTTAGTGGTTTTATGCAGATGATAAATATGATTTAACTACTGAAGGTTTCTTTATTTCAGGGATTTGATGCGAAAAAGCAATCCTTCCGAGGAGAAACAAGAAGAAAAATATTAATTAACCTTGTTGCTTATGAGTTGTAGTTGTGAAGTACAAACCATGAGAACGATAATAAAGATTTTTTTTTATAATGAGGATATCTAAATCAGTTTATTCAGTGCAGAAAAGATTACATGGCACAAAAAAGCTCATATAGAGGAAGGAAACAAATTCTTTCCTCCGCTAAGTCAAGACCCATGTGCAAAACGATAGCAATGCAGTTCTGCTCTGTCGTTGTGAAGAGCTATCACCAAGTGAAATGGTATCTGCAACAACAAGGTACAAGGGTTTGTATGGGACCTTTCTTCATCTTCGTGTACCCAAATGAAAGGCGTTAAAGATTTTAATTCAGAATTACAAAAGTTAATATTTAATAAAGTGTTAGTATATAATGATGAATTGTGCGGGAAAAAATAATTAGCTAGTTCACATGCATTCCTACAACCAGCTTTTATGGAGGAAAATGTGAAAACAAAAATAAAATAAAAAATGAAGAGGTTAAAAATTAACATTTAGAAAAGCAATACATGAGGTTTTGGTGATTGGAATTATCACAAGAAAGAGAATGATTTTTTGTTTATGATAGAAGAAATTAAGAGTTATTTTTTATTTGAAAATGAACAAATTACGAGTTTAAACTTTACAAAAAAAAAAAAAACTATTAATTCTTTGCAAAATCATAACGAGTTTATCCTTTTCTTCTCTGCGGTTCTTAATTTATTCACTAACGTCGTTCATGATGCTGCGAAAATCCTCTTACACCCGCTGCCTAACGGGTTGGAAATTAGATAATATGTGATGAATTCAGCTTCGATGAAATGAAAAATCTTGCACACGCTTGGTCATTTTTTTTTTAAGAGAAAAGGAGAACAAAGAATCGGGGGCTGCGTTGCATGGCTGTAAGTGATGGGAAATTGACCGAATTCTTGGGCTGCAGTAGTCGTTTCAACGCAAAGAAGAAAAAAAAAGGCTTCAAGAAAACCATTTAGTATTAAGGCCCTGTTTCTCCACTGGAAAATGGTTTTTTTTTTAAAGTGAATTCCGGGAAAAATGAATTTCTGAAAAGTGAATTCCTAGAAAGTGAATTCTGATATTTGGCAATGTTATGAAAAATGAACTGGAAAACACTTTCCAGTGTTTGTTTATGTTATGGAAAATGATCTGGAAAATAATTTATTAATAAATTAATTTTTTTTTCAAGTTTATTAAAATAATGAGGAACAAATCTTACAAATTAAAAAGTTGAATGAGAATAAAATTGAAAAAAAAATATAATTTCATAAATTATCTCAAATAAAATAAATAATAATCAAAATAATAGAGATCAAATCTAATTTTTTTTTAAAAAAAAGTGAATAAATTAAAATAATAATAATTAAAATTTCATAAATTATTTCAAATAAAATAAGTAACAATAAACAAAATGAGGACCAAATTTGATAGATAAAAAATTTCAATAAAAAAATGATAAGAAAAAAAGCAAATAGCAATTATAAAAATAAAAACCAAAATTAATATAAAAATTAAATTTTAAGAGATGAAATTGAAAAATAAATATTTAAAACAAATTATATATAGCAATCAAAAGTTTGAGGATCAAATTTGATATAATTAGCAAATAATGACATTTCTAAATTTTTCATAACTTCTGGAAAGTGTTTTCCGCCCAAATTTTCTGGAAAACACTTTCCTGAAAACCAAGCCAAATTCTTCTTTGACTGGAAAGTGTTTTCCGTTGACCGGAAAGTGTTTTTCGTTGACCAACTTTCCGGAAGACAAACAAACACAGGAAAGTTTGGAAAATGGAAACAAACGGGCCTAAGTATATCTCACTGTGGTATTGCTCATGCAGCATGCAGCACTAAAGATTGTGCTGTGTATTTTTATAGAATTTATTTTGATTCTCAAATTTTTATGTTGTCCCGACTTGTACTAATTGAAAATCAACTGCTTCTGAATTTTCAATCAAGGTTAAAATTAAAAAAAACAGGTGACCAAAATGAAAAAAAGACATTAAACATATGTTTTGGTGTCCTATAATCTTCATGAAAAATACACTTAGAACCTTAATATTTCAAAATAATATAATTTATACAATTTAGATCACTTCATTTTAACAAAATCAATTTTAATATAAAAGTTCATTTGTATTATTGTCCATTTCCTAGTTAAAAATAGAAGAGATAGGTGTTGCTAAATTCCAGTGATGAGAGAGAGAGTCACTACTACATTATTTTGGGGCACCAAATTGGATTGTTTTGGTATCAACAAGTTCCTTAAGATGAAAAGGACTTCATGATGGATGTTTGGGGTCTCACTATTGCATAAAAAAAACAAATCTAAGTCGGCAAAGCCAAAGCTATCCAATTTGATTTTGGGTATTTAGAGTTAATATAATGTTTTTTGGGTGTTTATAGGAAGTTAATGAGGTGTTTTAGGTTGAAACGACTGAAAAATATGGTTTTATGGCCAAAAGAGTCTTTTCCTTGATTTTTCAGCAACCATTATGGTGATCGGGATTTGGCCTTGTAGACGACACATCGTGTGCCTTGGCAGGTGATGTGTTGCCAACCTTTTTATTCAAAAACAAAAAGAGGCGAGTGATATTTAAAAAATGAAAAGAAGCCCAGGTTGTGACACTGGGCTTGAGGGCCAGCCAACATTCTCATTATAGTGGTCCAAGCATGCGAGCCCATAAGATCACAAGTATGGGATTTTGACTCTTTTTTTAAATGGATAAAAATAAAAGGGAAGAAATTATTGAAACTCAGTCAAGTTCATGGTTCGAGTATTGAGTTTGACGAGTTAAGCCACGATACTGAAACTATTTTTTTTCTTGATATTGCTTCTTTTACAAGTATTGTTTTTAAAAAGTGATTTTTAAATTTATATTTTAATTAATATCTATCATATGTGATTTTCTTCTTTCTTATTTAACTTATTTTATAGAGATTTTTTTAATGGTGTTGTTTTATTTTTTTAAAAGATTGTTTTTATTTATTATTAATAATTTATTTTCTATCTATCTATCTATCTATCTAATTGTTGGGGAAACTACACATAATATAATTATAGCTCATAAGTGGTGTATATGAAAGAACACACAACACAATATATGACAGTGAAAACTGAATTGCCAACTTATATTCTTTGTCTGCTTCATTGCATTTAAATAGAACAGAGCTTTACACATCCTAATAAAAACCATCTGATATTTGCAAGCTTACGTAAATTTTATGGTAAAATAATTCATATTATTTAGTTTATGTAAGAATATAATTGGTTACTCTCCCTTTCAATTGTAACCTCAAAGTTCCTTCACCTGCATAAGAAGGGCTATTATCTTCAACAACTCCTGAGCCTCCTCCCACCAACTAACTACCAATAGCCACCTTAACCTCTCCCTCACCATTCATACAACCCTCATTAGACTCATGATTTCCCTTTATTTATTTTTTTCTAACCAAGACACATTGAACCTATATAGCCTCACATTTTTTTTACTTCTTTGAATATTAGTATTGCCAAGCACATATGACTTGTTTTTAAATCCAACAACTGAGGGATTTTCTCTCCTTTTGATAATATATGACCTAATTGTTGAATGCCTGAGATGTAAAACTCAGAACAACACTGATATATATGCTTGCTGTGATAAAGGTTAATGCTCGAGAATATGTCTTATTTGATTAGAAAAAATTCTGGGCTATAAATAGCCTTTCAAATGGAACAGAGGAATGCAAACAGAAACAGAATAACGAAAAACTTGCAGCTCACGTTCTTTAATCATAGAGACGTGGTGCATGACTAAGTCAGTAGCTTATCTACTGATTATTCCTAAAGACTCGGTCTTACTAACAGTAGCTGCGATAAGTAAGCTTATGCAGTAAAACTTAAATAATAAATCTTAACACTAATATGCATTGGAGCTATGCTACATATTTGATATTTCATTGCTACCACTAGCAAGAGTATTTATTTATTATGTGTCGTGAGAATTGGTTACATTTGAGATTAAGATCAGGAGTTTTGTTAAGTAAAAGTTTTTTTCCAGTAAATATAAATACAGGGATAACTGTGTACTGCTCTTTTTTATTATGTTGTGATCATTATTTTTATTAGGTTATATATATTTTCCCAGCCTATATTACCATCACTTATGAAAAAATAAAAAAGAGATACTTGACACCTTATTTTCAAAGAAAATATTTTGTTTAAGAAATAATTATCTGGTATTATAAGTTACTATAATTACTAGAACCCTAATAAGTGGTCTTAACAGATTAGATGACAAGGAGTTGATTATGCAAGAGAGAAGATACAAAATGTCCTAACTTGGTCTGGTTCTATGCTAGTTTTGTTTTAAATTGCTATGAGTTGTTTTATTATATATGCTATCGCTGGTCTTAAATTTTGGAAAAATTGGCTTAATAGTTTGAACATGTAAGAGGTTAAAATAAGAGCACTTGTTTGTTTTCCCCTCTTAAATGCGGTTGAATAAAATTTTCATGAGTAAAGAAGAAAAAAGCTAGAATACCCATACATGCATGATCACGTATATATACTTCATATGGGATAATATACAGTAACAAACTTGCATTATGTATATATAATTAACATTCGAGTTTTATCAACTCAATAGTTTTAACACACAAGAGGTGAGGAGAATTGCAGGGTTTATATATATATATATATATATATATTAAAATGTGGTCAACGAAAGTTTTCGAATGTAGAGAAAATAAAATCAACAATGATGACGAGGGCAGGCTGGGAAGACGTGTTTGATGAAGACAATCCAAGATGATTTGTTCAATAGAGTTTAGAAGGAGTGGTGTCTAAAAGGGAAGCATTTGATCTGTGGAAAAGCTGGAATTCCCGTCCATGAGCGAGTCAATAAATAAATCATGCATGGAACATTTTGAGTGTATTTAGTAATGTGGTATAGAGTGATTTAAAATAACATTTTTTTAATTAAAAATATATATTTTTTTAGATTTTTTTATTTCTAGTATTAGTACTATTGATATACAGCTGCATTCACACGAATGGAAGACATGCAGCTGCAACAGCAACAGATTGAAGATTTCCAGTTTCTGCAGAACAGGTTCAAGCAGTCCAAAGTGCAGAACAAGTTCTCCAGATCAATCTTCAACTTCTATGCAATGTAAACAGGGTCATGCAATCAGCATGTGAATATGAAGAAGTTAGAAGTTGTTAATTAACTAATTCAGTTAGCCATAACTGTTATAGAAAACTGTTAAAACAGTTAGTAAGATAGTTATTATCAATTTAGTCTATGTCTATAAATAAACAGTGTAATAGCTAGTTGTAATTTTTAACTCATTAAATTCAATTGAAGAATTATTCATTCATCTTCAATATTCTGTCTCGGCATTGTTATATTTGTTATGGTATCAGAGCATTTCTTCTTGAAAAGTTCATAATCAGTTCATCTTCTTCTATTCAATAATGGCCGAAAACATCAATCATCTGTCAGAAATGGATTCTTCCAATCCTTTTTATCTTCATCATGGTGACAGTCCTGGAGCCATGATAGTTTCAAAACCACTCAATGGAGACAATTACAATTCATGGAAGAGAGCAATGATGATGTCCCTATCAGCCAAGAACAAACTCAGTTTTGTTAATGGAACCCTACCAAAACCAGCAAATCTCCATGACTCTCAAGGTTTGGCATGGACTAGATGCAACAACATGGTGCTTTCTTGGTTGCTTAATTCTGTTTCAACAGAAATTGCTAATAGCATCATCTATATTGATGATGCTTCTGAGATTTGGAATGATCTCCAAGATCGATTCTCTCAGCACAATGGACCACGAATTTTTCAGCTTCAGAAATCCATCTCCTGCTTGACACAAGAGAACAATTCTGTAAGTTCTTACTTTACTGCAATGAAGGGATTGTGGGATGAATTGACAAATCATCAACCGATCCCTACCTGCACATGTGGAGCATTGAAGACTATAATGTCCTATCACCATCAACAGCATGTTTACCAGTTTTTAATGGGGTTAAATGAAAGTTTTTCACACATTCGAGGTCAAATTTTGTTGATTGATCCACTGCCATCAATCAACAAAGTTTTCTCACTGGTAATTCAAGAAGAAAGGCAGAGGTCAATTTCATCATCAATTCTCTCTTTTAACCCAAACACAACTGCTTTACTTACAAAAGCAGTGCCTCAAAATCGATTTGCTAGTAACAAATCTTTTCAATTTCGAAGAGATCGACCTATCTGCTCGCATTGTGGTGTTTCTGGGCACACTGTTGAAAAATGCTACAGAATCCATGGCTTCCCACCTGGTTACAAGTTTAACAGAGGGAAGAATGCCCTGCCCAGTACTCATTCCAGTGCTCATCAAGTGTCTGCATCTCAGTTGCCCATCACTTATGAGCAATGCCAACAGCTTCTCAACATGTTAAAACCAGATAATTCAGAATTTGATTCATCAGTCAATCAAGTCTCATCTACCATGCCAGGTGAAAATATCATAAGTGAAGGTGATTCCTTGTTCACAACTCGGTCTTCTCAATCTTCTATTTTGGATTTGTCACATTCTGTCTTTGCATCATCTTTCTTTTTACCACTAAAATCTTCATCAAATCCTGTTAATACTTCTTGGATCATAGACACTGGAGCTACAGATCACATGATTTGCTCAACATCAATGTTTACAACCATCACTGCTATTGTTTCCAAATCAGTAAGACTTCCCAATGGCCAATTTGCTTCGGTTACTCATGTTGGTACAATTAAAATTTCAGAATCTCTTGTTCTGAACAATGTACTATGCATTCCATCTTTCTCATTTAATCTGCTATCTGTTAGCAAATTGCTCAAAACCCTTCATTGCTGTGTCATTTTCTTATCACATTTTTGTTTCATTCAGCACCTCTCAAGCTGGACAACGATTGGTGTGGGTAAAGAAGTTGGAGGCTTGTATCATCTACTGCAAAATCCAGTGTCTGCTTTACCCCAGGATTCATTTTCTGATCAATCTGCAAAATTCATGTCCAATTCAAGCTTCTGCGTGAATTTTGTCCAAAACAGTATATGGCACTATAGGTTAGGCCACCCTGCAGCATTTCCTTTAAAACTTCTTTCTCATGTAATTCCTGAAATTGCACATGAATCAAATAAAGATTGCAGCATTTGCCCTTTAGCCAAGCAACACAGAATGCCTTTTCCTCATAGTGCATCCAGTTCTGCACAAATGTTTGATCTCATCCACTGCGATATTTGGGGACCGTTCTCCACTAAATCCCTCACTGGTTCCTCTTATTTTTTGACCATTGTGGATGACTTTACTAGGTTCACTTGGGTTCATCTCCTAGAAAACAAATCTCAAACTAGAACTCACATTCAAGCCTTTTTCAATCTAGTAGAGACACAATTTCATACAAAAATCAAGACTCTAAGGTCTGATAATGGTGTTGAGTTTAGCATGGATTCCTTCTATGAATCCAAAGGTATCATCCATCAGCTTAGCTGTGTTGAGACACCCCAGCAAAATTCCACAGTGGAACGTAAGCATCAACACATCCTCAATGTAGCTCGATCCCTCTTATTCCAATCACACTTACCATTACAATTTTGGGGGGATTGTGTCCTTACAGCTGTTCACTTGATAAACCGTATTCCCACACCCATTTTACATAACAAATCTCCTTATGAGCTCTTGTTTAAATCCCTTCCACCATATTCTCATCTCAAAGTATTTGGATGTCTATGTTATGCTACTACTCTTCTTAGAAATAGACACAAATTTGATCCTAGAGCTAAACCATGTATTTTTCTGGGTTATCCCTATGGCATGAAAGGTTACAAGCTTTATGATTTAAACCTACATCATGTTTTTGTTTCAAGAAATGTGATATTTCATGAGAACATATTTCCTTATGCCCTTCAAAATCCAGTTTCTGCTGCAGATCCCGTCCTGCCAATACCAATACCATCTCATGAGCCTACACTGCCCATACTTGATCCTTCTTTATTACCTCATTCACATTTACCTACTACCAGTTCTTCAACATCTACTTCCAGTTCCCCAGTTTCTGCAGAAATATCCAATTCTGATTTCATACATATACCTTCAAACTTATCCTCTACTTCACAGCCTGCTATATCTTTTGATCTGGCAACACAGTCCCAATCTATTAGAAAATCTTCTAGGGTAAGGCATACACCTGGTTACTTGCAGGATTATCATTGCCATCTTGCAGCCTCCTCTACTTCTGATCTCACACCTTCGTCTACAGTTTCAGGTACTGCTTATCCTCTTTCTTCAGTTCTTTCCTATAACCATCTATCTCCCTCTCAAAAATCCTTCAGTTTATCTGTGTCTACACTTGTTGAACCAACTTCTTATGCTCAAGCTGCTAAGCATGCAGAATGGCGTGAGGCCATGAACAATGAAATCACAGCACTTGAAATCAATGACACATGGAACATTGTTGATCTTCCTGCCTCAAAACATGCCATTGGATGCAAATGGGTGTACAAAGTGAAGCTAAAGTCTGATGGAACTTTAGAGAGATATAAAGCTAGGTTAGTAGCTAAGGGGTATAATCAGTGTGAAGGGTTAGATTATTATGAAACATTTTCCCCTGTGGCAAAACTGACAACAGTCCGAACTCTTCTAGCAGTAGCAGCTGTCAAGCACTGGCATCTTCATCAGTTAGATGTTAATAATGCCTTTCTTCATGGGCACTTAGATGAAGAAGTTTATATGACATTACCCCCCGGATTCCATACTAAGGGGGAGTCTAAGGTTTGCAAGCTCAACAAATCCATTTATGGCCTTAAACAGGCTTCTCGGCAATGGTTTGCCAAATTTTCTGCTGCACTGATTGAATTTGGATTTGTGCAGTCTAAGGCTGATTATACCTTATTCACACGCACTTTGAAGGGTTCGTTTATTGCATTGTTGGTTTATGTTGATGATGTAATAATTGCCAGTGATAATTCAGCTGAGGTTTCATCCTTTATTTCTCTGCTTAACGATCGTTTTAAGCTAAAGGACCTTGGGCAGCTGAAATTCTTTCTTGGGTTGGAAATAGCTCGTAGTGAGCTTGGCATTTCTGTTTGCCAACGCAAGTATGCCTTAGAAGTTCTTGAGGATGCAGGCTTATTGGCTTCAAAACCAGTGCATTTTCCCATGGAATCCAATCTGCAGCTTTCAAAGGATTCTGGTGATCCCTTAGCTGATCCAACAATTTACAGGAGGCTTGTTGGACGATTGCTATATCTTACCATCACCAGGCCTGACATTTCATTTGCTGTGCAAATGTTGAGTCAATTTATGGCTGCACCTCGAGTCCCTCACTTAGCTGCAGCAACTCGAGTTCTTCGCTACATTAAATCTTCCCCAGCACAGGGCTTATTTTTCTCTGTTAAAAGCAATTTACAATTGAAGGCATTCTGTGATTCTGACTGGGCTGGATGCGTGGACTCTAGAAGATCAGTAACAGGTTTTTGTATTTTTCTTGATAATTCTCTAATTTCTTGGAAATCAAAGAAACAAACAACTGTTTCCAGGTCTTCTGCAGAGGCTGAGTACAGGGCAATGGCCTCCACCTGCTGTGAGATTGTTTGGCTTCGCACCCTCCTTCATGATTTTCTTATTACCCCTCAACCTGCTTTGCTTTATTGTGATAGCAAAGCTGCTCTACATATTGCTGCAAACCCAGTCTATCATGAACGTACCAAACACATAGAGATTGATTGCCATGTGGTGCGTGAGAAAATCCAATCAGGTGTATTGCGCACATTTCACGTTTCCTCTCAACACCAGCTTGCAGACGTGTTTACCAAAGCCCTTGGATTCTCTCAATTCTTTCCTTTGGTGTCCAAGATGAGCCTCCACAACATTTATTCCCCTTCATGTTCTCCAGCCTCATCTTGAGGGGGAGTATTGATATACAGCTGCATTCACACGAATGGAAGACATGCAGCTGCAACAGCAACAGATTGAAGATTTCCAGTTTCTGCAGAACAGGTTCAAGCAGTCCAAAGTGCAGAACAAGTTCTCCAGATCAATCTTCAACTTCTATGCAATGTAAACAGGGTCATGCAATCAGCATGTGAATATGAAGAAGTTAGAAGTTGTTAATTAACTAATTCAGTTAGCCATAACTGTTATAGAAAACTGTTAAAACAGTTAGTAAGATAGTTATTATCAATTTAGTCTATGTCTATAAATAAACAGTGTAATAGCTAGTTGTAATTTTTAACTCATTAAATTCAATTGAAGAATTATTCATTCATCTTCAATATTCTGTCTCGGCATTGTTATATTTGTTAAGTACATCAAAATCATTTAAAAATACTTAAAAAACCAACATTTTAAATAATAAAAGTTACACAATTACTCCTTATTGAAGCTGGTTCTTAGTTAGAAGTGAGACTGCTTAAATAGAGGATAGTTCTCCTGTCATTTTTTTATGGAATCAGGATATATAATATGGATTATAGTGTGACAAGAGAGCACCAGAAATTCCCACTAACCTGCAATGAACTAAGAGATATAATTAGATAAGCTCGATCTTTGACGTTTCTGATAAGCACAACTATATAGAGAGAGACAGTGCTAATCACAATCAAATTTAATAATATAGAGTTAGAAAAAAAAATGTGTTATTTGAAATTCACGTAATGTTTTTATAATTATTCTCCATTTTCATGATCTAATTTAATGAAAGAGATCAAGAAGACCCTCAAGTAAATTTATTTTGACCCTTGACATGATTATCTCGTTTTAACTTTGATTTTCGTATTGTTTTCTTCCCATGAACCGCAAATTGGTGCTTTTGCTGATGTAGACAACTTCAAAATTCAGAATGTTGGGCTCTGAGTTCTTTTTCGAGGAAGAATTTCCAATGGCCATTTAAAAAACCCGAGCTATGATGAGACATCCAATCCACCGTCTCCGTGCCTATTTGTTTTTTTTTATTATTATTTTAAATGAATTTTTTTTTAGTATTTTTATATTATTTTGATATGCTAATGCTAAAAATAATTTTTAAAAAATAAAAAAAAATATTTTGATATATTTCAAAATAAAAAACACTTTTAAAAATAACCGCAATCGTATTCCCAAACATGCATTTTGAAATAGATGGTACCATTTAAACTTGGTTCTAATGGAACCTATCATAATTGACGAAACCGATTAAATATATATATTTTCTATATTTTAAAGTATTTGTTTTGAAAATAATTTTTATTTACTTTGATTTTGTTAAAATAATTAAATTATTTTAATATGTCCACTTTTATCAACAACAATAAATCTTTTTAAAAAAAAAATATACGATACACTCTTCAGTCAACCATTAACATTGCTACACCATCGTCAGCTGAAAGATACGGTACACTCTTCACAAAGCCATCATCGTGCGATAGTGTAGGATCCGTCGACTCCGTCCCGTGATGTCGCACGATCCAAGATTCGTGTGCATGCCCTTCATCATTCACGACTTTATGTTGGTTCTTGGCCGTTCATTTTATTTGTGTGCATGCCCTTGCTCGTTTTCTTCAGCTTATCTCCAAGTGGCTATCTTTTGATGTTTCTTTTATCGTCTATGGTGCATTAAAAAACAAACTACAAATGAATGGCTGCTATATTCTCCCTTAATATATTTTTTTTCTATAAAGTTATTTATATTTTATGATCATGTTCGTAGGGTCAATAATTAAAGTAAAGCTAGATTAACTTGAATTCTTTTTTCTTGTGTTTTTTTAGCTATTTTTTTTATATTATTAAAAGTATACAAGATTATTCAATCAATAATCGAAGTTTCAGTTTTTGTTTTTGCTTTATGTAAACGCTTGCATCATCCAATTTTATTTTATTTTTGATAAAAAGTTGAGTTAGTCTCCCAATATAGCGTGTACACTTAGTTACAGCTCACGCTAAATATGTGGATTATACTAAAGTAAAAAATCAATGTGATTAACCTCATGTTAATCATTACTCAAAGCACTTTTCAATTGGATTCCCAAATCATTGGCCCCGCATTTCAAAAGCTGTCAAAGCTTTTCTATAATGGCCGTGCTCAACGGTAAGGCCATAAAAAAGGGAGACAGAAGTATCTCTCCACCGGATTTGATGACATTGATATTTTTTACTTTTGATATTTTTTTTAAAAAGTTAATCCGACCAGCAACGGAAAGCAGTGTATGATATTCTATGATGTAAAGTATTCTCCATAAATATTCGTTACAAGGCTTTCCATGGCCTTACCGATGATTATCCTTTCCATGCTTTGCAAGTTCACCCTATATCCTCGAAATATATTTGTAAAGGCATCATATATCTTTGCATGTTCAAGCAATTAACGGATTGCTATGCTTGGTCTTCGATGTTATAATAAGAATTTCCTAGAGAGAAAAAGGTACTCAATGCCAAGGTAAAAAAGAAAAGACATTATCATAAGAATAATTGTTACCCAATTTTATCATTATATTTTGAAGTTTAAAAAAAAAATCTTGAAAAAAAACCAAAAAGTAGCAAAAAAAAACACATAATTGATGTATTGGCGTCACATTCAATGTCTTTGAAAAGAAAGGAATAAAACAAAAAACTTCGACGCGTTCTTTTGGACCAATCTGAGACCACCATTCCCTTCCCTTTAACCGACGTCTAAGAATAGATCCCTCTCATCATCAGCCATCGGCCACTCCAAAAAATAAACACCCATCCTTTCTCGCTCACAATACCACTTAGGTTTTTCTCCTCATTTCCAGTCATCCCTGCCTCATCTTCAACGGAAAACACCTGTTACACATACACTTGCTCCTACCGTAGTAGCCCTGCTCGACCTTCTCTTCAGTACCCTAGCAAAAGAAGGGCTATCATCTTCAGCAACTCCTGAGCCTCCCCCCACCAACCAACCATTAATAGCCACCTCAAGCTCTACCTCACCATTCATACAACCCTCGTTGGACTCATTTCCCTTTATTATTGTTTTTTCAAACCAAGACACATTGAATCTATATACCCTCACTTTTTTTTTTACTTCTTTGAATATTAGTATTGTCGAGCACATATGACTTGTTTTTAGATTCTAGAACTGAGGGATTTTCTCTCCTTTTGATAAGATATGACCCAATATGCGTTGGAGCTATGCTACATATTTGATATTTCATTACTATCACTGGCAAGAGTATTTATTTACTGTGTGTCGTGAGAAGTGGTTACACTTGAGATTAAGATTGGGAGTTTTGTAATAAATACAAGGATAATTGTGCAGTGTTCTTTTCTATTATGTTGTGATCATTATTTTATTAGGTTATATATATTGTCACAGCCTATATTACCATCACTTTTTTAAGAATAAAATAGATACTTCGCATCTTATTTTTCATTTAAGAAATCATTATCTGGTATTATAGTTTCTATAATTACTAGAACCCTAATAACTGGTCTTAACAGATTAGATGACAAGGAGTTGATTATGTAAGAGAGAATAGACAAAACGTCCTAACTTGGGCTGGTTCTATGCTAGTTTTGTTTTAAATAGCTATGAGTTGTTTTATTATATATGCTATCGATGGTCTTAAATTTGGGGAAAATTGTCTTAATAATTTTAACATGTAAGAGGTTAAAAAAAATATACGATTCACTCTTCAGTAAATCGTTAACATGGCTACATCAACGTCAGCTGAAAGATACGGTACACTCTTCACAAAGCCATCATCGTGCGATAGTGTAGGATCCATCGACTCCGTCCCGTGGTGTCGCACGATCAAAGATACGTGTGCATCCCTTATTCATTGATGATTTTATGTTGGTTCTTGGCCGTTCATTTTTTTGTGTGCATGCCCTTGGTCGTTTTCTTCAGCTTATCTCCAAGTGGCTATCTTTTGATGTTTCTTTTATCGTCTATGGTGCATTAAAAAACAAACTACAAGTGAATGGCTGCTATATTCTCCCTTAATATATTTTGTTTCTAAAAAGTTATTTATATTTTATGATCATGTTCGTAGGGTCAATAATTAAAGTAAAGCTAGATTAACTTGAATTCTTTTTTCTTGTGTTTTTTTAACTATTTTTTATATTATAAAAAGTATACAAGTTTATTCAATCAATAATCGAAGTTTCAGTTTTTGTTTTTGCTTTATGTAAACGCTTGCATCATCCAATTTTATTTTATTTTTGATAAAAAGTTGAGTTAGTCTCCCAATATAGCGTGTACACTTAGTTACAGCTCACGCTAAATATGTGGATTATACTAAAGTAAAAAATCAATGTGCTTAACCGCATGTTAATCACTATTTTATAAAAGCATTTCTCCATTGGATTCCCAAATCATTGGCCCCGCATTTCAAAAGCAGTCAGAAGCCCTTCTGTATTGGATTCCCAAATCATTGGCCCCGCATTTCAAAAGCAGTCAGAAGCCCTTCTGTATTGGATTCCCAAATCATTGGCCCCGCATTTCAAAAGCAGTCAGAAGCACTTCTGTATTGGATTCCCAAATCATTGGCCCCGCATTTCTATAATGGCCGTGATCAACGGTAAAGCCATAAAATAGGGAGACGGAAGTAACCTTTCCATCTCTCACAATCGTGCAGGCAAACGACATTTGTCTTGTATAAAATTCCAACGAGAATATAAATACTCGACTACCGCTCGACTTGTTTCTTCATCAACTGATCATTCATGGATTGCAAGACTCTCTTTGAGACCTTGAAGGATGCTACTAGTAAGTATATTGAAGATCAATAATGTTGCTTATTTTCTCCATTTATTTTGTTCTTTTCCCGGTTTGTATATGTTTCAGTCCGGATCTCAAACTAGGTCTGGTTTTGTGGAAATCATTTCCAACTTTATGCACTAGTTCTTACCTCTCTCTTCGTAGCAAAGTGATATTTTTAACGCAAAGAGGATCAAAGGGTTTATCATAATTAGATTCTTTTTCCCTTCCTTTTCTGGGTGGATGGATGCCCTCAATTATTATTATTATTATTATTATTGAGTTTCATTATTTTATTTTACGAGGTGGTGGAGCTTCACAAGATCAGAGTGTGAAAAAGAGAAAAAACGGAGAGTATGAGAAATGTGCGAAGGTAAATAACAAAAGCACCTCCTTTTTGCTCCCTTTTTTTTTATTCTCTCCTTGCTTTCATGATATTGTCCTTGATTTGTCAGAAAATGAAAATGATGGGGGAGGAAAATGAGAACATCGAGGAGGAAAATGAGAACATGCTTCAGATGCTGCGAAAAATCGAGGCTGAGATCAAACAGCAGAAAGCTGACTTCTATGCTTCGCTGAACGAAATAATCTCTGAACATGAGAGCCGTGTGGGCGCATTGTTGCAAGAGCCATTAGTCCAAGACCTCCTGGTGGGTATCTCTCCGTCTTCCTTTTAATTTCTCCACTTATTTTGTTTAACAGAGAACAATGTGCTTTAGAATACGTGGAGTAAATGGAATTTTAGATAGATGAAGTTTAATTGAGGTGAAACATGAAGTTTAATCTGGTTATAATTAAAAGAAGGTTTGGAATTGTGATTGAAATGGTTTTTCGGGATGTTTTTTTGTTTAGATGATGCAATGATTTCTTGATTTCTTGAACTTATGGATGATGCAATGATCTATCTTACAGCCAAAAGCTAACGAGCTCGAACTTGCTCAAGGTGTTATGCTTTCTCCAAAAGCCAATTCGGATGCTAGGGTGCCATCCGAGGATGAACTGAAAAATCGTTTTGAGATATTGTCTAAGGTGATTGAAGTTTTATGCAAAGTGATGACAGCTTGAAAGGTACCATCCATTGTTTCTTCGCTCAAAACTGTTACCGTGCGTCATTGTTTTCCGAAAATTGAGCTTGCGTTATGTTCATGCATGCGAGTATATTTAAATGTTTTATATATATTTAACTAGATGTCTCAATAAAAATTCAATAAGTGAAGGTATAAGTTCATAATTGCAGTCTTCAAAGGGTGAAGATCATTAAATAAAATAAAAAAACAGAATTTAATGCTTAGAACCAATCTCCCTCCAAATCTATATTGCAGACCTTCCGAATCTGTAGAACTTTACTCTCATGTTTTGTATCTTGATGACTGTTATAATTTATTTTTAGGTTATTTTTTAAAATTTATTCAAAATAAAATTAAAATAACAAAAATAAAATGAAAAAGCACTGATGTTCTCATCTACTAATCAAGCTATAGAAACGAGAACAGGCTATCAAGTTGGAAATTTTAGATGGATTCAGGCTATCATGGGAGAGGCAGAAACAACCTGCAAACTCTGCATGCAACAGACAGATGAAGAGTCGTCTTGATCTCTATAAATACCTGCACGCAGACAAGGCAAAAAGGGAGAGGGCAATAGAAAAAAATGCAGACAAACGTAACAGGCAACAGAGAAAAAATTCAGGAAATAGATAAAGAGGCCGCCAAACTAATCTAATCACCAAGCAGAGAGCTGCAAATCAACTCGGGATTGATCTTATGTTTCAAATCCTCAAAGCACGAGCAGAGAATGATTCTGCCAAGGATGCCACTCTCACGCAAACCTTGAGGTTTTGTGATCCTATCAGTTTATATATTTGTACCATCATTTTAATTTGATTACCTGCATGCTAAGAGATCAATATGATTTACTAACGTCACCTTTTGTTTAAATATTATGTTTCAGGGAGCTAATGACAAAGCAGAACATGTGCAAAACCAGGCTTTGTGAAGAGAAGCAAGACCAAGATTAGCGATTAACCGTGTTTCTCATGTCCCTGTACTTTTATTTTTTTCTTGTCCAGAAGCGAGAACAATCGTGTTGCTTTGATAATGTAACTCATCTATCTATGTCATCATCTACATTATCATCATCATTATAAAACTACTTTTCTAGCTTTGATTTTCATTTTTGTTTTTTTTAAATAACTTGATCTTAATTGAAAATTAATTATGATTTCCTATAAAAAAAAAAAAAAGTAAGATTGTTAGAAGAGTATCATAATGGAAATTTTGTCAAATATCTGAAGCGTGCCATGAGTTAAAATTAATATATTTTAATCCTTATTATACAAATTTGACATCTCAATATTTTTTTTAAATTTATTTCTTGTATAGATTTTTTTTTAATTCCTTGATAAAATAAGAGAGAAGTATCATTATATTTTAGCGAAAGAGAAAAATATAAGATTAGCACCGATTTAGATCATCAAAGTAAATAAAATTTGTGACATTGTTTTGTTGGAGCAGAGAAGTTCATATTAGGTGGTTTTTTACTTTTAAGGTTTGTCAAAAAAAACAAAAAACAAATATGAGCTTGGGTTTAATTTTTGGGTCTGAGTTGGGTTTTTATTTGTAAGGTTTTTTGGGTTTTTTACAATATTTAGAAGTTTATTATGGTCTCTAAAAAAGTGTCAAGGATCGATTTTTCAACTACTATGGTGACCGTAATTTGGGCAAGAATGAATGACATGTTGTATGGTGAATTTTTTTTTATAAAAATGGGTGGCGTCCTAAAAAAAATGGTCAAGAAAGTGAAGGTACAAATCTATTATTATTATTATTATTGAGTTTCATTATTTTATTTTACGAGGTGGTGGAGCTTCACAAGATCAGAAAGTGAAAAGGAGAAAAAACAGTGAGGATAAGAAATGTGCGAAGGTAAATAACAAAAGCACCCCTTTTTGTCCCTTTCCCCCCCCTCTCTCTTGCTTTCATGATACTGTCTTTGATTTGTCAGGAAATGAAAATGACTGAGCATTCCTTACGTGCTGTTGGCGAGGAAAATGAGAAGATCGAGGAAGAAAATGGTTTCATGCGTCAGATGCTGCGAATAAACCAGGCTGAGATCAAACAGCAGAAAGCTGACTTCTACGATTCGCAGAACAAATAATCACTTAACATGAGAGCCGTGTGGGTGCATTGTTGCAAGAGCCATTAGTCCAATAACTCCTGGTGGGTTTCTCTCCGTCTTCCTTTTAATTTCTCCACTTTGATTAACAGAGAACAATGTGCTTTAGAATACGTGGAGTAAATGGAATTTTAGATTGATGAAGTTTAATTGAGGTGAAACATGAAGTTTAATCTGGTTATAATTATACCATTGCGGCATTTTAAGTTTATTTTTTAGGACCTTATCTCTTGTGCTAAATCGAAGCACATGGATTCTTTTTTGTTATGTTAAAAAAATAAATTGATATGATTGTAATTTTGTGATGGCATGTAAACTATTTCTTGTCCAGGGATTTTGACAATAATTCAAATTAAAAAAGAAGGAAAGGAAGCTAAACAAATTGAAATTAAGGTCCCGTTTGTTTCCTGGAATTCACTTTCCGGGAAACCACTTTCTAAACTTTCCTGTATTTGTTTGTCTTCCGGAAAGTTGGTCAACGAAAAACACTTTCCGGTAGAATCTGGCTTGGTTTTCAGGAAAGTGTTTTCCGGAAAATTTGGGCGGAAAACACTATCCGGAAGTTGTGAAAAATTTAGAAATGTCATTATTTGCTGATTATATCAAATTTGATCCTCAAACTTTTGATTGCTATATATAATTTGTTTTGAATATTTATTTTTCAATTCCATCTCTTAAAATTTAATTTTTATATTAATTTTGGTTCTTATTTTTATAATTGCTATTTGCTTTTTTCTTATCATTTTTTTATTGAAATTTTTTATCTATCAAATTTGGTCCTCATTTTTTTTATTGTTACTTATTTTATTTGAAATAATTTATGAAATGTTAATTATTATTATTTTAATTTATTCACCTTTTATCTTTTTTTTTTAATTTTTAGATTTGATCTCTATTATTTTGATTATTATTTATTTTATTTGAGATAATTTATGAAATTATATTTTTTTTCAATTTCATTCTCATTCAACTTTTTAATTTGTAAGATTTGTTCCTCATTATTTTAATAAACTTGAAAAAAAAATTATTAATAAATTATTTTCCAGATCATTTTCCATAACATAAACAAACACTGGAAAGTGTTTTCCAGTTCATTTTCCATAACATTGTCAAATATCGGAATTCACTTTCTAGGAATTCACTTTTCAGGAATTCATTTTCCCTGAAATTCATTTTCCAAAAGGAAACCACTTTCCAGCAAACAAACGGGGCCTTAGCAAAAATAAAAAATCAATGGGATAACCAAACTCGAGTATCAAACCAATAAATCTTTATCATAATATCTTTTTTTATTAAGTTATCACACTCTTTAAGACATTGATCATGGGTTAATGGTTCAACATGGTTTGATAAAATCAACCCAATTTATATTCTCATGGTTTTAGGAGGGTCATATATTTGAGAAGTGAGATTTGATGATTGATACAAATTTCTCCTTGAGTTGATATGTGACCATTTCACATCGTTTCATGACACCTATCTAGTCATGTTTATCGAAATACTCATCAAGTCCAATGCATTAAACACCTTGATATTAAAGATTGATCAATTGACATGCAATAGTATTTTAAATACAACATTTATTAAATATTATTATTGGAATTATAAATTATGAGTATTAATTACTTTTTAATATATGCATATAGATTTATTACTTAGCATGAGATACTTTGAAAGCAAAAAATGACTATCCATGAAGGTGTTGAAGAAGTGAAATATATTGTAACCAATATTATGCTCAATTTGTTTTATGGTGGACTTCACCATGCTGGAGAGGATTAGCGTCTTGGAGCAACAATAAAATATTTAAAGTGTTTAAACATGTAGGAGCTATGAGCATCCAACATCAACAAATATTTCAAGTTTGATTGGCGTGTTTGCCATTAAAGTTAACGTGGTTCCAATCTCACATCTATTTTGACCAGTTTGATATTATATTTTAAAAAAATATTTATTTATTTATTATTTTAAATTAAATTTATTTTAATATTTTTAAATCGTTATAATTACATCTCCATGGAATTTGAATTTCATAGTTCAATTCATCTCCTTATGTTATGCGCCCCGGCTCCTGAAAACATGCTGGCTTCAAAATTCAAATAGTATACTGGTATCATAGTCAAAGTTATCAATATTGATCTGTTCTAATTGGAATAACTAGAATATTCTGAAAATTCTGGTTAAATTTTTGCTTGAACATCTTTATCATTTAGGATATGCCGTTCTATCCTTAAAATTCTCTTTATTTTGATTAACTTACAATTTTTTTTTCTAATTTTGAGATTATATTTTTTGACTTTGTATTTATATTGTATAATTTAAAATTAATTTATATTGTATTTTAACTATATATATAGTATAATCCCAAAATGACACGTCAAAATACTTCGAAACCAAAATATTTTATACTAATAAAAAAACTGGAACGACGACCAGAATAATATTGACAACCTTGATCAGAACAACTACTATGACAGGGCTACGAGTAAAAGAGAAAATTTTAGTTTTTAAATGTTATTTTCATTGCTCAAATGTAAGGGTATAGTTAATAGCTAAAATATTATTTATAAATTAAAGAGTTATTCATACATATTAATTAAAAGAGTAACAGATTTATTTAATATATTTCTATATAAAAATACGAGACTCTATGCATAAATAAAAAAAAGTTGTCATTTTTGTGCCCACCGAATCCAGCAGACATCATGATCGCGCGGCATCATTTAATTTTCTGTATTCTTTTTTTAAGGGGAGGACAAAATCGTGCGATCTCGCAGGGTGATCGCGCGATGTTTGCAGGTTACTGGTCGCCTTTTTGAATAGGTGTCTGCTGCGTAAAGCACGTTTTTGAAAAAAACCTAATGATATTTTATTTTAAATTATTTTAACGTGTTTATTTTAAAAATTATATATTATTTTAAATTATTTTTAAATAAATAACTTTATTTGAAAAAACAACTCCAATCTACCACCACATGCCTAAAAATTGATTTCGAGTGTTTGATAGTGTTTTTGCTTGTGTAACTAATATTTTAAAAAAATTATTTCACGACAATTATTTTAATGACGATTCAAAATAATTTTTATAGTATTTGGTTAAAATTGTGATTGAGGTTGAGATTAATGAAAAATAGTTTTAAGTATTTGATTATTAAATTTTTCATATTGCTTTAAACTTATGAAATTACTTTAAAATGTGTGCATAAAATAAAATATAATTAATAATTTAAGTAAATTAGACACTTATTTTATTTTTCTATTAAACTACTTGTAATTTCATCATTAACTATATATCTATATATGAAAGCTTCTGCGATTCTGGAATAATATATAGTAAAATATCATCTGAAATAAAATTAGAATTCCAAGATAAAAATTATATTTTGATTTTCTTCTTATATATTTATTTATTGTAATTAATTTTTAAAATATTTTAATATTAAAAATATATTTTTATAAGAAAATATGATTAGATAGTTATTTTATTTTAAAGATTAATCGTAAAAATCACTGTTTCCAATCTCATAGCTTTACTGCCTAGCCATTCTTATCAATGTTGCCAAGTACCATTTTGGCTTGTGATGTCGTTCCTGATCATTCGTGTAGATTTCTATCATAACTCTTCAGTGTTGATCTGCTTCGTGACCCCCCCCCCGGAAACCCATCTGCTTCGTCTCCCCCCTGGAAGCTCTCAACTTCTCCATCTCCCTAACCCATCAATTGAAACCCAACTGCTTCTAACCCACCTCTCTGCTTACCTCTCAACTTAACCCACCCACCCACCTATCAAGCTCTCAACTCCATCTGCTTCTAACCCACCCCTCTGCTTACCTCTCAACTTCTCCACCTCCCCCTCCCCTCTGCCCCTCTTCGTGAAAAAATGAATCACGATCGCATCCAAAAGCATCAAAATGGCTATTTTTCTCCTGCTATGTGTTCATTTTATAACGCTTGTTTTAAGTTTATTTTATAACGCTTGGAGAGAGAGAAACCTGCGATTGGTTTTACGCCTAACGGTTTGATCATTTTTGTGGTGGGTCCCACAACCAATTGTTTCTGCTTTTCTGGTTACCGAACGCTGTGAACCTGCTTATTGTTCGAATCTCCGGATGGATCGCGACGGGCATTCTTCGGTGGGTATTATCAATATTCTATGCTTGTCGGATAGAAGGGAGAAAAATAAACTAATTTCAAATTAAGACTTTATGTCCTGGAAAGAAAAAGGTTGTTACATCAACATAATTTAGTTTATTCTCTCTTTTTTTAAACAGACATTAAACCAGTTGATAATATAATATGTAAAAGGGATGGAAAAGGCATTTTCTTTTCTTGTTCAGGAAAAATAATGTAGTTTATTCTCTCTTTTTTTAATTTTATTTTTTGGAAATTGAAACCCACACTCTACATCAACATAATTTTGCATTTTCGAATGGAAAAATTAAAATATTATAATATATAATATATTATAAACATATGATATAATAAATTCTCTTGTTTTTTTATACATGTGATTTCTCTTTTTTTCAGGGTATGTTTAAAATTATAATTGAGATTATTTTTTAAAATATTTTTTATTTATCAATATATTAAGATGATATTTATATGTATTTTTTTTTCCTCTGTGGAAAAGTCAAATAAGAAAATAAAATCTTAACTTAACAATCTCAAAAAATGTAAATCTAAATTTTCGGTAAGCCCGAGAACAATAGTGTTCAAATTCAATTAAGCTCCATGGTCCCTTCAAATTCCCGGGGGAGGGACCCATAAGAAATCCAGATTACATTCAAAATTCACACATTTTCTCAGCAACCAAACACATAAAAAACTACCTGATTGAACATACAATAAAGCACATATCTTTACCTTATAAAAGTTGGGACGTCTCAATTCAAAACGACGCTCTTCTCTAAAAACAACTATAAACAACAACACAGCTATACTAGACAAAGCGCACCCCACCACATTTGATATCCTCCTCTTTAAGTCCCACTACTCTCCTCCTCGTCTCAAATTTAACCTCCGTTTGGTTCCCGAGGAAGTGACTTTCCTTGATTTTTTTTTGAAAAAAATATCCCAATTATGGATTTCAGCTTTCCTAATCTCCTTTTTTTTTCTTTCCAGTATCACTTTATCTATTTACTATTATTATTATTATTGAAATGACTGTCAACTGAAACTGGATTAGCTCGTGAAAATGAGAAAGAAACTGTTTAATTTTTTCATATTTTTTCCTCTACTGGGCGTGAGACGTCTGACTCTTCTGATCTCCATGAATTCCCGATCTGTTAGCTGTCTTTCAATCGCCTTGATTTACGCAAGAACTATCAGGTCAAAACAATGAGTTTTATGCCTAGACTATTTGATCAATTGAATGACATGATGTGAAAAGGTGGTGCAGTAGTTGCTCGTGATGAGAGAGACAAGGCAATTCTGTAAGTCAATCCATGGAGATCATTTCGTCTAAGTTTTAGTCTTTGAATCCCAGTTTCTTATACTTCGTGATGAATATGGTATGTGGAAAATACGTTAAAGACTTTGTATAATATTCCAGCGTCAATCATGTACTGATCAATATCAAATTTGATTTGATCATTTGATAGGAGATAGTTTTTTAATATGATTTTTTTATAATTAAATGATTGTATTTCTCAGCTAAATTAATAACATTAAATAAAAAACAATTATAGATCGATTCAATTTTCTCATGGCTATGTTTGAGGTTCATATAAGATTTTTAAAATTAAAAATGATTTTTTAAAAAACCAAGAAAAACATAGTCAAACTCTCATCATTTTTATTTGATATAATTAAACTAAACACAAAGCATATCTGTTCAAATATATAAAGGAAAAAATATCTAATATTTTCTTAGCGTCTTGAGAAAAATTTCGAAAGGAAGCTGTCACCGAATCATGCAAGAGCAACGCGCGATATAAATATGTCGTGCGATTTTGAATTCAACCAAAACAGCAATAAATATGTCGCTTTTTTTTAATTTTATTCAAAGATTATCGTTGGCGTCACGTTATTCCCTCTTCCAAGACGTCCTTTTGGAATTTCCTCCGTATAAATATGACGTCCATGGAGAGACGAAGGAAAAAACGTCTTCAATTGTTTCGCATCCAAACTACACCACCCAGGCACAGGTAAGATGAGGAACAACATGGATACAAAGCAAGTAGCCGAAAGCCCCTTTCTATTCGCAACTCGAAGGAAGAGTCTGGTACATACCACCACCTCATATATACTGGTCGTTCCTTTGATCGTTAACTGCTGTCTTGACTTTTTTTTTTTTTAATTCCTTTCCTGGATGAAACTTTATTTTCATAAAATATATTTTATATGCTTGAATAAAACCCGGTTTGTTCTAATTTTTATAAAGAATATATATTTTAACTGTAACTCGAGATATATCCCATATCATTTAACATTACGGGACTCGGCTCCCTTATGAATAATTCCTTGTTTATGAATAGATTATCTGCTGTCCATACTTTTTTTTTTAAATTTCTAAAACATAATTTTCCAAACAGAAAAGGAATAAAAGTGAGAAACAAGTGGAGAGACGCATCAAAAGGATTAGTGATGAGATGGTTGAGATAAGGGAGGGGCAGAAACGTATCAGGAAGTGTCAGGAGGAAGTCAGGGAAAAATTTCAGGAAATAAATAAAGAGGCCGCAAAACTAAAAGAGGAAACTAATCTAATCACCAAACAGAGTGCTGCAAATCAACTCAGGATTGATCTTATGCTTCAAATCCTCAGAGCACGAGCAGAAAATGATTCTGCCAAGGATGCCACTCTCACTCAAAAATTGAGGTTTGTGATCCTATCAGTCTATATATTTGTACCTTCAAGTTAATTTGATTACCTGCATGTTAAGAGATCAGTATGATTTACTAACGTCACCATTTGTTTAAATATTATGTTTCAGGGAGCTAATGACAAAGCAGAACATGGACAAAACCAGGGCTTGTGAAGAGGAACATGGCCAAGATTAGCGATCAACCATGTTTCTCATGTCCCTATACTATAGTTTTTTTTCTTGCGGAGAAGCGAGAACAATGGTGTGACTTTTATAATGTAGCTCATCTACAATATTGTTATTATTGCTATGATAAAACTACTTTTGTGTGGATAAATTATTTTTATATAATGATTCTAATACGTATAGTCATACATTATATTTGTTATTTTTATTTTATTCAGATGATTAGATGTGTTTGTCTTTTTATTATTATCATTTGGCCTAGTAAAAACAAATAAACAAAACGTAATAGATTGCCTATAATATAAATAACATCACTCTTTTAGTGCATATCTTTCTATTATCCACCATCTCACAATTAACCATGAATTATAATAATGTCCAAGAAAATCAGCCAAGCAACATCAAGGAGGGAAATGGCTTACAACTAACCATGAATTCTAATAATGTCTAAGAAAATCCGCCAAGCAACAAAAAGCAGGGAATTGGCTTCGTGTATGATATTTTATCATGTAAAGTATTCTCCATAAATATTCGCTACAAGGCCCTACCGATGTATCCTTCCATGCTTTGCAAGCTCACCCAATATATAGATTTGTAAAGGAAGGCATAATATATTTTTGTATGTTCACGTAATTAGTGGATTACTATGCATTGTCTTTGATGTTATAATTCTTAAAAATTACAATAAGAAAAAAGGTAAAAAAGAAAAGCATTATCATAAGATTTTTTGTTACCCAATTTTATTTTTAAAAACAATCTTGAAAAAAACCAAAAAGTAGCCAAAAAAAAACACATAGTTGATGTATTGGCGTCGCATTCAACGTCTTTGAAAACAAAAGAATAGCACAAAAAACTTTGAGATATTCTTTTGGACAAAAACTAAGACCACAATTCCCTGCCTTTTCACCAACGTCTAAGGCCCCGTTTGACATTGCGATTCAATCTGTTTTTGCTGTTTTTCATTTTTTTTTTAAAAAAAAACCGGTGATTTAGTGTTTTTAGATCATTTTGATGTGCTGATATTAAAAATGATTTTTAAAAAATAAAAAAACATCATTTTGATGCATTTCGGCACGAAAAGCACTTTGAAAAGCAACAACAACCACACTCCCAAACACCCCCTAAGAATAGATCCCTATCATCAACCACTCCAAAAAATAAACACCCCTTGTTTCTCTCTCACAATACCACTCAGGCTTTTCCCATCATTTCCATTCATCCCCACCTCATCTTCACCAAAAAACATTGAGTTGTCCAAAAGAGTTTCATGAGAAATATCCTTGTCCTTGTCTTCTCTAGGTACCTGAGAAATCAAAGGATTGAGTTTACAAGGTGGGGCATCCAATATGGAGTTATTACTTCTAAGTTGAGAAATGGAAGGGGTATTACAAGTGTCGTCTTGTTCACTGGTTTTTTGTAACCAACTCATAATTTTGTATCAAGGTATAAGCTTCATCAAGGGTGGAAACACCTCTAAACACAACCTCTCTTCTAATGTCATCGTTTAAGCTTTTTCAAAACCTATTTAGGGTTATCATTTCATCCTCCCTAACTGCACACCTTATTCTATACTCATCAAATTGTGTCACATATTCATTGGCAGACTTGCCTCCTTACCTCAAGTTATTTCACTGATCCAAAAAATTTCTTCTATAAAAATGAGGCAAATACTTCTCTTCTAATTTGATTTTCATTTCAACCCAATCAGTAATAAGAGATTGACCTCTCCTAATCAAAGACTCTTCTACACTTCCCCAATAGAGTTGAATAGTTCCTCTAAGTTTCATCTTTGCAAATATTACCCTCCTATTCTCAAATAGATTATACCGCTAAAGAATTGATCTATGTTACGGATCCATCTATCAAAAATCCACAGGTCAAGTTGACCCTAAAAAATTGGGGCTTTTACCTTGATATGCCTCATGTGTTGCTCGTCAGTGTCATCGTAATTGCGATGACGTTGATTACAGTTATATTGATGGTTCTTAGGATAAATTGGTCTTTAACAATAATTATTGGAACGTGTACTATCGTTAGGGTCATCAAAGTCATGGTGACCCTGGTGTTGGTTATAGTGGCGGTTCCTACGATGAATTAGTCTTTGAGGATTCCTACGATAAAAAGCTCTTGATCCTCCCAAACTCTTAATCAATAATGGATAATTTATTACACATGTTTTTTAACTATGATGGATTTTTCGTTGCTGTTTAAATATGTAATAGATAATCTATTGTTGATTTGATAAATATCTTTCTTGAAATAAGTTATCATTATTTAACAATAAAAAATTCATTGCTAAATATATTTTAATATTAATCCGTTGCAATATTAACTACAAATTTTTTCATTGTTAAAATATGTTGCTAATTGCTCATTTTTTTATCAGTGTCATACAAACCTCATTAGACCCATTTCGCTTCATTGTATTTTGTTCTAACCAAGACACGTTGAACCTATATACCCTCATATATTTTTTTCTACTTCTTTGAAAATTAGTATTGTCAAGCACATACAACTTGTTTTTAGATCCAAGAACTGAGGGATTTTCTCTCCTTTTGATAAGATAAGATATGTTTGATATTTCATTAATTTCTATCACTAGCAAGAGTATTTATTTATTGTGTGTCGTGAGAATTACACTTGAGATTACGACTAGGAGTTTTGTTAAGTAAAACCTTTTTTCCAGTAAATATAAATACAGGGATAACTGTGTAGTGTTCTTTTCTATTATGTTGTGGTCATTATTTTTATTAGGTTATATATATTGTCCCAGCCTATATTATCATCACTTTTTTAAAAAATAAAAAGTAGTTATTTGGCATCTTATTTTTAAAGAAAATATTTGTCAAAGAAATCATTATCCGGTGTTATAGTTACTATAATTATATTTACTAGAATCCTAGCTGGTCTTAACAGATTATATGACAAGGACTTGATTATGTAACAGAGAAGAGACAAAACATCCTAACTTGGGTAGGTTGTATGCTTAGTTTTGTTTTAAATTTCTATGAGTTGTTTTATCCATTGAATGTTTGGAAATATAATTAAAGTTATTTTTGAAAATGAATTTGTTTAGAAATATATTAAAAGAATATTTTTAATTTTAAAAAAATTATTTTTAATATTAGCTCATGAAAATAATTTAAAAATATCAAAAATATTTAATCTAAAATAAAAAAAATTAAAATAAAAAATTTAAAATCTTTTATAAAAATATTTTTGAAATACAATATCAAACATCTCTTATTTTAGAAAAAAATGGCTTAATAATCAAACTTTTAACATGTAATGAGAGGTTAAAATAAGAGCAAATGTTTTTTTCCCCTCCTCCTAAATGTGGTTGAATAAAATTTTCGAGAGTAGAGAAAAAAATAGCTAGAATTCCCATACATGATCGTGTATATATACTTCATATGGGATAAGATATAGTAATAAACTTGCATCTTGTATACATAATTAACATTCATATTTTATCAACTCAGTAGTTTTAACATACAAGAGGTTACGTGTGAGACTTTTTTTTTATAATATAAATTTTAGTAAAATAATAAATCTATACGGAATTCTTATGAAATGCAAGTTTTTTTATATAGTATATGAATTGTAAATCGATATAAATTTATTTATTTAGTAAATTTTAATAAAATTATTAATATAAAATTATGATCATTATTAAAAAAAGAAGAAGATTCGAATATCTAAATTATCAAATTTATTATATTAGTATTAATTTATTTTATAATATAATTTAAATCAAACACAATAAATAAAATATAAATCATGAAAACATTGTAATATTCAAATGATAAAAATAAATAATTATTTTTTTATCTATAAAAAAATATTATTAAAAATTCATCTCTATATACATGAACACGAACAAATATCAACTTCTTTTCTGTCCCACAACAAATATCATGTTCTTGCTTCCTCGGTCAACCATTAACATTCCTACACCAACGTCAGCTGAAAGATCCGATAAACTCTTCACCAAGCCATCATCGTCCGAAAGTGTGAGATCCATCGGCATCCGTCCCGAGGTATCGCACGATCAAAGAGACGTGTGCATGCCCCCTTCTTCATTAATGGACTTTACGTCCCTTAATATTTTTTCACTTTTTTTCTTCTTATAGAAAGTTATTTATATTTGATGCTCGCGGTCATAGGTCAACAATAAAAGTAAAGCAGATTATCTTGAATTCTTTTTTCTTGTGTTTTTTTTTAACTATTTTTATATTATTTAAATTATACAATCAATAATCGAAGTCTCAGTTTTTTGTTTTTGCTTTTTGTTAACGCTTGCATCATCTTAGATTCTTTTTTTTTGATAAGAAGTTGAGTGGTTTCCCAGTATAGCGTGCACAACTTGTCTACCATCCTGAAAGAACCGAAAGACCCAGGACGAGAAGTCGGCTCGGAGGGACGTTTTTGCCGACAAATATCCTCGGTGAGTGTTGGCTTTATCAAGAAATCGGAATTCAACTGTAGCAGGAGAAAAATATTCCAAGTTGACTTGAAATACATAAGGCCATTGACTACCTTAATTCATACCTTTTAAATATTATTAATTATGTAAAAATAAGTTTTTCCTAAATTTTCAGCAAACATCGAATAAACAATAATTTAATGTAAATCTCAAACAAATCTCAATATACAAATTATGCAATAATACAACAAAAATACACAGGAAAAAAAAAGTAAATCACTTAAATATACATGCCAACCATAAATACTATAAAAAATCAATCAATAAATCTAAAATCTAAATAATTTATAAGAAATAGATAAGTTTGCTTACATGTTGCTTACATCTTTATTGAATAGCACACCAAGACAGAGTGTTTGTTTGTAATTATTTTTTAAAGTGTTTTTTTTTTCAAAAATACATTAAAATGATATTTTTTTATTTTAAAAAATAATTTTTGATATCAGTATATGAAAATAATCTAAAAACATTAAAAAAATTAATTTAAAGTAAAACAAATCAATTATTTTTTTAAAAAAAACACTTTTTTAAAAACAAGGTCAAAGTGTAATAAATCATTGAATTTCAAGACAAACTCAAGTGGATAGAAACAAAAAATATAGAGAAATCAAGCACAAACAATATATAATTTTGTCAGATATAACCATAGTACAAAATCTTAGTTCAAGATTTTATTATTGAATATTTTTTCTTCAAGTTATATGCTGAAATATAAATTAAACAAACCTCGAATATGCTAGTACTGGGCCTATACTAATTAGGAAAAACATTATAAACAAAATTGGAAGAATGAAAACACCATAATTTTTTTTTAAAAAAAATTAAAAGATATTAAAAAAAAATTATAAATTAAATAGGAAGAATAAAATCACAATAAGAACTATTTTTAAAAAATCAATATAAATAAAAAAAATAGGAAAAAAACGAATTAAATATACCAGACCTAGAAACAAACGAATTTTAAAAAATATAAAAATTATTAACTAAATAGAAAGAATAAAAACACTGTAAAAAATATTTTTAAAAACTAATAAAAAAAAGCACATATTTTCTCCTATAAATCCTGCCGCATCATAGATTTATTAAAAGTACAATTTTGACGTGTAGATAAAAATCTAAAATTACATGTCTTCGTAAAAATTATTAACTGACTTCTATTCTATCCACAACAGACAAAAGCTTTCTATAATGGTCATGTTCAACGGCGAAGCCAAAATAAGGGAGACTTGAGAAGTATCTGGATCTTCCATTTCTAGCAATCGCGCCGGCAAACGAAGGTCTCGCGCGATATGCTGACATCAGTCATGTATAAATCACAAATTCTAGAAACTTATACTCTTTCAAACACTACTTGCCCCTTACTAAACCACAATTATCCTTGTTTCTTCATCAACTGACCATCGATGGATCGCAAGACTCTCCCTGAGATCTTGAAGGATGCAGATAGTAAGTATATTGAAGATTAATACTTTTGCTTATTTTCTGTATTTAGTTTTTGTCCCGGTCGGTATATGTTGCTTCTTGTTCAGTCCGGATCTGAAAGATATCAAAGTCAACTTCAGCCTGCAATCTCAAACTAGGTCTGGTTTTAGGAAATCATTTCCAATTTTATGCATTAGTTCTTACCAGAAAAGTGGTATTTTTAATGCAAAGAGGTTCAAAGGGTTTATCATGATTAGATTATTTTTTCTTTCCTTTTCTGGGTGGATGCCCTAAACTTTTATAACAATTGAGGAGTTTGATGTGAAGATAAAGCTTGACGATTGATTAGATATGAAAAAATACGATAAACGTAGGGCAACACCATTCAATTTTTCTTCCTCCTACCATAGACAGGACCTCGCTGTCCATCTTTAGAAGCCAGTCGTTGGCTGGCATACAAAAGAGGATATAGGGTCTGTACAATCACAACATGGATTAGGCTGGTCACTATTGTAAAATTGAAGGATTGAATTGGCCTCATTCTTTATGGGCAAATAGAGGTTGAATCCATTGAAGGGTTTTGAACCCCCAATCTATAGTCTGGGAGCGATTAAGCTGGATTAAGCTGATCATTATTGAGTTTCATTATTTAATTTTTCTAGGTGTTGGAGCTTCACAAGATCAGAAAGTGAAAAAGAGAAAAAACAGAGAGTATAAGAAATGTGCGAAGGTAAATAACAAAAGCACCTCCTTTTTGCGTCCTTTTTTTTATCTTCTCTCCTTGCTTTCATGATATTGTCTTTGATTTGTCAGAAAATGAAAATGATTGGGGAGGAAAATGAGAAAATCGAGGAGGAAAATGGTTTCATGCTTCAGATGCTGCCAATAAACCAGGCTGAGATCAAACAGCAGAAAGCTGACTTCTATGATTCGCAGAACGAAATAATCTCTGAACAGGAGAGCCTTGTGGCTGCATTGTTGCAGGAGCCATTAGTCCAAGACCTCCTGGTGGGTATCTCTCCGTCTTCCTTGTAATTTCTCCACTTATTCTGTTTAACAGAGAACAATGTGCTTTAGAATATGTGGAGTAAATGGAATTTTAGATAGATGAAGTTTGATTGAGGTGAAACATGAAGTTTAATCTGGTTATAATTAAGGGAATGTTCGGAAGTTTAGTTGAAATTATTTTTTAAATTATTTTTTTATTTAGAAATATATTAAAAAAAATTATTTTTATTTATTTTTAAATATTTTTAATATCAATATATTTAAAAAATCAAATAAATTTATATAAAATAAAAAATAAAAGATTTTTTTAAATCTCGATGTCAATCAAGAATTGGTACGCGTGCTGGCTAGGAAGATATAATGGATTGTTTTTGTAAAGTGGAAGGGTTTTCGTTAGTGCATAGAATTAAGGTAGGCTGTTTTCCAAACATATTGTGATTGACAAGTTCATTGTTTTTAGGGTTATAAATCATTTATTTGAATTCAATAACCATAATTATCACGTGGTTAATTAAGCTTTTACATTGTTAATTAAGCAATTCTTTACAAATTTGATGGAATTGGGATGATTACCTTCTAAAAAAAAGGGCAATCTTGACTATTATCATGACCAAGTATTTTATCCTTTATATTAATCATAGTAAATCACTTCTAATTATTCCTTGCATGATCATGCTGTAAAATTTGTAAATGATTTGCGATATTTAGGATTTACGAACTTGGTTGTTTTTTTGATTTCCATGGTTATAATTATACCATTGCGGCATTTGAAGTTTATATTTTAAAGCCTTATCTCTTATGCTAAATTGAAGCACGTAGAGTTCTTGAGCTACAATGTAAAATAATAAATAAATAAATAAAATAAAAAGCTATATCTTAAATATTAGTTAAAATTTTAGTCTCAGAAAGGATCTTTGATAAAAAAGAATTTGTCTATGATCCTTATTGAACTGGTTAATTATAGTATTTATCAGACTATATATAATACTTAAAAGCTGCAATCTTTCTATAAATATAAAGTTTATGTATTCAGAATTTCAAAGTGTTAAATCAATCAATCAATCAATAAAAAGTTGGAAGATCAAATATATATGTGCTTGATGTTTTTAATAATTGATATCAGATTTTTTCAGGAATTGATATCAGAGGTGGGGGAAAGAATGAGAAGAGCTTGGGTGTTTAGTATTTTAAACCATTGATATCAATGATCTTATAATTTAGTTCCATCCGTGAGAGGAGCTTGAGCTTGAGTGTTTATGAGAAGCGCCCAGTTTATATGTATATTATTGAGTTTAGTTCCGACTTCTCTTGATTTCTTGGACTTATGGATGATGCAATGATCTGCCTTACAGGCGAGATCTGACCAGCTAGAACTTGCTCAAGGTGTTATGTTTTCTCCAAATGCCAATTCGGATGCTAGGGTGCCATCCGAGGATGAACTGAAACATCGTTTGGAGATATTGTCCAAGGAGATTGAAGTTTTATGCAATGTGATGACAGCTTGAAAGGTACCATCCATTGTTTCTTCGCTCAAAACTATTATCGTGCGTGCATTGTTTTCCAGAAGTTGAGCTTGCGTTATGTCATTCATGCATGCGAGTATATTTAAATGTTTTTATTTATTTAACTAGATGTCTCAATAAAAATTCAGTAAGTGAAGGTACAAGTTCAGAATTGTTTAGCAGTGAACTGCAGAGTAGGAGATATTGCAGTCTTCAAAGCGTGAAGATGATTAAAAAAACAAAACAAAAACAAATTTAATACTCAGAACCAATCTCCCTCCAAATATATATTGCAGACCCTCTGAATCTGTAGAACTTTACTCTCATGTTTTGTATATTGGTGACTATTATAACCTATTTTTAGGCTACTCTTCAAAATCTATTTGAAATAAAATAAAAAATAGTTGATGTTCCCATATGCTAATCAAGCTATAGAAACAAGAACAGGTTCCCCTAAGCTACCTGAACAAAGATCTTAAGCTACTTGTTTTCAGTGCATTGCTTTTGGAGCCCTTGCCTGAATTGAGTTGGCTATAATAAATTATCCTCTTTTTAGCTTGTTGTGGAAAAATCAAGTAGGAAATTTTGGATGGATTTAGTAATTTGCAAACTTTGCATGCAACAGGCAGATGAAAAGTCATCTTGGTCTCTATAAATACCAGCACATAGAAAAAAGGAGAGGGGGATAGAAAAAAGCGTTGACGAACATAACAAGCAACAGAGAAAAAAGGAAAAAAAACACAACTTATAAGGGAAAACAAAGAGAAAACTTCCGTTTCTCCCTCATCGTCGGTAGCACTTGCAACGCATCCTTCTCCTTCCCCAACAACGTCAGTTCTTCTCCTTCCCTAACAACATTAGTTCTTCTTCGTCGTCGTCGTCTCCTTCTCCGCCATGAGTCACAACATTAGATTCTTCATCCAGCTGCCAACCACGGTTTTAGACCAATAACAGCCCAATCATCTCCTCTCCCCCTTAGCAACAGTATGACATCTCTCCTTACAACCATTATCGATAACCCATCCTACTCCTCCCACTAGCAGCAAACCCTTGGCATCGATGATAGCCCTTCGTGTCCACCAGTAGCAGCAGCAGCAGCAGCAACAGCTTCTTCTTCCCTAGCAATATCCCTTGACGACAAGCTTTTCTCTCCTACAATAACTGCACTTCTTGTCGGCAGGACCTGTGGCATCTCTTTTTTTCCCCTAATTGTTTTCTCCTTTGACAACAAGTTTTTTCTTCTTCTCCAACCACACAACAATAGTTGCACGTAATGACAACAACCATTGCAACACTTTCATTCTCTTTCTACGGCTACCACAAGCACCATTCTCAGCGTCATCACCATCGGAAGCACCAACCCAACCTCCTCAACACAGTGATAGCAACAGGTAACCTCCTCCTTCTCTATTAGTTAATTTTCATTTGCATGTGAGCGGTAAGAAGGGCTGGATAAAATGTCCAACCCGACCCAACAGGCAGTTAGGCCAACCCATTTTATCATGCTCAATCCAATTTGAATGTTTTAAGAATAAATAAAAATAAAATATAAAAAAATATGTGGCTTTAGTGCATATGATCGCATTCTAAAATTTTCCTAAACATATTTTCATAAAGAAATTGCATCTTTTCTCATATTTTTAAAACAAAAATAGGATATTGTAATCAATTTACGATTATCCATTACATTTCAGCTAAATATCAAAAATCTTTCAACAATCTTTTTGTTCATTTTTTTAGTTATAAACGTTAATTATCAGGGTGTAAAATTACATTGTAAAGTACACCATTAATATTAAAGAACAATAAATGCAATTGTTAAAATTTGAACCCTAAAACGAACAGGTTTCAACCCAATAAGGTTGAGACTCTCTCACAAAGAGAGATTTACTTTGAGCCTTAGAAAAGACCAATAAATACAAAAATTAAGACTTAGAAAAACAATCAGATAACAATGCAGTTTATCTTCGATAGGATGCACTAGGGTGATGCGTCTTTTCCTAACACAATAAGTCCCCTTACCTAGACTCTCGCATAATATTAGGTTCTCTAATAACCTTAATACTAGGTGGACTTCTAAAAATTATAGTCATAATTTTATGATTATAAGAAGAAAAATTTTCGTACTTCGCCTCGCCTTTTTGAAGATTGTAGTGCCCGAAGCGAGCAAAAAATCGACCGTCATGAAAATGACTTTGAGTCAACATTCCAGGTCCCATTCTATGTTTCTCATTCCTGCTCTGGACAAGATTAATATTCATTTTTGTCAAACAAATCTTAGTCCACTCTTGGTTTATCAAGTTGGATTAAAATCCTCCCAAGTCATATTCTTTGAATATAAATGTTGATTTTCTATTAGAATTTCTATTCATGTTAGGTACTTGTTTATGTACTATGGTTATATTTGACAAAATTATATATATAAAGTGTGTATATTATGAGAAAGCATTTAATAAAAAACATCATTCATCTCATTCGATTTCTTTTTTTTATCTTTGCTTTTGTGTTTGTTCTTAAAAATTAGATATCACACCCTATCCTTCTTTTCCAACAAGTGGTATCATAATTTAGGTTAAACTTTCCACTTGAATGTCATAGGTTGACAAATGATACTTATGACATTTGGTATATCCAAGTATAAGTTTGTCTAGGTTTCCAAGATGTATGAGAGGCAAGTTTTGAGGAGCTTAGAGATGGAACCATGTTGACTGTATTACAAAGGAATGTCATGCAAAAGGCATGAATGGATGATCAATAACCACTAACAATCATTCACTAATGTCTGGATGATTGCACTTTTAAGATAATGGCCAACGCAGCCATCGCTAAGCAAACATGAGAAGTTTTGAAAGAATCAAACCATAACACTGACATTGTGAGAAAGGTATGTCTATAAAAACTACATGGTGATTTTGAAAAGTTATATATGGTTGAGTCATAATATTTCAAAATATATTACAAGAGTATTGACCATATACAATTAAATGAGATATGAGGAGAAGATGAAAAAGAACGTGTGGTAGAGAAGATCTCACGATCACTACAAAAAATAGCTTCATTATGTGGTGGCTGTGATAAAGGAGTTGCAAAATGTGATAGTTTTTCAATACAAGTTCTCATGGTAAAATTACAAGTCTATAAAAAACATCAATGAGATTCAAAAAGATATGGTTGCATAAACACTTTTTCAAAGAAAGATGATTCTAAATAATTTTAAAGGGGGTAGAGGACGTGAATAAAGAAAACGAGGATGAGAAAAAGAGGGCCAAAACAACCTAAATAGGTCAATCAGACGACTGAATAAAGAGAATCGATCGATTGGTTCTAAATAAAAATCCAAACTTGACATCTGTTTTAACAAATCAAAAATTAAATGTTATAGTTTTAAAAGGCATGCCATTATGTTATAGATTGCTAGTCCAACCAAAAGGGTTAACGAGAAGTTAAATCTTGTGATAGAAAAAAAGAAATCAACCTATTATTAGTGTATCATGAGAATGCAAGATAAAGAAAACATGTTGTATCTAAATAATGGGGTCAACAACTAAATGTGTATTCTAGTAAATGTTCATGAAGGTAGATGAATTAATTAGAGGTAATGCCATATTTATGGAGGTAATGTCACCTTTATGGATTATTCAAAAATTTTCATAAAAAAATATGATTTTGATTAAATTAAAAGAAAGAAGTCATTAATTTATTGGTGATGTTTATTATATAACAACGGTGAAAAATATCATATTAAGTTTAGGACAATTGTTGGAAAGGAGGTATGAAATGAATTATATGTGACATTACTTGACACTAAAGGAGCTATGATTGCAAATGCAGCTAAGATAACATAGAGAATGTTCTTGTTAAATATAGAGATGGACATGTCTAAATGCCTAAATGCTTGTGTGAATAATGAAACTTGGCTTTGATAAATGAGACTGGGCATGTAAACTTTGATAGCTTATAGATAGTGATATAAAATAATATGTTAAAAGGCTTACTATCCATTATACATTTAAATTAATTGTGTGAAGGATGTTTAGTGGGCAAGCAATTGCCTTAAAGTTTTCTGAATAAGTTTACATCAAAAGCAAATTAACTCCTACATGAAATACATGTTGATTTGTAGTCCTATCAAATCAGGTTTATTTGGTAAAAATCTGTGTTTTCTACTTTTCACTTATGATTATAGTACAAAGACTTAGAGTGTATCGCTTAAAAAAAAAATCTAATGTGTTTAATTGTTTTAAGAAATTTAAGCATTTGTTGAAAAATAAAAAGATTATTCTATAAAATCACTTAGGATGATAAGGGTGAATTTAAGCATTTGTTGAAAAATAAAAAGATTATTCTATATTAATTTGAATGAGTTTTATGAAGATCATAGTATAAAAAGACTCATAACGGTGCTTAGATCCTCGTAACAAAACAGTGTTGGGGGGGGGGGGGGACATGCTCAACATGCTTAACATCAAGAAAATGTCTAAAGAGTTTTGGGTTGAGGTTGTAAATTGTGTTATCTATTTGTCAAATTGGTGTCCTAATAAATATTTAAACGACATAATTCCACAAGTAGCATGTAGCGGAAGAAAACCAAGTATTTCTCCCTTAAAAGATTTTGGGAGTATTGAATATATGCATGTAGATAATTAAGTAGGGATCAAACTAGATGACAAGAGAAAAAAAGATAATCTTTGTGGGTTATGATTAAAAGTTCAAAGGATACAAGTTTTAAAATCCCAATGAAGGAAATATGATGGTTGCTAGAGATGAGTTTAAAGAAGAATGAACATTGGATTGGAAGATAAATGACGACGAGAAATATGACTTTTAGTGAATAATATGCTATATTACTTAATGTGAGTCAAAGCTCAATTTTTTTTCCATGTTTCCTCCGTTTTGCTTGTGAAATTAATATCTGTTTAAGAGTTTCCTAATAATAGTGCTTATGATCATGCAGGAGATATGCTGAGGTGTCTAGAATATGGACGGTGATGATGCTACCCCGATTGATGATATTTTTCCGTCCTTCCCATAATTCTATCTTTAATTTAATCCATTTGATGAGACAAAACATCACAAATAATGAATTTCCTATTTGTTGTTGAATCTAGTTGCTCTGTGAAAGACAAGTACCTTAAAACTGAGCATGAGATACTGTGCTAATAATCATGCAGGAGATAAGCTGAGGCGTCTTGAATATGGTTTATTTGTTGATAATCACTTTATTTGTTACACATTGGATGATTTAATTTACTTATATTATTTAATTTTCTTTTTGTTATACATTGTTTGATTTAATTTACTTATATTAATTTTCTAAAATGATGTATAGTTTATATATGACATGAGGACAACTATGTGCTGATCCTTCAGTTACTTACCGGATTCCTATCCTAAAAAATTCACAAACAAATTCAAAATGTAGCATTTCAACCGTCTCTTCATCATTGTTTTTAGCCTCTGTTTGGCTTAGCTTTTGCACCGCAGGTTTGCTGCGGTGCAAAAATATATATATATTTTTTTAATAAAATTTAATTTTTTTTTTGTATGTTAGATTTTTTTGATGTGCTGATGTCAAAAATAATTTTTAAAAAATAAAAAAACATCATTTTGATATATTTCGGCACGAAAAACTTTTTGAAAAGTTTTGAAAAGCAACCGCAACAGCAATCCCAAACACCCCCTTAGAGTACGTTTTTCATTGCGGTTGAAATATTGTTTGTTTAAAATTTATTTTTTTTGTTTAAAAATAATATTATTATTTTAGCTTTTATAGATTCTTTTGAAATTTATTATCAAAAATAAATAAAAAAAGTAAGGACCCGATTTGATCAATTAAAAAATAAAATTAAAATAACAATAAAAAAATAAAATTAAAAATTAATATAAAAAATTAAATAAAATAAAATCACCTTGTAAAAGATGCTCTGGACTTTCCACCAAAGTTGATTGATGATCAGGTGCATGTTTATCATTTTATTCAGTCTTTTGGGTTCTCAAGGGATTGAGAGATTTGCCATTGCAACACGATTATGAAGGGTGTAAATCATTTGGAAGGGAATTTGTTCTGTAAGTGAAAAACGCATCATTTCAGTGTGATGTTTTATTATTGTTGTCTGATATTTTTTCTATATCAGATTTTTATTTGTTGATATTTTCTAGGTCTTGAATTTGATTTTTATTTATGAGAGAGTCTACTTCATTGGGTTGAAATCTAACCATTCCAAAGATTGAATTTTAACGTTATATTTATTGTCTTTTCAATATCCATGGATATACTTTACAATGTAATTTTACATCTTAATAATTAAAGGTTACAAAAAATGAATAAAATAATTGTTGAGAGATTTTTGATATTTTAACTAAATTCCAAAGGATAATCATAAATTGGTTATATATTTCTTTCTTTCTTTCATTTTAAAACATGAAAAAATATGCAATTTTTTTTTTGTGAAAATAAGCTTAGGATTTTTTAAAAATTCAATCTTATACACAAAAACAGAAATTGTTTTTTCTAAATACAATTTTTATATTTTTAAATTTATATAGGGCTTTACCCACCTAAATGGACCGGGCCGGCCTAGTTGATCTGAAATAGCTCAATTCTGCTGTGTTCGGGCGGGGCTGAAATAGGTCCGTCTCAAAGGAAAAAGCTTGAACAATGCAGCACATGAACAGTGCACACTTACTTTGGAAGATATTTTAAATAATAAAAAAAATCAAATGACCACCCAATCACATTATCTAAGTGTGAAGACATTTTACGACGAAGATCCTTTGAACTTAATCATCTTTTGACTTGGATGCTCCAAGTCTTGCGAAGACCGCTGTCTGTTTTAGATTCTTTTCACCCTTTTGGGTTGTCCAAGGAATTGAGAGATTTGTCATGCCCCTTTGTTAAGGTTGTAAATCATTTGATTGGACATTCAGACTTGGAAGTTCAGGTTGGCTATAAATCAATTTTTTTCGACGAAGCTTCTTTTTCTTTTGCTTCTGTGGATAGTGAATTAATGAATAATTGCAGAGCATATTTATTTGCTAAAGTGGTCCCTACTTCCAACATGAATACATTATTTTCTGTTTTGTCTGTGTCGCACCCTCTGTGAGAGCGCAGCGTCACGGCTAGCCTCCCCATGAGTAGGGGAATTCAAGTCGGGGTTTTATTTTTATTTTTGTGGAAAAGGGAGTTGCCACCTAGTATTATGGTTGTTAGCCCTGATGGGCCAGGTTGCCAACCCATTCATTGGTTTGGACTGGCCGCCACTCGATGGGCTGGTCTCTCAACCCAACTAAAGAGTCTGGGCTTTAGGCCCATTTTATTTGTGGACTGGGCACAAGCCCGACACAACGCGATTTACTGTTCACTGCATGTAAGCAGTAAATCGGGGCCGCAGAGACAATGAACAATAAAATGAGAGATTTATGAGTGTAACGAATGACGCATCTGTTAATACCATTGTGTAGAGGACGTCGGGGTGGTTCTTTCTATCGTTATGGTGTCGGAAATGGTGATCTGTGGTGGCCGAAATAAACGTCAGAAGATGATCAATGCAACATGCTATTGCTACTGTTACTACTGTTGTTGCTTCCTAGAGGCCACAGATGGGCTGCTGGTGTGGAGGGGGAGATGATGGTGATGACCATATGGTGTTAGGGGGTCTGAGCTGGTGGCCGAGGCTGACCGAGAGGGAGAGAGAGAGAGAACGATGACTGCAGATTTTTAGATAGAGAGAGAGGTTGGGCTGACCGAGAGAGATGAAGGAGTAAGAGAGAGCTCACGTCTCCGCCGAAGATGAGGGAGATGAAGTGTGGTCGTAGATGGTTCGGGTGTCACCTTGTGTAAGTTTTCCTATCTCTACGCAATTCCCCTTTGCTCCTAAACATTCTGCTTTGTTTTTGTGAGTTTTCTCCTTTTTTCTGTAAATCTCTTCCTTTGTTTATCAATTTTTCTCTTTTTTCCTCTGTTTCGTCTCTCTCATTCTTGCCTTTTTTTCCCTCTTGTCTCCCCCCCCCATTGTTGCAGACTGTGACGGGGTATTTATAGGGGAATGAAGACATGCATATTGTGTGTAATTTACCTCTAAATTTACAGAAGTCCAGGTTGCAGTGTTGCAGAGAGCTGTTGCACAGTCGTTGTAGAGTCGTCCCTACACTGCTCAGGTGTCGGAATAGTGCAGGGACATGCAAATTTGATGTTATGAGGGTAAAAGTACAATTTGGTCCTTAAACCTATAATTGTTTTAATTGCATTCCCAATTAATTTTAAACTTTTAATTTGTGCAATTGTATCACCGTCAGAATTTCAATATCAACCTTGACTTCGTGCTCCTTTTTTATTTTCCGTCCTTACTTTCTGATTTGCGCGATTTAAACCTCAATCGACCATTAAACTCTCAATTTGTTCAATTTGGTCCTAATTTCACTTAATTGGCTTGAAAAAATTCAAATTGATATCCGAAAATTTTATTCTCATCAATTGAACCCGAATTAAATTCAAGAACTTGATTTCTCATTGGCTAAGCCCCTAATAAAATTAATTTGACCAATTTAAAGTATACAAAATTCATTGCGCTTAATTAAATCCTTCAATTGGACCCTAAATTAATTCTCAAACATAATTATAGTTTTAAAATTGGCCAATGATTAAATCGAACTGGCACCTAAAAATATAATCATATCTTTTGACTTAATTTTTATCCAGATTTATCCGATAATAAATTATGTTAGCCTTAATCTGTATTTTTCTTCATTTTTGGGTACAAAAGAGGTATGATCGAGCTCTCAAAAATACCAAAAATTTCTGCCTTGATTTTTTTATAGACACCGGCCCTCTTTAATTTTATTTTTGTATTTTTGGATAGTTTTAGAGAATGATCTAAAATTGAGTTATGACAATCTACATCACTGATTTTAAAAATTAACATACAATACAGTTTTGTATAAATCTAAATATATGAATTTTTTTATAATAAAGAAATATAATTTTAAAAAAACTCAACCCAGTGTTAAACACGCAAAAGCAATATAGCTCAGATAAATTTGTTATTTTCTTTTTATTTGAATAGATAGGATTTACAGCAAGGAATAATATTCTATTCTTATCCAACGGTCACTTAAACGGTTGCCTCACGTCGCCGTGAAACATAAACTGTTCCGGTCAGCATCCCTTCCCATGACATCTTCTCGCTCCAAAGTGATGGGAGCGTCGGATGAACAAAATTAAAGTTTAGAACAGATTAAGTTGGGCCCATCCGATACGAAGCCTTTTTGTAATTTCGACGTTGAATTCTTTCGTTTTATCCCTTTTTCTTTCCGGATCAGCCGAGTATTTTTTATATATCCGACGATAATTATAGCAAATTGCACATCCACCCCCTTCGTTCTATCGATCCATGTAGGCTCAACTCGTGTGATTGTCATCTATAATTCCTCTTGAAAGTTCCTAGAGGTAATATGAAAACTTTCTCAAACAAACAATGATTTCTCCGAGCAATTGTGCATGTCTCGTATCATCCATAATTCCTATGGAAAGTTCTTGATGGGCAATGTCAAAACATGACCAGTTCAACAATATTTATGTAAGCACTTGTTCATGTCTCTACGACACGCCAATGAAAAAAACACATGATAGTGCAAACTATTATTATGATATAACTTGGTTATCTATAACAATTAATATAGATATTATTTTTAAACCAGATATAACAGCTCAAATTTGAGAATTTTAGATTAGATCAAGTCAAAATTGTATTGACATAAGTGGATCCAAAAAAACCAAAGAAATTTTTTTTTATTTTTTCTATTTTATGATATGATAAAAACACAAAAGTCTATTTACAATTAAATCAATATTACATGACAAATTTTTATAAAAACTCAATTAAGTCAATTTATTTAATTAAATACATTCATAGACTTTTAAAAATTTTAATATATAATTTTTTAAACAAACCGCTGTTGACATTCTTTGTAAACGAAGGAGTTAGAGAATGTGGATGTCATCGTGCGGTATATTATACTATTATACTAGACTGGTGTATGCCTGACATCGTCAATTAAATCAATTTTTTAAGCAAAAAAAAAATACTAGAGTGGTGTATGTATGACAATTTCGGTTATATTATTGTTTATTACCTAGATTTTATTTTTATTTTTATTATTATTGTAAATTTAAAATTATCTTTATCTTTTAAATAAAATAAACATACTTTATTTTTTTATATAAAAAAATTCACTCCTCGTACTTTCTTGAAGTGAAGACTAATATATTTTTAGTTGGTTTTATTTTTATACTTTTAATTTTTATATTTTAAAGTAAGATACTACGAATTAAAAAGTCACGTCTTATTAAAGACGTGTTATTGAAGTGAAACCGTGCGACCTCGTCCTCTGGTCGGACGATTTCTTTCGTTTACGCGTTGTCTTGGAGCGATATCGAGTCGCAAGCTTCGAAAGATAAAAGGTATCTTGCTGACCAAAAACGAACGAATCCCTACAAGAAAAAACAAACCCTCGGGAGGTGGGAATCCCTGTCTTCTTCAGAAATTACAGGGGAAAGTGTAATAATAAGAAAAAACAAATTGCACCGAAAGACCATAATATATTCGGTCACTTTAATTTGCCTCCGGAAGTTTACTGGCAGTTCAACAACTTTCCTTTTATTTTTTATTAATTTGGAAAAGTAAGTTTACGTTGGTATTCTAATACTTGAATTTTTATTTTTTTAGGATATATATATATTTATTATTTTAATATTATAATATTAAACTTATTAGAAATCACTAAAAACGCCATAAACTAAATATTTTTTCAAGATAAATACATTTCTAAAATACTATTGAATACAGTTTGTTAGAGAATAATATAAATTATATTTTGAGATCTTACCTAATAGTTTAAGTTTTTAGGTGCGATAGTTTCTTGATATGATATCAGAGGTTTGATGATCCAGCGGTTATGAGTTCTTATCTCACTATTTTTATTTTATTTTATAAAAATCAAGTGTAATCTGACATGAATTTGTGCAAGTTTCAAGTTCAAATAATTTTTATTTGAAATGGTATATTAAAAAAAATATAAATTATATTTTATAACTTTATATAATAATTTAAACTTTAGATAAGACGTTTGAAACTCAATATCAAGTAGATAACAAACCCTCGTATGCATCTCTGTTTGTTAGTCATTTGAACAAAGTTTATTCAATTCTTAAACTTTTAAAATTTCAAGTGATAAATAAAATCGTTTACTTTCTATTAAAATACATAAATTATGTCAAGTTAAATTTAAGAATAAAAAATTTAATACAGTTTGGGCACCAATAAATTAGTTTATGTGTCTATTGTCACAGCGTCCCCTGATTTTAATACCCAAACTGTCTCTGTATTAAAAAAACTAAAGCATTATTTTTAACTTGAATAAAACGACAGCATATCCACTTAACTTTCTCTATTTCTTTTATCCTCTCTCCTCATCAGCCATCACTTAACAACTGCTACGTATTAACCTTTTCTTCACTATCATCGGCCGACCACCGGATAAACATTTCCCCTTCGTATCTTTTTCTTTCCAGCACATCGGTGACGAACTCAGCTTGACTCACGCTCAAGTCGGTTGTGAGTTTACTGTAAAATATTTTCTGAAGCTACAAAGAGCTATTTTTTGCCGACTTAACTGTGTCTTCCTACTCAGCCCACTGTTTTGTCCAGACCCTTGAATATAAGAAAATGTTCAAATATTTTTTCAAACTTCAATAATTTCTTGGAGGGTAATCAAAGCTAATAGTGGAAGACTTTTATCCATCTTTTATTTCTAAAGTCAACGATAAAAAAAAGCTGAAGAACAGTGTTCTAGGGTTTTTTTCTCCACAAATTATGCAGATTTTGAAACTCTTCTTCACTTAAAGTTAGCTCCTCTATTTTTCAAGTTCTAATTTTACTTTTTGTTTACCTCCTAATCTAGAGCACAAGTTTAGTCCTTGTAGAGAAATCTCTAAGTTTATTTATTCATTATAAAAAAAGAGAAATATCACAAGCAAAGTATAATTAAAATTGTTTTTACATAACTTGAATATTTTTTAAAGGATAATTAAAATCAACAATGGAGGAATTCTATCATTTTTTTATTCCTAAAATGATCTGTAAAGTGAACTGAAAAAGGGTGTTTCGGGTTGATTTTTCCTGCACAAATTTCTCATAAATTTTACAATCTTCTAAATTTCTAGTTTAGCCAAGTAGTATTATCAAGCTCCTATTTTGCTCTGTATTTTCCTTCCAGTCAAAAGCACAGGTCCATTCCTTGTCGAGAAATCTTGAGCTTATTTTATTGGTTTTATATACCTTGTTTAGAATAACATCTACATAAAAAGTTATGAGAATCCAAAAAAGCTTATTTGAAATAATTTTTTATATCAAGTGTAGAGCGATAAAGTCTTAAAGTATTGATTCTTGACAACAAAAGAAAATCCCAAATTTATGCCAAGTTCTTCAGCAACAAGTATCTTTTATTGGCACATTCATATACATGCACCAAAAACTTTGTTTTTTTTTATCCTCCGAGCATCATTAGAACAATATAGACAACATAATTGTAATCAAACCTTGAAATATCAGGTGTTAAGAACCTAGTTTTTCGTTGGTACAACAACGTTTGGTGTAACTGTTTCGATAGGAGAGAATTAAAGTCAGCTCTTGTTTGGTACAACAACGTTTGGTATATCTGCCGATAGGATCGAGAGAAAAACGATCAACAGCTTGCCAAAAGAAATCAATTGTTGGTGATTATTATTTTTATAGATTACCACCTGCACTTGTTATTGGTATTAATGCACTTGGTAATTAAGCTGCTGGTAATTCAAAAATTCCAACAACTTACCACGAAGAGAGAGCCGGCAGGTGGCTTCTTTTCTTTCTTTTTAAGAAAAAAAGGCACCTCCTCTCATATATCCTTTCTCGTTCTTTTTTATTCCTCTTTTTCTTTTTTCTTTTCCCAGATGAGCCCATCTCCAGCTCTCTCCCACTGTCATTTTGTTAGCATGCACCACCGCCATCAATAAAGGTGTCCGAACACAAAACATTTGCATCTTAACCTTGAAGAAAGTGTGGAGTATGCTGCAAGGCAACGTCATCCCACCGTGCAATCCTACACGATGATTTTATTAAACAATGAAGAGATTAACAAATATTTTAGCCATGGATGCTATGGTAACTTTAGCTGGCAACATATTTGTTTGGTATTCTTTTTATAACCGGGGTGTCCAAACCAACTTATACGCACCACAACTAATTCTCAAACACAATGAACATCATGCAACTCAAGTGAATAAATAAGGCATCGTGGGGTGATGGACATGTATAATGAGACTTGAACCTTGTTACAGAAAAAGGGAACAAATCTTTTTCTCTGTTAAGCCAAGACCCACCTTCATAACCTGTGAAGTGCTTGAAATTTGATGCTTCAAATCTCGAGCTTTATTGAAAGCTTCAAATTCAAGACCTTTAATGAAAAATCTCGAGCTTTATTGAAAGCTTCAAATTGAAGACCTTTATTGAAAAATCTCGAACCTCTTAAGGCCAAACATCCCATAAAGTAATGCATGGAGGGACAAATAACATTGGAATGGCATCTACTATCCTCTAATACATGGTGCAATCAGCTACTGCACTGCGTAGAAAATGTTAAGGAACCTTCTCACTTAAAAATTTAAGTTATTAGGTGAGGTCCCAAAATATAATTTATATTATTCTCTAACACACCCTTTCAAGTGAAAACCTTTTGGACTTGAAACTTGCATACAGGCTCACTTTATCTTGTATTTGATTTTTATCAAATAGAATGATGGTGGTGAAATTTGAATTAGTGACCGCTGGGTTAACAAGACTCTGATACCATGTTAAAAAATTATTTCATTTAAAAACTTAAACTATTAGATGAGGCCCTAAAATATGATTTATATTATTCTCTAACAGAAAACTCATCAGTGTATTTCAAAATAGGTTTTTGTGTCATCTCAGCGAATGAGAAGGAGAAATAAACTCTAAATGAAAATTTTTTAATCAAATAAGACTTATAGAAACAAAAAATCATTTTTTTTTTACTATTGGATTTAGTGTCAATGAGATTCTAACCACTCAATTCACTCTCTCCATCCAGCATCTGAAAAATATATTTTTTTAAAAAATAAGGAACTGAAATATTATCATTTGAAAAGTGGGAGGACCAAAGTGAATATTTTACTTTAATTTTAATATTACCACTATTTTTCACGTCTTTTCTCTGGTCTTTTTTTCTCTTTAAATCTTGCCCTTTTTCAAAAGTTATTTACCTTCAATTTCAACAGAAATTATGATGATGTCACCCAAATAAATAGTTTAATAATCAAAATGAAAAAAAAAATTACTTTTCAAGTCAAAAGTAAAATACAAGAAGTGTAACGATGGCTTGAGATTACAATATTTCTCAAAAGGGTTTTTATATATATAAAATAGTGGCAGTCGGTAAAATGTTACCAATCAATTTTTCGGTTGGTAAGAGGCTCAAATTGCGACTGTTTTTTTTTCTTGTGCTATCAACCGATCTTCTTTTTCAAGGTGACAATATTTTCGTATTAGAAACTATTAAAATTATGGAACGATTAGTTAATTTTATTGACTGATAAGATAAATTATTATAATATAATTAATAATATTTGTATAGCTCATGATTTGAAAGTGCTAGAATTAAAAAGCCTTTGGAATTAAGTATATAAACTGTTCAGTTTCTTAATATAAGGACATTTTAGGTTTCTGATATAGAAAAATAAGAGGTTGTCACAGCTGATATAGTTGCTGTGCCTATATCATTTCCCATCAGCATTTTCTTATGTTAGTTTCTCGGAAAATTACATCTCTGCTGTGAAAATCTTAAATAAGTATACATCGTGATTTATGATGCTGTCTCGTGGAATCATCAGAGAGAGAGAGAGAGAGAGAGAGAGAGATAAAAGTATTCCACGGGCGTGATCTAGGGTAATCGCACGAAGCGCTCGTTTGGTTATGGTTACGTGGTACAAACTGTATTTTGTTAAAAATACAGTTTGTATCTTTATTGTAGTGTTTGGTAACTTTAAAATTGATGGTTCCACCATTAATTTTAAAGTTGCAACCCACGGTTTGCGGAAAGCAGCAAATAGCTGCTTTCCACAAGCCGTGGTGACCTCAGGGAGCTATGCGCCCCCTCAGGTGTGTGTGTGGGTGTGTGTGTGTATATATATATATATATATATATATATATATTGTCTCGCAATTTTAATTTTGTTTTAAATAATATTTGACGATTGTTTTGGGATCGAAGAGCCTTTCACGTATAGATTTAATTCGTGAAAAAATTACAAGTAGCTTGATGGAAGAATAAAAACAAGTGTCTAATTTACTTGAATTATTAATTATATTTTATTATTATAATTATTAAATCTATAATATTTAAAAAATTATATATATACATATGATATTTTATTATTATAATTATTATATCTATAATATTTAAAAAATTATATATATATATACATATGTATATATGTATATATATAATTTTTTAAATATTATAGATTTAATAATTATAATAATAAAATATACACATATATGTCTTTTAAAATAATTTCACAAATTAAAAGCAACATGAAAAACTTGGTAACCAAACACTTTAAAACTGCTTTTTTTCAACCTCAAACTCAACCACAGTTTTAACCAAACACTTCACTACTTATTTTGAACCGCAGTAAAATCACTTTTTATGAAACTGCTTTTTTTCAACCTCAACCACAACAACAACCGCAATACCAAACAGACCCGAAGTTATAATGATGTCAGAATTCGATGTCATTGCCGGAAACATGAAGGGAATATTCGATATAACGGTAATAGCATCTCCAGTAATAATAATAATAAATTATTAAGAGAATCCAAACTATTAATATAATTTTTTTAATATATATATATATATATATTAAGAGAATCCAAACTATTAATATAATTTTTTAATATATATATATATATATATAATATTAATATAATTATTTATTAATAATAACTAACTAATAAAATTATAATCAATTTTTTTATATAAAAATATATTAAATAATTTTTTTGCTCTTTTTATCAAATAATTGTTCAACTTAGAAATGCTATTTATTAAGAAATCATCTCAACTAAAAACTCAAGCCGTTAGGTGAGGTCCCAGAATATCATTTATATTACTCTCTAACACACTCTCTCAAGTGAAAATCCTTTAGACTTGAAGCTTGCATAACCCTACATTACCTTGTGCTTGATTATTATTAAATAGAAAGGGAATGGTGAGATTCGAACTCGTGACTGCTGGGACAATAAGACCTTGATATCATGTTAAGGAACCATCTTACCTAAAAACTCAAGCTGTTAGGTGAGGTCCCAGAATATGATTTATATTACTCTCTAACACACTTCTTCAAGTGAAAATCCTTTAGGCCCCGTTTGTTTCCCGGAATTCACTTTCTAGGAAACCACTTTCCAAATTTTCTTGTGTTTGTTTGTCTTCCGGAAAGTTGATCAACGGAAAACACTTTCCGGTCAACGGAAAATACTTTCCAGTCAAAGAAGAATTTAAAAATTTGGGCGGAAAACACTTTCCGGAAGTTGTGAAAAATTTAGAAATGTCATTATTTGCTGATTATATCAAATTTGATCCTCAAACTTTTGATTGCTATATATAATTTGTTTTGAATATTTATTTTTCAATTCCATCTCTTAAAATTTAATTTTTATATTAATTTTGATTCTTATTTTTATAATTGCTATTTGCTTTTTTCTTATCATTTTTTTATTGAAATTTTTTATCTATCAAATTTGGTCCTCATTTTTTTTATTGTTACTTATTTTATTTGAAATAATTTATGAAATGTTAATTATTATTATTTTAATTTATTCACCTTTTATTTTTAAATTTTTTTTTTTAGATTTGATCTCTATTATTTTGATTATTATTTATTTTATTTGAGATAATTTATGAAATTATATATTTTTTTTCAATTTCATTCTCTTTCAACTTTTTAATTTGTAAGATTTGTTCCTCATTATTTTAATAAACTTGAAAAAAAATTAATTTATTAATAAATTATTTTCCAGATCATTTTTCATAACATAAACAAACACTAGAAAGTGTTTTCCAGTTCATTTTCCATAACACTGCAAACATCGGAATTCACTTTCTAGGAATTCACTTTCCAAGAATTCATTTTCCCCGGAATTCACTTTCCAAAAGGAAATCACTTTCCAGCAAACAAACGGGGCCTTAGACTTAAAGCTTACATAACCCTACATTACCTTGTGCTTGATTATTATCAAATAGAAAGGGAATGGTGAGATTTGAACTCGTGATCACTGGGTCAATAAGGTTTTGATATCATGTTAAGGAACTATCTCACCTAAAAACTCAAGTTGTTAGGTAAAGTCTCGTAACATGATTTATATTACTCTCTAACACTATTCACTTCAAGTTATGAAAATAAAAAATAAAAAACTAAAATATTTTATCTTTTCTTTTTTAGTTTTTTTCTAGCCCACTTCTTGGAAATGACCTTGCAAATATGTCCATTGTTCTCAAGTTTTCGTCTTTCTGACGTGATTTCGATATATATATACATATACTGAAGTCGTCGTTAAGCATTCTACACAGCTGTGACAAGCAAGAGTGCATGGATGGAAAACTAGTTGCGATGAGGAACAGTCCAGGAGCAGCTAAAAGAAAGGTCTGGGATTTCATTCCCCACTTCTAAATCTTCTCTGCTTGTTTGATAAATGGATACGGCACAGTGATTGGCTTATATTAATTAGCTGTCACTTGCTATAATTATTGCATGTCTAACATGTATTGTTCATCGACATTATTGCTGGCAGGACGGAAAATTAAGGGACAGAAAACTATCTAGGAGCATCAAAAAGGTAAGAGCTGACATTGTGGAGATTCGCAAGGGGCAGAAGCGAATAAAAGAGGGGCAGAAGGAAGTGAGGGAAAAATTTGAAGAAATAAGCAAAGAGGCTGCCAAGCTGAAGGAGGAAACTGATCTAATCTCCGAGCAGAGCGCTGCAAATCAAGCCAGGCTTGATCTTATGTTTCAGATTGTCAAAGCAAGATCAGAGAACGATACTGCCAAGGATGCCGTACTGACTCAAACTTTGCGGTCTGTGATTCTCCAAATCTTTGCACCTTCCGTTCAGTTTTAGAATCTTTTATCACGTTATGATCACTTCTAAAACTTCAGCTGTAGTATTACGCTGCGGCTGCTGCTGCTGTTGCTGCTGCTTCTTTTCCCAAAATGATTTGATTTACTAACGTTTTCATTTGTTAAATATTATGTTTCAGGGAACTAATGGCAAACCAGGTCCTGAGCAAAAGCAAGGTCCCCGACGAGAAAAAAGAAGAAGACTAATAAATTAACGTCCATGTTTAATTTCTGCCGCTTGTAGTGATGTGTTATTTTCTCCCAGATAACCATCTGGGTGTTATTTTCAAGTATCATCAATTCACTTGAAAATTTTCAAAGCTATGATGAATATTCATTAATTTTAATCAAAAGTATTCTATCACAACAGATTAAAAATTCAATATCCAGGATAATTGAACTATGTTGGGGCATCTACATGGATTTTATCAAATATAATTATTAATGTTTGGTATATAAGCTTATAACAGATTTAAATATTCAAATTTATTCATACAAATAAATTTTAAATCAAAATACCCAGTAAAACACTATCAAAATCTTAAACCATATTAAAACCACACTAAACAACTTATCTTATATATTAGTAGGGATGCTAGTATCTTTTTTATACTCTTGATATTAATATTCTGATTTCTTAGCAACCCTTAACTAAAAAACTAAATGATAACTATAACCTCGATGTTGTCGCGCCGAATTTGCGACAATGTTCATGCTCAACAACTACAATTTTACATTGATGATGAGTAACTGGAAAAGGAGTTCATGCTAAGATGTGCAGAATTTTTGCTTTCATTAGCAAATGTCAAAAGGACTTTCACTGGCACTTTGTTTTGGTAACCAAGGCCATTTTTATGATATAATGTCCATAAGCAACTTTGGATTCTTTGAAAGTCTTTTACCTTCATCTCATTTTTCAGTTGAATCAAAAGTTTGCAAGATTGCTCGAGTAACTGTTTTTTCTTTAATTTGCATCTCTCATACATGAACAGAAAAGGCTCCATCAGAGCTGGTTGATCTCTCAGTAGAGACAGGCCTGTAAGATATGGCGTTTACAGTTCCTTTAAACTTCTGCAATGGTTCAGGATCGAATAGGTGTTTCCCCGTGTCTCATTTGTGTAATGTCATTTTATTATGATCACGAATGATTTTCTAATTAAAAATGAAAGCGAAAAGAGAGCTTGCCTTTTCCTTTTGGTGGTCTTCTAACTGTACCAAAATGAATAACAAATTATTAAACCGAACAGCTAACCGAACCAAAGAAACTAAAATTGTGGAGGCCTGGTTTGGGTTTCCAGTTCAAACAAATCAGTGCACAGTACCCTAACATTAGGAGCTGTAACTGTTATTAAATTGTCCCAAACCTTACTGTTAAGGTCCTCATCCAAATTTTGCGGTAACCTCACCACATGATTACAACAAGCCCTTGAACAGCCCTCAGTTGCCCAAGTAAGCCGCTTAAGTTTTCGCTAAAATTGGTTAGTTGTGGGCAGTCATGGAAATTGCAAACTCCAGTGCGTTGTCCATTTGTAAAGGAAGATCCTGAAATGTTAGAACGAGGTGATCAAAAGATGATGAGGGGCGTGCCTATTTGGCGTGAGTGGGAAGCTTATTCTGCAAAATCAATACATAGTCATAGGGATTTTAAAATTATTCATGAAAACTTTTTTAAGAAAAGTATCTTTATTTTTAATTTTAAATTAAATTTTTATATATTTTTAAATTATTTTGATATACTAATATAAAAAATAATTTTAAAAAATAAAAAAATATATAATTTTAATATAAGGCTGGGTGGTAATCAATATACGAAAGGGTGACGCTAGTCCCTGTGGGGGCGTGGTGTGGTGCATGGGTATACGCATGATGATCCATTTATGACTGCTTGCCATTGCTCAGCTGGAGAAATTGATGATATCTTTCTCACTACGCTCGTAAACAAAAAGGAAAAGAAAGGGAAAAGGATCGGTTGGTTCGGTTCGGTGGAACAGGGAAGGAAAAACACGGAAGCAAGCATTTTTTTAAACTCGGTCAATTATTTATGACTCACTACGAGTGGCTTGGCTCAGCAAGCGTGGGATGGCTTCGGTGACATGCACCATCAACGGGAAAGAAGAAAAAAGCACAGACTTCATCTTATCTTGCAACACGCAGCAGATTTTCGCTAGACCAACGCTCTACTACATATACCTTTATTAAAGTCTGTTTACGGGGGGGATGGTACAAAACATAACAAAAAATGGAGGGTACATGGGTGAGAATAAGAAAGGAAAATAGTAGATAACAAAGAAGAGAGTAACAAAAATAGAACACAGAAAAACAATACATAGACTAGAAACAAAAAAGAAAAGAAAAGTAATGATAATAAAAAAAAAATCGTTGGTTATGTGAAAAGATACAAAATATAACTTTGCACGACAATAGAGCAATTAAAATTATTATAACATTTCCTGAACCAGCCCACATGTTTTTTCAACGAGACTAATTAATTTTTTTATAATTTTAAAATCGGTCTCTAAACTTTATTCCCGATAAATCCTTGAAACTTTAAATTTTATTTCTCAAATAAAACCTGCAAATCTCGAGTTAAAATCATCCTCATTGTTGGATTTTCTTTTCAAAGAGAGAATGAACAATAATTATCACGGCATATTTTCCTCCTTTTATGTTGGATATTAAAACAGAGTTATCTTATGTAGGACTATATCCAAATCGAGCAATATAAACCCTCAAATTCATCTAATTGTGCAAGACTATATCTTTCATGAAGAACATGAATTGAGAAAAAACCATTTTGATGGACAAAATCGACCCGCAGTATGCTTGGTCAAACTATTCTGAAGAAAAGAATTTTCTGCTTTTATACCAGACATTATAACAGAAATATCTTGAGACTCTTATATCGAAATCAGGTAATTCAAAACCTCTAATTCATCTACATGTGCAAGATTAAAATTCTCATGAAGGACCTGTCACGACAATGTTTTTTTTTCCTCACTTCTCGCCTTGCCACCCTTGATTAGGGAGACAACGACGCGCGGTACAAGGGTTGTATTTTATAGCTGTAAAAATTACAACTATAAATATCAGGAATCACTACCTAGTATTACGGTCACTAGAAAACCTATTGATCTACAAGAGTCTTGGTAAGGAAACTTGTTGTGTAAAGGGAAGACATATCACACTAGTGCACCCTACCTAAGGTAAGTTGCATTATTACTTGATTATTTTTCTAAGTTTAATTTTTTTACACTGCATTTTCAAAAACTATTTTTTTGTCTGTGAATGTACTTTATAATGTAATTTTACACCACAATTAAAGATATTTTTTTCTTCTATGGGTGTACTTTACAATGTAATTTTACACGGCAGTAAAATAAAACCTTTTTAAGTATCTACGAGTGTACTTTACAATGTAATTTTACATCGAGATAGCTAAAATAAAATAATTGTTAAATATTTTTTTGATATGTTGTCTAAATTCTAACGGATAATCATAAACTGGTTACGATATCCAATTTTTGTTCAAAACATGTGAAAGATGCAATGTATATTTTCAATGAAAAATATGTTTCAAAACAACTCTGGAATTCGGCCATATGCACGAAAACAACATACTTTTTTGTTTTTCAAAATGTATTTAAAAAAATTAAAAAAGATTTGGGTCAGGCCGACCCAACTAAATGGGCTAGCCCAGCCCCGATGGCCCTGCTGGACTGGGGATGGGCCTGACCCAGTCAACAAGATTGGGTCGAGAGTAATCCGGCCCAATAAATTAAAACAATAAAAGAAAGGAAAAAGAAAAAAGGAAAGTCAGGCTGCCACTATTCACATGTTACGTGAATAGTAACCAGGTGGTTGGTCCACCATGACAAGAGGCTTACTTGTTACTACCGCCAAATAGAGGAGGTCAAGGCGGTTCTCTTTGTGGTGATGGGATTGAAAATGGTGGCTTGTGGTGGTCGATGGGGGCAACGAAAAGGAGCTAGTTTGAGTTACTGTTGCTGCTGCTTCATTATTGTGGCATCATCGGAGACGGGTTGCTGCTGACAGAGCTCACATTGAGGTTGCCTGGGATAAGGTAGGAGGACCTGCTGGTGTGGGGAGTTGGTTGAAGGAACGAGAGAGCTAACAATTGCAACTGGTTTTAGAGAGAGAGCTAACGCTACAAGGGGGAGAGAGAGGGACGTTGATGCTATTGACATGTTGTTGCTGCCAGTGCTGGTCCTTACTGGCACCGAAGAAGATGATGGCGACTACAGCTGTGTGTTTGTCTTCCTCTCCTTCATTTTTTTCTACTAATTCCCGTGTGAGTGTGTTATATTTATGTTGTTCTCCCCAGTGCAGTTTGTGTATTATTTCCTCGGTTTTAACCATCCTACCCCGTATTCAATTTTTCTCCTCAGTTTCTGATCATTCCCTCGTTAATGATGGTCTCTCCTCTTTTTTGTTGTAAATTTTCTCACCTTTTATAGACTCGTTTTGCAGGTTGTAAGGCATGAGAGAGGTGTCTAGGAATGTGTTGCTGGAGTGCTAGTGGGTGGCAGCCATGGTTGCTGGCATGAAAGCAGCATGGCTCCAGTAATGCCTCTATCCATTTTTTTTCTCTTGTCAAAAATATAAAATTAATAGATAAAAAATGGGTGGTGAAAAAAAGGATTCTTTCGACGAGAAAAAATGGGAAGAACGATGTTTTTTTTTGTTCAATTATGACTTCCAATTTCACTAAAAAATGTTTCGTTTCTGAAAATTTTGATCTTCTCAATTTAACACAAATTAGGCTTTCAAACTTGATTTCTCACCAATTAAACCCTTAATAAAATTAATTTGACTCATTTAAAGTATAATTAAGTCCTTGCGCTTAATTAAATCCTTCAATTGGACTCTGAATTAAGCCTTAAACATAATTATACTTTAAATTGAACAGCAATTAAATCAAGTTGGCTTATAAAAATATAATTATGCCTTTTGACTTAAGTTTTAAATAAATTTATCCAATAATAAATTATTTTAGCAATGAATCTGTATTTTCCTTCACTTTTGGGCATAAAAAAGTACAATCCGACTCTCAAAAACGTCTAAAATTTTCACATTGATTTTTCTGTCGATGTTAGCCCTGTTAGTTACTGTTCACTTCCATAATGAAATGTAGGAAGGGTTGGTCCAAGCAAACTCGAGAAAGATGTTGAGCCGACATGGCCCACCATGACTGGGTGGGCCCATTTCATCAGGCTCGATCTACTTTGATTTTTTTTAAAATAAAAATAAAAAAATCAATTTAAAAAAACAAAAAATATGTTGTTTTCGTGCATAATATCGAATTCTAAAAATTTTCTAAGCATATTTTTCATTAAAAAAATCTCATTTTTTTCTCATAGTTAAATGAAAAATGGGATATGATAATTAATTTATGATTATCTGTTAGATTTTGGCTAAAATATCAAAAATCTTTCAACGATCATTCTTTATTTGTAAATTTTAATTATCAGGGTTTAAAATTACATTGTAAAGTATGTCTATAGGTATTAAAAAAGTAATAAATATAGTGTTAAAATCTTTCAACAATCATTTTGTTCTTTTTTTTTATAAATTTTAATCATCGGGGTGTAAAAATATATTGTAAAATACACTTATAGGTATAAAAAAATAACAAATGCAGTGCTAAAATTCAAGCCTTAGAACAATTATGTTTGTTACTCAATGAAATAGAGACTTTCTCACAAAAAGAAATCTATTTTGAAACTCATGAAAGACCAACAAAAACAAATCTAACATAGAAAAACAACTGGGGTGATGCATTTTTCTCTCAAATAACAAGTTTTCTTACTTGTAGTCTCACGGATCATTCGATTTTCTAATAATATTAATATTAGATAATAACTTCTAAAAATTATAATTATAATATTCCAATATAAGAAAATCTCTTTCGCGTGCATTGTCTCCCTTTTCTAGGGATAACAGCGCGCAGGCAAGAAAAAATCATCTCGGTGACAACATGGTTGTCCAATGCACATGAACAGTGGACACCCACCGTAGATGATATTTTAATTAATAAAAAAATCAAATTAAATCAAATGACAACTCCATCACATTATCAGACATTTTACGACGAAGATCCCTTGAACTTCATCATCTTTTGACTTGGATGGTCCAAGTCTTGCGAAGACCGATGTCTGTTTTAGATTCTTTTCACTCTTTTGGGTGGTCAAGGAATTGAGAGATTTGCCATTGCCCCTTTGTTAAGGTACATTCAGACTTGGAATTTAAGGTGGTCTATAAATCAACTTTTTTCGACTAAGCTTCCTTTTCTTTTGCTTTTGTTGATAGTGAATTAATGAATAATTGCAGAGCATATTTATTTACTAAAGTGGTCCCTACTTCCAACACGAATACATTATTTTATATTTTGTCTCCATCGTTAATTTATGGTTTTGTATAAATCTAAATATATGAATTTTTTTATAATAAAGAAATATAATTAAAAAAAAAAAACTCAACCAAGTGTTAAACACGCACAAGCAAAATAGCTCAGATAAATTTGTTATTTTCTTTTTATTTGAATAGATAGGATTGACAGCAAGGAATAATAATCTATTCTCATCCAACGGTCACTTGAACGGTTGCATCACGTCACCGTGAAGCACACATCACCTTCGATGACATCTTGTGGCTCCAAAGTACTGAGAGCGTCGGATGAACAAAATTAAAATTTAGAACAGATTAAGTTGGGCCCATCAGCTACGCGGTCTTTTTTTGTAAGCTCGACGTATAATTCTTTCGTTTAATCGGATCAACAGGAGTATTTTTTTATATATCCGACGATAATTATAGCAAATTGCACATCCACCCCCCTTGGTTCTATCGATACATGTAGGCTCAACTCGTGTCATTGTCATCCATAATTCCTCTTGAAAGTTCCTGGAGGCAATATGAAAACTTTCTCAGACAAACAATGATTTCTCCGAGCGATTGTGCATGTATCGTGCCATCCATAATTCCCATGGAAAGTTCTTGATGGGCAATGTCAAAACATGACCAGATCAACAATAATTTATGGAAGCACTTGTACATGTCTCTACGACACGCCAAGGAAAAAAACACACATGCTAGTGCAAACTATCACTATGATATAGCTATTGACTTGGGTTATTTCTCTTGTTATTATGGTATCTTAAATATAAAAAATATTTAAAGCATATAAAAAACTTTTTAATATTGTTTTTAACTAGATATGATAGCTTAAATTTGAGAATTTTAAATTAAATCAAGTAAAAATTATATTAACATAACTTTGTTAACCGGGTGGATCCAAAAAAACCAAAGAAAAAAAAAAGAAACAATTTAGGATAAACATGATTAATCGGTCAAACTTATGACTCGAGTTTATATATATAAAACTTATGACTTGAGTTTATATATATACATATATATATATATATATATATATATATATATATATGTTAAATTATTTTTTTCTATTTTATTATATAATAAAAACACAAAAGTCAATTTACAATTAAATCAATATTAAATGATAAAATTCTACAAAAACTCAATTAAGTCAGTTTATTTAATTAGATACATTTATAGACTTTTAAAAAATTTAATATATATTTTTTTTACCTCATTTACATCGTAAAACATTAAGAAACTAGTCTATTAAAACAAAAACAAAAATCTACAACACTAAACCAAATAAGAAAAAAATATTGCTTTCTTGACCTAAATCTAGATTTTAGGCTATACCGAGACTTAAAACAACCACCATAAGATTCTTCACACTTGATAAAACTCATTGACATCAATTTTGATCCATTTGGTGGTCAAAATAGTCATTAACAAATAACTTTCTTTCTCTTCATTAGGATTTAGTGACTCCACTTTCTCATCCCATGAAAAAAACCTAAAAACTAAAAAATAAATGAAGTTCTATATCAAAATTTTCTTTAAAAAAATTAAAAAGACCAACATTTTACAGCAAAAAAAGGTTGGGGCTAAAATATACTTTGCAAACAAAATTGGAAGTGTCATTCATGTTACAAGTGCCTACCAATTCAATACTCTCTTAAAAAACATGTAATTAAGTGCTAATTTAGACTCAAAAGACTCGATTATGAAAAACAAAAGCCTGAAGGTCAAATTGAAAACTTAAAAAAAATTCATTGCTTTAATACACAGTTATTAGTGTAAGGGTGAACAGTAATTTTATATGCGGTAAAAACATCACAATCTTTTTTTTTTTTAATTGAAAATAAAAATAAAATTCTTAATAATATTTTTATTACCACGCAACTAGATTTTTATTTTTATTATTATTATTATTATTATTATAAACTTAAAATATTTAAAATTATCTTTATCTTTAAATAAAATAAACATATTTTGTTTTTTATATAAAAAAATCACTCCTCATACTTTCTTGAAGTGAAGACTAGTATATTTTTAGTTGGTTTTAATGTTTATACTTTTAATTATTATATTTTAATATAAGACACTAAGAATTAAAAAGTCACGGAACCTATTTGTCTTATTAAAGACGTCTAACTGAAGTCAAACCGAGCGACATCGTGTTATGGTCGGACGATTTCTTTCGTGGACGTGCTGTCTTGGAGCGATATCGAGTTAAGTATCTTGCTGACCAAAAAAGTAAACACTTTAAAAACAACTTTAGAGTTTAGCTAAGTAGTATTATCAAGCTCGTATTTTACTCTCTATTTACCTTCCAGTCTAAAGCATAGGTCCATTCCTTGTACAGAAATCTTGAGTTTATTTTATTGGTTTTACATACCTTGTTTAGAATAACATCTAATTTGAAATTATTTTTTTATATCAAGTGTAGTGCGATAAAGTGTTAATGACAAAGTATTGATTCTTGACAACATGCCAAGTTCTTCAACAATAAGTATCATTTATTCGTTTAAGTATTTTTTCAATAATTGTTTTAGCATGCATGCTATAATGTATGATTTTATACCTGGTTTCTAAGAAACGTGACGTGATAGCAAAGAGTTTGATATTTTCATGACAGATCTCAAGTTCAAGTTAGAACATGTATATCTTATAAGAATCTAGGATAAATAGGATTTTACTCGTACATCTAGACCTACAAAATATATTTTCCAATCAGAGTTTCCTCAAATAAAAAAAAATATATACCTATTTTCTTGTGTTTCAGTGTTAATAATACACGGCATGTTTATAAACTAAAAAATATGCTCACTTTTTTAATTATCCTGTGAGTTTTGGACAACAATTCCACAGCCTGCAATTAAAGTGAGCACATGTTTGGTACAACAAAGTTTGGTATAACTACTGTCGATAGGAGAGCAAAACTATCGGCAGCTTGCCAAATGAAATCAACTATTGGTGATTATTATTATTAAAGATTACCAACTGCCCTTGGTATTATTGCACTTAGTAATTAAGCTGCTGGTAATTCAAAAATTCCACCAATTTACCAGGAAGAGAGAGCCGACAGGTAGCGTTTTTATTTTATTTCTCAAGAGAAAAGGGCACATCCTCTGTTTTTCAGGATGTGTTCCACAGGTTTTTTTTTTTTTTGAAAAAATTGATTATTTTATTTTATTTTATTTTTAAAATATTTTTATATTATTTTTATATATTAATGTCAAAAATAATTTAAAAAAAACAAAACAATATATAATTTTAATGTATCCTTAGACAAAAAAACACTTAAAAAAATAAACATAACACCACTAATGTGTTTATATAATAATTTTATGTTGTTTATATAATAATAATAATCCTTAACAAACGAAAGATTAGGTCACAAGTCGTGGTAAATACCTTTAATTTTATGTTGTTTATATAATAATAATAATTCTAGTCAAGTAGTAAATAACAACATAACAAATTAATGTTTTTTTTCAATGTTTTCTTATTGTGTTTTAATGTGATGTTATAAAAAAAAATATTTTTATTTTAATATTGTACCAAATATAATAAAAATAATTAGTATCTTAAAAATAATATTTTTTATTTTAAGTTATTTTAAATCATGTATGAACCTTAACTAATAAAGTTTTATAACTATAATTGTGTTGTATTGTATTCAAAAATATTTTACTTACTATTTTATAATTTTTCTAACAAAATAATTTTAAATGTGATTTATAATTTTTATATAAAAATATTTTTCATATAATTTTACAATTCAATTTTATAATTCAAGTTCAAAAACCAATTCCGGTACAATCATGACTTTAACAACTTTCTCCCTCTAATAAAGGGTTTTTTTATGAAAATTTTTTTTCCCAAAGTTATTTAATAAAATTAAGTGGCTGAAAGTTTATTATTTGAAAAGTTGGAGGACCAAAGTGAATATTTTACTTCAATTTTAAAATCCCCACTTATTTTCACATCTCATCCATTTGGTCTTTTTTTTCTTTAAATCTTGCCCTTTCTTAACAAAATTAAAGGTATTTACCTTCCATTTCAACAGAAATAATGATGATGTCACCCAGATAAACAGTTTAGTAATCAAAATGAAAATAAAAAATAAAAATTACCGTTGGAGTCTAAAGTGGAACACAAGAGGAGTAACAGTGGCCTGAGATTACAATATTTTTTCAAAAGGCTTTTTATTAATTCTCTTATAAAACAGTGGCAGTCGGTAAGAAGTTACCAATCAATTTTTCAGTTGGTAAGAATTAGCAAGGCTCAAATCAACTATATAAACCGTTCAGTTTCTTAATATAAAGACATCTTGGGTTTCTGATATAGAAAAATAAGAGGAGGTCACAGCAGATATAGTTGCTGTGCCTCTTATCATTTCCCATCAGCATTTTCATATGTTAGTTTCTCGGAAAATTACATCTCTGCTGTAAAAATCTTAAATAAATACACGGTGATTCATGATGCTGTCTGTATTATTGTTAAAAGAACTCGTGGACTCGTCGAAGAGAGAGCGAGAGAGAGTATTCCAATTTCCAAACGCGTGATCTAGGGAAATCGCGCGAAAACAGACGTCGTTAAATTTAAGTCTCCAAAGTTACTAATGATTCAGAATCCGATTTAAACTGGTTCGGATATATTTTATTGTTGTTTTTTAAAATTATTTTTTATATTAAAATATTAAAGCAATCCAAAAATATTGAAAAATTTAATTAAAAATAAAAAAAATCAAATATTTTCAAAAATACTTTTGAAATTCAGCTCAAGTTAAAAAGCTATTTAGAAAGCAAAACTTGTGATATAATTTTTTGAATGGTATATATATATATATTCACTCCAATTGAAAAAAAAAATTAAAAATCAATTCTATTTTCATATATATATAATAACTAACTAATCGTAATACAATCAAAATCACTTTTTTAATAGAAATCTATTAAACAAATTTTTGACTTTTAATTGTAAGAATAACTCTTTCAATATAGTTTTTTTTCTTGAAACTATAAAAATCAATAATGAAAACTAAAATATTTTATCTTTTCTTTTTAGCTTTTTTCTCGTTCACTTCTTGGAAATGATCTGCAAATTTTGTTGTCGCTTCTCTGAAAGCCCCGTTTTTCTGACATGATTTCGATATATATATATACTGAAGTGGTCGTTGAGCATGCTACACAGCTGTGACAGGCAAGGCTGCATGGATGCAAAACTAGTTGCGATGAAGAACAGTCCAGGAGCAGCTAAAAGAAAGGTCTGGGATTTCATTCCCCACTTCTAAATCTTCTCTGCCTGTTTGATAAATGGATACGGCATAGTGATTGCCTTATATTAATTAGCTGTCACTTGCTATAAGTATTGCATGTCTAACATGTATTGTTCATCGACATTATTGCTGACAGGACGGAAAATTAAGGGACAGAAAACTATCTAGGAGCATCAAAAAGGTAAGAGCTGACATTGTGGAGATTCGCAAGGGGCAGAAGCGAATAAAAGAGGGGCAGAAGGAAGTGAGGGAAAAATTTGAAGAAATAAGCAAAGAGGCTGCCAAGCTGAAGGAGGAAACTGATCTAATCTCCGTGCAGAGCGCTGCAAATCAAGCCAGGCTTGATCTTATGTTTCAGATTGTCAAAGCAAGATCAGAGAACGATACTGCCAAGGATGCCGTACTGACTCAAACTTTGCGGTCTGTGATTCTCCAAATCTTTGCACCTTCCGTTCAGTTTCAGAATCTGTTAATATGATCCTTCTAAAACTTGAACTGTAGTATTATGCTTCTCCTCCTCCTCCTCCTCCTTTTCCCAGAATGGTCGATATGATCACTTCTAAAACTTGAACTGTAGTATTATGCTTCTCCTCCTCCTCCTCCTTCTTTTCCCAGATGATCGATATGATCACTTCTAAAACTTGAACTGTAGTATTATGGTTCTTCTTCTTCTTCTTCTTTTCCCAGATTGATTTGATTTATTAACGTTTTCGTTTGTTAAATATGATGTTTCAGGGAACTAATGGCAAAGCAGGTCCTGAGCAAAAGCAAGCTCCTCGACGAGAAAAAAGAAGATTAATAAATTAACGTCCATGTTTTCTGCCTCTCGTACTGATGTGTTGTTTTTCTACCAGATCCATCTGGGTGTTATTTTCAAGTACTCTTCTGTGTTTATAAAAAATATTGTGATTGCCTTTTAATTTTTAAATAATATGCTACTAATAAAAAAATATCTTGGAAAATAATGAACGAATAAGAAAAAAAATATTTTTTATTGTCTGTGTATAAAATTGTAATCTTTCATGTAAATATCTATTACAATTATATTTTAAAAACTGTATAAAAATGTATTTTAAAATTATGCACCTGTATTGTGTTTTTTTCGACATCGTATTGCTTGGATGCCGACGATTAGAATAAACTAGTGGCTCCTTTTTTTTTTTTACGGTCAGAATCATATTTTTTTTAATATAAAAAATATTAATTATATATAATTTTTTATTATAATATAAATTTAGATAAAATAATAAATTTATGCAGAAATATTGTGAAGTGTAAATTTTCTATAAAATATATAAATTTTAAATGGATATAAATTTGTCTATTTAGCAAGTTTCAATGAAATAACTCATATAAAATTAAAAAAACAAGAAGATTCAGATATTTGAATTATTAAATATATTATATTAAGATTAGTTTATTTTATAATTCAATTTAAATTAAACACAACAAACAAAATATAAGTTGTGAAAGAACCCGCATTAATCAAATAACAAAAATAAATAGTTAATTTTTTAACTCTAAAAAAACAGAAAACATAAATTGAACATTCATTCTCACATTACTGTCATTATCATTACTATAACAATTAAAATTATTATTAATATTATTGTCTAAACAGTGAAAATCATTAAATTGGCCCAAAGAATAAAAAACAATCATTAAAATTATCATTATTATTGTGCAAATAATAAAATAATAAAATTATTTGATCTGAAAATCAAATAAAAATAACAGAAAAGAAAAGAAAAGAAAAAAAGAAAAATATAGCAATATTAATTTTAAAATGATCACCAACATAAATTAAAATTTTAGAATTGACTGAATAAAAATAAAACCTCAATAAGAAATAAAATGAAAAAAAAATCAAAACAAAAATAAAAAGTATAAATGAATAAATACGGACAAAAAATAAACATTGTCCAAGAAGGACAAAAAAACAAATGAATTAATACGAAAATAAAAGAATAAGTATCAAAATGAAAAACAATATATATAATTAATTTCAATTGAATGACAAAACTACAATAAATCAAAATCTTGAGACCAAAAAATAATAAAAGAATTTTTAAAAATAAAAATGAGGTGTAACCAACATAAATTAAAATTTCAGAACGGAACACAATAAAAATAAAACCCCGATAAAAAATAAAAATAAAATCTAAAAGCACAAATACATAATTATGGACAAAAATTAAACACTGCCCAAAAAGGACAAAAAACCAAATGAATTAATACAAAAATAAAACAAAAGAATAAGTGCCAAAATAAAAAAACAAAATATATAATTAATTACAATTGAAGGATAAAAATGAAACAAATCAAAACTTCATGACAAAAAAAAAGAAATTTTAAAAAATCAATACAGTGCAATTATTGAACTAATTAAAATAATAAGGACTAAAATAAAAAAAAACATATATGACTAATTTTAATTTGGGAACAAACTTACAACAAATATAAACTTACATAACAAAATTATTAAAGGAATCAAAAACAAACCAAAAATCAAAAAATAAAGAACCGAAATGAAACTTACCGTATATAATCAATTTTAATTAAAGGACATAATTGAAAATAATCGAAAGTTTCATTGAAAAATCAGTAATAAAAATAAAATTAAAAGATCAGGGACCGAAATAAAATTAATTGAAATATGAGGGTTTGTCTCGTACTTCACCGGCAGTGAAAAAAAAAGAAAGGGGAAGAAAAATCACCCACCAAAGATTACACAGTCAAATTTCAATGTCACGTGCTGCTTGTGGAGGCAGAGGACATAGCGGAGCACCATATGAGATAACGAAAGCACAATTTCCACCAACTACGCCCATCACACGCACCACCTGAAATGCGCGAATGGGCGGAACACTGTTAGGTGTACGAATGACGCGTCTGCAGTGTTTTGAAAAAATAAATAATAAAAAATGATCAATTATCCATATAGTCCTGGACCCAACGATATCTACAAAAAATAGGGGGTGACAATTCAGAAATACCCTTGATTCCAGGCGGCGGTTTTTGTCATTTAAGGGGGGTTAATTACGTTGTTTCACTGTGCAACAAATCTGGAAATACTATCCATGTTCCATGAAAAATTCAAAAATGCTCCCGGTCTCTGGTGTTAAAAAATTTCGGTCCTGGGGTAATATGGTAATTTTACTGTCACAATAAATAGTAATATAAGTCTGTGTGAACAATAACAAAAACTACAGTAAAACCAGGACGCGTTTTATTTTTAGTTATAAATAAATAAATAAATAAATAAACTATAAAAGAAAAAATATATCAACTTCGTGTCCATTTCTAAAGTTAAATACTTTAATTATTTACCGTACAAACTTTACACTTTAAATTAAAAAAAAATACCAGTTTTTCCAGGTAAAATGTCACAAATAGTTTAGATTTTAAATTTAAACATTGTTCAACATATGAACTAAACTCACAGCTTGAAACTGATACATCAGTGTTAAAAATAATAAATCTCAATAGAGAAAAGACTATTAAGAGGGGAAATTGTTAAAGATAGGGAAAGGGTTTTTTTAGTAATTTAATTTAAATATTAGATAAAATAAAGTAATAAATTACGGTGTCAAATGTTAACTCAGTGACTAATAGCTTAAATTTCTTAATTGGAGGAAATAATTATTTAAATAATTATTTTTATAAATTAAGGTGGAAATAATTATATAATAATAATAGTGTGAAAAATAATAATAAATCGTTTTTTGTAAACAATTTCCAGTTATCTGGTGATTTTGTACCAATTTATTAGTATTTTTGCATTTACGATCTTTTTACCAAAAAGTATAATAAGAATAATATTAAGAATAAGAACAATAATAATAATAATAGTAAATGCAAAAAGAGATAGGGACATTATCATGCACTAATTGTAATAATTGCATGTAGTGCGCCGCGTAAAACAATAATTGCTTTATAGCTAGTGCATTGGATTATCACGGGACACCATAAAAAAAATATAGTATTTAAATTACTCAATATAAATATCGAATGCTTTAAAGATCATTAATTCACTAAAGTTTTTGTAAAGCTATCATGAATATTCATTAATTTTAATTAAAAACATTAATTTTAATTAAATATATTTTACCACAAAATATAAAAAATTCAATATCCAGATAATTGAACTTTGTTAAGGCATCTACATGAATTTTATCAAATATAATAATTATTTTTTGATATACAAGTTCATAGTAAATTAAAATTTTAAATTTATTTATATAAATAAATTTTAAATCAAAATACCCATAAAAAAACTACCAAAATCTTAAACCATATTAAAATCACACAAAAACAACTTATCTTATATACTAGTAGAGATGTTATTATCTTTTTTAACCATAACAAATGTCTTGATTCTTGAACCTTTAAAAAAAAAACTAAATGATAACTATAAACTCGATGTTGTCTCGCCAAACTTGCTACAATGTTCATGCATGCTCAACAACTACAATTTTACATTGATGATGAGTAACTGGGAAAGGAGTTCATGCTAAGATGTGCAGAATTTTTGCTTTCATTAGCAAATGTCAAATGGACTTTCACTGGCACTTTGTTTTGGTAATCAAGGCCATTTTTATGAATAATGTCCATAAGCAACTTTGGATTCTTTGAAAGTCTTTTACCTTCATCTCATTTTTCAGTTGAATCAAAAGTTTGCAAGATTGCTTGAGTAACTGTTTTTTCTTTAATTTGCATCTCTCATACATGAACAGAAAAGGCTCCATCAGAGCTGGTTGATCTCTCAGTAGAGACAGGCCTGTAAGATATGGAGTTTACAGTTCCTTTAAACTTCTGGTATGGTTCAGGATCGAATAGGTGTTTCCTCGTGTCTCATTTGTGTAATATCATTTTATTATGATCACGAATGATTTTCTATCTGTATTCTGTCATGCTTGAGAATGCAACTTGACTGTTTCCTTTTCTTAGGGAACTGGAAAGATTTTTCTCTTGCTATATTCTTGAAATGTTGTCCGAATAAATTGGGCTCCTCATCTACTGGGTCTGGATAATTCTCACCGGCTATATCCTTCACTTATAATTTCCTTCTGAGTCAGTACTCTTGTTTTTCCATCAAGTCCCAGTTGAAAGTAAAACCTGTTAGATATTTTTATTGAGCTTTATGGAATTGTTTCAGGATGCATTTGTTTTCTGTTGACATCCTCGATCGAAAGAAGAAATAGTTTGTCATGGTTCACCAGAAAAAAAGAGATGCTCAGTGGGAGACTCTTGAGCTTTATCTGAAATAAAAAATGAAAGTGAAAAGAGCTCTTGCCATTGATGTGTTTGGTTTCTCATGGATATACTCTGTGACCCGCTCATGGCGGGCATGTCCTCGAATTGTCTGCATGGGAGGGAGTTGGATGATACAACTCGCGAGATATTTGAAGGCATCACAATTGTTTAGCTGCCATTTTTTTTCTTTTCTTTCTAGACTGGGCAACATGTTCGTTGTTAAAACTGTCAATCGATCAATGATATCTGCTGGCTGGCTGCTCACTTGAGATGCTTATTTTATCAACAATGTTCATAGACCATCCAACTTTATTAATTGGAAAAGGCCATTTGCAGCATGGTTCCATACACAACGGTAGAGCGACGCCTATGGTACCGCCAGCTTGATCAATTAGTATGGGTCACATGCATGGTTGATCAATATATATATATCAATTTCAAAAGCGTATTGCATGCATGGAGCTTTGCAGAACCACCTCAACCAGGTAATCAATATCTCTTTATTTCTTTTCTTCTTTTAAATAAATGATTTACCTGCTAGTAGAGAGTAAGGGTAGCTGAAAGGTGTGATGAAACGGTTGCTACACCCAAACAAGGACAAGGATGGAAAATAAAACCTTATACGCTAGGGTTCTGAAAGTCCCATTTTTAATTTGTACAAATGCGCATAGGTGGTCTCTGATAGAATAAAAAATAGAGATGGTGTGGGGGACGGCATCCGATCTGTATCATTAGTAAAATCACGGCATGTACTGGTAAAACCTGAATTCTGAGTGCCATATTTTGGTTGCCCCACTGGGTACTGGATTGTGTTTGGGGAAGAGTCTGCATGCGCATAAACAACTTGGCTGACCATTTCTTTTAGCCGTTGAGAAATAGGGTTAATTAGATGAGATTTGTGGGGTGTTTTGGGATTAGTTTGTCTGTGCCTTGACTTTGTGGGGTGTTTTGGGATTTGCCTTTTCCATTATGCTGTAGCTTGCAACCCTGGTTTTGCTTGTAATCAGGTATTTTACATGGAACAGGTTCCCGTTTCTTTTCTTCTTGGTTGTATATATTTTTCTGCTTCTGTACACGTGGACTGTAAAGCATCATGTGGCTCCAAAGAGGAGAAAAATTATAAAGTTTTGTTTTACGCATCCTGAAATCGATATGTGGATTTCAGCTTGAACTTCTCCCGGGCTTCTACTTGTAAGATTCTTCTCTCAATGGGTTGAGTTGCTCCACGCACGCTATTGACCCGTGTTCCCGTCAAGTTATTTTTTTTAATATAAAAGATATTTAGATATTATTAATATTTTTTTAGTAAAAAATATTTAAACCACACAGAAATTGACATGATGTGCCTCGATTAATTTTACAAGTTCAAAAGCAACTAATTGAACTATAAATACATAGTTTGACTACAAGAAAATTCAAAATTATACTTTTTTTAATATTAAGATAGCAATATAATTGATTGACTTGGATCTCACGGGTTAACATGTCAAATTCATGACTCAAATTATAGACTGTTATAAACTAATTGAAAATAAATCAAAACAAATTATAAAACTCAATTTTCAATTAATTCAATGTTAAAATATAAAATTAAACAAAAACAATTAAAAAAGATAAAAAAAATTTGAATTAACTTGTCAAACTCATGACTTGAATCATAAAATCAAGATAACTCCATAAAAAAATTAAAACAAATTACAAAATTTAATTCTCAGTTAGTTTAATTTTTAAGGATGACATTAAAAAAATAATTAAAAAATAACTCAAGTTAATCCATCAAATCTATGACTTGCGATCGTGAGATCGAGATAACCTCATAAAAATTATATTTAAAAAAACAACATAATTCAACTCAAGTTAACTTGTCAAAATACTTGATTCTTGATTTATAAAGAGCAAGTCAAGATAAATTATAAAACTCAATTTTCAATTGAATATATCAAACCTAATGTTGAACAATCAAAATTTGTTAGAATTTTAATTATAAATGACAAAAAAAAAGACAAGTCAATGTGAGTTAACTTGTTAAACAATATTATTCTCGAGTTAATAACCTAATAAAAAGCAAATGAAACAATATATGAAGTTTTATTCTCAATTAACTCAATATTAAATGATGAAATTAAAAAAAAATTGAAAAAAAAACATAGTCAACTATGTTAACCCATGATTTGTGTCATAAGAGTGAAATAATCTAATAAAAAATATAATATTAAAGGATAATTATTGTAAAAAAATATATTGAAAAAAAAAACTAAGAAAAAAAGGGCAAATGCCTTTAACAGGAAACAGTAAATATATAGGGAAAGTATTATTCATTACTATAATATTTTTCCCACACATATTTTAATGTTTTATTAATATGAACTTGTAATGTGTCATTGGCCTAAATTTGTTTCAATGTAAAAGAGATGCTAAATGAGCATTTCTAAAAAACAAGTCATTAAATTGATTGTGTTTATAAGCTTGATTAATTCAAGTAATAGGATAAGAAAATGCATCAACAAAAAATAAACTAACTAAAAAAGTTGAAAATATGTGTGTGTGTGTGTGTGTACACACAATATGATCTCATATGAGTTAGTATGCCAATTTTGGGGTAACCTCATCAGAAGCAAATTGAATAAAATTATGAAGCTCAATTATCATATAATATAATATTAAAGAGTGAAAATAAATAATTTAAAAAAGCAAAAAAAATAATAACCGAGTCAAGTTAGGTTGATCCACTAATCTTGCAATCATGGACACATGATTGAGATAATTCTATAAAAAAAATAAAGAAAAAACATGAAGACAAATTCTCAATAAATTAAATATTAAATAATGAAGTTGAAAAAATAATTAAAAAACAAAATCAACTCATGTTTATCTTCAAAACTCATGGCTCTGATTATAAGCTCAGGATTAAACTCACAAAAGATAAACTCTAAAAAAATGTTACGAGAAAACAATTCAAAACAAAATAAATAAAAATTAAAACAATGATGACTAAGTTTGATATAAAAACAATTTCAAATCAAATTTCAAATGATAAAATAAAAAAATCAATTAGGAAAAGAGTTAAACATATATACAATAATTAAAATAATGAGGATAAGGAACAAATTTGATATAAAAATAAAATGAAATCAAATCATAAAGGGTAAAATTAAAGAAAAAATCAATAAGAAAAATAAAAGAATCAGCAATAAAAAGAATGGAGATTGAATTAAACTAAAAGAAACATTTTTTAAAGTGTTTTTAAAGCGTATATGTTTAGGAGGTGTTTAAAAATATGGTAACGATAATTTTTTATTTAAAATTATATTAATATTATATTTTAAAAATTATTTTTGATATTAATATAAAACGTTATAAAAACATTAAAAAAACATTTTGAAGTGAAAAATAATTCAAGATTTTAATGACAAACACATTCGATATTAATTACAACCACCCCTTGAAGAGCCCTTAGTTGCCCAAGGAATCCGCTTGATTTTCCGCCAAGATTGGTTAGTTGTGGGCAATCATGGAATTGCGAACTCTAGTGTGTTGTCCATTTGTGAAGGAAGATCCTGAAACGTTAGAACGAGGGGATCCAAAGAAGATTAGGTGCGTGCCTATTTGGCGTGAGTGGGAAGCTCAATTTGCAAAATCAGTGCATGGTTTGAGTTGGCAGGGGAGGGTTGGGTGGCAGTCAATTTAAGAAAGGGTGACGCTGGTCCCTGTGGGGGCGTGGTGTGGTGCATGGGTCTACGCACGATCCATTTATGGCTCTGATCAGCTGGAGAAATTGATGATCTCTTTCTCTCTACGCACGGAAACCGAAAAGGAAAGGGAAAAGGATCGGATGGTTCGGTTCGGTTCGGTTCGGGAGAACAAGGAAGGAAAAGGCTTCTATTTCTAGAACACGCAAGCAGGGATTTCTGAATATTATGTTTTACGCGTAGACTAGGCACGCCTCTAAAATCTAAATTATTTATGACTCACTACGAGTGGCTTGGATTAGCTAACGTTTACCGCTTTGAATTTCCACTCTGCCACTCTTTCTTGTTTCTTCTCTTCTCCCCCTTTTTTTTTATAAAAAAAATAATAATAAACAAGTAAGAAACAAAAATCAACAACGTAAAAAGATCAAACAGAGCCCTCAGTTCTGTTCTAGTTCTTGTTTTGTCTGTTGCATTCGTCCTCAACTGAAAGAAGGGGACGGAGGTTTCTTTCTTCCAACGACATAAACAAATAAGTATACGAGGTGGTCCGCCGCATCTCGGACCGGCGGCCCAAATTTCTCGGATTACCTTTCAACCCAAGGTAAAGAGCTTGTCATTTCCATGTCTCATCTCCCTTTGAAAACAAGAATTTTATTTTTACCCTCTTTTTATTATTGTTAGCAAAATAGGAAAGCTATTTACTTCATTCTCTTGATCAAAATAAGAATAGAAGAAGATTCTTCCGATTCCATTCTCTCCTTACTTTTGATGGGTTTTTGTTTTGTTTTTTCAAAATTATGAATGAAGATGGCAGAGACAGCGGTGGAGACGCCAAAAGACAGTGGGAAGTTGGAGCACAAAGTTAGGGAAGATAGCGAATATGTTAGGCTTGTTATATCTGACGAACCAAGAGTTGGTGACTTCGACATTTCACAAGTTCAGTCGAGGGCGAGGATTAAAGCTTTCATATGGTGGATCAAAGCTTTAATTTGGTGCCTTGTTATTGCCATACTAGCTCTTGTTTTCTTGAAATGGGGTGTTTCATTTCTTTTTGACAAGGTACTTATTCATTTCTCTCCGTTCTTCTTGTTTTTACCATTTCGCTTTACCAGCACCTTTAATCAACAACTATTGCATAAACTTCATCCTGTTTGTGTTCTTGCGCTGATTTGTTCGAGATGGTTCTTCTTTGGTATCAAATTAGATTCATGAATACAGCATTCTGGTTGATAAGCTTGTTCGAGTTTGGCTAACTTAAGCACCAGATTGGTATTTTAGTTTGGTTATGCCAAAGGTTAATCAATTTTGCTGTAGGTTCTCTTGCCAATGATGGAATGGGAAGCAACTGCCTTTGGCCGTCCAGTCCTCTCCCTTGTGCTTACTGCTTCTCTTGCCTTGTTCCCAGTATTCCTAATTCCTTCCGGTCCTTCAATGTGGTTGGCTGGAATGATCTTTGGATATGGCATTGGTTTCTTGATAATCATGGTTGGAACTACTATTGGGATGGTTCTGCCCTATTTAATTGGGCTAGTCTTCCGTGATCGCATCCATGTAAGACAAATGATTTTTCACTGACATAACTTGGTGTTTATATTGGATCTCACTTCTGCATCTCCATCTGTGAGAATTGTCTCCTGTTGAATGTGTAGCAATGGTTGAAGAGATGGCCCCAGAAAGCTTCTATGATTAGACTTGCTGGGGAGGGAAGCTGGTTCCATCAATTTAAAGTTGTCGCCATCTTTAGAGTTTCACCTTTTCCCTACACAATTTTCAACTATGCAATAGTGGTAACAAGTATGAGATTTTGGCCCTACTTATGGGGTTCAGTTGCCGGAATGGTACCTGAAGCTTTTATCTACATATACAGGTCTGTTCCTTGGTTATAATATTTTTGGCCACTGTTGGTACTTATTCCAAAGAAATGAAATATAGAAGGAAAATAGATTTCTGGGAATATTATTGGCCCATCTCAACCTCATGTTTGTGCTTCGGTGCAGTGGTAGGTTAATAAGGACATTTGCTGATGTGAAGTATGGAAACTACCACTTGACTACTGTGGAAATAATATACAACATCATCTCCTTCATCATTGCAATTGGTACTACTGTTGCCTTTACTATTTATGCAAAACGAGCTCTGAAGGAGCTTGAAAGTGCAGAAGCCACTGAAGCAGTTCCCCACTCCCACCAAGAAAGTCATGAGATGGGAAAGCTTCCACTTGAAAGACCCAAGCATGCAGGTTTGTCATCTTTTTCATTGTAGCCTGAATACGTAGGAGGAAAATGTATGTGCCTGTAGAATTTGATATGTTAGATGGCATTTACAGGCTAGGTGATCATTGTAACTTGTTCTTTTTTCTTAGGGGTGCTTATATTTGTAACTACAAAAATAGAATTCAGAAGGTAAATTAGGGGACGTTAAAGGTGAAACTTCTTCTCATATTTTTCATGCTTGTTTTCCTTCTTACCATTCAAGAAACAACTTTTTTGTTTATTGTTGTCTGAATGATATTAGTCGTATATTATTAGTAAATACAAGGAAATTAACATCTCCTGAGTATGGAATAAGGCAATCATTAGCTTCTCTTCCACAAATTGTTGAGAATATGAGATTTAACCTTCTACAGTCATTCTTCAATGATGTTTGAGTTTTTCGCCATGCATTGATGCATGCTTACTAGACTACTAAGAAAGCTTGCCATTTGGTAGCGTGAGAGATTAGATTCAATTTTCAACTGGCTTATTTATGTGGCGATAAAAAGAATAACAACAATGATCGTGAAAGCAACATATGTGATTCAGAGTATAAAAAAAAAATAGCATCTCTCAAGCTCTAAGATTACAATCTTATACTATGGAGAAAATTTGTTTGATATATTTTGAAATTAAATAATTCTTAAATTGTTTTGTTTAAGTAAGTGCCCATCGACCTAGCTATTAAAACTAAATTAAATTAAAATTCTAAAACTTAACTAGGAAAGGAATATGAAAATAACCAGGAAAATAAAGTAAAATCTAAAACATCTTCTGAGTTTAATGTAGACATGCTCCTAACCTTGGGTGGGGCTAGTGGGTCAATCCTATAGGGAACGAGGTTTGTAGAGAGATCTAGATTAATTTCAGTCTGATCATTGGATTGGATCAAAAGTTATACTTATTTTTGTCATAAAGCTTGTTTGATGTCTCTAGATTTCTTTTTGAGCTTGACTTTGATCATCTGATCTACAGATGTATCCACTACTTGTCTCACATATGTTACAAGAAAGAAGAAACAAGGTTGCAAAATCAACTGCATCTGATTGAGGTTTTGGTTTTCTTTTATTTACCATAAATGCATTCGGTTCAATAGCTTGTAGGGGATTTTAGGTGGTATGAAAAGAGCAGCAATGAATGGCAAATTACCTCAAAGTAATATTCACGGAAAAGGTGAATTTATGAACAATGGTATGGTTGAATGATGAATCTGCTCATATTTAAGGCTTTAGGGGATGTAAGTGGGCGTCCCTTTATTTATTTTTGCCAAACAACCAAATTTCAAGATGCAGGCGCTTGGGTTGCAGAAGAAAGCGTGCCCTGAACTGTGAGATGATTCTGTGGCTATATATGCCCCGTGATGGTCGTTTGGGTCCCTCGCGGTCCATCCTGAGCTTCCCAACCAAATGCTAACTGCACCTCCTCAACAAACATGCCTTTTCTTGAACCTTCTTCCCATCTTCACTCGCTCAGATACAATCAGCAGAGGGGAAGAAGATGAGTTTCTGAAACATTTCAATCATTAAAGAGCTCGACGTGAAACTTGGTGTGTACGTTGACCAACCTGGGATACTACAGCATACAAAGGCTAGGTAGGGTAACTACATAGAGCTTGAAAAATCAAACTGCATCCACCAAATAAAGCAATGAGAAGGCTCGTTTTCTTGGATAATTAAGAGGCGAAACATAGAATAGAATAACAGAAAATTATCAGAAATGGATCATGAGGTTTTTGGTAATCTCCCATATGGAATCACTCCATAATAAACCTTGGCGCAGTGTACCCCGCTCTTTCCATGATGTATGATCTAGACGCAACTTTATGGCTCCTATTGTGACCTCAGACTTCATAAGAAATTTGTTTTCAGAAAATAACATCCAAAAAACAGTATTCTTTGGAATACATTGATGAGGTCATATTTAGATGATCTAAAACTAGTAACATACTTGATTTACAGTAGAGCATATTTTAGTGTTGTACTACAAAATCCTCAATTATGTCTCTCAAACACTGATACAATCGTTTCGAAGCAATCCACTGCAACCCTGCGCTGTATCTATATTTTCTGGAAATATTTGCAAGTGCAAACTTGTTTAGGTAAGATTGGGGAGAAAAGGTTTGACTTGACTTTCTTTTAATTTTTGCAAGGCTTCAAACAATTCACCTTGTCTCATTAAGAACTGAATTTCCAAACAAAAACCAACCAACCACACCCTCGGGAAGTTCGAAACTTTCGTATGCACCAGAAAACCTTTTACATGGTGTAAAACACCACCTCTCAACCTTGAAGGATTGCTTGACGTTGCGATTTAGTGCTTTTTAAAGTGTTTCTCATCTTAAAAAAAACATCTAAGAAATCATCAATTTGATGCTTTTTAGACAAGAATTTTAAAAAGTATTCTCAACAGCATTCCTAAGCACGCATCTAAAAGCTCTTTCTAGTTTCTATTTGCTTACAAACTCGGTTGGTGCAAAAACAACTTGTAAATAAATATAAATATAAAAGGCTGAGAATGAGAGGAAGAAAAGGTACAGGTTAAGAAGCAATAACATTTTTTATGAGCAGTGTGAGATATCTGCATAGATAGCTGAGGATGTTCAATTTGGGAAACAAAAAATTTAAATATCGAAGGAAGAAAAATTGAACCAAAACACTTCCTAGCTCAAGTGTAAACGATACGTGCGAACGCAACAAAACTTTCCCCTGTTTATGAAAAACGCGCTTAGCAAAGATGGAGACGAGAACAATAACACGGCACAATGCAGCAACTGCCCATGTTGGTGTGTACTGCGGGGATTTGTGCTCTTCCTCCAAGAGTCCGTGTTTCCTGAGAGTGCTAAAAGAATTTCAAGGTTGCCTGGAACATTTATGTAAAGATTGTGAGAATGGGAAGGTAGAAATACATTCTGAAGGTAAAAGAAAAGAATATAATCGAAATTGCCGTTTCGGGGTAGACACATGATTTACAAACGTTGGCTGAGGACGAATCAGAACCACAGAAGTTTTCAAAGGAATCTCTTGGAGTATACCTCTCACGCTCGTCGCGTAAGTAAGGTCCCAATCTTGCTGCTAACACACTTCAAAGTGGTGGTTGTGGCATCATCAGGTTCTCTAACTCGATAGAATATCAATGTCATTGAACAAATCGATAGAAGCTATACGTGCCGTACTTCTACTGAAATAGCCTTCTTCCAAGCATAAATTTGGTTGCGAACAGGGGGGTGGGGAGACATTCACAGCGAAACGGTCATGGAAATCACCGAAATGACCTGTGCGACACTTGGTAGTGTCCGTTCCAACCAAAATATGCACAGAAAGTACAAAACTGAATCCACACGTGCTCGGATAACAATTAGAGAAGGGATGTGAAGATCCAGTAATGAGATGAGATCTGTTACAACATGAAATGGAATTTATTGTTAATAAGTGTCTTTGAACTGTTGAATTCACAATTGTTTTCCCAAAGAATACAACGTTACATATCATACACATATACTATGTATACCACAAAATCAGACAGACATCATGGGGTACAAAATATCAATTTCTTCAAGATCCAGGATCCCAAGAGCACGTATAGCCCCCCAGTCATCTTCACAAACTTATGCATTGCAGTCTTTCCTATGACCATCCTCCTTTCTTAGAGTAGCATTATCTTTACCTCCCAAGATGTTCCAAGTCCAAACTCTACATCTTACAAAAAGCCACACAGGTGAACTCTTAAAAACTGTGGAGTCTCATGGTTTCCAAGGTGCTGGTGGTGGTGGTGGAGTTGGAAACATTGGGGGAACTGCAGAGAATATGGTGTTCTTGTCAATCCCAGTAGTTTTGTCACCAGACAAGGCCACAAGTGCTGCCACTAATCCAGCATTTCCAGCAATCGTTGGCTCTGTATAATTATAGTTGGTGCGAACATCATGGAAACCATCATGCCTGTCAGGACCAGCAACCATGGCTCCAACAAGTGTGTTTGGGTTTGGCTTCGAGGTGTCCCTCCATTTCCATCCTCCTTTACAGTTATACCTGATCTTGTTCTTAGGGATAGATGCACCTCTATGGTGGACATGTTTTGGGTAATGATTGCCAAAGCCCACAATATAGCTCATTTTACGAGGATTTTTTCCCAGGATGTAATCAATCTGCCACAGTAACAAGGCAAAATGAAGTTATAAATCACCATAATTATGAAAATATCTACCATAGAACATCTAATTAAATAGGGCATGACATACTTGAGTCTTGGCAAAATCACGCAGCACATCAGTAGAGTAGAAATTTGGTCCACAATACCATCCAGGTGTATCAGCAGCTTCAAGATAATCACTGTATAGGGTTGCTAGGAAGGCAGCATTGACAGTATACTGAAGGGGCTGAGGCCTTCCATGGTTTAATTCAATCATGCCTCCTGTAGGACATCATCAACAAAGTTAGACAGGGATCCCAAAATTAATCCATCCACCTTGAACACTACCAGGCCTCATATAAGAGATGGTTTACCTTTTGTTCTATTAAACTTTGTGAAAATTGGCAGATATGAGCACATGATTATACTAGTCTGGTTGTGAAATGTCCTCAGTATTTCTTCATATGGATAACCAGGGCTCAAGAACAATCTTAAGCGGCTCAAAAGTAGCTATTGCACATAACAAAATTTAATCATCAGGAAAGATACCATAAATTTTCAAAGTTAACTAGTAGCGAACTAGGCACAAAATGATTTAACATGAAAAAATAGTCGCACCAAAAATCAACAGGACCCTAAAGGGAGATCATTGTTGACAATTCAGCATTGGACAAAATGTCAATGGCAAATCAATAGGTTTCAAAAAAAAAAATGAATCATGAAATAATCAACATACATACCCCAAGTCAAATTTTGTTGAATATGGATAACTTAAAATAAGATATCACTTTGTTTGTAGCAAAACAAGTAATTAGAGGAGCCCATAATTCTTACTCAAATATCATATCTCAAGACCATACCTAATAGTTTAAGTTTTTGGATTGAGATAGTTCAACCTTAATGCCCAAAAGATACCAAGTTTGAATCTCAGGACCCCATTCTTTCTTATATTGATAGCACATGATAGTGTAAACCTTTGCGAGTGTCCATCCCAATGGGCTCTCACTTGATAGAGAGTTCGAGAATAATCTAATCATATCTTGAGAACAAGCTTTTGAGTGAGGCCACAAGAATAGTTTTAAATTACTCTCACAAGTATCAAATAAAATCCATACATATGCAAAGCAACCTTAAATTACAGTAGCTGTCAAAATCTAGAATATATCAACCTCCTAAGGATGCTCATCATGTGTGTGTATTATACTGAAACAATATAAGATATTTTAAAAATACAAAACAAGAATAGAGGCATGGCAAAATAATTAACATTATGAAGGAAAGTTAATTGCATGGCTAGGTAAAGCATGATAGAATATAGATAAGAAGCTTCACTAACCTGAGCACCAGCAAGCTTGTTGTCCCAGCTAAGCACACCATAGTCGGGCCCTCCCCAAAATGCACCAGCATGCTTGGCTAAGCCAGGCATTGTAGCAAGCTGAAGATAGGTATTATTTCCAGTTGCATAATATAGCCAGGCTCCACCCCAAATAAATTCATCCCAGTAACTAGTTGAATTATAGAAAATGGCAGCTTCTGAACCACTTGCACTGTATCTACCACGCTGTCCCCTTGCAAATTTAAAGAGAGTTTTGGCACCATGAACAAGCTTCTGAGAGTAGGCTTTGTTATCTTTGAAAACAATAGATGCAGAAGCTAAGGCAGCAGCCATTTCTGCAGCAAGATCAGAGCAGGAGCTGCATTCAGTTACAGGTCTTTCATAATCAATGTCCTCAGGACGCATCCAGCAATAATGATCATTTGGAGTAGTACTCCCACCAGAAGTATCCCCCGAGCCAACCTGTCAGAGTGTGGAAATCAAACTGTCAGGCCATATACCCTACAGAAGATCCACAAACAAAGATAACAATAATTTGATAACTGGTACGCATTGTTTTTCACATCTTAAACTAAATAACTAACAAGATTATTATGTGATGATAGCCAATACAGGGGCAATAACAATCCCTTCTTCAGTATTAAGGATAGTCGGGAAATTTTCTATGCATAAGCAGAAGTTGAATTTTCAAGGAGAAACCGTCAGACAAAAAGAACTTGCTCAGTAAGTTGGAAAGATTGAGAAAAGCCCTACCCTCCATGAAGTGTACCAAGCAAGATAATGTTTTCTTTGCAAAATCAAGCATCATCAACTTTGAAGTGAACGGGGGTTATGAAATAAATTCAGCCCAGATACATTATATCTATGTCTTAATAAAATGGGTGAAGTTAATTCACCTGTGCAACTATCCTGTCGATGGTATCAGCAGAGCTATTAAATGTCTTAAGAAAGTAGTCAGATCCCCACTTTATAAGTTCTTTGACATGGTTAAGCTCCCCAGCAGCTTCATATTTCGCACTATATTCAATAACACTCCAGCTCAACATTGTCATGGCAAAAGAAGCAGGGAAGTGGAACTTTATCGCATCCCCAGCATCATAATATCCACCCACCAGATCCTTGTAAAAACTACCTTGTTTACCTTTCCCATCGCTCAAACCCGAGCTTCCCCTCCATGAAACGTTATTATGCTTTGGAAGCTTTCCCGCTGCAATTTGTCATCAAAATACAAAAACATAAACAAATCAAGATCGTTTATTTCTTTGAATGTATGATCATTATCAATAACAGTAGCAACAGTCACCGAAATTAATGATCTGAATCCGTGCAAGGTAAAGATCTTCTTGAATTATTCATTATCCCATAGGCCATAGTTAAATTGCATTAGAAAGAAAGAAAGAATGATCGTCAAATTTCTCGAATATGGATGATATGAATATAGTGAAATTAAGTAAATTCATGATCTGGGTTTGTGAAGATTGATGATGCATGTTCCTTCAGCAGGTATAATCCTAGACTCATTGAAAAAGCATCTCCTCCTCCTAGCAACAAAATGATGTTATCTTCCAAATTTAACAAATAAATGGATTCAAGGGGCATGCAGGCATCAACTAGCCGAAATCAGATCAGATCAAGAAGAAGAAAAGGGAAAGAAGCATACATCTTTGAGCATTGAAGAACATGAGGGCCTTATGTAGAGCAAGAGTGTAGTTATCAGCTGGAGCATGAGAGTGGTGATGGCGAGGCACAGTTTTAACAATAAGAGTAATAAAACCAACCAATAGAGCAGCAGCAACGATACTCCCAACAGTCCACACAAAGATCTTGCGACTAACAATGATACAACCCAGATCCACATATTTCTTCTTCTTCTTTTGTTCAGCTGGACCCAGCAACCAACTCTGCTGAGTCTCGTCCAATGGCCTTGACAGAGCTGCCCTGTCCAAGTCATTCAAGTTCCTGCTCCTATCATCATCTGTTGCCGAATCTGCTGCGTTTATCTCCAGGGGTCCTCCCCATGGATCTCTACCGTACATACTCATTCTTAAAGTTCCACCCTTTCTTCTTGTATTGATCTAGTAAATCACCTTCCTTTTGATTCTCCCTCAATTCAAGAAAACAAAGCAAAAATATAAAGCAAAGAACTGGAGGCGCCACCGACACTGTACTGACAGCAAGAAAATGCGGGTTATGTTACTCTCTCTCTTTCTCAGGAGTGAGGAGGAGAGATGGAGCGTGGGGATGCGGGAGGATATTATGAATGGTGGACAGCTGGGACTGATGACGGTGGAGAGTCAAGCAGTATCGTATCGTATTTCATATCATGTGAGAGATGGGTAGGGTTGGGTTTTATTTTATTTTACGTTTTTTTTAGCACGGAATTATATTTATTGAGTGTGGTTGCTAGGGTGACCAGTCCACTACTGGACAAGGACAGTCTGTCTGTCCAATGATGTGTTTCTAACATTTAAAGTGTGTTTCTACTGCGTTTCAATAGTAATTTTGAAGAAAAAAAATTATTTTTATGTTAAATTATTTTTTTTCTTTTTAATTTTTTAAGAAATATTATTTTAACATATTTAAAAAAAAAACATTTTTAAAAATAATTATAACCACCCTGCGACAGTAAATCTGTGGCGTATTTCTTTCTCACGTGGACAGTGGACCCAAAAAAACAACAACAAGAAGAAAAGTAGTTTGGCAAAGGAACTTGCTTTGCAAGAACTTCAAGTGGCTCAGACTAGATTAGGGAAGAGAGGAGACATCACTGTTGTTTGTGAAGTGGGGTTTGGTCTTGGTGTTCACTTGTATCATAATTTTTTAAGTGCTGGTGAAGGAAAAGATGCCATCCAACGACCGATGGTGAGCTCCTCCCTTTCCCTTTTTCAAGCGGACAAACTTTTTTTATTGTGAGGAAACCTTATTTATTGTAAAATATATTTTATAAATTCAAATAAATAAATAAAATCTTAATTATCTCATTTTTTTTTTAAATATATATTTTAATTTAAATTCAAGAATCACCTGTAATACAAATTATAATTTATTTATCATCACACCGACAAACCATTCGCGGGGCACATGCACGCATCTCAATGCTTTACTCTTCTGTGGATTTTTATATTTTAAAAATAATGCTAATAATTACCGCAATATCAAACCAGCTTTTTAAAATAACGTTTGTTGTTGACAATTGATCTCGATTTGAGACTGTTATCTCAACTTTCATTTTGCGAGTACCAAACTGCAAGAGAAGTCGAGTTTCCAGATGGGGCATCGTCGTCTATCTAACCACCGCCCGTTACCCACCTCCTCTCCTCTCTTTTTTCTCTTCAAGTTTCAACCACAACGTTTGCCGACACTTCAAGCTATGCTTTCCCCTCTCTCTCTCTCTCTCTCTCCCCTTCTCTCCCTCTCTCTCTCTCGTTAGGTTGCTTTGCTGGCGTGCAAAGTGTATACATTACTGATTTGGACTTGCGCCGATGAAAGCAAGGAGACCTCGTGAATCAGACAGTGATTTAACTTTAAATGTGTTTACAAACGAAAAATTACTTCAAAAAAATATTAAAAATACATTAAACCATTGCTATCTTACAAGAGAAGAAAAATCCTTGACCTTTCCACTTGCACCCAGATGGTGTTTGGACTCTTCAAGTAGGCCCAATGATCATCCTGTTTCACAGCTAATCTGGGGCCCCATCTGAAGAATAAAACGTTCATTATTGTGATGTTTTATTAATATATTGTTCTTGGAACCAAGACATCTCTTTTAATTATTATTTATTTTACAAAAAAAAAGGAACAATTTTGGCACATAGAGGTGGATGCTTGGGCTGCTGATTGTTCACTCAATACTCATTAATGATTGTGTGAGTTTTTCTTTATAAAATATGGGATTTTTAAATAGACTTAAATCTTGTCAACAGCTACTACTTGTTTTTTTGCCCCAACCACTGCATGATCACAGTATATCCTCACCACTGTATACTATCTAAGAACGTAATAATTAATACAAACAACACGTCATCAGCTAGCCTAGTTTTTTTTTATAATTCATGGTCATTGAAGAATTGGGTCTCATCTTCTTTTTCAGAAAATTAATGTTTGGAAAATACCATGGAAATCTTGATAAACTCATTTATGATTTCAAACAACCCAGAATCAATCCAAAAACCCAAAATCAGCTTGAAATCAAAATATTTATCAAGTTTAGATCTTTCATCACATACAAGTTTAAGGGAACATCACATGCAAGGTTGAGCTCTCCTTCTTGAATGGAATTGTTTTTTTGTACCAGAATTAAGTTTTAAGAATAATATGGGATCAGAAGTTTGTAATTCAAGAAATAGGAGAACCAGGTTCAATTTTTATATCTAATGTAAAAACTAACTTTTTTTCTTTGTTTTTTTCACTTTGGTCTTTATATTTCAATGTTGTCTTTCCTTAACAAATTTAAAGCAATTGACCTCTAATTTGGCAATGAAAGAATAAGATCATTCATGACCAAAAACAAAATTTACATAGTAAATTCACCAGTAAAATATGTCTCAGTCTATAGAGTAAAACTATACGGCGTTTACAACACACCTTTTAACATTTTATTTTACTAGATTATTGACGCAGAATACATTGTATTACATTACATTATGGGTCAAATCGAGTTATTTTTTAATATAAGAAAATCAAGTATTGCTAGCATGTTTTCTAGTTGAAAAAAAAAAAAATGTAAAGGTTCACTTGATGTGATTTAATCAACCTGACGGGTTTAAAAATAGTGTAGATGACTGATAAAAACATAAATTGATTTAAATAAAAATATAATCAAAATGACATTGAGAAGACACTATATTGGATTAATCCAAGTCAACACAAGTTAATGTGTCAAATTTGCAATCCAAGTGATAAACCATGATAACCTTTTATGAATCCTAATTCACAATCCACCTAATGTAAAATGATAAAATTAAAAGAAAAATAGAAAAGAAAAAAAATCACATCAACATGATTAACTTACTAAACTCGTGACTTGAATAATAAAATCGAGATAACTTCATAGAAAGCAATTTGAAATGAGTAGTGAATCCATTTCACAATCTATAAAATGTTAAATAATAATAAAAAATATCAATTAAAAAAACACAACGCATACAAAAATCTAGAAATAATAAATCCACGGTGCGCTAGGTGGATGTTCATAATGCAACCCAACAACAAAAACACAACACCATTTAGAGTTTTGTGTTTTCCATTTATCATTGGTTTGCATTATACCATAAGTGAGACTAATTTTTTTAATATAAGAAAAACATTCATGTGTTGCTAATGTGTTTTGTATACTAATAATAATAATAATAATAATAATAATAATAAACTCATAATATGATGTGTATTAGACAATGTTTTTAAAAAAATATTAATACAATGACATATTTAGTGATTTATTTTTCAAATATTGAGACAACTTATAAAATCGACCCAAATTAACTTGTCAAAATCTATGATTTGGAATATAAAATTATGATAACCTTATAAAAACACATCAAAATAAATTATAAAAATCACTTCATAATCAACCTAATCATAAATGATAGAATAGGAAAAAGATTAAAAAAAAAAAAAAAACGAGTCAACTTGTATTAACATGCCAATTTCATAACCTATGTTATGAGATTAAAATAACTCTATAAAAATAATATAAAATAAATTTTAAATTTTAAACCAACTAAATACCAAAGGATAAAATAAAATAAAAATAGTAAACATTGTAAAACATCACATGTATCAGCTCAAAATAACTTCATAAAAAATAAATAAATAATTTTTCAAAATTTTATTTTCAACAAATACAATGTTGAAGATTGAAATAAAATGAAAAAGAAAACTAAATTCATTAACTCCACATACAATAAATTGAGAAAAATTGTAAAATTTAATTATTAAATAATCTAATATTGAAAGGAAAAAAAAAAAGAGTTGTTAAAGAGTGAAATTAAAAAGAGAATACTCAATTAAAAAAGAACCTTCAAAAATTAATTTTAATCAACCTGACAGACTCAAACAGGTTATGGGTTCAAAAATTATAAAGTTCAATAAAAATATAATAAAAAAAGATAAAAAAAAATATTAATATAGTCAAAGACTACCATGAATAGCAAAAGGGAAAGAAATTCTTCTTTTCCTTTTGTATCCACGTTACACATCATTCGTAATCTCACACTTCCAGTTCTTTTTATTTCAAAGAAACCGAAATACAAAGACACTACCATTGAATATTTAGCTAACTGGTGGCTTCTGATCCCACCTTATATAAGAGATAACATGAAATGCATCCGTTCTAAAATTTTGCACAAGTAACAAAAATTAGTGATAAAGGTGATGAAATAATTAACTTCTGCCTTGCAATGCTTGAGATGCGGAAAAACACATCCTTCGTTTCTTTCCACAAAAACTTCTTGTAACACCAGAATCTCCAACAAGACTTCCCTGACCTCTTCCATTTTATCTTCTTGCATGAGATGACTGGTTCTCCATGGAGGTGAACATGAAATTCCCAGAAAACATTGCTTCTTTGTCTGCCCAATCAATTTAACAACTTAGTCAATAGGCATAGAACAAAAAATGTTACAAATACTAACACCCATTCCAGTAGTTTATCATGAATCTAAACAGGATCACATTCAAAAACTGGGAAGTACAGGCCCCCAACAAAAGATGTGACAAGAAATTGCATTTGCATTTATATTAGAATTAAAATAAATCCGATGTTTGCAAACTACAATGCTGAAACAACATATGTAAGTTGGAGGGTCAATGGTTCAATGTTCAAAGCCAGGTACCTGGTGTATGACAGTAAAGACAAGCACTGCTTTTGAACAAAGCGCCTATCCAATACATCCAAATGAATTGATGAGATGTGTGTGTGTGCGTGCCACATATAAATGAGCATGCTCGTGTCACCTAAGTTAGCAACTGAGTATATCAGCAGTTTCAAGATTCTTGATAACAAAAGTAAACTTTTTTTGGCAATCTAGAGCTGGCATGGAAATTCATCCCTCTTTCCTGAAAAATTTCCCACCTTCCCAGGTGTGTATCTCAGCAAATATTTAATTTGGCCAACACGTGATTTTCATAGAGCAAAGCACATAAATTAACTTTATGATCAATAATATGCCCTAACAAAATGACAGAAGTAATCAAATCATATCAGCAAAAGTACCAGTTAAGGAAAGACAACTAGCTTCATGGCGCACATACCTGGCCATTGCCTGCAATTATCAACAAATTAATTAGTTTCTCTTTGCATTCATAAAAAAAAAAAAAAAAAAAATAGATCATAAAGATTTTAAAAGAAAATGTCGTATAAATAGAGCTCCGTACAAATGAACTCTTTCATAACCATCATCTTATACTGATGGGCGTGCCAAAATGCTGGGCAAAGTAAGGACCAGGATAGTTGTTGACAACAACTCATTCAATAAACTGATAAAACTAGATTTTAACCCAGGCATTGCATAAAATTGTTCAAATCACTATATGAATAATCTCAAGAAGGGAAAATGTCTTGGTGATTTTATTTGATGCAATAAGAAAAAAAAAGAATTTATCACACCTTAATTATGGAGAATAAGAGTATAAAGACATTGATATTGTTAGTATATTACTAAATATATTTTTGTATTTTTAATTTTGTATTGATTTTACCAATGTTCAGTTCTTTCTAAGTTTATCAAATTAGTTCTAGCAATTCAAATCTGAAGGTATACTTTCTTATCAATAGAATTTTAATAAAAATAAGACGTACATATATTTGATTAAAAAGAATGACAGTACTCAATCCATTGCTTAGCATGCCATTATTTAGATCTCACATTAGTATGACCATACCTGGCATTTTAATTGAAGATTTTGTTAATATAAAGAGTAAATTAGACATTCGAAGAAGAATTATTTGTTAAAAATAACTGATGCCTGCTTTTATTATTTTTTTAAGCAAATCAATAGGATTTAATATTAGTATAGTAACAATCTGTGTAATACTAAACTTTTAAAAGGAGATAAGTGTTAAATTACCTGTAAATTATAATGCATATAAAAAACAAATATAAATAAAAGCCTTTGATACATTAACTATTTTATGATGTGAATAACTCATAAGTATACTATTGATTGATGCCTTGAATTGGTTTTTGATGGTAGCCTTCTATTTCTTGGTGTTGCTTTGAATTATATTTCACCATACTCCATTCCCATTGCGATCAACAACTTTGACACTCACAAGTGTGGAAAATCACTACTTATGGTGGTCTGGTGGCTTCTATTTCTCAAGTGATATCTAAAATCCCAGGGCAAGAAAGTCACACAATCTGTCTAGTCATACCACAGTGAAAAAATTAGAGATGAGAATATGCCTGGATAGCCCTTGATGCAGTATCATCTGGCTCAGTTGTACCATCATCTGAAAAGACATTCCTGCAGGACACAGCTCAAATGCATATTATATCATCACCTTTCTTCATTTTGATGCTTTCATATATATCTACATATACACATCACCTAATCCACGCACACTCATTTTTCATTGTTTGCATTCATATAAAAATTGGTCTCTTAGGAGGAAATATTCAAACATAAAGCCAAATAGTTTTCTGAACTTGAAAAGCAGGAATGGAAGCTTTCTGATTACATAAGGGATGAAAGAGGTCATCTTGTGTGTGTCATGGCTACACGTTTCTCTTCCTTGTAAGAGAATTAAACCTTGTCCATCTTGGAAAGTTCACTAAAAAAAATGAAAACCACTATATGGCAGAAAATATAATAATAAAGAGCTACTCATCCCTAGGTAATATCCTTTCCAAGCAAGCAGTTCCTTTTTTAAACAATTAACCACCACAAGTTTTTATTTGTTGACAGGAAGCAGAAAACAAAACTTCCAAAATATAGGGATACTTTTCCACAAATTATCAACAAATCAGTCCCAGTCTGACTTCAAACACAAGCATTATCCTAAACAGATAAGAGTACTTTCAAAATAAATACTTTTACCCAAATTATCATCAATCACCACCAGTTTCAAACTCATGAGAAAAAACTAAGGCCATGAAACTGATTAGTATAAGGTGCACGTATCAAACACAAGGGATAAGGAGGTAGTCGGGACATTGTTTAGAACAGCACAAGATCAACACAAGATACAGCACCCTGGCCAAAGATCAACCCAGTCTGGACTCAAACATAAGCAGTATCATAAGCAAATGGACTGCATAATATTGAGGTGATTGAGGATCTCCAATAGCCATCTAAAAGACTTTCATTGAATGACAAGAACATAAGGATTCTAGCACAGAACATATCCAGGGAGCATCAAGTTTCAATCTACAATACTACTGATAATTTTCAATGAAAAGCCTTCACCAAGTTCTGATGTCAGTCTTACCTCCATATCACCTTTGGAAGCTCATCCGGTTTAGCCTCAGGAAGCATGGCAGCGTCATAAGCAACAATATTTCCATAGAATATTTTCTCCAATTCTTTCATCCATTTAGTCAGAAGCAAGTTAACCTGCCATTACAAATGGGCATAAGCAGTGAGCGGAAAGGTTTTGACTACTTCTTGAGTCATTCACATTAATTGTCACCCAAAACCCAAACACCACAACCATAGGCAGGCTTCCCGTCCTATATGTTGAAGAAATACTACACACAAATGTAGTAAATGACTTCAGGTTTTACTTAGGAACTGGAATGGCATTCTAAAAATGGGACACGTAGTGATATGATCTCCACTTTCAAGAGCATGCACAATTCAGAACAATTTTGTGTGTTTTTACTGCATAGGAGAAGATGACATCAAGGATGCAGTGACATATGATGACTGATGGTTGCTTTATTCATCAGATGACAGAGAGCAAAAGGCTTATTTACTCATGTTTTCGACATGAAATTTGAGAGTTTAATGAGATAGCCAGTAAAACGATTATCCTTCCTGGCAACAGAATAAAATTAACAAAGCAGCCATATGATATGAAATGCAAGTTAAATAGACACCGTACCCCTGCTTTAGATACTCGCAACTCGACATCATGATTGTAAATCTCATATATGTATTGCCCGAATTCAACACCTTCTTTTCCCTCTTGTTTCAATCTTCGTAAGCAAAGCCACATGTGGAGTACAAGCAATGAGAATGTCATTTTAAATGTCTTCTCCAAGTTGAATACTGCATGAAAATAGAATAGTAAATTCTATATACCACACATTTTAAAAGTATAGCCCGAATTCTAAATGTCTGACAGTAGACAAGAGCTTGAGAATTTTCTCACCTTCATAAATGGCAGGTCTATCTACTTGTGACACAATTCGTCGGTACACCACATTAGCTCCTCGAATAGACATACTCTGTTTACTATAAAACAGCAACAACTTGAGCACAAAACGCCTGATTCCCTCATACTTCGGCTCTTCAATTCTGAGTGGAGAGTCCGGAGCCAAAGCCAAAGAACAAGGCTTAGACCGAAGTATTTTATCCAAACTCACCTGTTAACGAAAAACAAACACTTCAATCCCTGCCAATAAGTTAACTTGAAATCATTCACAATAACTTCAATCCCTCAGCCCCATTTTCATTCTTGTATCATCTGAACTGGAGAGAAATCAATAGTGAAAAAAAAAAAATTTATTGAAATTAGCAAATATGCAAACTTTACCAAGTGAAACACACACCCAATTCAAAAACAATCCACAAAAACCCATGATCACAAAATCATAAAAAGCTTAAGACTTTCAGAAAATTAAAGGAAACCTAAAAATGGGTTGCCATTAGAATCGCGTACATACCACTGAATTGCTGGGAAAAACCTTCTGTGACGAAAGAATTGGTGAAGCTGCCATTGCTGCCGCTGTGGCAGCCTTGGCATAGCTTTGGTGTGAAATAAATTTAAAGGCAGCATCTTTACTATTGTTGTTGTTTCTGAGTTGATGAAAGAAATGAGAACCAGCTGCTCTGCTGCATCTTGCTAACATTTTTTTAGCTCCTTTCCTCTGTATGGGCCAATTGACTATCTTTTGTTTTTTCTTCCGATACGTTTCCAAGCATCTGTTTAATTATTTTTCAGATTTCAGCGCTGTTACTAAACGGCCTAATTCATTCATTAACCCTTCAACATAAGAGCAACGTGGACCCAACTTTTACCATTGTTCTAAGCGGCAGCGTTTTGAATTCGGGCTGTAAATGGGTATTTTCCTCGCCACAAGCAAAGTTATTGAACTAATCTGGTCCGTGACGTGGTAAAAAACGCTGGCTAAACTCTAATCAATTTTAAACTATTTTTTTAATTATGTTGCTTGAAATAAAAAATTTAAATCAAATCAGGTTTTGAAACATCGAGTTAACGTCAGTAGAAAAATAGGTTAAACTTAGTTGATTTTATTTAAATTTCAATAAGACAATTAAATCCTCGTATCTATTTTCAAATGGCTTTAAGACTATAATATTGCTCGCTTTAAAGTTAAGTTTGCTATATATATATATATATATATTATTTACATCTTTAAAAAAAAAAAAAAAATATTAAGGCATTGCGAATTTGTTTTCTAACAAGATTTTTTTTATTATGAATTCAAAATTTGACATGCATTTAATGATTTTTTTTAAAATTGAGAAGAAGATATATTAGATGGTGATTTTTTGAAACAATATAACTATGATTTATTAGATTGATCATGATGACCCTATATCATATAACCCCTGTAGGAAAAAAAAAATCACAAAATCTAGTTATTATTTAATTCAATGTTGAATAATAAATTTTTAAAAAAATACAATAAAAAATATCTAACAAAAACAACTCTAGTTAAATTAAATTAGTTTGTCAAGTTCACGACTTGAGTCATGATACTAGGATAACTCAATATAAATCAAATAAAAAAATTATAAAGCTCACTTTCCAATTAATATAATATTCAAACATAAAATTAAAAAAATAAAAATTAAATCTAAAAAAGAAGTATTAAACTTGACGTCCTAAAAACATGGCATCCCTCTTTGCTATTTTATAGCGAGGCATGCATAAAAACCGCGCTAATTAAATACAACCCTCTTTCTCACATGCTAGCGCCACAAACTTTTTTCTTTCCCTCATTTCGGTCCATGACTTGGCAAAATAAGATGAGCATTTATTTTCACTTCAAATTCAATCACTAAAGCTTCAATGTCACCAATTAAAACTCTATAAATTAATTTTAAAAATATATTAAAATAACATTTTTTATTATTACCTTTAAGATTTAACTGTCATTAGCACATCAAAAAAAAAAATACATATAAAAGGTTAGAGAAAGCAGTTGAAAGCACAAAATATATATTATTTTAAAAAACTACTTTTATAATCTTAAAAACAAATTTGAAATCTTAACGAGTGCTTTAATTGAACTTGTTTTAAAAGTTATAAGAGCTCTTCCATTGTAGATGCCCTTGACAGAGAGTTCAGACTACTTTCGGCACATTTATTTGGGCAAAGGCTAGATCGGCGGCCTCGCCGCTGTCAAGTCCTGAAAAATTGAAAATCCCATCACTTCAGATTTCTTTATCTGTATGTCACGTTAATTCAATTAAAGTGAAGTATTTCTCTACTTCTAAAACCTGAACACTACAAGAACCACCGCCGGGCAACTCATGGCCAAACTTTCCTTGGCCACCGTATTTCCATACTTTAGAAGACATGAAAAGAATTGCTTCCATATATTATAGTACTGTTGCTTGTATATTAGTACAGACAAGCATCCATGGCTTGATAGCAAAATTCTTGCACCCAAGTACTCGACACCATGGCGCTGTAGACTTTTCCTAACCTCACAGAAACCAAGCAAGATTAAGCTGGATGGTTGGCCTTCTATAAATTCAAAATTGTGATGCACTCTTTCCCTCCAAACATAATATTATTACATACATTAGCTCAGCATAACTATATTTATCGTTCACTGACCAAACAAAAAATTGGGCACTGAATATGCAAAATCAGAGATATTGCCTAAGGCTTTCGCCACTCATGGACTCCATTTCCTTTAGAACATCCTGAGCCAGAGATTTAACAGGTAACTCCAAGTCCTCGAGCAACTCGCCAAGGAACGGGATGGTTTCAGGCAGGAAGACCAAATATTCTTCTTTCAAGTTATCCACAAGATATTTAACAATTCTCAGTCCTAGAATTCGAGATCGTATGTTGTCACTCCGAGTTTGCAACAATACCTGCAAAGTGACCACAGATTTAGTTTTCATTGCTTGCTTAAATAATTTAAATAGACAACTCTGAATTGAATGGAAAACATAAGTATATATATATATATATATATCTGGTGAGGGAGGGGAGGTATGTAAGCAGGTCAGAGAACGAGATTTAAGCAAGGTTGCAAGCAAGTAAAAGACATGAAAATAAAACCATAGCCCGTAAATAGATGACTTCACTGAGCAAACACAGACAAAACCATAATAATTGATCTGTTTTATTCGATCTATTCAGCAATCAAGAACAGGTAAAACTTGTAAAAAACTAACTGGAAACGAGATAAGATAACTGAAAAAAAGAACTACCAGCAACTGCATTTTTCTTTTGGTAATGAACAAACTCGTCCTAGATCCCTCACACTTAATTTTGCTTGTATGCATATAGAGGCATAGTTCCATTGGATCAGGTTATTTAAGGTCCACACTCATCTTGCATTGTGCATTTCAACAGATAATCATCCAAATTGAGGACCAACCTAGAGGCTTGATACAAGTGCGTGCAAAGAAGGAAAGAAAAAAACAGTCCAAGAGATCACCTCATGGTTCAGGGGCTTCCAAAGAAGATCAGTTCCTGCAGTAACTGCCATTTGACCTATACAAACTATCAACAATTCATCAACTTCTTTAACCGATGGGATACTTGGATGCTCTTCCAGTAACGCCGGTGGTTCAACTATAAGCTGTGATACAATGGGTTTTAACAGAACCTACAGATTCAAGCAAGTATAAATCAGTTAAAAAATGACAGTAAGGGAATGGATGCAATTATAATTCAGGACAGTCCTTGAAATAATATATTTTTTTTTTTTTGGGGGGGGGGGGTCTCACATTCAAATTACTTTGGGTACATGATTCGACAAGTTCGAGATGACAAGATTACATAATTAAAATTAAAACATAAATAATAAATATGCTTGAACCATAATGTTACAAAATTGGTTAATCTATTTATGCACTCGAGAATAGAAAAGTACAAGTGAAAAAGCTGTATGCAAAAACCATAGAAATTTAGTGATTTGCGAACCTGGAATTTTGACGAATCAAGAAACTTCCTGCTGCCAGTGTCATACAAAAAGCATTTATGCAAAGCGGAAATGACCACAGCCCTGAGATGCCAGCTTTTAAGTGTTAGGACACTGTTCTCTTTTATATCACTTCCAGCTTCCTGAATCTTAGCTTTCTTTTTCTTTTGAATCAAACCAGAACCTTTAGGCTTTACACTATTGGTAAGATGCTGAACACAACCCTCAAGCAAGTACTCAAAGTAAGTAACGAACAGAGACCTGCACTTGAGATGACATTATTTAGATGCTTGCTTCAAACAATTCACTTTACATTACATCTCTTTTACAGAAAAGTAGTATTCTTATACAATAACAAATCTTCAATCCCAAACTAATTAATTGGATGCTGAGACATCAAAACAAGTAGAGAATTTGCACATCTCATAGTAGCGTTTTTAGTGGAAAAAAACTTATGGAGAACATTTTCATGTAAGTTATATTTTCTTAACACGCAATAACTAAACAATGGTATCATAAAAGTTCCTTAATGTTTAGATGGCCAAACATCTAAGACTAGGACTGATTCGCTATAACACTAGCTGATAGAAAAATGAATTTGTTGCAGAGTTTTACAAATCCATCCAGGCAGGTACATGTTTAAGATTACAGTCTGATGAAATCACTTCTTGAAAGAAAAAAAAAAGTGTCCTTCAAACGCTAATGCAGATCCTAGCATAGAAATGATTTTAGCATGAAGTTGGATTTTAGCATGGAATAATTATAATTCAGGGAACAAATATTGATTGACAGAGTAGAAATCCATGGCTCAAAGTTCAGCTTCCAACAGACGAGAAAAATACAATACCAAGAGTCAGAATAATGTAATGACTGAAGCGAAAAATCCTGAATAAAACATGTATGTATTGACTCACCGATGTTTCTCAGCCAGTTTGTTTACCATACCATAGAAAGATATGGCCCTATCTATAACATTGTCATTTTCTTCTACATATGACTCAGCCCATTCAATACTTCTGATAAAAAGTGGCTTAAACATGGTCTCAGTAAGTTTCATTGTCAGAGCAATCATTGCATTGATAATACTTTTCTCAACAAGATCGATGTTTTGAATTGAAACAGGATGTTGACGACGAAGATCAAGAGCACGCAAGCAGAGATCAAAAATAGTTTCATTATAACCACCAATAGATGATTTGTCCATCGAACCAACTATGCTTCCAAGCATATCAAAGAAAACTGCCACACTTGAATCCCCAACCTCCACAGTATCGGGGTAAATCTTCAGCAACGGTGGAAGGGCAAGTCGAACCTGCATGGAAAAAAATCAGTATTGATGTTACTTGAGCAACAACAGATCATAATAGTTCACATTAATATCTGAGTTTGTCAAATCTTACAGGGATCTTCTCAGTAAGCAGCATCCGTACTGCATCAGCTTTCTGTCTCAGTTTCATTTTTGATCCTGAAGTGTACTCAGGACCATGCACCACGAGTCGTATAATATCTTCGAGATATGGACTGAGGAAACCACCCAGCTTGTCCACAACAGCTTCTAAAGTAAGAAGAATAGAGAGCATAAAAGATTCTTCAGGAAGCGACAGTGCAGCAGAGAATTTGCTAGATATTTTTATCACATTCTCCATTATTTGAGGAAGCTGAACAAATGCTCTTGGCCCAAGGGCAACAACTAGAGCACCGGTTGTTCGAAGGCAGCTAGAAGAAATAGCCAAGTTGGTCGAACAAATGCCTTTTGTGATAGATGGAAGGCACATGCTGAAGACAGAATAATTAGAAGAATATTTATGGGCCAAAACTTCCAGTGTGGAAACTGCTGACAGTTTCAAGGCAGTATCTGAGTCATCCATTGTATCATCAATTAGCCGAGCAATTTCCAAACACATCTGCTGAAAAGAGTCAAGGGTACACCCATCCACCTGGAACCAATCATCACTTGAACTTGCAATAGAATCTCTTCTTCCCTTGCGTTTCATTTTAATTGACTCGCGCTTCCTCAAAGTCTCAGAAAGAAGCCCAAGAGCCTGATTGCAAGAAAAGTACAGTGAAATATGTTACTAAAGAGTCCACCATTTAGCACACAGGTAACAAGTGAGGACTTGAATGGAACATTTATATAATGCACAAGCATGACATGAAACAGGTTTGACATTTTCAACACAATTTTTAGGCAAATACCTACAATGATAATTTTTTGTCCTTACATTTTTCCGCAATACTCAAAAAAAGAGGAACAAAGAGAGGCAGTGGAATTAACAGACGATGTTTTCATTTCTATTTGAGCACTTGATTTGTCCTTTCAGGGCCCTAGAATCAGGTTATTGATCCAAGTCCATTAAGAAACATGAAGATACAGTCCAAGGAGTGCACTAGAAACTCCCAAATGCTGTTTGCGTGAAGAACACATAACTATACACATCAATAGTACCTTCTTTTTCACATTTCCATCTGAATTGCAAAGCAAACTAATGATGCCTCTGAAGTATGCGGAGGGGATCATAACAGCTGTAGTAGACATCAAAACAGCACGCATAGAAGCTTTTAATTCCTTTCTGACTCTATCAGGCACATTTATTTGTTTTCTTCTCAAATCAATTAGTTGTGAAAGACAAACAACTTGCTCCAAAAGTTCTTGAAGGGTTTCCTGCAAGTTAGCACCACAAGAAATCAAATCATTTTTACTAGGTCAACATTTGTAGAACTGCTCCAGTTTCTTTCTCATTCAAATACATAACAGATGATATAAAAGACAGCATGGTGATAGTTATACCAGGAGAAAGCTAGATGACTACGCTTATCATATGAGACTGAAAAGTTGGGATGCAATGGCTATGTTCAACCTCTATACACATTACCAAGAATATCTCAGATCAATAAACAGTAGGTGAAAGCTTCTGAGGCCCCTACATATGATATTACAGCAACTACAATACACACACATCATCCGGTAATTTTGCCCACCTTCGACTCTGGAACTGCAGGAAATGCTAAACACAATTTATATATAAGTTCCAGAGTCAAAGGCGGGCAAAATTACCAGATGATGGCAAAATGAGAGACACGGACCATTCCAAAATTTACTCCAAACATTACTAGATCTATGCATAAAGTCTGTTTCAAGTGAAGAATAAGAACCTGAATTTTATCTGAATCCTCGCTTGATTTAAGTTTGAATGAGAATTCTGGATCTTCTAACTTGTGTAAAATAACTTCTGTTGCAAATAGCAATTCCATAAACATTTCTTGGCATGAATTGCCAGCTCCTATTAGTTGAAGCAGAGGAACAAGGGAGGGAAGCCAAATCCTGCATGAATATTGCTCACATATCTGAATTGCAAATGCATACTCCCACTCTCTCTGTGCAGAAGATGTGAGCTCATTTGTGTCATCAAGGAGGGAGAGTCCTTTCCTAGAAACTAAGGACCGGAAAAGAAGGGCAAGCAATGAAGCCAAGCTATTTTGTTCACCCAAAGTCCTGTAGAGAAGAATTTGAATTTAACAAAAAAACTGAAAAGAGCTGATAGGGGCCATAAAATTTAAGTGGTAAATAGGTAATACCTCAACAAGTACACAACGATTGACAGTCTCCTATGCTCAGCAATTTTGGGCAATACATTTACAAAAACCTGAAGAAAAATGCAGCCCAACTCAGATACTCAGTTTCACAGCAACTACATCCAATGCACAAGAGGAGGAGAGTGCATGGGAAAGCTAGTCTTGTAGATTACCTGGAGCAATTTGTCTGTGTTGCGTGTCTCAGCCAGCCAACAGGGGACAACCGCAGATATAAGATTCTCAAACACACGTTGTGAATGGCTGTCAATCTGTACATGTTCATGGGAAAAAACAACAATTAGCATGCAGTTCCATGCTAAACAATCTCAATAATATTTGGTTACTAAATTTGTTTACCCACAATAAGGCTATCAAACTATAAAACGAGGTTGAAGCCACGACTTTCTCAAAAAATACGTGTTAGTTTGAAAACGCTTTACATTTACATAAATCTCAAAATCCATTCCTTCAAACAAATTGCCTAGACAATAAGAGCACTCACAAAATAAGGCACTTCACAAGTTGTACATGAACTGTGCATATATGAACAAACCTGTGAAACAGTTGATTCTCCAGCAACGGTAAATATATCCAATATATACCCCATTATATTCCCTGGAACAACCTTTACAATGGATGATAACAGTGAAAATACATGGTTGCGGACGACTCCATGCTTGGCAGACCGGGCACACGTGATCAACATTTTGATATTGATCTTATTTGTTATGTCATCCTAGAATGAAGAAGGGAAGGGTTACACCAATTTCAAAGGAACATGCATGGAATCAAACAGGAAAAAACAGACACCATTTCTATCCAACCGAAAGAATTCAACATACCTTTAATGGAATAGCATTTTTTAGTGAACTGATAATATCTTCAAGTACAAGTAGAAGTGTTTGCTGAATGTAACAAATTGTGCTAGACCCAGTCTGAGAAATTCCATAAGAAGCTTTGATCCAGTTTTCATCTTGAGCAGGCATCCACTCATCCGAAAAGATTTTCTCCAGAAGTTTAAACAAGGGCCCTATCAGAAGCTCCCTGCATTCAATTGTATAAAATTTCCGAGAAAATACAGACTTCATTATATGGAATGGTAGAGCCATCAATTATTGACCATAAACTAATTATGAAGAATTAAGGTAAAATTATTTAAACAGACCTGTTAGCAATATCATTCTTGAGAATCAATATGTCAAGGAGGGAGCTTAGCAAGCATAATGCTGTTTCTACTTTACAAACCACATCACCATCTAGGGTGGATGTTTGATGTACTATAGATTTCCTTTTCTTCTTTCCGGATGCAGAACCACCTATACAACTTTCTTGTTCGAATATGAAATTGAGTGTATGGACTACTGTAGAGCAAGTAATCTGCATTATCCAAGAATGTGGCAATCAAATATCACAAAAACAGTTTGCTTTGCATACAATCACATGTTCCAAACATCTAAAAAAAACCCAAAATAGCATTAAATAAGCTAAAGAAAGCCAAGTAAACATGCTAGAGAGTAAAATATGAGCAATCGAGTTCAAGTGGCCCCAATGTAATTACTCCCAGCTCCCATGAGAATTTATGTCAACCATCCAGGTTTGTAAGAAATTTAGATTTTACAAAAGATATACCAAATTCAATCTAATAAATGTGAAACACAGACTCTTATACTGTTCCAACATGGCATGCATTAATAAATATGTGATCCTTAAAGCTCATGTAATAAATAACTTATCTATCATATGTTAAAGAACAACCCACAAGGTCATGGTAACAACAAGGTCTATCACCACCAACATCATACATCATACAGTTGTTATTGGCTTCATAATCAAACTCTCTAGCTAGTACAAGGCTGATCAGCATACAAATGTATGTGTGCTAACAGAAGTAGCAAGAACAAGCATTAGATAAAGGGCCTTGTTAGTTTAAGCACAATCCACTAAAAGAGAAGGGTAAAATTGAAGTATGCAAAGAAGAGAACAGACATTTAAGCGCATCAGGGCCTCTCTTGTTGCATTTTGTATATCACCATTAGCATTGCGAAACAAAATCACAAGCTCACGAAATAGAAGCTCCTGCACAGCACAAAAATATAATAAAAAATAAAAGAAAGTATAAGGTTCTACTCCACTTAATAAAAATCACGGGCAAACCAACTGAAAATCACATTGATCTTTCATAAATTTTCCTAATGGCATTGAACATTTTAGAAAGATATATGGAACTGCTACAAAATATGTTTAACAATACAGAAATTACTTCTATTTTGGACGAGACTTTTCCAATTCTCTAGTGTCCTCAACTTCAAAAGACCAGGTCTGACCTCCACACTACTTATTGCAATATTTTTCTTTTAATAACGGAAGAGTTTTCAACAGAAGCATGTTTTCTCCATGTTTCCAAAAATAGATGGTCAACATCATTTTAAACTGAATTCTCAAGATAAATGCACATTCCCCTTGAAATGTTAAATTTGGCCAACATTACCTTGAGTCAAAACCAGTTTTACAATAAATAACCCAGTGACAGCATTCACGCATATTCTTCTGTTGTTCCACAACCCTACTTAAAATAATCATCACATCAATGTAGCATGAAAAACAGTAATTAGTTGTCTTAGCTTCAATTTGTTGCTCTGCCAAAGCAGACATTAAAGCATATCCATAGCAGACATCAATTAGATAGAGCTGGGTTTTGGAGTTTTAGCTTTGTGCCTGTCTGTAGTTTCTCTTTGTGTTTTTAAGCAGGAAATCTCACCCTCCTACTTTGTAGTATTTATCCCATCACCTCTAATAGAATTTCTTTTTCTTACAAAGAAAGAAAAGAAAAGGGAACCTGTTTTTCAGTTGTCAATCCACTGTATAATGGGGCACTTAGCTTCTGCAAAACAGTAATGCAAGGTTCTATAATGGCAAATTCTTCAGAAGAGAGCCCATCCAGCTGGAAGAATAAACAATAACAGGCATTAACAGCAAAGAGAAGACAGGACCATTAATATCAAATTATGTCTGTCCAAACGAACTATTAAAAGCTTCTTACTTGCAGGGCTTTTAATAGATAATCTTCACAAGCATGCCCCTCCTGTAATGGAGGCATGGCACAAACCTAGTACAGGAAGATAATGGGATTGGCTTTGGGCAAAACAGATGATTATACCACAGGAAAAAAAATCGAGAAACATGTCTATGCATTTACCTCCAATAAAAGGCACATGATCTTGACTTCAGTTTTGGACAATTCCTGGGATAACCTGTCCACCTCAAAATAATATTGACGGCGTCTTTTCAGAAGTCGAGACAGCAATGACTCGGCTTCTTTAATATGCAGTAATGTGCTGCCCATTCCTTTAAGCAAAGATATAATCATCATCTGCCAAAGGCGCACCCAATCAAAAAATATTTCCAACTAGGAAATCCTACTATTCAAAAGAGGGCAATTATGACACCTGTACTAAAGAGTTTTAATAGAAAAAATGGAAAATGAAAGAACAATCAAAGACCAGTTCAACAAGGAAAAAAAGACAATAACAGGGCAAACCTTTGCGAAAGAGGAAAGCTGAAGTCCAGACCCCAAGACAAAGGCAAGAATCTTTTCTTTTGAAGATTGATCAAATCTGAAATGGTATGTTAGGTATTAAAAATCAGTACGATGATCATGATGAGAGCTATTACAACCTAAAGAATCTTACAAATTGATCACAAACCAAAAGAGAATGATAAGAAAAATTGTTTGAGCTTCATAGCCATGATGAAGCATTGTATTAGTTACGAGATTAAGATATGTAAACTCTATGTCAGTCTTAAGCCTGTTTAATATGCAATAGCATTTGGCACAAACATTTAAATATCAAAGATACAGCATAAAAACACAGACTGATGATTCCAGGTGCTCAGGTATTGTTTAAAATAATTTTATAGCATAAAAATGTTCAGAACTCCAACTTCTGACTCCGTCCACAAATTAAAGAGAAGGAAGAAGTGGAATGTTTTATTAGTCAATGGTAAACACATCAGATCATTATTAGGAGAAAGGGGGAAGACTTTGGGGGGAATGATAAATCATGAAGATTCAGAAGAGGCCAGGTCAACTCATGCCAAAACAGCAAGACAAGGTTGTTTCCATATCAGCCAAGCATCCACAGGCTCACCTTAGCCTGACCTTACAATTTACCAGCTACCTGACATAAATCTATTGCAGTTATTCTATCCAAATGATCAAATTTATACAGTAGATTCAGGCATAACAGCACAAACATAAGAAATTACCTTTGTTCAACATTTTGTGGTACCAGAAGGCTATTCCTGGATGAGCCAAGCAAGTAGCACAAAAACGATGGTAGAAAATTCCTGTCCGATAATATAAGTCTTTTTTGTTGCACAATCAGGCCCAATAATTCATCAAGAAAATGACTCCAATTTGCATTGTTCCCTGTCATTTATTCTGTTCAGAATATATCTGTACAGCTGAGAAAGACAAGGACAACCTATATGAAATTTAAAATCACCAGAAATACCATTTTTCTTGCTTAGATAGTCAGCGCGATGTGACAAAGTAGATAACCCTTCAATGCAGCCCATGGAAGCAACCCTGAGATCCTGAAAGAAAGGCGTTGATCTCATGGAATCAGACTATGAATGTATATACCACTAACCCAGCAAACAATTCAAATGCTAATCAGCATGTTCAAAACGATAATAAGAATGCATGAGAAGCATCAAAGACCAAGAGGGTTTGAGAAAAAAACCTGACTATCAGAGGCAAGAGGAACAAGAAGCGAGGGGAAATTGAATAGAAGCTGAAGCAGCAATCTATCGTCAGGTTCCGAGCAAAGGAATGCAAGACAATGAAGGCTCTCAACTTGGACGGCAATGGAAATGTCTGCAAGATGAAATATCCTGGATAAGAAGATGCCATTGTTGCTAGAGACTCAGCTCATTCAACAATTACTGTCATAGAACCTCAAGAATTTACACCAACTAGAAATCTATCAGGGAAACTATTTCACAAACAGAACAGAGAAGCAAGACATAAAACAGTGTCAAAATGGTTCATGGGATGGTAACAGTCTTGGTGGTGGGACCATAACAGAGTAATGGCACCACATCCTCAATCATTGAACTGTATATGTATAACATCACGAAAGAGAGAACAATAGTTGGGATGAAAGACTTGATAACATTAGAAGAAAATAGAACCAATCTTTTAACACCATAAATAAGCTATTACTGACTTCTAGATTAAGTAAGAATGATATATCGAGTAATGCATTAAGTAAGCCAAAAAATTACCTTCGTTAGTGTAAAAACCAGACAGGAAATCAATAGGAGAGATCTTGCATTTTGTAACAAGGTAATGAAGATGCTCCTTGAAAAAATGCTTGGACTGAGAGTTCGAGAAAAAGACAAATAAATCTGAAAGTCTGTTGCCAATCAACTGCTGATTGTCCTCCTGAGAATGTAAACATTTACACTTTTAATGATTGTCTTGTATCCAGGTTAAAGTTTAAGGATTCAAGACCTAGCCACAAATAAATGCAGTGGGGGGGAGACACCACCAACCAAAAAATATCTGGGCCTACCATTGAAGTATAAGCGTCCAGTAACCTCCAAAAGGTGCAGATTAAGATATTAGTATTTAATGCCTTAAGATCAGTGTCAAACAGCTGGTCGAGGAACCTTCCACAATCCCATTGAATCATTTCATTATTGAACTGTCAGCAGGTAGATACCAAGAAATGAGGAAAAGCACAACCAGAATTGAAAATCAAACTTAGGATACACGGTAAGAAACCATGTCAACCAACCTCATTCCCAGAAACAACTGCTGCAGAATGCAGCCCCCACTCGGTCTTCAGAAAAGAAAAGAAAGCTTCAAAAAGTGCTGAGAATTGCTCGTTCTCTATCATGCAAGAAAAAATAAAACCAATTCTTGTCACAGCATTTCTGGAAAGTAAAATCACTAATGATATAGACACAAAAAACTGACAGCGACAACAGTCTCATTAAACAAGATATAAAAATGATAGTTGATAACAAACAACATGACGGAAACCAAGGATTCAGCAATAGAACTAATGTAGGATGTAGCACTGAACTAGTAACTGAAGACTGTCAGGGCAGATGACGTCCAACTTGGTGCCTGACAATTAAAGGGTGCAAAAAGAGACCTTGCTGTCAGACCTGAAGCGGATCCAATATTTCAGGCCATGGCATGGTGATATTGAATCCAAGACCTGCGCGATCCAGCGCAGTGTACAAAAAACAGGCCAATATTAGTTGATAAATTGCAATAGCTGGCATCTTCCACATTTATCAGCCATTTTGTCTAGGAATTTACTTAACTTCGGGAAAACTTGGCCCACTAGACATGAAGACTGCTTCCTAAGAAAATGTGTTTAAGAACCTTTACATTCTTCTTGTGGAGAGCTTCGATTGTGAATTGTGCCGAGTTAAAAACAGATAATATCATAACTATGTGAAACAAGCACCTACACATAGTGAACTCTAAGGAGAAACCTCAACATGCTGATACAACTTGCCTAAGAACATTAGTACATAGCCTTGGCAAGCACTTCTATTAGACAATCCCTTACATCATTATCATCTGCCTTCAATCCCCCTAACTGTGTCATTCCACGTCAGCAAATACATCATACGGAAATCTTACTACCAAAAAGCAAGCCACTCAATAGAACATTCTTAGGGAGTAGCTTTACAATCCTCTTAATTCTGATGCCACCATTTTTCTCTACTGCTGTTCAAATTCCAGGTTTGAAAAAAAAAATTGGCAAATTTCTATGCAAGACAAACAAGAAGTCAAAAGTGAAAACAACAACCAAGCTTCAAACCCAAACTAGCTGAGGTCAGCTATATGGATCCCTTTCTCTATTCAGCACGATCATTGGCCAAATGTGCCTTAATATATAGCTCAAACTCAAAATTAGGTCCAGTTTGGAGATGTGGAAGTTGATAGAAATACACTTCAACAACTAGCATTCCATACAAGTTAGACAGTGGTATGAGTCTGAGGGGAGACACTGTTCTTACAAAAAAGTACAAGCATAAAAGCAAATTGTTATTTGCCCAAGGACAGAAAATATTCTTATATCAGAGGAGGAACTTACTATTCTTTGTCCTAAGAAATGATTGCATCAGAACCAAGAACAGAAGCGTCTTCGAGACAGTACAGTCACTGGAGCTGTCGACAAGCCAGGGCATATACTCACCTGGGTGCACTGAGAGTGTTTCTGCCAAGCCATTAACAATCTTCATGTTGATCGAAGATATAACTTCCTGTTGTAATTTCTGCATTTTTTTCTCCAAATTGTAACATGCAGGTATTGGCTGATACAGTCATAAATCAAACTTCAAATAATGGAGTTACAGAAATGAAATGAGGGACTGGAAAGAAAAAAGAATTTCGACCTCATTTACCACAATTTTCTCAACCACAGAAACCTACTAGACACCATGAAGAGACCTAAAGGTCATCATCTGACTAACACAGTGAGATAGCAATTGATAGACCCCAAAAATATTAATTTGTTTCAACAAATAACATCAAGAGTTCATGTTAAAGACATTTTAAACTTGGCAACAGGATAATTCTTGGATACCATTCTTTTACTTGGCAACATTAAATTAAATATCCACAACCATGATGAAAAAACAGGCAAATATACAAAATCAAACACCACAATAATGAATAAAAAAATTGAGCTATATTATCAAGTTTAATCATGTCAGAAGAAAGGGAAGAAAACAGAACTCGAAAAAACTTACCAACACTTCAGATGAAACAGTAGTGAGATGATTATAAAATGGCCACTTCACTTCTTTCACTAATTCCAAGACCTCCAAATTTAGCCTCTGTGTCTGCTTGTATAACTTGGAGAAGTCAACAAATAACAAGGATACATATTGCTTGATTGAAACCAAAATGGTAACAACGGCACCAAATATTGGACATAAGAATAAGAGAAAAGAAAAACCTTTTTAAAAATTAGGAGAAGAGGAAACATCATGGCAGCAAGTTTCTTTGAATAATCAATCTGATCATGAAAGGTTGAGACAGCAGTCTTCAAAAATGCAATTGCAACATCATTTGCTAAAGCAGATTTATCTGATGCACCTGCAAATGTCAGAAATGAAATAAGATTAGAAATTGTGCTGGAGCAGCAATTTGTAAGGGTCAAACTACGTTGTCCACAACCACCAAGATTCAAACCAGTAGTCGAGTTTCAATTAGTGGAGCAAAAAACTTATATTATAAATGATGCAGAATGGGAAGGCCAAACAGTTAATCAAATATACAAGAAAAAGCATTCATGAACTAGTCATACATACCTGACCTTAGGGTGCTAACACATTTTGTAAGCACGCCATCTAATGCTTCAAGAAGATCATCAGGATTGATGATTCCAGACAATCCTTTAAGAGATAAAGCTGCTTGAACAACTGTCAGGTCATCATCACGAAGTTGGCACAATACAGCATCTTGAATGGTTACAAGCCTCTGAATCACATGCAAGTCAAAAGAAAAATCAAATACTTTTTTATAAATGAACCTGGAGGATGTAACAATTTGATGGAAAGCATGGTTCTAGAAGGATATCACATGCTATCACACTCACCAAATCCAACCAATACAGAAAAGACTATCTCTCCTAATATTGACAAAATTTGTAAAGAGTTTTGTGGAATGCAGAATTAAGTTTTAGAGGGAGAAAAGACTACCCTGAATGTATAACACCATATTGCACAAAACATTTTATAAAAAAGAAACAAATGTTGAACATCAGAGCTTGGCTTAAAAAAATCAAAACAGACTGGCGGAAAGAACGTTGTATCAAATTAAAAAAGAAAATTGTATTTCTTGCATAAGAGTATCAGCTATTCACGTGATCAGAGTATATAATTCCAGCAAAGAGTAGAATAATGCACAGTATCTAAGAATCAGGGATTAAAACACTAGGAGGTGGAATGGTCAAGTATCTTTATCCCTGAAAAATAAAATAAAAATCGCTACTTATGTCAGGGGTACTATACAGAGTGCATATATCCGCCACCTTGAACAGTGGAAACAACATGGAAGAAATAAAATTAAACACACCAAAAATTACCTTTGAATCATCAGCCATGTTTTTCAGATCAACATGTCTGTTTAAACCGGACAACATAGCACGCCGGACCTCAGCCTGTAGGAAATTACAAAAACATAAGAAGGCCTAGCGATATGCAAAATGGAAACAACTGCAACATGACCTATTCCACAAATGCAATCCTGGTAGATAATACCTTTGGATGGTGCAGAGCAAGCCAAATTTTAGAATCAGAGACGGAAGTTGGCATATCCAAGTTCCCATCCAATATTTTGGAAATCTCAAAAACTGCATCATCATTTTTGGAATGTACTTTGGTGTCCTATACAAAAAAAATGGACCAACAAAACATTGAGAGAGAGACATATAGAGCAGGAGAGAGTGGGGGGGAGGAAGCTAGTCACAGACCTCCAAAAACTTCTGAACAGCTTGATGAAGTTCAAATGGGTAGATTTTATTAAGAACCATCAGAATGTCCTTTGCCTGGCTTCCTGGGAAAAATAGAACAAAAGAGTCAAATAAGTGGCACTATCAAAAAAATAACCATGACAGAAATTGAATAGTTGCTGAGAAGCTGAAAAAAGAATTGAAGTTCAAAAAATTCTTCATTGGTGTGTCTGTATAAACAGGTAGCCAAAAAACAAATCCAGCACATGTTCAAATAACATACCAGATTGAGTTGATGAGTTGCTATTTTTCTGTGACATTTTCATGCAAGACAAGAGGACCTTCGAAACAATACGATCAACAAAACTCTTTATGGGAACTGTCTCTAATATGGATACCAAAACATGATGATATGTATCATCAGAAGAACTGCGAAAGAACAACAACAGGTTCAAAAACAATAAGTAAATGATGAAATACATCTGCAAAACTTTTAAGAAATTAGAGCAGTTCACACCTGTTGTCAACCAGAGCTTCCAAAAGCACAACAAGAAATCTATCAATATTGAACTCCTTAGAAAGTCCAATAAGAACCCCAGCTATTTCCCTTCAAAAATGTACCCCCCCCCCCAAAAAAAAAAAAGAAAAAGAGAAAAAAAAAGGACAAGTTAATAAGAAAAGTTAACAAGATACTAATACAAGAGTGCAAGACTTAATGCAGTTTTGCAATGCTCACACATTCAGGCAACAAAAATGTACCTGGTTTCCTTCAAAATCTCCAATACCTTCTTTGGGAACACATCGACCGATTGCAGCTGACATTTTTTTTCAAAACAATATGAGAAGTAGATAAGAATGAAAAGAAATATGCAACAATACAAAGGAAAAATGTTTGACATTGGAGAGCACATTTGCATAAAGGAGCCCCCAACCTGACCAAGTACGCAATTAGAATAATTCACAATATCCATCAAAATCATATTTTAAACAATGTCAACTAGTTATATTAGCCAGAGTATTAGGCTATACCTCTAGCACAGTTTCAGAAACAAAGATGTGCAAGAAGGTAACTTGTTGGTAATGTACACCAATGAATGAAAAAACAAGGAGAAATGAGTAAGAAAACTAAACCAAATCCATCTTTTTAAAAGCACTAACAGCAACTAAAGCACAGAACAATATATGAAAAGAACACTACACAAATTGATATAACATCAACAAATGTGGAAATCAGCCATTGCATTGACATAAGCATGTCACTGACACAACAATATTAGATGAAGAATAGTACCTGAACGAGATTTATTAGAGCCATAACTGACAATCGAAACCATTGCAGATCAGTTGACTTGCTTGCATCTTTCTCAACTATCTCAGCAATTGATCGCATCAAACTTTTGACTAGTTTTGGAGACAAGGAAACCTTATTTGCTAGTAGACAAACAATCATCAAAGCAGCAGCCTACAATGAGGTAAAAACATAATACACCTTAAAATCAAGAGCAAGTGCGCAAGTCAAAAGAACGAGATAACACATTGTCCTCCCTGATTCCAAAGCAGCACTTTCAAACCTCACCTTATGATCTGAAACTCCTTTGCTGCCAGGCTGAAGTCCGGAAATAACAAATGGAAGGATTCTCTGCACAATATCTGTATTGACTGTTGTTATAGAACCCAATACCTCTATGACCACTGCTGTGCAAAAGCTGACAACAGGCCTTGATGACTGGAACTTCTTTGCAGGAGATGCCTGCAGCAAACCATTCTATAATTAAAACATGCACAATAAGATAGTAACCATATGCAAAATAATCAAAACCCTCACATAGTTGCACAAAGCCTCCAAAACTCCCATATCTCGAACACACTGCTGCACCATGACATTTCTTGGTGGCGGTGCACCTGATGCTTTTACACCATCCAAAAACTTCCATTTACCATTCCTACACCGGGGGAGGAAAGAAGTGGAAGAAGTCAAAATTCAAAAAAGCATCACCAAGCTATTTGTATCCTTTCAATGACTTACAAAGAATCCACCTCCCCACCTTGTATCAATCAACTGAACTATTCGAACAAATACATGAGTATCATGGTAAGGCAATGAACATAAAATCAAATCCTCAAAATTGTACACATGTATCCTGCAAATTCCAACCATTTTTCAACATTAAAAAAAACACAGCTAAATTCAACAATAACCTTAAATTAAAACCTCAAACGATACTTACTTGTATCTTCGTATCAAATACTCAAGTGTCCTAAGTGACGCAAGCAATTGAAGATGTCCAGATAGTAATCTCAAATATGAACTAATAGTCGTGTTAATATGTTTATTTTCCTCCCCATTCATCAATTCTCTATCCAACTCTTTACTTTTATGACTAAACAAATCATTTTTATAGTTCTTGAACCTTTCATCCGTGCTTACAAGTACTTCCAAACCTGTGAAATTTAACAAACAAAACAAAACACATTTGATCAAACAAAGCAAAACATAAACTAAAAAAACAATATTCTGCATCATCCAAAAGAGTGGGGGAAAGGCACACTTTGTGCCAAAAATTTATATTAAATGCAGCCAAAAAACTATTTTTCTCATATTTAGCAACCAGAAGCAAAAAAGATATCCCACTTTATACCAAATTTTCTCAAGAAACAAACTAAAAAACTCTGAAACCAACAGCCACAAATTCATTTTGCAATTGAAAAGAAAGCCAACTTAATAACCAGCCCCTGATCAAAATGTGGCAAAAATAAACCAACTTTTCTCTCAAACTCACAATAAAAAAAAAATACCTTATACCCTTTTATCTCGACAAACAAACAGAAAATCACAGGGCCAAAACAACCACAGCTTTTTTTTAATAAAATCAATCTAATGAACAAAACTTACACAGTACCTACAAACCTGTGAAATTAAGGGGCAACACTTAAAATATTTTACATGAAAACGTTTTCTTAATTTTCCCACATATGTTTCATTTATCTTTCAGGAGAAAAAAGTAGCCAAAAACAACCGCAGCTTCTTGTAATAAAATCAATCTATTTACTTACAAGTACCTAAAAACCTCTGGAAACATTTGTCTGGAAAAAATTTTACATGAAAACGTTTTCTTCATTGCCCTATGTTTGTTTTCGTCAACTTAATTTTACTGTGAATCTTTGAACTTAACTCATTTGTTGTAATATAATTTCGTCTTATGAAGTTCCGTAAAGTACTTTATATACATTAATCCACTCACAATATCATTCGATTACAACCACCATCTCACCACAACACCTTCACTGCCACCAATCCACCAAAAGAAAAAAAAAAGCACTTCATAATACAATTTCGCGCAAAACAAACATAAAACTATTTCGTTATGAAAAAACAATATTTCATTAAAAAAGTATTTCGTAATTTGAATATCTAAATCCTAACTAAAAATCAGCTAAAGAAATTTTTCTCTGATATTTCGTAACCTAAAGCTAAAAAGAAACTGAAGAGCAGCAACTGGCCCTAGGAGAGTCAAATTGAAGTAATTAAAGTAAGGAAGTAACAAACCTGAAAGTGCAATATCAAGTATAGTATCGATATCAAGATCAGCAGCTTCTTTAGGATCGAATAAAATTGAGGGTCGGGTGATGGGACGTTTTTTGGACTCCAAACCAGTTTGAATCACTGACCGGATTGCTTGTAATTGAGAAGATATACTTGTCGTCATGCCTGATTACAAGGAGAGAGTCTTGTTAAGGAGGCGTTCGGATAAAACCCTAGAAGAAGGGTTTAAGTAGAAGCGGACTGGCGGGTTTTGCTAACAGACTGGGTGAGGGGTTTAGGGTTTTTGTGTTTGAAGATGGTGGGCAAGCTGTTGGAAATACTTCTGTCTTGTTAGGAACTTTGTCGACCATACGGCGTCGTTTGTTATTGAAGCCCGCAAACTGGGACCGTGGTCCGTCTGACCAGAAGCAAGGGTAATAATAAAGCCCAGCCCATCATATTCATGGACTGGTCCTCCATTAGCGATGGTAAATCGGCCGAACCCAGGGGATTCCCATTTTGAAAGTTTTAAAATACAATAAATTATCATGGGCCGTAAAATAGTTACTACTGTTTGAAGATGGTTGGTTCCTCCAGATGCATGAAAAAGCCGAAACCAGATGCCCACCTGTTTAAAAACTCAAAAAAGAGAAATGCACTTTACTTTACTGCCGAGTCTCCAACAGTCAAAACAAAAAAGACGTCTTTCTCCCCTCCCATCTACTCGAAAATTTAAACTCCAAGGATCGATACAGGCGCTAGCATTGCTCGGTCGCTAAAAAAAATGATAAGAAGTTGGCTGATTTCAGAACTTGGATCGATAGGTACAGCTTAAAAAAAGTGAAAATGGAGTTTACTGAAGCTTATAAGCAGACGGGTCCTTGTTGTTTCTCTCCTAATTCCCGTTACATCGCTGTCGCTGTCGATTACCGTCTCGTGATTCGCGACACACTTTCTTTTAAGGTATTTGCGACCCTTTTGATTTTTCTGTTTGGTTTTAAGAAATTCGTGGTGGATTTTCGGTGTTGGGCTGTGTTTGGATGCTGAGAAAATTGCAACAGGAAAAGGTTTTGTTGGGTCTTCTTTTCTTGTTAGTGTCAGTTCAACTAACCTTTTTTTCATTTTTCTTTTTGGGTTTAAGAAATTTGTGGTGTACATTGTGCAATGAGATGTGTTTTGATGCTGAGAAAATGCTAGAAAATTAGTGTGTGGTCTTTTCCTCTTTCTTGCTAGTGTGTCAGTGGTGTAAGATCGAGCGAGAGCGGCGATGTGTTTTGGTTATATAATGTGGATTCCTGTTTTGTGAGACTTCATTTTTTGGTTATTGTGAGAAAATGGAAGTTTGTTTTCGGATATTATTTTTTTTGTGTGAGAGTTTTGTGTGAGGGGCTGTGCTTGGATCCTTAGAGATGTGTTTTAAGAACAATAGCTTTGATTTTTATTTCTTTCTTATTTTCTTGTTAAGATTTTTCTTAAAAAAAAATTGTAGCCATTAGAAAGCAACTAAGAAGGAGGGTCAGCCCGCTACAAAACCCAGAAATACAAGGAAATGATAGCCCTTTTCATTTACTTTTATTTTTTTAATGCTAACAAGTGAAACTTACACAATAATACATTAGAGGGACGAGAGCTAACTGTATTAAAAATTCTGGCATTCATCTCTTTCCAAATAAAGTAGATAAGCCCACATCAAGCTAGTCTGAGTGCAGGAAAACATTTCTTATGCAATATCTTTTTAGCATAATCACGCTCCTCAGCCCAATCATCTCCCTCTCTTTGAATGGTTTGTCTTCATTCCCCTGACTGCAGAAAACACGTAAAGGATGGTCTTTCCAACCTAACTTGCTTGGCTTTGGTGAAAAGTTTATCCAAAATGGCTAATCAAGCAATAAAACTCTGCCTTGCAATATGCAGAGCACTCCACAAAAGATAACACCTGTCAGTTCTACTGTTTTTCAACCTGGATGGGTATTCCCCATTTAAGTGTACAGCAGCAACTTTAGGGAATGCCTGTTTCATAAATGATTCTTGAGCCACCAAAGAAATGCCGCTTTCCCGTTGCCAATCACATGCCCTTCTCGTTGCCATTCACATGCCCAAAATGATTCCACACAGTAACAAACACCAAATTTTTAAAGCAATACATGCAGTGTTCCGCTTCTTAAACTTTAGGGAAGGAGATTTGATTTTGTAATGCGCATGGCTTGTTTAGTTACTTGGAAAATTTGTCAAGAATTCTTTTGCAACCATGTTAATTATTTTGGTCTTTGTCTGCTCAATATTAACTACTGAAGTTTATTAATTGAAGCTATTAAAGATGGGATATTTGGTGAGATCTTGCATTGTGTTTTATGATTTGCAGGTTGTGCAGTTGTTTTCATGCTTGGATAAAATAAGCCATATAGAATGGGCAAATGATTCTGAGTACATCCTTTGTGGTCTGTATAAAAGACCGATGATACAAGCATGGTCATTGACTCAACCTGAATGGACATGCAAAATAGATGAAGGTCCTGCTGGTATTGCTTATGCTAGATGGAGTCCTGACAGCCGTCACATACTTACCACTTCAGATTTTCAGTTGAGGTTAACAGTTTGGTCGCTTTTGAACACAGCATGTGTTCATGTCCAGGGGCCAAAGCATGGCTCTAAAGGGGTTTCTTTTACTAAAGATGGGAAATTTGCTGCGATTTGTACAAGGCGCGATTGCAAGGATTATGTAAATCTACTGTCTTGTCATACATGGGAGATAATGGGTGCATTTTCTGTTGATACATTGGACTTAGCTGATATAGAATGGTCACCAGATGATAGTGCTATTGTAATATGGGATTCACCACTTGAATACAAGGTAATATAACTCGTTTTGTTTTTGCTGCTTTTACGATGTATCAAGAGTGCTTGACTTATAAGCATGAAGGGAAGTAAATGTTGGGGTGAAGTGGGTGCATATATTGCACCCTTCTAATTTCGTAATGACGGTTTGCATTTTATGATAGTACACTGCCAGGCATAGAAAATGTCTGCTGTTATCCAATTTAGGTCTCATGGTTTATGCCTATGCAACATTACACACAAGCTCCACATTGTAATATATCTCATGGTTTGCCCGTGCCCAAGACTTCATGTTAACTTTGGCATTCTCCAACATCGTGTCCTTATCTTTAAGACCTAGAGCTTATGGCTGTTGCAATTCAATACAGGTTCTAATTTACTCCCCAGATGGGAGGTGCCTGTCCAAGTACCAAGCATATGAAAGTGGGCTAGGTGTAAAAAGTGTTTCATGGTCTCCTTGTGGCCAATATCTAGCCGTGGGTAGTTATGATCAGATGTTGCGGGTTCTGAATCACCTAACTTGGAAAACATTTGCTGAATTCATGCATCTATCAACCGTTCGCGGTCCTTGTTGTGCTGCTCTTTTCAAGGTGCCAGGATTTCTTTTTATTGATATCAGTAGGCGCGCTGATGATTTAATTGGTTACAGCTTACAAGTCTTCTTTCTTAAATTTACAGGAGGTAGATGAGCCATTGCACCTCAATATGTCTGAGTTATGTTTGAGTGATGAATTTCTCCAAGGAAATTCTGGTAAGCGCAAGTATGGAGTATCTCATAGTGAGATGGATATCGTTCGACAAATAGAATGCTTGATCTGTAAAATGAATTTGAAAATGTCTTCATGCAACTACGTTATTTCTTTTGAACTACTTCTAGTAGTCAAATTAATATTTCCCCCCTGCTAAAAGATGTTTCAGAAGGACACTTCAGAGTCATGTACGAGGTTACTGAAGTACCTATTAGTTTGCCTTTCCAGAAGCCTCCAGCAGACAAACCGAATCCTAAACAAGGCATTGGTAAGGCCCATCTTTCTCATGTAGCATAATGATACAATTAATAGAGCTTGTTTTAAGAGTTCCTTGCAGTGCATTGACATTTGTTTTCCTTTTTGTTAGTAGCAAACGAAAATGCACTAACAATACAAACCTTAATTACAGGTCTTATGTCATGGAGTAAAGACAGCCGATATATTTATACACGTAATGATAGCATGCCCACTGCTCTGTGGATATGGGATATACAACATTTAGAGCTTGCTGCCATCTTGGTGCAGAAGGATCCCATACGTGCAGCAGCATGGGACCCAACATGCACTCGTCTTGTTCTCTGTACCGGCAGCTCTCACTTGTATATGTGGACCCCTTCAGGTGCTTGCTGCGTGAGTAATCCACTGCCACAGTTTAACATCACTGATTTGAAATGGAATTCAGATGGAAGCTGTCTTCTCCTCAAAGACAAGGACTCGTTCTGCTGTGCGGCTGTGTCCTTAATACCAGAATCTAGTGAATATAGCTCAGATGATTGACACTTATCTCCATCTTTTAGTCTAGATGGCTTGCGAACTTGGAAAAAAAAGCACTATATAAACAGGGCATCAATGTTTAATTGACTATGTATTCTGATTCTCTTTATCTCTGTAACATGATTTGTTCGTAGGGCACCCATTTGTGTTGAGAATTTTTAACAAAAAAATGGTTTGCTTTTTTTTAGTTTATTCCTTTTTGTTAATTACAAAGACTTTAAACGTTATGGTGTAAACTCTATCCCCTCGTGCACCTTCTCACATTTTAATGTTTATTTATAGTTTTATTTATTTATTTATATATTATTTATTTGTTCTTGAACTTTAATTTTTGTACAGTTATATTATTTTTTGGCATAATTAAACAATAATTGAATTGAAATTGTTGATTATAGATTAAATTGAAAGATAAATAACTAAATTAAAAAAAGCACCATAAATGGATGTTGTTTTCAAAGTTATCACAAAAAATTTATTTTAGTCCTAGAACTTTACAAGTTTTAGTTGTTTGGTCCCTTAATTGTTTTCCAATTCATTTTTGGTGTAAAAAGCTTGTTTTTTATAGTTTTTTATTCGAGAGAAGAGAAAGAAGAGATAGCAGTCTATGGTGGTAAGGAGAGAAAATTAATGCTGACATTAATTTTTGCCAACAAAATCGTTGATCATGATGTAGAATAGATCGGGGGTATTTGAGAATGTGGTTGTTATTGCTTTTTAAAGTGTTTTTCGTGCCGAAATATATCAAAATGATATTTTTTTAAAAAAAATATTTTTGACATCAGCACATCAAAATAATCTAAAAATACTAAAATATATTTATTTAAAATAATAAAAAAAAATAACCAAACACAGGTTTGATCGTAATGCCATACAATCATTTCATATGGCGAGAGAAGTTTAACCCGAGTGTTTTTTCACCTTAAAAACATATCTAAGATGCGAAATAGTTTTTGTTTCAGGTTAATTTTGGGTTTTTATGTTGTTGTTTTTTGTTTTTTTAATGTTATTTATTAGGTTTTTAAGGTGTTTGGATGATTTTTCATGTTGTTTTATGTCAAATTTGTGTTGAGATATTTTTTTCCAATGAAGTGATTGAAATATACAGAATATGTGACATGTCATCTAGATCTTTAAAAATAAAAAAATAGGATGTATCTACCACAATTGTCTTTTTTTTTTTAAAATCTCTCGTGAGTAAAGATAAGTGAAAAAAATAATTAAACTAAAAAAATAAAAAAAAATATTAACCATAAAAAACAATTAAACTAATTAAAATATTTTTTAAAATATCTTGTTTAGTTTTGGTTTTTAAAACTAAAATCAATAAATCAAATAAATCAAAATTGAACTGGCTAAAATATATTATAAAAAATTTAACTAATTAAAGTTATTTAAAAATAAAATGCTAGTCTGTACTTTTTCTGCCCTTCTCCTTGTTATCTATTGCTATTATCTACATGAAAACTACATGACGGTTGCTCAAACACACACCTCCTGCCAGCCTTTTATTTGAGAACCACGAGTCCAAAACAAGTTTCTGTGCCCTGCGTTTCGTCGGCTACTCGTTATCTTTTAAGGGTATGTGTTATTATATTTTAAAAACGTTGGGTATTTGTTATTATATTTTAAAAGAGTTTTTTAAAAAATATTGAAAAAATTATATTTTATATTTGATTTTAATTTTTTAAAAAAAAAAAATTATTTTAATGTGATGATGTCAAAAATATTTCTTAAAAATTAAAAAAAAACATTTTAATATATTTTTCAATAAAAAAAACTTTAAAAAATAATCTTAATTAAACTCTCAGACAATCCTTTATTCTTAGATTTTACAGTAAGCTATCAATTTGTGAAAATATTGTTTATCCACACTTATTTTATTACTGTGAATTGAAATAGTTTATTCATTTACTATATATCAAATCACTTTTTTTTTCACATTAGAAAATAAAAATAATTTTTAAAAATTTAATAAAAAAAATAAAATTTTAAAATTTAAAATTTAAATTTTTTTTTAAACTACAATATCAAGCAGTATCTTAATCTACATGTTTTAAAAAAGTTGACTGTATTAACATGGATTTTCTTAAAACTTGTTTCAATTTTTTTATATTATTTTAAAGATATTTTGGGGTAAAAAACTAGTTTTATAAGCTTATTGTTGAGTTTTCAGGTGGAAATATATTAGAAAAACATTTTACTAAATGAAAAAAAATCATCAATCCTGAGTTTTCGATTGCCACGTGTTTGAATTTCTGGGTTTTTAGAAGACGCGTCATCGGATTAATTCTTTAAAAGGAAGCGGGAGCACAGCCGAAAGAACAATGTCTGAAAGACCAATGGTGCAGGACTCGTAGTTGTAAAATCCGTTCCTTTGTACTGTTCATATTTATTTAATTATATATATGAAAAAAATAAAATATTAATTTAACAGGTATAATTTAAATTCAAGATAAATGAAATTTAAATTATACAATACAAACATGATCTCAAAATTAGAAACATTGTAAAATTCCAAAATATTATGAAAGTAAAATGTTCTAAAATAAAAGAAATATAAATCAAACATCTTCTATATTATTAATATAAAAATATTAGAATTTCTTATTATGCATCTCAGAAAAATAGTAAATACCATAGTAAGATAATTACAAAGAGAATAGTACTGAAAATCATATGTTCAAAAAGAAAAGAAAAAAACAAATTTTGAAAAAAATAAATAATTGTCAACACTCAACATCGATATTACCAGTACTGGCTCCAACTCCAGCAAATTATTTCGACATCAGGATATGAAAATGATTTAAAAAATCAAAAAAATTTAATTTAAAGTAAAAAAAAATTAAATATAAATTTTAAAGTTAATATTACTGATTTTCAAGAGTGATTCCATGATATATATATATATATATATATACAGAGAGAGAGAATTTGTCCAGCAGAATGCTGGACAAATTCAATTTGAATTTGTCCGATGCGGGACAATGTCCCCCACCGGACAAACAAAATTGTTTGTCAATTATTCTTCTTTAAATATTTTCCCTCCAATCTGCACTCTCCTTGTCCCACATCGGTGAAATATATTATTTTCTCAACTTTTCTCCATTAAATACTCTTCAGTCTCCACGCCAATCTCCACTCTTCAGACTTCAGAGTCCAGTCTCAGTATGTTTCGTCTATTCCAGCCAGAACGGAACGAATTTAATAATTTTGTCAGGACTACCCTTGCATGCCCACCCACTTGGCCTCTACCCCCACGCTTGGCCTCTTCATTTTATAGGCCAGGTGTTAAGACCGACCTAGGCCTAGTCAGCTAGCTTTTTAAAAATAAAAAAAATAATCCAACATGAAGCTAATTGATTATTTATTGTCTTTTTATATTAAATAAGAATACATTTACATGTTATTTTAGGAGTATCGTTGAATTTGTTATTATTTTTAAAAAATATTATGGAGAATTTTTTTTAATAATAGTTAGTCTTGTTTTATTTTTTTATTATATAATTAAATAAAAAATAAATTACTCATATCATTTTATAGTTTTGTCAAAATTATACCTGTTTATCAAATTATGAAAAGGTATAATTCACACACTGAGCTAGTATAAATTTTCAAATAAAATGAAAAAACTAAACATATATAGCATATCATACACTTAAATAAACAAAATTTATCCTTCTAGTTATCTTGAAATGTCATTTTCTCTTCTTTTTTTATGCATTTTGAACCAAGAATCAAAGACAGAATCAAGTTTTTTTAATTGATTTTTATCTTCTTAAAATCTCTATTTTCTTCAAAATCAATTTATTATGTTTTAAAAAAAATATTGAAAAAATCCCAAATTGAAGTTTAGAAAAAAAATCTTAATTTTTAAATTTTAAGTTCTTCCAAAAAAAATTATAAGATTGAGGCATGTTCATTAATATTATAACAATGATAATGATTATAGTATTATTGGAGTTTTCAATAAGAGTACATGATTACGGAGAAGAAAGTGGAGCAAGAGTAACTGATAATTTTGGAGTAAAGTTAGAATTGTTTTTTTAAAATGTATTAAAATATTTTTTTTAAATACTTCTAACATTAACATTCTAAAATAATTTAAGAATACCAAAAAAACTAATTTAATTTAAAATAAATATTTTTTTATATTTTTAAAAATATTTTTGAAACTGAAACAAACCATAATTTATTTTTTCAATCTGCCTTCCTTAGCCACCTAAACATTTTTGCTTGTCTTGCTCGTTAACAGCTAATAAGCAAACAACATCTAAAAAGTAACGGATAATGTTTTATTGTTTATCAATAAAACAATAACATGTGTAAATCCAAACACGTTTCTTGAAAGCGTAACTTGATTGTGTTTTTCTATGTAATTAAATAGTCAATTTTATTGAGAAAAAAAAAAAAAAGTTGGTGTGATGGAGAAGAAAGTGCCACGTAAGAGTTGTGACAGACATAATTGAATGAGGTGAGGTCATGGGTTTATGGTTGAAGTTGGTAGTTGGAAGATGAGTGAAAAAGATTGGTCAGTGTTTGTTTTTTTTTAATAATAAATTTTTAATATTTGATATAAATGTTTTTTAATTATTGAATAGAAATTAATAATAAATTTATAAATAATTAGGTTTTTTTATTGATTTTTCTATAACTTTTAGGCACATAATGAGTGCACTGAAATTTAGAATGCAAACCGTAAATTTTCAAAACTTGACAATCATTTGTAATTTTAACATGATATAGATATTTTTTTGTTTTTTTTCGCAATTATATAGTTCAGCGAAGTCGGTGGTCCTTTTTAAGGATCCCACCACGGTCTTTTGGAGTCTTGTAACTAATATCTATGGACAGGTGTGGGTCAGAAGGAGCGAGTAGCTTCAAATGTTTTTCTATAAACTCTACTTAAGTCCCCGTATAAATTTATGCGCTCAACTTTGACACTTTAGCTAAAAACTTTCAATACAAGTCCTACAACTTTCAAAAAATTTCAATAAAACCAACCATTGTTAAATAGTGAAACTACAATTAAAAGTTGGGTGTATTTAGATATTTTTATTGTAATTATTTTAAATTCTTAAACATTTAAATATTTTCATTTTGAAAATTTGAAACTGGTAGCTAATGTTTTTTATTTGAGGGTCCTTCATGCTGTCTCAATTGATGTATAAACCAACAAGAAAATACTTTGTGATTATTAAAAAACTATTTCAAGATTAAGATTCCAGAGAGTTTAGAAATAAAATGAATATTTAATTAGATTTTTATAGCTATTTATTTATTTATTTATTTTCTTTAAAAAACGAAACTCTTTGGTAGATACATGGATGATATAACAGAGGACTGGTTTATGAAGGTTTATTTTGAATATTAATAAATCATGAGGGACTGGAATGTAGTTTATCCAGTTTTTCTCATAGTATCTGCGAGATGGTTGCTTACGAGTTCCTTATCGAGGTGGTTTTTCATCAGCCAGGAATGGAGAGAGGATACCAACCTACACGCGCCCGAGTCAAACGCGCTGACGTTGTTTTTATTTGGACGGGTGTCTCCGTGATGCGCTCTACGGTATGGCCGAATTGCCAATTGTTATTGTTTTTTTGTTTAATGATCCAGCGGTATGTTTGGGTTGTAAATACATGCCAGTGATAATAAAAAATAATGATTTAATAACTTGACAATTGTTTATTATCTTATTTATCAGCAGGTGTTATTTATTTGTAGTAATAACTACATAATTTCTAGTGTCAAGTCGCGGGTAGATCAATTTTTATCGGGTGTGAGAAAAGAAAATTCAAGTATTGTTAACATGTATTATAGCTATGGAAAATTTAAATTATATGAAGGTTGACTTAAAATAATATTATTGACTTTGCAAGTTCAAGGATAATTCAAAGAGATGATAAAAATATATTTTTACTGAAAAATGAGCTAATAAAAATATATGTTTTAATTTACTCAGGTTAATTTAATTTAACTTGTCAGAGTTTCAACCCGTGTCATGCTAATAACCTTGTAGAAGAAAGCAAAAACCCTTCAATTCTCACTTGAGTCAACAATGAAATATGGATTTGAAAACAAAAATCGATTAAAAAAATAAATGGAGTAAACCCAATTTAGCCTGACAAATCTTGACTATGAGATTGAGATGGTTGAGTAGGAAAAAAAATTAAAACAAGCTATGAAATTTAATTTTTAATCAATATTTATATTTAATGATAAAATAAAAAAAATAAGACAGCCTAGCGAAACCACGGTTTGGGTCATGAAACCATAATAACAATTTTTTTAATAATTTTGCATGAATCAACATAGTGTTGAAGATTTATTTTATTTTCAACATCAATTAAATAACAGAAAAATATCAACTATCAATCTTGGTTAACCTGCTAAACATGAATAACACGGCTAAGATAACTTTATAAAAAGAAAAGAAAAACTACAAAGTTAAATTTTCAACCAAGTCATTGTTAATCAATGAAATTAAAAATAATATAGTAAAATCATGAGAAAAAAAAAAACTCGAGCCACCATGACTAACTCACAACACTCGTGACCTTAAACATGTGATTACAATAACCCCATAAAAAATAAAAGAAAAAAATACACGAAGCCAGACTCTCAATAAACACAATGTTAAGAGATAAAGTTAAAAACAATTATTAAAAAAATACCTGGTCATTTTGCCAAACCCAGGTCATAAAAATAAGATAATTTAAAAGAAAATATACTAAAATGAATTATAAGTACTTATAAACCCAACATTAAACAATACAATTAAAAAACAACCTTGAAAACCTAGATGCAAAACAACTTGATGCTTCACTGATATTTGTTGTTAAAAATATCAAATTCTTCCGGACATGTTAATAAAAAAACAGTTATACAAACAAAGTAAATATTTCAAAATATAACGATGATCAATATGGTTATTTGGAGTTTATTTGTTTTTTTTTTAATTTTAGAGTTTCTTTTTAAATATTTTTGTATTTTAAAATTATTTTCGAAGTATTGATATTAAAAATAAGTTTAAAAAATAAAAATAATATTTTTATATTTATTTTAAAAAATAATAGTCACTGTAAATACCACACAACTAATAACACCAACCGTTAACGAATGACATGGTAAAATATGAAGCCGTGGTTGAAATGATTTGAAGAAAATAAAGATATGATTACCACATCATTTAAAAATAAAGAAATGCTTTTGGCACAGTTTGTTTTTCTTTTAAAATTAAACCTGACTTATTTTTTTTATAATATTTTTAAATAATCCGAATAAGCTGAATTTAAAATTTTATTTATTTTTAATATATTAAAAAATAAAAAATAATATATTTTTTTTAAAAAGACAATGAAATACAACACTGAATATATATTTAGAGAATGTTTGATACTGCTTCAAAAATATTTTTAAAAAATTAAAAAAATTATTTTATATTTTTTATCCTGATTTCAAAGATTATGATATTTTTAAATTATTTTTATATGTTAATATTAAAAATAATTTTTAAAAATAAAAAATATTATTTTAATATATTTTTAAATAAAAAAATATTTTTAAAAATAATATAAACCATAATAAAATAGACATAGACAGTTAGTTGCTTCTAATAAGTAAAAATAGCGGGATGCAATGACCATCATTTTATATTATTATTTTCGTTTTTTTTTTTTTTTAATTTGAATCGGATATTTTTTAATCAATTCAAGCATCGATTAAAATCTACAATGAAATAGAGAGTACAAACCTCCGAAAAAACCCCCTTCATAGGTATTTATCGCTCCCACGTTTCCGAAGAAAATCAACAAAATACCCAAACGCAATTCTCAATTATTTACTCGATATTTAAATGCATTTTCTAATTGAAAAAACATAAAGAAAGAGGAGAGATTAAAATAAGAACCGGATCAATAAATCATGGAGAACGGAACTGTAGAGAACCGAGTTTGTTCCACAGAATCAGTGAATGGAAGCCGTGATGTTTGGAGTTGTAAAAATTCCGACTCTTCTTCTGCTGATCATCTTGTCATTATGGTCCACGGTATCCTTGGAAGGTATGGTTTTTTGTTAACTCATTTTTTCATCATTAATTACTAGTTATCATTGACTCTTTGCGTAATTTATCGATTTTTTTGGGAGTCGGTTTAATTTTGTTGAATACGTGAGAAAAAAATATAAACTCTCTGAAAGTTGTACTTTTTTATTTAGTCTGTTTTTCACCCTCAATTCCTGAATTTGGAATTCAATTACATAAGCTGTTTGCTCAGTCCGCCGTTTTTTTTAATCTGGGTCTGGTTTATTTTTGTTGATCATGAGATCGAAATGTCAACTTGCTCTCGAAGCTTTTGTCTTTTTTCGAGTTAAATTAATTTTTAGGCTTAATTATTGAATTAGTTCTGTTGTTTGCTAATTCTGAGGGTGTTTTTTGAAAGACAGTAACACTGATTGGAAGTTTGGAGCAGAGCAGTTTGTTAGATCCTTACGTGATAAAGTATTTGTTCATTGTAAGTATCATTTATGTTTTCGATATCAATATGAAGCGAAACCCTTCCTTTTTAGTTTGGTATCTAGATGTTTATTGAGTGGGGTTTACATCAATTCTTTTGCTATTTGTTTTATTTCTACAAAGAATGGAATTCCTAGGTTGGTTTCACTTGCATTGTAGGTAGTGAAAAAAATATGCTTAGGCTGACACTTGATGGTGTTGATGTGATGGGCAACCGTTTGGCAGAGGAGGTACAGTAGCTCTTAGATTCGTGGGTTTACCTGTAATTAATTTACTAAATTTGGTTGCATTTTCTATGATGGGTTATCGATGGAATATTTGAATTTTAGGTACTTGAAGTGATTCAAAGACAGCCGAATTTGAAGAAGATTTCATTTGTTGCACATTCTGTGGGAGGATTAGTGGCGAGATATGCAATTGGGAGATTGTATAGACCACCCAAGAAAGAAAACGTAGAAGATTTAACTGAAGGTACAAGCAGAGATAACTTAAAGGCTACAATTGGTGGCTTGGAGCCTATGAACTTTATCACTGTTGCTACACCACACCTTGGTTCCAGGGGAAATAAACAGGTATTCTATTTTGATTGTTCTTTTCATTTAATTTTTCGAATTTCATCACCATTCACTCAAAACATTGAAAAAGCAAACGATCAGGTTGTTAAAATGTTTCTGTGAGGAATAAATGTGTGTATGGAGTAGGATTGTTTTGGATAAGGTGCTGAAATGCTATTTTATGTTTCTCTCATGCTTACAAGAGTGGTTGCTTGAAGAGGATGAATTCCTCTTGTTTTCTGTTTGAATTGACCATAGCACTGGGTTAAATGCTATAAAAGCATGTTTACATGCAAAAAGATAAAAGAGAGCTGCCAATCTCTATCCTTATACCATGAGCTGCAGGGAATATAGAACGGGTTTGTTTTATTGCAAGCAGACTAGAATCTCATACTTGTATCTGATAGTTTTACTAGGTAAGGAACTTTTAGGGTGAAATCTGGACAAGACAATGATTCTGAAAGAGAAAATCATGTTGTACTGTTGTTCATGGCATGGTTCAGCTGGGTACTTGAATCAGGAAAAAAACAAGATGGACTCCTGACTGTATTCTGATTATAATCATAAGTCGACAACTAGTGGACTTCATTTCAACTAATTTTTCCACTATAACTTCCTTCTTACTAAATCTGAGCATACAAACAGTATTACTTGTTTCCTGTTACTATGCCAATTGCACATGTTAAAGACTCCTTAAACTTAGCTCTTATTGAATTCACATTAAGCATCCCTAGTGTATTTTGTTCAAAAATTGTCTTCATTGCAGGTTCCATTTCTTTTTGGTGTAGCTGCCTTTGAGAAAGCAGCCAACTTCGTGATTCATTTGATATTTAAGAGAACAGGTCGGCACCTTTTTATGAATGATGATGATGAGGGCAAACCTCCATTGCTTAAACGCATGATAGAAGATTACGGTGATTGTTTTTTCATGTATGCCACATACACAGCAGCAGTTCTTTGTGCAGAATCCTTTCCTTTATAGTTTCTTGAGATGCCATCTTTATGGTATCCAAATGTGTGATTAACAAGAGCACTTGACTAATTTTGCAGGTCGGCATTGCGAATATTCAAACGCCGGGTAGCATATTCAAATGTTGGCTATGATCGTATCCTTTTTATTTCTTCAGAGCAGCTGACTATCAATATATAATTTGAAAACTTGACAGTCATTATTTCTCTGTTCCCTTAATAAAACTGTTTAGATATTGTGGGCTGGAGAACGTCATCCATTAGGCGAAATACTGAATTGCCAAAGGTGCATCTGCTGCCACCGTGCAATTTTCCTCTATATTATTGCCTGTTGGTTAGAAATACTTACTAAAATGTCATTTTCCTTTTAGTGGGAGGATTATATTAACAAGGAATATCCACATATTGTATACGAAGAATGCTGCAAGGCCTGTGACACCGAGCAGTCCGAGCTCATTTCAGCAGATGACAGTTTTGACAAGTTAGAAGGTATGTTTTGAAAGAACCAATGCAGCGGCTATGATTTCATTTTAATTGCCTATGCTTTTACCAATTTAGCCAATTTGCACATTGAATGTATTTTTGGAAATTTCCATAATTATGGTTTGTTCTTCAATTTTACAAGTTTGTTAACTGGACCTTATCTGTGCAGAGGAACTAGTGACAGGTCTATCCCGCGTGTCATGGGAAAAAGTTGATGCTAGCTTCCACACCTGCAGACAGAGGTTTGCTGCTCACAGCGTAATTCAGGTAGGTCTCTCCCTTCCCCCTCATATGTATGCGGGCACGCATACATATATCTTACATTCATCCTCACAGACGTGCTGTGTTTTTCGGGCATGTGATTTGAAAATGCTAACAATCTCTTAGAAAGAACGTTGGTATCATCAGTCCTCAGGTGCAAGGAAGCACCTTGGAAAATGAAAATAAACGTCATATACAAGTCTGTGTTATCTAAAGGAACCACATTCCACTCTGTATATTTCACAGGTTAAAGATCAGAGCATGCATATGGAAGGCGCGGATGTCATCCAACATATGATTGATCATTTTCTTCTATGAAGCCAATGACTACTAGACAGAACACATTACAACTAGATGCCAGGTCCTATACGGCAAGTTATTCTGAGCATGCTATTGAACTTCTGTTTTCCTCTACCATTGACCTGTATATTTGTTGCAGGTTGAAGATTGTCAACTATCATGCTGATGGTGAATTCAGCAAAAACTCTGAGCAATTCAAAAGATTTTTTTTTATTCATCTGTGTAATGTATGTAATGTACTTGTACTTTATAATTATGATTAAACTAATGCTATAAATATAGGTCTATTGATTTGTTAGTACTAATAAGCATTATGGCTGAGCAAATTAACATACATCCAAAATATTCATGAATCCCGTTTTGAAATTAACCGAATCAAATTGTTTTCTATTTTTTTTTTTTTATAATTTCGGTTAGAAAACTAGAACTAGAACTCAAATTAAATTTTACTTTGTCTGGTTTCGGTTTTAAATTTTAGAAACTGAAACTAAATGAATGAATCAGGTAAAACAACTCAAGTTGATGAAATCAAAACTCGTTATTAATTGAAACAAGACTTGTAGGGTTTTAATTTAATAAATATAAAAATTAATTTAATTTATTAATTTAGTTAGTATTTCGATTAAAAATCTTAAAATAAAAACCATTCAGTTTGATTAAAAATGTAAAATATTTTTTTATTTGGTTTATTGGTTCATTCATTCTTTAAGGATGCTGTTTGGGGTGGTGGTTTAACCTGCGGTTGCGATGAACTTTAGCCCTAAACATATTAATTACTAAACATGATCCTAGTTTTTTTTATTGTGGGTCCCATCAATAGATCTGTGTGCCTGTTTGGCACTACGGCCAAACCTGTGTTTAGCTGTTTTTCATTTTTTTTTATTTTAAATAGCTGTGGTTTGATGTTTTTAGATCATTTTGATGTGTCAATGTCAAAAATAATTTTTTTTTAAAAAAAAATATTTTGATGTATTTCAGCACAAAAAACACTTTAAAAAACAACCGCAATCGCACTTCCAAACACTCCTTGTGTCCTAGCCGCAGATGCAAAAGCATCTGAGAGCAACTGCGGCCAACATAACCAGACGCGCAACCAACGTTCCGCAAAGCAAGCTGTGACTTCACCACCATCACAGTCACCGATGCTTCATTTTACACACTTTCAGTGCTTCTCCCTCGCAGTCCCTCACGGACACAATATGTAAAGCAAAATAAATGAAAAAAATCAACACCCCCTCAACAATTGCCCCTATATGCAAGTCCACCTTCAACGACAGGCCACCTCTAAGCACATACCTGTATTATTTTGGCATCGCTTTTGTAACTGCCATGGCACCCACAACCCTACCAGTTGCCTGAACAGAAAAACACAAAGCCATGAACATGACTTTAACACCAACATATGTTGCTATGATGGAAGAGAAAACACCCAGCAAAGGAACGATGAACACCCACCTGCATGTCAAGATACAGCTCCCTTGATTGCTCCCATCTCTTTCTCATTTCCTCTCCACCTACCCAACAGCACAAGAAAAAGAGCACCCTCTCTCTGATAATGGAAAATGACAGCAAAAAGAAGCAATATAAGTTTAGATATAAAAAAACACACAAAATTAAACACACCATCGCGATAATATTTTATTATATAATTATTAAATCTATAAAATTAAAAAAATTAATATATTTATATATTTATATATTTATTTAATATATAAATATATTATTTTTTCAATTTTATAGATTATATATACACATACTTTAAATTAATTTCACAAGTTGACAACAATATGAAAAGCATGACAACTAAACACACAAAATTACTTTTTATTAAACTTAATCTCAACCACAATTTTAACCAAACAGTTAAATTTTAGTTACAAACAATAACTAAAAATACTTTTCATAAAACTATTTTTTTCAATCTCAACCATAACAGCATCAGCTATGCTAAACACGCTTAAAATCGTTTCAAATAAAAGTTTATTTTAAAAAAAAATCGCTGTTTTTTTAAATAAAAATGAAAAGAAGAATTCTTTATTCTTTTTGGTCGGTTTGTAATTAAAACCAAACTACCACAGTACAAAATCAGAAACCGTACAAAACCGTCAGCAAATCAACAACGAAAAGTCAAAAAAATGTTTATTTTTTTGACTAATCTCATAGAATATCAACGTCACACGTAATTAAAGATCCAGCTACGCTGTCCGCACCAAATCTTTCTTCCATTACCGAAACAAACGCTCTCTATCCCACGCAGTTTCAGATTCACCGTTTCAAAGATGGATCTCTCGCTTGCTGCTTCTTCTTCTTCTTCTTCGTTTGACTTACTATATTTGAACCCCCACAAATTCTCATTATTTAAATTTAACCCCAACTTCTCTCTCAAATCCAAACCCCCCCTGGCAAAATCTCTATTTTGGCGCCAAAATCACCCAATCAGTGTCAGAGCACTAAACGATGATGGTTTCGTCCTTGAAGATGTGCCTCACTTGACTGATTTCCTCCCTCATCTACCAGTAATCAATCATTCTGTTTTCCTTCATTAAAACTTTACTTTTTATTTTCCATTTTATGATTTTTTCGTTTTTTTTTTTTGCAGTCGTATCCAAATCCTTTGCATCACAGCCAAGCCTACGCGATTGTCAAGTACATGAATTTATTATTTTATTTTCTTTTAATTAATATAAAATCTCAGCTGTCATTTTTAAAATTTGAATCTGGCAGGCAGACTTTTGTTGGACCAGAAGATGCAGTCGCACAAAATGTAAGCTCACTTGACATTTCATTTTTCTTCTGCAAACGACATGTCATTCTCTAGTTTTCTTTTCTGTAAACGACATGTCATTCAGTCATTCACTATTTTTCTTTTGGGTAGATTGTTGTTCGTAAAGATAGTCCTAGAGGTGTACATTTCCGGCGAGCCGGCCCCGGAGAGAAGTTAAGTTACTTTTATAAAATTTAATAATTAGCTTTCATTTTTTTGAGGAATTATTCAGTACACGGGTGGGTGGGTGCACGTGCTTCCACAGGTGGCCTCCCCTCAAGAACTAAATTAGGCACAACATGAATGTGGGTGAGGAAGCACTGCACCGGGTGTGAAATGGTGGAAGCTGATTGTTTTTGATTGGTATGATACCATGCAGGTTTATTTCATGCCTGATGAAGTGCGTGCTTGCATAGTGACATGTGGGGGTTTATGTCCCGGGATCAATACAGTGATTCGTGAGATTGTATGCGGATTGAATTATATGTATGGAGTTAATGATGTACTTGGCATCATGGTGAGTTTGATTCAGAGATATGTAGAGGGTTGTGTTTAATTGTTGAATAGTTTGCTTTGTTTTGTTTAAGAAAGAGTTTTTGAATGAATGTTTGTATTTTCAGGGAGGTTATAGGGGGTTTTATTCAAAAAACACCATAAATTTGACACCCAAAGTTGTGAATGATATACATAAGCGTGGTGGCACATTTCTTTGCACATCAAGAGGAGGTCAGGACACAAACAAGATAGTTGATAATATTCAGGACAGGAGAATAAATCAGGTCGTCATGCTTTTTTCTTTGGTAAAAAATTCTGAATATGGTATGCGACCTAAATGGAATAAGGTAGACAGGTTTTTTGGTGGATTTTCAGGTATATATTATTGGGGGTGATGGCACTCATAGAGGGGCAGCTTTAATTTACAAGGTGGTTAATTCTCCATCAAGGACTGTTTCCTTCCTTAAATTGAAGCGACCAGTCTGCTTGCATTATGGTATTATTCAAGTTTGTCACACTGGGATGCTTTTTACTTCCTGTTAATTTGTATTTTTGGTTCATTTTTGCAAGGAAGTTGAGAAACGAGGTCTTCAAGTGGCTGTTGCTGGGATCCCCAAGACGATTGATAATGATATAGCGGTGAGTTGTGTCATCTATTCTGCAATCATATGCCTCAGAGCAAGGTTTGACTTTCAAGGCTTCATGTTTTTTTTTCCCCCTAAAGATTTTTAGTGAGGAATTGACATGGTTGAGGTGAACTGTATTGAACCTTGGAAAATTAAGTAAATTGCGTTGTTGTTCTAGGTGATAGACAAATCTTTTGGATTTGATACTGCTGTTGAAGAAGCTCAGAGAGCAATTAATGCTGCACATGTGGAGGTTGAAAGTGTGGAAAATGGAGTTGGAATTGTTAAACTGATGGGCAGATACAGTGGTAAAGTTTTCAAACATAGATTAATAGATGGCACATTGATGGCCATAAGATTATCACTATATTTATTCTTACCTTCCCGCTTCCTTTCCTTTTAAATCCTGCAGGTTTCATTGCGATGTTTGCAACTTTGGCAAGTCGAGATGTGGTAAGACTTTTGTTGGGTAACAGTGTTTCCTGAACTTACAAATATTTGAACCCAATATTAGAGTAAATCCAAGATAGTTGCCGAGAGAATTGGAAACTAATTAGTAACTTGGCGGGGACATAAGATTTAGCAAGTTCCTTATTGGCTAGTAACTTTAGCTATGATTATCCTGTTTTATTGAGTATTAACAATAACGTGGTTCCTTTACATCCAAGTTTTGCAGTTTCAGGAAGTTTTGCTTATTTTGTGTGTGCATGAAGCGACAATTTTTTGTTTTAATCTTTATTCTTTAAAACAGAATTTTGTGCTAGGAGAAATTTTGTACTGCAAATTATTGTTTTTGACACTAGATGAATCAGAAATGGTAGATTTATGCTTTCTTACCCCATCTTTATAGTAATGGAGTTCAAGGCTCTTTTTTTCTAGAAAACATATTGTTTTACATGTACTTGTGCTCACGCTCGCTCGCGCGCGCGCGCGTGCATGTGTGTATGTGTGTGAACATATGCATGCAAGTAATTATATAAATTGTATTCCCTCCTTTTCCACTTTCAGCATACCATTCCTTTTCCTTCTCCGAACAAAGTGTTGGAGAAGACATTGCTTCAAAATGCGCTTAGTCGGTGTGGTTTATTGCTTGCAATCACTCATAATATTACTTCTAAGTGATATGCTGGCCATGTTGGGATATGACAGGATTGTTGCTTGATTCCAGAATCACCATTCTATCTGGAAGGTCCTGGTGGTCTTTTTGAATTTATTGAACAAAGGATCAAAGAAAATGGGCATATGATTATTGTAATAGCAGAAGGAGCCGGGCAGGACCACCTTGCTCAGGCCATGCAGGCAGCTGATGAGAGAGATGCATCAGGGAACAGACTACTTCTTGATGTTGGTCTGTGGTTAAGTCAAAAGGTTAAGGTGGGTGCTAAAAGTCACCACCTCTCTTACCTCATGTTTTTTGTTTCAAGATCAGTGTATTTATTACCTTTTCCATGAGCTTGTTTATTCATGATTTTCACGTGTTGCTTTTGTTTCCTTCCCTTTTCTTCTTCTCTCTCTCTTTTTTTGTGTGCATGTAGGGGCTGATAGGAGGTTATGGTATTGTAGATTGCCATTGCCCTGTCAAGCTAAACAATCACTTATCCCAAACTTGGTGATCTAATTCTCACGGGGCCTCAAAATGATCTCCATGGACCTATAATGCTACATAGAAACCTTGTTAGGTGGTAGATTGGCAATTTGGAAATTACCTAATAGTGAATTTTAATACAGTTATGTTGTTTTATCTATTATTTTTTTTGAAATAGACCATTTCTTTCCGGTTTGTCACCACATCTATTTATTTATTTTACCATTATTAGTGTTAGTGCTAATTCCATTTATACTTTTAATATCTCATGTTGCAGGACCATTTTACAAAGGTGAAAAAGATGGAGATAAATATGAAATATATAGGTACCTTCCAAATGATTGCATTAGCATTTTACCTTTGGTTTAGCAACTGTTGCATTTGATGATTCTCAATTCTTCTAAACACTATCCTATTTCAAGGGTAACTTTTTTACGAAAACTAATGTTGGATATTGTTTTTAGTGTTTGTTTATAGGAGAAAAAAAGAGTAAACAATGTTCTATACCAGTCTCCTCCATTTGAGAAAAAACTCATCCTCGAGTTATTTGTTATAAATGAAACTCTTCTCCTAAAAAAACAAGTAGTTCGAATACAATATTGTAGCTAATTTATTCACTAGGTAACATGTCTTTGACTTATGAACTTCAAAATTTTATTTGTGGTGTAGGTATAATAAGGAAAAATCCTTGTATGATATACTTTTTGTTCCTATGAAGTCCACTTGTAGTTTCTTCCATATTTTTATATTTCAAACTTGGAGCTCATCATCATTTATGTCCTTAAATACTTCAGCCATTGTATTTAAAGGAACACCCAAGATAATCTTCCATAACATGTCCATAAGACTTGCTAGAAATTACCGGGTTTTCCATGTACTTATTTGCAAGATTTTCATCATCATATAAATCCTCATCATTATCTCCATATGGTTCGCATGGAACATCCTCCTCATTGAGCGGTTCTTGCTCATACTGGCCTTCAATCATGATGATCAATTTGTCTCTTGGGTTGTGGTTGTTTGTCTTGATCTGACAAGTTATCACGATCTCCATTAAGTTCATCTTCACTAACATCCTTCGCATGGACAAATGGTTGTCTAAGTGGAATTTCAAGAATAGGTCAATGGTAAGGTTGGTCTCAAGGTAAGTTTCCAAGCATGCTCTTCTACTCCTTGTGATTCATGTTTGTGCATTCCATATGCCAAAATAGATCTTCATTAGTTGAATACCCATAGTCACTGTGACCACGAGGATTTGGACGAATTAGTTTGGTGATAGGTTGGTCGGAGGCTTCATCCCCGGTGTGTGCCTCTCTTCTTCCATGTTCATGTTTTTGCACAACCCTAGTGCATCGAGCCTGATTTTAAGGTCATCAGATTTGGTGTTGGTGTTGCCAAACCCAATTTGCACTTGCTCCATAAAGCAGCTTCACTACTCAATGATGATGTGGTTGATTTCAAATGAGTTGCATCCCCTAATCACAGTCACGAAGATGGTTGCCTCCAATTGCTCCACAATTCACTATCAATTTGGATATTGACCCACTTTGATACCACTTGGTGCAATGTATAGTGAAGATGAACTAGGTTTCTTAAGTCTCACAATTACAAAACTTAAATTGTGGAGAAATTTAGAGAAACTCTTTGGAATATAATAAAAATTTGAATAATAGCCTTCATCTTGATAAAATAAACTAGACATTCCTATTGATGTTAGCCCTAAATCTTTTATAGGAAATGATTTCTAATTAAAACAAACTTAATTGATAGAATCCATCTATCATTAGGTTTTCTAAATAGTAAAGTGCTAGTTAAATTAAAAGTTTTAAACTAAGTAGAAAACAAATAATTAAAACAAGGAAATAGTAACTTTAGGCTTCACATCATATGCTTTTTTTTTTCAGACTTCTTCTCAAGCTTGGCCTTGTCAATTTGTTTCTGAACTCCTGGATAATTGTTCTATGTCAAGTTTGAAATTTTAGGATCAAGAATTAAGAAAGTATGTTTGAGAACCATGTGGAAACCTTCTTCCTGTGCTGATGAAAGAGGAAGTCAGTGCATCAAATTTTTATATTTTCTTATGCAGATCCTACATACATGATACGAGCTATCCCAAGTAATGCATCAGACAACATTTATTGCACTCTTCTTGCACAAAGTGCTGTTCATGGGGCCATGGCTGGGTACACAGGATTCACAGTTGGTCCAGTAAACAGTAGACATGCTTATATTCCCATTGCTGTAAGTGCTTCCTCTTCTAGATCTTTGTTTATGACTGACATGACTTTCTATGAATACAGTTTCACCTGCTGTTTTAGCTTTGTTTTAAATTATGAGACTTGGCTTCTATATTTATAATTTTACAAATTTACATGTCTCAGTTATGAATCAATGCATCAAAATTAAATAAATAGACTTTATATATTATGCATTAACCAGGAAAAGCTAGATTCTCATGAATTTGTCTGGATTGATAAAATTAATTGACCTGGTAAGTAAGGAGAAGAGGATTGAGAATTATGATGGCTAAATTCCTGTCATCATAAGATGGCCAATACAGGTTTTACTTGTATTGATTGTTTAATTACATGTCCCAAATGCTTGAATCTCGGTGAAGGAGTAGCAACTTGAAAAATCATACAAGATGGGCAAGAATAAATTCAACTACTGTCTTGTAGCATGAATGCAAAAACTAATTTAGGGTGCTGCTGCTGCTTGATGACAAATGAAAACTAGTACCTTTCCTGCTCTGTCGTCACTCCTCCTTCAGTTTGCACAAAAACTTTTAGCTCTTTGCACAAGAGTGCAAAAAAGCATAATTTAGTTTCTTTGCACCCGAGTGCAGACTCGGTTCTGGTTCCAATGTTGCCTCCCGCTGATACAGATGACGCAGAACATGACCAACTGTTAACAGAATACCAACTGTTACTGACCTTTTTATTACTGTTTGATGTTGAGATAACCTTACAGTGGCTCTGTAAATTCCTGTTCCATTGTGTATTCCGAATTCTCACTTCTGTTGTCAATTATGTGATGATTCTATTTTGGCTGCAATATGCCAGACTGAATGATTTTTAGCGGTTGTTAAACTCCAATAAATACAACAATTACTTTCAGTTAGTACCATGATAGATCTTGGAGCCTGTGGAAACTTGTATAAATTCTTTGGTGCTAATACCTTCAATATTTCTATACTTTTTGGTGGCGTTGTTTTCCCTATTCTTCTTCCCTTGCGCATACCCAATTTCAATGAGGGATACACAAAGTGACGTGCTGTTAAATTGGTATAGCTAATGCTATACAATTTTGCGATGCATGATAGATTCAACTGTTGTGATATTGCAGCGTGTGACAGAGGTACAAAATACAGTGAAAGTAACAGATAGGATGTGGGCCAGACTTCTTGCTTCAACAAACCAGCCTAGTTTCTTGAATTCCAGCGAGATGCTGCCCGAAACAGTCTAGAGAGACCATTGATCGGATCCACAACCTGAAGATCAGCTCTACTTAGATTTTTATGGATCTGAGCACAGATCCAAACATGTCAGTGCCATCTCTTATTTTTACCACTATGATGAAAGCTCTCAAATGTTCCAATACTGAGGAATCCCTGAGCGCACAACAGATGTAAACTTACCAGTGCCTTAGAACAAGTAGAAATAATTTTTGGCACCTGCCATTTAAGATAATTCTTAAGTTATAGACAGCAGTTTAGATTGCATCTTTTGCAAGATTCTGCTGTTTCAGGAAACTATCTGTTCTCAATGACTCGCCATCATGAATTTACTAAATTCAAAATGATGTCAACGTATATTTACAGTTAATGAATATTCTCTTATGCTTGCACCGTTTGTGTTGAGATTGTTTAGCAGATTGGCTCTCGATATGGAATGAATAGATGATAAAACTTGCATCAGACCGCTATGACAGTGTCTATGATTAGCTCTCGATATGGAATGAATGGATGATAAAACTTGCATCAGACAGCTTCGACAGTGTCTATGATTACTCGGATGCCTGTTGTGATTGACAAGTAATTTATGGCCCATCTTTTATGATTTTTATCGAACTTGCTCCTCTCGTAAAGAGAAACCTTCGGGAGTCAGTGGTCCTTGCTCTAATGCTCTACCAGCCAAACTCCAAATTAAAAAAACAGACAGTATTAACAAATCCAATAATTGCCTGACCTGGAGTGACGTGTGAATGTGGTTATTTTTTAAAATATTTTTTATTTAAAAATATATTAAAAAATATTTTTTTATTTATTTTAAAAAATATTTTTAATATCAATATATCAAAATGATATCAAAATATTAATTTTTTTAATTTAAAATTAAAATTAAAAATTAAAATAAAAATAAGAAAGTTTCAAAAAAAATTAAAATGTTTTTGAACCCATACACCCTCTAAGAATGATATCATCTCGCTGGAGGAGGGTGACGATAATAGGACACGTAGTATCTTTTGTTCTTTCAGAAAAAAAGTTGCAAGTTGCTCGCTATGCCTATCATTCACAACTGGTTCTGTACCTGTAGCTCATGGTGGCACATTGTATATGGTCACGCGCGAATTTAGAGAAGAAAACTTTGGCTGGTAGATTCAACAGGGTCCCCTCTCTGCAACTTGCTCATGAGAAGTCTTTCCTGTGTACGCATTCATAAACATGGCTGGTATTACCATTTACAACCTTGTCGCGATAACTAAGCTCCAAAACTTTGGCAACTCTTGGTCCACGTGGTTACGCATGGACCTGCCTACAAAAAGGTGGGACCCTCGTTTTGACTACACTTGAGGTTCAGTTGGCTCACCCTGGTTTCATTAGCTAATTGTCAAGGCTCGAGATTTTTTTTTTTGTTGTTGTTGATTTGCCAGTTTGGAGGGGATTTCCATTTGCCAGTTATAAAAAAAAAACCTTTTTGGATAAGACATATGATTACTGATTGTACAGAGTGTGTGCATCAGAAGATTAAAGGCGAGCGAACTCGAACGATTCCTACAACCGTCTTCCTTGAGGTAGCTGCAGGATTCAGTTCTTTAGTGTATCCGACCACTTGAGGTTAGTTACGGTGGTGTCTGTGTAAGAGATAACTAGTAATAAATTGCAGCACCATTTAAAGCCCCTGGACAGCAGTAGACTTTGCAGTGTGCTGGAGGATACTGTGACATGCAATAAATTCTTATTTGAAAAATGAATGAAATCTTTTTTTTAAATAACATTAACAATCAGGGCCTTAAAAAACTTCAAGGTTTATCAGTCTTTGTTTTGTGTAGAGGTAACCTCTGCTGCTTTATGCACATCCAGAAAACAAAGCTGTTTGATTAGTCAAATAGCTTCGGCTTGTTGCCTGAGTTCCACACATAATTAAAATTTAGACTAACATGTTTTTTTTTTTTTTAAACATATCAAATATTCGGATTATCTTTGAACTTGCAGAGTAAAATTAATTATATATAGATTTAACTTCTATTTTCCACTTCTGTTTAAAATTTGATCCGAATAAATTGTAGTTTATATTTACATTTAAATTAAAATTATATAATACAACTCCGGCCTGCTAAAAAATATATTGAAAAAAACAAAACACTAAGGAAACGGAATTGATAACCTTTTAACTTTTTGTACACGTCCATGGTAATCTGTGACGACTTGAGATGAGGGAAAATATCTGACAGTCACGATACCGGTGTATATACCTCACTTTATGACTTTGTTGTTTGGGCAGATATCTTTCTAAATAGAAAAGTAAAAGACACTCATCACTTGAGAAAATATCCAGGTCAATTTATGAGAGTAACATTAGGAATTTTGGCACACAAGTCTTTCAAGTGATGGGGCTCTACTTAAAGGTGATGGTGTCTTTAGAATTGACAGTGCTGGGATTATTTCACAGACCGTATCACGGAATGAAAATCGTAATGGAAATGGAGATAGCAAGGCTAGAGATTCGTTGGGATTATTTTCACAGACGGAAACACGGAATGAAAATCGTAATGGAAAAAGAGAGAATAAGGGTAGAGATTCAAGGAGTATGTGGCACACATGCTTTCGATTTTCTGAGGAAATTCTGCTCATTGCATTCAAGGGAGTGTGTGGCACACATACTTTCGATTTTTTGACAAAATCCTGTTCGTCCATTCATGGCATGGCCACCATTTACATTTTAACACTCCGACGTCATCCTAATAACACGATTATTAACACAAACAAGACATGCAGCCTGAGGGTATTCGATAGGTGGACGCGTTTTGATTCCAGGCTAACTATGGATTAGATTTTGTTTCTCTGATCATAAGCACGGCTGGCGTAGTGAGCTTTTGTTCATTTTAAGAAAGTCTTGCCAACATGGTTTGTTTGCGGGGGGGCCTATCCGAACACCCCCTACTCATCCACCGACACGTACGCTAAGCCCCCTCTTGGGATAACGGTGACAGCTGCTCCTCATCTGAAACACCCTCTACTTCCCCACTCCACTGTATATTCCAGTTTTCCGTTGACACATCAACAGATTCCGGCTGCACCTCTTCTCGCTTTGATCTTCTTCTCTTCCTTCCCGTCGCTGGCGGCGGGCTGGATAGTCCAGCCTCCAGAGGAAAATTCAGGATTGCTTTCCTGCCCCTCATTTTGAATGCAGCACAGTCATAAGCTTTTGCAGCATCAACATCACTGTCAAAAGTACCCAACCAAACCCGACTTCCCTTTCGGGTAGGGTCACGGATCTCTGCTGCAAACTTGCCCCATGGCCTTCTTCGGACCCCTCTGTAATGCCTTACCGCCTCTCCTTTATCTGTCATCTTTACAGGTTCAGGTGGTGGGTACTGATTACTTGAACTTGATAACATAGGCTCAGGAGGTGTCAAGTCTATGATTTCAGGTTTTATATCAAAGCTATAGATTTCTTGGGTGCTATGGTAACTTTGGTCGGATATTGGGGAGTTGGATTCTGACCCAGATAGGGAGCTCTCTAGTTTGACAGAGACACTGGCTATTCTGGACTCAAGATTACTGATAAACTCGTCTGTGGAGGTGAAGTCTCCAAGAAGATGTTGTCTTATGAGTTCTAATGTTGAGGATTCTTCCGGGGTTGCCATTTTCTAGAGACAGAAAAAATGAGCCAAAAAGTTGTCATATGGAATATGGGTGGCAAGCAATTAGTTTTATATATAAGGAGTGGATTCAAGTTGCTACTTTTGCTCTGGAAAATCAACATCAAATGGGACTCCCTGAATTTATTAGGTGCAACGGTTTTACAGCATCGTGGAGCATTATAGCACACGGTTTTTACCCAAGTTTTGGAGCTGGATTTGGTACATCTTATCCAAATCCTCATTAATGGGACAAGTTGAGGGTGGGGGTACTGGGGCTTGTTTCAAATCGGGCCGGGAGGAAACGATAATCAAGTTTTGGTCTTGTGTTAACATCTTGGTGTCTATTATGCACAACTTGTGCTTGGTGTCTATTATGCATGCTGTATGTTAACATCTTGACTTGTTAGGGGGGCAGATTTAGCAACTAGGCTAGTAACGGTGGGTTCCGCTATGAACTAAGCTCATTAAAGATCTCACATCATTTGTCTCTGTGAGCCTTCCCAAATCTTATGTTGATTGAACTGATGCAAGGCTGTGAGAAAGCTGATGGTATCCATTTGATTCATCATCTATGGAGAATGCAGTACACTTACCATTAATTCTTTGAGCTAAATATATATACTGGGAGCTGTATCCTACTATATTAAGAAAAGCGAGACAGGTTGGTCAACTTATCAGTATTAGAAAAGATTAATTAAATGCTACAATTTGGGGTGTAACTGCTGTGATGAATCAGCCGGGGATTGTGTTGACAGCTGGGATGTGATAGACGGAGGATTGTCTCTAGTATCATGAACCTGCAAAAATTAGGTCCGTTTACTAGCCTTCAGTTCTTGACAAGTCTAGTTGATTAGCGATGGAAATTTAAATAGCCAAGTACAGTTCTAACTTCCCAAAATTGCACCTTCTCGAGCTCCAATTTACTCAATTCATCTACCTTCAAAATCCTTTCAAGGATAGGATAAAACAAGGAAAAGAGACTCTGCATAAGTGATTATTTTAAGACCCCATATCAGGAGGAAGAGGAAGATGATGTGCAAGGGGAGGCAAACTGTCCTTTGAAGTTCGCTGCTCAATGCTCATGTACTACGATTGAGCTAAACAAGTTCTAGTTTAGCAAACATAATATAGAAAAGGAAGTGCTCTGCTTTTAGCAATTTCTCAACTCACTTTGGCCATGTTTATCTCTGGCAACAGTTTCATAAAGGTCGCAATTAGTCAACCTTTTCTTTTCCTTTTAGTTTAATTGCGTTTTGATATTTCAAATAGAAGAGGAAGAAGGGGCTAGTAATTAATAGAAACTTGAGCTAGTTGCATCATACTCGAGGGAAGTCAGGTAAATTTGTCAGTGAACTAAATTTATGAAGCTACAAAAATGCTGCATTCATTGTGCAGAACTTGGTTTAATGAACGCAGAACTTGGTTCCTCACTCTCCGAATAAGATAAACTTTTCTTTTTCAGTTAATCCTTGCATGTGCCAGGTATCATTAATGACATGTTTCCCTTCTCAAAACACATAAACTCCCAAAACAATTAGCTTTTACCAAGATGTTTTAGTCAACATTCACCTGAGCTTCCATATCAGCTCCAGAAATTCTCCTTGACAGTCAAACCAAAAAAAAAAATTTGCAGCATAAGAGAGTACAGAAATTCACGGAGAGGTTAGCGGTGAAGAAGTTTTCTGTGGAAGTAGTTTTTCACCGTGAGACACTTTCTTAAAACCTGACTGGAAGGTTAGTTTCAATCAGCTAGCTTGAGATATCCTGACAGATAAGCCAAAAAAAAGTTTTAACTTCAGGGAAATGTTAGAATTTGGTTCTATAAAACATTATGTTTTATAAAACAAAATTCTAACATATTCATGTAATGTTTTTTTATGGTCAATTTGGTTAAAATCATGTTGAGATTTGTATTTTAACATGAAATATTAATATATTTTGGAAAACTAATTAAAAAGAGAGAAATTGTTTTCAAAGAACATTGAATTGCAAAATTTAAAGGTTAAAACCCAAAATAGCAAGGACTTGAGTTTGATTAATAAAAAAAAATTGCTACTGAATTATTATTTTATAAAAAAAAAAAAGAATTTCAAACTCCAAAGCATCTTAGAACATGAACCCATGTCATAAAAATAAATGTGTTTATTATAAGTAACTAAAGAACTATATTAATGAATTATAGAGATTCATTAACCATTAACTATGGATAATTAATGTTGTGGTTCCAAATAACTATGAACATGAACCCAACATGAATAATTATTATAAATAAATGTTCCATTTCTTGGATAGGTGTAAATTGTCATGATTTTTCTTGGGTTCTTTCTTTGATTTGATGTTGAATTATATGTGTGTGTGTGTGTGTGTGAAATTAGATTTCATTACACTCATTGAAATTAGTTTTCTTTACCAAGTGAGAATGGATTAATCCTTCATGATAATAATAATAAAAATTAATCAAATATTTTTCTATGGATTTTAGCAAATAATAAATAGTCTAAATTTGTTTAGATAAAATTTAATTTAAACAGGATTGTTTTTCATCATTTTTTATATATTTGTTTATAGCAAATGGTAGCTTTTATAATGATTACGCGATCATAATTTTTTTTTTAACGTTTATAAACTAAATAAAAAAACAGTTTATTTAATCATTTGATATTTTGTGATTTTAAGACAGCAAAATACACAAAATCCATTTCATTGAATAAATGCAATCAAAGAAGAAAGGCAAGCTCACAGAACTCGTCATCCTCAGCAAACGCAATCATAGTTGCGTATATGAACTCTACTATATAAACCTATGTATAGAAACCTCCTAATCTCTACTTAATCCGTGACACTTTTGGCCATCAGATTTTTCCTAATTTCATGAACAGCCATCCAAACGACATGTCGGCACTCAATCCTTCAAACAACCATCAGCCTTGAATACCCAAATGAAGGGTGGGGGGATAACGGTGACAACGGTGGTACATTAAATATCCCCGTAACTTCACCATCCCAAAACCCCTTCCAGCTGGACGGCGTTAGTGGTTCCGTCGCCGCTGCTTTGACCTCAGTTTCCGGCGAAGAACTTTCCCTCTTCACAACCTTAGTTGTGATCATAGAACTAGTACTCTCCATACTGCTCTCTATTTCCTCAATCTTTCTTTTCTTGCCTGAAGTTCCCAAGAATTGTTCAGGTTGCTGAGAATTAGACTTTCCAGCTTCAAGAGGGAAATTCAAGATCGCTTTACTTCCACGTAACCTGAAAGCAGCACTATCATAAGCTTTTGCAGCTTCAATGGCTGTATCAAATGTTCCAAGCCATACACGAGCTCCTTTTTTGTTCGGGTCACGGATCTCAGCTGCATATTTGCCCCATGGCCTACGCCTAACGCCCCTGTAATGCCTTTCCTGTTCACTTGAAGCATCTGCCCTGTTCACCATCGGCTGGGCTACTTGCGGGGTCATGTTCAAGGTCGCTGGCGGAGGAATTGCGATGTTCTTGATCATGGATGGTTTTCTCTGGCTCAGAGTGCTTGAAGACTTTGGTGATGTTTGAGGCTTGGATTCGATGCTTGATTGACTCTGCAGCCTGGGCTGTGGCTGCACTGATTGATCAAAGGGATCGAGTTCTGCTGATTCAGTCTTGACATAGCCAGTAGAACTGGAGCTGGAGGTGCTGCAAAGATCATCAAGATTGGTGATTATGCTGTCTATGGAAGCAAAGTCAGTCAAGAGGTGCTCCCTAATGAATTCCAAAGTTGAAGCTTCATCAAAAGATTCCATATCTGATAGAGGGATTTCTCTTTCTGTTTTCTGGGAGAGGTTTAAAATTTAAGATCAGAATAAAGAGCTGAAGCTGCAAAACTGAGAATTGAATTCAAAGAATGGGAGAGAAGTGGAGGTTTGAATTCCTTGAGAGTGGAAGTGATGGAGTGAGAAGAGTACTTATAAAGGGTTTAATTTTAGGAAGGAAGGAAGACACGAGCGGGCAGGGAGGCTTCGTTCGAGTTTCCTGGCTAGCGAGAGGAAGCATCACGTGGCAAAATCCAAAGTGGAATTCAGGGCTCGATTGCACTGTGTCCAAATGATGTTTTCCTAAATTTTGATTTAAAATTAGTTTTTTTATATTATTGGATTATTTTATCCTGTATACGTTAAAAATAATATTTTTAAAAAGAAAATAATAATATTTTTAAAATAAAATGTATCTTAAAAGCTAAAATAATGGGTCTAGCTAGGCTGATCGTCTTGTCTTGAAGTGGACATTGGAGTATTTTTTTCATTACTCGTGGGGCCCGTGGCTTTTGTGAACTCTGCTTCCAGGCTGCTTCCAACCACAAAGCCATGAAGCGGCAGCATTTCTATGGGCTTCTTTATTGCAGCTACTTATTTCTGGATTTGAAGGCAACTTGAAATAATAGATTATTATTAATATTTAGATTTTTTTAATATAAGATGATATATAAGTATCTTATTATTAATATAAAACACATACATATAAATAATACTTGTTATTCTATCATTTTATAACATATAACTTTATTAATTATTGATCAGTAAATAAAAATAGATGATGAATACTCATTGATTATCAAAATCCAATAAATAATTTTACCTTTAAATAATAAATAATATAAAAATATCCAAAAACCTCAGTCTACAGATACCCGTTACCGCCCCTAGAGAGAAGCACCAGTATTTATGATTTATACATGAATACACCCAACATGATAACTCAAATGTTCGAATAGGTTATGGGAAGATATATACAACATTAACTCTACCAACCAATCAAATAATTACACGCGTAAAACAAAAATCATTACATCAGTAAGGTGGTTGTAATTTTTCCATGTGAAAAAGAAAAGTTCATATTTTTTAATGTTCATGGATAGGATGAGAAAATGTATTTTTTTTTTAATCCGGATGTTCAACTTGAATGTAATAATGATTAAGGGTGTGTTTGATATTGTTTTTGTTTTTGTTTTTGTGGCTGAGATTTAAAAAAAATATTTTTAGCTGCGGTTCAAAATAATTTTTGAAGTGTTTAGTTAAAATTGTGGTCGAATTTGAGATCAATGAAAAAATAGTTTCATGTGTTTTGTTACCAACCTTTTTATATTGTTTTCAACTTGTGAAATTACTTTAAAAGACATAGACAGATAATGAGGGTTATTTTTGCTGAGGCAGTGAAAAGCACTAGGAAGAGACGCCTGAAAAGTAGTATTTTTTATATTTTTTTAATTTGTGAAATTACTTTAAAGAGCATGAATAGATAATAAGGGTTTTTTTGGTGAGTCACTGAGATGCATGAAAAGCAGCTACTTTTCATGAAACAGGGATTTTTTTTAGACGAGACCCATATAAATTTTTCAGTTTGTTTACATTAACCAAACATCCAAAATAACAATTTTTTTTCCATCACTGGTCAAACCTCGCTCCCAAACACCTTCTGAATCTTTGAATTCTTGTATTGTATTCACAAATATTTTCCACGCAACATGTTAAAGTCATTAATTTATATAATAGAAAGCATGATACTAAAAATAGATATCCAGTAACATCTAAACTCTGATTTTTTTTTAAAAATAAATGCTTTAAATTTCAAATTAGACTAGTCCTCAAGATTAGGACGAGGAAAGTGGTAGGCGTGGATGAAGTATATGGATGGCATAAGCTGATGGCATCAACTAAATAATTAAGATTAAAAAAAAAGAAACTCGTGGTTAGGAGTTTAGTGCCACGTCAGGATTGAATTTTAAAAATCTTTCCATGTAGATCTGGTTAATTCAAATCCCACGAGGAGATATACAATTTCAAGATCAACGGTGGGGACTTTTCACCATTTTTATAAATTAAATATTTGATCTGACAAGGAAGTAGACATGACCACGCACGCATCTTTCCTTCATTCATTGATTGTAGACGTCTTCTTCTTGAGCGGTAAGAATCCTTTTTTAATATTTGTGGCCTTCAACTTATTGACCCTTCGACGACGATGTCTCCGAGTTGCTTTAACCTTGCGGTGGTTCGAAGAGAATAACATGTTTACCTTGTAAGCACACATGGAATGAGAAGATATTTGATGGTCATTTGATCAAATCATTGGAGAGCACAGAAAATCTTTCAGCTTTTTATTTAATCTCGTGACTCATTTAATGTTTGAAATTGTATTTTAAAAATGTTTTTTCTAAAAACATAAGATTTTTTTAATTTTTTTAATTAATAATTTTAGATGTTTTTATATTATTTTCATATGCTATGTTAAAATAATTTAAAAATATTTTTTTAATATTTTTTTTTAAATAATTTCAACCTGACACCGAGACACAGTCACTAAAAAAACACGTGTCAGAGTCGAAAATTTAACATTTGCTCGATTCCGTGGAACATGCAGCCTTGTTAATTTCCTCACGAATGGATATCATTTTTTTTTTTTTTTGCTATAAACAAAGGGAGGAATTTCCAATTAAATAGTCAATATTATTAATTTCAAGAAACACTGAGATAATCTATAGAGTGGGTATAGTTAATAGCAGTTTAAATAGTTCGGAAAAATTACCGGCAATAATTACCCGTCTAATTGAAGTGCTTGCTCAAAGCAAAGACTATATATATATATATATATAAAACAAAACCCATGTATATTGAGTGTGGGATCACAAAATTGAAGACGTATGTTGATCAAAACTGTGAGACAAAAATAGTAATAAAGAAAAACAAATAACCACGTGCTTTGAATATTGACTTTATGGCACCCAACTTTTCAATGATCTTTTTGTTGATTATGTCCTCGAAGCAAGCGAACTTGCCTGGCATGAAGTCCCCAGCTTCCACTTGCCAATTTCTTGGACCCACCCTCATCAACTTGCTAGCAAGTTGGTGTTAAATTATGGCCGAGGTGTGGGCCCTGGTGGATTGGAGAATGAACTTGGACATGCACCCACACAATCACTTTTTGGTTAATGATGCTGTTCTTAGCTTAATTGCTGGTCTGTGATTCACGTCGACTGATATTTTTTATGATATTTGGGTTAATTAATTTTATAAATATTAATAGAATGCCGTTGCTTAACACAAGAGAAAATATATGATAGTCACGAGGTTGACATTGTTGAGCTGTCGTCGACCTGCCACTCAAAGGCCCAGTTTGTCTTATCAGCCCAGCCAGTATTCAATTTGTGGCCCATGGAATGTTTGAGAGTATATGGATATTTTTATCCCCTATCATAATAATAATACTAATAATAATCTGAAAGAAGCCATGATTTTCTCTTGATTGAGATGGATGAAATAATCTCAGCTTTAAAAAAATGTTGCGAGAAAAATAACACTTATTATTCCATATTTTATTTTATTTTTTGCCTTCAAAATTGATGAATTCATGGAAAAATTGAAACTGAATTTGGGATTTTCACGACTACGTCCTCGATCGAAGTGTGTGATAAAACGTCCCACACTCTTCTACAAGAAAACGTTTTCTATCAAAATAGAGAACCCTATATAATATTTAAGTTGGTAATATGGAAAATAGACTCGCTAATTACCGAGTTGTATCTACTCAAAATGATATTATATGCTTATGCTTATATATCTATCTATATATATGTATATTAAAAGAAGAAGAAAATCTGACTCGTAATGAAGCACGATTACATAGCTATTGTGTGTATGCCGAAAGTTGAAGCAAAAATAACTTTTGATTTGACCATATAATATGATATAAATATTGTTTAATTTCAAATGTTTGAAAAAAAAGAATATTAATTAATTGCATGTCGCTCTACGCTATTAGCTAGCACTCTTGTTTTGACATGCTAACCATTAGTTTGCAACTTGGAATTGTCATTGTCACGCATACTTTATTTTAAAAATGTTTATATTTATTTTTTATTTTAAATTATTTTTTATGTTATTAAATGTTGATGTAAAAAATATTTTTTAAAAGATAAAAAAATTATTTTGATATATTTTTGAATAAAAAATACTTTAAAAAATAACCTTAATCACACTCCCAAACATATATTTTTTATTTGATAAAGATAATTTTCTTTTAGTTTTCAATAAATAATTATTTTTTAAAGTGTTTTTGTTAGAAAATATATCAAAATAATATTAAAAAATTATTTTTTTTTTAAAAAAAACAAGTTTTAATAAAATAAAGATTCAGTCTTAAATTCCAAATACCCCGATAAGATGGATAATCTCTGCACAACAAAACCATCTCTCGCCGCGCCCAGATCTCTCATGCTCTTGTCTTAGCAATTTTTCAATATTCAGCATCTAACGACGGTTGAGGTCTAAAGTTTCTCGGAAGGTACAAGTTTGACTTCACATTCTTAATTTATATAGTCAAGCATTAACTATCTGTTTTAAATTCAGGGTTCTTTGAACGGCACAACTCAAAAAATATAGACGAGACCCACGTCCAAAACGATGTTGATATCAGAAACCATCCACCTTTCTATCTAGAGACTTTGAGTCTTAGTTTTTACGAGTGAGCAAAGTCAATTATTGAGAATATTCATAAAACTGTACGTCTTATATAAGTTCAATTATATTTATATATTTTTAAAAAAATTGTTGGCTTTTATTTGGTTTTAGATCAAAAACTGAAAAAAAAAAATATAAACTAAAGACATATAAATCAAGACCTGTATATATATATATATATATACACCCCAGCTAAAAGCTCATAAACACAAACTGGCCGATAAATTTACTTTTTCTGTGGTTTTCTGATAAATCCCAGTATTGTTAGTGACAGCCACAGCAAAAGACGTGGAACATGGTTTCCCGTACTGGATAGCAAAAGTCATTAGAAATGGGGACGAGAGTATCATCCCTGTAGTGGCTGTTGACTATCAAGGTTGACCTGGCAGGTCTTATCCTCAAGAAGCCATGAAACATGCTAGGGCTGATGTACCTATACAGCGTCCCTATCACGCACTGTCCCCATGGCTCTTACGATGCGCACAATACGGCTGGCATTCGTACGGATGACATCCAAGAGTGGTATTTAAAGCCAGATAGTCTGATATTCTTGCACGCTGCGGTCCATTTCATCCATCCTTGATCCTGCAATATCAACGAGCAATAATTACGAGCTAATATGGAATTGTCCCGATTATCCTTGAAGAATTATTGCTGGTGTTCACATAGACTAGAGTTAAAACTTTCTGACTGATCGATGCAGTGTATCTCAATACTATTCTGGATCGTTGTATTGATTTTGAAGTGCCTGAATTTACAGCCCAGGAGCTGGAAATCTGCGAGGGACTCCTGCCATGCACCGGACAACAGCCCTGATGGAAACAGAAATCACACCAGTTAATGCTGCTAAAAGTAACAGTTATTCAGAAACCTCGGCGATAGAAATCGACAAGGCCGGCGTTTGCTTAATTCGCTTTCAGTGACAGAAATAGACAACCATGACCACATGCTTAGCTTTCTTTGATGATAATAATAATAATAATTAAGAAAATCAATTATCAGCAATAAAAAAACGTTATGAAGGGTTTAATTTTCTGCAAGTTATTATTATACAATAACGAATCCTATTAAATTATAGAAAATCGGCACATGGTCATGTACTTGATTTTCGTTCCCCTTCTATAATTTATTGGCTGTTCGTCTTGTCATTAGCTCCCATTGTCCATACGAATGCAGATATAACAGGCGTCGTTGTTAAAATACTAGACATTTTACCAGAGTTTCATGGCTGCATGATTTTTGTCTTTCAAATAAAAATATCCTGAAAATCAAAATCAGCATGAAAATGAAAATAAAATCGAGCTGAAACCTATTTTCTTTTATGTTTTTTAAAGGTAAAAAACATATAATATGATATTTTCTCGGTAAATAAAATTATTTAACATAAACATTGAGTATTTTGGTGGTCTAAATCGATATCGATGTTATTTTTCTCGTAGCTTTTAAAATCTATCGACCCCTCTCCCTCCTTTCTGAACCAGAAATAGAAAATAACAGAAAACCTTTATTATCAAAATTGAATTTGAAAAAAATTAGGGCATCAAAATTGTGTAATTTGTATGATTTTTAAAGTTAGATGACCATAATGCATTTTTTTTAAAATTTATAGCATGTCACCCATGTATGACACCCCGTTTATTTTGGTCTTTATTATTCCAATTTCACGATTGACTAAAAAATAAAAAAATAATTGGCATTAAACTGGTATCAAATCTCCTAAAATAAGATCTTAAGAACCAAAATGAATTGTAAGAAAATAAATCGAACCATCCACGATGATTTGTGCGCGCACGAGCAATGCCAGATCAAATCATTAATCAAACAAAATGACGAGATTATTTATGGGTATTTGCCGATACATCACTATCGATTGAATTATTCTTTCTAGTAGATATTCTTAATTCTCTCTTGTTCCGAACAAAACCAAGTACAAAAAAACAGAAAAGACCTCTCCCCGAAATTATCTTTTGTGCAACCAAATTAAATCTCTAGTTCCTCGTATTTCATTGCTTAGCTTTATTACATCACTGGGTTTTTCTTACAATAACAACAACCATGGTCTTGCTTATGAAGCCCATTTCCTTAACACTCCCATGTGAAACTTTTATTTGGACACGACCACTCCACCTCACCCCAATGTGCAACACAAATTTTCCTTTTTTCTAGATGCCCTCTCGCATGGGTTATGGCGAATGGATGACGTGAGACAATGGCATCACCCACCCACATTATCAACCACTCCTCTCCATTTGCCCACTTGTGCACTGAAATTTTATCGAAACACAAAAAAGAAAAGGAAAAAAAGAAGAGAGGCAACACATTGCACATTGGCACTAACGATAAAGTAATTAAATAAGACAAATTATCATCAACAAATTGCCATTCATCTCTCTTCCTCCCCGTCTCCGACTACATATACACACCACCCCCTCGTTCAAGCCTCCACCTTCTTCTATATTGGATTAAGTGATTTCTTCCCATCTCTTCTAGCTAGATCGTAAACTTACCAAAACAATCGCAATCCCCTCTTGCAAAAACCAACACAGCGAAACACACACCGTTTACCTTAATTCAGTAGCCGCAAAAGAGAAACACAGAAAAAAAGAAAATAAATGGACGGGGTCACCTCATTGTGCGAGTTTACTACTTTGTCTCATCATCATCATCATCGTCGACATAGAAATCCAAGCTTTAATTCTCTCATCTCCTGCCTAACCGAGACATGGGGTGACTTGCCATTAAAAATGGATGATTCTGAAGATATGGTCATTTACAATTTCCTTAGAGATGCTGTTCGTTTTGGATGGTCTCCGTTAGACTTAACCTCACCCTCTACTACCACTGCAACGGCAACAAATGTCGTTAAAGCCGAGCCGGAATATGAGCTGGGGCAGGAAGCCGAGCACATTGAAGTGGTCCAGGAAGCTGGATTGAACGGAGCTGCTTTTTCTAAGAAGGTGGTGGCTAAAGGGAGACATTATAGAGGAGTGAGGCAAAGACCTTGGGGGAGGTTTGCGGCTGAGATTAGGGACCCGGCTAAGAATGGTGCAAGAGTGTGGCTTGGGACTTACGAGACCGCGGAGGAAGCGGCTTTGGCTTATGATAGAGCGGCTTATAGAATGCGTGGCTCAAAGGCTTTGCTTAATTTCCCACATAAGATTGGGTCTAATGAGCCGGACCCGGTTAGGATCACGACAAAGCGTCGAGAGCCGGAGACGTGTTTGCTGGCTGCGGATAGTGGCCCGGCTAAGACGAGGAGAACAGTGGTGGCTAATGGAGATGAGATGGAAAGGGGGAGGGGATCTGATGTGTTTCAGGCTGGTCACCATGTAATGCCAGCTGGTGAGCAATTATTGGTCAGTTAGCTTGAGTTTACGGCGTTGGTTGAGGTTTGTTGTCGTGGCAGAAAATGGGCGTTGTAAATAGTTTTTTTTTTCATTTAAAAATATCAAATTAAATTTCAGTAGTTTTGACGTGTACAAATATGCCAATAAAATAAAATAAAATAGTTGAAAGCAAAAGCATAATATTTTCTTCCTCTTCGAAAATAAATGCAACCCGTAACATTAAAACTCTTTATTTTTCAAACAGACGAACGCATCCATATCCATCAGCTCGATATAGCGAGTCACCTTTGGAACCTCCTTGCCAAAATTTTAAATCAACAGTCAAGGGTTTTTTTATTAAGTCAATTACTTATGTAACTCAAGTATTTTATTGCGACTAATCAATTATTTTATTCGTAAAATTCGAGCAAACAATATTCTCTCCATTTAATTAATAATTCTTTATCCTTTTAAAAATATGACTTTAGCTAACTTGCAATAAGTCACTTCTGTATCTTGGACACCATGGAGTTTAATTATCAAGAAAATCTGCCACCTTATGGAAACTAGTATTTTCTTATATATAACATTGTTATACGGATTAGCTTGCGTATATTTCAACTGATTTTATAGATCATGAAATGAACAACTAGTTATCAATTGTTAATGACAACCTACAGGGACAAATTGATAACCCGGAGAATTATAAGACTCAAATTGATAACCTGCAGGGACAACATAGAACCGAACGTAGCATCACACCTACGAGGAAGCAAAGTAGTTATGCAATGCGAGAAAGCTACCCCGCTTAAAGTTCAAATGTTATATTTGCGGGTGAGAAAGAAAACATAAAACAAAAAGGGATGAGTTCGCACGATGTTTCTTCGTGGAAACTTTATTTATTTTTAACCATGGAGCACACAATTAGTCTACCTTGCCCATGTCAATTTTTATGCCCACCCATGAAAGTGAAGGTCAAGAAAATCAATGAAGAGAACCGTATGAAAGGAATAAAGATTTCCTGGCCAAGTTCCCACGGCACCCAAATCAAATAAAATGTTTTATTTGTGAACAAATATTGCTCTCAATGGCTGAAAGGCAACTAAAAATTTATAAAATACTCGTTTAACATATTGAATTCATCCTTCACCCTGCTGTATTCTATTGTGAAAACTTAAATATCTGTACTTGTTGATAATAATGACGACACACATGAACAACATTCATCAAATTTACCAAGTTCTGTCTCTCTAGGGCTCCTTTCATCTTCTTTTAATTTGCTTAGCATGAAAAGATGAATTAGCAGCCATAATTTCTGTTTTGCCCCCAGAAAAAATTCATAAAACCGATTACTATAAGCACAGTTCGTTAGTTTGGTGGGAATCGGAATGAGTTTTCAGGAATGTGAAAGGAACAAACTTCTAAGACGTGGTTGTTTGATTCTTGAGAAAGCAACATACATTTTCAGTGAATGGTTCTTTTTTCCACGTCCTAATTAGCTAGGATTGACCTCTGATGACGACTTGGGTTGCTTGCTTGACTTCCATCTATACTCGTTGATAATTCAACGAGACCAAAGGGAGGCCCGCCTGGAAATTTCTAGCACGGCTAGAAATTTACAAGCTGACAATGATCGGCTGCTTTTATAACCCTCGAGTAAGCACGTCGGTAGAACTACTCTGATTCAGTCGATCACATAATCAGCACTGAAATTTACAGGTGAGCATGAAGAAGCACCATGTGAAAAGTTTTATTTAGGCCCCTTCCTAATCAATGAAAAAAGAATTTGACAAAAGCCCAGATCGCCTTGGAAAAAATGCTCCAACATGAGTGCTCGAGATTGAGGAGATATTTTAACCACGTGTGGAGTAGCGCATTATCAAGATTATTATTAGAAATAAGCAAAGTTTGAAAGGATGAAACACCCCGCTATCTGATAATAAGCACGGCTCATTAGCATCCTCGTGCTGCATAAATTACCTTATTAGCATATGATAATGGTAAACAATTGTGTGTGTTTATATACCTAAATATTTTGTGTTAAAACACCCACCCAAAAGCACAACATGTGCAGGTATGATTTTAAGATCCTATTTGATATTATATTTGAAAAATACTTTTGAAAAAAAAAAAAAATATTTTTTAATATTTTTAAATCATTTTCATATTCTAATATCAAAAATGATTTTTAAAAATAAAATAAAAATATATTATTTTAATACATTTATAAATATAAAATACTTCACTTAAAAACAACTTCACTTAGCTACCCAATCAAAATCAGATAATCCATAAAACATTCCCCAGCTAATCTCCGTCGTTAAAATTTAAGAAACTTTTTCTTTTATGATTTTTAAAGGCTAAGAGTTTCAAGGCAAATGTTAGACAAGATGCCCGATAGATGGGGACCCAAATGAGAGCTGCTGATAGGATAGAGATTTGCGGACTTTTCACAAAAATATATCAAACATTATTTTCAATTGAGTTTTTAGGGGAAAAGCCTCAAAATTCCGCGAAAAACCCTCTCAAACAAATTTACAAGAATTCTCTCTTGCCATCTCCTATTTTTTAAGAGAGCAATCTGTCTTTCATGCAATGAAGAAAAGAAAAAACATCGCACAACATAGCGTAGAGATTAAAAAAAAACCGTAGAACAGATGATCTGTAGCAATCAGCAAGATCATAAATTTTTTAATATAAATTCGCAACTGATCGCAACAAAACTTCATCGTGCGGATATTGGTGGTTCCGTGTATATAAATTTAGTACATCATGAGGAACATAGTATGATGGAACAGAGACGAAAGGAAAGGCAGGCAATTGGGCCACACAATTAAATACAAGAACAAAATAATAAATGTAAAGGCAAATTTTATCCCTCAATGTCCATGCAATCCCTAGCTTTTCATAGGATCCAAATCCTGCTTTTGGAATCGTTCAAGAATCATATTACACGTGTTCATCGTACGTGCATCAAGTAGTCCGTGATTCCACAGTTTGATCATGAATAATCTCCAACACCTGTCAAATTCATGATAATAAGTGGTATGCAAAATTGTTGGCTCTGAAAGTGAGTGGGCCAGAGAATTTCTTTCAAGTGCATTAATTACTGATAGAACATAATCTGCTTGTGCCTATCTATAAGAGGGGAAGTTGAATAGCAAGAATAGAAACAGCCAGAGTAGAAATTGATGACATTTCAAATTAAAATTGGTAGACGACTTACCAAATCAGAGCTGGGGCTAGGACAAGATTGTGTCCGTGCAATCTCGTGAATGCCTCGCATGCCCACGGGATATGTCCATCTGCAAGCACCCTGACAGAATGAAAAGGCAAATAAGTTCAAAACAAGACAATTTGCACAATTTTATATCTCTGTGAAAACAAATGCAAAAAACAAATGATACATCCAAATGGTAGAAATGAAGCGAGCACAACGGTGTTGAATAGGCATAATGCCCAATTCACCATACTTCCAAATGCGCTCCCCAAACTCTCATGTCCATAACTTGCTTCCCGAACATGATCCATAACAGAAACAAAATACCAATTCAAGGCAGTGTGTAAAGAGAATGTTACCGCTGCTTCCTCACAAATGAGTTCCACAAGTGCATCATTTGCTTCTCATCTTTAGTCACGTCTACAAAATCATCAAGCATCTGCAGCATAATAGATTATTCATGAAAGCTTTACTATGGCTGTAGGCATTATAATTGTAATGCCTTCAAGTTATAGACCATCAAGTATCTTTTACTTATTTTGGAGTAAGAATTTGTTTCATCACTTTATAACTAATTATTCCATAATTGTGCTACTTGCAAATGATACAGTGCAATTATATTCAATAGGACTTATTTCCTTGAGAAAAGAAAAATATTATTCAGTTTGTAAATTTCATTATGATTTAAGAGGGATTGGTTGGTATATTTACCTATTGTACCATAATAATTAATTTTACCATTTCATTATTTAACTATTTTTACCATAATTGTGATAATTACAAATGATCAATTGTAATTTTAAGAAAAACAATAAAATGTTATCTTAGAGAAGAAAAAAGTACTAAATATTTTGAAAATAATATTTTTAAATGATGATAAATTAATAAGTGCTTAAACTTAATGCATCCTAAATCTTATCACTTCATAAACTCGAGAGGGGCTAGCTCCAGCTCAGAAAATCAATCCAGTGGAAAAAGGTAACATGTACACATGCAAAAAAATGTTTCAAAATTGCATCATAGAGTAGCAAACTAGTATCTGGCAACTTAATCATTACTGAAACTAGTATTAGGCAACTAAATCATTAAATATACCCTTCGGTCTTCAAAATCTGCAACATCATCGTCAACTTCATCCTCACTATCCCGATCTGACGTTACTTGATCAACAGCCATTGGCTTAATAAAACAAAATGAACATCAGTTTTAAAAACTTGTCCATAGACTCCAAGTAATTGATAGATTTTAGGATTATATTACAAAACTAGTCAGCTTCCATTAGAGTCAATGAGAACATGGGAGTAGCAAAGAGAATATATACACGCTTGAGACAAATTCAAACACGTGTGACATTGATATTCAGCAAAAGAGTCTTTTTTATGATTCCCTAGGAATTCACCTCTATTTTTAATAATCTGCATCAAGATAAACCACTTGATTTTGATGATTTATACTAACATGGCAATAAAAAAATGCATGAGCATGTCTTAACTATTAGAGGTAGACATTTCAAATAAACGCTCCTGATACAAGTGCAGGACTAGAATCTTCATAGGTGTCACATGCATTAAAACACTAACACAGGTATATCCACCATGCACACTCACTAAAGTTTGGAATTCATGACATTTGACCATCAACAATATATGCCAGTCACATACTTCAGAGGAAAGCCTAACATTCAATTCATTCAACAAAAGGCATAGACTAAGAGTAAAGCATCGACAAAAAAGAATTTTTATTGAAAGACAGCCATTACTCACCTGAGCTCTATGCGAGTGAAAAAATTGTCGTTTGTGAAGGAGCGTACGGCTGAAGAAAGTTCATATTTAGAATAAACCCATATTCAAGCTTTGAAAAATATTTAACAATCTGACAAATTATAAGCTCCAAGCATTAAACATCAAATAAAGTGACTGCCTTAGATTAAATACATTAGAAAAGTATTTCACAGTATTACAAAATAATAAGCTGCAACATAGAGAACAAGTACAATCAACAACAATACTACATATAGCAAGAAACTTCCTTTTGGACTTATAATCAATGAGTATCGTAGTTTTGACAAATTAGTTGGCTACTTCAAGGATACAATCACTCAATAACATTTTAATTTGATCCAAATATTAGAGCCTAAACACGTGCAGCGGATAAACTGACCATGCAGCACTTCATACTTGTTGACCAGGCCTAACAAATGGAGATTCCACTACTCATGCATTTTTCAATTTACTTTAGAATTAAGAAAGAAGATAAGCTACAAGAATAAATATGAACTGGGACCTACTTTCTCATGTCAGGCCGTTCAATTGATAATTTTCTTGTCTTTGCAAACTGTAGCATGGCAGGAGGTGCAAGATTATTCCCAGGTACCAATTGAGCAAATTCAGCATCTGGATATGCATGTGCTGCAGAACCTGAAACCCCCACAACATCAATGCTAGAACGATTGTGTTCTCCATACTCTCTGCTACATATGCTAGCAGCTTGCACATCCTTCCCACCTGAGACATTAGCACTCAAAGAAATAAGGTTCTCAACTAACAGACATACAATAAGAAAGTGAAGCATGCAAGCATAAGACAAAGCCACAAATAAAACAGAATTGTTAAATATGGCACTATGATTACACAGCATAGCATTTGATAGATCTATCAAAAATATCTCAAAGTTCCATTACAATAGACCAACCAAATACTAGGTGCCCATTAGCTACACCCACTCCAAACTCTGGCAAATGTACAAAAAATGCCAGTTGCTCTTTCATTTCCTTCCCAAAGCAAAACCTTGCAACAGGAATAAAGATAGAGAATGAAGTCCTGCAATGAATCAAATGGCTCTGTTTTATTACGCCCACCCTATGCTTTCCCAAATTATGTTTTTGGCCCCAAAGAATAATGCTTTGAAATGTTGTCTTCTCTGAAAAATTTAGTTGTGAACAGAAAAACAATTTTTTTCTGTCAGGCCAAGTGCAGGGAGCTGTCATTTTTATGCATTTATTGTTCATCAAGATTCCAAATACGACAAAAAAAATAAATCTAGCAGATTATGTATTAAGTCATTGTCTACATATTTCCATGGATTCTGTTGCAAGGATGCCATTCATCATCACAAATCATGCACACAAGTAGAAAACACACACCGCCAATCTTGTCAAGCAGCTCGCCAGCTCCCTGTTGCCTGCTCAGAGTCTTGTCAAGCACATTCTTTGCCTTTTGAACAAGGTTCTTGGGTCTTTTGCGCTTTGGTTTCTTTGAGCTATGGGTAAATATGGACAGACCCATTTCATTCCATGGTAATGTAATATATCAACAAAATTGAGAGGATGAATAAATTTATTACTTGAAGCAAGACGAATCTAAGACTTACCAAAAGAAGAAGGTTTGTTGTTTTGGATCAATACCATCTGCAACAATCTGAATAAAAAGAAATTAGCATATGAATTGGAAAAAGGATATATAACATGCTTTGTACGTCACATGGATGCCAAACCTTGTCCCCAGATTGCATATTTAGCAGTTCACTTAGACCACTTAATTTTTCCCATAGTTTTTACTCGACTTGTATGCATATGCAATAAACTCAGAAGCTCACCTATCATCCAGTAAATCATATAATTTCCGATATTTATGCTCTAAAGCGGACAAAACCCTGAAAGCTCTCAAGGTAATGTAAACAACACAATGTGTGTGTGTGTTTTCTCCTTTTATTTTAGTGTTCCATTTTACATGGCATTCTTTGAAGTATCATAAAATTCCCCATATTTATATGTTTATGAAACACTAAACTAAACGATACTCTAAAGCTCTTAATAAGGAAGCAATATATTTATGAACATGTCCACTTTGAAGTTTTCTGTTTAAAACAAGCAATATTACCCTTACTTTGTTTTGTTTTATTTCACATGGAAAAATGCATAATAGGAGCCTAAAGACCAGCTGGATATGGTAAATGTTTGTTGACTTTGTAACTTGAAAAAATAACATATACATGACAAATAAAAGTTCAAATATGAACAATTGTTGTCACAAATCAGGTCAATAAAATGCCTAGAAGAATTTATCAAAGGAGGAATTATTCTAACCTCAGATCTCCAAATATCAGTTTTCACAGATATATTTACAGCTTGAAATTCTTCTGTTATCTGCAAGACATACACAGGAATAGTCATTATAGTACAAAATATGGAAAGAACCGAATTCAAACATAAAGAACTGAATTCACCCAAGATTCCTGTAGTTTACCAACCCAAAATTCAAAGTTGAAGATATCATGTGATGAGGGCAAGTGGTATCTCAGACCCTAAGGAGCAAAAACAAAAAATTATATGGAACTCAACATAAGACCATAGCCTGAAAGAAAGATGGTCATGGTTTTGTTTCAACACAAGGAACAAAAGGATATCAGGAAAACATCCAACCTTGAAGCTTGCACATTTTACCAAGCAGAATGGGCAGGAAAAGTCTTCAGTTACTGCGAGTTAAACATCCAACACGTTATACAAGAAAAGGAAAAGGTGCTTACAGATCCAGAAGCCAAAGAAAAAACTTCAAAGTGCAGAGACCCATAAATAACAATTGAACAAATATCAACTATCATGGAATTGAAGAGTTGAAAAGGAAAAATCTGTTCTCTTCAAGATTGAAGCTGTTAAAAGTTCTACCATCTAAACCAAAATGTGAACCTATCAGGCATAAATGAAATAAAACAAAACAAAAGAAAATTAACATTACCTTCTGTTTTCTGTAACTTATTATTGTAATATCTATAGTTGAAAATCACATTTCCTGCCCTCAACCTACATAATTCAAGTGAAAATGTTTCATCTTACTCGTATAGGAAAACAAAGAATTCTCAAATCAGGCACAGTGCAATAAAGAAAAACAATACCAATTGAAAAGAGTTAGTTGCTAGGATGTATAAGAGATTACCGAATGATATGAGACAACGATGAAGAAGAAATGTCACCACATGTGTATGAATGATAAGAAGATTTTTCCTTGGCCCCAACCTCTTCTGCAGAAACATTGACTTGCAGCTGTGATGTATTCTTTGGTAAATACAAACAGCCAAAATACATCTGTCAGCAAAGAAACATCTAGCAATAGATATAATAAATGAATTTGAATTTCTCCAACTAAAAGACTTTTGAGAGCAGAACAAACCACAGTTTCAGAATTAAATGGAATTTGAACTAAAACACAGTTGTCCTCGGTCAAACAAGTCAACTGCAAGAACAGACAAAAATACACTCTTAAATTTCATGATACAAATGGAATCTGATGAATCCTTGAAAATAAGACAGCACAAAACAAATAAATCCCATGGTTAAATTATTCAGGTTATGTAGAGGCTGCCCATGAAGATGTCAGCTTCCAACCATCACTATTTAATCACACAACAGAAAATGTAAAGCATATCTACAGCTGAGAACATGGAAAGTGACAAGTGTACAGGTCTACATCAAACTTTGTGAAAGCATGTAAAACAACTGCAGGTAGTAGCTTCTTTACACAGGCCATTCGGCAGAGGACAAAGGAGCAAAACCACTTGGCCTGTCAGAGTGATGTGGTGGTGATGAGATCATGGCTAATTCAGTTCTTTGAATAACGAAATCAAACAAAAAAAAATTGGCTTAGCACATGACATTGTGTTATAGGCAGTGATTAGACCTCTATTGTGACAACATTTGCAAACTAAGATGTATCAGGGTCCAGCCTCTCTAGTGGGTAATAATGTGGAGTCAATTAGGACTGAGTCTCCTTATTAGAACATCAAGGCTTTAAGAAAAATACAAAAAATAAATAAATTCGGTAAGCAGGAGCTACAGTGTTTTACCTTCAAGAAGCAAGCACTCATGTCAACAGGAGATGTCACTTCCACTCGTCGTCCCAAACCCAAATTTGGTGACTTCTCCCAAAAATCACACAGTGAGTCTAGTGGCATTTTCCCCAATAGACAGCATCCTCCAACATTTTCTGCCATATACAAGCAATATTTCAAGCTGAAAACTGGATTTCATGATGCAAACAGACAACTGTTTAGAAGAAAAAAAAAGGGAAATTAAAACCCCTTCAGCAAGGCCCAGATTGTGGCAATGAGTTGTTTGGCACGGCACTTTGTCATCACATTGTCTTGTTTATTAATATTTTTCATGTAGAATAGAACAAAGAAATTTTGAACCTAAAAAACATCTGTAGTAATTTCTTGACAACAAAAAAATAAAAATAGACCAATTACAATAAAACAGTATAGCATGCATTTGAAACACTTTCCACATGACATCATATAAGTAGTAGTTAAGGAACCAAAGCATATCTCACATGGAAACAATTCCATACCCAAATGACCATTGGTTAAATCGATTCCACGCATGGAACTTTGGGCCCCAGCTGCTACGAAGAAAAAAAAATAATGAGACCAAATATTCTTATATGGCAGATAAGTTCTGAAGTACCAACCAAACGTATGAATGCATACCAAAGCTGACAAGCAAGACATACAATGAGCCAGATTTGACCTCTGATGCAAGCTTATTCATCTCTGGGAGAACAAAATTTGCTTGCACTTGAATACTACCCTCAACTCCGGCAAAGTTGGTCAAAACACACGGTCGACTAAAGTGATATACTGCAGAATACTTTATAACAGGATACAAAAGCCAAGGCAGAACATTAGAAAATGATGACCGCCACATAAGACTACCTCTTATAGCATTGATATACATCATTCTAGCTAGGAAAAGGAAATAGATGCATTCTTACCTCTAAAACCCCAATTTTGGATACAAGCCTTGCCAACAAAATGTACAAGGGAAATAGAGCTTGTGATTGTACAGCTCCATTTAGAGTGAGAGGCAATGAAATTGTCATTTGTATTCTACAAGTTCAGTCAAAATAAACCTGGTAAGCACCTCAAACTCGTTTACATCCTCAAAATTCAATCTACAGAAATAAGCCAGCATCCTTACACAGCTATAGCTTGGACTGTATCATTAAACCCCTAAACAGCTGATTACTATTTATATAACTAAACACACACCAGTTTACCACATACAAAAGCTTCAGCGAAAATATTTCACTGGTGCAAATTACTCCAAACTCTAAAGAACATTGGAAAGGAACATCATTACCTTCTTTTATTCTTCACCTGTATTTTATACCGCAAGCATCTTTGCAAAAACGACGGCTACCTCGTGGACAAAAAGAAAGTATATTCAATCAGAAACACGAAACAAATAACGACATAATCGAAAAGAAAAAAAGAAACAATCAAGTAAAACGTAAATATAATTACATTTCCAATGGCGCGACGCTGAAGAATATTATAAAGCTCAACAGGCTTGCAATACATCGAAAGACTTTCTTCAGCAGCAATTTCTTCTTCTTCAGTTAAATGCAAACCACCACCACCACCACGTCCATCTTCACGGCACATCTGATCTATCGTGCTTCTGCTGTACCTTCCAATAACAATAAAAAATAAAATATTCACTCAACAAAAAAATTATTCAAATCCAAAAGAAATGAGAAATTAATTATTTAAAAAAACACATAACACATACGAGGAGGTTTCACGAGTGACTAAAGGAATCCCCGGCATTCTTCAGTTACGCGAATTCAATGTTTTGTAGTTTCATAGCACCTAGCACTGATATCTAATATTAGTATTCGAGCACAACTAGGTTTTGTAGGAGACAAAAACAAAAACAAAAGGAAAGGAAAACTTGCAAATTGAGCTGAAAATAAATTAGTGATTTAATCTAAATTTGTAAAAAAATCAAACGATTGAGAAAACAAACCCTAGCAAACCTGAAGAGAGTTGCAGTTTATTTGTTTCGATTGAACGGACTGGACCCAATTTTTCGGAGCCGAGGATTGGACCGCATACTGAGAGTGGGTGGAGAACAACTGAGTGACTGGGAACCAGAGCGAGTGACAGAGTGGAGGGAGGAAGAGAGAGGAGAGTTTTTATGATTCTTTCTTTCAGGTTCTTTGGGACAGGAATACCATGCAAGGAATGACCCAGAAGGACATGAGGGGAGAAAGTTTCCAACCCCACTCCCACTAGGAATCGAACCGAAGTTCGAAAGATGGAAATTGCGCCCCTACACCGCTGGGCCACAACCTTGCTGGTTTCTTTTTTTTCCTACTAGGCAGTTGTGTGCGGACCGCACCGGGAATTATTTGACAGTACTACAAGTCGTGCGCCCACTGATGGTGTCTCATCAACCGAGGCTACGGCCTGGATCGAGCTTCAGCTAAATCGCGTGATTTTTCAGTCTGGCCAAGTTGATCCAGCGGGTGCACGTGCACCGATGATTTTCTATCTATATGTCATAACTTAGTTTGAACTAGTTAAGTGTTTGAAATAATTATATGACTAGCGTTTGCTGCCTGTTTTTAATTTTTATTTAAAAAAATATATTTGTAGTGTTTTTAATATGTTTTTATATTTAAAAAATTAAATACAAATTAATAAATTTATGCATGTAAATAATTAATGATATTTAAAATAAAACTTGAAAAACTAAAAAACAGATATTATCGAAATATTTAATCTTGTTTACTAAGTTATACTGTTCATGTTTTGTTTATTAAATTTGTTTTCATTTAATTAAATAATAATGGTAAACAAACCCATTCAATTAATTGAATAAAAAAGCATCATTATACAATGCTACATATATTATAAATACTGTCTAGACAGAAATTATATTTTTTAAAATATAGTTCATCTAAAGAAACCACTTATAAATTAATCAAGAACAGCCTTTGAAGATTAAACATATATCCAAAACATTACTATCATTCAAAATAGATTCTTTGATCAGAATAAAACAGATAAGAGATATCGATCTAGCAAAATAAAATAGATAAATATTAACCTAAAAGAGACTGGGCCGACAGCATGAAGCATTTACTATTTTGCCGATATTTCAACCATCAAAATTGGGACATTTTAAAAAATTACACCTAGCCCTTATTTAAAACTTGCCCTGAAAACCAAAAAAAATGGGCTCAAATTTGTTCTCATGAGGTAAAAAAATTAATATAAATTCCCTTCGTCAATACAAATTTCATTCATTATGGTGACTTGAAACGATGTTAACTCCATGTTTCTCCATGACATTTAAATCTGGTGATTTCTCTTCCCTATCCTGGCCATATAATAAAATAACAAAAAAAAAAAAACTTCTGTATTAAAATTAAATTTAAAAAATATCGAGGGATCGTAATTGTATAGTGTCACGTCAATATTTTTTTCATGTTCTGCACTCTATCATTTCTGGTGGGGAGATGACGCATAAAAAATGAGCTTTATAACTATAAAATTACAATTATAATTATTAAAAATCATTATTTAGTGATAAGTTGACTAGGAAATCTAAAGATCCACGAGAGTTTGGGATAAAAAAACTTGTTACGTAAGAAAAAGACTCAAAGTCAAAATTTTTATTTGTTGACTTTTCATAAGACTCAAAGTAGATATTTTTTTTGTGAGATAATCTTTATCTTCTAGGAATTAAAAATCTAACCATTTTAAAACCCAAAAATGTTTTCCACTACATTTAATATCTTTTTTTTTTACTATTTATGGGTGCATTTTATATTATAATTTTACACCCCGGTAGCTAAAATAAAATAAAAATATTTGTTTTTGGATATTTTAGCTGAATTGTAATGAATAATCATAAACCAATTATAATATCTAATTTTTATTTTAAAATATAAGAAAAATACTATATTATTTTTAAAAAAATATGTTTGGCAAAACATTGAAATTCAGTAGTATATACAAAAGAAAAATGTTCTATTTTTTATCTAATTAAAAAAACAAAAAACAAAACCAAAGATATATTTTTATATTTTTGCATGTTTTCGTGCAGATTTTTGTATTTTATGTTTTTTTTTTTTATCTTATTCTATTATTTTTATTTTTTTATGGTCGGGTTGCCCATCTCGGAAAGGGCAAAACATCCCACCTCTCCGGGCGCCGTGCTTCTCCATCCCGGTGGCCAAACAGCCCACCCTTATGGGACGGGCTTCACAGCTTATGGGTTGGACAACTTATTTGAAATTTTATTTAAATGTCATTTTTTTAATAGCAACAAACTTAAATTTGAAGTTTTTCGATTGCAATATATACAAATTATGTTACTTTACCTATTCTTTTTAAAATTTGTGTTATTTTTTTTTAAATTTATTAATATATATATTTTTTAAAAAAATACTCTTGAAAAGAAAATTAGTATACACTGTAACTTCCTTTTGTTTCTCTATTTTTCTTCATTTGGTAAGTCTCTTTTTCCCAGGGTGAAAAACACGAAAAAGACAACGGGAATATTAGGCACGTACTCGGGGGTTTATAGTCCAAAAACACAGTAAATACTAGAACAAGAATTCACAAAGAAATTGGCATCATATGATTGCTTTAATCATAATGACAGCTTGCCTTGAAAAAGATCGAATGGTTAATATTTTGTACCGTATGCAGGTGTATGATAGTTTTGCACATTCTTCCTAGAAAAAGCCACTTTTCCTTTAAAAACGAAAGAAATCCTCTAATCAAACAGAAAAATTAAAGGAAAAAGATTAGAACTGGCGAAGAGAATCAGTAACTTATATGGGCTCAAGCGTCACACAATTTTAGTCTGTATAATTTCGAAAAAGGGCAACAGGAAAGTCATTTTTCTTTAGAAATAGGGTTATGATTGATTTTGAAATAGATTTTATTCTAATACTCAAAATAATATATTTTTTATTTTTTTTTAAATTATTTTTGATATCAACATAAATCTAATCTAAAAAATCCAAAAAAATATTTCATTTTAAAGTATATAAAAAAATAAATTAAAAATGATTTTGAAATAAAGTACTGAATGCCTTGTAAATCCAAGTTCCAAGGGATGATCGGATTTTACATGAATTCAGCCTCCAAATCCATGGACCAGCCGAATTCAGGAAGCAACACCAGAAAGAATAGTCACACTAGTTGAATAATGGCCAGTCAAGCAAGGTCATGAACTAGCAGAAGCCACCTTACTCCGACACTCTAGGCTCTTTCCAGCAAAAAAAACAGATCGTGCCACTTCCAATATCCATCAAAACATTAAGCCGGCTTCCCGCGTGCTGGTTCTGGCCCCATTCAGTGTGATCTCTGTCATACATTTAAGATATGGGTGCACATCCAGCAGTTACGTAGAAACCCAGTTCTCAACCTGCTAGACTCCACCTCAACCCAACTTGAAGGCTGAGTTAGTATCCTGCAAGTTAGCATAAATTCTCATTTGCTGGACAAAGTTGGAAGTACTATTCTAGTCAACGATTAAGGGGGTAAAAAATTGAAACTGAAAGAAAAGAGAAATTCGCGTGGTTACTCTAGTAAGTACGAAAATGCTTCAAGAGAGTTCAAATACTGGAAATTGTTCAGGCTATTGAAAGTAAATGTTAAAAAGCTCGTGCTTCACAAACTTGGGAGAGTCTACGGAAGAAAGGAAGAATATGACGGTAGCAGTAACAATAGGGAACTTTGTTGAATTGCTTATAGAACCAAGGAAGCAAATTTTTATATAGCTCTATGGTGGGGATAGTCTGCAATTCAAGGACAACTGAGAAGCCATGCCAACTAAGAAGAGCAGCAGCCAGAATTTTGGTTAACAGGTTGTCCACGTATCTGCACAGTGGGTGGTCTTGCATTGTTCGCTGCAGGTTGACTTGCCATCCTGAAGAAGTAAGGGAAATTTTGAGAAAGGAAACTGCAAGCAAACGTACTAGTTTCTTTATTGCTCAACAAAGCAGTTTCTCTCTCTGCATTATCTCATTTTAAATCTGTGTTATACTATCAATAGGAAACCCAAATAATAATAATAAAAAAAAAAGTAACCAATTAATTTTATAAGGTACCTGTTCTTGATGTCAGAAGCCATGGCCATAAATGCTTGCTCCACATTGATGGCATTTTTTGCACTAGTTTCCATAAATGGAATACCAATTTCATCCGCAAATGCCTTTTGAAACCACGATAATTAGTGGAAAAGCATGCTCACTTTAGTATCCAGTAGTTTAAAAGCAAATAAAATGATTGATGATAACAACTTAGAGAGGAAGATCGGTTTCACCTTAGCTGTTTCATAGGAAACAACTTTGTTCGCAGTGAGGTCAGACTTATTCCCGACTAAAACCTTGTTGACATTTTCACTTGCATATCGATCAATTTCATTTAACCATTGCTTAACATTGTCGAAACTCTCCTGGTCTGTCACATCATAAACTACCTGCCACATGCAGCGGTGTTAACAAAAAAATTCAGGGAAGCAAAAGGTAAAACACCAATACTATAAATGCAAGCCAAAACACACTATAATGCCATGTGCTCCACGGTAGTAGCTGCTAGTGATTGTCCTAAACCGCTCTTGTCCTGCAGTGTCCCACTGAAAAAAGGCACAAGGGCAGACATTAGCAACAAACATAAGAAAATTATAGATGAGCATTGTGGTCAAACTTGCATTACAAAGATTTTCACAAAGAAAAAGGGGTTAACTACCACACTAAAATAGGAAAAATTATCAAGAAATTCCAACTACATTTTGAAACAGGATATTGACAAGGATCACAAGACTCTTCATCAGAGCATATGCATGAAGAGCAAAATAAACACAAAAAGGTTAGTGCATAAAAAACAGGAGAGAAACGTAAAATTAATCCACAACAGTTCTTGAAATGCTGGAGGCCACCCTATTAAAACTTGAGGTGTTCACCATAATTAGATTTCCCCTGAATACAAAACAAACAATATATCAGAATATGAAAAGAGCATCTTACAATTTGAAGTTTAATGGTCTTTCCATCTTGCTCCACGGTGCGAATTTTCTACAGAACAGAAAATCCACTTTATCAGTCACATTCGCGTATCAGAATAACATTTGTGCAAATTAATAGCTCTCTGGTGCTTACAAAGTCAACTCCAATTGTGCTGATGTAACTGTCCACATATGAATCATCCTGTATTGGAAGGATAAAAAGAAGCAAGTTTGCATAAATAACTATAAAATTAAAAAGCTATCACAATAGAAAGGCATGCAATTCTTTAAAACATCTTCCCATGCTCCATTCCCCTTGTTTACTTAAAGAATAACACCATGAACTTGAATATAAATAAGAGGCGAAAAGTTTCGTAAGGGAAAAATCAAAGCAAAAGAAACAGAAATGTTGCCTCGATCTCAGCCCAAGACACAAGATACCAACAAAATTAAACACCAAGTGACCCAAACGAGGGAGGAGATCTTCACCAAGAACAGTCTTAACAAACATATTCATAGTGAAGTATAATCTCATTCACAAAAATTGAGGTAAAAATATTAGCTCAAACAAAAAAGTACACCTAGTTGAACACATCAAACCTTCACAATTTAATGAGCTCGGGATAAACAATAACTGCAATCAACAAAAAGAGAAGATACCAGGAAAAAGATTAAGACTTACAGCAAATCTCAAAAGCAGACATGATTTGCCAACGCCAGAATCCCCAATTAGCAAAAGCTTAAACAAATAATCACTGTAAAAAAAAATCAATTAAAACCCGAATCATAAAATTGGATAACATACGGAACCAACAAACCAGTATCAATGAAGCATCCATTTCACGACAGATCCAATTAATCGCATAAAATATTTCACACATATCCAAATAAAAATCACAACTTTATACACCAACCCCCCCCCCCCCCCCCATATAAAAATTAAGAGTTGAGATCTTTGTAACTTACTATTCAGGATTCATGGCTATTATTGAATTCGACCGGGATTTGAACCGGTCTGGAGGATGATGAACCTGTAATCAGACAGGTAAAGGTACAAAATACGAGAAAGTTATAAGTGACGATAAAAATGGAGAAGAAAAATCAATTTATTTTCTTTTGGGACCGACAAGCTGGGAGCTTTTAAAAGAGTATTTATAACAAAGGACCAACACGTGTAGCAGTCTGATTATTAATCTGGACCGGTCAATTCCAATACTAGAGAACCCAAAAAATACAAAGCCCAAAACAAAATAAGCATTCGGGTGTTGAACCCTGGTCACTCTGGCATTACTTCAAATATCTTGAATGCTGTGATTTTTTGCTCAGCTTCATCCTAGCAGAGTGCAAAACCAGGAACATCTAGCAAAATCCTTCCCGTGCATGATGCCTGTATAATCAAGAGACAAACCTAACCGTCCCAAATGTTTCATTCTAGTAGCCTTCCACTTCCAAACTCCAGATACAAAATTCTCAAGACCGAGACTCTGTCCAGTAGTTAAGTCAGGCTGTTCGAGCTTCGTCTTTACGTTGTTCGTACACTCGGTGTCCTCTCATTTTGCTTCATCCACCGAGTGTCCGTATCCTGTGCATGAAAGTAAGAGCAATCACCATATCCATCATGATTATGATCTTGGAAAACAAAAGCATTGCATGTAGGAGAATGAATTTGACAAGTGCTAGCTGCATATTCTTCGTTTCTTTTTTTTTCTTAAAGAAAAATATTTGTTTATGTTCGATTAAATATTTTAGCCTTTATCGACTGGCAATTATTTCTTTTTAAAATCAACCATGAAATGAATGCTCTAACAACGGAAGTTTGATAATTCACAAAATTACTTTATCAATTGGATTAACTATAAAGTAATAATTTTCTTTCTGTGATTTGAAACAGTAAGCTCATAACATGTGTTTTTTCTCTCCTGTAAAATGATATTGGGCCTTGGCCCAACTACGGATTGTATACCTTGGTGCAATTACAAGCAAAGCCTGGTTTGGATTAACAGATTTTAGAACTCGACTTTACTGGCAGTAATTGATCTCAGCTCAATTAGCCGAGCAATCCCAATTTCCTTAATGACATCGGCCCTTTGTGTAGCATCTGTCTCAACCTAGAAAAATCAATAACAGGTACGTTGACAGTCTCTGCGGGCATAACAATCAGCAAATACACTGTTGTTAAAATCATGATTTTAACACGACATAGAAAAAAAATTTTAAATTCAGATCATAAGATCTGATAGTAAAATTATTAAATCATATCTGAATTTTTTTATATAAAAATCATAAAATCATAGTTAAAATCGTGTAAGTAAAAAAATTATAAAATCATAAGTAAAATATTTCTGAATACAACACATTATAATTATGGCCATAAAACTTCATTAGTTAAGGTTCATACATGATTTAAAATAATTTAAAAATAAATTACAAAACAATTATGTCCATAGAATTTCATTAGGTAAAAACTAACAAATTTAAAACAAATATTCTGCTGGCGTGCTATGTAAACTAAAATCAATTTCATTACTGTCATCTTCCTCGTTATTTTTAATATATTCATCAAAAGTATTGTCAATAAAAATATTATTAGTACAACTACTAGCGCCAAATTCAACAAATTATTTTGACATTAGCATATAAAAATGATATAAAAATACTAAAAAATATAATTTAAAGTAAAATATAGCAATAAAATTTTTAATTATAAATCTTAAAGTTAATATTTAAATAAACACATGGTAATCAATAAAATTTTACTATCTAAAAATAATATGTGTATGACTGCATGCATTTAATAAACCATGAGAGAGAGAGAGAGAGCGGGGGGCGATAGGCAGTGGGCTATGCCCAGGTGGCAAGAGAGAGAGGTTTGCGTCAAATTAATGAACATAGAAATTAGAATAGTCTGGGATCGTAAAATTAGACCAATCTAGTCTGATTTTACTATTCCTTATGATTTTAATGGTTTTGATTCGATTTTAATGGGATTCGATTTTTTAACCTGATTTGATCAGATTTGTTATTTTGACTTATGAAATTGTACATTCATGATGTTGACAACAATAGGCACATATGACAAGCCCTTCTCTTGAGCACTGTTCCCTCTTGTAAATGAGCACGAGCTCCCCCTTTCTTCAATTTCAAAACCTTGCTCGACCAAAAAACCTCTCAGAAAAGGCTCAAAGGAGTAGCAGAAGGATAAGCAGGTAAAACAAAAACTGGGGTGATGAATGGCTCATCACAGAATCTAGGAGTACTTTGTCAAAAGTACGGTTAGACTTGATTCCTAAGTTCGTGAGTACTTTGTCTGCATGCCAGTTTTTAGAGAAAAAGCTGTAAAATGTTAATTTCCCTGCTATTTGGATGTAGACTTGGAAAAATATCTATTTTCTATCCCATCCAGCCACCCATAAAGCTAGAAAACAAAAAATAACTTTTTGCCGGAAAATAATGCAAAGATGTGGGTTTATACAGCTTGTAGATAGAATTGAATGTGGCATGTAATGCAACCTGTAAAATCAACTAGGCCGAGGGAGTCTTCCTGTTAGCCTGTCGACGATGTGTTAAGCCACAAGCCCCTCCTCAAAACTGCTGGCATCGAGGCCTGTTATTTTCCTGATGAGATAGAGCATCACAGTTATGAGCTTTTTTTTATCTAATCGCACCTTTTTTTATATATATTTTATTTTTATATACTGATATAAAAAAAAAATTTAATATATTTTTTTAAAAAAATATTTTTAAAAACTATCTCAACCATACTCCTCGTCAATCACTAAAGTTTAAATATATATTATATGTATTTGATTCATCATGTATCTCAAATGCATTGGGTTTGGAAAATTCTGTCAATGTGTGCGTGTATGATCACATATATTTTTACATGTGGAAAATATTGTAAAAATTATAAAAAATATTTCAAAAGACTATTCTACATTAGTAAAACATAAAAGATCTTTTGAATGCAAAGAATATATATAAGACTTACTATCTCACATTGAAAAAAAAAATTTTCATCAAGTATTTATATATTAAAAATTGAGATAAGGTAGTAACCAACAAAGAAAGTAGATGTGAGCTCGCGCATGTGAGGATGAGATGAGTCGGAAGAAAACCTCTGATTCACCCCCTGCACGAGAGGCAACACCTATAATATATGAAATCTTTTTGTTGTTTTGTTAAAATATTTGGATGACCTTTAAACTAAAAATATTAAATTTATAACCATTGAAAATTATTTTTAACAATTACAAATTTAAAAGCATTTTTGGTTTCGGTCTTCATAATTATTATAAACATACATTTTATAACAACTATAATTTAAATTATTATAACAACTTAATTTTTAAATTATTGTAACAACCACTTTAATTTTATAAATTAAATATGGCTATTACATTATAGTACCCTATAAATACTATGCAGTATTTTTCAAACTAATAATCCAAAAATTACTTCTCTTCTTCTTCTTCTTCTATTTGTTGGACTCCTCTTGTTTTCTAAAATCTTTTCGTGTTCCCCTCTTTATTTGAAGAAGAGCTTGTTGAATCCTGAAAGATACTTTATTATTGAAAAAATATCCTTAAAAACAGTGCACAATACACCTCAAAGTTTTTATTTGATTTCGTTGCTTGCATTTCGATAATTTTACCAACAGAAAATGCATAGAAGCAATTCCCTAAAATAATCCAAATATTTCAATGTGTTAATCCTATTCAGCTCCCATCTCCTGTTGTTCAAGCAATCGTTTCGAGGTGTTATCTGATTCGCCACTAGACACGGGACACAGTAAATTGCTGAAGTTAAAAGATAAGGAATTTGGAGCTGGAAGGGGTTCAAATTTCTCGTAACTTTCAAGCCTTTTGCTCCCACCCATCTCACCAACTAAAAATAATATGAATAGAAATTGTAATCCCATCAAGGGTTATGGTTCGACCACCCTCATCGACTTAGGAATTACTGCCCATGTCTTAGACCAATCCATCTAACAATTGACAAAATGTTGAACTGGTAGATGTTATGCAGGGTAGTTACAATTTCATCGCTCAGTTTTTAGATTTCAGTCACTCCACTTAAATTTTCAGCTCAGCAATCCTTATACTTTCCCCTTTTCTGTGGCGACACGTGGTGGCCATGCAATGGCTACCATGAGCACAAAGTACAAGGGTTGGTGTGCCTAAAAGAATAGTGAAGGGATTAAAATGACCAAAATATAGAACTTCGAGAATCACCCTAGAAATTCACCCTGCTCTTAATAGATGAGAATCACCCTAGAAATTCACCCTGCTCTTAATAGATGGGGCCCGAGCGCGAGGTAATTTTTAAATTAATTAGAAGCTTCATATGCTGTCGGATGGAGGAATATGCTCCTTCCACGTTGAATTGAGCTCTAAAATAAGAAATAAAAATGTCTTTAACCAAATTCTCGTTAGTCTTGTATCCTCACAAATATTTGGAGTAGATATATAATTTGAAAGGGCAATGTTGATTTAAGAGTGGATGGGGAAGTTTTATTCCTTCACTCGTTTTTTCAAATAAACTCAAAAAAATAAATAAAACTGAAACAAACAAAAGTCACGCAAATTTGAAGGTAGGTCATCTAATATTAATCAAATTTCACACATATATATACAGGCTATAGCTAACCATCTCCTTCGCGTGTTTGCCATACTTATTCATGGGTATGCTGGTTTTGTTCTATTCTCTCGTTGTTCTTGGCCTAGCAGTAACATGCAATGCAGCAGCTTACATGGTAGGTGATAACTCAGGCTGGGACATGAGTACTGACATTGATACGTGGGCACAGGACAAGACATTTTTTGTTGGAGACCTTCTAAGTAAGTGTTTTACAACATGGTTAATGTTTTTAATCACCAGAGAACGAATAAAAAAGAATTGAATGGTTATAGAAATAAAGTTGTTATTTTTTTGTTGATTTTTGCAGTGTTTCAATATTCTTCATCCCACAGTGTTGATGAGGTGAAGAAAGAAGATTTCGACAGCTGCAACACGACCAATGTTCTAAGAACATTTACAAATGGGAACACAACTGTGTCATTGGCAAACCCTGGAACGAGGTACTTTGTTTGTGGAAACAAGTTACATTGTCTAGGAGGAATGAAGCTCCAGGTAAACGTAGAAAGCAATCAAGCAGATCCACCGACTGCCGCGCCACAAGCACATCCAGGGGGTGGTACTGCTCCTCCACAACCTCCTTCTAAGAGCAATAACCCTGCTTCTGCTGTCCCAACTTCAGCAGGGTCTGTCCATGGTGGAAGGGATTCTATTGCAGTGGCTTTTCTTGGTTTTATGGCTTCTTTGTTTGGGGTAGTGCGAGTTTGTTTGATTAGTAAATGTTTGTAATCTTATTTACTTATTTATTTTTAATACTCGGTGAGGTTGATCTTATTTCTGAATACTGACTTCTGAGAAGATGAACAATAAAACCAAGGAGAAAATGATTTCTTCATTATCATTACTATTTCCATAAAAATAGTGATATTTTATTTTATCACATTCTTCATAAAAATAATATATTTTAAAAGCATTACACTCGTGACATCTACATGTAGTATATTCTTTATATTTAAAATATGTTCTTGATATTTTTTTTAAAATAATTTAGACAATAGGGAGCTGATATAAGAATCATACCCAACAAATTTATATCTTAATATTACTTAAGAATAATACCCAGCAAATTTACATCATAATAAATAAATTATTATTTTCTAAAAAAACGTAAAATGCAAGGTTGAATGAGATTAAATTGGAAAACAAAGTTGTACTAATTCGAAATCTACATTACAAAATCAAAATAATTGTTTTTCTTATAACAGTTTGAGAATTAGAAGAACGGCTTTTTATACCGAGAGTAAATTATTTCTCAACAAATTATATTTATTATTAAATGAATATATTTATAAATTTATTGGAATCCAAGATGATAGTAGTGATAATAACAAGGAAAATACAAAAAAACAAAAAAAAAAACTCTGCAGCCATATTTGACACAAAGTACTCCCTCCCCCTGCCATGTAATATTGTATGATGCTAAGGAAGTATGAATAGTACCAAGTATTATTCGACAACTAGTGATGCCTTTTCAGATTATTTATCAGAGGGAAAATAAAAATCTGTTTATTTTTGTATTTTAAAATATATTTTTTAAGTATTTTCAGATATTTTAATATATTAATGATTTTTTAAAATAAAAAATAATTTAAAAATAACCATCACCGTACCTACTGTAATAAGAGACATCTGTCCTGAACTGATGAGAGAAAAGGTCCAAGGCTGTAGGCCCGTGGTTTGACAATCATATCTCTCTGTAGACTTGGAGTGCGGGCATGTTTTTCACTGGAACAATAATAGCCCGCCACGAACCATAAAATCTTTCCACCAACTGACACACACTGGGCCTGGTGTCCTCGGGATCTATACAGTCAAATAACGTGAGACCGTAAGTGCTGACTTTTTTGTTTTGGCATGTAATTGAGATCACTACAGCCCAAAAAAGGGGTCTAAATGGGCTTGAACATTAGAAAGGATAATGCTTTCCAATTGAAACAATGTTGACTGGGCTTTCGACACTTGTTGAATACCAAACCAAATTATCGCAGCCATTGTTTGAATAATTGCTGTTCTGTCACAGAGAGATTGTAGAATCTAACAAAAATAAAAAATTAATTATAATATTCCACCCGTGAACTGATTAATTGGATTGAAATGTGTACAGTCAAAATAAAGAATTAAAGGACAGGTATGACGTGTAAAAAAACAAAATAGAATAAAATCGGACGAGATGAATGTACTAATAAGTCCTCGAAAGAAAAGGAATGTATTATAAAAAAAAGATTTTTTTGTCCAGTCTTATTTTGTTTCATGCACCAAATTCCAACTACATATATATTTAGAAATTAATGAGTGAAAATGACCTGTAAATAACTCGAAATTAAGAGGAACCGAAGGGATGATTGACAAGTCAACTTTTTTTTTTTTTAAGTGAGAATGCATCTTTCACTCGGTCAAAGATCACGCAAGCTAGCCATTTGAAAGGGGGTGGGTGCGATGGAAAAAAGTAAGTTTATTTTTCTTCAATGTCTCCAAAACTAGAGTGTGAGCACGGTTCAATGCAAAATCTCATAGCGACCTTATAAGATATCGCCGGATATTTGAAAGAAACATCATTGTATTCCGATTGCATTTTCCTTTTTATTTTATATATCTTGGATCCATTTTTTCCGCACAACTTCCTCCAAGAGGGCATCATCACATGTCCATGTTGCTTATAGTTATGGCATGGGACGACCAAGAACTTAATGGCAAACGATGGAATAATTACGGGTCTTGAAATTTATTTGTGGAAAATAGTATAATCCCATGACTTTGGCCTGTTAAAACAGTGACTGAAATAGTTTTTTCCACAGAAGTTCATAATATATTATCTACCAATAGAAAAGCAGGTGCTACTCATGGTTTCTGTGACTTTAACTCCTCTCACTTGAATATGATTTTCGTTCATAAATATATCAAAATAATATATATTTTTTAATTCTTAAAAATTATTTTTGATATTAAAATATTAAAATAATTTAAGAATATAAAAATATTATTTTTTAAATATAAAAATTATATATATATATATATATATATATATAATATTTTTAAAATACAGAATATAATAAATAGGATCTTTCCATAATCCCCACCTATTAGATTTTTTTTTATAGGCAGAAAGGGATCTTGCTGAGCCCATCGTGGCTACGCAATATGGTCGCCCATTCACCAAAGTCTGGCTTATTAATCCAAGCACACCAAGCTCTTACATCATTGAGATTTGAATAATCCACGAGTCGTCCACTTTGTAGATTGGAGTCTTTGGGCGAACAGAAGACACTCTTTATTTAAAACACATCAATCTTCTTTATAGCCATGTATGAAATTCAATTTTTAAATGATGCTAATAATATTGTGATCACGTTACACGTTTAAGTGGCTTTTATCTCTTGATGAGCTTCTCTCCACCCATCAGAACATTCTGATCAAATTTAAGGATCCTTCCTCGTGCTTTTGATAGTTCAGTTGATTTGAACAATAAAACTGTACCCTCTTTCGCTTCAAATCAGTAAAAATATAAAATAATATACAAGAATTAAAAGTGGGATTCTTGGATGAGCTTTAAGCCATGTTTGTTTCAAAGAAACTGAATTTCAGGAATTCGGTTTCTTTATTTTTCAATGTTTGGCAAATATTGGAAAAAGTGGTCAAAGAAAAATGATTTCCTTAAGTTTCCAGTTAAACTCTTAATTACTCTTAATTTTAGAAAAGTATTTTCCTTTCCTTGTTAAAAGGAAAACACTTTCCCGAATTGATAAAAGGTATGTCACGGCAATCGAGAACAGATGAGAATATTTATTTTCACTGGAAGAGAGATGATTTTTATGGTGGAGAGAGGTTCATGGATGATAGTACTATTTCCTTTAACAAGTTTCGAACTTTAAATGGCCTTGGCACTAGGTTTCCTCCGGGGCCTTCTTCATGGTCCAATCAAGAAAAGGATGGTAAACAGTATTATCATGGAGGGACATGTTTTCAGGATATGGAAAAAAACACTGCAACAGAGCATTCATGGTCCATTTCATTTTTTTTATTTTAAATGATTAAATATTTTATATATATTAGATAAACTTGAAAAAAAATAATTTATTAATAAATTATTTTTCAGTTCATTTTCCATAACACAAACAAACACTGGAAATTGTTTTCCAGTTCATTTTCCATAACACTGCCAAACATCGAAATTCATTTGCCAGGAATTCACTTTCCTCAGAATTCACTTTCCAAAAAAAAACCATTTTCCAGCAAACAAATGGGCCTTAATAGCTTGGATATTTTACTTGATAATCAAAGATATTTATAGATTTTAGCAATGTAAACTTATATTTTATGTAGCGTTGAGAATGACGTCTTAAGAACTCGTGGTGCGTGTAGTTTTGATAGGGATTGATTTGGGGTGAATGAAGAGCAAAGAATGCTTTTAATGAAGAAAGTAGTAGTTATTTTCGGAGTTGTTTGGGAAGCAGTATTTTTGAAAAAACATAATTTTTTTTTGTGCTTTAGAATTACTTGGATGAGTTTATATTAAAAATAATTTTTAAAAAATAAAAAAATATATTTTAATATGTTTTTACATATTTTTTTTAAATATTAGTCTATTTTTACTCGTAAGAAAATTTAAAAATATATTTAATAATGTACTTTGACTTCTTGAAAATTGAAAAGTATATTGAGATGTATGAAACCTGGTGTATTGGAATATTTTTTTTAAATTGATGTGAGTTGATCTGTCTATCTATCTGTATTTATATATATATATATTGCTTTCTCTTAATTACATATGCTAATAATTAATTAAAAAAAATTCTTCCTGTCACAGCAGAGAGTTCCTTTCTTTTAAAAATATCTGCATGCAACTTTCCAAGTTGCTTCATTAATGCTATGGATCGATTGATTAGTTAGGTCTCGTAGCATTTATATGTTCGGTCCCTCACGAAGCCCCACCTGCGTTCTTACATGTAACTTTCCTTTCATTACCTCATAGACACAACTTCAGCAGCTTTCGCACAGATTAAATTCGGACAAAACCCTTCGGTGGCCATGAAATTCAACATGAACCCTGGAATATTGTCACGCAGCCTTGATTAATTTCATATTGTTGAATACCAAACACTGTGCTGTCTCTTACGAACACGTGGTCTCCCCTGCATCATCATCATTTTCCACTCGTCCTAACTCCTCAGAAGAAATACCATGGCTTCTTCCAAAGAATTATCGCTCCTATTATTTTATTCCCTTCTTCCTTCCACCTCCTCATCCCTAAAATAAATTTAGGAGATGATTGTGTGGCGGCCATGCTACAAAACCCATGTTTTTCTAGCCATCTATTTCTTTTTCCAGCCATTGTAGAAGCCATCAAGGAATTGCTAATGTTATTCTTCGCATCAATATATAATTGATTTTACCGGATTCCCGTCAGCCAAGAACTCCCGTACATGTGTGATAAGTCATCTGTTATATAATTTATATTAATTTTTAAAAATTATTTGAGGTGGAAACTTGAACATAAATCTATACTATTTTATATTTAATTTTTATCTAATAGAATTATGATAATGAGATTTAAATTAATGATGATTAAATCAATAAGATTTTGATATTATATTAATAAATTATCTTACCTAAAAATTTAATTAATTAAAAAAATCATAATAAAATTTATATTATCAAGGGATATGGCTACCAGAGGAAATAGTAACGCAAACAAGGGAAAACATAATTGAGGCCGGGGGCGATTTTAAGGGAGCTTTCTTGTCCTTTGTAGTACTGGCATTTTTTAATGTTTATTTTGTAAAAATAATTGAGGCCGCCGACGTCGAGCCCTGTATATGATTGCGAATGGAATTTCACAGGAGTCAAGACAAAGGGAATACTAATTGAATATTATAGCAGTCACAGACTCACATTTCCGGTGGGCGCAAGGGAAGATTCAATGAAATGGGCAACCTTTGAAGTTAGAAATTCAGTAATTGATAGATAGCGCGATATTGTTATTATTTTTTAAATATTATTTTTAATATCTGTAAATAAAAACAAAATTATTCAAAAATACACAAAAAAAAAAACCCAACAATAATTTGAAGATAAAAAAAATTGAAAAAAAAATTAAAAGTGTATTTGGACCGTAATGTCAAACATTATCTTAGCTGTTTTTTATTTTTATCATGAACCATTTCCATATGAATTTGTTTATATATACCAATTATTTTTGATTAATTGCTGCGATGAGAGTACTATCGAACATGGCTATGTTCTATAAATTATTTCATAATAAATATTATTGATCAACATTTATTATTTTTTATTTGAAATTACCCCTCGAACGAATGATCAAAAAAGGTATTATGATCCATTATCTATGGATTCAACCAAGCACTAGGCTCAAACATATATGGATCGAGCAAGCTGATAGACCCATAATTTATAGACTTAACAAACAATCGAGCTCATACATGTGTGGATTCAACAAGTTATCATACCAACATCTTTCGGAATTAATGAGCCTTTCAATTTGCAAACCTAATTGCATTGAATACATGCTTTTCTTTTAACTTGAAATAAATATTAGGCTCCTCAATATGACCAAATACCAGAGATCTTTTATCATGATAAGTTAGAAATATTTTATCTTAATAAGATAAAAATATTTTACTGATATATAAACTCTTTCCCCTTTAATAAGAGAGAAACATCATGGGATATAAAAGACATCAATGTAACCTTCTTTTTTTATAGAGTATTTTATCCTAATAAAATAAATATTTTATTGATATATAAACCCTTGAAAAAAAATTCAATGAAGAGAAGAACCTCATGCGCTGTAAAAGAAAACAATGTAACCTCCATTAAAAAAAAAAAAATCCACCTTTTCTCCACTACTACTGTCACACACACACAATAACTAGAGAGTCTCTCAACTCAAAAGAATGAATCTTTTGCAAATATCAAACATGATATACCAAATACTTCATTAAGAAATGAGAAATTAGATTGTCAAAAGTAGAAGATTAACCAAATATTTCATATACTAGCTTGACCTATAAGCTCATAGAATAAATCTGACCTTATTAAGATACATATAACTAATTTTATATAATAATTTATGAAGACAAAACTTGTATTCCATAAATGATGTACCTCCTTCATTCTAAATATGATATTTGCAGGGGAAAGACAATGATGCTAGAGGATATCCATTAATTAGTTAATCATCGGTTATTAATGAAACTTTAATTTTAATTAAACCACTATTAACTAGCTTTATATATTTAACTACTTGGTGATGTGATGAGATGAAATGTCTAGAGTTTAAAATCATATAATTCTCATATTATATATAAAAATGTAATTGATTTCAAGAAAAGGAACGGAAAGAGACTTGATTTTACTACAAGAGAGTTGATTCGGTAATTTTTTGACGACAGAAACCTCGTTATTTTTGAAGTGATAAACTTGACTATCCACACTTGTTGCATCCACAAACGTCCATATTTTATAAATGAAGTGATGTGTAAAACCATCTCTCACTTGGCCAAAACCAAAAATGTGAAAAGCCTCTCGTGGATGACTTCGTCTCCATTCTTGTTAGCACATACTTTTCAAAATGAGCACATCAAGATCCTTTCATCGTCCCTTTCTCTTGTTGAAAGATCTTATCAATATTAGTATATTAGTCTTGGGTCACTTTTTTTTTAATTATAATTATTAGTACTTAAATATATTTTCATAACTGTGAAGATTTTGAAGAGTTTTGGACAAGTTCAATGCGCAATATAATGAAAATAAGGATGGGAGTGAGCTAGTTATAACCAGCCAAAGTTCAGAAGCCTTCAAATTAGGACCATAAAATGTTATTTTTGTTGCTTTAATTATTTTCCAATTTGAATTTGAATTTGAATTAATTTATTTAATTAGCTTTAAATTATTTTGGTTTGGTTGGTTTGAACCTTTATAAAGAATAGTTGATGTTTTTTTTTATAGAGCTTAATCTCATTGTGATCTTAAACCTTGTCGAGAGGTCTAATTCTTATTCACATTGATCACAATGTTACGTGGATATGAATATAAAATCAATAAAATTCTTTTACAAAAAATCGTCACTGAATAATTGCTTTCAATTACCATTCAAAGCTATCGAGTTTGACCAAAATCCTCTTTTCACACCCTATAAGAAGGAGGTTACATAAGCATAATCGAATGATCATGAAGTACATACAGAGTTAACCGAAGGGAAATGGAGTTGGATAGCTTGGTTAGTGCTTCAAAGGATGTTGAAGCAGACGATGATATCTTGCTCCCTGGGTTTCGGTTTCATCCTACGGACGAAGAGCTTGTAGGGTTTTATCTTAAAAGGAAAGTAGAGAAGAAACTTATGAGGATTGATCTCATCAAACATATTGATGTCTACAAATATGAGCCATGGGATCTTCCAAGTATGCATGCTCGCTCCTTTGTTCATTGATTCAACTATTTATTTGTAACTATTTGTATGGAATGCAGAACTGTTATTTGAACACCATCAAATTCATAAGTAGAGCTATAATGATGAAATATTTGCTCTTAACTGTACAGTTGTTGCAGAAGACAGGCAATTCATGCCGTTAAACTGCAGCAATTTCCTCGATGAATTTACTCATTACCCTTCTTTTAATTTGTGAACGTACAGAAGAAGCTAGCTGTAGTGCTGGAGAAAGGGAGTGGTACTTCTTCTGTAGAAGAGGAAGAAAGTACAAGAACAGCATAAGACCTAATAGGGTCACAAGATCCGGATTTTGGAAAGCTACAGGTATCGACAAGCCAATATATTCTGTCGGGAAACTCCATTTCTGCATTGGCCTGAAAAAATCTCTAGTCTATTACCGAGGAAGTGCCGGAAAAGGCACGAAAACAGACTGGATGATGCACGAATTTCGCCTTCCTGCTACTGAAAATACTGCCAGTCGCACCAATCCTGAAGACTGCAACATTCATGAAGCTGTAAGATTCATTCCTTCTTGTATATTTTACTATTGAAAAATTGGGGATGCTTAGTTCATTCGATTTTGATAGTTTTCATTTCTGTTTACAGGAAGTTTGGACTCTATGTCGAATATTCCAGCGAGAAGCTCCCTTTAACAAAAAGTACTTCTCTTCAAAACAAAAGTGTGTTAGTGATTCAAGTTCTAGCCCTTGTGAATCAGACAGTCGGGGGAGGCATAGCGATGAAAGCTTCGACGTCTCAGCAGTTGATAATACTGTGAACATTGAAAGTAGAGCTACCAGTGATCAACATGCCTTCGGAAATAATAGCCAGTGGTTTGCAGCCCAGCTGAGCTTAAGAAATCAGGTTCCATTTACAACACCATATCTAAGCTTTTCCAATCAAAACGGAGACCAACTTTTTGGAGACGAGAACTGGGACGAGCTTAGACCAATGGTTGAGTTTGCTCTTGACCCCTCAATGCTATATAGTATTAATTAGATAGATGCAGGGTAGATCAATATATTGCTGCTACTATTTCTTTTCTCTTGCAAAGAAAAGGCAGTCTCGGTACTGGTTTTTGAGACGTAGCGGGGAAGGGAAGGGGCGGGGCTGGGGCGGGGCTGGTTTCGAATAACGTACATAATAAGTTGGCACCCCGATGATCCTCCGTTTGTACCATAACGATCAGGCTGCTGCTTTTTATGCTCCTCTCTCTTATAATTTGCAAGTGCAGTCTCCCTTCAGTTCTCTTTATTTCCCACCAGATCCCCATCAACCCCTTTTCTTTTCTTTCCTCTTTAATCTGGATTCGTGTGCACATACATAGTAGGAAAAACTTAAAGATGTAGTTGCAGTTCCTCTTAATTTACAAATGAAAGACTCGTTTTTTGAAGGGGTGAATGGAAGGACGTGAAGAAAAGAGGATGTATAAACGAACTGCTATCTATTTAATTATTTGGTTAGCAGGGGGGAATTATTGAAAATAAAGTGTTAATCATAAAAAGAATTCAGGATGAGAACCGATCCATCCAAATTGAGAGAATTTATAAGTAATTAAGATAAATTAAAAGTATTTAAAATTACATGTAATTAAAGATAAAAATATCCTTCTAATCATTACTTAAAGTTTCTATCCTTCTTGCCAATCAAAATAAACACTCCCTATGTGTTGTAGCCAATTAATTTTCTTCTTTTATAGTCAAAAGGCATGCAGTACATAGGAATTAACATGTCAGGAGGCAGCAGTTATCTCGTTATCAAACAATATGTGAATTTTTCTTACAAGCACCTAAATTCTTACGGATATATATATTAAAAATACTATAATTTTCCCATAAAACACTGTTCATATTGGTTATAAAATAATTATATTAACCAAATAACTGATTATGAGCCCTATATGTAGATAAAATGCATCAGCATCACAAGATTTCACTATATCTTAAACAGTTATATTCAAATGGGTCAGCGGTTTTTTATGTGTTTCTCCATTCAAAATACATGTAGGAAGACTTTGTAAAGATAAAATTTGTAAATAAAATTAGTAAATCACGCCATAAATCCTCCGGTCAAAAAAACACATTTCCACATTCAACAAGACAATAGTACACAAGCATCCCTTTTGAGTATATCATCAGAGATCTTCGTGCAAGCACGCGGCAGAAGACTCAAAGATCCCTGGCTGCCACCACAGGGGGGAGCAAAGTCGAAAACTTAGAAGTTGACCGCAACCTGCAAGAAGCTCGTTTACTGCTTCATGGAAATTGCACGGATATGATCTACAGCGGATCTTCCATATGCCAAAATAACAAAGTGAGATGAGATAATATGTTTCATGAAAGTTAAATTACATTTTCGTTTTCGATTCAATTAGGCAATATCGAGTTACTTTACAAAACAATAATATATATTGTAGAGATAGAATGGAAAATTCAGTCACTAGTTTGCTTAAACAAAACAGCAGTAAATAAAAACCACCTCCCATCAAAGCAAAACTGGGGGCAGCACAAGACAGTTAATTCTACAACCTAAAACCACTGACAAACCCAATCCAATTCTTTTCTTCACCATAAACCCAGATTAGTGCTTTAAGCACTAATCTGTAACCCTCTGAAACTTCATGCTTCCTTCATCCAACGTTGTGATATCCTTCCTCTTTTTGGATAACTTGGCTGGATTCTGGAAACCATTTTGGTCGTCAGTAAACTGAGCAGCTGTGCGCGCCCGTAATTCTTCCAGGCTCTCACCTTCCTTTGCTCTCTCCAAAACCTGAAAATTTGAGCAGCAGTAATAAATGTTTGCTCCTTGTGTTTCGAAAATAAACATATTTCTAAATTTTCAGACAACTCTTACCAAGTGCCGACCATACAGATGAGTGCTTGAGAGAGCTTGAAGTGCATTCTGTGCCTCTTGCTTTGTGACGTATTCCACAAATGCAAAGCCTCTGTGGTTTCCAAACTTCATTGGCAACCTCAAGCTCTTAATCTGCATTTTACCCAACTTGAATTAAAAATCAACATTCGTACTTCAGAGAATCAACATCTACATAATCTACTTGATGAGAAAGATGATTCAGTACCTGGTGCTCAGAAAATCAGCATGAAGGAAGAAATCATAAATGTTAGTTATTTGTATGTACAATTTGATATACGCTTACTTTGTTCAATCATGTAATATCCCTTCACTCTTTGTTGCACTGTGTTCATAAGGAGGCAAATAAAAGAGACTGAAACAACCAGAAACTAATGCAAAAATCGATGAATAAAAGCACAAGCTACTTATAAATATCCGAACACAGTTTGACAATGATTTGTTTAAATAGTAGAGCTTCTCCCCTAATGTTAGTTAACTTTGGTCCAAGCCTGGTGCTACATGCATTGAAGTCAAGCGCACACATTGCAATTTTCCGAAACAAAATAATCACCTGGCCAAATGGGCTGAATAGCTGTCTCAGATCTTTCTCTGTTGCCTCAAAAGCTACGTTTCTCACAAGTAGTTTTGTAGAACTCTTATCCTTTCCAGCCTTTTTCACTGCATGGTCATCCTTCTTGGCATGACAGAGTTGCAGAATAAGAGCATGGCCATCCAAAACAGTTCCCTGAACAAGAGATTGAAAAATGAAAGGTGAGCAAACACAGCAGCAGATTTCAACAAATATATTCTATGTCTGGGTTTGTTATTACCTGTAGATCTCTGCAGATATTTGTAGCTGTTTCCACAGAATCAAACTCTATAAAGCCAAAACCCATTGAAACATTCTTCCCTTTTTTCATATGCTTCTTTATCTGCACATTAAATGAAATCCAACATAAGAGCAACATAGAATTTACTGTACATGAAAAGTTACTAGGAACTAGATTGTTACCCTGACACTTTGGATTCTCCCTTCTTTCATGTTTTCACTAAAGTGCTTTTTCAAAGTTTCATCAGCTGTCTTGAAATTCAGGTTCTTGACAAATAAAGATCGTGACTGAAGCAAAACAGGCAACAAACCAAAGAATGATAAATATATAATAAAGTTGGAGGTTGAAACCATCAAAACAATATCATTCCAAGTAGAATCCATATATATCATTCACAACCTTGCAGTAGTATAATTCATAAATTGAAGGGGGTTGATTCCCTGTGTCTATAATTATGGAAAAAGAAGACAAAACAAAACAAATGCAGAGGAGAAACAATATATGCCTGACCTCGATTCTATCAGGATCGATATCCATTTCAGATATTCCTTCCACGCTTTGCTCCAGTATCACCCTCTTGGCATCATGTTCACCCACAGCTGCATCAGTTTTCTCATCACTCTTGGAGGTTGAGCTTTGACTAAGGATATTGTCCGGAGCCCACTCCAAATATAATGGAACACCCCTATATCATAACAAAGAAGTGAGAGATACATTTCCAACTTGAACTGCCAACCTAGAGAAGCAATGTTTGAAAGTTCCAGCAAATCTTCTTTTGAACAACTTCAAAGTAGACAAAACAAAGATATACTCACTTGTACTGCTTGTATGCTAAACCTTTGAAAGCAGCACGGGCTTCAGATGGTTCGAGGAACACAACCTGAAATATCATGACATGGAAAAATGATTAAAGGGAAAACAAAAACAAGCCTAACTATAACTTAATTAATTCCAATAGTGTTTTTTCTTTTTTTTATTTTAAGCTCATGTACTGAGAATTAAATAAAGAAATCTTCTAACAACAAAAGGTAGAGAAGGGTTTAAGCAAATTGAACCAAGCCAAAAAGCACATACAGTATCAGAAAATGATTCCAAACTTTTTAAGCACAACTATTAACTCATCTACTACTCTAGAATTCGAACAACCACACATGTTCCAGTCCAACCTAAATGCACCATCCACCCAAGAATACTCAGCAGTATAAAACAATGCCATACAAAGTCAAATGACAACTCAAAATCATCAAGTCAAATAATGAAAACTTAATGGTAAGTTTGCAATTTAATCACTGTGCTTAATATCCATCCCAATACTATGCCATTATCTTAGCACAACCATCTTCCCTAAAAGTGTTTCCATCCAGCAGTATCTCAAAAACCACAAAGCAATAACCTAGACATACAAAAAAGCAAAAGTTTTTGCAAAATAGGAAACCAAGTCTTGCATTGCCTTCTTTTCATCCAACTGCTAGTTGGTTAATACCCTCATTTTACAGCAGAATACATCAGAAACACACACATGCATGCAAAGACACAAAATGAATGAGGCATGATCCAATAAACACATGCACATGTAATATCTCCACTTCAAGCATATAGAAATCCTAGCTTTGATCTTGTAAGATTGAAAAAGAGTAACAGCAAAGATAAAATGTGGTTCACTAAAACCTATAGTACAATGAGATGTTTGAGAAGAATGTACCAGGGCCAAAGTTTTTGTTGGAGGGAGAATAATTTTGTCCAAACTCCCGAATTTCCCAAATTTCTCAGCTAGTTCAACCTCAGAAGAGCCATATGGCAAGTTCTTTACTAAAAGAACATGGTTACTTCTTTTCATGCCATCTTTTTTCCCTGCAGCAATTTCCTCTAAAGCTGTAATGTTGACGCCAGCATTTGTGAGTGCCTTTTTCGTCTCTGCAATCACTTGTGTTTCTCCCAAAGCAACACGAACCGCAAGATCATCAGCTTCGCGGTCAAGTAAGTCGCTCTTACTCACACCATGTCTCCTAGCAATGTTTTCAATGACCTGTTTACAGCAGAAGAGGAAAAAAACAAGGCGATTTTACATTTATCATTGTGGAAGAAAATAACCGTGCATACCCTGTCACATATAACATACTGTATCATGGTGGAAGAACAAACTATTCCATGCTCTTGTATCTCCACTGGCTTCAGCTGCCTTCTTTTCTTCCTGTCTCCTCTGCTTCAAAGTTTTTGTACCTTGACTCAGGAGATCGCTGGTCCTGCAACATAAGAGAGTAAGCACAGTTGACTCAAGCCAATTAATTTGAAAGCAAATCGGAGGTCACAAGAGACAAACAAACATTAATGCTTCTTACTCTTGCTTGTTTGATAGGGGTTTTTGTTTTGCAGGCATGACATGCAATAATCTGCCCTGAAAAATTGAATTATCTAATTCTTCCAATGCCCTGCATAAGAATATGGATTTGTTGATCCAAAAACCTTACCCTCAGGCCACAATTACGAACCAGATTCAGCTTTAAAACAAATTACCTTGCTGCAGATTCTGGAAGTGTATAGTGAATGTATGCAAGTCCCTTGGAACGTTTTGTATCTTTATCAACAACAAGATGGACCTGTGAAATGTTACCAAATTTGCTGAAATGCTCTTCCAGCTCATCCTCGCTGTTATAATAAACACATGAAAAACCTTAAAAAGCAGCGAATAAATACTATTTCACACTTTGAACAGAAACAGAACCTGAGCTACTCACAAACAGTGTTTTACATGCCCTAAAAAGGAAATCAGTAGCTAAATGCACAGGTGAAAACGGCGCTAGTATGCTTACATTGCTGTATATGGTAGATTGCGGACAAAAAGCCGACCAGTCTCAAGAATTTCCTCTTTCTCATCTGTGAAATTTGAAGATGGGTTCTCAAGGTCTTCAGAATGGGTATCTTCAGCAACCTCTGCTTGTGTTACATTCCCTCTCCGAAGGCGGCTTTCATCACTGTTTTCATTCTCATCATCACTTCCACCACTTTCACTTTCTGAATCTGACAATTCTTTCTTCACTCTACTCCTGAAATAATCCATATCCGAGACAGCCTCATCACGTGCAAGATCATTCAACTCCTCATCTGTATCACTATTGCCTTTATCTATCTCAACTTCCACTGGAACTGACTTCTCCTTGCCTTCTTTCTTTCCTTGACTTGCCTTCTTGCCAACTTCACCATTTAGATCAGCCGTGTGAACAACTATAGAGTCATTTTCCCATAATTTTGACTTGGCACGCGGCTGCATGACCTGAAGAAACTCTTGTAATCTAGGATCATCAATCTCATTGCCCTTTTCATTATACTTGTTTTTCTTCTTCTCATCTTTAGCTCCCTTGACATCTAAGTTTTTGGCACCAGCAACATTATTCTCATCTTCACTCAATTTCTCTTCTATCTTTTTAGAATACCTACTCCATGGTCGAGGGATATCTGGGTCCCCAACTTTACGAGCAATCTATAAAAAAAACAAAAAAAGGGGTTTTATTTCTAACTCAAATTCTACTCATTTGGACTACTAGTTTATCAACAATTCAGCCAAAATGGACTCTAACTGAACTTCAAGTTCTAGAGCTACAAACTTTACATTTAACAACTGAACACATCCAAATAAAACACACACAGAAAAAAAAAAAAACCCACCTCGCAAACAATTCTAAAAGTATCAAGGTAAGATTTATTGAAGTATCTGATAGCTTCCTCAGCTTCATGCTCCGTCCGGAACCCAACAAAAGCAAATTGCCTACTCTTACCATCTCTAAAACCCCAAAAAACAAAATAAAAACCCAGCATTAAAAAACAATCGCCTACAAAACATTATTACTGTCATTATTATTCAAAAAACAAAAAATTACGTCAAAAAATTGGGGGGGGGGGAGGGGGGGGGAAGGAGTAATAAGAACAAATCATTACGCAGTTCTCATAAGCTTAGCATCAGTAACTTCTCCTTTCTGCGAAAAAAATTCTCTCAATCTATCCTCCGATATATATTTTGGTAAGTTCTTCACGCATATTCTTGACCTAAATAAACAAATCCAAACAGAAAATATCAAATTTGAATTCAACTATCAACAAAATTAGAAGCTGAGAAACTGAATTAATATTAAAAAAAAAAAAAAAAACAACAACAACAAAATAAGAATTATTACAGCAAGAACAGTACTTACATGCTTTCTTTTTCTTTCTAAAGCTAAGGTTTTGAAAAACAGGCGTTCTTTTGGTCGCAAAAGAGCAGCAGCGAGAAAGAGAGAAGGAGATGGCGGTGGTTTTTGTAATTTAAGGCACGGAAACGGGGCGGGTCATGCTTGTGCGGGTTATGGAAACCGGGTCTACAATATATTCAATTGTTGAAAACTACATCTTACTCCCTAGAGATTTACAGATAATCTACTTTGACCTATATTTTTTTTAATTCTTAATATTAATCCTGATGTTTTTGAAAAGTCTCAGAACGATTTCTATTTTTATCGATATCTTAATAAAAAAAAAACTAAAAGGACCAAGTATTTTTATCGTGGATTGCACTGTTTAGCTACACTGTTATCCATCATTTACTATGTTACACATTTTTTAGCTACGTTATAACGATGTTTTTGCCCTTTAAAATAACAGGTAACGAATTAGGGATTAGGGCTACAATGGTTGTATCACGAGGTTCAATTAATATTATCAAATTGAATGGGATAAATGTTTTTTTTTATTTTTTTAATCATAATAAAATAATTTAATTACTCGGTAAATAATAACAATTGCATGCATGAGCTTTTAATCATTTCTTCTTCTTTTTTTCAAGACAATATAATGATTAAAAGTATAAAAGAAAATTTTACTAAACTAACTTTGAAAGCTTTCATATCTTTTCATATTAAATAAAAATTTAAATCGTGTGGGTTTTTCATTACAGCAATAAAATACATATTATTGTATATTGTAATAGTATAATTACCGTTTTGTCTCTCAATGCATAAAAATCAAACTCTGGGTCTTGGGGGCATTTTAGCCTTTTTCCATAGAATCGGTTGATATTATCATATTGTTTGGAGGTATTTGAGTCTTTTTCTAGGTTTTTTATATTGTAAAACTATATTTTTACCCCTGTTGGTAGATAACAAATAATTGACTACCCCGAGAGTATTCACGATTTTTTACACTAATATGAACAGTAAAATATTCATGTTATCCTTAAATAAGATAAAAATCAAGAATTGTCGGCAAGGATGTTTTTGGTTTTTCAAATGTTTCTAAACATATATAAATACAGATATGTCATAAAAAAAGATAAGATTTAAGAGTTGATTATAGAGGTGTTTATGTAATTTTATATTTTTAATAATTTTTTTCTGCAAATTAAAGTTGGGGCTCGGACGAACGTGCCAATGATTTTTTCCTTATGCTCTTTTCAAGCGGCGGCGTGTAATGGTGAAAAATATTCATTTGATGTCTCATCAAATGCACCACCATGTCATCTTCCCCGTGATGGTGTGCGTGTCGTCTCACACGGGACGAAAACGTGATGGTAGTTGGTTGTTATTTTTTCTTTTCTCTCTCCTGGAATCAAAATTACACGGAAGCCCCATTGAATTATGGTGTTTTCAGCTTAGTCCCTCCTCTCTTCTGATTGCCTTGTTTGATTCTAATTTCTAATATAAAAATTTTGATTTGTTTTCATTTTGTCCTTCAATTGAAATTGAGCATATATTTAGATTTCATTTTGGTCCATATTTTTTAATTTTGGATCTCATTTTAAATCCTTTATTTTTGCTATAGAAGTTTGATTTTTTTTTTTATTTTGTCATTCTATTGAAATTGATTATATATTGTTTTTTTATTTTTATTTTTACCCCTATCCCTTTAATTTTTTATTTGATTTAAATTCCTTTAATTTTTCCAATCCTTTTGAAATAATTCCTATATTTTAGCTATGTTTTATATCTATCTATCTATCTATATATATGCTTTTAGTTTTTATTTTTATTTTTTATTGTTTTCTCTTTTGTCAAGGTTATGTTTTTATTCAATTTAGTTTTTTAATTTTAATTTATTCCAATGATCATTTGAAAATTGATATTTTTTTTCTTTGTTTTTTTTTTATTTATCCTTCAACTCAAATTATTTTTCTAAGCTAATAATATTTATTTATTTATTTGTTGTCATTTTTTTTTATTCTTGTGTTAAAGTTTTTATACTTTTTTATTCTCCGGGACAATTTTTTTATTTCTATTATTTATGCAACAATAATAATTTTAGTTTTTTTGTTTGTTTGTTCTTTTGATAAAAATTTTGAGTTTTTTCACTTTTTATGATAATTTAATATTTTTTAAAGTTTTAGTGATAGTAGTAATAATAATAATTTTAGGTGTTATGATCATGGCAATAATAGTAACATTATTAATCACAATGATAATAGCAATTGTAATTTATTGTAATGGCTAGACGCTCGTGACGTTAATAATTATGGATTTGATGATAATAATAACAATAAATCATAAAATAATATGAAGAATATCAATAATGAAAAAAAACAACTATAATACCAATCATAATTCAAATAATATTAATAAAAGTATTAAAGAAGAAGGTAAACATAGGAAAAATAATGCTAGATTTTTTGACATGCATAAAAAAATATTAAAGGAGTTGTAATTTTTTTTATGACGCTATATATCTAAGCGAAATAATCAACCTATGTAAACTTTTTACTGGGTAATGTAAAAAAATAATTATATGATATTTTTTTTATTTAATACTAATGTTAAATAATATAAATTTAAAGAAATAAGGTAGAAGAAATAATGACAACACCAAGTTACATGATTTTTAATGAATACAAAATCGAATAATAAATTATTTGCTTTGATCTATTATATATAGAGAAGTTGTAAGAAATAACTTTTAATAAATGCAATATCAAATGATAAATTATTTTAATTTTTATTCTTATGATTGAAGGCAAAAAAAAAATATTATGACTATAAAAAAAAATATTTGGTTTGAAGAATAAATGAAATAAGTTAAAGATAGAGGTAAATTTGTAGTATTACTATTATAAATATAATTATTATAATTACTTGGGGCATAGTAAAATTTGTTGATTAATATTTTTTTGTTTAATACTAATGTTAATTTATACAATTTTTTTTAAAAATAAGATAAAATATTAAAAATAATATTGAGCCATATAAATTTTAAATCATTAATCCGTTATATTAGATTTGAAACATTACATGCATAGAAATTACAAAATTTAATTCTTAATAAATACAACACTAAATGATAAATTATTTGAATAATTATTCTTGTTATTATTATTATTATTATTATTATGATTTTAAAAAAATAGCAGTATTGAAAAAGCAATTGCTATAAAGAACGAATTGAAATATTTGAAGAACAAAAACAAAATTAATATTATTCTCATTAAAAGACATCACTAGATTCTCGAACACAATCTAAGTTGATGTATTATTTTTTTCTTGTTTGTTCATTTTTTTAATTATTTATTTTTATATATATTAATTTTATAATGGATAAGATGTTAAAAATAATAGTAACGATTACTTTTAAAATATTTTTTTCTTAAAAATTTAAGTAAATTATATATTTTGATATTTGTTTAATATTAACATATTAAAATATATAAAAAAATAAATTAAGATTTTGTTTTAACCTTAGTATTCATAAATACTTTTAATATAATAATATCAAGAATAATTTTTTAAAAAAATTTCATTCCTAATTATTTTAACCATTTAGTTTGTTGTGTCAAATCCAGTCCTTTTTTTACAGCTATTTATTTTTTATATATATCTTGGATAAATAAGAATTTTGCTTTGTGATTTATCACTAGTTTGCCTTGTGTTGGTCACTCGATCTAATGATTTGAATGAAGAATTTGGAAGATTAACCTGAATTTATTTTTAACAAATTTTCTTTTAAATTATATACATATTATATGGGTTCATAAGGCCCTCAGCTTTATAATTTTTATAATATTATTTTATTCCACCTCGAAAAAAGAATTTCACCACCGACAATCGATGAACATGGGCTGCTACAATGAATAGCTCTCATTGTGAAACTTTAGATGACTTGATGCAAGCCCATGATTATCCATCGAAAGGGGTCTATCTCGCTACCTGGAGGGCAATTCTGTCATCGACCACAAGTATAAATTCTAGATGGTCCAGGAACGGTGGTTTTTACAGGAGCGGATAAATCTCGGTTTCTTTTTTGAGAAATAAAGGGAGGATTTGTGTGGAAATTGTGTATGCTTAGTAAATTACATGGGCCTGATGGGCTTATTCGTGCATCACATGGGACGAAGAACTCGCGTCTTCAACACCGAGCGGCCCTGTCAAGAGATTTCTAGACTCAATTATCTCGCATGGGACTCCCAGTTCAGGGTGCCACTAGGCCATACAAACAGTAATCTGAACGGACTTTACAAATTAAAATAAATTATAAAATCTAATTTTTTATTAATCAAATATTAAAAAATAAAAAAATAATTAGAAAAATAAAAAAAATCATATAATCAAATTCAAGTTATGAGACTAAAATAATTTTATATATAAAAAAAATATAAAATTAAATCCTCAATAATCATAATTTTAAAGTATGAAATCAAAATAAAAAAAATATTTTAATGAATAGTATTTATTGAAATGTTTGACATTTTTAAAAATATTTTTTGTTTAAAAATATATTAAAATAATATATATTTTTTAAATCATTTTTAATAGTAATTGAAAATAATCTAAAAATATTATTTTTTAATTATTATTAGTTTTTTTTTTTAGCAAAATACGTTATATATGTGTGCGGGCGCTGTTTCCCTGAACTCAAACAACGAAAATCAGTACAAGAAAACGGTAATGATGAGACCCTTGTACTCGCACTGAACATTATAACTTCAGGAAATATCGTGTAGACTTTCTTACACTCATTTAATTCCCAGGTTTAATAACCAGTTAAACATTAAAGTTATTCCTGATAAACAAACAAATATTAAGAAAAACCTACTGATTTCAATGATGAGAACAAAATTCTTTACGTGGAAGAGAGGACTAAGTACGAAAAACAAATAATGACATACTTTGGACATGGCTATTCAGCACTAAAATCTAGATTATTTATGTTCAATTACACTATCAGAAACTCTTCCATAAGTGCAGCAGCATCAAGCTCATTCCCTTTGTAGTGTCCTTAGGCAAGAACTCGCCCACGTTATTTCCATCTTACAGCAGTAAAAGGTATCCATCAAGCACACTTCCATTCGATTCTACGCTCTCAGGATTTCCCACGAACGCATCAGAATAGAGGTCATTATATAGAGATTGTTCATTTTGTGCCTGAACCATATTCATCCCTCGTGCATGATCTTGTTGAGACTGTGGATTTCCGCAGAACGCGTCGGAACTGAAGTCATTGCATAGATACTGATTATTTTGTGGCTGAACCATGCTCATCACCCGTGCAAGATCTTGTTGAGACTCTGGATTTCCGCAGAATGCTACGGAACTGAAGTCATTGCATAGATACTGATTATTTTGTGGCTGAACCATGTTCATCCCTTGTGCAAGATCTTGTTGAGACGGTGGATTTCCGCAGAACGCGTCGGAACTGAAGTCATTGCATAGATACTGATTATTTTGTGGCTGAACCATGCTCATCACTCGTGCAAGATCTTGTTGAGACTGTGGATTTCCGAATAATGCAACGGAACTGAAGTCATTGCATAGATACTGATTATTTTGTGGCTGAACCATGCTCATCACTCGTGCAAGATCTTGTTGAGACCGTGGATTTCCGCAGAATGCGACGGAACTGAAGTCATTGCATAGATACAAATTATTTTGTTGTTGAACCATGCTCGTCACTTGTGTAAGATCTGGTTCAGTCTCTATGGGATCATTATGATCCCCTGGTGGATTCCTTGTAGTTACAGATGCTGAAGAGACAAGTGCCGCAACTGAAAAGGTAGATGCTGAAGAGACTAGTGCCGGAAAGGAAGGAGGAGATACCGAAGAGACTAGTGCCCGCGGAACTGAAGAAGGAGATTGCTTTACGTACTTTATGTGAGAAACAACATAGTCTTGATCCTGTAAGAGCATAATTAAAGAACAATGAACGAGATTTTATAATCGATCAACTATCATTACTATGTGTTTCCATGATCTCAATTTCACCAAGCAATTAATTTAAACAAGATATATAGACAAAGCAATCAAGATTCCAAGCCACATTGATTCATAAGTTGCTGCATGATGAACTCGTAAATCAACGGTATTGATGAATCATATTTGTTATATTATTCATGCGTGCAGGGACGACTCTATATTTAATTAGTAAATCCAGGCCTAAGCCTAGGCTAGCGAGTTTCAATATATACCAGTAAACAACAAATTAAACGCAAAAGGCTAAACAAAAACTACGTGAAAAGAATAAAGAACGGAAAATCTTACTGGTGATTCGATGTCGCGGAGAAGGTCATAAGCAAGTTGATATTCATCCATAAGCACTTTGCCTTCAATCTCAAAGCCAATACCTCTCTTCGGCATGAATCTAAAGGCTCTCTTAGAGCCCACCTGCATGTCGTGTCCATTGCTACGAACATAAATCTCTCTGGTCTTTTGGGTTCCTTTCCACGTACCGCACTTTGAAACCCTATCTTTATTTGAGACTCCATGCCCTTTTTTCTTCAACTTTGTGAAGCAATAAAGATCCTTTCCATCGCTTTTTTTCAGTAATTCCCACCATTCCTCTTTGTTATTATTATAAAGATCACATTCGATAATTGAATCGGAAGGAAGGGATTTCCTTTTCACTTTCTTCAATAGATAATGAATAAGCAACTCTACGGAATTGGGTTTAAATCTATACCCTACTGGGATTCTACACTTCATCGTGAAGGACGTCCTTTTGCTTTGTGAAAGATTTTCTTCTTTTTTTTCCCACCGAATAGTGCGTGCTGGGGTGTGTGTGTGTGTGTTTATATATATATATATATATATATATATATATATATATATGTATGAAAAAAAAGAGTTATGTTCCAGCTACGATACGGATTCATTCCCTCTGTAAACGGATTCCAAAAGTGTAATTTATGATGCAAATTCATAAATGTAATCCTGTCTAAGAAAGGAAACCGAACTGCATGGACTCCTTATTGGGCCGGGTCTAAACAATAGTTTGTTTTAAACTACGAGGACCGATTAATTGTTTTGGTTTAACTTGAAGGACTAACTGAATTATCTGTAAAATGAAATTTGATTTCTTAATTCCAATAAAATATTAATTAATGATAAAGAAAACCAGTTGTATTCACTATCGAATCTCCCTAGCCCAATATGTTATCGACCTACTTTTATTTTTTTATTCATCAAATAAAAAGTTTCTTTGTTGATGTTATGCATGCCTTTAGAAAATAATTAGCAGCAAATCAGCATGCAAAATAGAGATCCATATATGATATGTGCAGAAGAATCCCACCATTTTAGTGTCATTTCTTCCTGTTGATTACTATATCCAGGTAGCAAATATGAAAGTTTGAGTTAGATTTTTGATTCAATGTGCATGATTGTTCTCTGTGATGTTTATATGGTTGCAAGCATATAATAAGTTGAATCTAATTATCGATACAATTTAGTTGCATTTCAAACAAGATCGTTCCGTTTTTTGTTTTTCTGAACAACTCTGTCAATTTTCAGTGGATTAGTTCAAATAAGAAAACCTTAAGATTTCTTAAACATCTTTCCATTAACTTCAGCGACTTGCATTTTAGAAATACGAGCTGCTCATCGGATTTCCTTGTTATTCGATTGGTGGTGGAGTATACTGGTAAGACAACCTTGGCAGATGGGGATATTGGGGCAGATGACGCAGACATGATTCAAGAAGCTGATATCGGAGCTAGCTGGAATCAGTGGAATGGAATCAATGCAAGTAAGCCTCGTGATTCTTTGCAGGAAATTACTGTCTTTTCAGTTGTTTAAAGCCCTATACTAAGTTTCATGCCGGCATTCTTGCTTCGATAGTCATATTCCTCGCAAATAGTTCTTGTAGTATTTGTTGCACTGCTTCCATACTTAACACACATTGCCATTCAAAGATTGCTCTATCAGATCACATTATCCAAGAAATGAAACACTGCAAGGAATCATATATTAAAGAAAGTCAGATGTGGCTGAGAGAGCAACGAAATTCTCAGAGGCATGCTCGAGTTTATGCAAGAATTTGGCCATTCAAAAAAGGGTTCAACTCAGAGAGGGATATCAATACATAAGACTGTGACAAGCGACCCTTTCTATGAATCATGGACAAGCAATCTATTTTTTTATTAAAGCAAGTACAATGATAAAACTATTTTAAAGAACTAAATTAATAAAATAATTTTTTAAATAATATAAATATAATTTTTTTATTTATATAAATTTCAATGGTAAAAACCATTTAGAAGAGTCATATATAGAAAACAGTTGAAACATATTACAGTAATAATTGAATAGTTAAAATACAATACAGTAAAAATTGAATGGTTGAAACACAATACAATAACAATTGAACAAATAAGATATCAACTGATAAACATTAATTTTAAACAATATATTATTCTAAAATATAGTAACAATTACAATAAAATGCAGTGAAACTTAAAACAAAATACATTAACAATCGAAATAAAATACAATTAATTTTCTAACACGATAAAATATTATCAATTAATAAAAAAAAATTATTCAACTTCAGTTTCCAATTGAAGCAACATTTCTGCTTGTTTTTTTATGATAAATATTGATTTTAAATAATATATTACTCTAAAATACAGTAACGATTGAAATAAAATACAGTAACAGTTTAAATAAAATATAGTGACACTTAAAATAAAATATAGTAACAGCTGAAATAAAATACAATTAATTTTCTAACACAATAAAATATTATCAATTAGTAAAATTTTTCTTGTTTAACTTTAGTTTTCAACTGAAACAACATTTTTGTATGTGTTTTAATTAGCTTAAACAATGTTGTGACAGGAATATTTTTTTATATATATATTTTAGCTTTTCTATTCAGAGTAGCTAGAAATAGTTGTTGAACAACAGAACAACCATTTTAGCTATTCAAATAGCTATTTTGTTGAAGATGTTAAGATTAAATATAAAAACTAAAAGTATAATTTTTTAACTTTGTCTTTTTTAATGGCTCTTGCATTGGACTTACTCTAAGAGCAACTCTAATGGCAAGAGCCATTTTGTAGAGCCAAATCTCTAAAATGACTCTTTAAATAGTGTATATATGATTTTTTTTGTTAATGTGTGCAACAATGATAAAAATCATTTTGAAGAGCTATTTTTTTATATTATTTTAAATATAGTGCAATTATTTTGTATATATTTTAATTATACAATTAATAGGAGTAAGTTATAATATTAAATAATTACTTTTAAAAACTCTCCAACAATATAATTATTATTATTTTAATTATATTTAAATTAAAAAATAAATTTAAAACCCTGCAACAATTTAAATTTGAAAATTTAAAATATTAAAAAATTCCACCAAAATAAATAAGAGATCGATGAACTAGAGAAAGACTTGCCGTAGCGAGCTTCACATTGCTTTTTACCAGTTTCATGGTTGACGCATTTAATCCCATTCAAATCTATTTTTTTTTAAATACTCAAATTTCTTGAAATAATCAAATTAATTTGTAAAGTTATTCGGGTATAATAAAAATTATTTTTAGTCTAGAATTGAATTAAAAAAATATATTTGTTCCCATTAAAAATATGACACAAATCTGTAACCAACCACAACAAACCATTATAACATAACAAAGAAACCCAACTTCAACAATTTATTTAAAATTATTGCTCTGTACCATGCATATTCACCACCAAATCCCATTTAAAATATATTTTTAAAACTATAGTGTTTTCCCCAGTTGCTATAAATAGCAACTGGGTAGGGAAAGTTAAAAATGGCTTTTCAAATACCTTTCGTGTTGGAGAGAAAAATATTACTGTAAAATACTAAAATTATATTATTTTAATTTTATCTTCTATTATAACACTCCCGCCAGAGATGCTCTAAGGGGGCTGAAATCTCGTTTTTTAAATCTTAAACTTCTTTCTCATTTATATCCCTTTGATTTAAGAGTAGAAGTATTTGAACCTCAAAATCACATAAATACGTGGTTAATCAACACCTTGTATTTGAGGGATATTAATTTGAGTTTGTTTGTATTTATGTTTCGAAATGTTTTTGAATTTTTTTATGTGTTTAAATCATTTATATATATATAAAAATAGATTGATGCATTTTTACAATTAATTTAATTCAACTATACACCATGTTTTAGCCAAGAAAGGAAACTGTTTTTTCTTCTTGGTAAAAACTAAACGAAAACCTTGTGTAATCTAACTAAACATTATATTTTTATTTTTATCGGAGTCCCTAAATCAAATATTTCAACAATTGAGTCTCAAATGTTTCAGACATTTCTCAATTGGGATTTTCTATCAATGTTTACTTAACATTTTGTGCACATTATGCTATGAAACGATGCTGTTTGTAAAACTTAATCAAAAGAAATAGATATTGATACAAGGATCCAGTAGAGAAATGTCCAAAACATTTTGGACCTAATTGATAAATTATTGTGTTTAGGGACTCAGATGATAATAAGAAGAGAAAAAAATAATTCTAATTTAACGGACTGCAACTGTACAGCCATAACCTAACGCTTCCGTTTCCTCCCTTCCCAGCTCCTTAGGGCTTGCTCGCTACCTCAGAACACAACTACTGCCACCACCCCACCGCCATCTCCTCCACCTGCGGCAGCATCCGGAGCTAAACAATCACAAAGCCTCTCTCGCATGGATAGCAGAGGAGAAGCTTTGGTTGATGACAGTCCCGAAGACATACGCTGGCTCTGTAACCTGTCAGAATCGGAGCTTGTAAGTTAAACATGATTTTTCTCATTTATTTCTTGTTCGTGTGATTGACGATGAATTAAATATTTTTTTTTAGGATATGCTTATTAGGTTAAAAGCACTAATTCTTCATCGGGCAAATGTACTCGGTCATGATGAACTTGCCAAGAAATTCGATTTGCTGACGCTTCGAGCCGTCGGTATTTTTTATGCTCTTTTTTTCTTCTATTTTTTATCGATTGTAAATTGATATGGAGTTATGTTGAACTGTTAAAAAAATAATTTAAAAAGTAATTTATGTAACGGGAAGCTGCGCATAGCCGGCTAAGTGTCTGTCCGGGTCTGTCTTGACCTGCACCAGAAGGGTGTGAGCCATAGTTTCTCAATATATATATATATATATATATATATATATATATATATATATATATTCATGCATTATGTGCAATTGTTGCATTGCACATTGCAGTCGTGTGTGTGATACATCTGCTGAAAATTTGATGATAACCGCCACACGAGTACTGTATGCAACTATGCATGGCTGGAATGCGATGCTTATGACATGTGTGAATATTGCTAGTGTTGCTCTGAGGTCTTTTTTGTTAAGTTGTCTTATTTATTTGTTTGTTGTTTGGTGTACACATTCATTTTTATTAGGGCTTGTACTCTGTTTTACTTGTTCTCAATGGCGATTGACATTAGAACTGGAGTAAAATGTTGTGAGATTAATGTGGTGGCCACATTGTTAGAACTTGAGATGCTTAATGTCATGTGGTGCTAACTTGCATTCTAGTGCTATTTATGACCTCTGCTACGTCCTCCAAACCCATTTAGTAGTCGAGAATCCACTGAGTCCTCTAGCCCCTTAAGGATCACATTGCAGTGCTCGTCTCTATAAGCTTGTGAACACAACCATGATGTCCAGGTTCCAATAAAAAATTGATTATTGTGACTCTCTGACTGTGTTAGGTGTTTTAAATGAGTAAAAATGAAGGGTAACTGTATGATGAAAATTGGTTATTGAGTGGAGCATTTGTAAATTTTTCAGGTTGCCAAGTAACTGCATGGCTCAAGTCCTGAAACTGCATTTGCCAGTCACTCTTGATCATTTGCTTAGAATCCTTCTATGGTAGCCCCAACACTAAAAAAGTGCCCTTACATGCTTAATATAATAATAGAATGTCTGCATCCTTTCCCTGGTTGAATGTACACTTGTAACTCGAATCAGTTATGTGAAGCTTTCCACTTTTATAGTGGCTAATAAAGTCGTGTTTTCTGCGAGCCATATGCAGGGCTCTTTTTGATGGATTACCTGAAAGGAAAGGTTAAAGATTTATCAAATGTTCAAGGCTTGTCCAAGCTTGCTGAATTTCCGGATTGGTGCAATCTATTAAGGGGTAATCCTGGGGATGATTCCAGCGTTGAAGAACTGAAGGCTTCCATTGTCATTGATGAAAGAAAGATACCAATCAAAAGGTATGGAGTATCTCAAAGTGCAGTTTTTAATGACTCTCTGTTAAGTAATGGTTTATTTTGGTCAGATTCTGGGACCTTATTGATAATTCTAGCATCATTGGCAAGTCAGAATTCTATTGGTGGTGATGCTTAAAGGAAACTAATTATGATTCTGTGCAAGATTTTTACTAAGAACACCATGATAATCATTCTAGATTTAGTATTTAGTTTTTATCGAGGAGTTGATCTCTCTGTGTTTCCTAGTGCTTTTATCCCTGCCGCTACAAGAACTTGCTTCTAAAACTACTTCCAATTGATCAGCATCTGGTTCTTTTTGTTACTTTGATTCTCCTGAAGGACGATTAATACTTGTTCATTAGTTTAGAGAAAATGCGTGAGGGGTTATGTACTTGCTGAGAGATTTTCTGTCCTCTGTTTCAGTGTGGTTAACTGATATTGATTCCAGCAGATTTTTAGTTAAAATCAAAAGTGATGTTTGCGTTTCTTTGGCAAACTATGGATTTTTTTCCAGCCCTATTATTACTTCTTTTACAACCGAGGTCGACATCCTTGAAAACATATCCAGCTACAACCATAGAGGCTATGTAGTAATTGTCATTCACGTTACCTAGATTGCAAAATCCATCCTGGAAAATGAATTAGTCTCCTGCCAATTGAATATGTGAAAAGGTTTTTCTGGACACCAGTGCCTGTCATTAAACTGAGTATAAATGACATTCATTTTTGTTTCTCTGCTGATTGTTTGGCGGTTCCTTTCTTTAATTTGTGGCTATTAAAACAAATGGTATTGATGAAGTTTTACTGTCGACCCATGATTTCTGATACATTTTGTTGATCTTTCTGTTAATTGAGTTTTTCACAGACCAGGTGACGAGGCATCCAAACAGAAGAAACAGAGATTATGACATTATGTCAGCATATCAAAGGCAACACTGCTGACTAACAGCAGCCAACCAGTTTGGATGAGGAAGGCGGGCTTTTGGCTGATGTTGCCCCCAAAGATGGAAAAATGTATCATATATTTTTGCCACGAGCTGGCCTTTCTATCCTCCGTTGTGGAGCTTGTATGTGAAAATGGAAAGATCTAATCTAAAGCAATAATAAAAATAAAAATCTCCAATAGATTGTTATTAATTGAGATATTGACCAGCTCAGCTTAGAAATGCGTTCTTAATTTTGGTGCAGAGCTTGTTCCATTGTTTTCAAGCCAATATACGTATTTACAAGTCATTTATCTGAATCACGGTGCAAGTAAGCTTTGTACAAACCATTTGTCCGAGATGCAAATCAATTTGGATTAGAAGCCATATAGGCAACTATGGAAGCCATTCAGGTGAAAAAGCAAACACAGCACACAAGGCAAATGCCGAATTCAAGATAGCCATGGAAGTCCAGCTATGGTCCAAGTTCTTAAGGGTAGGTCAATAGTTGTCCGGGTTCTGGAGAGAAAACTGAGATTGGATTTCGAGCGTGCCATAGAAGCATAAATCAATATGTGTGCCATTCTTGAGCTGCATGGCTTGATAAGCTATTTCATAATGGGGTGAGCATTCATGGGATTCCTGGGGGGGACAAGAGTGGGGATGTGATGGAAGAAGCCACTGAAATACATCAAACAGCCTTTTGAGGAAGTGGGCTTTAGTCATTTCTTCATTCTTTCTCCTGTTGTGACCACAACATGATTTTCTTGTTGGCTGTGCTTGTTTTTTTGTACAAGCAAACGCATGGGAACAAGGGGTCAAGAGGGCCCTCCTGTTCTTTAAAGATCTCGAAAAGAAATGACAAACTCTCCTTTCACGTACAACACCATTTTTTTTTTTTTGTGTAATAAAAACATTATTTGATATCCCAATTCGCAATCCAATAGATTGCTTTACCCAAGGAAGTGTTTCGCAACCCCATTGGACAGTACACTTTGCTTCAACAAGTTAAGATAATGGAGAGCCATTCTTGTGGATTTTCTATTTGGAAGTGAGTGAGTTCACCAAGCCAGAAGAATCAATATCTTCTCTCCAAAGTCAAACTCTTCATTCCCTTTATTAAAATAACCCCTGTGCTTTATAACATCCAAAGACCATCACAAATAAGTGCCCTTCAACCAAAGCTTGTTTAAGGCCAAAAGAAATGATTAAAGATACACCACACTGTCCCCCAAAAAAAAAAAACAAGAAGAAGAAGAAGAAGAAAAAAAGAAAGCTTCCATTTATATTCACATGGAGACGATCACCGAGCAATCAGACGACAGGGGTTGATCAATGACAGGGCAAGGCTCTTGAAACCAATGCAATGACCTGAGTTTAATTCATTACAATTTTTGGTGCTATGTGATACAATCAAGGGGGGGGGAGTGGATAAAAAAGAGAGTGAGGTCTACAAGTCATGCGAACGAATCTTATCGTATCATAACCACGTTCAAGTTTATAACATGGTGTCGGTTTAAAAACAAAATTAACGTACACTAATCACTTTTAATTAGTGGGAAATGGAGACTGGTCCTAAAAAAAGATTTGCTTAAGCATCAAGGCACCCTCTCTCAATGATGTTATCCTCCCATAAAATTTATTCCCTCCATGAGTCACCTAAAACAAGAAGATGTCCAGTGTCTCGGATGGAAAAGCAATCCCGCCAATGGCAACGAAACTTAAAATCTACTTTGAAAATGATTCCTAAACAGTATTATTAATTAATTAATTAACAGACATGGACTAATGACTTTGGGTTAATTAGTAGAGGGAGGTGTATTTTAAAGGTCAATGTCATTACATCATTTCCATGATTTTGTTCAAGTTAAGCTCCAGGCAGAATCTTGCAATTGAAATCAATCGAGGGCAAATCTTGGTGACAGTACTCATTCACTCCCGTTTCTTTCTATTTTAAAAAGAATCAAAAGGGCAACAGGATCACATCTCTTTCCTGCTATAATTCAAAAGAAAAGCGTAAAGAATCCCTGATTAGATTACCATTAATTGACTAATTATATATTATTTTCTTCTTTAAAATATCTACCTGTAATTTCCTCCTGCCGGCGATGGAATAAGTTTTATGATTGTATTTTCTTGCTCAAGTTAAATTGATTTTCAGTAACAAAATTTACTATTACAGGCCTGTCATTATCGTTATCCTCGAGAGAAAAGGCAAGAACATCCCAACATAACTTTTTTATTTGTCTGTTTCATTTTTCTTTTCTTTCTATTTTATATTTCTTCGTGGTCAATTTTTGTTACCTCGTTATGGATGGCACGAAACCACTTTAGTCTTTGGGTAGAATAAAAGGACACCGTGCTTCGTTTTCTTTTGACTCGAATTTACAGAATGATCGCGGGTTAATGGAGAGTGTTGCTCGTTTGTTCATCGCAATCGCCACTAACTCTGAACGGTGCTGTATACTGATTAATGAATCCAGATTTAAAAGCCCAGAAAAACCCATCTCTTCTAAGTTCAATGTAAGTAACTGGTAGACTGGGTAACTTTTCTTTAGCTAAGTTAAAATAAATAAAAAAAACTTAAATCTTTCTTGGTCTCGGCTGAGAAACAGATCTATTGCCTTAAACCCAGCTAAGAAAATATTTTTTTCTCACAACTTTGAATTATATTCCCTCTACACTTATTAAATGTTTAAAAATTCCTTAAAAACCCATCATATTTCCATCGCGCACACATATGTTTCATCGATATTATGTCAAATATATTTTCTCCTCATAAAAGACTCGTGCTAGAAATGTATCACGGGTTCTTTAACAGAAAGTTCAGAATTTTTATTCTTCACTACCTATTTATTTCCAGATTATCTATGTAATATTATTGTATTTATTTTTTAAAAATTATTGACATGATCATCAAAGAATCCCCTATATGCATAAAAATAGATTTTTTTTGTAAATAAAAGGAACTAAACACTGGCCATCTCAAAGGGAGAATGAATCAAATTTTTAAAATTAAAAAATTAATCGATTATTCAATATACAAGTCTTGTCCTTGAGCTACTTAGAATTTTTAGGACATCATTAATTGACGTTGGAAGTGGAAATTGAGCAAAAATAAGCTCATTCATGTGTCTCACAAGCTTTTTTCATAATTAACAAAACCCCACTACAACAACAAATATGCCATCGATTATACAATGCCATTCACGGTTACATTTATGACTATGCCTACGACTATGCTTCATGGCTATACCTTTAAATTACTTTATGGGTTGCACACACAAAAGGTGTCATTGGGATTTGAGGGGCTATATAAAAAATAAAAGTTCATCAAATTATGTATAGAATAGAACATATGACAAATCTCCCTTCCATAACAAATTTTTCTACCTATTTGAATTACAAAAACCTATAAACCAAGAACACGTGCGCACTCACACCATGTTGGTTAGCTCAAGATGGAATCAAACCTTGTCACCCCTTCAAGTCTTGACACTCATGGCATCCCCATCCTCAGAAGAGATTCTTCTTAGTGGATTTGCATATTTTTCTTGGAAAAAGATTCTCTTTTATACAATTGCATAATTTCATTGGAAAGGATTAGAATCCAATAAATCATCTTAGGATATATTATTCTTGATGGAAAATATAATTATATTCAAATTAAAATAATTATCTCTAACACATTTTTTATATACAGATCTTTAAAAGGGGCTTTCTTGACTTGTGCACAACCTTATTAAAAGGGTTTTTTCTTATTATGATTGCACAATCTACTTGGAAAAGGGTTATTTTTAGGATGATTACACAATCTTCTAGAAAAAGATTCTTCCTAATACAATTGCATATTTATCATGGAAATGATACTCTCTAGTACGATAACTTCACCCTCCATGTAACTTGAGATAATTAATCATAAAAAAACAACAAGATCATCATTTTATGACCAAATATATACCATCAAGGCTAGTTGGAACCTAGAAAGCTAACACAACTCTATAAAGATGCTTCTAAACCTTATATTATTTCTAAGGATGATCTTGAATTTCTCATTCTTAAGTTTGATCTCTCTCTAGTATAGGGCTTTTACACCCCAATTTATAACCAATGAGACCATAGCCTTCTATCTCTTATGGAAATACGATAACTCTCCAAGAAAGAGACTAGCTTAGTCTTTTTAATGTAATAACACTACTCTCTTAGGGTTCCCTTTCACCTCCAATTTTTTTTTTAAAGTATATGTATCAATATAAATACATCATCTTTGCCCCTTGAAAATTTTTCAAGTATAGGCATTGATAAGGATTTTCTCCCTTCAACATTTTAGAAAAAGTTCTAAATATAAGTATGGATTCCTTTATTATTTCACCTCGCTTTTTTGAGAAATTTTCTTTGAATGGATTCCTCCATGGTTCACCTCTACATACTTAGATTTTTTTTTTTAAAAAAAGGGATATACCCTTATATATGGGCTCTTTAATATTTTACTTAATGTTTTCACCTCGCTTCTCATAGAAAATAAACAAACTTGTTGTACCATGTACTTTCATAAGTTGTCACATATAAATATCACAAGGACTTGGGGGCCACTAATTAACCTAATTTTTTTTTTTTAAAAAAAAAGCACCCATAAAACCTAACCTCCTTTAGACTTAGCCAAATGAAGAATCCACCTCTCATGGGCTCAACCAAGAGATGAACCCAACATTTTTTAGGCTCGGCCAAAGGAAGGACCTACCATTTTTGTTAGGACCTACCATTTTTGTTAGGCTTAGCCAAATAAATGACTATCTTTTTTAGATAGAATTATATTTTGGATTATACTTTTTCTATACCTATTACCTGTATAAAAGTCCTCTATGAGTTCATCATATTTCCATCCATATATATATAGTTGGTCACATGGGCTTGAACAAAAGCAAATTCAAAACTTGAATCGAATTATCACGACAAAACCACTATGATGCATGGTTAATACTTCAAATTTATGGGATTGCGAGCATTAATAAACTTTTTTTTTAAGGTTAGAGATCAATTGATATAGGTTTGAGATGAAGCAAATTAATAACTCGAATTGAATATTCATCGACAAAATCACCGTTGTGCATGGATAATACTTAAAAACAAATGATTATTTTATATATACCCAAGATCAGTACCTCAAAAATAAGTTTAAAAATTATTTATAGCTTAAGAGTATTTTTTTTCATTCATGTTACATGATCTTAGATTATTCAGGTGTTTAAGAGTATGGTTGTGAATTCTTTTCAAAGTATTTTTTAATTAAAAATATTTTTGACAGTAGTACATAAAAATACTAAAAAAACATTTTATTTAAAATAAAAAACAAATTATTTTCTTAAAAAATTATTTTTTAGTGCTTTTCCAAACCCCCTTTTATATCTATCCAGCTAACATGCTGTCATTATACCTTTTGTTTCAACGAGAGAATTTCAAGCATTGTTAATTTTTTTCTTCTTGTTTTTATACAAAAAAAACATGCTAGTGTAGTAGCCCTCAATCTCGAAGCTTTATTGGGTGGACTAGTCAAAGTACTTACAAATTTGCTTGTGATGGCAAATGTACGTTCCCACCTTTCCCACCTTTGAGGAAAGAACCATTTCACACATATGCGTAGGATATTAACTCTTTTTTTTTTTTTTTTTTTTTTAGATTTGTGTTTTTCTCAATTTTATTGTGATTTTTTTAATTAAAAACAAGTTATCCACATTTATTATGATTAAAAAACTTGTGGGAAAAATATTAATTAAAAAAACCAGCTTAAAAATAAAGTACTCATGTTACATGTTACCATTGAAAAGATTGATGAAAGAAAAGTACGATGTTGATTACATGTTCATATATATATATATATATATATATATATATATATATAAAGATTGCCAATCACGATAGTGCTAAGAATTTGTGTGAGAATTCTATATTGGTGAAAGGTGTTTTGGAGCCGAAATAAGTGTATCATTTCTACTATATTGGGACCCTCGTTGCTTTGAATTTTATGCCTTTTATTGTTTCTAAAAATTTGAAATTTCCTTTTCTTTATACCAACCGAAAGAGATTGTCTCTTTTCCCCCATCTTCCAACGTTAGAAAGTATATCTCTATATGGGTTGACTAAACGACTATAGATATGGAGGAACAACACTGTAACATCATCACCAATATGCAATATTTCTATTGCTTTGACCAAAAAAACCTAATTATATTGTCTCTAAGCGGCGGGTTGTGGATTTCTTCTTCCATGATAGAATAATTGTTTCACCTAATTCACCTGCCTAGGTGAATTTTTTCTGTTCCTCCAAAGGATGCAAAAGAGTGTAATTGTTCTTGGATGGTGAGAGTTAGTTGAGTGATTGAATTTTTGGACAATGGGTTATAAAGTAACAATGTCGGATTGACATCGAGTTAAGACCAATTGGTTCTTGGGAATCTTAAATATGCTATTTTCTCGAAATTAACCTCCCTTTGCCATAGCTAAACACTTATTTTCCTCTAAATTTTAGGCTAATTTTGTATTTCAAAATCTTTGATGATGAAAATGATGTTTTGTTCAAGAAGAAAATGATATGGTGGTAAAATTCCATGTTTTTTTTATGAAAAGTAAAAGTTTATGAATCAACGCATCTCGATATGAATTATTTCTAGTTTCTAATATCACTAAAATAAACTTATTTTTTGACGAGTACTAAACATTCATAATAGAAAAATTATAATATGTATTTGTCCTACTTGTTTTTATTTACTTTTATAAAGTGAATCAGTCTCATCAAATATCTAATAATAATATAAAATTTATCACAAGTAACTAGCAAAATACCATATCAATTATTCAAATAAAAGTTGTTTTAAATTACCACGACCAGTTAATATAAGAGGTAGAAAACTAATAATGGTAGCTCGATTGGTTTTTATTAAGTGTGAGAACAATCATGTCAAAACCTAATGATGACGTGCATTGAGATCATCAAATTATGAGTTAGTTAGGAGATTACGAAATTCTTCTGCAACCACATATCAGCTTTTCATAAATGGAAGACCGTTTACTGCTTTCTAGGGCTTGATTAAAAATGATCACCTTGGTTTAATCAATGCTTTGGTGCACCTGGCATCGGAGCCCTACATCGATCCTTTCCATGGCAGGGGTCGTAAATCTAGCGTTTTGCATCATCACCTTTTCAAAAGCATATGATCATAAGGCAGCGGTTGGCTGCATCTTTAGTTAGTTCTTGTCACCCGCACTGATTTCTAATACCGATCAACTTTCTTTCAATCCACATTCTTGGTGAATACTCTCATCTCTGCTAAACGAAAAAAAAAAAAGTTGCTTGTTAGGTCTACTTTACTTTATTGAAAGAAGGCAAAGCCAACACCATTGTATCAAGATTTTTGAAAATCATTTTGTTTACATTTATTTGTTTTCTTGGCGTGAAGCCCATGAAAATAGTTAGCAGGATTTCAATGCTAATTTCATATGCAATATAATCTGCAGTTGTAACATAATGAAATTGCCACGTAATGCATGGGATGTAATGGGAGGATTCAGAGAAGAATTTTCATATAGAGATGACATTTATTATTATTATTTACCAAAAGAGAGTACCGAGAGACGTTCAATTTCCTGTGTGTAAATATCCAGCCGTCAACCTTTAAGGGGGGGAACCCAATTGAAGAAACCTGAATTTTTAAAAACAAAAGTTGTCACAGCCATTGATAAGAGATGTTACCATTCATTAATTGATTATGCCATAATAAGCAAGCAACACACTAAGCAGTGCCTGGATTTTATTAAGCAATAAAGGAAAAAAAACAGGTTCTGTACTCCAAAGACATGTTGTTACAGTGTTTTCAACGATGTTTTAAGGGTTAGTGGGAGATGTAATTAGTGTTCTTGAAGCATATTCATTGACCAAATGCTATTGAGCCCCACAGTTGACTATTACACAATTATTGTATCCATTAACTCAAAAGATTATGCAATCGAGCACTTCATTATGGGTTAGTTCAACCGGGGCCACTCAAGATTGATTTACCTCACATACATATGTGTGTGTAAAAAGAAAAACAGATTTAATTGGACCATTTTGTTGTTTTTACTCTTTCTTGGTCACTGTAAAAGGACATGGGAATTTGCATGCGCGCGTTGCCTAAAGCTGAAGCAAGTTCCTGAGTTAATTAATCAGATTTTGATCTACAAGTTTCGTAATCATTTCTTTGAAGCCTCAATTTATTTGATAAACAACAGTTTCTCTCTAATCATATATGTAGCTGACTTTTGAACAACAACATGCCTTGTACATATTCATTCTTGCCCTAATGATATTGCTATGTGTCGTGCTTGTTGGAAATTAAAATGCGTGCGCTGCTATATTTTATAAGCCACGCTTCATGATAATTCGTTTAGCTTGACTTTGATATTTGTCGAGTAGAGTTTTCTATTCTATCCTTCTAAAAGATAGCTTCTTGTATGTTATGATCAAATTGACACGCCTACTTGCTAAATTAATGAGTTGCTGACTCGGTGACAACACTCGTGTCCTCTTCTTAATTCTACCCATTTTAGTTGCCGTGGAGAACTATTAAACTCAACTTAATCTTAACTAATTTTGGTATTGACTTGTCAGCTCAGCTGTTGATTTACCTTCAAATTTGAGTTTCAAAGTGAAACATGTGGAGGTTAGTGTAAGTCTAGTTTAGTTAATTTGGTGAGTATACCAATAAATCGACTAACCCAGTAAAATGTTGATTTGCATATATATATAAACAAACAAAATAGAGAGAGCAAAGAGTATACTAATACTGGTTGTAAAATGATAAAGCTCAATTATTCTTGCTACGATAACTTGACCACAATTGTCTTCAGAAAATAGTGCTTTGGACGAGCAAACTCTCAATCTTAACATTTTCTAACCGTAATGCACCCAAAGGCGAATCATATACGACAATCAAGTAGTATTTACTTGTTATTTTGTGATAGAAATGACATAAATAACATATATATAGATATGTTTAGTTTTACAAATAAATGTAAAGAGGGATATGAGTGACTAAATATATTGTTTTAGAATGAAATTTTGTATTTTCAACATCTAAGATATAAAAAGGGATTTGTCTCTAAAAATAATATTTTTTTTATTTATAAATGTACTTATAAAAAGCTCTCAATTCCAAATTTGTTCAACTAAGACATGTGTTGATAAATATAATTATTATTATAATTTTAAAATTCAACTTGAGAGTCAACCGGAGGCAAAACCCGAGTCATTGGTCGATGTACAAGTTTACTCAAGTCAATTGAAGAATAAAAATAAAAATTATTATATTTTAAAACATTAATTTAAAAGTTAACCTAGAATAAAGTCTAAGTTGCAAGTGGGCTAAAAAATAATTATTAGCATAATCTTAAAACTTGACTTGAGGATCAACTCAAAGCAAGGTTTAAGTCACATATCGAGAGGGTTAACTCTAGTCGATCTAGTCAGTATAAAAATAAAAATTATTATCATCATCATAATTTTAAAACTTGATTCGAGTGATGACTTGAGATAAAATCCAAATCATGGATTAAGAGAGTTACCTTGATTCTAATTTTTTTATAAAAAAATAATTGAAGCAACTTTGTATTGACCAAAAATATTTCTAAAAAAAATCAACAATTTTTAAACCCATGATTAATCTTAGATAAGCCTGAGTTTTTAACCATGTCAAATTAAATCAATCCCTTTTCTATATTTTTTAAAACCCGAACCAGTCAAAACTCAGAGTTAGCCTTAGTTTTAGTCAACTCATCAAGGTTTACAACAAAAACAATTGTAATATTATTAATTTCACCAACCAAACACAATATTCGAAATCATTTGAGGTGGCTAGTATAATAGCTAGGAAAAAAACAAATGGGATGAAAAGGGTGATGGTGTTGAATCGACTGATTCTATAATCTGGTGCAAGTTTTACGGCAGAAGATTTTGATGAGACTACATTTCAAAGTATTTATAAAGAGATTCTGATCAGTACAGCCCTTAATTTTATGTAGAAGAGGAGCATGATGCTGTTTGCTTTTTCTGAGGAGGAATCCGATGATGATGTGGATGATCGCGAAGAATGTCCTACTCATTTTTAGGGTTACTATGAAGACATAGTTATATTGTACATAAGGTGCAACAGAGATTCATTGGCTGGAATATTGATAAGGTTTCTCTAGCAGGTTGAATAACCACTTGTCAATCAGTGTTGACTTCCATGGCCATGTAAACTATGTGCGGCTTGTTTACCAGAGGCAGGTTGTAAAGGGTTCATACAGGGCGACGGAAAAGATATTCGCAGAGAAACTATTTTATCTGGAAATTGAAATTGTTTAGTGAAATTTTATAATATATTTTATATTATTTTTTAACATGTTTTTTCAAATGAGAGCTGTGTGGGTTTGAAACTTCCACGCAAGTTTATACTACTTTATATTTAATTTTTATCAAATAGAATGATAATGATTGGATTTAAACTCGTAATCATTAAGTTAAAAAAGCTTTGATACCATATTAAAAAATTATTTCACCTGAAAAGTTAAATTTTTAAATGAGATTCTATAATTTATTTTATATTTTTCTCTAATAAAATTAATTTAGTTTTGTGGATTGGGAATAAAAAGCTTGTCTTTATGAGTGCTGCTTCTTACGAAGCTTTGATGGGGTATATTTTCTCTAGTCAAAATCATTCATGAATTAAAAAACAAAATATATGATGCGTGTCTGGGAGGATGCATGGTATGCCTATTAGCACAGCTGCTGCTTCACCATTGTGGAGGGCAATCTGCAAGATATTATCTTTAGTTATGAGTGGCAGTGCTTGCCTTTCGAGTAATGGGATGGCAACTCGATTTTAGTATGACGATTTGATAGCAGAGTTTGATTCTAAGCTTGTAGATTGTGATGCTGGTATTACTTCTGAGGAACAGTTTAGCTGTACTGTCAGTCGCGCGGTTTATTGATGATAATGGACAGTAGAAACGGCCGCTGTTTGATCACTTAATTCCGATCGAGGTGCTGTCAAGGGTGGCAGCTACTTTCCTTCCTCGCCATGATCGTTCAAATATGTTTCAGTGCCCAAAGCTCCATCTTTAATCTTCATTATTTTTTTCATTGAATGGCCAGTTTGTTTGGAGGCAACTGGAAATCAGGTATCTGTCAGTGCTACATCTTTTGAAAGATGGATTTACATGAATCTCACCGGCGATTATGGTAACTAAGGTGTGGATCATTGCCACTATGTGTTTGGAAATGGCGAAATGATCATAGATGTTTCATCAGGACAGGTTATGGTTAGGTTGAAATTTTGATTTATGCTAATGCCTTTTTCTCGGGCCTCTTCGTGCTCTTTCCCGCGCGCGAGTTGAGAAGTCGATTTTGGACCAAACCATCCATTGATTGGGTTAGAGTCAATGCAGATGGTTCTGGTCGAGATAATCCTGGCTGTACAGTGGCGGCGAGATGTGGTTGATTATTAAATATTTTAGTATTTATTATTAAATACTAATTTTAAATTTTATTATTAGATTTTAAACTTGAAGCTTTCTTAGGCACCGATCTCTCTCAAGTGGCATCAGACTTGTAAACACACATGCCGCAGTTCCTCATAACGTTCACATGTCACCATTGCCAAGTTTAGTTTGAAGAGCTTTCAAACAACTCCAACATATATCCTCAAAAATTGTTTCCGAGCCCAAGCATATCGGATTGTTATTCTGTGATAATTTGCAATACATTATCGATTTTTATACATTATTGTGATGAAATATTAGCCATCGAGGATTTATTTTTTAATATATGATAAAGTTGAAATCAATACACTACTAAAATATTAGAAATAAGAGTTTCAAAAAAAAAATTCTAGATTTAGTTATTTGATCTTTTTATATGTAGATTTTTATGTTTGTATTGTTTATTATGATATTTTTATTTTAAAAATAAAACACTCAAATTAACCGAATATGAATATTAATAATAATAAAAAAAAAAACACATCCCATTCCGTAGCTGCAATATACATGGTGATTCGTGAGTCTATTCGAATACGTACAAGAAGGGGTCCACCAGAAAAACATCATTCCGTGGCTTTAACTAGCAAAATCCCTATCAAAAGCATGCCTTTAACCAATTCATTTTCTGCCTTGGTACTCCTGCAATCATTAAGCTGGTGTGTTGAAATTTGGCACTAAAATGCTCTCCATGCCTCATCGGAGCTGGTAAACAGGTTGTTTTCTTCTTCTTTTAGATTACATCTCTTAAAGAAGAAAAAAAGAAATGTTGTGAATATATCAATCTAAATAAAAGAGATTTAGACTTAATCTTCACATATAAAAATTGATGGGAAAAAAGGAGAAGAAAGCGCTAAAAGATGTCACAAATCAAGAGATGTTTCTTGTCGACCAAAAATAAGAGGCTTCATTTCGCGGGCCCCATCTCAGATGGACTAACTTTGCTTATAAAATCACCGCTCCCCCCCCCGTCTTCCATGACCCCCCCCTGCTCTTATCCTTTTCAAAGCTCTCTTCAGCTACTCTTATTTGTAGCCCCTCCCTCTTCCACGCTATAGCACAGATCTTTGTCTTTTTAACCATCTAGCTTGACCTTGACATTGTCCTTTCTCCTCCAAGGCCAGAGTGTCCTTTATATTGAAGGCTAGTTTGATCGCAACAGTAAAGATTGTTGGGTTTAGTGTTAACTATAGAAAGGAGCTTCGGCACGATGAAGGAGGGTGGCAGGAAACAAGGTGCACCCTCACCATGTGCAGCATGCAAGCTTCTGAGGAGAAGGTGTGCCCAGGATTGTGTGTTCGCTCCTTATTTTCCAGCAGATGAGCCCCAGAAGTTTGCTAATGTGCACAAGGTTTTCGGTGCTAGTAATGTCAACAAGATGTTGCAGGTTGGTTCCTATCTAGCTTTAATTACTCTTTAATCTTGTTAGCACTTTTATAAAGTCTTTATCTTGCAGAAAATGAACTTAAGGGTGTGTTTAAGAGCAACTACTTGGTCACAGAAAATGACTTCATTACACTTTGATTGAAGTACTTGAAACCAAACTCTTGAGGCTGTAATAAGAAGCCCTTTTCTTTTTCTTACATAATTTTGGGGTACCCATTTTCTGCTGAAGTTGCTTCCTTAATTTGATGACTGGCTTGATGGTCGTTTGTTGATTTTTCAAGCGTGTACAAAAAATACTCGTGAATTAGTAGTCATTAGACTTCTATGTCAACTCTTATAATTCAAAGAAAGAGATTAATTTTATAGGAATTGAGAGATACACTTCTTTGATGGAACTAGAAGAGATAAAATAAAAAAGAAGTTAAATGTGGGTAACCCTCCTAATTCTTCGTCGGAAGGGTTATAGTTTATGGTTTTCCTTCTTCCACCGTTCAAATTACTAGTTTATGGAAGCACAGGCAACAAAGATTCTCGTGGGCTATCTTATTTTGCTTTCTACAAGTGGTTGGTGTTTTGTGATGTTTCTTCCTAATCAAGACTGCTTTTCTCTCTCTCTCTAATGGCACTCAATGATTTTAATAATTTAGGGATGGCTAGAATCTGGGATTTTTCAAAATGACCCCCAGGATCTTGAACGTGTACTGTCATCTGCAGGGAGAGGGGCACCCGTGGCATTTCCTTTAAGGGGTTGGTTTTTTTATTGAGGAAAAGATTTGTATATAAAAATAAAACAAAACTCTGTGCACGAAGGAAGCTCGTAACTCCAATGAAAAATGGCACAAAAGTGACGGAGACAGGCACCCAAAAAGAGTCCAAAATAGAAGAGGGAGCACCTTGCAGATGACCTGAAGACAAATCATAAAAGAAATATACATATATTTATTAATTTCTATAAATGACTCGTGCATCATGTAATCATGATATCATGTCCAATATTTATTTACTTTTATTGGTGCAAGAGAGAAGAAATCTAGGGTCTTAGGAAGGCCGCCACCCTAAAATCAGCCAGCCGGCAACAATCACGAATACCGGGAGGGGAGGGGATCCTGTCGAATCAAATCAACAATGGCATGATTCAATTGTAAATCGCGTCTACCTCTGTTTTGTCAAGTCAATAAGCTCATTAAATGATAGAGAGACGGCTATGAATTTTAAGATTGTGAAGAAATAATTGAAAAAGAATTGACCATCCTGACTATATAATACAAAATAGTGGGTCGTTCAGTCATTTTATTCAGAAATATTTAATGTTGGTAGATAGTTTAGTTTCATGCATGGCAAGGCAGGTTCACTTGATATATTTACACAGAAATGGCCGAGGCCATGCCCATTCTCTATCCTCGAGCAAGCTGACTGGCCCTCTTTTTCATCTTCCAGGAACTACCGGTGCACCAGCGAGGAGATGCGGTGAGCAGCATGGTGTACGAGGCTAATGCAAGGGTGCGGGACCCAGTCTATGGGTGTGTGGGTGCTATATCGTCTTTGCAACAGCAAATTGATGTCCTGCAGACCCAGTTGGCACTGGCTCAGGCAGAGGTGGTGCACCTACGGGTGAGGCAGACAGCAACTTTATCGAACCATGGGCCAGCTCCTGGTAGCCCAAATAATAGCGGGTCACCATCCTCTGGACTCATGGCGACCCAAATGAAGCCCATATTTGACATGGAAATGGTGGATCACACCAGCTTTGGAGAGTCAATGTGGTCATGCTAGGGCCTGCATGTTACCTTTTTATGTCATGCCTAGCCTTACTGCTACTTATATCTAGGTTGAATTTGTCTCCTGTGTTCTCATTTACTCTTTTTTCCTTCCCTGACTGCATATCAATATGGGTAAAGAGGTCTGTATAGCCACTAGTGGTGGAGGTGGTGATGACTGTCGAGGCGGCGGTGACAGTAGTAGCGATGTGGCAGTTGCTTTCAATTTAGGCTCCTTGCGCTTTTGGATTAACTAGAATGTACATATAATTTAACTCTCTCTCTCTCTCTCTGTGTATATATATATATACAGTGAGTAATTAATTATGTGGTGGTTGATTGTGGACTTTCTGGCTACACGCTGGATGGAATTTCCATGTAAGCTGAGTAATATATTGACTTTGGTTTTGCTTCTCTTTTCTTTTCCAATGTGCAATGCTTTTTACCTATTTGATAACATCTAGATTCTTGAATTATTTTGTTACAGCAGAAATAGCATGTTTTTAAAAGTATTTTAAAAAAAAAATATTATTTTATTTTATAATTATTATATGAAAATAATCTTAAAAAAATAATATAAATTTATACGAGTTTTAAACTTAAAATTTTTTTATTTAAAATAATATAAATTATATGTGAATAACAGCTTGATATATATAATATGGTGATATGATGGGACTGGGAGAGGAAGAATGGAAGATAAGCGGAGCTGAAAACTACCGAGGCATTGTTGATACAAAGACTTGAATCACTATCAGTATTTCCGGCAATTTGTCTTTGCCCTCCGGACTCTTTGGTTTTAACCACCGGCGGAATCCATCCTCATTTATTAGTGAAGAAAGCGATAGCTATTATTGTTGCTGGTGGTGGTGTCCTGAAGCTACAAAGGCCACAGATGGGCTTCACATTTAATATTGGGCCTGGCCCACTGAAAGTATTTGTCAGACTGCAAGTTCGTGCTGTCCTGGGTTCGCATTACACATCGCAGCAAGCCCTGGACCTGTGTAATCCTATTATCCAAATTTACCGGAAGTTTTGGCGCATTAAAAAAATTAAGAAATTTCTGTGTTCTTGAAAATATTTTAATGAAAATGAGAATTGTTTACAGAAGAAAATTATTAAATATTTCTAGTCAATTGAGAAATATCAAAAAGTTTTTCAATTTCTCTAATGAGAAAAGGTTAAAGCCTCGGTTCATCTAATTTTTTATAACCTTTTTTTATTATTATTATTTGCAATATAACATGGTTGTCAAAATCGCGATGTTGACAGACACGGAAGGAGCTTCAAAAAATCAGATCATAAGATCGGATCGTAAAATCGTACCTGAATTTTTCCGTATAAAAATCGTAAAATCATAGCTAAAATCGTGTGGGTAGAAAAATCATAAAATCATAGGTGAAATATTTTCGAATACAATACAATATAATTATGGTCATAAAATTTCATTAGTTAAGGTTCATACATGATTCAAAATAACTTAAAAATACATTACAAAACAATTATGTCCATAGAATTTCATTAGGTAAAAACTAACAAATTTAAAATAAATATGTTGTTGATGTGCTATATAAATTTAAATCAGTCTCATGACCGTTATTTTTCTCGTTATTTTTAATACATTCATCAAAAGGATTATTATTGAAAGGATTATCAGTACTAATACTGGTATCAACACCGATATTGCTAGTACTAGCTCCAACTCCAACAAATTATTTCGACATGAGGATATGAAAATGATTTAAAAACATCAAAAAATTTAATTTAAAGTAAAAAAAATATTTTTTTTCAAAAATTTTAAGTATAAATTTTAAAGTTAATATTATTAATTTTCAATAGTAATTCCATAATATATACAAGAGAGATAGAGAGAAAGATAATTACACACACACACACACACACACCCATGAGGTCTTGGCAGAGCGGTTAGGCGCGCTCCTGCCACTGCCTAGGTTGGGGGTTCGACCCTCTTCCTTGTCAGTAAAAAGCCTTATGGGGAGCCCTTGCCACCTATGGCGGGGACTAGTCTGGGCCAAAGGCCTGGATACCTTGGTTAGCACCAAAAAAAAAAATACACACACACACATCTCTGTGTGTGTGCATGTGTGTAATATATTATATATGTGTGTGTGCAAAGGGGCGCGTGAATTAGGAGGAATTGGGAGGGGGGGCGCGAATTTTATCAATTTTGCAGAATCGTAAAATCAGATCGATTCAGTCCGATTTTACAAGTTGGACCAATTTTAAATGGGTTTGACCGATTTTGATTGATTTAAAGTTTTTTTTCCGAGTTGACTAGTAAAATCGTACGATTTTACGAGTCAACTCGCGTTTTTAATTACCATGCAATATAAGTCAAATAAGTTTATTGATTTTTATAAGTTTATATTGAGTAAAAATATTTTCTCGATTTCACAAGAAAAACCTCTTTGAAATAATAAAAACAATTAAAATAGAAATTGAAAAACTATTTTATGATCGTAAATACAACCTAGTGTATAAGTTTCATACTTTGGTCTAAAATTCACACTTTTCTGGAACCCAATTTAGTCTCTTAAAAAACAGCGTCAAAATGGTATCCTATGCACTTCATCAACCACGAAATTCTGTGCTACTAAAGATTAATTTGTCCATGAGCAAAATCTTGCCTCCGTCAAGGGCTGAAACGCATCCATTTTCAATCAAATATGGACAGCAGCCCTATTGATTTATTCTGAACAACAATTCTAAGCTAGATTGTTTATACAGCTGTGCATAGGGATAGGGGAGGCTGGCAGGACCTGGGCCTTGAATATATGTGTGTGTGTGTGTGTGTGTGTGTAAACAATTCAGCTGCATAACGTATGTTTCTCATGACGCTTAGATTGTAAATAGTTCTTCTGAAAACCTCATGTTGACTGTTTCCATCAAATGGCGGTTTCCCAGTTACCAGCCGGGATAAAACAGCGCCAGCACTCCGTCAGTCAGCCTGCATACATGAGAAATTATGCTAATGATCACACGTCAAAAATTGATTTCGAATACTCAAAGCTACTTTTTATTCTGAATTCTGGAGCTATGCATAATGGTGAGCCGCGTAGTGTATGTATCAGCCAAGCCTGATGATGTCAAGGACCTGGCATACTAGAAATTCCGGGAGAGGACTGAGTGTACGAGCCTATCTCGTGAACATGACGCCGAAGCTTAATATTTCTGGGTTTTCCCAGTTTAGGTCAAAAGCAGAATTTTGTCAAGTTTAGCTGCTTGATGAAGTTGCCTTCACATTTTTCTAAGTGAACTAGACATTTCTATACTCTAGTTGTGAATAAAAAAACCAAAAAAACTGATTAAACCAAGAAAATAAAAAATAAACTAACTAAAAAAACAAATCTTTTGTAAAATAAAGTTAAACCGATTAGAATATTTAAAAAAAAACTTTAACCGAATGATTCAAATTAAAACAATAATAATATAAATAAGAAAAAATGTTTTCTATCCTGACCCAGTAACCCTACTAGCCGCCCAGCAGTATAGCACGAAACACCTCGTACAGTCTTCACAGCCTCCCCAGTTCTTTATCCTTCAATTTTCATTATGTAGTCTATCATTAGTCATCACTTCAATCACCATATCCAGTAAATTAACCACCCTCACCCTCTGATTAGCACATTCTCTTAATTCACCTACCTACCCGGGCTGCTGATAAGCAAATACTCTTGTATCAAAAAATTATTTTTGGTTAAAATTCATATACTGTAGTACCACCACTTGGGCGGTCAACGGTCAATCCCATACGGGGGAGGCTACACTCAGAAACTTGCATATCAAAATTTAAAACATGACTCAGAAGCCATACCAGATAGCTCTTGATTTACATGCGGATTATGATTTGGACTAGTTCAATAATCTAGTATCAAAGTCACAAGAGCAGATCAATCAATAAAGCCAGAATGACATTACAAAGCAAGCAGCATTTCCAGTCTAAATCTCGACATAGGTGAATAAATATGACAGCTTTCAATTTCTTTCCTTTTGCTTTTCTTTTTTATTTTTTTTGGGTGGCCCTGCAATTCTCAAAATTTGAAGCGTCCCGTTCATTATCAATTTACGAAGACATGCCATCCAGGCAAATCCAAAATCCAACTCATACAAAGCAGTGCTCAGCAAAGTCTCGAGAATTCCAAGATTCATGCTGACCACAACCAAAATACAAAGGGAGCCTTAACATTTACCTCACAAATGATTTTCTTGTGAATGTCTTCTGTGCTCCCTGTCCACATAACCACTTTTGTCCATCTTCTGTCCATCTTCTGTGGCATCACGGTTGTGATTCGGTATATGATTCGGTATATAATCATGCCGCCTCTTTCCCTCTGGCTGCCTTTCTGCTGGGCTCCCTTTTCTTTTTCGTCCATTCAGCATGGGGGAAGCATCATCTAACATTTCCCCTTCTTCTACGTATTCTGCATCCAATTCCCGTGAGGATTGCCCCTTCATGAACACATCCCCAGTTTCTGCATGATCATTAATAGACCAGCTCTGCCTTTTCTCTCGTTTGACTTTCTCATCCTCAGCTGCCAACTCAACCCCATCTTCTAGTTCTCTTTCAATAAGATCATCCTCATCCATAATATCCTTTTTTCGTGTGGTCTCCCCTCGAGATTTCTTCCTTTTCTCAAGTGCTGCCTTCACTTTGTCCTTGTCTATCATCTTAATAGCATCTTTAGGGGAGTGGCTAACTGGGCCCTCTCGAAGATCTAAATTTCTACCAGCTATGCTGCTGGACTTGCACGATACAGCATCATCCCTCCACTCTCCAGCTTCTGCACCCTCGTTTCTCCCTGCAGTTCTTTCTTGGTCTGCTTCCCCTATTTGCTCTGCCTCATACATGACCTTATTGGGGTCCTCTCTAGTGATTTCCTTGTGGGAGACATGCTCATGGTGCTGATTGTCTCTAGTTTCTACCTCAACCTTGTGATCAGTAATGACACTCTCAGTTTCTCCACTCCCATTATCATTATTTTGAGTATGAGTGTTTCTTGGTGGTGCCACATTCACATCTTGGCACACAGGTTCTGGGGCTGCTCGTGATGATGTCTGCTTTGAAACATGGTCCTCACTTACAGTCGGAGTTCTAGTCGGCAATCGATGCCCTGACCCACCTCCAGCACTTCCTTCTGCCTCACTACCCTGTGATTGGGGCACTCTGTTTTGCTCATATAACTCCAACATTTGGTTGCTAACCTCTGCAGACAAAACAAACTTAATGATACAACAAAATATTCAGATGCATATTGAGAAAATAATAGACTCAATAGGACAGCCAATCACCACCAGAAATACCCATGGCAGGTATATGGGCAGCCTGCCTATAGCCTGCCCAAACTCCTGACCCCAATAAGAGCATAACTAGCCCATAGTCTTTTCTGGTTGACATCAAAGTATTTGCATAAAAAATACCTAAAATCATCTCATCAGGGTCAAAGCTAGAATCCTCCCATCAGGATCAGTTTTAGCAAAATATCATGCATCAAAGTGCTGCTACGGTTGTATATCACTAGTGTCACGACATTATTTGAAGACTGTCCAATTGAGTCCATATGAGTCTTACAACAAAATTAAAGGGAGGGTACCAACCCTCCAACTGGCGCGGGGTGACATCAAATTCTTGCCACCAGACCTTCTCACCATCTGATGGAAGCTTCACTTTGAGGAACTTGGCAGCAAGGAAAATGGCACCTGCCGCAATGTGATGGGGCTTAAATTGCAGGCAGAGCGAAGTCCTCAGCCTGCAAGCCGCTTTCCAGAGTGAAGAAAAGAGGAAAAAGCGTTGGACTTTATTATTAAGAGCTCAAAAAGGACATCATGCATACCCGTCATTGACAAAATTCCATGCAACTTGAGCAAGGGCATTTTGTGCAACCTTAAATTTCTTTATTGCTTCAACTAGAGGTTTGTAAGGGTGATGAACATTGAAGTCAAAACCCAATGTGGCAAGTACAACCCTCTCCCCATGTAAAATAAGCTCTTTCTGTTGCTCATATACTTCCTGAATGATAAACGTTGATCAATGGGCAAGCTTTTGAAACTCCAAAGTTAATGAAACAGAAAAGGAAAATTCTAGGAGCATCCAAGGCAGCAGGGAGATTATTTGTCAATGCTTGGCAGGTGAAAAAAGAGGATTCTGAGCAAGGTTTTTAATTCAAGAGAAGCATGGTGATAAAATTCTGAAAAAGTTTTGTACAGCACCCGTTTAGCAACTTTTGCCAACTAATTCACCATGTGTCATACATGATAAACCAGTCTTTCATTCATATGTGGAATATCAAGGTACTACTCACTAACAACCATGCTTGGTTATCTTATATAAAGCATGAAGTAGAATTAGTGGGGTGAAGATTTATGTTCTAGATATGGGGGTGCGTGGACAGCAACCAAGATATGCTCAGAAAATGCAGTGAATAGAGACTGGGGTTGTTTAGAAACATAATAATACTCCAATAAGAAAAAGAAAAACTTTTCCAGTATTTTAGAGGTTCTCTATGGTTTTCCTTATAAAGTTTTCCACTGTTTTCCAAATAAAGAAAAAGCATGAACAATTCAATTTTTCTTTTATATACAAACACTTTTTAGCAATGTAAAAGATTCAAATTATTGTTTTTTAAAAAATTTATATTTGTTAGTGGCAAATTTTATTTTTATTATAAATCCAGCATAAAGATTTTCATTTTTTTAGTTTACAATATAACTTCTCATGATAATTTTTAATTTGAATGAAATAAAATTAAAATTCTACAATTAGATTATCACGAATACAAAATATTAAGATGACTATTGTAAATTATTATTTGTTTTTTATGAAAAATGGTTGTACTTTTGAAGTATTTCTTTTTTTGTTTTCAATAGCTTCATTCTTAAAAAAATGAAGATGTTTCCAATTTTATATTGAAAGAGTAAAAGTAGAAAAAGAAAAGAAAATTGAAAATGGAAAAGGAAAATGACTTTTGTTAGTGAACATGCCCACAGTAACTAGAGGAAGAAGAATGACAATAACACCACAACTTGGTAAGAATCAGAAGATACACTGCACAAATAAGGCAGTCAAAACACCATTAATATAAAGAAAACCTTTTGTTTGATCCTCTGGGCTGCAGCAGGATCTTTTTTGTGCATTATGTCATAGGAAACTAGAATAACATCCTTTAGTGGACGAGGAGTCTCTTCCACCTTCCCAGCAAGGAACATACACACAGTAGCTATGGTCTGCAAAGTAAAAAAAAAAAAAAAAGATGGGGCATGTGAACAAATTAATATCAATTTCAGTTCACCGAATTTTTTTTTCCAGTCATTTTCCTTGAACTGGACTGATCTTGTTTTTTCTTAAATTATTTTACAACCCATATGTGCATCCAAAAGATCATTTGCAAGTATCCATAGATCCACATCTACCACATAAGAACATGACCTAAAGTATTACCAACAATTTTCTAGTGACTAGCTTCCATTTCAGAAGATATTCTCGCAACATTACTTTATGAGTCTCTATGACCTAAATCTATTAACTTTAAATTTCTGTGAAGACATACAATTCATATAGAGGTACAAGAATATCAGATTCAAGAATTGATTCAATGCAAGCAAAAGAGATTCAAATAGCTTAGAAAGCATAGGCAGTGTTAGTTTGAGCTTCACTTGACTCACCCTTCTATCATTCTTTGCATGTGATTGGCGAATGAAGAATCTGTGACAAAATATTATTGCTGTGGCTATGGTTACCTGGGGCCTGCACAAAAACAAAAGGTTAGTTTCATTTTCTAATTGTTGTCTAGATATCTTGTACTGAAAAATACATGTCAAATAGGTGTGCTGGACATAGTGGAAATGGATGAACGCAACCCCCCTCACTACCAGGTGAAAGAAAGAAAGAAAAAAAGAAACACTTCAGCTAGGTAATCAATCATTTTCACAAGACAATGCCCCATCCTAAGAAAAAGATGAAAATATTCATTTGTAGCATAAGTTTTAAGTGGTTTTACTTGTGCACAATGCTGTCAGCATTCCGTTTTTTAGACAAAATAAGAAACAATTATAAATGGGAAAAAAAAAACATGCATGTGGTTACAAATTTGGGCAGCAGTCAATTCTCAAAAATAGCATGAACAAGACAATAACCAAATTAAATTATTAAAAAGAAATAACCACAATTACAAATTCAGGAAACAATTCATTCTCCAAAACAGCAAAACACAGTAACCATGTTAAAAAATGGAAGTGCACTCCATACCTAGGAATATCAGTCCCCTAAAAACACCCACCAAAATGCTTCACTTTCAAAAGCACTAATTCTTAAATTCTAAGGATAACATCAATGCACAACTTGGTTTGCGAGCACATAAATACACAACCCTCGACAGATCAGAGACAGCATTACAATCTATCAAGAAAGAAGTTGAAGGGTCCAGTACATGAAGCAGTGATTGAGATTATCAACAGCATGGATGAGTCTCGTAATTCCTTTCACCAACACCCCTCCATGCAGACAAAATGTAGTTCGCTGATGAAATCATTGCAAGCAAGCAGTGGCATCAATAATGGAAGTGACAGGCAGAAGCATGCATAGGAAGGTGGTGTATGTTTGAAAGATCACAATGCATCACAAAGGCCATGATATCCCATTCAAAATCATAGGGGTCATGATTATCAATTCAAACTTCTTAACTACCACCACCAATGCAATATTGTAATGTCATCATACCACGTTGATCAATTAACTACTAAATGCCCCCCATTCGTGTGTGAGTGCACGTGCAAGCACCTGCCCTTCATTGTTTCAGTAATCCATCACTCTCTTCCTGACCAATTTGCAATTGACGCTTAGTTCTCGTTGTTGTAGTTCTTGTTGTATCACATCCTCTCTCTCAATAAAGTATGTCATATATAAGAGTTGCATTCTTTAGTTGCAGAAGATTTCAGTCATCTTTAAGCGGGGGGCAGGGAACACGGAAAATTTTCTCCCATGGATCTTCCTAACAGCACTTTACACCAATACATCAAATATTAACCCATGTGTCACTTTCCATTGCATAGTTCCATAACCTCAACATATTGTGTGACAGGATTTCATTACTAAGAAACCATTCATCAACATGGCTCGCATAATGTCCAATGATTATTGAGTGATGGATAAGATGCAGATCATTAGAATTCCACTTCCCCCTATATTTCTAAATGATAACCATCTCTCAAAGCATCCCTTCTTTCTAGAATAATAAATTGGCATGTTACAATCTAAACCTGAAAAGCATCCATATGCCTTTTTATTATAAGCATTAATTAAAATTAAAGGATATAAATATGGTGCTTGAGATAGAAGCTTATGAGCCATGATAGAGCTCTCAGATTAACCATGAGGAGAATATCACTATGCATATCAGCATCAAAAGTATCCTACATAGTATAAATTTATGGTTTAAAAAATCATTTTATTTCAAGAAAGCTAACTAGTTAACCATTTTAAACAAGCAAAATCATTAAGAAAGTTCAAAGGATTAATATATTCTTAATAACCATGCATCAACAAACTAGAAGCCCCAGGATCTACACTTGAGCTACCATATAAAATCATCAAACATGATAAGACCCTGCATATGGTCAGAACAAAAGCTAAGAAATATCAAGTGAGTACTTATAAGAGCTAATATCCACTTGTGTTATTGAAATCCAATTTTTTATTTATTTATGTATACTAAGCAAAATAGAACACTTTGCATCTCCCTCAATGTAAATGATGGTGCAATAAGAAAAATGGAATGGAAATTGACAACAGCATCAGACTAGATTGGAGCTCTACCGGAAAAAATTAGTCTACAAATCAGTAAAAGAATGGAAAAAAAAACTATAAATGTATATATGAACTCACACTTTCAATCTCATTCCAAGATCCTGCAGAAACGTGCAATAAGATTTCCGTAAATATGTCTCCTTCTTCAAGTCAATATTATCTCTTCTTGATGGGGAATTCTCTTCTATTTCTTTCCTTGACAAATACCAACGACCCCCTTCCTCTGGCCTGTCTTGAGAACTCCTAGACAGCCCACCCTCAGAATTCCCATAATGTGAAGATTCCCCAGGTAACAACCCAGCCATAATTTTCCAATATCACGATGAGACAAACAAGATTCGACTACTATGCTGAGAGCTAGTCATCTATCACTTCATCACCAGCAAGCATTTTATAATTGAACCCTTCACAAAAATAAAATCAGTTCCAACCCAATGAAACAGATACATAACCAAAACAAAAAAGAAACAGATTGAAAATTTGCTTGAGCTAAGCCAAGTAAATAAATAGCACGTATAAAACATATAAAAATGCCTCGTATCGTATTTGTGGAAATTTTACGTCTTTTATCCTTCTACTTTCTTTTCCATTTAACCTGTTGAGAAGTCTAATATCTAATAAAAAAAGGAGAAAATTTGCAGGCAATTTGTATTCTTACTTCGTTTTTATCCATCAATTCAACATACATTGTCACAGAGACAACAGATTGTAGTGGGCAATGTCGCTTATAAACAGTAATTATTTCGCTAATAAACAGTTTAATAGACACATAGCAACCCCAAAACCTAAAAATTAAATCTTTTACTGAGTTTAGCAAAGTAGACAAGTGGCACTTGATGAAACAAATAACAGCGACCCAAAATGAGCTTTAATAGCAAGAGATTTCATAGTTGATCCAAGTTAGGGCTTTGTTGATCCACTTCAAGTGAACCCTAAGGAATCAAGTAGATTTGAATTCAACGCTTCATTTTGCAAAACTTTAACGTAATTTCTTGAAGGAGAAAAAAGACGAGGCAAATCAAGATCGAACTAATAATTTCTAGGGTTTGAAGGAGAGAAGAACAGGGAAATAAATAAATAAGAAAATCGAACTGACCTGGAAGAGGGAGGGGAAGTGGTAGGGGAGTAGAAAGCCTTGCTTGGCTGAAGCGACGTCTTTGTGGCGTTCTTCGTCTTCCTGGCTTCGCGGCTTAGGCTTTTTTAGGGCTTTGCTTGTGGTGCGTGTGCGCGTCTAGTATTTTAAAGCGTAGGAGAGCGGGGGGTGACCTGGCACACAAAGTCCACAGCGAGGGGATTTTTTATTCTGAGACATGGATCCAAGAGCATTTGTTTATTTTCATTTTAGTCCCTATACTTGTTTCATTTGCAGAAAATGGAGTTTATGTTATTTCCATTACAGTCCTTGTAGTTATTTCTTAGAAAATACATGCTCTGTTCTTGAAACCGGATCATCTTATCCACACTGGCTTTATTGATAACTTCGCAGTGATGCGCCTTCATCATTCTTTTATGCTGTTTTTTGGTTGAAAATATTCTTGTGCTCAAGATAATATTAGTGTTTTTTTTTTCTCTGAAAAAGTTATGAGTCCATTCGAGAAAAAAAATTTCCTTTATATTATGTTTTTTTACTTCAAATTAAATAAAAAAAAATATATAATTTTAAATGTTTATATCAAAAGTGAACTTAAAAAAAATATATTATTTCAATATATTTCTAAAAAGACACTTTAAGAAATATTTGTAATCCAGGTATCAAATAAGCTCTGCTTAGAATCATCAGATCATCTTAATTTTTAGAAAATGATTTTCAACGGTTGAGAATTTTAGAAACCAAGAATAAACTAATTGGCTTGAGAGAATGATTAGAAGGATATAGAAATAAAAATAAAATACATAAGAGATTTATAATTTTTCAAATTACATGAAAGTTTAAAGACAGGGCAAGAAATAAGAATTTACTTTCAAGGAGTTTTTATAATTAAAATCATTTTTGAAAAAAAAATTAAAATAATAAAGTTTTTATTTTTTATTTTTTAATTTTGAAAATAATTTAAAATAAAAATCTCGCAATAAAAAAAAAAACTGCAATTGCACCGCTGCACCAGATAAACTCTCATCATGTATCCATACATCAAGAACAAATGGTTTCTCTCTTACAGCCTAAGGCCTTCCAAATAATATAGTAACATCAACAATGTCCACGAAGAACAATTTATTACACGAAGGTTAAGCAAACCACTCATTTTCTGAAAATTGGTGGCCACCTACCTATAACTACCAGGAACAAGGTTTTGTAGTTCATACACAGCATATTCCTCCTACACGAGAAAGCTCCCCCCCACTCCCCCTCAACCCAAAATGAAGGGAGAAGAAAAGGGAGCAGCTGCAAGGACTTTTGTCTAAAGTCAGCCAGTATGACTGTCATGAACAGACACTGCCTTCGTAAACCATCTTTCTATTCTGATACACAAAAGCCATTTCTAGATTAGCGTGTCACAAGCCAGCTTGGCTTGATCAGTGGATCTCGCTTGAAGTCACGACCTGTGACGGAAGTGGACTCTCCCAGACGACGGAAACACTGCAAATATGGCATGTAGATTATAGGTTATGTTATCTTGCTTTCACAGCCCCCATGGAATTATTGTTAACGAAAAATATAACAATGACCAACCTTGTAACAAACAACAGTGTCATCTGGGTACATTGCAAACAGTTTGGTTCCTAACCGGGCATGACAAGAATCACAAAGGCTCTCATCATTAATCTGTACATGCCGTGATCTTTCCTCCAATCTTGCAAGTTTTGCATCAACATTTAGAGCACGGGACAGATTATGCACAATCTGAAAAGTTAAGGAAAGTTTAGACAATGATCAGCAATGAAATAAAGAAAAAACCACAAAAAGTTGTTCTATTCTTTTCGAGACATGTTCTAAAGGGGGTTCAGTAGAATATAGCAGTGAAGTATGATGTTATAGTGTTAGAGCCCGTTTGGGAGGGCGGCCAAAACGGCGTTTTGGTTTTTCTTTTTCTTTTCTTTTCTTTTCTTTTCATTTTAAAAACTGGTGGTTTGGTGTTTTAAATCATTTTGATGTGCTGATGTCAAAAATGATTTTTAAAAAATAAAAAAATATCATTTTAATATATTTCGGCACGAAAAGCACTTTCAAAAGCTACCGCAACCGCCCTCCCATACAGGCCCTTAATTAGGAGGTGTTTGGGAGTGTGGTAGCAGTTGTTTTCCAGAGTATTTTTCGCTCGGAAATACATGAAATTAATTTTTTTTTTAAAAAATCATTTTTGACATCAACACATCAAAATAATGCAAAAAAAAAATAAAAAAAAAATTATTTTAAGCAAAAAAAAGATTCCGGGAAACACGGTTCCAACATCATTCCCAAACACACACTTAACCCTGCATGTCCATGAGCATTACTTGTTTTCAGATGGGAGTGGTTCAACCAAGCTAAAAGATTCAATAATGCAACTACGAGGGGGGTAAAAAGCCTGAAGGCTTGGGTAGGCTCCTGTTGGAAAAGGCTATTTGAATAGGTTTTTCAGTAACTTCATGTAAAAAATCTTACTTGTCCTTGGCGATGATGGTGAAGCCGAGCCCTTAACATTCTTAGTATTGTATCTGAGGCAAGTTGGAGGGGCATATCTGGGGACAATGTCTGCAACAAAAAAATAAAAACCCTCAACAAGAACTTAACAATCAAACCTACAATTCCAGCAAAGGAAATGGGTGTTCACATAATGCCATGTTCAGCATCTCTCCATAAAAAGGAATAAGATCAGTAGATACTGGAGAGTATCGATTATGATTTTATTGTGGATCACTAGGTCTTTAGTTAACACATCTTGGACCAGAAGAGGTCAGAGAGACAACCCAACAGGAAGCAACTATATTAGTATGACAACAAATTATAATTCACTTTTGTTATTTTAAATATATCCAGACTATATATCATTCATTGCCGCATTTAATGGTAGCTGAACATACATGCATGCATGCATGCATCCATCCATACATACATACATACATACATGTATGCATGTATGTATATTTATATATATGTGTGTGTGTGTGTGGAATGCTCTGATAGAATTCTAACACTTGGAGGCAAATAAAAGATATAAAATATACGAAAATGTGAGCATCTTAAGTATAATGTTGGCTTTTCTCCCTGCTAGAGTTTCAGGATATCGATAATAACTTGCTTAAATTTTTAAACTCGAAAGCAAGCCATTAAGTAAAAGTTGCCCTAGAATGCATGTGCTGCAAGACTAAGGAATGAGGATAGATCGGTTTTCTACCTCTAGAACTTGCAAAGGATCCAGAGATTCTCCATGATTATGCAGAAGTCGAACAGCAGCGTTAAACATGGGCTCTTTACCATTTTGTGGGTCCAAATACATATCAAGTAACCTGAAGAGATCACATCACAGAAAGTGAAGGCCAGTAGTAAGAATATTTTAGTGTATCGGTTGGGAAAAGAGAAGAGAAGAACAAAAGGAAACTGACTGCATATAGGCATCTGGTCTTCCAATCTCTGCACAGTATTGTTCAGCAGCTTCACTATCCTCCAGCTTCCTGAGAGGGCAATGAGCGTTATTTAAAATATACACAATCTACAATCAATCAAAGCAGCAAGGAGACAGACAGAGAGAAGGATCTGTGAAACAACAGCCTCTTAAATTCAATTTAGTAATTAGCGGCTAATAACTAACAACCACCACGAGAACCATGATATATATTAAGCATTTTTCTTGCACAAGAATATTTGAAAAGTAGAAAAAAATATAATGAAACCACTATTAGTGAATGGAATGGTGAAGTTTCTCAAAGTCAATACATAAATGTCAACTGAAAACCCTACGATTCTTCTCTAGCCATGTAAATTAAGATTTGAATAAGCTGGTGCCAGTAATATTCAGAAACTGATGTTGAGGCTTACAAGGCCAAAATTTGTAGCACCAAAGTCTCTTGCCCTAATTTTCTGTAAAGAATCGCCTGTCGAATAATAAAATCAAAACTTAAATCAGCAACTGATAAGCAAAACTTGCTTGATAATGATCAGTTAAGTACAATTAAAAACCATGTGACAAAGGAGATCCAACTACCTTTTCCAACCAAAGTTCTGATCCCTCGATCAAGTCAAGAACCTCTTCTGGATCATACAAGTCTGATGACTGTAAGAATATCTGCAACCTATCTCGTACAGGGCTTTGAAAGATCGAGTTTCCTCCGAGATCAGAAATTGCTGTTTCCTCCAGCCTTCCATCATAAGGTCCCTGGGAGGTACTTTCCACTTCAAAAGTTTCAATTGCTGACTTTGCAAGTGAGAGTGCATATAGCGTGTGGAACTGTGTGTCACAAGACTCTTGATCTTCAATCAACCATTGGAGATACCTGCAGAACACAATCCAAAGGCAATTGCAGGTCATATGACCTAGTGAAAACCAACCATTTGCATAGCTCTGGAGCTGTAATTTATGGAGTGGCAGGTATACCTTTGGAGAATTTCAACCTTTTTTGGATCAATGGAAGCAATCACTTCATCTGCAGTGAAAGAATTGAAAGGGTGGGTTCACTTTAGGAAATATATATAAAAAATTGTAACTATCATGAACTTTCTTGGCAGCATAAAACTAATTGGCTTCATATCAACTTAAATGGCATAATTTAAGTAGCATTGATCCATGCCGTTGCAAAATTACAAGATGTTAAATCTATTCATTTTACAAAATGTTTCACTCATTGCAAGACAGAAAATAAATTGAATAACATCACAGACTAACTGGACTGCAAAAGCTACCTAGTAATTAAACTTCAAAGCTTAGAACACATTCATGATGGTAGTAAATTCACCAGTGAGATGCCAGAGTAAAATAAGTGAAATTCTTAACTAGCAAGTAGTAAAGACCCAAAACACACAAGGAGAGTATTCTCTGAAAACCAAGGCCTACCTGGTGAAAGCTGATCTACTCTTTTCTCTGATGTCAAAACTTGAACTGTGAGTACTGGGTTAACATCTGCAATCTAATAAGATTTCACCGAGTTGAGAATTAACTGTCAGCTTCAAAATTCTGTAAAACCAAAAAACAAAAACTTCTAATGCTACATACCCATCCAAGATGTTGCAAAACCAAATCCTGATCACACAGCTCCTCAAGAATTTTTGATGCCTCAGTTGCAGCAACTTCTGTGCCAGAGATGACATTTGTGTTGCCATCTGGTAACTCGTGCTCCAGAGCAGGATCTTTCCATAGACCAGAAGAATAATTTTTTGCCAGAATGCGCCATATGGTAAGAGCCTTTGAGCTCATCCCTTTACTTGCATATAAGAAGGCAAGAGTCCGTAAATGCCCAGATTCATCTAACAGGGTTTCTAACTCCTCCTGCACTGCCCATTGAAGTTGTACGGTCATCCTTCAAGCAAGCTCCTGACAACAGCCCCTCTGTTTTGCAATGCATTGGAATACTAAGATTCCGCAGACTACTATTGACTTGAGGCTTATGAACTATTTGGTTTTGACTTCTAGCTACCAGTTATTGAATTTAAAACCCAAAGCAACAAGCTGGTTTGACTGTTGCCATCATAGACTGCTCCTTTTACAAGTTTTATATAGTACCAAAATATGTTATGTAAAATACACCTTTAGAGTAATCTAGCAAATCAACCAACATTGACAAAAGCAACATTTTCTTCATCTAACAAGTAAAACTTCAGACCAAAGAAAGATGCAAATATTTTCTTCACTTGACATTTTGTTAAAAGGATCAACATTGAACTGCATTAAGGAGATATACATGCATTCAACCAACTACCTGGAACTGATGTTTATTTGAGTTGAAATGAATTCAGCCGAGTGCTTAAAGAGAATGGAAGGAAAATAGAGTAAAGAAGAATGGATCCCATGCAACAACATAAAGCTTTTTGTTTTTAGATTCTTAATATCAATTCAAAATATGACCTCTTCTACCTTAATTATACATCATAAAAGAGACCGCAAACCTTAAAAGTCAAGTGGTAACTCTCTTCATTGATTTAAATATGGCTTATGCACATGACAGTAACCGATCCGTCAGATCATCTAAAAAACCCATTACCAGTGTGTGTGTGTGTGTGAAAGTAAAAGCTTTATTGGGCAAAATTATTTTATGAACTCCAGCAAGAGAAAGTGATGCATACCACGATACAGCTGTTTCCAGAAGACGCAAGCTTTTCCATATCATCTATGCGGTTAAGGGCTCTATAGAGATACATTAGAAGTGTGTCAACCCCCTCTCTCATTAGAAGTGTGTCAACACCCTCTCTCATTGACAAAGTCAATTCCTTTTCACGAGAAACCTCAAGATATCTGTAGTTACAATAGGAGGGAGAGCTGAAATAGTAAGTTATAAGCTAATGATAGAATACAAAAGCTATAACATTAAAAGCAAATTCATAAACACCTGCTCATGTTTTTTATTGCCAACTCAAGTAAATCAGCTCGAGTGGGTGGATTCAAAAGAAAATCTTCATTGACTGTAGTATCTACACCTGCCTTTTTAAGGAAAATAGCTCTTTGGATAGCCATCAACCCATCATCTACAACATCTTCAAGAGGAGCAGGGGGGGGATGCAAGCCCCAATATCGGTTCCTAGGAACCTGAAAGGGTAAGTTCAATGCTATGATTTCAAAAATAAAGAGCACTTCAACATAAGTTCTCTGCTCAAACAAAAACACAATAAAACAGAACATATACACAAAAATAGTCTTGGAAACTATTGCACATCCATACACAATCTTAGAAACAATTGCTCATTCATTTAATAGCACAATCAAATGATAGCATGTCACCATCCTGATCTGTTATACCCAGTCACCATCGAACCAGCAAGTGTATAGTTCCACACATACAAAAACTATTGCACCATTTCAAGATTCCACTTCCAATCCCTTTCACTCAGAATGCTATTTTTTTCACTTAATGGGTCATGGTATATATGGTTCCTAAATTCAAATTCTGTGGATAACTTAAGGTACAGTTACCAGGGATACACGTGTTACAATCAATATTCATTTTTTTGCTTGTGGCTACTCATACAAAGGAGTGGACGGGGAATAGGATGACGTTCAAGAGTTTGGCATGTGTAGAATGCATAGCATGCAAAAGGAAATGAAGAAAGATTGCATTGCTGATAAATGATTCATCCTTGGGACCATGGGTATTTATGAAACTAGAGGCAAGCATATGAGCCATCTCTTGTCAAATAAAAGATACTGACAAGGGAATTGGTCTTACAAAATGAAACTGTAAACACATACCAGCAGTGACCAGCGATTTGGGTCTCGCATTATGAATGGAAAAACTTCAGAAGGTTGCATTGTCTCTGACTGCAGAAAGTGGTTAACAGCTTCCTCAAAATGTAGGTCAAAAAGCAGCAGGAACCCTATTTGAGCATGAACGAAGGATAGCATTTCATTAGATATTTCACCATCACTCTTAAGCTCCTCCACCAAGGAGACAGCTTCCTTAAAGTTTTTCTTTCTCAACAGATCTTTGATTTGTTCTTCAATAGGCACTCTCCGATAGAAAATAACCTGGAAATAATCAAGATGAAGGAGCAAAATCAATAAAATTTCGTTTTAAATAAACCTACATCCAGAGGCATATGGATTGTTCCTAACCAGGACACAAACTCTTAAACAAGTATTTTACACCACCAATTTCATAAATCTCTTAACAATCAACTTGAAATCTAAACAACTCCCATCTTAAAAATGTACTAGGTATGCAAGAACAACGGCGATTACAAGAAAAGAAAGCCTCGGAGTTACTTTTGAAGATACTTTCTGTCCTAAGGTACAAATGATCAGCTGAACATTCAACTCTGAACTCAGCTCAACACAATTAATCTATATGAGCTCAATGATTGGCTGTCCACGATTCAGCTTATTCGATTAACAAGTAAACCTTCCAAAGAAATAAGAAGCACCATGCATAAAACTAAGGTTTGTGTCCAAACATCAATAAAGATGCAGTGACACAATATAATCAAAGAGTTAACAAGTTCACACACCTTGGTGGGCGTCGCAACAGCAACAAGTTTCCCATTTCCACTTTCCTCGTCTGCAACAATACATGGCCCGAATCCTTCACTACCAAAACTAACAGTCTGTACACAATCACCCGATTTCTTATGATACAACTCTATTTTCCCATCCCTCACAACCATTACATACGAAGCCAGCTCCCCAACAGAATCTGGACCCTTACGAAACACCAAACTCCCTCCAACTGGCTGCCCGTGCTCATCAACAATAATCCCAACATTATCCACCACCAGCAACACTTTTTTTTCTTTCCACAACAACTTGAGAAATGGCAAACTAGACACATCAGGCAATGTAAAAATCACCCCACTTTGACCCGTGATGCACGAAAACAAACTATACCCGATAACCGTGCCAACAATTATGGAATCATTGATCCAAACTATTGTCTTAGCCCCGTCAATACACTGCATTTCTTTCAAAACCAGCAAATCAACTTCCTTGTCATTCGGAACAACTCTAAGCTCTATTAACATCAATTTTTTACCAGCCACAACTGCAAAAACATAATCACCCTCACTTTTTTGCACAAAATCTTTAACTCCATTGCCTCTAACGCCACCTCCTAATCTGCTCAAAATTCGAGAACTCGCACTCGAACCCTCCAAACTACTAAAACCAGATAAATCACTACACTCCGATTCACTACTCTTAACTCTCTTAGTGATCAAAGAAACCCCTTTCAAAAACCCCAGTTTCTTAACGGGTTGAACCAAGCCCGAATCTGTCAGGAACAAAAGCCCGTCAGAGAGAACAATAACCTTTCCAATCTCATCAAGCAAAAGAACCGTTTCTACAGCCGAGTCACCAACAGAAATAGATTTAATGAACGAAACGTTTCGAAAAGGAACATCAAAATCCAAAGTCGAATTCGGATCATCCAAAGTCGAGTTCGGATCTTTGGTGGAGGGGGTTTTATCATTTGGGGTATCTGAGTTTATGGAGAGCAAGAGAAGGGAGCCAGAAGAAGTGCCTAGGTAAATGAAAGATTGAGAGTTCGTTGCAATGGATTTTATTGGAGTGTGGGAGTGAAGGGTGGGATCAAAGGTCAGAAGTGGTTCAATGACAGTTCGGCTGGTGGTAGTATCGGTATTGGTAGTAGCCATGGAGGAGGAGGAGGAGGAGGAGAGGGACGATCTGTTTTTACATTTACAGAAAGGAGTTGATTTTCCTAGAAGTTTGTTTGGTGATACTACCTAGCAAGCATACCATGCCACTCAGACACGTGGAGCATCTTCGTCAGCGTTTGTAAAATATTTTTATTTAATTTAAAATATATTGAAATATTTTTATTTAATTTAACATCAATATATTAAAACAAATCTTAATTTAAAATTTAAAAAATATAGATAAACTGCAATGAGTTTGTTTATTTTTACATTTCAAAAATGTCTTTTTTAAATAAAAATAATTTGCTTTAATATTTTTTATATTTTCAAATCATTTTAATATATTAATGTAAAAAATAAATTCTAATATATGCATATATAGATAGATAGATAGATAGATATATTAATATATTTTGGAGTAAAAAAATCGAACAAACTCAAATGAACCTCATAAATTTGTTTTAAACTCTAAAATTCATAACTCTTAAAATTTTACTCATATTAAATTACAAATTTAATTCTTGATTAATTTGATTTTTTTAAAAAAAATAAGATCCGTGAAAGAAAAAAAAATAGCAACAAAAAAGAGGTAAAAATTGATAGAGAGAAAGTACAAGATGATGAAATTTACAAAAATAAAATATTAAAAATGATTTCAAAAATATAAATAGAAATTAAAAAAGAGAGTACCAAATTTAAAAAATAAAAAATCATATATGGTAAAACTAAAATATATTATTAATTTGGTGAATTATTTATAAATTAAAAAATAATGGGGTTGAAATTGAGAAACTTTTATATGTAATGGCTTGTTCTAATATATGATTAAGAGAGGACAGGATACAAAAGAAGAAGAAAAAGGGATGGGTGTGAAATTTAATAAAAATAAAAAGGAAAAAATATTATTGTTGATACCAAGTCATATATTCAAAAGTTATTAATATCGGTTTGGTTGATGTTTTATTTTTTTTTGGAATTGAATATTTTGATTTTAGCATATCGTTTCGAGGCTATACTATTTATGTGTGTGTGTGTCTTAATTAAAAAAATAGTTCAATTCCAAAAATAAAATTTATAGAATGGGGCAATTTAATTTAAAAAAAAAACATAATAAAATGATTTCTTTTTACAAAATTATAAGCAGGTACAATATTACGAGAATGTCATCAGTAATCTTATAAGGTCATTACATTCTGTGATTACTTTAAAATTTTAACATAAAATATATAAATATGCTAAGGGACTCCTCAAAAAATTTCATCTTAATATAATGGTCGGATTAAGAGATATGATTGATATTATAAAATTATTTATTGTTATAAAAAATATTATTTGATCAAAACGGAATGGACGGAATGAAACAAGTATGTTTTGGCCGATATTTGATCAAAAAATCCAAAACGGACTAGAATTTAAATTAAGATAAAAACGACATTGTTTTATCTTATATTTTTAACTGACACGAAATATTTCTGTTCTTTTGACCAAAACAGAAAAAAATTGACAATTATTTCCACATAGTATCAAATATTTTTAAAATATAATATATATATATATATATATATATATATATATAACGAGCAACCTCTTGTTTTTTTAATAAAATTAATATAAAACTTATTGAAAGATAAATATATTATTTTTTCCTTAAGAGCTTCCAAATAATTATTTGATTTAAAAAATTAAAATACTAAAGATATTATTTTATTAGTAAAAGAGTTAAAACAGCTCGCTTTTTCACTGTAGCGATACTGTGCACACAGACTCTTGATCACTGTATACTGGATATTTTCTCCTCTGCTTTGCGGCTACGTGAGCCCCTTTTTTTTTGTTTCTCCTCTGCTTTGTGGCTACATGAGGCCTTTTTTTTTCATGAACAGTGTTTTCACTGTGCATTCCTGTTCACAAAAGTGCTTTTTCTTTGTAATGAACACTGCAGTCCTTGCTCTTTTTCGTTCACCTGCTTTTCACCTGGTCATAAGTCATAAATGTCTCCTTGGAATGAGCTTTTCTTTTTATTTGTCCAGATACGAATGCCATGTTTGAATGTTTTAGAGTTTCTTTATAAAATTAGTTTTTTATTTATAAATATTTTAAATTGATTTTTTTAAAAAAAATTTATTTTTAATAAAAATATCTAAAAATATAAAAAAAATCAAATTTAAAGTAAAAAAATAAAAATTGAAATTTATTTTTTAAAATATAATATTAAACAGACTCGACAAGTTATCTGGTGGTATGCGTTGATGATTATTTTTTATAATGTGGTTTTTTAATAAATATATTAAAATAACATTATTTAACTATTTTAAAAAATATTTCTCATATTAATATATTTAAATAAAATAATTTTTTTTAAAACACAAAAATAAAAAAAAAAACAGCTCCTGAGCAGACCAATTTCAAGTCTGACGAAAAAAGGATAACAATTGGACAAGATGAAAAAAAAATGGAAAACAATTAAAAAGTGAGGGAGTTATGGGTGCCTTTGGCAACATAATGCTGTATTTTTATCTGCCAAGGTTGTTTTCAAATAGGCTTACATGAGGTGATTTACACGTTATGCTGAACTTTTTTTTATGCAGTAAATTAATTGATATTTTATGTATTATAATTAGTTGTTTTAATATTTAATTAATAAAATTATAATATATCAAATATGTTAGAAATGAGTTTTTTTCTCTTCTAAAAAGAACAGTGTAATCGAAACGCAAGAGAAGTGGTTCGTATATTTTTTAATTGTAGATAACTTTGATAAATTTGTCTACCCATTTTGTGTGTAAGTTGCCTTTTTTCTTCAGTAATATCATATATGAAATATTATATATAAAAATATTGTGATTTTTTTAAAAAAAAAATCTAAAATCCAAGAATCAAATTCCTCTAAAAAATAAGCTTAAACAAAAGAGGACAAAATTACAATTAAAAGCCAAAATCTTTTGTTTTATTTTATAAGATTTATTCATCATATGATTATATTAAAAGTATATCAGAACATTGATATTATTATTTTTTTTCTTTGAAAAATCCTAGGTCGTTTATCTATCAATCTATCTATCTATCTATATATATATATATATTAGACGCTAATATTAAATAAATATTAAAATATATAATTAGTCTCACATATTTATAAGAGCTCGGTTTGTTGCTGTTCATTGTGACTCATTGTCACTATTCACTGGCAATTTACTCCGGTCCGTCGTGTGCGCACATCCACCTTTTTTTTTCCGATTTGGAACGGTGTATTAATGAACACGACAAAAAACACCACCATTTCCACGGTCTCAACGGTCATTGATTGTTTTTGGTCCGGTCCGCGCCGGTTCATTCGGCAGGTTTTTTTAATTTTTTAATATTGTATTGAACAGTGCATTAACAATTTTGTCCCTCGATAAGGACAAAAAACACGCCTGGGAGTTAGGGGTGTTCCGGTAATGAGCCATTTTAAAAAAAAAAATCGGCGGATTACTGTTGGCGCATCGCCGGACACGCCGTTCGTTTTCGCGCACACGCGTGTTTCGAACGGCGCGTGCGGCCTACTCCAGCGTCCAAAAATACCCAACCGACGTCTAAAATGATTTTCAGGTATGTTTTCTTCCACATGGTGCGGCGCGCGTGGCACTATGGTGTCCTGAAACGTGTTAATGGTCGTTAGAATTTCCCCCCCAATTTCTCTCTCCTGCCTGCGCTAGATGATGTCATCTAAACTGTTTTTTTCAAATTTCATTTTAGTCCCTGAACATTTTAATTTGTTTTTCTGACCCTTATTGCTATTGTATAGGTTTTGATTTGTTTCAATTTCGTTCTTCAATTGAAATTGATTATATATTGGAGTTCTAATTCGGTCCTCCTGCTTTTAATTTTGCGGATTGGGTTGGAATTATTAATATTTCTGGTATCAAATTTTTGATTGATTTCAATTTCATCATTCCATGCAAATTTATTATAAATCCTTAATATTTTCGGTAACAAAGTTTGATTTCTTTCAATTTTATCTTTCTATGCAAGTTTTAATTTCATGTTTGATTTTGGTTCTATGGATTTTAGTTTCATTTCGGTCCCAAATCTTTTAATTTCAGGTTTTGTTTTAAATTATTTAATTTCAATTTTTTTATTTACTTCAATTTTATCCTTTAAATTAATATATTATTTAAAGTATGTCAAATTAATTATATATTTGTATATTTATGTCAAATTAAAATATGTTAAACTAATTATATGTTTTAATATTTATTGAATATTATCGTCTAAAAATGTTTAGAGAGAGAAAAAAATGACCTAGGATTGTCCTTTAAATTAAATATATTATTGAAAGTATGTGAAAATAATTATATATTTGTATATTTATGTCAAATTAAAATATGTTAAACTATTTATATGTTTGAATATTTATTGAATATTATCGCCTAAAAATATATATAGAGCGAGAGAAAAATGACCTAGGATTTTTTCAAGGAAAAAAAAATTCATACCAGTATTCTTAAATATATTTAATATAATAATATGATGAATAAATCTTATAAAATAAAAAAACAAATTGGCTGCAAATTTTAATTTTGTGCTCTTTTGTTCAAGTTTATTTCTTGAAAAAAATTTACAGTGTTTTGATTTTTAATATTGTAGATCTAATATTACTGGAAAAAAATACAACTCAAAAAAACAAAAAGTAGACAAATTTACCTATATTATCTACAATTAAAAAGTTATAGCACGCTAAACAAAAGTTCATTTTAAAAAAAGTTACAATATTTTTATTTATAATGTGTCAGATCTAATATTACTGAGGAACAAAAACAACTCATAAAAATAAAAATGATAAATTTACCTAGGTTATCTACAGTTAAAAAATATACGAACCACTTCCCATTTCGATTACTCTATAAAATACGTGAGACTAATTATATGTTTTAATATTTATTGAATATTATCGCCTAAAAATATATATAGATATAAATTAATTAATATCAATATTCTTAAATACATTTAATATAATAATATGATTAATAAATCTTATAAAAAAATTTTGGCTTTGAATTTAAATTTGATACTCTTTTGTTTAAGTTTATTTCTTAAAAAAAAATTACAATATTTTCATTTTTAATATTTGAAATCTAATATTACTGGAGAAAAGAAACAACTCAAAAAAAAATTACAAATTTACTTAGGTTATCTACAATTAAAAAATATGCGAGTCACTTCCCGTTTTGATTACACTGTTCTTTTTAGACGGCAAATAAGTCATTATAGCACGTATAAAAATTAAGTTTATTTCTTAAAAAAATTACACTGTTTTTATTTATAATGTGTTAGATCTAATATTAATGGGGGAAAAATCAACTAAAAAAAAAAGTTGACAAATTTACCTAGGTTATCTACAATTAAAAAATATAAGAACCACTTCCCATTTCGATTACACTATTCCTTTTAGGCGGGGAAAAAATTATTTGTTACATATTTTATCTATTACAATGTTACTAATTATTATTTAAACAACTAATTACAGCATATAAAAAATCAATTAGTTTTCTATATAGAAAAAGCCCCAACGCAATGCACGGGCAAACATACTGATTATACCACGCAAAAAACTCATTTCTAACATATTTTATCTATTGTAATTTTAGTAATTGAACATTAAAATAACTGATTATAGCACGCAAAAATATAAGTTTATTTATAGAAAAAACAATTATAATATTTTTATTTATAATGTGTCAGATCTAATATTACTGAGGAAAAAATACAACTCATAAAAAAAAATTACCTACATTATTTATAATTACAAAAATATACAAACCACTTTCCATTTTAATTATACAGATTTTAATAATTATAATTTTACTAATTAAATATTAAAATAATAAAATATAATATATATAAAAATAATTAATTTTTTATATAGATAAAAAAACTATATAAATAACTATTTTATTGTAAAGCTAAAATACTAATTTTATTGTAAATAACTATTTATCCAGTTCTGTTGCACAACAACTTTTTGTGGAGAATTATTTTTTAATGTTTTTAATTTTCATTGACAAACATTGTACTTTTTTGAACCAGAGGGGTGCGGGGCGTAAAGAACCCCCCCAACTCTCTCTCAGCATTTTCCTTTTTCTATCGACACTAAATTGATACTAATATCATCAATTCAGTCCAATAATCTATTTCTCAGATTGCTATAAGGTTCCGGGGAGATTAGGGTTTGGGTTTGGTGGTTAGAATGAATATATACTGGTCTGAATCCAGGCACGCGCGATACGAGGAGAGGGATGACGTGAAGGACGAGGATATGGCGGTGAATGGAGTTGAAGAATCGAGTAAGCATTCTAGGAAGAAGAGTAGCAGAGGAGATGGAGAGGGGTCATAGGAGTAAAGACAGAGAACGGTCGAAGAAAACCAGCGATAATGATAGTAAGGCGAAGGATAAAGACATGATCGAGAGAAGGGTGGTTTAATTGTATTTCTTTCGAATCACTGGTGTCAGGTGCTTTTATTTTCTTCACATGGAGTGCTTGATATTACTTGGGAGAGTTTTTTGTGAATGCATGGCTTGTAAAATTTAGCGAGAGAAGATCATGCCATTTACCACTGAGCATCTCTTGACAGTAGGTTCATGTGTTCTATAGTCATGCCCCCTTACTTTTCTTGTCCCGGCTACTTTGTTGATCTCTAACGGTAGGATGATTAGAGGTGGAGTGTGGAGTGTGGAATGACCCCGATACTACTGTCGCTAATTGAGATTTTCCTGGTTTTGCTTTTTTGTTGGTGCCCCCATTGCTGTATTGGGGTTAAATTGTGTTACATCCTAGCGTTTTCTTGATTTTGATGTTGCTCTTCTTATTTTTTTGATATTGTTCCTTTTATAAGTTCGTCCAGCTTCATGTTATTGTTACGTCCTATTTATCATTATAGTTTGTTTTATGACATGACGGTAGAAAAAACAAAGAAAGAGCAAGACTGTAGTTGGTTCTGATGTTTTAGCATGGCTCAGTAAGAGTCGTAAGATTGAAGAGAACAAAAATGCTGCCAAGGAGAGGGCCAAGCACCTCTCAAAGATTTTTGAGGAGCAGGTCCTATTCTTCACTGTGTTTCCTGTATTGTATTCTGACCGGCTATCATGATTTATTCCATGCAATTTTGATTGTTGATACTATTATGATTTAAATCTCCCCAGGACATTATGGATGAAGATGACAGTGAAGATGAGGAGGCAGACCAGCATAATGCTCGTATGATCATTTCTGCATTTTATTTGTCTATCAATGACTAGTCATTTAAAAACAAGTCTAGATTAGATGAGATATTCAAGCTCCATCCAAGCTCATTTAACAGCTAGGTTTGTTATTATAACCCTCAAGTTTATTTTCATGGAATTATAACTGGCAAGTGTAAGGATAATGAAAGCCAAACCATAATGATATGTATTTGAAATTCGAGGGCTATATATTTCTGTTTCTGGCTGATTGAATCAGTTATATTTTAGCGAGGAGTTATGGTTTACACTGTAAGATTGTTTTATTTTTCTATGTTGGCACCTTTTGATAGATGTTCGAGATGAAATTCAGGTTCTCCATGGCCTTGACAAGGTAATGGAAGGTGGAGCAGTTGTTTTGACGCTCAAAGATCAGAATATACTCGCTGACGGTGACCTTAATGAAGGTATAAATAGTTTGGTGCTTCCTTCGTATGCTTTCTGTCCAAGTTTCCTAAACAGATGAAGCATTTTGTGTAACAAAGATTTTTTATATGATATGGCAGAGGTTGATATGCTTGAAAATATGGAAATTGGAGAGCAGAAGTGTTGGGACAAGGCTTATAAGGCTGCTAAGAAAAAGATGGGAATCAATGATGATAAGTAAGCTGACATGACAAGAATATGTTCCACCATAGTTTTGAAATGTATGAAATTGCAACTAATTTGATATGTCCTGACATTTTAGGTTCATTGACGACCCTTCTTCAGAGAAGAAAATACTTATGCAATATGATGATTTGACTGCAGACAAGGCCAGATTAACCCCCACCCCACTCCTCCCCCGTTCCCTTTCCTCCTTTCCCTAGTATGGTTTTTGAATTGTTACCAAAACTTTATCATCATCTACTGGTGATTTTTGTCAGGGTTTTATTCTTGATAAAAAGGGGTGCTTCACTGGTGAAGCAGAGAAAAAACTGGAGAAGGTAGGCTGGCTTTCTTTTTAGAATAGACTCAGTAGATATAAGTGGTGTATGTTAGCATAATTCTGATGAAGTGAACATTCATTCATTTCTCTTTTTCCTTTTTATGCGATATGTCCAGCTCTGCAGAAGGCTACAAGGTGATTCCACAAGTAATCGCTTAGAAGATCTAAACTCATCTGGAAAGAACTCATCAGATTACTATACTCAAGAAGAGATGTTTCAGTTTAAAAAGGCAAAGAAGAAGAAATAATTGTGAAAGAAGGATAAGCTAGATATAGATCCCCTTGAAACAGTAGCTGTGCCAGCAGGGTTGGGTATTGGAGATCTTGGTTCTAGGAAAGATGGGAGAAGGCAGGGTATTAGGGAGGAACGAGAGATCCAAGGCTGGAATGAAAAACACGGCTTATCAACCAGCTTATGCTAAATCAGATGAGGCATCAAAATCACTTCGACTAGAGCAAACTCCTCAAACTAAAGTGGAGGAAGAAGGAACACTGTGTTTGTGGATGATGATGAAGATCTTTGCAGGTCATTGGAAAGAACAAGGAAAGTAGCTCTTAAAAAGCAAGAGGCAGAAGCATCCAGTCCTCAAGCAATTGCTCTCCTTGCCATCTCCACTTTGCCCAGTCAAATTGCAGATGTTCAAAATCCTGAAATTAAAGTCACTACAAAACAAACTTGTCTTCACCGAGATGGAAGAGTTTGCTCAGCTATAAATCTTTCTGAAGGTATTTTTTTATTATTATAATTATTTGTTCTTTTGTTTTATAAAATATTACACAAAAGAGAAAGAATTCTGATGGGACAGAAACTTCTGTTGCATTCAGATTGCTGATAGCATAATTGTACATGGACCAGAAAATTTTGCATCTGCTATATACTATGTTGAGCTGCACGACCATTTCTGACTGTTCAAGGTTTATTGCTGCCTCTTGACCCTGTATTATCTGGTAAATCAAGTTTGCTGGTTATCATAGCTATGCTTTCATGCTGCTGCGTTTAATCCATTTTATTGTCCTCTTTAATGCTTGAGATAAGCTGGAAATCACACATTTAACCTGTTATGATCTTTGAGATCGGCTGGAAATCCTAGATCTTCTGCACGCGTTCACACTATCTGGTACAGATTTTTCAGTCGCCCTTTATTTTCCATGCTTATAAAAATTAGCATAGCTTGTGTTGAAAAATCCAAAGCAGTGCTTGTGCTATTTCAGAAGTTCACAAGACGGATAACGAAGATGTTTTCATGGATTAAAGATTTTTAAGTATTGAGATGATAATATATTGGGTTAATTTACATCAACTTGTTAAATTCATAACTATAAGACTGATAACTTTATAAAAAATAAATCAGAATAAATTATATAACTCAATTTAATTGATAGGTGAAATTAAACAGAAAGATCCAAGTTGACCTTGGTTAAGGAAACGATAAATCATGTACAAATTTCAATCCAATCCACACAATGAAAAACCAATCAAAAAGGAAAAGAAAATTGTAGCTCAAATCCCTAAATTCAGTTCATTAACCTACCAGAGAGTTTCTTCCTCGTGTTAGTAGTGGATGCAAATCAATGTTTGATTATTCAAGTTGGGAGACCTTGTCAAGTTGTGGGTGCAAAACTAATCTCTGGGTGCTAAGTTGAGAATCTGTGACTTCAATACCATGCTAGTCATAGATGGTGTTTCATAGCTAGTGGTAGTACTCGTATCTGAGTTCCCACCTGATGGAATTGTTGTGTGGTGACCCCTAGTTGCAGCCCTTTGCCATGAATGAGAACTCATTCCCGAGAGAACATATGCACGCCCCGACCGTTCATATAACTCCCTAGTTTCCATTCTCTCCCTGGTTTCTTTCAACTCAGCCTCGAGCTGATTACACAGATCATCTCCTGCTTGGGAAGAAGCTGTAGTTAGAAGAGTGGATAGTTGCTTTGCCAGCAGGGCCTGTGCACCCTTTAAATCTCCCATTTCAGCCATCCTTTGTGTCTTGGCAATAGTTTCTGTCACTAGCAAACGATTTCTTTGCCTATCAACCTCCAAACACAGCACCTGGTCAATGGGAGATAAAGTTGGAGGTCGTCGAATCTTAACTCTCTCACCTTCTACCTGGACAGTATCCATCGACATTGAACCTTTGTGGAAGCACGAAACATCCACCAATGATGTGTTTACCACTCTTTCCTCACCATCAACAACTGAGGATACAGGAATTGAGAGGAACACTAAAAATTCCTTCTCCTCCTCTGCATACATGTCTCCAATATCGATAACAGCTTCTTGTCCTTGATCGAAAATCTTATTCTTGTGTCTCCCAGAAGGTATTGATAAAATTTGCACTCCTGGCGATGCTGATTTAACTTTGAGTTGAACGTGCCGAGCCACAATACTTACAAGACCACCAATGCATCTTGCAAAAGCATCTTGTAAAGTGTTAATTGACTCAATGAAGGAAAATATGCCGTGGGATGCTTCAGATATAGCATGCATTGCAGAAGAATCATGATCCGATCCAAACCCAAAGGTGTAAACTGGGAAAGTCGGCTGCTTAGACTCCTCTCTAGATGTATTATTGCTAGGAAAAATTGAAGCAGGTAAAGACTTTAGATATCCCAATCTATTTTGCGCGTTGTGACTTTGTGTATCACAGCCATCAGATAAGAGGATAATGGTTGCAAATGAATTATGTTGACGCCGTTCATCAAGAACCTGAACCCCTTTCTTGAGCCCTGCAACAATATTAGTTCCACCAATTGCAGAAATAGAGTCGACAACACTTGTGGCATCTTCACGGCCACTTCCAGACATTCTCCTAAGTGGTAACATTCTTCGAGCTGATGAAGAGAATGTCACGATCGAAAGTCGATCAGAAGGCCCTAAGTTTTGTATGATAAAATTGACCGCACGCTTGAGAAGTATCAGCTTGCTTGCCATGCTACCGCTAACATCCAACACGGTTACAACATCAATTGGTGCACGGTGATGAGGGAGAGTGTTATCAAGTGGTGGTGCTCGAACATGGGCGAGAACACCAAACTTGGAAAAGGATTCTGAAGCAGAAACAGCAGGATATTCTGTAAAAGTCTTCACAGTTATAGCTTGGGGCCGAGAGGAAAGGGATTCATCTGAAGAGACATCTGAGAGCACTTCATCATCTGAGAAGTGTTCCGCCTCAATTTGAACCGGTGGTGCATTGTAAGGAGGTACTTGAGCATGCACTGAACCGGTACGTTGAAGATTGGGGACATTTTTTGGAGCTTGAAAAGGCACATCTTTCCATTTTGAGCGGCAAATGGGACATTTGAGATTTCCATGCTTGGTATTGTCAGCAATGCAATTGAAGTGGAAAGGGTGAGAACACTCAGCATAGAAGATAGCTTGGCCCTGCCCCTTTCTCAAACTCCTCAAGCAAATGGCACATTTTTTCTGTGATGATAATAATAATAATAAAAAAAAGAATTATAGGAAAACAAAGGAACATTTCAACAACTTTCAATGTAGACCACCAAATCAAATGCATGACAAAAAAACAATTTCTTTTTCTGCACAGGTCCCTCAACTTTGATTACGTACGTAATATCCAGCAAACCAGATACAATAAACAAAAAGGATTTTTCACGATATCTTTCTACTTTCACCAAGTCAAGAATAATGATGGCCGTTCAGAGGTGTTCAAAATACAAAGCCAAGCAGGCAACCAAGTTTAAGTTCATTGCATTTCAACACCACAATCAAAATTAAAAGGGCTCTTAAAAACATTCATTTATGAGCCGATGGAGGCTGGCTATTGTCTAAGCCTGAACTTTGAGATTCAAGTCTCTCGTCAATGAATTCAACTAAAAGCAACCTAAGCATCTCAACCACTTGTATTGTATGTTAATAGTGTGATTCAACCTACAATCACATCAAGAAAAGTAGAACTTAATCACGCTACTTCTCAATATTTTCACGGAATAAAAAATCACAATCAGGCATGGCAACGACTTTTCAACTAAAAGCATGCAAGGCTGACACAACATTCCCACCAATTCATTAGTGTATATTCCCATTTCCCACAAGAAAAAGATAGTTCCTTTCGAGCTCCTTGAAAGTCAAGCCTCACTTCCACTCGCGCACCCAAGAAAAGGAGAGAGTTTACATCCCGATTCTAACTACAAATCCAAAGGAAACAACCGAATATTTTAACCTTCAAATCCCAACTTAACCCCCTGCATTAACCAACGAAACGTCGTGTGGTTAGCTATAGCTATGACCTTACAGACCATGGGGCTTGCTATCCTTAGTTTTCATGCGAGACCCTCGCAGTTGAGAAAACAACAAATTGCTATTATATTGGTTAGATTTATGATCTTAGTAAAAAAAGAGCAACAGCCTGCTAATCAAATCACTGGACTTTTTGAAGCCTCCCTAATCAAAATAAATGCAAATTTCAACCACCGCAACAGCTCTACTTCAATGCTATTCCATTGCCCCATTAATTGCATCGCCTGATCTTTTAAACTACCTTCACCCACTTTTACCAAAACAACCCTAGTCAGACCGAGAACGCACGGCGGCATTATCATGATTACAGTCGAACGAGCCGGACTGAACTCGCAGAAATAACAGGTCAGGTTTTTACGCGGTAAGTAAAAAAAAAAAAAACTGCTCACCGGGCGGTTACGGTGATAAATCACAGCTATGAACAAAAATATGTAATTAAGATTTAAGAAAACATAAAAAGAGAGGGGGGGCGTGATTACTGAAGAAGAGTGGAGACTGAAGCTACGAGAGAGACGAGCACTGAACGAAGAAGAAGATGATGATGTTGGAAATGGTGGAGGAGTGGCGTTGGTGACGCGAGCATTGTCGTCGGATGTGGGATTGGTGGGGGTAGGGGTGGAGAGAAAAGAGAGCTTTGACTTGAGGGATTTTTTGAGCTTGCGCCATGCACTTGATGCCATCGATCTGTATCAGAAATGAAAAGGACAAAAGGGCATGAAAGTTTAGTGGGGGGGAGAGAGAGAATGTTAGGTTTAATAGCATGAAGCCCTTTTTTGTAGGAGAGAAAAAATGGATGCCTGCGGGAGAGATTTTACAAACCAAAAGGAGGCGGGTGAGAGTTCGGTCAAAACCATGTTAATTGATTCTATTCTCTTCTTCTATTTCGCCGCCTTTTGATAATAGAGATATGATCATTGACAATGGCATCCGATCTAGAAAAATCTAACATTTTAAAACCATATCTTTTATATATATATATATAGAGAGAGAGAGAGAGAGAGAGAGAGAGTAGATTTTAATTAACTTGTAAATTTGTTTGTTGAGTATGGCGTCATAGTACTGTATATAGCATCTAAGAAATCAAAATAAATTATAAAAATTAAAGTTTAATAAATTTAATATTAAACAATAAATTAATTGATATTATAGCTAATCTCGTTATATGGATCATAGGATTATAATAACTCAGTAAAAAAATCAAAATAAATTATAAAACTCAATTTTCAATTAAAATATTGAAATATGGGTTTGAAAGAAAAATCAATTTAAGAAATGATTAAAACAACGACTTGAATCAACACACGCTAATCAGGTAAACCCGATTCATAGAACATGAATAACTTCATAGAAAAAAAAACTAAAATAAATCATGAAATCTAATTTTTAATTAGTTTAATATTGATTGGTGAAAAAAAAAGAAGAATAAATCAATTGGGAAAGAGACAAAACAACTCGAGTCAACCGAATTAACTCTTAAAATTCAAGATAAGTCATTAAACTAAAATAACTTCATAGAAATTATTTAAAACATTTTTTTTCATAAAACTCAATTATAATAAACTCAAAGTCGAATTATAAAATTAAAATTAAAAGATTGATTTAAAAAAAACTTAAGTAAAACTTAGATAATTCATCAAATTAATGATCTAATATATAAAAAGAGATAATCTCAAAACAAATCATGATATATAATTCTCAATTTTAATATCTATATTTAAAGGATTTATTTTTAAAATATACTACACCAATGTAAAAAAAATATATTTTCGAGATTGCATCGTAGCAAAAAGCTAATCTTGGAATATCCTGCCAATAGAGAAATAAATCAAAAGTTCGGGGAAAAAAATATATTGCCGGCACCATTACCAAGTCGACTCTTCATTTTTATTTTTAAAGAATCAAACACGATATTTTGATAATATTTTTTTTTATATATATATAAATATCAACATGCTTAAAGCTATATTTTTATCTTAACCTGTCATGACGATTTAAACCAAGCAAGCTGGACGATGCAGCAACCAGACTCGTAAAATCTGATTCATTGATAATTTTTTTTATTTTTAAAAATAGATTTGAAGAAACTTTATTTAAAAAAAAATATTTTATAAGTACAAGTGAATATATAAAATTCTGATTTATTCTAAAATTTTATAAGAATTATATATTCTGCATCAAACTCAAAACCTGCAGATTTCAAGTCATTTAAATATTAATATTTTGTTGTTAAATTAAACCTTTGACTTTGACAATTATTGAAGTTGGTGCAATCTTATTCCAAGTACATTTTTAATCACGGAAAGAAAAGAAAAAGAAATAAAGGCTGTGTTTGTTTTCTGAAATCACTTTCCAAACTTTTCTGTGTTTGTTTGTCTTCCGGAAAGTTGATCAACGGAAAACACTTTCCAGTCAAAGAAAAATTTGGCTTGGTTTTAAAGAAAGTGTTTTCCGGAAAATTTGGGCGGAAAACACTTTCCGAAAATTGTGAAAAATTTAGAAATATCATTATTTGCTGGTTATATCAAATTTGATCCTCAAACTTTTGATTGCCATATATAATTTGTTTTGAATATTTATTTTTCAATTCCATCTCTTAAAATTTAATTTTTATATTAATTTTGGTCATTATTTTTATAATTGCTATTTGCTTTTTTCTTATCATTTTTTTATTGAAATTTTTTATCTATCAAATTTGGTCCTCATTTTTTTTATTGTTACTTATTTTATTTGAAATAATTTATGAAATGTTAATTATTATTATTTTAATTTATTCACCTTTCATTTTTTAAAATTTTTTTTAGATTTGATCTCTATTATTTTGATTATTATTTATTTTATTTGAGATAATTTATAAAATTATATTTTTTTTCAATTTCATTCTCATTCAACTTTTTAATTTGTAAGATTTGTTCCTCATTATTTTAATAAACTTGAAAAAAAATTAATTTATTAATAAATTATTTTCCAATTCATTTTCCATAACACAAACAAACACTGAAAAATGTTTTCCAGTTCATTTTTCATAACACTGCCAAACATCAAAATTCACTTTTCAGGAATTCACTTTCCAAAAGAAAACCATTTTCCAGCAAATAAACGGGGCCAAAGAAAATTGCGATTCTTGAATTAATATAAAAATTGCAAGAAAGGGGGGAAACAAGCTACAGTATTATTTGCAAATTTGTTTGATACTGTATTTAAAAAATATTTTTTTTTATTATTTTAAATTAATTTTTTTTAATATTTTTATATGTAAATATCAAAAATAATTTTTAAAAAATAAAAAAATGTATTTTTTTTAATTTATTTTTTAAATAGAAAATACATTAAAAAAACAACACCAGCTAAACCTGAAAAAACGGTCAGCAGATTATAAAGGCCGTTGATTGAGCCTACCATCTTTGACCTGGCTTTCTTTTTGATGACCGGATCCATTCTTTGAAACACACAGTCCCTATCGAATCCCACGAGAAGATCAATTTTTATTGTGAACTCTATTTTGTCAAATATTATTTAATATTTCAATTTCCTAGATAATTTAACAATTAGACTTAATGGATTCTCCATCGAGCCACACGCTGAATTGATTCCAGGCCACCACCTAATGGACTGTAATCCACTGCTATTATTATTATTATTATTATTATTATTATTATTCTTGTGCTTGAGGGTCGTCAATTGCAATTGTTTTTCATTTTTATTAAAAGAAATGAGTGACAGAGCTCGTTTTGTTTTTATCTGTATTTTTTAATTATTTTTTAAAATATTTTTAGATTATTTTACTACATTAATATCAAAAATGTTTTGTTAAAAATGTTGCTTCAATATATTTTTAAACAAGAAATATTTTAAAAATAATAACAAAAAAATAACAAAAAAAACACGCTAACATTTAAAAAAACATCACGAAAATTAATAATCAGTCGACACATGGACAGAACTGTACGGTAACTAGTGAATGGGCCTGGGCCTGGATTTATGTTGGGCAGTAATATGAAAGGCCATGAATCGATACAACATTAGGACGGTCCATTTTACAACTCTAGATAATCTGTTTATTGATCTCGTTTTCTTCTGCTTAATCTGTAATTAATCTTCTTAATTTTATGTCACCTTGTAATTTAAAAAAATACGAGATTCTATTGTTTATAAAAATAAAAATAAATATAAATATGGTCTTTATTTTTTACTTATTTATTTGTAATAAACTCAATGAGTTTTAAATTAATAAATAGACATCTGTACTTTATTATTATTATTTTTATTATTATTATTCCAAATTGTGGGATATTATTCAAACAGTAAGACGTCTAATTATCATGGATGATAAAATAATTAATAGGTGAGGAGGCAGCAGTTATGGCGATTTCTAAAAGGAAAACACATGTTCTCTTTCCCCAATAGGCTTAAAAATTCCGAGTTAGTTGTTGTCCGCTATATTTAAATTAATCCATCACCAATCGTATCTCTGGCGTACGCTCCCTTGTCTGAAGATTGATTAGGGCACGTCTAGCAGCTACTCCCCAATTCAAAGGTATCATCAATCTTCGTAGTCGTCTTATTTCTGCCCAATTGATTTTCTTCGCATGTATTTTATGTTCTTTTTCGGCTGCTATAGAATTACTTCACTGCTAGGGTTTCCTTTGAGGTTTCTGCCATGCTTTGTTCTTTTTACTCTAGGTCCATTCCTCGGATTTGTGATTTTCAAGTTTATGAAACCATGCCATGATTTGCTTCATATGACCGTGAAGAACAAATATAGAGAGAGAAGTGAGGGGGGGGGGGGGAGCTTAGGAGTTGATGGAAACAGTAGAAATCAGTATTTGCAGGATAAAAGGCTTGCGATTTAATTGCTTTGAGAAGCAACAGCTCCAATTCATATGCATCTTATTAGTTGTGCCTCACTCAAGATTTAATTGCATATTAAGCAGGGAACCGATCGAATAAAAAAAGAAAAACCTCTGATTCTTGTAATTTTTCCTTGGTAATCAAACAGAAGTTGTCATCACAAGGAATGCGATATTTAGTCTACTGACATTACATTATCAATCATCCCAACCTTATGAAACAAGATGTTGAATTTGTTATGAAATTTCAACCCCCCCCACTGTTGGGCTTTGATTATTTAATCAGACTGCAATCTTGTCATTGATTTTATCAGACTCGGAATGTTCTTTTCTTCTTCTCACTATGCCCTTCGTGTCTGTAAGACCAGGAATTTTAGGTCCCTTTGAGTATCACGCCATGAATTTACTGGAAAATTTTGACAGCAACATGTTTTTTATGGATAAAGAAGAAAACACTATGGATTTACTAGGGAGTATAGATCTGGAAGAAAATTTATGGGAAGCCGAGAGAAGTTACTATCAGCACTTTGATCTCAACTATCCAGTTCCTGTTGAGAACAGTATACCTCACTGTGGCCTGTGGTTTCCTGCCCAACCACAGATTTTTCAAGCTGAATCATATGGATTGACACAACAACATCAAACTGCACGGGATGTTGAGGTCATTGATGATGATATTGCTATAATCTCCCCCAACACATTTGATCAAGTATGTCACTCGACATGATGTTTATGGTTGTCTGGCTTGTGTTCTGCAAGTATTTGTTCTCTGTAATTAAAATGATCCTCCTTTTACCAGGCCAGGAAGAAAGCTAGGAGAAATCCCGATGCAGCAGTGAGGGAAAATATAAATGTTGCCATCCAGGTTCGTGCTGTAATTCACTGCTATATCTTCTGTTTCCTGTCCCTTTAGAGTAGTTAATCCTTCACCTTTGTGTCAAGTCCTCCTTTATGCTGTCCAACTTCTAGTGATCATAAAAAAACTGAAATTCAAGTCTTACCATTTGCTTTGACAGGGTGGGAGTGTGCCCCAATTCCCTGGATCGTCCCAGGCTGTGCCACCATTCCAGTTCCCTGGAACGTCCCTGATTGTGCCACCACCCCAACTTTCTGGATTGTCCCTGATGGCACCACCGCTCCAGTTTTCTGGATTGTCCCAGACTGCGCCACCACCGGCAGCATCATTGTTTTGTTGCCCAATTTGTATGGACGAGATGAAAGAAGCAACATCAACAAAATGTGGTCATGTTTTCTGTAAGAATTGCATTGAAAAAGCACTTGCTGTTCAGAAGAAGTGCCCTACTTGCAGGACTAAATGTATAGCGAAATCCATCTTCAGGATCTTTCTTCCTGCATTCCTTTAAAAATTCCTTTATTTGTAAGCTTACACTTTGACTTGACTTAATTTAAAAGACTGCTAAATATATATATATATATGTATATTTTTTATCGTAACATCATAGTCCTAGGCAGTTTTCACAGAGGCTTTCACTTAATTTACTTCAGGAAGGCCCGAAATAATTCTGTTAATAGCATCATGAACTCTGTTATTGACATCAAATTTTTTGGTTCTGGAATTTACTTTGAAAACTCTCTGCAGTTTGCAAAACTCTAATGCTCAATTTAAAGACAAAATATAATTGTTTTTTCAATTCTAGGAGGGGCTTACATGTTGAGTCCAAAATCACAATGATTGTCAATGCTCAGCTTTGCAAAAATCTCTCTTGTTCTTGTTCTGAACCTTCCATTCCCCTGGCATAAAATGACGTGCCCTTAGCGGACGAAAATGTGTTTTGGATTCACATCAACTCGACCTTTTCTTTTCCTTAATAAATCAAGACCAAATGTATTATTGGATTAATTTGCGCATCAATTAAATCTTAATTTTCTCTCTGATAATAATAAAAATGCAATTTCTTTGTCGACCAAGTGTTTTTTTGGTACTCGGGAACTGACTTCATTAACCAATTGTTCATAGTTCACTTTCACTGGACCTTCTGCCTGCTTGCTTATACCAGTCATGAATCAACGTTGCAAGATGGTAAGAGCTTAATAAGTTGCGGTGGATCTCTCCACAGCTTCAAGCCCCAAAAACTCTAGCGAACTATAATAACTTTAAAGCCCAGGAGGAACTTTCTATTGTAATCGCTAATTAGTCATGGCAGTTCGGGCCTAAATGTGTTCAGGTTTGTAGTGGACTTGTAAGCTGTAACCCAAACCCATTTTCTTTTTCTTATACAGACCAATGGATAAATGAGAGTAATGATTTTATTTTTTATATCAACACATCAAAATAATTAAAAAATATTAGAAAAAAATATTTTCAAGCAAAAAAAAATAAAAAAACATGGTTTAAGTCCCAAAATCAAACACCCCTAAAAATACATAAATTCAAAAAAAAAAAACCAATAAAGAAAGAGAGGGATATTCCATCCTTGTTCCTTAGCTACCCGAATTCAAAAGCTTAAACAAGTCAGAATATATTTGATAAAAAGCTTAAATGAGAGAGAAAAATACAATGAAAGATTTACATATCACTAATAAGAGACTGGTTGTAAGCTATGAGCTAATGGTGGGGACCAAAAACACTAGAGGGTGTTTGGGAGAGCTGTTGCAGCACATCAAAATAATCTAAAAATACTAACCGTCTGTTTTTAAAATTTAAAAAAAAAAATAAACCAAAAACACCAAAAAACATGTTTTGGATGGCTTCCCAAACACCCTGTAAATGTCTTGGTGCCCACGGATGCTGCCTTTTCATCTCTGGAATATGCTCCTCCGTATATTTATTAGCGATTGAGATCTTAAATATATCCGTAGGCTTTGATGCCAACAAAATATTGTCTTCTACTTTGCCATCGCTTGTCATCTTTATTTATTTTATCGTCTTTTAAAATTATCTTAAAAAATACATTATTATTATTATTTTAAATTAAATTATTTTCATATGTTATGTCAAAAATAATTTTTAAAAATTAAAAAAAAATCTTTTAATATAATTCTAAACAAAAAAACGTTTAAAAACATTCTCAAACAGTTACTGTCCGTCTAATTTCCTAGTGATTTGCATCTATCAAAAACATAAGTCAAAAGCGTCCGCTTCTTTTGTGGACAGAAACTGAATACTAATCCTTGTAGTATTAGTTCTCGAGTGTTGCCTTGAAATTTATTTACGGCATGATTTTGGTAAGATATTTTAATTTAAAAAAAAAAGTCCTCACATTTTCATAATAGTTTAATATACTGATATCAAAAATATTTTTTAAAAAATAAAAATATATATTATTTTAATTTATTTTTTAAAAAATTTATTTTAAAATACAATCTCAGTCAAACACCCAATCGTCCCTTAATAGTAATTTGACTTTATTTTCTAAAATATATAAAAAAGAAAAACTACTTTGACATATCGTCCCTTAATAGTTTCATATATTATAGTTTGCATTCTCATTTCAATGCAAAAAGAAAAAAGAGTTTGAATCCATGACTACATGACATAATTTTAGCCAGTAAAATATTATAACTTTTCAATCAAATTAAAAAAAAAATAAAAAAATAAAAAAATAAAAAAAAACTAGACACCTCCCCCGCCCTTTTTCCACCAAGTAGGTTGGTTCCATGGTACCATACGGTACTGAGTTTCCATGGTACCATTCGGTTCAATTCAAGAAAATATAACCGGTCCTTGGTTTTATAGGATTCAATACAATTAAATTATTAATCATTGGAAACAAAACATGAGACTAAATAGAATTAGTCATGGCTAATACCACATTGAACTTGAATTTTACTTTGAGTGGCCTGTTAACATGTGACTAAAAATCAAACAACTTGTCCATGAAGAATATGAGTTATTCAAACCAACACTAAAAAGATGTTTGAGAGTGTGGTTGTGGTTGTTTTTCAAAATGTTTTTTGTGAAGAAATACATCAAAATTAAGTTTTTTTTTTAAATATCATTTTTGACATCAGCATATCAAAATGAAATAAAAACACTAAAACATATTCATTTAAAATGAAAAAAAAAAGCAAAAACAGGCACTAAAAACCATCATTTTCAACATACTTCTTAGTTTCGAGAACATGAGAGGCTTCAGTGGTTTGATTACTATGAGGAAGATAAAAACATGTCATGTATATATTTGCTTTAGTCATAATGTATAGGGTTTTTCGAAAGCTCAATTGAGTTATCATCATAAAATATTGTTGTGCCATTATTTTGAATTTTATTTTGGAATGTGGATATCCGATTTAACTTAAAAGTACCTCGATTAATCTCATATATTTTGAAATTAACGAAAACTTGAACTAATAATCTCTAAAGAATAAATTTAAGATATGATCAATTAAGTCACACCCCTAGAGATAATATTCTGAGCATTATTAAAACCCTTCACAATCTTTCTTACTTGGACAACTTGACAAGAACACAAGGGTATTACAAGCTTTTGAGCTGCTAAGTAATAAATGTTTAAAGACTTGGAATTTGACGAGGATGAAGAAAACAATGGTGTGGTAAGTTGATGGTTTTTGAGTTTCAAGTTTAGGGATTCGGTGCAATTTTTTCTACTTTAACAAGTTCAATAAACTAAATTAATATGTAATGCTTACACGTACCTCTGATGCAATCCATGGTTAGAAAAAACAAAAAATCAATCGAAGACTATCACAATATATATTTATTTTATGCTCCTATCTCTTTAATTAAATATTTTTTCTGTTATATCTCAGAACAATAACCAAATGACACCTTATATATAATTACTGATCCATTTAAAATTAAATTACATGTTGACCAGTACATGAATATAATTTAAGAAACTATAGAAAAAATTATGACACATGTAAGCTGTCCTGATTATTTATATAAAAAAATACTTGTTCCACGCATGCCGACACATATTTGTTTCATGCTTGGTTATTTTACATAAAAAATAATTTTAACTACAATAACTATATTTTTTTCACAGTCTAATTGAAAATCCTAATGATTAAAGGGATAATATATAAAATATTTTACTCGACAAACTAACTCCCTAACGTTACAATTAACACGGCATCGTATCCAGACAATGAATGTAGACAATTTTTGCTACAGACACAGTGTGCGCCATCAAAATTGCTGCCACCATCCACAATCAATTTTAATTCCCATTCTTCCTGGGTCTCCCCTAGTTTCGATGGCTTTCTACATGAAGACAAGCGCGCCCCTCAACCATTCAAACCAAGATTTCCAAAATAAAATAAAATATTAATCTGACCTTTATAATTAAAAAAAATCAGAAAAGAAAAAAATGCAGCCAATGAAGAAAGGCCAGAGAGCCGCTCCTAGAAGGCGATGGAGTATAGGTGACGTCTCGAGTTGCAGAACCTTCGCCTCGTGTCAATTTCTTAAGAAGTTGTTGAGCTCCACGGTTGTTTATTTTTCAATGACTCCTAAAGTCTGACCCATACCTTTCGTGTACGTAGGCTATATGTATTTTAAATAGAATAAATATAAATATAAATAAATTCTATACGATTGGCTGGCTGGCCACAGAATCAGGAGAGACAAATGGTCAGGAACTTGAGATACACTGCAATAGTAAATAAATAAATAAATAAACAAATAAAAAAATTATAGCCGTCCAGTATACTTTCATTATCTTGATTTTATGCATCGTCACAGTCAGTAACCTAGATTTCAATGTAGTTTAACGTAATAAAAATGTATAGTTTTGCCACAGCAATTCATTGTAAAAAACAAATAAAATAAATCATTGAATACGTGGCCAGTGATAAAAATTTAATATTAAAAGATTTATTCTGCATGTGAATTTAAATTTAAATTATATGATTATTAATATCATAATTATTAGATATTTACATAGTCATTAATTTTAAATTAAGATTATATAATTGTTAATATAATAATTACTAAAAACTTATATAATCATTAACTTTAATTTTTTTAAAAAAATTAATAAAAATATATACAAGCTCATTTTAGCATCTACGTTAATAAAATAATTGTGGTTCATAGCGCCCTGCCGTCCTCTTTTACTTTTCATGTTTGTTTGAAATTTTACTTTGATCCTTGTATTTTATTTTCTAGCAAATAAACTCTTGATTGAATTTCTATATCCTTATATTTTGTAATAACGAAATCCATCCCCTTAATGATCTATTAAACTTCGTCAAATTAGTCAAATGATTTAAATGGGATCAAGGACATCATGGGAGTGAGGAGATTTAAGGAGGTATATGATATCTATTTAAAAAATTAAAAACTATAATATCATTTATTTACTGCCATATTTTTCTTTTATAAAATATTTTAGCTTAAAAAGAAAGACAAAATATATGAATATACTTTAAAAATAAAAAAAGGAAAAATATTCTCGTGGTTTTTATGTGATATTACAGGGACAAGAGCCTTTATTGGAATTTAAATTATAACTGTTAGGTTATTGAAGTGTTTTTTTATTTTTCCTCATATCATCATGAATATATTATTTCTCAATAATTTTTTTTTTTATATATATAAAATTTAAGTGGGCTGGTGAGCAAAGTACGAAATTGAAAGTCATACTTGTTAAAATAAAATAAAAATCTTGTTAAAAAAATAAAAATCTTGATTCCTACAGTGTCAAATATCTATTGTTACAATCTTTTAAGATTTGACACGCAGACATTTAATAAAAACAAATCCATTAAAAAAATAGGTTGCATTTATTGTATTTATTTAAGAATGTGGTTAAAATTATTTTTAAAAGTATTTTTTATTTAAAAATATATTAAAATATTTTTTTAAAAATATCTTTGATATCAGCACTTGAAAATGAATTAAAAATATCATTTTCTTTAATTTAAAATAAAAAAATAAAATGAAAATTAATTTTTGTAAAAATACTTTTAAAAGATAATGTTAAACTGCATCGCTGTAAAACTCTGGGAGAAAAAAAAAATCAACCAGCACTTGTTTCCAAGAAAATATAAGAAGACATGAAGATCAAACTAAACACTTCAATTCTAAAATGTACTTTGATGAATATTCTTGCTGTGAGAAGCCGACATGTAGCCTTATCGTAAAATATGTTCATGGTATATCGAAGAGAATAGATTCTGTCAAATACAACAATATCCAAATCTTATAGTCCGCATGCGTGAAAAAAATGACTCTAGAATGAATGTGGATATTTTTAAAAGTATTTTTATTTAAAAATATATTAAAATAATATTTTTTATATTTTAAAAATTATTTTTGATATCAGCACATCAAAATGATATAAAAACATCAAAAATATTTAATTTAAAATAAAAATTAAAAATAATTTTTTTTTAATTTTTTTATAAACACTTTCTAAAAACACTTCGAAAACACATAGCAATAAAAAAACAAGAGCCAAAGTTGGATAAAACAATTGAATGAAATAAACCTTTGAGAGATAAGATTGAAAAAATAAAAAAAGGATAATAAAACAGCAATTAAAAAGCAAGGGCCAAGGTTGAATAAAAAAATAAAATGACAATAGATAAAATAATTAATTAAGGGAAAAACAATAAAACACGAAAAAGTGCAATAAAAATATAGGGACTAAATTGGGTAAAAAAAACTAATGAAATAGTGATGTTTTTTTCTTTCCCAGCAGCAAAGTTATTTTATTGTGTAAAAAAAATGAGTGGACTAATTTATGGCAAAGCCTTTTGGATTATTTTTTATCATGTAATTGTAAGTGTAATTGCAATAGCTTGGTGGAGAATAGAACCTCAGGCTGAGGCCCCTTTAATTTCAGGAGCCATTATTTGAATTCTTTTACAAGAAACAACATAAAATGAAAATCAAGTAATAGAAAATGAAAGCAGAAGATAATTTTCTCAATAAAAATAGACATTTTGGCGTCATTTAAGAAAATTCCACCAACCTACCTTGTCATTTCATTAAAATGGTTTGTTATATTTTTTATTTTTAAATTATTGTTTTTTAATATTTTCATAGAAACATAAAAAAGTATTATTTTAATATATTTGTAAATAAAAAAACTTTGAAAAACTACCACCTCTCTCCGGAAAGTATCCATTTTTGACTCTCTTCTCTCTAGAAAAAACACTCAGTTCTCTAATCCTAAAGTAGCAACTTTATTGTAATCCGAAAGGGGAAAGCAATAAAACCTCCTTTAAAATCCCATCCCCTCTCTCTCTATATATGGACTCGAAAGAAAACCCATTTCAGTTTAGGATTCTTGAAGTTTTTTTGGGGTTTCAGTTTTTATATTACTGAAACACAGAAAAAGAAATGGAACTTGAATCCGGTTCCTCGAACAGGCAGTCTAGATTGGTAAATTAATGTTTTTCATTGCAGCGTATGTTTTTCTGGGCGTTTTCCTGTTTCTTTTTGGCATAGCAATGTTGGGTTTTAAGTTTGTTGTGTAGTTGTTTAGTTGCCAATAAAATGTAGCTGAATGAAGGAAAATTTCATGGTCAGTGTATATTTGGAAACTTTTCTGTGATTCCTTGACACCCATTTGACTGATTGGTCTTTTGTATGTAGCATCTGTTTGGTTCCCAAGAAAATGCTGCAGAACGAAGCAAAATTCTCTGGGTCAATGCAAATTTAGAAGCTCTTCTTGATGTTTTCTTACACCCTTTTGTCCGACTTGTCTATTTTGTTAAAATTCTCCCCTTCTCTTCTAATTGGTTATTTTTATACTGTTTCATTCACGTTTAATCGAGTGAGTAAATTTAGAAACTTGCCACGATTTTCTTGACACCCTTTTATTTGCGTGAGCTAATTCTGTTCAAATTTGCCGTTTCTTTCATTGGGAATACTTTCTTTAAAAGAATTAAGGTTTATTAGCTTGCACATCTTAATTATTGTGTCATTCACGAATCATGAAAAATAGTAGTGATGGTTTTGAATTGATGAAAAAGGTGATTTTTTTTTTGTTTTTTTGTTAATCTATTTGCAGAAATTTTATAAGAGTACTTTGATTCTAGCGTACCAGAGTTTTGGTGTGGTATATGGTGACTTTAGCACATCACCTATTTATGTCTACACAAGTACCTTTTCGGGGAGATTGAGACTTCACGAGGACGACGATGAAATTCTCGGGGTACTTTCTTTGGTTTTCTGGACTTTGACTTTAATCCCTCTCTGCAAGTACATTGTATTTGTATTAGGGGCTGATGATAATGGTGAAGGTGCTTTCAAAGACCTGCCTTTGTGTTTTTTGCCATTCTAATTTAGAGTTGTTTCCATACTTTTTCTGTGGATTGTTGAAGAATCTTCAATGTTACAGGAGGGACATTTGCTTTGTATTCATTACTTTGTCGCTGTGCAAAGTTGGGACTTTTGCGTCCTTCACACTCAACAGACGATGGCATATCTTCCCAAGACTCCTGTCTATTGATCAAAGAGACTAGGACTAGTTCTCTTCTGAAGGATTTCTTTGATAAGCATCATAGTTCTCGTGTTGTACTGCTGCTTACTGTGATTTTAGGGACTAGCATGGTTATAGCTGATGGTATCTTGACCCCATCAATGTCAGGTATGTTTCTTTCCTAGTTTCGTATTAACATAGATTGACTTCGGTTTGTAAAGATGTAGAAGTGACCATTGTTGGTACACTGTTTTGGCCTGTCGCTAATCAAACAAGACCACTGTAATGGTGACCATTCAAAAAGTCTCTTTTGACCTAAATTGCATCAAGCAATGTCCATTCAAAAGGTCTACCTCGTGTAGATCGAGGATTGGTAATCTTTTCATATAAATTACTCATTCAGGCCATCGCTGATTGTGTTGTAAAATACACCTCATACATAGACCAGATGTCCTAAATAGAATATGGTGCTCATTGTTTCGGTGTTTGTAAATTAATTCAATAAGGGCTTGTTATTTTTATATTCTCTTAGTGTACAAGGAAAGAGGATTTTAATGTTCTGCTACTATCTTCCCATATAAATATTTTAAAAAAGTGCTGTCTTCTTCTTAAATTATCAATGAGCTGTAACCATCGAGTAATTTTTTCTCTCAGTTCTTTCCGCTGTATATGGGATCAAAACTAAGGCTGGAGGTCTGCATGAGAGTAAGTAAACATATCATTTCTTGTTTGTACTTTCCGACAAAACATAAGTAGAGCTTGTTTCTCTCATTAAAATGGTGTAACAGACTTGCTTTATGGAATAGATGCTCACATACTATTTCCCAAGGATTTAAAATCTCATATGATTGTTATAACATTAACCAAAAGGCTCAGAAGAAAAGTTGAATATAATTGCCTTTAAAATGAGCGAACAAGATATTGAGCATTTGTAGTATCTTTTAGTGATATATACCTCTACAATTTTCTGTGCAGATTATGCTGTTTTGATAACCTGTCTGATTTTGGTGGGCCTCTTTGCACTTCAACATATTGGGACACATAGGGTTGGCTTCCTTTTCACTCCCATCATCTTAGTGTGGTTATTTTCCATTAGTGGGGTTGGTATTTACAACATAATTCAGTGGAATCCTCGTGTTGTGAGTGCCCTGTCACCATATTACGTGTACAAGCTGTTCAAATTGACAGGAAAGGATGGGTGGACTTCTCTTGGAGGCATTGTCCTTTGCATTACAGGTTTGTTGGTTCCCCTTCATTTCCCCGTTTTGTGCCGAAGATTATTCTTATAAGAATGGCTGAAAAAACGAACTTCTTAATAAGGTGCGGAGGCTATGTTTGCTGACCTTGGTCATTTCTCTCAGCTTTCAATCAGGGTAAGTTCCACTCTAGTTGTATGAGTATAGCCAAATTTCATAACTATGTTTGTGCCTGTATGCTAAGCAGTTGTTTTGTGGTCATTTTGTTTGTTTAATGATCTAAATTAAACTTTTCCAGGTCATGTACATTGATTTTTTCACACCATCAATTCATTTCCCTTTTGACCTTTTATTTTTATTTTACTTACAAGAGCAGATTGCATTCACCACAATTATTTATCCTAGCTTGATTCTGGCTTATATGGGAGAAGCTGCTTATCTCTCTAAGCACAAAGAGGACCTTCAGGGAAGCTTCTACAGAGCAATCCCTGGTAAGATCTTTTTGTAATTTCTTCTCCCGGATCCTATTTATATGTTTGTAATTATACAATTCTGCATATGCTGGATCCTATAATATTAATCTTGAAACATATATACTGGAAATAGCTAAATTTTAATTATTTGAGGCTAGAGGGTGTCACATGTGATTTCATATAATTGTGTGGTGGCTAGAGGGTGTCACTTGTGATTTCATATAATTGTGTGGTTGTTCTGTGTCTTTCTTGATGTCAAATGAGATTGTATGATCATGTCATGAAATGCTTGTGTTTTCTCTTGTCTTCTGCTAATATGAAATGTCATGTTTTGAACTTCAATATTTTGCTCCTGAATGGCAGAGACCCTCTGTTTCTTCTTAATATAATAATCAACATGCATTTTATTTTCTGATTTTGCTATAATTTTTTGGATTTTGCGTACAAAATTTTGCTCCAAGTGTAAGTTATTTCTCACGAGGATCAGTTGTTCTATCTTACATAAAATATCAAACTTTCTGTAAGTTGTTAATGGTTCTTCAAAGCAAAATTTCCAGGTTGGGATCTTTGATAGGGCTGGCCTATGTTTACATTCTCTTTTCCAATCTTTTTTAGTGTTAATGATTTACATTTATTTTGGGAAGAGGAAGCATGGTGCTGTTTAATTATCAGTTTGGCTCTCCTTTCCTGCTTAGCTATATCTATTTTTTTATTGCAGCATTGTTCTTGGAGCATGCTCTTATGGGATTTTATTTTTAAATTCCTTTTCCTTTCAGAAGTTGTATTTTGGCCAGTATTCATCATTGCAACTCTCGCAACCGTGGTGGCAAGTCAGGCAGTCATATCTGCCACTTTCTCGATTATCAGCCAGTGCCGGGCACTGAATTGCTTCCCTCGTGTTAAGATAATACACACATCAAATCAAGTACATGGGCAGATATACATACCGGAGGTGAACTGGATGTTGATGGTTTTTTGCCTTCTTGTTGTGATTGGCTTTAGGGACACAGATATGATAGCCAATGCATATGGTATACGCCCCTCCCTCCCTTCCGTTTCTCTGTATTCCATCTCTCTCAATTAAGCTAGCAATTTGATCAGTTTCTCTTTGTTCCAGGTCTCACAGTTATCATTGTAATGTTTGTTACCACCTGCTTGATGTTTCTAGTCATTGTTATGGTCTGGAAGCGGAATCTTCTGGCAGCATTTATTTTTGTAACTGCTTTTGGATCTTTAGAGTTGCTCTACTTGTCTTCTTGCTTGGCCAATGTGACCAAAGGTGGCTGGATCCCACTCATTTTCTCCCTCGTAGTTTCATCTGTGATGTACATCTGGCACTATGGGACGTTACAGAAACAATCATTCGAGTCACATAACAAAACATCTTTGGATATGCTTCTTAGCCTGGGCCCAAATGTTGGTATAAATCGTGTTCGTGGCATTGGCCTAATCTATACAAATGTGCTCTCAGGGATCCCGCCAATGTTTTCGCATTTTGTCACCAACTTTCCTGCCTTCCACCAAGTCCTCATATTTGTAACATATCAATTTCTGACTACTCCAAGAGTTTCTGTCAATCAGCGTTTCATTGTAAGCCGCATTGGTCCCCCAGAGTTCAGGCTCTATCGGTGCATTGTCAGGTTAGGTTATAAGGATGCAAGGAAGGATAGTCATGCTTTTGAGACCGACCTGATTGAAACAGTGAGAGTGTTCTTGCAGCGCGAGAGTGATGATGGTGACGCTAGAGACTCAGTCAGTCAAATGCTTGTAAATCAGCATGAATCTAACCGTCTACGAGATGATGTTAGCATGAGATATGAAAAAGGTTCTGGGGCTGGGCCAGAGACTAGATGCAAGAGAGTAAGGTTCTGTGGTGTTGGTAGTAGTAAGGAATTGGAGGACCTGGAGAATGCCCGGGAAGCTGGTCTGGCATATATGATGGGCAGTACTTGTGTCTTGGCAAGGGAAACATCATCATTTGTGAAGAAATTTGTCATTAACATTGTATATGGTTTCTTGAGACGGAACTGTCGAAGCCCATCAACAGCACTAGGGATTCCTCATACATCTTTAATTGAAGTAGGAATGGCTTATAATGTTTAATATAAGTGATTGGTTGAAATTCTGAGAAGGGGGGCTGGTATTATTGGTCTCTGGAAAGGATTTTAGAGAGTTTACCACTTACAACTAAATGTAACAAATAGGTTCAAAGAATCTGAACTGACTGATTCAATTACACTGTTATAGGAACTTACACAGATTCCTCGAATTTAGAGATAAGTTTCAGAGTACCTTTGACTCTTGTAGTCAATTATTCTTTTGTATATTAATAGCATGCTTATCTTTAGTTATTTTAAACGTCTAAACAGGGGCTTCTTCTCAATCTCCCTCGCTAGCATGAAAAAAAATCTGCCTTTGTTTTCTTCTCATCTTTCCTTGATGGAGGCATCATTTGGAAAGATGCCAAGCACTTTGTGGAACAATATGAGCTGAGACTAACAAATTGCTTTTCAGAAAAAATAATCAACCAAAAATACAAATCTTTACCAGTTTTATTCATATGCCAACCCCTATATTACAGCTCAACTTAATACCTCAGGGTTCATAGAGAAACAGTGCTCAACAGCCACATCACATCTCAACAACATATAAAAAATTACTCTCCACACCACATATAAGAAAACGGAAAGCAAAGCAAAAAAAAGAAGACAAGTCTAGTCACTGTCCAAGTTGTCTGGCTTAGAATGAGGTGGAGGTGGTTTACTAGCAGTACCAGGTGGTGGAATAGGTGCCCCAAAGACTTGAGCATTTGTACGGACATCTTGTCTTCCTTTGTATCTCCCCAAGTAGTAGCATCCAAAACCAAGAAGTAAGCAGAAGATTATCAAAGGCAAAGAGATCACCACTACCATACCCATTTTCCAATATTCCCTTCAAGGCTGTTTAGAGAGAGAGAGAGAGAGAGAGAGAGAGAGAGTCGAAGCAGGTTTATGCAGTAGATGAGAGGTAGAGAGAGACACTGCAGGAAGGTTTTCCAACTTTTCTTTTGTTGGTTTCATGAATGAACTGGAGGATTCGGATTCTTTCTTTAAATAATGGGATTTAAAAGAACTTGGTTTCCAACGGGAGGCTTAAAATTCAATCTTCTAACGGTTGCCTTTTATGGTGGGCCAACATCATCTTCTATGTACAATGGATTATTTTAGCATTGATTTTTATTTTATTTTTTTACAAATATTTTTAGTTTTAAATTATTATTTTTTTATTGTTTTGATATACTATGTCCAAAATAAAAAAATATCTTAATATATTTCAATAAAAAATATTTTAAAAAATAATATAAATTACACTTCTAAATATTTACTAAAAACACCATAATTAATTATTATAAACTATAACTAACAATATTATTGTTATTATCATCATTATCGTTGTCGTCATTATCATATTATTATTTTGATTATTATCACTCTCACTATCATAATCATAATCATCATTACAACCCTTAAAGCCACTAAAAACTAGTAACTGGTCGTTCACTTCAGGATCCGTAAGATTAGTCGAGGTGCATGCAAGCTGACCGGACACCTATGTTATTAAAAAGTTATTACTATAATAATAAACTATTGTTACTATTACTATTACTGTTATTGTTGTTGAAAAAAATAAAAGCCATGAATTTGTTTTGAAGGATAAAATTAAAAACAATAAATATTTTGACAAAAGAGCCAAGAAAAAAATCCAATAAATTAAGAGAAAAAACCCAAATTGAAAATTTTATTTCTATTGAAAAAAATATTATGAACTTGATTTGAAGGATAATATCGAAAGCATAAAAACTTTCACAACAAGAAAAAAATCAAAATAAAAGGTCTAAACTAAAAAATATCATATATACAAATTAGATTAAACTTTCACAAAAGAAAAAAGAAAAACCTTGACTAAAATCATTAGCACGTGAACAATATGTGCCGATAATTTCTTGAATAAAAAAAATATTAACTAAAATCATCACCCTTGACTATCTCATTAATTACAAAAAAAAATCCCAAAGAAGAAGATATTAATACCCTTGTATACACAACTTTTTTTCCCCTCACTCCAAGGACAAGTGTGTGGTTGTGTTGTTCAGTTGCAAAATAAAAATACTAAAACAATCTTTTCCAGCCATGCTAGCTATATTTTTATGATAGAGGTATTTTAGTTATTTTGTGATGCAGTGAAAATATATTGATAAAAACACCTCAAATAAGTTGATAATGATTTAATACACACACACTCTATTTGCCAGCAAACCCTGCAGCTTTGTAGCAATAATTAACCCCTCACCTTCCATCCCCGATGAGGTCACTCAGCCTTGGTTCAGTGATATTTAGTGGAGAGTGCATTTGGTCACCTCCCGGGCTAAGATCAATTGAATTATGACGATGACTTTTGTTCTTGCTCTTGATATCAGCAGTTGAAGCGGATGCTTTGTTTTCGGTCGAAAATCTTCCAGTTATATCCTTGAAATCCATATCAGTCAAGTAGCTTGGCTTCAATGGAGCAGTGCTCACTTCAATATCCCCAGTCAGCATTGCCACAACTCTTGACATTGTTGGCCTCATTGCTGGTGAAGCTTGAGTGCACAAAAGAGCTACTCCTATAACACAAAGAGCTTCATTTTCATCGAATTCTGTTACACTTGGATCCATCATTAGCAAACTTTGGCTACTTTCGTACAGAGTCCATGCCTAAGAACATTATACGATTAATTCACAATGAGAAGGCATGATTTCATCAAGAAAGATACGTCAGCCAATAAAAAAGGTGTTGTTTTCTTTACCCTTTCAAGAAGATAGACCCTTTCACCATCCAAGCTATTGTCAGAATTGGCTCTCCCACTTATGATCTCCAAAGCAACCACACCAAAACCAAAGACATCAGCCTTCTCAGTCAGATGTCCACGCATTGCATACTCCGGTGCCAAATAACCACTATAAGAAAATTAATGTGCTTGGTGAAAAGGTTTATTGAGAATACCTTCAAATAATATCCATTGGTTTTTACTTATGGCTTCTATATGCTGCACTACGGTATAAACTATAGAGCAGTTCATAGTCAGCAAATTACGAGTGATTCGAGGAAGAGGTTGAAGGAGATCTTACAAGGTTCCAGCAACTCGAGTGCTGATGTGAGTTTTCTCGTCGTGGTATAGTTTCGCCAATCCAAAATCTGATATTTTAGGGCAGAGTTCTGCATCAAGCAAAATGTTACTTGCCTTGACATCTCTATGTACAATCCTTGGCCTTGTCTCCTCATGGAGGTAAGCTAACCCTCTAGCAGTTCCCAGGCATATATTGAAGCGGGTTGGCCAATCAAGATGCGTTCCATCTTTTCCTGCATAATAAGTAGATGCAACCTTAGTACGTAATCCATTCCATAACCAAAATGTTGTCTGAAATCTAAGCATATATCTTATTGAAGTACGGTTATTTGGCCATCCACGATGCAAGCCCTTTCTTTTCATGTACTTCAGCCACCAAAAGTAAATTGGTCTATTTATTTTTATCATCTCAATGAGTATAAAAGAATCAAGTTTCTATGGCTACTTAAGGGAAGTAAGCAAAGTATTTTGGGCATCCTCATACCAAAGAGATTCTTATCAAGGCTTCTGTTTTCAAGGTATTCATAAACCATAAGGCGTCTATTCCCTTCGATGCAGCATCCATACAATTTCACAAGATTACGATGTTGAACTGTCGACAAGGTGGCGATCTCAGCTATAAATTGGCTTGTTCCCTGGTTAGATGCAACTGAAAGCTGCTTTACAGCCACTGCCCTCCCATCAGAAAGCAAACCCTGAAAGGCACCAGAGTTTAGTAACATAAAGCTCACCTCTTGCTAGGTAAACTAAAAAAATCTCGAATCACAAGCTTGTCATTTAAAAAAAATAAAATTTAAAGCAATCATCTTGCATTTGTTACCTTGTATACAACACCAAATCCCCCTTCCCCAAGCATATTTGAAGGACAGAAGTTGTCTGTGGCCGTTCTCAACTGGGCATAAGTAAAAGTATTTGGTCTAGGGCCCACCCCTAGAAACACTGCATAGTTAAGTAGAAAGATGGGATTACTTAGGATACCTTTCTTTACCTAACGTATAAATTTCTATGCAGGAAATGGTGAATCATTCAAGTACAATTACCCTACTCCTAGTTAATTACATCCCATTGTCGATGCATAAATCATTTTCTGTTACTACAAGAAAATCAAGGAAATCTTGAAGGTCCTTGGCAACATATCAAGATCAAGTCCATCTTCACTCATATCAAAGAGTTAAGGGCTTGAGGAGAGCTGCAGTCAATATTGGAATTGACGAGGCCTAGATCGTATAAACTATAACAAGTACAGGTTGTATCATTATTGTGATGATCTCACCTTCCTCATCTCCGCTGTCTTTTTTCCTGGTGATGTAAACAACTACAAGTATCAGGGCCAGGCTCAGAACTCCGGCAGAAACTGAAATACCAACAATCATTCCGGTCCTGCTCTTCTCTTTCCGAGTACTAGGTGGTATCCCACTAACAGTTGGTGTAAAACCTGTGCAATAAATACGGTTACAAACATCAGTGAGAGCCAGAGAAAGAAAACCTAGACATGCTAAGTTTGATCGGTAAGTTATCACATGTTAACCTGGAACAACATTAAGGGCTGAAATTATTGGTCCATAGTAGCCTTGTACAGGGGTACAGCAGGTCCCCTTACCAGCCCAAAACAAATGAATTTCTAGATGATTTTCTGACACAGTAACATTAAAAGTCATCGTAATTGATCTCTCAACCCCTCCTGCCTCCTTTGATATGTCAAAGTCCTTCAATCGGCGACTTCCCTATGAACGCATAGAGAATGGAATTACAATTATAGAAGTTCTCTACTGTATGTATTTGGTTTCAAACCTTTTCTACCTGAATATAGATATCAAAAACGCGTCTTCCTAAACTCTCCCAAGTTTGCGAGCTTCGATCCGCAAATACAGTTTCGGCAAATAGCAAATGTATAGTATAAGGCCCATTCTCTAAACCCAGGCCAAAGTACCTAAGTGAACCAGGAGATATCCTTGAAGTCTGGTAGAGCTCTGGGGTGTTAGTGCCGAGAGCTTGTGCCAAGGTATTTTCAACATACTCAGGACTTTGTCTATCAGCAAACAAGCCCACATTGCTCACCGCCCATTTCTTAGTACTCGTTACAATAAATGATGCTGCATTAAGAGATGAGTTTTCAGCTTCATAAACTGTGCCATCCGCGGTTCTCATCTCTGGACCACCACACTTGATTGAGAAATTTGCATCTGCAACAGATAAAAAAAAAGGAGCTGAAATCAATTTTACTCTCTACCATATTGATGAAAGCATGAAACCATTTTCCCCTATACATGTAGACATATGTTGTGCTGTACTGTACTAGGATGATTACTGGAAAGGTTTAGGAAGGCGCATTTCATATAGAATAGGACAGTGAAAAGTTATGTTTGGAACTAAATTACTGGATGAATAAGCGTACAACGTGGTGTATCCCGATTGCATGGGAAATTTCTCTGTAGACAGTTCAATCCTGGCAGAACACTACATAAAAAAATAGATCTTATTGCTTAGGAAACTGAGAAAGAATAAGAAAAGGAAAGAACTGGTTCTAAATACAGGTAATATATATTGCACCAGTTTTCCTTACTGTGCACACTATTAATTACAATGGCTTTGAAAGGACATGTCACTTCACCTTATGTTTGAGTTGTCAAAAGTGAAGTTGTTGGCCACTAAATTCCTGCATTGTTCAACAAAGATGACTGGTAAAACTTAGTAGATATTCATGATGTCAGAATACGTCGACCGACATTGTATCTTAAGAGGTAGTAATTTATCTAGTGTTTATGAAAATTATTTTAGTGCCCAACTCAGAATAATGATGAATGAGGAAAGTTCCTTGATTGGGAACACATACAATTGTATAGTTGAGGCTACCCATGAAGGAAATGTTCCTGTCAGATAATTGTAAGATAAATCTCTGCATAAAAAAATATATTGAAGGGGGTTAGTGAGCACAGGATTAAAAATGAGTTGAAGTAAGATGAAATTCTGATTGAATTCAGACATGAAAAGAAGGAAATAATGATCAAACTGGTTTTAGAATATAGTCCAAAGAAGAAGAAAAAATGGTAGCATCATACGATCCAACACCTACTTCAGAAGTTGTTATGTAGTCGTTGCCTGGGCAATGCCAACATTTTCAATTTACAATATTCTTTGTTACGACGACTTACATTGTATGAAGTGTATCGCTCTTCTGTTCAGGGAGGGTTCCAGATAGACTATTGTTTCCAAGAAACCTGGCCATTGCAATAGTAAGGAAGAGAAAATAACAAGGTGAAGGTTTCACCAAGAGTCTCAGAACTAGAAAAAAAAACAAAGAAGAAATTGACCAAATCACTGCTATTGAAAGATTCAGTGATAATTACAAGTATTGAAGAGAACTCATCCTGAATAAAGCACTTGGGACTTGGCCTGTTAAGTTGTTAAAGCTTAAATCCCTGGAAAAAATGATGAAAAAATCACAAAAGAAACAAACAAGCATAATTAGATTTCATGGATGGCTTCAGCGTTTCAACCTAAATGTATTGAGATCTTACAGTCTATCTAAAATTTGGAGTTCTCCAATATCAGATGGAATACTGCCATTGATCAATGCATTCCTCAGATTCCTTCAAAGAGAAAAATCAAGTAACTAGTCCAAATTCATATGCATATAAAAAGAATGGATAAACTAATCAACTACTTACAAGTCGGTCAAGTTCTTCAAGTTCTTGATAAAATCAAGAGTGGAGCTCACGTTGCTTAAATCGCTGATTCGCCTGTGAAGTTATGTGTATTTATTACTGAAACTAGTTTTCTTTTGTATGCGGATAACCATACGAATGGCAGAGATAATTATATATATAAATAAACAAACTCACAGAGAGCTCAATGAGGTTAAGTTGGAAAAACCGAGTGGTATAGGACCTTCAAAAGAATTCCCTTGAAATCTCCTGGAGAAGCATTCCATAAACCAATCAAACAAATTATTCTTCCCTGTAGCTGTAAACATTCTACTGTCGCATCTAACAAAAGTAAATATCAGAAGATTCTATGATTTACAATGACGTAAGCCCTGTCCAGTTGCCTATGAAGTCAGGTATGTTGCCTGTGAAAGAATCATCCGATGCCCACCTGAACATACACAAGCCAAGGTAAGCCATGCTTTTGGATTTTAAGCGGAACAAATTGTTGCAAACTAGTAGAATGTGATTCCTTACAAGACTCTCATTTTTTGAAGGTTAACAAATGTTGAGGGAATTTCACCACCTAGTCCACAACTATTAATATAACTGCAAAACACACATCAAAATCTTGTTAACAACAAATGGTACAAAATCCTTACAGAACGGAGATTGGTTACATTAGAGGGAACATGTTGCTACAACTTACAGTTCCTCAAGTTTGACAAGATTACCCAGTTCTGGGGGAAGTATGCCGGAGAAATTATTTACACCAAACGACCTATTGAATTTGCAAACATATATGGCAGTTTTCAGAAGATATCATCTGAACAAGCTTTTTCTATTTGCATAAAAGCTGTATAACACTTTAATCTTATAATCTGTCCACAACTTAAGAGTGCCAGAATGAGGACGTTAGTGGAAGAGGTCTTTAACAAAGTAAAATATAACTCAGAAAAACGCCAATCTTACAGCAAAGTTAGCTCCTTAAGATTTCCAAGCTCCTTAGGAATGGTCCCAGAAAACGCATTGTGGGCAATTGACCTAGTCAAATAAAACAAAGTAAGGTCACTATGATGCCAAACATAAAATTCTTGGTAACAGAAATGTGTCAAATGTAACAAAATGTTCTGATAAGAACTTCTTCACTTACAAACCCTTCAACGCTGATAAATTTCCAATAAACGCAGGTAATGGACCAGTGAAGTAATTTTGATCAATTTTTCTATAAAATTTCATCAACAATGTGAGCTAGAAGCCTTGAATCTTTCAACAAAAACTTTATAATATGGGTGCATTTCCTTACAAAAAGGTAAGATACTTCAAAGTTGTAAGTACTTCTGGAATCACCCCTTTTTTGTTCAAAGCATACACTCTCCTGAAAACAGTTTACAAGTTGAATGCAGATTAAAATACAGGAAAACAGCCCATGGGATTTTTTTGTAGTTTCATGCTAAAAACCGAATTTATAAACAACAAAAAATAATGAGAAAGGAAGCATACAGTTTGGTAATGTGACATGTAGTTTGACTACAGTCACATTTGATGGCAGGGTTGTTGTCAGGATCTTCAAAATTAGTTTCGTCAATGGCCGATCCACTGCATGGCTCTCCACTCAAGTTCCATAATCCCACAGCTCGTGTGTCCCATTGTTCAAATAGTGAGTTCAACGCGCTCACTGTCTCACCAAGTCACCATTACAAAAACAACTACTATAAGTAGTGCTAGTTCTTGTCCTCATTAAGATGCAAACACATGCTCATTTGATGGAGAAATCATGTTCACTCTATCAACCAACTACATAGTTTCGATCCACCAACGCACATCTAATTTTTAGTCTACGATGATTATGGGTGGACTTCCACATCAAAGTGCCTTCAAACTGAAACTTGGCGCAATTTTGCAGTGGATATAATACCACAATTCTGCTCTTAAGGGCCAGCCAAATATTGAGCCAGGAATACTATTGCTTCTCAACCCACAGTAAGAAGTTGCCCATGTTCTCATTTTTCTTCTTTTTTTTCCATTTTTTTTATATATAATTAGGATATCAACCAACTAAAATCCATCGTCTGATTAAGTAAAAGTTTATAATTAACAATATATTAGTGAATAAAAGTAATCATTTTGACAAATGAATCAGCTATGGGTAAGGACACCATATCAAATCTACAAATCACCTTTTCTCATGCTATCTAGAAAGACTATTTGAAATAATTATAGTACTCGATTACATATGTTTTGTAAACAGTGATTACCAACCCCTCATAAAGTTTGATCAACGGATTGAAGATGTTCTACCAGTCAAACTTTTGTAATAAAGTCAACGTAGGTACCCTTCAAAAAATTATTTGAAAAATGAATGTGCATATCAACTGACTCTTAGTACGCAATACAACTCCAAGGTAACAATCACATACATAAAATAATTATACGATGATGTAACACCCCAGAAAATCTAATTGAAGAACCACATACGCGCCGGAAAAAAAAGTTGTGCGCTTGATCAAGTTGGCATTGATCGTGAGTGGTGACCCTCTACAAACCACATGCATCCACTCTCTCTTTGAGGTCGCTATCATTCCAAGAAAATATCAGGAAGCCTAGCCACCGGCACGTTCATTAGTGAAAAAGATCGCATAAATTATTTTTTGGCTACAACTTGTGATATTAAGGTCTTAGCTACTTATCATTGACCAAACGAAAAACATCATGAAATACACAGGTTGGTTTTCTTCCTCTGCTGAAAAAGCAATTCCGATCAACATAAATATCTATGAAAACAAACCCAGAAAGAAAAACAGGAGTTTCAGTCAGATTTTACTTGTCGTACAGTCTATATGTTTTCTACAAACAAGATAGAAAAAAATATTTTAACTGGTGGGATCATTTAATATATCTCGATCCAATCTGTTGGTATCAAAACCTTCATAGCTAAAGCTAATGATGCCATGTATAAGCAAGGATTTCAAAGTAAAAGGAAAAAAAAATACAGATGCAAGAAGAATCGATTTGAAACCAAATTACATGGAAAGGTTCACATGGTTTATTTGATATCGTTTGTACCTCAAGAGGATTCATGCTAGCACTGTAGAATTCAAGAGATTAGGGAGAAGTACGTACCTTCAGATGGATCAGTAGTGGCGTTCTGAGCACTGGACAAGTGAAATGTTGAAAGAAGAAGGAAGAAGGGAAGGCAGCAGAAGCAGGAAGCAAGTGCTGATGAATAGAGAAACTTTACACTCAATTCCATCCTCTCTCACAATAAGAAACTGAATGCTTCCCTTCAGACCTATACACCATAAAATAGAAGCTTGTTTTTAAATGCAAAGAGAGTGAGGATCACTTTGATTTGGTGAGGTTTCTTTCTTTATATCTGGCATAATATTTAAAGTCCCCTCTTGCAAATTTACAAAACTGTAAAATTCTGTCCATTTGATTATGTTTTTTTTGTTTTGCCATTTAAATCTCGTAACCTCTTCCACATACTTGAAAAAGAAAAAACCAGTTTTTTATTTTGATTGAAATAAAATATTCAAAGCCGACAAAAGCCAAGAAAATTCATGAGAATTTATCTCACCACCTGTCCCGGAGCTTAAATTCAACGTTTTTTTTTTGTTTATTTGGTTGAAGAAAAAAATATTTAAACTTGGTTCATTATATTGACTTAATAAAATAAGCTTGATCAATTTAATAATAAACAATAAAAAATATAACAGCTGAAAAAAAACTGACAACAACCAATCTTTGTGATAAATTAGGAAAGCAAATCCAATAAACTATGAAATTTAATTAACAAATAATCTAGAATTAATTACAAGGTAATCAAGATTTTTTTTCAAAACCATTCATTGACCACAGCATTTAAAAACAATATTTCAATGAATTAAAAAGTTTATAGTTATATCAACTTAATATTTTTTTATACAAAATATTATTGTTCCACAAACTTTATTTTAACTCTAGACTTATTGATAAAATATAAATGAATATTAAAGATAAAAAAAACCTTCATTAATAATAACTATATTTTACATGAATAAAATAAATATTACATGTAACCAACTGACTGATTATAAGGTATATTCATTAATGACTTTACTAATTCATCTATCTAACAAAATTAATAAATACCAAAAAAACTTCGACACTTTATTAAAGTAGTAAACAACAAATTGGCAAGGTCTTTTTTTTGTTATTGTTGGTACTTCAAAGTTTTGAGATATTTTTTTTTAATTTTTTTTAAAATCATCATTCAAAATTAAATTTATTTGATATTGAACTTTATAATTTATTTTAATTTTTTATGGAATGATTTTAGTCTCAAAAAATGAATAATGATTTTTATGGATCAATCATGTTAACTCAAGCTATTTTTTTTTAAATAATTACTGTTTTTTTAAATTTATAATTTAATATTAAGTTGATAAGTAATTGAGCTTCATAACTGTTTTTTTTCTTCTTTCTACTAGGTTATTATGACCTTATGACCCGAGTCATTAGTTTTGCCTGTTAACTAAATTGACTCAAGATTATTTTTTTTTATTGATTTTTTTTTAATTTTATCTTTCAAAATCAGGTTGATTGAGAGGTGAACTTTTTATATATATATATATGAAGTAATCGTGGTATATTGACTCAAGTTTGACGGGTTAACGTGAGTTGACTCGAGTTATTTTTTTCATCTTTTTTCTTATTGATTTTTTTCATTCTAATCATTCAATATTAAGTTGATTGAGAATTAATCTCTATATTTATTTTATTTGCTTTCTATATGGTATCACGGTCTTATGACTTGGGTCATGGACTCAGTTGATTTTTTAATTTTTTAATTTCATCTTTTAATATTGATATGATGGAAAAGTAAAGTGTTTTATTATTTACTTTCTATGGAGTTTTATGGGTTAATTAGGTTGACTCAAGTTTTTTTGGTTTTTTAAATGAATTTTTCATCTTAGTTTTTTTTCTTCAACATCAGGTTATTTGAGAACTGAACTTTATATTTTTTTTATTTGTTTTTTATAAAGTTATCACAGTCTTTTGACTCAGGTTTGATAGGCCATATGAGTTTGACAAGTTAACTGGGTAAATTCTAGTTATTTTTTGGTCTTTTTTATTTGATGTTTTTCAATTTGATATTTTAACATTGGATTATTTGAGAATTAATTTTATATTTTTCTTACTTGCTTTCAATAAGGTTTTTAGTTCTTATGATTTATATTACAAATTAGACTGGTTGACTTGAGTTTTTTCTTGTCCTTTGTTTAGTTTTTTTTTCTTTTCAAATTCATCATTCAATATTAGGTAGATTGAAAATTAGGTTTCATATTAGTTTTTTGTTTGCATTTTATGATGTAATCCTAGTCTCATAACTCATGCCATGAGTTTAGTCGATTAACTCATATTGACTCTGATGGTTTTTTGTATTTTTTTAATTTCATCTTTAAACATTAGATTGATAAAGAATTAGATTTGTTAATTATTTATTTATTTTCTATATGGTTATCTTGATGTCATGATTTGGGTAATAGATTTGAAATATTAAATCAAATTGATACGTGTCATCTAATATGTTGTTGTTTTAATATTTTTTTTAAAAAAATATCATCTTAACTTTTATTTGGTCAAACTATATTTTTATGGGATATTCAAGTTATCTTTGAATATGTCAAGTCAACTAAATCACATTAAGTCAATTCCTTACAAAGTTTAAAATTTATTTTCTACTAAAAAATACACATATTTTTCACATCTAAAAAAAACCAGATACAACTTACTGTATATAAAATTATCTAGTAGCTACTTTCAAATGCTAGCACCGAAAGATACTCAGGCTCCTTGTTTGTGTTAGAGAATAATATAAATCATATTTTAAGTCTTCAAGTAACAACTTAAGTTTTTAGGTGAGATGGTTTTTTAACATGGTATTAGAGCCTTGTTAACCTAGTGGTCACGAGTTCGGATCTCACTACCTCCATTGTATTTGATAAAAAAAAATTAAACACAAAGTAGTGTGGATCTATGCAAGTTTCAAGCCCAAAGGGCTTTTACTTGAGAGTGTATGTTAAAGAATAATATAAATTATATTCCGGAATCTCAACTAACAACTTAAATTTTTAGGTAAGATGGTTTTTTAACAGTTTATTCATGAAATAAAGCATTTGGAAACACTCTAATTTGGTTGCTTAAACCGTACAATATAAAAGACGGCATTGATTTTCCTTGCCTATAGCCACCTCTAACTCAAGATGCATCATGCTCTTTGCAAGCATGATGCATGTCATTTCTTCTTAAATATTCCTCTCTTCTTGATTTATTTCAAATTAATTTCATGCGATTATTCATCATCTTAAGTCTATATCTATGAGGTTTTATTAAGCGTCTTAGTATTTATTTTGGAGTGTGGCTGAGATTACTTTTAAAAATGATTTTCTTTCATAAATGTATTAAAATGATATTTTTTATTTTTTAAAAAATTATTTTTCATATCAGCACGTCAAAATGATATAAGAAAACCAAAATTTTTTAATTCAAAGTAAATAATAAAAAAAAATATTTTTAATTTTTTTCAAAAATATTTTCCAAACATACTCTCAAACACCTCTTTTTGACAGACTTTTCCTTGTGCTAACCTGTCATTCAAGCCTACTGAATATGTGCTCTGACATTTTCCATTGACACACGCACACATGGAAGAGGTCAGAGTATACCTGCAATGATTATTTTCTAAGTTCCTGCTATTTGACTAAATTTTTTGTGTTAGTGCTATGTATTCTGGGTATTCAAGGATGGATAAGAGTTAGGTCAACTATGTTTCGCGATCCTAACACTGGGAGGTTGAGAGTCGAGTTGGGGTCCGATCTATTTGGTCTAATCACTAATAAATGAATCTAATGCTTGGATAATTCTGCTATGACTATCTGTTTTGAAGAATGAAATATGAATTTGTGTGATCATGTCCAAATCTCACCTCTCATAATACACAAAAATCCCTCTTCCTCAATCCTTCTGACCATCAACCAGACTCATGAATTTTGTTTCAATTAATAGTCGCATCGAACTGACTAAACACATGTTCTAAGCGGATTTTACCTACACCCAAATTAAGGGCATGGAAGTTTCTCATCTTCACACGCACAAAAAAGAAGAAGAAGGAGATGATGAGTCAAGGGAAGCTTAGGATAACGAAAGCATCCACGAAAACTAAGACCACTGTTGTCCGGTACATCGAACTATATAAAATACAGTGACGTTACCCTTAACCTTATCACCATATGTGGCCTCTGTCAAGTGCTTGGGACCTAACTCCACTTCATAACTCTGTCCATTCACTTTCATATTTTAGCATTGTTCATCTCTAAGAAATAGAAAAGGACAGTATGAATATCCAAAATTATCATAATGGGGGTTTTAAAGGACTAATGGTGGCCAATGTAAACTGAACATTAATTAATGGAAATGTCAAAATCTTACTGCACAGGGGGGCATCTGCGTTAGCATGACTCAGTCATAATCCTCAGCGTAGTGATAGTCATCCTCTTCATTTTCAAAACATTTGACATTATAATAGTCGCTATTAACGCATCAGTTTCTCCAAAATCATGTTCATACACGATGTTTACTTCACTAGCATCAGAACTGTGTTCATCAAGGATGGAGTTCTCGTCCACAAGTTGTGTGCATCAGCATAGTAGGCATTATAGTCTTCTACCTTTCCAGGAACCTCTTCCTGTGATCATACAGCTTAGATTAATTTATGCTAGCAGGGATGGAATCTTTAAAGAAGATAAAAGTACTGGAAGTATTCAGATGGTAAAAACAAAAGGGAAAAAAACCCCACCATTAACACAATTATAAAATAAAGATGAAGGCTACGTTGCTCAGACCACTTGGGTGTGATTGAGAGACGCGGGCATGGAGGCAGATATCGAACTGCTAAATTCTAAATATAAAGACACCGGAACACGGCTAAAAAGCGTCTGTTTAAGATTTATCAAACCCTGAAAAGAAGAACAAAGGATTGACTGAAAGAGAAGGATGAAACTGAAAGAGAAGGATGAATTGAACTCGTTTTCTCTTTACTGAAGAATTCTTCACTCTGCTTTATTTCACATAAATGGGGCCATTTATACATGCAGTGACCATGCTGCTTTTACATAACAAACTGAGAAAGGAATCAAAAAGGAAACAAAACTGGAAAATCCTACCAGCTAATGACAGAGAATCAATGTACCAAAAATAACAGAAAAGGGGGATCATGCACAAAATGTGTGTGCTGCTATTTGTATTCTTGTGCAGGTGGTGATAAGGATGAACGACCAGTCGTCTGTCCTTCATCACAAATATTTTTGTCCCGTAATACCCTCCCACAAGATGGAGAATGGAAGTTGACAATTCCCAGCTTGAGTAAGTGTGATTGCAGAAGAGAAGAAGGAAGCGCCTTTGTAAGGAGATCAGCTCGTTGAAGGTGAGTGGGAACATGCATGGTGACAATTAATCCTTCCAAAATTTTGTCTCTAATGAGATGACAATCCAACTCAATGTGCTTTGTACGTTCATGAAAAACTGGGTTTGAAGCAATATGAATTGCAGCCTGATTATCACAATGAAGGGTGGCGGCATGAGGGTGCTCGACATGTAGATCAGTAAGGAGGAACCTGAGCCAAGTGAGCTCAGAAACTGCGGCAGCCATGGCTCGGTATTCTGCCTCCGCAGAAGACCGAGAAACTATGCTTTGCTTCTTTGATTTCCATGAGATAAGGGACTGACCTAGTAGAACACAATATCCTGTAACTGAGCGACGAGTGTCAGGGCAAGAAGCCCAATCAGAGTCACAATAAGCAATCAACTCTAAACTTGAAGTAGCAGAGAGTAATATCCCTTGGCCAGGCGCAGACTTGATATATCGTAGAACTTTGTGAGCAGCTGTCAAATGAGACTGCGAAGGTTTATCCATGAACTGGCTAAGTACTTGCACTGGATAACTAATGTCAGGCCTCGTAATGGTGAGATAAAGCAATCTGCCAATGAGTCTTCGGTATGTTGAGGGATCAACTAGACTGTCACCTGCATCTCTGCTCAGTTTAGAATTCTGCTCCATAGGAATTTTGACTGGTTTACAACCCAAGATTCCCGAATCAGCTAGAATATCAAGGGCATATTTACGTTGACAGATGTGTATGCCCATGGGTGATCTTGCTACTTCTATTCCAAGAAAAAAAACGCAAGACACCTAAGTCCTTGATTTTAAACCTGTTATGCAAGCAATCCTTGACTGCAACAATGTTGTCCATGGAACTACTAGCAAGGATTATATCATCAACATATACAAGAAGGGCTGTGAAAAAAGTGCTAGTGGACATGGTGAACAAGCTGTAATCAGCCTTTGACTGAGTGAAACCAAAATCTAACAAACAAGAAGTGAGTTTGGCATACCATTGTCTGCTGGCCTGCTTCAAACCATACAAGCTTTTAAGAAGCTTACATACCTGTCCAGTTGTACCTTTGTTGAACCCTGGTGGTTTTCTCATGTAAATTTCTTCTTCTAAGTCTCCATGCAGGAAAGCATTGTTTACATCAAATTGATGCAAATGCCAACCACGGACAGCAGCAACTGACAAAAGGCATCGTATAGTGACCATCTTTGCGACGGGAGAGAAAGTTTCGTGATAATCGATCCCTTCTTGTTGAGTATACCCTTTTGCGACCAATCGAGCCTTTAACCTTTCTATACTGCCATCTGATTTTCTCTTGATTTTGTACACATACTTACAGTCCACGGCATCCTTTTGCGACCAATCGAGCCTTTAACCTTTCTATACTGCCATCTGATTTTCTCTTGATTTTGTACACATACTTACAGTCCACGGCATCCTTTCCAGGGGGCAGATCAGTGAGGATCCAAGTTTGGTTTTCTTCCAAGGCTTGCAGCTCGGCATCCATTGCCTTACACCAACCCAAATCCTTGACTGCTGTGGAGTATGAAGTTGGTTCAACCATGGTAGAAAGATTAGCAGCAAAGGCTTGGAGATTGGGTGAAAAATAATCATAAGACAGATATTTGGACAAGGGAAAAGAACAGTTTGTAGAAAGAAGAGATACCTGTGCCATGGATTGGAGATCTGAAGTGATTGCAGCTTGTTGACAATGAAAATCCTGCAAATAGACAGGGGCAGTCCTATTCCTAGTTGATTTTCGAAGTTTCATGTGAGGTGAAGGTGAGGAAGTATTGTGATCAATAGGATCAAGGGACACATATGAATTGTCAATACTAAGATCCTTAGGAGTGGAGGCAGGACTGCTAGATGTGGATGGAGTGCTTGGTGAAGTAGAAATGTCATCTGTGCTTTGTGGGGAGTAATGGAAGTCAAGTGAATAATTAGGACAAGGATATTCTTGTGTGTCTGGTGTAGAAAGGAAAGGTGAATGTTCTTCATTGGTGGGAGAGGATGACTTAAAAGGAAAATATGCTTCATGAAAAACAACATCCCTAGAAAGAAAAACAACCTTACTACTCAAATCCATCAATTTATATCCCTTGACTCCAAAAGGATAACCCAAAAAAAAACACTTCCTACCTCTCGGATCGAATTTCTTTCTCCCATTGGATATAGTTGTGGCAAAACAAAGACATCCAAAAATCTTCAAATATGAATAATGTGGTTTAACATCAAAAAGAACTTCATATGGTGTTCGATTGTCAAGTAAGGGAGTAGGTGTTCTGTTTATAAGGTAAACCGCAGTCAAGATACAATCATTCCAAAAGGATAAAGGAAGGTTGGATTGAAAAAATAGTGCACGAGCCACATTTAACAAGTGTTGATGTTTTCTCTCAGCTATCCCATTTTGTTGGGGTGTCTCAACACAAGTTCTTTGATGAATAATACCCTTTTCATTGTAAAAGTCAGTCATCCTGAACTCAAGGCCATTATCACTACGTATGGTTTTAATCTTGCAGTTGAACTGCGTCTCCACAAGTTGGTGAAAAGATTCAATACACTTCTTTGTTTTAGATTTTGCTTGCAGTAAGTAAACCCAAGTTGTCCTAGAGAAGTCATCTACTAAGGTCAAAAAATATCTTGACCCATCATAGGCATTGCTAGAACATGGCCCCCAAATATCACAGTGTACTAATTCAAAAATGCTAGAGGATTTATGTGAGCTGGTAGGAAAAGGAAGTCTATGTTGTTTGGCAAGAGGACAAATGCAACAAGGAGAAATTTCATTGATAAGTAAATTGTCTTTTACAGCAGGATCATCAATCAATTTCATTCGTGAATTAGAAATGTGACCGAGGCGACAATGCCAAAGACCATTCACATTTATACTACTTTTAACAGAAATAGCAACTGAAGGGAAACTTGAAGACAAACATGATAGAAGATCTATCAAGGATGAAGGAGGGAATGCCTTAGGAATGAGGTGATATAAGCCACTTCTCACTTCAGCAACTCCAATCATGGTCCAGGTGGAAAGGTCCTGTATGAAGCATAAATCATTTATGAAAACCAAACAACAAGTCAATTTTTCAGTAAGTCTTTTAACAGAGATCAAGTTAAAAGTAAATGAAGGAATGCATAAAACATTGTTGAGAGCGATCTTATTGGTAAGTTGAATGTTGCCGAGATGAGTAGCTGACACAAAAGTGTCATTAGGCAAGCTTACCCTATAGGAGGCCTTCGTAATGTTAGAAGTAAAAAGGAAAGGATTACAGACCATATGGTCTGTAGCTCCTGAGTCAATGATCCAAGGGGCACTATTTTGCTTTAAAAACTCAGCAGAAATATCATTATAAAACGTGGTTTTACCAGACATCTTTGAAGGTGTGATACTGGCTTTGGAATTGGCTGAAGTTTGATTTGCCGAGGGAACTGCAGCTGGCATACCATTGGGTTGGATAAGGCTTATGAGATGACGATATTGTTCCTTGGTGAAAGCCATTTTCTCCTCACTCACCTCCTCCCTTTTGGGACTTGTGGACACAGCGACTTGATTTGCAAAAGAACCTGCTACTTTTCCTCTGTATAGCTTGTGACCTAGGGGATACCCATGAATCTTGTAACACTTTTCAATCACGTGACCACTTACATTGCAATGAGAACACACTGGAGGCTCAGCATTTCCAGCCTTGTAGCAGTTTTCAAGAGTGTGTCCTTGTGTGTGACAATGTTGACAATATGACCTTTCTTTTCTTGTGAAATTTCTGTTACCTGTCTTGAAGGGAGCATTAACATATTTACTAGCCAGTGCCATGGATTCACTAGAGGGAGTATTATTGATAAGTTGGTGATGTTGTTCTTGTTGTTGAATCAAGGAAAACACTTTGTTAATGCTGGGAAGAGGTTCGATTAACATGATTTGATCTCTAGCATTAGTGTATTGATCATTCAAACCCATAAGAAATTGTATGACATAATCCCTCTGATACCTCTCATTTAACATCTTCGACTGACCACATGTGCATAATGGCATAGGATTATAAACAATCATCTCATCCCAAAGAGTTTTGAGGTTACCGAAATATGAACTTACAGAGTCTCTGTCTTGTCGGAGGTTAGCCAAATCTCTTCTAAGCTGGAAGATGCGAGGACCATTCTGCTGTGTGAAGCGATCCTTGAGCTCTGTCCATACCACTTGAGCATCATCCACAAAGGCCAGTGTATGCTTGATATCAATGCTAACTGCATTTTGTATCCATGAAACAACCATGTCATTGCACCTCTCCCACATTTCAAACAGAGGATCTTCTTCATCTGTTGGCTTGGAAACACTTCCAGAAATGAAACCAAGTTTGTTCTTCGCTCTAAGTGCTCGACGCATTGCCCGTGACCAGGTAATGTAATTTTCAGTAGTGAGAAGTTCAGTGACGAGAACCAAGGATGTGTGGTCGCCATTCTCTATGCGATAGGGATTATTTGGATCTGTGAAGTTGAAATAAGAAGAAACGTGTTTGGGGTTTTCAATGTTTGCAGATTGTGAAGTTGGGGTTTGTTCTTCCATGGTTTGATTGAGAAAAGAAGAAATTATTGACCAAGCTCTGATACCATTTAAGATTTATCAAACCCTGAAAAGAAGAACAAAGGATTGACTGAAAGAGAAGGATGAAACTGAAAGAGAAGGATGAATTGAACTCGTTTTCTCTTTACTGAAGAATTCTTCACTCTGCTTTATTTCACATAAATGGGGCCATTTATACATGCAGTGACCATGCTGCTTTTACATAACAAACTGAGAAAGGAATCAAAAAGGAAACAAAACTGGAAAATCCTACCAACTAATGACAGAGAATCAATGTACCAAAAATAACAGAAAAGGGGGATCATGCACAAAATGTGTGTGCAGCTATTTGTATTCTTGTGCAGGTGGTGATAAGGATGAACGACCAGTCGTCTGTCCTTCATCACAAATATTTTTGTCCCGTAATACCCTCCCACAAGATGGAGAATGGAAGTGTGATTGAGAGACGCGGGCATGGAGGCAGATATCGAATTGCTAAATTCTAAATATAAAGACACCGGAACACGGCTAAAAAGCGTCTGAATTTTGGACTGGGCATGGAGGTCCTTCAATTTAATATATAATATGGACACACGCACCTGGGTTGAATAATTTACATGGCCCAGTCCAAAACGATGTTTTAAGACTAAATATAATTTCAATTTAACAGGATCAAAATAGCTTGAATATTAGGTCCAAATGGAAGGGCCGAATTATATCTTTTAAAACCGAGCCAACGTAAAATAGAGGCTAGAAATTTATATATATTTTATCCTTTCAGGTCAAACAAGTCATAAACACCGTCTTCGTGCTCCTCCCATTTGTTCTCGGCGCCGACAGTTCTTCTTTTTCTTGGTCCATGTCAAGAGTCTTGGCCCGCTGTCAGACACGTGCTCCATACCGATAGCTATGAAATTCATGTCGACATGGTACGAAGCGCTGATGAAAGTCCAAGCAACAGAGGAGAAGGTAATAACACGTGTTATAGCTTGATTGAATAGGCTCGAGTTCAATCTGGTGCTGAATTTGCATGTCGTTTTATGTCAACCTTGTTCCTCATAGGGTGGTTATTCAACACCAGCCTTACAGTTCCATCACTTCAAAGTCACTTCACCTGTTCGTGAATAGAAATGTCAATTATATTGACAAAAAGATGCAAATGAGATTTTGTCACCAATAGTAATAAGTGATTTTGTCACCAATAGTAATAAGTTGATAGCTCCTAGCTCTCAGTTAACGAGCACCGTGTTGAATTTTCAAGATATATATATATATATATATCTTGAAAATATATATATATCTTGAAAATTCAACACGGTGCTCGTTATATATATATATATAGAGAGAGAGAGAGAGAGAGAGAGAGACTTCCTTTTTCTTCCAGAAATTCTTCCCAAAAAAAGAAAGAAAAAGAAAGAAAATATATATGGAAGTAGAGAAATGTAAGGCACATCACCCAATGTTATCTTCAAAACATTATGGGGTGTTTGAGAAGCCATCCAAAAGTGTTTTTGGGTGTTTTTGGTCTTTTTTTTTTTTTAATTTTAAAAACAGACGGTTAGTGTTTTTAGATCATTTTGATGTGCTAATATCAAAAATGATTTTTAAAAAATAAAAAAAACATCATTTTAATATATTTCGGCACAAAACACACTTTCAAAAACTACAATAACAGCTCCCCAAACACCCTCTATAGTTGATCTTCGAATTCAATCTCTTGATGGACACACCTCAGTTAGTAACAGGCCACAGACATCTAACGTAAATAGGACAAGCAACATTAATGATGATAGAAAACAAACCTGAAAGCGCAATAACGCTAAAGTTGAAGTTCTGACCCATGCAAAAATCTTGTAAAAAGGAAATGGTAACTACAGAATATCTTCGCATAATATCCCATCGCTATTTTTAGTAGCAATTATTGATATATATATATATATATATATATAAAAAAAACTATTTTGATTTTCATAAAAAAATTATCTACAGAATATTTTCGTTGCTATTTGTGAATTCCTCGGCAGTGACCATAGCAATATATAGGTTAGAACGGGGAAATGAACCAGCAGCCCGCCATGTAGCTCATGAGTGTGGTGGTTGAGTGGGAGAGTGGCTCGATAGAGTGAAACACCGTTCAACGCATCAAGCCTACACCATGCAACAAGATGAGATCATGGCTATAGACAAAATTAATCCTACCGACAGGAGAAAAAGGGGTTTCAATCACGGGACTAAGTTTCCCAGTTTTTTCTTCTTTGTTTATTCACCTTACCAGCTGTCTCTGGTTATTTGTACGGCAGAGAAAAGCATGAGAGGGTGATTTCTTTCTCGTCTTCAAGCCCATACGTTAATTTTTTTTAAACAGAAGCGAGCCAATGGGTGGACGATAAGGCTAAAAGCCTACCAAAACGTAACTTGACGGCATCGTCACGCTGTAGTCTAATTATAAGATTATAGAAGAAATCATTATTTTTTTTAATTCATGTATTCAGTTCAGATCACGCATAACTCAATTAATATTATAAATTTTAAAATTAATAACCATATAAATTTTTAAGAGAGCAACACGTGCTCACAAGTTCTTACAATTATTTATTATAAATTAGATGACAGCTCTTTCCTTAAGAATTCCGTACCAGGCAAGAATAAGATATCACGTTAATTATATTTCTCAAGATAAATAATATTAAAAATAAAAAGGAGATATGTTATCTGGAGCTGTAGACATAGCTGGGAGTTTGGTTGGTGTGGTAACCGAGGTTTTGTCATGGTAATGTTGCTAGCCATTTCTAGGAAAGCGTTATGCATGAGTTGTTTTTAGGATTTTACTGGACTGTCGTGCTAAAGAAAATTAAAATTATATATAAAAAAATAATGATTTTATTTTAAAATAATGTTAGGTATCGTTGAGCTTACCATGCGGCTGGGGAAAAAAAAAGACTGAGCATGCTTAAACTTGGAAGGCTAGGCTTGTTTTTCTTAAATAAATAATGCACCATCCATTCTATATATTATTTTTAATTTTGATATAGCACATGTCCTCTTTCTTGGCAAATATCATGCCATCAACTAGAGCATTTTAGTGTGAGCTTAGAATATGACTAGCCAAACATTTTATCTCACTTTTTTTCAATAATTCTCTCACTTCCCTAAAAATTCAGAAAAAAAGTTTAATAAAAAAAATCATATTGAAACATAAAAGCCTTAAACAATGGAAATATATATATAATTTAAAACTCGATAAATGAAATTAAAGTTTTTCAAGTATTTTTTTTTAAAATAGCCTTGTAGCTTTTATTTTGGTCCTTTTTTTTTTAACAATAACCTCAAATTACATTTTATAAAAATAATTTTTACTTTAATTTCAGTATATTCTATGATACATTAAATATGCAAGAATATAAAAATAAAAATAAATTCCAATACATAACATATAAATATAGTTTTAAAGGATAAAATTAGAGGAAAAAAATGGTATGATTGAAGTGCAAAAAATATCTAGTACCAAGAAGAAAAAAAGTAGGATGCACCGACAAAGTTTACTCATTTTTTCCAAGACACGTATTCACACGCATTGTGTCCCCTACAAATGCAATAACCTGAGATTAACTTCATCGAAACATATATATTTATATATATGCGAACACATTTTAAATAATTTTGAACATTACTTTTCAATTAAATTAAATGTCATTTTTGTATGGTTACTTGTATGCATAAACCTAGTGTTTGGGCAGAGCTGCTCATGGTGAGGTAAAAATAAACTTGACGACTGTATTTTATAAATATTTTTGAAAAAAAATATTTTTTATTTTAAATTAAAAAATAATATTTGTAGATAATTTTAATATGTTAATATTGAAAATAATATTTAAAAACTAAAAAAACATTATTCAAATATTTTTTAAATAAAAAATATTTTAAACATCAACTTTAACCACATTGACAAACATATAATTTATCATGAAAACCGAACGTAGTCTATATACTTAAGTACACCATCCCTGAGCTCTAATGTCACAAGCAAGCATGTTAATGCAGTTGTGGCGGTGGAAATTAAGGAGCAAATTGCAGAGATGAAGACAAAAAAACGATGAATTCTTGGCCAATGAGCTTTATTCTGTGCAAGAACAAACGAGGACCACGTAAGCTGCTTGCCATTGTTTTATCTCGATGCCCCTCACCTGCTCCACCACTTTCTATGTGATTCAAGTGTAGTTATTTGTTTTGTATTTTTGTATAATCTCTTCGTACTATAAGAATCTCATTTGATAATATTTAAATAACTATCTAGTTATTTTATTGTTCTTGAGAATAAATAAGCTTTTTTTATAATAATATTATTGATTGCTATATAAATAATTATGTATTAGACCAATATGAAAAAAGTCTGAAAATAATCTTTTCAATAATACTTAATGAGATTTAATGCGAATAGAATTTCTATTTCTATTTTTTTTATTGTGATTTTTATGTAATTTTCTTGAATTTCTTATTCTTAATTTGTTTTTATATATACATAAAAATAATTGTTTCATGATTTTTTTAATTAAAACTTGCTTTCACAATTATTACAATTCTCATTAAAAATATTATTTCTCATCAAAAATATTTCTTTGACATGTAAAAAAGAAATAAATGAATAAGAAAATTAAATTTTTTATTATATATATATCTTTTTAGTTCAAGTTATTTTATTTTTTTAGAAATATTTTTAACCTTTTATAAGTTTATTTGTTGTATTCTCTATAAATATCTATTTTTATTATTATATTATTAAATAAAAAAACAACTTATATACTAAAATATTTGAAGTCGATCTTTACTATTTACATGAACATTGAAGCTGCTCTTTCTTTTTCTTTTTTTCAATTTATCTTTCATTTCCTCTTTTTTTTCATTTCAAATCTGTCTATTTTTTTTAATCTCATCTCTTTTTTTTCAATTTTTTCCTCAAATGTTTTTTAATGGCCGGTCAGGATGTTTTTGAATTAACATCACAATGAGTCAAATCAAAATTTCTTAATATTAACCTGCTAGATTAGATCTAATAAAAATATATAATAATTACCATGATCTACATATTTTTTATTATATTTAAAAAAAAAACGGATCCCACACATAATATGATACGGAATTATAAACCAAGTATATTCTAAAACAATTCCACCGCAGTAGCGCAGACAATTTCACCGGTTGAAACTATATAATACACCAATTGGAAAAGGAAAAAAAAGACACAATACCGAGATACCGCCATAACACGTCCCCATAGCTTTCACTTTAAGTAACCAGAAAAAAACCAAGTAACATCACCCCATTCTCTCTCTCTCTCATTGTACCATCAAGTACCATTACGCGTACCTCCATCTCCCACCACCACCGCCACCACCTTTTTTCCTCTCTCCGTCTCCGTCTCCGTCTCCGTCTCCGTCTCCGCAATTCTACTGTTTTTCTTATGAGCATCTCGATGAAGAAACTAATGAGAAATCTGTCAAAGGTTACTCACTCAACCCAATACTCAACCCTCCAATCAAACTCGTCAAAACCCAGATCGGACAGCGTACCAGCAGGTCATTTCCCTGTGTATGTTGGTCTAGATCAAGACACAGCAGAGAAGTTCATTGTTAATGCTGAACTGCTGCACCACCCTTTGTTTATTGAACTCTTACACAGATCAGCACAAGAATATGGGTATGCTCAAAGAGGGATTTTAAGGATTCCTGTTAACGTTGTTGTTTTCGAAAGGGTTCTTGAATCGGTGAAACTTGGTGAAGGCTGCTCTTGTCTGGATGAACTACTCCTTGGTCAGTCAGTTTCTTGTCGTTGACAGCGAGTTGCTTAAGCCCTGTTTGGTACGTACCCAGAGAAAAGAAGAAACATGTTCGTTTTTTCTTGTTTTGAGTCTAGAAACTTGTATATAACCAAACAGTGGGTAGGGTGCCAATTTTTTTTAAATCTTTTTTAAGATTAGATGCATATATAATTAAGTAGATATCTGTAGTTGACGTAAACACAGCAGTGTGGTGTGCGGAAAAGCTTTCTCTTTTGCCTTTTCTTCATCTCTGAATTTATCTGATATCTGTTTTTTTTTTTTTTTTTTTTTTTGAAGAGCTGGAAATAGGATAAGTTTGCACGGTCCTAGTTGCTGTAGCTGTTTATTCTAATTATTGTTTATTGGTAAACATGGTCAACTTGCACAGATCTTTCATAACGATCAGGTTAACAATTATTGAAGTGTATACTAAGACCTGACCAGCCTGACCTCGGTTAAAACATTTTACATGCAAAATCAACATTTTTTAACTATTTAAATCATCTAGAGTTAAATTAATCATATGAAATGCTCTGGACCATTAACTAAGTGGGTCGTTTTACCCCTGTTGATTTCGCCCCGTTTGGAATTGCGGGGTAAATCTTCAATCATCACATCTACGTTTTTAAACACGGATATGGGTTAAAGTTATTAATCAACTTCAACTCCGAGGAAAAAAATTTTAAATATTAAAAAAAATGGGTAAGAAAAAAATTAAAATTATTATTGGAGAAAAAATTAAATCAAAGAATAAAAAAAAAAAACCTAAAAACTTTAACAATAGAGCAAGAAAAAAAATACAAATTATTAGCTAAAAAAGTCATTTGACATGAAAATAAAATAAAAACTAATAAAAAAACCAAAAAGAAAGAACAAAGGAAATATTATTTTTCAAATAATCATAAACACAAACTAAAATTTAAGAAATTTTTTTTTTCAAAAAAACATTACCTCAACAAAAAAAAATTAAAAACCAAAACTAAGAACACATATATATAAACATTGAAAAAAATTAAGATTTTTCTAGAATTATAAAAAAAATAAATGAATTAAAATAAAAAAATAAAAATATAGGGGCTAAAATGAAAACCAAATATAATATCAATTTCAATTAAAGAAAAACATTGAAAAAATCAAATCTTTTGTACCAAAATTATTAAGAGATTTAATAACCAAACCCAAAAATCCAAAGAATAAGAACTGAAATGAAAACATAATATATAATCAATTTTAATCAAAAGACGCAATTAAAACAAATCAAAACTTACATAATAGGAATAAAAATCATACAACACAATTAAACGATTAGGGAATGAAATGAAACAATTATAAAACTAGGATTGTCATGTAATTTAGCGTGAAAGATAGAAAAAAAAGGGGGAAAAGTTTAGCTTACCATCGTCACATCTCAAGCCACAGTATGCTAACATGCACTATACCATGAGGAAAAGAATATGACGGTGAATCCACTGAGATGCTAGATGAATATTTTCCACCATCAAAACACGCTGAACGCATTGCTCAAATGGAGCGTCACGAAAAAAATCATTGGTGTGTGTCTGACACACCCACAGTGTCCACAAGAAAGTAGTAGTAGTAGTAGTAGTAGTAAATTACCTAAACATCCCTGCAACTAATTCTACTATTTTGTTTTATTGAGGGCAAATAAGTATTTAGAAAAACATATGAAATATCCGAAATACCCCCGTAAGCAACCCTTGGTTTTTGTCCTATTTTGAGGGCAAAAAGATTATTTTACTGTGTAAGGAAATATAAAATTACTATGACAACTCCCTCCAGCAACTCTTAGTTTTTATTTTATCTCGTGGTAGAATAGTTATTTTATTATGCAAATATATAAAAAAATTAAAATAACTCACGATCCAAAAATATGAAATTATCATAATACCTTCTTCAACAACTCTTGATTTTTATCTTATTAAAAAATACAATAATTATTTTAATGTATAAAAATTATAATCGGAACCAAACCGATCCTAAAACAAAACTGAACAAGAACTAGCATTACAATATTCAAAGCACTCACAACGAACAATAATATCTTTATCTCTTTTATTATATATATATATATAACATAATATATTACCTTTCTCTTCAGCAAGTATATCCCCGCTAGCACGGTCAACAAGGCAACACTGTGCCCAGCAGGGAGAGCCATATTTTCGTGGGGAGGTCCTAAAATTTATCAAAGCTGGTCCTTTAATGAGTTTTTTTTTTAAGTAGCTTTGATTTTTACAGGTGATGGATGCACATTTCAAGGTAGTAATTCTACTATTCTAATCTAGCTGGTATAGTTTGTTATGAACGCATCACTCTGTTTACGATTGAATGAAATGAACCTGACATTAGCCCTTCAGATATTTTGAACAACTAAAATCAATTAAGCAATCAAGTTCACCATTGAAATCCCCAGCAAGCCAGCTTTGCGAATCCAGGATTTTCAACAGCTAAAATCAATTAAGCAATCAAGTTCACCATTGAAATCCCCAGCAAGCCAGCTTTGCAAATCCAGGATTTTGACGTGGCGTTTCCGGGATTCTAAATTCAAGTTTGACAGGCAGTGACAGAAATCGTTGCCAGTAAGCTACAGTCAACGCAGCGACCACCGTGTGAAGGGGTAGGACCGAAGTACCTATGATTGCCTACAAGCTCTAGCATTCGTGGCGCTTTATTAATTTTTGGTCGTCGGTTCAGCAAATTTCTTTTCGGTGGTCCAAATATCAAGGCAAAGACGTCCGTGAACGCAAATAACGGGGCCACATGGAGGTTATGTCCGTACATTCTGGAGCTCCCGTACGACAAAACAAACAAAATAGTTAATCAATGATTTTGAATACGGCACGAGTTATTATTTTTTTCGTTTTCTTAGGAACCGATAGGATAAATTTTAGTTTTTGAACTGCAAAATAATTAATCAATAATTTGCACCACGACACGTGAAATGTAGAAATATTATGCAGCACTCTGTTAACACTTCAGTTTAATTATTAAAAAATATTATTTTATTTTTCATTTCGATGCATTGATATCAATAATATTTTTTAAAAAATATTCATTAAATTTTTTATTTATTTTTTTGTTTTAAATTATTTTTTTGATGTTTTTAAATCATTTTAATTTATTGATGTCTAGTTTAAAAAAAATCACTCCATTACTTTCTGAACTAAAATCATTTTGAAAAATAATCTTCACTATAATCTCTAAAATCTTAAATTCAAATCCCTAATTCTAAATATAAAATCATGATCCTTTAACATTACTAGCACTAAATTCAAACACCCAAGACATACCCTACACTAAAAAACACAAGAGAACAAAAATGGGTGAGACATGGTTAGGTTTAAAAATGCTTAAAACATGGCATTAAAATCATTTTGCATTGATTCAATATCTTAATGTTGCTGTTTTTCTGTTATTATAATGTCAATAAATATTTCTAATAACTCAATTTAACTATACACCATCTTCATCCACCTATAAATCTAGTCATGTTCATCCATAATTACATGTTCACTTGTAAATTCATGACTTTAAATTCTGCTTGTATAAAATAGAATTTGAGAGCTCATAATACAATATTAAAATCTCAATCCGACATGTCCAATTTTTTTTATATATAAAAGTATAAAAAAATACAAATGCATACTAAAAAAGTAATACAATATAATTCTATTCTCTACACATATCCACCTATGAATGTATATGATGATAAATTGACGAGTCAAATTTATCAATAATATAATATTTGATTCGTTTTATCTCTTAACACAACATCATCCCAGTGTAATGTCTCTCCAAACATTGTAAATGTTGTGTAGCATGAGTTGAACCAATGATATGCATAATAATGATTGAGTATATTATTTCTAGTCTCATAAAAATAAAAAATGGCTTCTTGACCATCGTGTAATAAATTGTCAACTTAATTCTTAGTAGATACAACTATTAACCTATAAATTAAACACAATTACACTACATAATAGCTATTAATATATGAAATACTCATAATATTTTTATCATGTTATGTATATGGCTTATACTCCATGCTCTCATGAAGGAACTTGCATTGGGTTTGGTGTGATGATATGTCATGTTATACCTAATACCATTTTGTGTGTTTATCCTCTAAACTAAGGGCAAGTCCAACCGGTAAGTGATTTGAAGAGATAAAAGCTAAAATACATCATTTTAGCTCCTTTGATCGAAATTTTTTCACTCCAATGGAACAGCCATTTTAACTTTTAAAATGGCTGCTCCGTGTCTCAGGAGCTATTTCTATCATCTTCTGGATCAAAAACCATAAATTAAAAATTAATTTTTTTATTTCATATGATAGAGAGAGACAGGAGCAAGGCGCTTGGATGCTATTTCTATTAGTGTTTTTATTTTAAATTTGATTTTTTTATTTAAATATAATTAAAAAACTAATAGTTATAATGTGAATTTTAAAAAACAGTTATTTAATTATATAAATTACTTATATTCATTGTAAAAAATATTAATTATTTTTAATTAGCTTTAAATATATTTTATCATATTATAAAATTATTTTCAATTCAATTTCTTTTTTAAAGTTCTTCTAACACTCAACGATAATAAGTAGCATTGATTAAAAATATCATAAAAATTAAAATGATACATGATGAATTTTAACGAAATAAAATAAAAATGGTTATTCTTAATAATTATATTGTTGGAGGATTTATTAAAAGCAATTATTTAATTGTATAACTTATCCTTATTAATTGTATAATTAATTGTATAATTAAACTACATACAAAATAATTGTACTATATTTAAAATAATATAAAAAATGGCTTTTACCATTGGAGTACACATCAACAAAAAAAAACCATATATACACTATTCAAAGAGTCATTTTACATATTTGGCTCTCCAAAATAGCTCTTGTTATTGGACTTGCCCTAATAGGTTGGACCTTTTATAAGGATCTCATCTCTTTGTGCTTCCTCTGCAATGCGTAATAGAGATGATAAGTTTTTCTATTGTTATTAATATTATTATTCATATCATGAACCATAGTATCATTGTAATAACATAACATAAACAAGTTGGAAAATATATTCTATTGAAAAAGGAATGAGTTTCAATTTGCATGAAAATATACTTTATTGGATTAGTTTAAACTAGAAATAGCTAAATTCAAACAAATTACTCAATTACAACAATTTATCCCAAAACTCAACGCACCAATTGCATGGAAACATACCTGATTACATCAATTAAACCTTAAATTAGCTCAATTATCTCAATTCAAATAAAATATATGTAATCAGAATTATGTTTTTTTAATTAAAACTCTCATTTCTTATATATGTGATTTCTCTAACAAAAACTGTTTTTTTTATTAGAAAACAAATTTTTAAAAATAAAAACTTATAATGATATAAAAAAAGTTTCAATAAGAAATAAAAATAAAATCATGGCTTGATAAATTTCTACTGTTTTTTTTTTTTTTAGTTAGGAGGATTTCATATCCTTGCTATTAGCTTTAAATGGTTGGGATGGATTTGCTTCATATTAGCTTTTGTCCTCTTCCTCAGGCTCCCGGTCCAGACCAAAGAGAGAAAGCATTTATGAGCAGCCTGAACGGCTGATCATTCCGTGGTCTGTTTTTTCTGGGCGAGGTTTAAAATAGCCAGGCCTCAGTTGGTCCATATTTTGACCTCGCTCTTTTTCTATCAGGCCGGCATAGGTGTAGATTATGAAATAATTCTTCGCATTTAGAATTATTATGCCATGAGAAAGTGAAAATGTATACATTTTCAGAAGTAGCTTAAGGTGTAGAGCTTTCCAATAAAATACATCTCACACAAAATCGAATTCCTGAGGATGTTTGAAGACCATCGGAAGAAGAACATGGTTCGTCAGAATCATGCCACAGCAATGGGAGAAATTGCTGTATGAGCAGGCTCATCATCAACCATGATCATTCAAATATCGAGACAAGTTTGGGCCACCTAAGCTTTTTCCCTCTAGCATCTACCTAACCAAAAACTATAAGAATTTAACAGTTAGTTTTTGTCAACATTGGGGGCACAGCTGCTGCTACAAGGGGATGCTAAATTGGAAGCAGTTTTTGCATTGCCGGAAATGCCAGGGCACAAGGCTTCAGCTAATGGTCCACCAGGCCATGAACCACCGTGAGTCATCATCCACTGAGGTCTCAAGCCATTCATACTTTGATGATCTCTGTCTGATGTTCTCATGATCCCAAAACTACCCAGCTGAGCACTTCCATTTCCTTCATTACTAGTTTCACTTTGGCTACCAGATGACACTGACAATGTAAGATCTGAATGTGGCAGTGCTAACGTCTCACTTAAGGAAACATATGTGTTCGTACATATATTGTCCTTCCCTGAATTTGCTGGACAAGAATCAATGAAGTGCCTTGTCACCTGAGATTGTGTCTGGCTATGATTTAAAGCCCTGTCCAAAGCAGTTGATTTGGGATTCAAAAACATGCTGCAATGGTCGTTTAGCCTCTGAGATTGCAATGAATGGACGCCTCTATATGTATTTGAGCATATCTGCTCTTCTCTATGAATGTCGTTCACGTTGTGATTACCCTTGATGACGTCTCTCATCAAATGCTCTTCTCTCTGAGATTGCAATGAATGGACGCCTCTATATGTATTTGAGCATATCTGCTCTTCTCTATGAATGTCGTTCACGTTGTGATTACCCTTGATGACGTCTCTCATCAAATGCTGCCATTCTTGGCTGGAATTACTAGAAACAGGTAAAGTCTCACCTTTTAAGAGCCATTCCAAGCTTCTTCACGGGTTAAAAACTGATCATCAGTTATTTATTATATCGGACACGAGACAAAACAGTACACCTACTTCATATTCATGAATAATGGATAAGAACAAGGGGTGTATGAAAATAAACTGTCAGGCAACATAAAAGCGATTTGTTCAAAGCATGGTCATGAGAGTCAGAACTATTTAAAAAAGCATTAAAGATCATAACTCTCACCTGGGGTGATCATATGAGGTGACAGAAGAGGCCATGACACCAGGAAACATATATAAATGACTTGGAAAGCAAGGTTTTTGATTAAACAATTGCGGATTAGTCGAGTAATTGTTGTGGTTGTGGTTTTTGTTGATGGTATTGGTGTTGCTGATCATGGACCTAGGGAAGTCATGAGTGTTTAATTCCACAGGCTTTCTTGAACGGGGACGGCTCTTATGAGAGTGCCTCTCGCAGTACTTCTGGTCAGGTGCCACGTCTCTTGAACACCTCCATTTTTTTCCATCAGTTCTTTTGCATCTCCATGGCTCTGGATCTGATGAGTTACAGCTAGGAATCCCCAGTCCTAGTGAACCTGTTTACACTATTACACATGAAAACAAGAAACCTTTATAAGCATTTTGGACTAGTATGTATTAGTATAGAACGCAAAAGGATGTGAACTTGACAAAAAAGACTGCTGCTGATCTTACTGTTAGATTGTGAAGGAAGGACATTTGACTGATTTTTGGTGATAGGCATCAGGAGTTCAGGAGGGACAGGTGCCGAAGCCACCATGTACTTGTAAATCGTGGTCTGCCTTTCAAGTTCTTGCAACTGAGCTGCTGTAAAAAGCACTCTCTCATTCACAGATGTCATTTCTCCTGAATGTGTAGTCACCAATATATACAGGTACAAAGACAAGAGAAACAATTAGCTCTTCCCTGTATCTTTAGATCAAGGAAGAAAACAAGTAAAACGAAAAGGGGACGAGATTTTACCTGAGGAATTGAAGGTAAAAAGAGAAGAATCAGAGCTAGAGTAAGGGTACCGTAATGACTTAGTCACTGCTACTGCACCAGTAATAGCAGACATGGAAGCTACGATATCGTTTATACCACCAAAACAAGCAACATGGTTGCTTGCTCTATAAATCGTTGGCCCACCACCACCCCTACAAGAAGATGATAATTCACGAGCTGGTGGTTTATGATGTCACGACATCACCATCACTGATCTCTTACTACTACATTCATTAGTATCTTGCATCCTTAAACCTAGCCCAGCACCATCCACAAAAAAAACCCACTTCCACTTCCACTTCTCATAATATTATCAAGAAAATGAAACAAAAGGGCCAAATTCTTTTTCCTATTAAACCTCCACAAGTGAAAATAAAAACAAGGCCAGGCTTAAAACTCACGCTAGCTTGTGCAAGTGTGAAATACTCATACTCAATCTATCTGTTTGCTAGCTTGAATTTGTATGTGCTGCTGATGAAGTTACGGAGAGCCAAAAGTTTTTTCTTTGCTTCCTTAGCTCCCAACATGGCTACTCCTTTTCGATTGCAGACAGAAATCCCCTCCTCTCTCCGTGCCACTGCTGCCACGTATATTCTAACAATAGACATGGTTTATGTCTGTCTGGTAGTTTCATTTCGATTCATTTTGAAAATATTTTTTATTTATAAATATATTAATTGTTGGGGGTACGTTGATTTTCATATATATTTTTAACACAATAAAATTATTTATTTATTTATTAAAACAAAAAAAAATAAAGCTTTCACTACTTAGACTTTTTTTATCTTTCTAATTCTTTTAAACGGAAAATTGATGAAAATACTTTTAAAATATACAAACACAATCTGAGTGCAGATGTATTTTATATTTTATTTACAATATTAATTAGATTTTTAATAATTATAGAATATTATTTTTTAAAAAAAAGAGCTACATGTGAGATCATGTAACTTTCTAATAGAGTCGTGTATGTGGAATTTGGGTGATCAAACAATTGCTTTCAAGATGGTGTGTTTAGTTTCATCATCTTCGGGTTTTTGTTCTCTCGTAAGAAATCATGTCAACCTTATAATTTTTCATGTTTATAAGATATTTTTTCAAGTTTAGCGATACATTTTAAAAATATTTTATTTTATTTTATTTTTTATTTTAAATTACTTTTATATTTTTATATCATTTTGATGCGTTGAAATTAAAAATATTTTTTTATTGAGATTAAAAAATATCATTTTAATATTTTTTTTAAATAAAAAATACCTTAAAAAGCAATTTCAACCATATTCTTAAATAAACCTTGGTTTTTCATTGATTTTCAAAGCAGTGCCAAATTACTAAATTACACTTAAAAATAAAAAATTTTATAGCTTCATTCAATGTGAGTTGACTCCTTATTCAAGGGGTTTGTTTGTTTGTTTTTTATTTTATCATTCAACATTGTTTATTTTTAAAAATAGGTTTCGTAACTTTATTTGGTTTCATTTCAGTAATGACATTAACAAAAAGTTTGGATGTTTAACCTAATTATTTTGTAGGTCTTTTAATATATTTTTGTGTCTTATCCTTTAAAATTAAATCGTGTTTTAGATTAAACTTCGATATTGTTTGTATTTTACCCTATATTAGATTATCATATTTATATGACCCAAGCGGCGAGCTTTGATGACCTTAACTAGGTTTGCAATTATTTAATTTTTTTAGGCTCCTTTTTATTAGCTGATTTTTTTAATTTAAACTTATTATATTTAAATTGTAGGGGATTGACTGTAATTATTTTTTTTCTAGTTTGTTATCCTTGAGCTTGACCTGACTTCACAACAATAGTTGCAATCTCACATGTTAGCTCGAGTTAGCTCAAAGAATTCTTTTGAAAAGCATTTTCCCCTTATGTTTCTCATCATGACCTTTTATTTTAATATTCAATATATTTGTTATCACTATTTTTTATATCATACAATTGAATTAACCTTCGTTACAGCCCCTGAAAATTCATTTAGCTTTTTCTTTCGATTATTATTTTTATCCACCCGTTGTGATGTTATACAAATTATGCAGGGTTTGAATTATTTTTTCAATTGCTAGTAATGCAAATATAATCGTATATATTTTATCTGCTAATAATATTTTTTTATGAACATATCACTAATAATTACTGACTTTTTCATCCATGGAGGATCATGTACTATAATTAATTATGAACATTAATATTTTTATTAATTAATTGTCATGTAACTCTCCATGTCCGCTATAGCTAATCATGAATATAAATATAAATATTATCACTAATCAATTGTTATACAACTTAGATTTTGAAATGAACTAATATGATCAAATTCTCATTGTAAGAAGACATTTCATGATTCTCAATTGCTATGACTTTAGATATCAGGAATTATAAATATATTGTTTTATTAATGTTTTTTTTTTCAAGTGTTAATAAGAGAAAAAAACACCCTCCGGTGTTTTTTTCCCCGTCGGCTGCAATGGATGAAGGGTGTGACAGTAATTTTGTTCTACTAGATTTGACGTGATGTCTCTTTCCGTCAAACACGGCGCGAGCAAGTTGAGTCCATAGCGATTAGGGAGTCGTCGTAGGGGGTCCACTTGTTTTCGTGAGGGGACGGGGGGCCGAAGAGAATTTGATGTGATGCAATAACTGCTTATCGTGGGGCCCACTTTTATATCTCGAGTTAGGGCCCAGTAAATGTTTCTATCTCTGTGTTGTGGCCCTTTGATATTTTAAGTTAATTATATATAACAGACGACGGTCTTTCATCACGGTGGGTTTGTTCGGCCGGTTAAACCATTTTTTTTTATTAAAATAAAAAGAAACTGTTTGTTTAATATTAATTTTTTTTTATATTTTTATATTGTTTGGATGTTTTATGTTAAAAATAATTTGTTTTTTTAAAATAATATTATTTTAATCACAGTTATCATCCTCCAAACATTTCCTTAATCATGCTGGAAATGTTTCGGGCTACGCCACTTGCTCATCTAACAGAAAATTCAAGTTAACAATAGAACAAGGTGACCCATAAATAATAGCTTATGGCTAGAGATTTTATTCTTTTATATCTTCATGTTTCAATGATGTGTTTGCTAATATAACTTTATGTTTATTTGATCATTAACTTTAAAATTTATAAGATTAATCGAGTTGCGTATAACCTCACTCGAACACATAAATTAATAATAAAAAATCAAGTTAGCTTAATAACAACATGATAACATAATTTCTAGAAAAAATATATGACGATGAAGATGCTCTGAATTAAGATAAAATTGACAATAATATATCAATTTTAAAATATACGAGACCTATTGATATTATTTATATATCTAGCTAATTAAATGTGGCTCTCATTATAACCTTTGAATTTCAACTACTCCCTACATCCTTTGATAATTCCCCTATTAGTATTTTTGACACCTTTAAAACTTCAATCTTAAATCTTACCTTCATAATATTTCTCGGTTAAACTTTTAATCTCGTAGCAAATGTTCTAGAATAAAAAAATAAATCCAACTCCCGTTAATTAACAAAAACATAATATATAAAATAGACAATAAATCAAAGTCAATTGTACTTTATAGAAAAAACATAATATCTTAGCTATTTAGTGTGGAGTGAATTATTACCTAAACTAGTACAACATAGTTTTGTAAACTCTCATGGTCAGTCTGGTTGGTCTGACCGAAAATTAGTAGGTCAACACTCCAACTATCGTATCTTAGGCGAACCATCTCTACACTCCACACAAATCTAGAGCAAGGATGGCAATTTGTTTTTGATTCGTGATCATGTTTTTTCAACTGAAATGAAATATTTTGAGTTTAAAGTATTCTGGTATTTTATTTCAGGTTTATATTGTGTGTGTGTGTTAATTAATTAAAAAATAATTCAAATTAAAAAATAAAATAATTTAGAATTATGCAATTTAATCTAAAAAAAAATACAATAAGGTGATTTTTTTGAATAAAATTATGAAAATATATAATATTAGAAGAATATCATCATCAATCTCGCAGGATTATTATATTCTTTGATTGCTCTAAAATTTTAACATAATATATATAAATATATCAAGAGACTCATCGTAAAATTTCATCTCAATCTAACTGTTGGATTAAGAGATATAATTGATGTAATAAAATCATTTATTATTTAAAAAAAAACTATTTGGCTGAAACAGAATGGGTGGAACGAAACCGGAACGTTCGGGATGAAATTTTCGAATTAAGCTAAAATTTTAAGCGAAATAAAAATAACGTTGTTTTATCTTGTTTTTTAACTGGCACAAAACCTTTTGGCCGAAATAAAACAAAATCAATAACATTAGTCTAAAGAGAATGGATCTAGCAAAATGTCAACCTCAAGTGTTTTTTGACTCCACTCATGGTTAAGTCTAAAATTATTAAGTTTGATAATTTATCAAACTCATGTATTATTAACTTAATGTATAGTTGAACTAAAAAATATTAGATTATCACCCTTTCTTCAGCATTTTTAAACATGGATTCAAACATAATTAACATGCATAAAACACGTCATTTCATCAAAGTTTTTTAAATTCTCACTGTATTCAGAATCAAGAAGAAATCTACATGCGTTCTTATAAGACTGCTGTCAACAAAAGTATTAGGGCTAAGTTATAGGTTCTGAAACATGAAGGGCAAGTTTTAATATGCTGAAAACCCAGGGACTAAAGAATGATTTACTCTTATCTGTGGTGATTAGAAAATTATATTTGTAGCAGAAGGAAGAGTACAGAGTAAAGAACACGATGATGAAAGACATCCATGTGGGATGAATAAATGATAATTGGGACCTCCATGTGAGCTGCAGTGTCCTTTCTTTGTCAACTTTTCAGAGGAAAAAATATTTATATTATTTTTTAATATATTTTTTTTAAATAAAACATTTTTGAATTTGAATTTATATTATTTTATATTTATTTTTTATTAGATAGAATACTAATAATAATAATGATGAGGTTTGAGCTAATGATTTTAACAAATTATTTCATCTAAAAATTTAAATTATTAAATAAAACCTATAATATAGTTAATATTATCTAAATATATATATTTAAAGTGTTTGATAATTCGCAGTAGCATTCTGCTAATGGCCAGCTTCAGGTTCGGTAGATTTCCAGGTAACCCAAAGCCCTGCTCAAGAACTCAGCCAGACAAGGGGAGCTGAGCTAGCTGGTTTGCTCGAAGCACTCACGTTAATCAGACTAGACAGATTTGGCCAATCAGAGATCATAACATTGCTATAGAGCTTATTTATTAGATAGTAACTTCATGATTAAACGCTTTCCATTTATTAATGTAAGTTGTGCTTTTATGTCGTACTTCCCTCTTCATGCTCATAAAGTATATGAACAGTACTATTTTCCAATTTTTTTTTAATTTTTTTTTATAAGGAAATAGATTTTGGTGTGTGTATGTGCATAATTTATTTAACTTAATTTTTATTAGGAGTTCATCATGGCGTATGAATATCAAATTGTTTTCATAATAAATTAATTAGGAGAAACATTGCATCTTCGACATGAAAAAGATTTTCTCTACACTGTCAGACACTATTATAGCAGACAAATAGTATTTTCTTCAGTTAAAACTCACTTTCTTTGTTTATGTATTTTCTTCATAAAAAACATATTCTTTTATTCATAGCATGGTTATTTTTAATAAAAAAATATTATAATTTAAAAATTAAGCTTAAATAAAAAGCAAAAAAGCATGTTTTGATGAATAATGACGTGTATAGTCAACTGAATCTTGATAAACAACAACAGCAGCAATATGATCTGATATGATGATGTCATTTTTTAGTCTACTAGGTGAAACTGAAAAGCATCACAAGAAGCTTTTCACCGATCACAGGTGTCACCATAGAAATGATGTTTTGACTCTTGGGTCCATACCCCAACCCAACATCTAGTTTTTGGTAAACCAAAACCACATTTGCTCTTCACCATCTTACTCAGAAATGAATGCTTCAGCCTCCAACTTTACTCTCTTGAATACTCCAAGTCGATTTTAACAAATGAATATAAAGATGTGCTCTTAAAATCAATTAAAATAATATATATATTGATTGACGCAGAAATTTACATGAAAATACCAGGAAAAAAAACCCGGTTGGACTGATTATAGAAGCAGGAGCACCTCTAGAATATAGCTTAGTTATGATTAAGATGAGGTGCATGTGATGCGTTCTCTCTTTTACAATTCACATCTTCAAAGCAAGTTCAATGAAGGACAAATGGGCCTACCCGGATCGCTTTCTTGATAGCCTTTAGGAAAAAGGAAAGCAAAGAAGAAGGGAGAAAAGGCTACAAAATAAATAAATATATGAAGGGCTCATCTAGAAATCAAAGTAGAAGATTTGGAAGAAGTGAAGGTGATGATGATCAGCAGCCTAGAAAATTCCATGAATGAATCCAATCCTCGAGACCCCATCACCACCACCACTTGCACAAGCTGGAAATTGTATGAGAATCCATTCTATAATTCCCAACATAAAATCCAACATCAACAACATTTTCAAAGTAAAAAACATCCTCATCACCTGCACCTCCCTCTTTCAGCTCGCAAGATCGCAGCTTCTTTCTGGGATCTCGCCTTTTTTACACCTATCATGGACACTGAGCTAGATTTTGCTCGAGCCCAGATCCTGGAATTGAAAGCTGATCTTGAATATGAACGAAAGGCACGAAAGAAGCTGGAGACTACGAGTAAAAGACTAGCTAAGGAATTGGTTGAAGAGAGAAGAGGAAGGGAAGCACTTGAGAGAGTTTGTGAAGAGCTTGCTAGAGAAATCTCTTCTGATAAAGAGGACATCGATCACATGAAGAGAGAAATGGAAGAGGAAAGAAAGATGATAAGAATGGCTGAGGTTTTAAGAGAAGAAAGAGTTCAAATGAAGCTTGCAGAGGCGAAAATGCTCTTCGAAGAGAAGCTGTTAGAATTGGTAGGAGCAACTACACGGACAGAGCTTCATCAGAATTCAACTTCAAGAATGGAACACAAGAGTCGAGAAGATAAAGAACCTGAAATTGCAACTCCTTTAAAGGCGACAGCTATTTTGTCAGGTAAGTTAAACAGGTTGGTTTTGGGTGACAAATCCTTTTATGACAGCATTGAATCCGCAAGGGTGATCCTGAGTGAAAAGTCATCATTTAATGATAACACCGGTAGCATTTCATCAATGGTGACGCAGAGAAGCAGAGCATCACCAGAACCTGAGAATCCTCACATCAAGAGAGGGATCAAAGGGTTTGTCGAATTCCCTAGAGTGGTGCGAGCGACAGGGTCCAAAAACAAGAACTGGGGCACGAAACTGGAGTGTCAAAAAGCACTGCTAAGGATTCCATCGAAACAAAACAGCCCCGTCAGATCCAATAATCTTATTATTTCGTAATTAATTATTTTTCACTTCCTTTTTGTTCGATTAATCTGCGGTGCTCTCTTAATCTGCAATCACTGTCAATTATCCTCTTGATTCTTGTTCTGTCAAATGAGTTAGTATTACCTCATATGTTTTATGGGCTTGTTAGTATCGAGAGAGTGTGAGTATTGATGACGTTGTTTTTATGAGTTTGACTCTAAACACCATGAAATTAGAGAAGGGTTGCTTTGGATCTGGGCAAGTGTACAATATTTACTCTTCTTGTATGATCCGTCCGAGCATTTATCTTTTATTTTATGAGTATTCACTATTGCACATGCTTGACTTTTAATGCAAACAGTGGGTTTTGACATGAGTAAAAAGCAGCGAGATCTTTTGGAAGGGGGAAATAAAGCATCACGTTATATTTCCAGCTAGATTTGACATTTTACAAGTACTAGAAAACAAACTAACCAATGAGTGATATGGTCTGAGTGATAAACCCAGATTTAAATCACAAAAAATGTCAACAAAAAACACCTAATAGGGCCAAAAAGAAATCTTATGTAATCGGGCTATCACGCTTGAGCTTAATTACTATCAAGACGGATGGGACTGTTTGGCAGGGTTGAAGGTGCATGAACTTTGGCGCGATTGCCCGGCCGTAGTTGGGTCCACGCCTAATAGGGTGTGCATGCTGTCATGCCCATGTTAGGCGTGTCATGTCTGGAATTTTGTAAAGACTCGCGTAGATTTTTACGAAGAAAATTAAAAAAAATGTAAAAAGAATTTTAAACTGAAAAGTAAAAAAACAAAAAATACAAAATTGTGTGAATTGCTTATTGCGAGAACGAAAAAAGAAATCAAATAACTACCCACAACAATCCAATTATTTTTACGCTCCAAATTGAAGAAAACACGACAACACATCTCAAAAACAACAAAAGGCCTAGTTAAGGTTGTCAAAATCATTTGTTTTACACTAGACGAGAAATGTAATATAAACTTGAATTGCAAAATTAAACTTTAAGTTTAATATTTTAATAAAAAAATCATAAAATCATGGGAAAAAATCAACCACCTAAATAAGGCTAATGAATCCTAAATGGTTCAATCAAGACTGTGTATGTTTATACGTTTGGTTTACAACCTTTCGTAACCATTTCCTCAAACATATTCTTGGCATAATCAATCAACCCCATTTCACCACCAACATCAGTAACACAATTTAAAGCTCTAACGGTCAAAACCAACCCATAAAACTTTTAAGAAATTTAAAGTAAATCCTGGAAAGCATCATAGTGTTATGCTGAAATAATAACAAAAAAACGACTACTCCAATTAGAACAATAGGGAATAAACTTGTGATTTGAATCACTGATGAAAAATGTCAGGATATTTCTAAATTCTCAATCATCGAAAACAATCCCACTGCAAAAACAAGCTCAAAGAAACAATTTTTATGCATAATCATCTCAACAAATTAATAGCGACACAACCACAAGGAGATGGGAAGAAAGAGATAAGGGCGAAGACTGCGGTTAAGATTTACGAGGACCACGGAGAAGCAGAGATTGCAGAGGCCAATGGTGATTTGGCAAAGAAGGAGGCCAAAAGGTCCATCGAAGCGCAAGTGCAGAGGTGGATGCAACAAAGGCAGTATCACACTCAGGGATGCTGAATTGCAGATGGAGGTGTATAGACCAATACAAGGGAAAGGGGGGATGAGATGCTTGGACGGGATGCGTGGGTGAAAACAAAGAATGTAAATTAATTTAAGATTTTAAGTTATTTCATAATTAACTTATAAAATTATATGATTTTCCTAGTTAACTCGTAAGAGTTTAATAACCTTGCTCGCATGCTTCACTTGATACAACTCACTTCTATTTTTATTGGAGTAAATCTCATCTTTTTTAGAGATTATTTGTGGATTCGAGAAAATAAAATCTCAATTATTTTAATTTTTTATAAAATAAATATATCTTAACTAATCTCAGTTATTCTAAATTTTTATAAAATAAACATGTCTTAACTAAAACCTAAAATAAATCTCAAATCTTTTAACATTTTGAGTCCATGCCTACAGTTTTCTTTTAAAAAAATTATAAATAATGTGAAAAATATAAAAATACCTTCTATTGCCTGATAATTACACGAAACACCCAAATAAAAATACAAAAAATACCTCTAAATGCAAAGTTTTTATTTTTATTTTTTATGTTATCCATGTTTAAATACATTTACTAATATATATTATTTTATTTTACTCTGAATGTAAAACATCTACCCCGCTTTAAATGTTCTATTAATATATATATATAATTTTATTTTACTCTGAATAATAATTAATTAATAAATAAAATAAAAATGTTTTTTTTTTTAAATCCCTGACTATCCATTGCCATGGTAAATCCGATAAAAATAATTGATTGTAGCGGTATAATTAGTAGAAAAAAATATGGAAAACTCTAAATAATTTAGCATTTACAATGGCGTAAGTTCGGAAAAACGTTAAAAAATTGGAAAAACCAGAATCAAAGGAACCTTAATCTTCTCAAGCTCTTAACAGAAGCTCTAGAAACCATGTAACCCACACCCAGACACATGACCCAAACCCCAACATCAATAGCCCATCTGATACCCTCCAATTCCATCTCAACCTCTGCACAATCTGGCCCACACCCCTCTTCCAAATCTCCACCGTACAATCCTCTCCCGTCACAATCACAATAACATTTACCATCCGATCCATCCTCAACGACCTCTCTCTCCTCTGGAATCACCTCCAGTCTGTCACAGCCTCTTTTGCTCTTCCTTTTCCTCGTCACCACCGTCTCAACAAAGGCTGCCTGTCCCTCCACCGCCACACGAACCCCCAGCACCCTAACGTCATCACCGCCTCTGCCTCCGTAACAATCTAACTTCCACCTTTCCAAGTCAGCATCTCTCCGAAAAATGCCCTCCAGTACTCTCTCTTCTCTTAGATAAACCTCAAACCGAACCCCTTCATTGACTCGAACCCGTTCTCTTGACCCGAACATAACCTCTCCCTCTCCCTCTCCCTCCTTTTCATCCACTTCGACAATCCGGTGAAGACACAAGTACGCTTTAGTCTCGGGTCGGAACTTGGACCCATCCATGACAAGTTCATGACCACGAGGGAGATAAACAAGAGTGAGTGACTCGGGTACCGGTTTGTTATCGGGTCTAAAACCAGTGAACAGGACGTAAAAAGATTTAATATGAAAGTGATTTTCTCGGGTTCTTGATTGTTGTAGCCCATGAAAGTCCGTGGTTCTACACATTGTAGACTTCGAAGATCTGAGGTTGCTCAAGGAAAGATTTTTATGGCTTTAGACAAGTGGAGAAAGAGAATGAGAGTTGTTAATATCATGGAGAATTCAGGGGGTAAAACCGTGGGGAAGGGCACGCGGTTTCCATGTTGTTGTCTGCCTCGAGTTTGCTAAAAAGACAAATAGTATGTTTGTTTTTGTTTTCTATTTTTTTTTTCATGTTCGTTTTTATTGTTTTTTTTAATAAAATTTTTATTTTTATTTTAAATTAAAAAATTAAATGTTTTTAATATATTGATGTCCAAAAAATTATTTTTTAATATTTTTCTAAATAAAAAATTGTTTCAATAACCATCTTAATCATATTTTATTTATTTTAAATTATTTTATTTTTAATATATTAACAATAAAAAATAAAAAAAATCTATTTTAATATATTTTTTGAAAAATAGAGGCACTTATTATGTTATCAGAATATTTTTCTTTCCTACAAGCGATGGGCTCGCTCCGTGAGAGGAGGCCGCTTGTTTTGGTGTGTTGTATTGGAGTAGGGGATTTGGTGTACAGCCGGGTTTTAATCACCGCTGATCTGGTACTAGGAGAAGATTTAATTTTTTATCATGGATGGATGTGTGACGCGTGGTGAGTTTTTCGTCGCTAAGCAGGTGGTAGGTTTTATACTTTTGTGTTACTGAGTTTTAAAAATCAATGCCAATATAGAATCTAATTTTTGGATGGGAAATTTATATTATCGTGATGTTTTTGGTGCTTAAATTTGTGTTTATGGAGTGTTTTTTTTTTCTTTTCCTTTTTTTTTAATGTGTTTGTGCATCTATATCTATATATTTTATTGAAAAGTTTTTTAATTAAATAAATTTTAGTGAATGAGGAATTAATCTAAAAATACTCTTAGTTTTTTTTATTTTTATTATTATAAAAAAATAGTTTTAATTTATAGTGGTTAATTAAAGATTGATAATGATAAAAATTAAACCTTATTAATTCTTCAATCTCTTAGTTTCTAACTTCATTATAAAAATGTGAATTTACAATTTTGACTTTAACTTTTCAGATTTTATACATGATTTCTCATCGTATTTTTTTTTTTTTTTATGCTTTGATTTGCTTTCCAAATTTAGAGTTTAGATAGTTGCAATCATTCTGTGAAAAATAATAAAAACTTTAGAATAAATTATTTAGCATCCATATTATAATCATTTATATATTTAAAGATCATCTAAAGTTACCCGTTATACATTCCCAAGTGAAAAATAATGAGGAGTTGGTCATACTTATTTATTAAATAACATGGCATTCATCGAGTGGATGGAACTTTTTATTGAGATTTTCACTATTTCAAGATGATGATTATTTGACCTTGGCCCATTTATCATAATTGAAATTAAATAAACAGTAAGGAGGTGTGGGAGTGGAGCAGGGTGGCTAGAACATCCCACCGAAACTCCAGATGTGGCACCTAAACAGGATCAAGAAAGTCTAACATCGTTGTTTGTTTATGGTCCACTATCATCGTGGTCATGGTTTTGGGACTAGATCCAGGGCCCCGGTTGCAAAATGATCGGGTCAACCCTTGGGTCACCCTGAATCTATCCCAAAACAATGTCTGTTTTAGTTTTTTTTTTAATGAAATAATATATGATTGAAGGATTGTACAAGTATTTGGTCACCAGGAAACAGAAAGTAAATCAAATAGCATGAACACAGGCTCTTATGACACAAGTTTTCTATTATTCCTCTAACCAAGATATCATTCTCTTGGTTATCAAAGCCACACAGATAAGCACGCATCTAGCTGAAGACCCACCAAAATACCAAGTGCAAGACAAATCAGTCTCAGAAACTGGTGTAGCGTGTTCCCTTGAATCCACCAAAATTCTACCATGTAAGAAAAACCAATCTCCAATTTTCAATTCCAAAGTGCACAGATTCAATTACACCTGCCAGCATTATTACCATGATATTCACCTAAACCCAACACTTGTATGCTACTTAACGCAGGAAAACACAAAGGAAACAAACATAAAACATTGTCAAAACAGTGGCCAATTTACTTCAAGAGCTTGTACATACTGTTTAATATCCAATTTCAAGGAGCGGCATGAAATTTATAATACTATTCTACTAACCTAAGAACCAGAATAGAGCACATCAACAAGAAATTATGAAAATCAGAAAGTACACCATCCCATGTAAGCAGAGTTACTGTTGCAATGTTCAAGTATCTACCTCGAATTCTTGACATGCCCATCTTCTTCAAGCTCTGAAGTTACAACTCAAACTCATCTTCTAGCTTCAAAGCCTCAGCGGCTGCCTCTTCCTCTTCATCATCCACAACAAAATAAGGATTGTGTGCTTCCGGCTTAAACTTATACCCAGTAAAAACATAAAACGCCAAAGTAGCTAATTCTCCGGCCACCACGCTCGTCCATAAATACTTATAAGAAGTAATTGTCTCCAACGCATAAACAACAACCCTGGTAAAGTAAATATAACAAATCACCACAATATAATACTGCCTAAACAGAGTCAACTTCATCAAATTCACCGCCGCCTTTCCATCTGTCCTCGCAGCCTCCCTCAGATTCTTGATGGACCATACAATCGGAAACAAAACAGCGCAACAGCAAACAACATCAACCAGCAAGAACACTTGTTTCCATGTAATCCAGTCCTGCCCATACGGTCCAGTCTCATCAATAACAACCTGGGCAATATTGGCAACAACTTGTAGTGGAATCACAATCATCAAAACCTTCTTTTCTTTATCTTGTAAATACGGTTTCAAAAACGACCACCCGGTACCAATCAAAACAATCAAAGTAAACAACGTAATTCCCTTCAAAAAACTGAAGATGTAAAACAAAACATCCCATCCATGAGCATAACCCGTTCTCTTTATATAGCTCTTATCCTCAGCTTCGCACAACAAATTCACTGTCTTTAGAATTGCCACAGCAAGCATGAAGAAATGAATTCGATAAACCGTGAGTCGTTTCCTATATAAAACATAAATCCAAACACAAACTAAACCGAGATAAATCAGCGATAACAAGTAATAAACCCGCGGTAGAATAGTTTTGCCTGCTGACAAATAGTCACGAACTTTACCGCCTCTATCGAGATTATACATGACCGACTTGACGTCCATGGAGACTTTCAACGACGTCAAGCAATTGGCGAACACTAGCGTGTACTGATCGGCGTCGTTTTGAGTTAACATTTTGGAGAGGCTGTTTTGGTCTTTCTTCAGGTCGTTGAAAGTGAAAACTGGCTTGATCAGATCCGATTGGAGAGCGCACGCGACTTCACCATCTTCGAGTTGGTTAATCACGTGAAGCCAGGAATCACGAGTGCAGAGGAAGAACCCGATTTTGGATCGGTCGAGATCGGGGTTAGGGTTAGAAAGGCGGATGTTTGTGACGTTGAGTTCGAGTCGGCCGAAGTGGGTGAACCCGAATTCGTCGAAAGGGATGATTTGACGGTCATCGGATCGGATCTCGGAGAAATGGATCTCGGCGAGAGAGAGGGAGAGTAGAAGAGAAATGACAAGGGAGAAGAGGAGGAAGCGAGGAGCCATGGATCTGAGAAAGAGAGAGTTCAATTCTCAGATCTGGTGGAACTTGAATTCGATTTCAATTTAGATCTGTATTTTATTTATCGTTTGGGTGTCGGTCGATGCTTGAAGCTGAAGGAGAGAATATAATAATAATAATAATACATATATACATATATATATATATATATATATATATTAGCTGCTCAATTAATATATTTACCCACCTCCTTTTGACTGTGCCGCCGCACCAAATATACATGTGTGTGTGTGTGTGTGTGTGTGTATATATATATAATTGTTACGTTTTAAAGTTTGAATTCACAAGCTTCACTTTTCTTTCTCAAGCACCAAACATCTCAAAGGGTTTCAATTTTTTATGATTATTCAGATATGAATAAATTAAAAGTAAGATAAAACTTTATCGTGAAAATTAAAAAAAAAAAGAGAGAGAGATAGAGAACCTGAGGAATCAAAAGAAAGAAAAGGCTGGAATCAAATTATTAAGATGGGAAAGTTTTGAGTGAGATTAGGAGATGGGGTTGACATCCAAGAAGGTTGCGTGAAGGAGGAAGGAAGAGAAAAGCCCGGGGAGAGGTGATAATTCAATGGAGTTTCTTAAGAGATAATTTATTTACGTTTTGTTCGATTAATTAACAAATCAACTATACGCAATATATATATTATTTTATTTATAAATTATTTTTTTGAAAGTTCCAAAAAGAGACGTCCAAAGAAGACAAGAAAATTCAAGTCTTGCTGGCTATATTTGGGCCTGGGTTTAGACTTTAGATGGTGTGATTAAAATTAATGCTCTCGGTGATTATTTTTAATTTTTGTTTATTTTTCAAAGCTCCTATTTTTCCGCGCTGTCTGATTGGCTACCATCCTTTTCTTTTTATCATCATGGTTGGATGTTAAGGAAATGTTTTGGAATTGTGCAGGTAATTCCTACACCCTCGTATTCAGAGGTAATTCTATATGATAAATACTTTCCCCAAACCTCCCTGTAACAAGAACTAGAAAAGTGATTCGCTTCAACTGTCTTTATTCCAAGGCAAGCATGTCAGTTTGCTGATGGGACCTTAGGAAAGATTTAATGATTTGTTAATGAGACATGGATGAAGGATTTGGTTATGTTTTGTTAACTTGTAAGGAGTTTTTAGACAATATTTTGTTCAAGGACTAAATTGAGAATTGTTTCATTGTTAAAATACTAATTTGGGGTTTCTGTTTGTTTGTTCATGGCATTTCTCATTAATAGACGACGATTTCTAAAGTTTATATTGTTAATGATCCTGTTAATCTCGTGTCAGCAAACAATTTTCGATATTGGCAACGATTTGTTGCCTCTCCTGTTTCAGCGCCAAATAATCCTAGCAACAGTTCATTGTCCATGTGAATGAACAGAGGTTTCTCATTGTTCTTGGCTCTTGGTGTGGTCTCGTCACAAACTGGGAGATCCTCAACCCATAGAGTTGCTTACTAGTTTCCTGCTTACCCTAATTAACTGTTAAAAATTCCCATGAACTTCCAAGTAAAATATGCAGTGGTTTCTAATGGATCTAGCAGGTAAGCAATTTCAGATTCTTACTCCTTCGAGTTTATGACGTGGAAATTAGCAGACCAAACCTAGGATTCAATTCAGCATGTAGCTGTTCCGAAACTAAACTAACAAGCATTATAGTTATCATCAGAAACTGTTGTTTAAGATGAGTGACTGCTCTCGTGTGAGAATGTCTTTTCCGACACTAAATGTATAAGCACTAATACGTAGATAATAGAGCTGTCACTAATTTTTGGCCGAGAAGAAAGCAAGAGCGCCAACAAATGGTGCATTGATATATGTAGCTGGCTCGGACTGCTGGTAGTTGTTTCGATCATCGGCGAAGTGGTCTTTGTTATCAGGACCGCCAACTATGGCTCCAACAAGGACATTCGGATTGGGTGAGCTGGAGTAGAGGTACTGAAACCCATCATTGCAGGAAATTCTGTTTGGGTGTACATTTATAGATGGCACCGAGGAACCCCTGTGATGCACATGTTGTGGATACATGTTACCGAATCCAACCATGTAAGACATCTTTGCTGGATTATCACCTAAGATATAGTCTACTTGCTTCTTCGCCTGAGCGACGAGTGACTGTGCTGTCACGGTTGCACCACCACATTTGGCAACTCCTCCGTTTGAGCCAAGATACTTGGCATACGTCAATAAAAGGAAAGTTGCGGAGGTCACATATTGCAAATTGCTTTCAGTTGCTTTATAAAAAAGCCCCCCTGCAAAGCACATGGAAATGCTATCATATTCACTAGCATTAGGTTTTCTAATTAGTACCCACAGAAATAACGAAACAATTGCCCACCAGGAGTGTATTGGGCCTGGAAACTAGAAGTGCCTGGAATTAGAGAGCATATGTAGTTGTCTGAATGCGACTTATATAACTGAAATTCTTCAGTAGTTTTCTCCAAGAATTCCTGTTAAACCACAAAATTCAAGCTCTATCTGGTTTCTAATTTTTATGCAAGTGAAGCAGGAGATCTGTATAGAATAGAACCTTGGAAAGGAGAATCTTAGTCCCAGGTCGCTTGTCATCCCAACTAAAGGAGTAGTCATCGTCGTCGGAACCCATGGTGTGACCATTTGACTGGATATAAGCTAAGTATGAGCCATTCAACGAGGCTTTATGAAGCCACGATGCACCCCATAGAAGCTCATCCTGAATCGACAAACTTAGGTTAAGATCTATGATTGACTTAAGAAAGCCAAGAACAGAAGACTATCTTACTTGGTATCCCGAGTACGAGCAATAAAATGGACAGACTACGGAATTGAGAGAGTCGCTGTAAGATCCTCGATGCCTGTCAGCAAAATCAAATACCTGCATAATCACAATTAGATATTTCTTGCAAGTGCAGAAGCTGACAACTAGTGAACAATCGATTTAGTTTCAATTGATGCTTACTTTCATTGCTGTTTGAAGCAATTCGGTGGAGTAAGAAGGGTCAGACTCTTTGAACACAATTGAAGCTGCAGCCAAAGCAGCAGCTGTCTCAGCAGCCACATCGGATCCTGGGTTCTGCGTGGTTATTTTGTACACATTGCGTGGTGTGTCCATGTCTTCTGGCCTCTCCCAGCACCGGTGATCCATGTTCGGATCTCCAACCTGCACCATCCAGCGTACACCAAAGTCCCATTTCAAATTATCAAGAAACGCAGAAACCTATTGTGCCTACTGGCCCCTGCTGTCATACAAGAGTTCAATTTTCATTATGCCTACTGGCCCCTGCTGTCCTAGACTAAGGGTAGTGCGCATTTCTCTTGATGAAGAGGGTTTTATGTGCAAAATTTACAGAATATCATTATGCATGCTCACTTGAACATATAGTGTGTCAGGGGTGGCGGTGGCTGCTTTTAGAAGGTAGTCAGTGCCCCATCGAATGGCTTCTTTGGCATTCGTAATCTGATTCTGCATCGAGCCACCGAATTCAATGACACTCCATGCCAACAATGTAGTAGTGAAGGCCATTGGAAGGCCAAACTTGACATTATCACCTGCATCATAGTATCCACCTACCAGGTTCACCTGGAATCCACAAAATAGTAAAACCAAGTTAGTCAGCCCTACTATCTTAATTTTGTTATATTCATGAACAAGAAGTTAATCTATAACATAATTTGAAATAGTACATGATAAGCAGAGCCATCAGACAACCCAGAGTCCCCTCTCCATGTTAGCCGTTTGTTTAATGGCAATTTTCCTGACCTGTGACCCTCAAAGAAGAGGATAGACTTTTTAAGAGCATCAGCATAATCTTGAGAAGTAAAGGCAATGCTGAAATAGCTACGACAGCAAAAAATAATGAACAAAATCTGCAACTTCAGTGAAAATCTAGTAGCAATAGCCATTTCCCCACGAGGCTCCAAACTATCGAGTCTTTGTGCTATACTTACTGCAATGTATAGGATTCTAGAGCTTGTGAATCTGAGGTGTATTGAAGAGGAACTGCCATTTTATAGACTGGAGTTGCAGGAAGTTTGAGAGTTCGTTGGTCGTTAAGAGAGGGATTCATGCTGGTCACGGGATCAACTGCGCAAAATTTGGACAATTTTCTGTAGAGACAGCAGCAGCACACAAAACTTAATCAAAATGTAAGACAACAGAAAACCTGAAAATCATTGACATGACATCGAAAAAGACCACAACAAAAGGCAAAAATTCATATTTCATACCTTCAATGACCGTTCTCGTGCGTTAAAATAGTTGGATTATCTAGAAGAAGGGAGCAGATTGAAACAAATCATGCCAAAGTCTTAAAGACTGCTCGGATTTTTGTGACTTTGGATACCGTAATTAATGGATGGAGTATGGAATGTGGTAATGGATTTTGGTGGTCATGCATTTCGTCTTCAGCAACGAAGTCACGGATACGTATCGTCAAAAATCACATGAGACTCAACAGTGCCAAGGTGAGGCTTATCAGTTGCAGAAACCATTTGTCCGAACAGTTTTATTAGTTAAAGGTCAATCTACTCCAACTATAATTCGATAACTCATCTGATTGGCCCGTGCCCATGTTCCATCAATATGATTTTTGCACCGATGCTAAATTTATGTCGAAAATCACGTAGTCATAAAAGGTTTCTTTTTACCTAAAATCAAGATAATAATGTATAGAACAATTTATGATCAGATTTTACAATATTTCGGGTGGGAATTACCACCATCTTTGCATTATTTACGGCTTGATTTGTGAAGTCCTGAGAGGACAGGAGCCTAACGAGTGGAAAGCTTTTTGAGGCAGTAATGGTGCATTCAAGGGTCATCTTCAGACAATTTTCTTTGAGCAACTGTTGCTGCTTGAAACTAAATGTTGGTTCCAGAAAACGTTTGAAGCACATACAGCTAATTCAACATCAATTTCTCCTTCTTGGTATGCATTTATGCAGTGGAAGATTTTGGGGCTGCTTAGAGCCACCATAATTTAAAGACATGTGACGAGTTTAATTCTTGGATTTTCACTAATGTTTTTTACGATTTCTATCTCCTTTTCATCTATATTAATTAATGCTGGGAACTCCAAAAGGAAGAATGTGCGGGGGTTGGGGGAGGGCGTGGTTGGCTGTTGTGTCTGCACTGTTTCAATCGGAAAAATTTAAGGTCATGCATTAGATTTCTGTAATGGATTTATTTCAACTTTTTTATTTCTTGTTCATTTTATTTGTGGAATTACTAAAACACCCAGCCAACTTTACAGTACTAGGAATCAGGTAACGTGAGCCCATGTCATTCCTCAGGCTACTATAGGAGTTTCATAGCCAATACAATGAAGTACGCGCATGTTAAAATTGCAGGGGAAAATAAACATTAAATAATAGGTTTGAAAAATTCTTAACTACGTAATGGCTTATTGCTAGTTAGAATATGATAATAAATATGCCAATAACTTGCCATTCATGAGCTATATATGAAATAGAAATGACAGAAAATGTAGAATAAATACTGAAATAGAGGAAAATAATAAATATAGAAGCTAAATTCTTAAACACTGCAATCCGGAGTGGTTCTATAAGATTAAGTCGTAAAAGGCCAAGAAATTGATCTTGAAAATAATATCTAATGGCTTCGCGACCAGTTCCAGGTTATGAGCTTGTAAATCAACTTATCAAATTAATAATAAATTGAGTGAAAATTAAGACATGGCCCATCAAAACAACAATGCTCATGATGATAATTATTTTGTAAGATTAGCTATGTTAAGAAAGAGCTTTCAACACGAGATTATTATCTTCTTCGGTAGGGATAGGATTGAATATGTATGTGGGTCTGTGAGCCCAATATGTAATTACCTAGAAGCCAAGTAAGCCCTGCACAAAATCTCATCTCGATAAGAATTAGGCCTACAAACATCAAGACAAAGACCCACAAGCATGATCCATTCAAAATTGCATTGATCATCAATTGTCCAGGGACGCGACAAGATTTGTTGGATGGAGTTTATTTTTTTAAAAAGTTATATAAATATTTCTGTATAGAAAATCTAATTTTAATTATTTTTCTAGTCATTTCTAATTCTCAGTTAGCCTTTTCTTTTTTAAGAAGTGAAGAAACTTCAAATAAAAAAATAAAATCCTGATTGTTTCAAGTTTCCATAAAAAATATATATCTTTACTTAAAATTAAAATCTCTCGTACATATTACAAGTTTCTTACTATTACGCCACTCTCTACTTAGCCTAAACTTCTTAATTATATCGGTTTTAGAACTTTTATATAACAATTGTAGTGTTTTTAGTCATGTTTTAGATTATTATTCACAATTTCATAAAATATGTGATTCTTCTCTAGTTTTCTTTCCCGCGCTAAATCTCTCTCTCTCTCTCTCTCTCTCTCTCTCTCTCTATCTATCTATCTATATCTTTGCTATAGTTACCCACTGGGCAATCTTGTGGCTGCATGCATATTCCTGGCCACCCGCTAACCACCACATGGACAAAATGCGCACAGCTGGCGGAACATCTCACAAGAGTCACAGCAATTTATATCGCATGCAAAGATGAACAAAGCACATTCATGTCACATGGTAATGGCTCCAAAGTCAACACTGACTTGGGTCTAATTAAATTTCCCACATCTTGTTGTAGAGAGGGCACGCAGAGTAATGAACCCCAGACATGGTTTTCTTTTAACACTCAACATCTCATCTTTGCCCTCAGTTATTTCAATGGAAGGAAGTCAACGTTGGAACTCGACGGATTCCACAGAAAAGAGGGACGAATCAATAAATAAGAAGCTTCGGGAATGCAAAATTATGACAGCATAGATGGCTAAGCGTCGTGAAGATCATTCATCAGAACAAACTTAAGTTGAGGTTTTGACTTTTGGTCTCTCTACTCAGGGCTTCAGTTTGGTGCTAGATAAGGTGGAGGAAGTGATTTTGCTCCAAGTTCCTCACCTGGATATTACAACATGCGAAGAAAATTAAATGTCAAAAACTTGGGATTGATTTTTTTTTTTTTTTATCATATTGGTTAAATTTACCTTGTTTAATTAAAATTAAATAAACATGATTTAATATGAAAAAGCTAATGAAAGCACTTAGAGAATCCATTAAATATTATCTAAATGCATTTATTATACTTTATGTATTTGTTGAATTGTGTTATAAATAATATAGGATTAGAATTCAATATTTAAATAAAAAATGATATTAATTAAATATATAAAATACTTATTATTTTATATGATAATGTTTATAATGAATTTAAGTAAAAAAAATGAACACAAAAATTTGTTAGAAGAATTAAATGATTACTAGCAAATGCGCTAATTAGGTCATCCAATAGCCTGACCGACATCTTAACTACTTTCTTATCTTTTTTTCTCTTTCTCTCATTGAATCTAAACCATTAAATTTAAAACTAACGATGAGATCGAAAGCATGACTAATCACGTTCCTTTAGAAATATAAAATATTTTCTACTAATAATATTTATAATTTTAAGGACATAAGCAAATCGGCGTATTTCCTTAACTAAGTCCTACAAATATTATTTATATCGAATCATGAGAAAAACACAAAAAAATAATATTTGAGATTACAGATATCAATCCAATTTATATATTTTGATTGATAGTTTTACTAGAGAAGAATATAAATTATATTTTGGATCATCAGCTATAAGTTTAAAATTTCAGTTGAGATGGTTTCTTAATATGATATCAGAATTTTATTGACCTATCAGTCACGAGTTCGAATCTCACCACTCTTATTTTTTTTTATAAAAATCTAGCACAAGATAATATAGACATGTGCAAGTTTCAAGCCTAAAAGATTTCCACTTGAGAGGGTGTATTAGAAAATAATATAAATTATATTATGAGATCTCACCTATAAAATTAAAATTTTAGATGAGAAAGTTCCTTAACCATATTATTTTGATATATTTTCTTATAAATTTTTTTTTAAAATAATCTCAACCATATTCAACTAAAAAACAAGGGTGTCATAAAAGGTTTCTAGACAATATATACACACACCATGAGATATTTCAGAGATTGTCGAAGGGGAGCTTTCAGTTCATGATCATTCCATAAAAGGCTCCAAGTAACTGGACTTGATCTCATCTGGAGTGACTATGGTCTTTGGATGAGCTGCAAGCCTAATTTTGAGAGGTGGGATGGCGTTGTCGAGGCTGCGTAATTCTGGAAAATAAATCTCCTGAATGCACAGACGAATCTCTGATATTTAAGTTAATAAAGCTTAAGGATAAAGGTTTTCTATAATGGCAGTGGAGTTGATATAAAAAAATCAATCGAGAGAAATCATCAGAAGCTTTGAACGTCACAGCTTAGAATGTTTGTATTTCGAGGCCAGTTTTCTTTCATGTTCATGATTTTACCTCGCATCTCAAGGGACACGTCCACCTGCATGGAGGCGGAGGGCACAAAATACATCACCGCATGGCGTATTTTGTCTTATCATGGAGTACACTATAGTCGCGTGGTTGAAATTTTAAATTTTAATTTATTTGTAAAAATATTTTTAAAACACACTTGGAAGCTATTTGTTACTGTGGTGCAATTTCCGGTTACAAAAAAACACACTTCCTATCCTAGAGCTTGGTAAAATGTTAAAAGCTGAAATTTAGCTGTGCCCCACATATTAAATCCTTGAAAACTGCTGACGCAAGAAAAGCACTCTTTAGCTGCTTTTTTTGGCTTTTAAATTATTGCCTTTTGAATTCCTGCAGGAAACCATATTTAATGAAACACTAGGATGGGGTGTTTTTTCATATATGGTTTATTGCCTTAGTGACTTCAAAGTCGGGGTTGGGGTGTGTATGTGGGGCTGAGAGAGAAGGGGGGTCGGGGGAGTTAGAAGTTTTATAAAATATATTTTTAATATTAAAATAATAAAAAAATTAATTAAAATATAAATAAATATATCAGTAGGAGAGCACGATATAATTTTTTCTTCATAATCTTAATTTTATTTTAGATAATATTTTACTGTATGATGTTCTGGGATTGCAAAGATCTTTACGCATGGATTTATTTCTTGATAAAATGACAAATAGTTTGATGGGAGAATTAAAAAAAATATCTAATTTACTTGAATTATTAATTATATTTCATTATTATAATTATTAAATATTTAAAAAACAATATATATATCCACCCCCAAACATACCCTTACCTGTTTGGCTAAGCGGCGGAAACACCATTTAGCTTCTTTTTTATTTTTTTTTTGCATTTTAAATGAATTTTTTTTAGTATTTTCAGATTATTTTGATGTACTGATATAAAAAATAATTTTTAAAAATAAAAAAAATATTATTTTGATATATTTTTAAATAAAAAATATTTTAAAAAACAATAGAACCATACTTCTAAATTCCCCGTTAACCTCGTAAAAATCCGTAACTTTGGGCAACAAGTTCTTGTTTACTGTTTAGGGTGACATTGTCACCTCCACCGTCAATTATGGGTGCGTGGGGTATACGTATGACTGACATTGCCATGTGTCCACTAGTTCTAACATGGAAATGTGCAGGTGTAGGAACATGTTGCCCTCATTTGAAGTAGAGTGGATACTCGCGTAAATAAAACCTTCCAGCAAAGCGGCGCATCAAGCCTACCCTCGATAAACCACCATACCTGAGCTTGGGTCACCGATTGTGCCTTGTCTACTTTAGGTCCGTCGTCAAAGGAGATATGGACCCTCGCCCCTTCTAGCACATTATTTTTAGCATCCAACTACTGTTTGTGATGCATTTTGTAATATAATGAACAGGTGCTATAATGGTGTCCAAATAAATTGATGACCCTTCCTAATCGATGACATCGAGCGAAAGAAATAGGCTCGTAGTATGACATTGAGTGAGTAAGACTTGAACCTGAGTAGTTTATAGATGTTGACACCTTGAAATTAATAGCAAATTAGACGCGATGTATTTCTAACCATTCTTCAGATTGGTTTAAAATATTTTTTTATTTAGAAATATATTAAAATAATTATTTATTTATTTTTTAAAATTATTTTTGATATCAGCACATTAAAATAATCTAAAAATATTTATTTAAAATAAAAAAATAATTTAAAAAAATACTTTTAAAATGCAGTACAGAGACTACATTTGGTGTTGTTGAATTTGAATTTCCATGAAAAAAAGAAAGGGAAAAGAAAAAAACAAATTAAGGTCATATAAGTTAAGTGTGAAGTGAGCACTAGATTTAGGTGTATGATATCTTTTAGTCGGCGTATACATTATTAGACATGAACGTGTGAACCAAGCATTGTGCATGTATGTGCGTCTAAGTACCTGTATGGAAGTGCGGTTGTGGTTGCGGTTGCGGTTGAAAGCGCTTTTCATTTATAAATATATTAAAATGATATATTTTTTATTTTTTAAAAATTATTTTTGATATCAGCATATCAAAATGATCTAAAAACACTATTTTTTTTAATTTATAGTAAAAAATAAAAATAATTTTTTTTAATTTTTTTCATAAGCACTTTCCGATCGCAATGCCAAACAACCGTTAAATCAACTAAGTAAAATTATATTAAAAGCCTCCTTTTCTATATCAAAGTCAAGTTTTATAAATCAAGATTCATTCCGTTTTTCATTTCTAATTAAAAATAGGCTATCTTCATCAAGACTTGAAAATAAATAAACAAACAAGCAAGCAAAACTCTTGAAATCTAATCTAGGTTTGCATTTAGTAGTAAAGAAGAGAGTGTATCCCTTCACCATCAAACTAGGTTCTTGAACTATATATTTACACTATAAATTGATATGTTTGGTGCTTGTATATAGCAAAAAACGACCACTTGGTAACTTGTTTTTACTATATAGATGGTTGCACCTGATTAAGATGTTAATCATATAAATATCACAATATGAGCGATCAAGGACAGGACATACCAACTAATGACATTTAAAAAGTTTGCTTGGAAGTTGATGTTTACATTATGAAATGTGGTTGATAATTGAGTACACCCGGGACAAGTTTATTATTATTATTTTTTTACCCCAAAACTTGGTTGCCTGTAATTTATTTCCTTCTCTTTTTTAGTATAAATTCAATATATGATTCTATTAATTTAAGGAATCCAAGTCCCACGTGGAAGTGAAAATTCTGCCCCGTCTAGTTAGTACAAAATAATAATTCACATTTCACAACCCAAGCTCATGATGTCTCTCCCTACACTAAGTTAACGTAAATTACTACCGATCCAATATAGTATTGGTTTGTGTGTTTTGTATAGGAGCGTAAATAGGGCTGGTGACTTAATGTTGGTTTTTTGCAAGATAATTTTATTTTATAGTGGAATTTAGAGATTTTCTGATAATTAAGTTAACGATTTTTGTAGTGAAGAGTTTAAGTAAATAAGAATTAAACTTTGAATATAAGAATGTATGCTCTTAGTTCATATAATAAATATTGAGAATATATTGTAAGAGATTGAAGATCACTGTCATAACCCAATTCTGGGTTATTTTGGGTTATTCCCCAAATCTACCAAAAAAATAACAAAATTAAAATAAAAGGGGTTGGTGTCGGCAAAAAATTAAGGTAGAAATTTTAGATGTTTTCGAGAGCCCGGTCGTACCTCTTTTTCTGCTCGGAAATGAAAGAAAATGCAGATTCAAGGCTAAAGTAATTTATTGTTGGATAAATTTGCATAAAAATTAAGCCGGAAGACATAATTATATTTTTATGGGACAATTTGATTTAATCGCCAGTTTATTTAAAGTGTAATTATGCTTGAGAAGTAATTGAGAGCCCAATTGAAAGATTTAATAAAAAGCAAGGGCTTAATTATACTTTAAATAGGTCAAATTAATTTTATTAAGGGCTTAATTGATGAAAAATTAAATTTGTAAGCCTAATTTAGATTAAATTGAGAAGATCAGAATTTTCGGTGACGAAACTTTTTGGGTGAAATCAGAAACTAAAATTGAAAATAAAAACATCGTTCTTTCTGGATTTTCCTATTGAAAAACTCCTTTTTATCACAACCTATTTATTTAAAAAAAAATTAAAAAAAAACAAAAATCAAGTCGTGCCATATAATGCCTACCACCACAACACGTCATTCCTAAGCATCATTCCTGGACACCCTTTCATGCCTTGCCATTCTGCAATTTGTCTATAAAAAAGAGCAAATTTACACAGAAATGGGGGAACAGAGAAGAAATTTTTGACGGTGAGGGATTGTCACGGAAGAATAAAAATAACACTGGGGAAAAACCGGAGAGAAGAGCAGGAGAACATTTTGAAACATGGGGGAACAATCGGGAAACTGAAAAAAATAACTGAGGAGAAATAATACAGTCACAGAGGGAGACCAGTTAACCAAGGGGAGAAAAATTTACAGAAACAAAGGAGACACAAAAAACAACAGAAACTAAAGAACCCAGTGTAATGCAGGACAACAACTTCCTCTTCCCTAGCACGGGCAAACCCAACTTTTCTTCTCCATCTTTGGTGGTTAGCCACTACCAGCTCGATCATCTCCTTCGCCACACAGCAGTCAGCCCTCTCTCCTTCCTCAACGTTGTAACTCCTCTCTTCTTCTCCATTGTAACTCCTTCCTTTCTCTCTCCTTAATGGCCCATTTCTTTTTTTAAAAATAGACGTGAAGCAACTCCTCCTCTTTCTCCTCTAGCCAATTCCCGTGAACACCACATCAGCAGCTCCCACAGGAAGCCCAACCATGACCTCCAGCTCCAGCGAACAGCAGGGACAAGGAGCAAAAACGGTTCTAGCATAAACCGGTAACTTCAATAGCTCCTCTCAGCCCTCACAGACCACCATTTTCAACACCACCACCATAAGGACAGTCACTTCGGCCTCCTTTACCCAACAACAGTGGCAAGTCAGTCTCTCGTGGTGGTTGGTCGACCATAATTTTACTATTCATGTGCATGAATTAATTCATGCAGCGTGTGTTTGGGCTGCGCTGGGTGTGTTTTGGGTTTGGTCGGGCCAAGTTGAAGTTCAACTGAGTTGGGCTGGCCCAGTTGATTCGACCAAGCCTAACTTGATTTTTTTTTATTTTAAAATTTCATTTTAATAAAACAAAAAAAAACATGTTTTCGTGTATACGACCGAATTTCAAGGTTTTTTTCAAGTATATCGTAACCATTTTATGATTATCCATTGGAATATGGCCAAAATATCAAAAAAATTAAAAAATTATTTTTGTTTTAACTATCTCGTGTAAAATTACATTGTAAAATACATCTGAAGTTACTAAAAAAGGGTTTTCTTTTATTGCGGTGTAAAATTACATTGTAAAGTACACCCACGGATAAAAAATTAGTTTTTTGAAAATGCAATGTAATATTTTTTTGTTAGTCTTTTAAATCCTAGTGAGGTAGAGATTCTCTCACGAAGAGAGATCTACGTCAACACAATAAAAAAATCAAACTTAGAAAAACAATTAAAAAACAATGCAGCTTGCTTTAGGTAAAGTGCACTAGGGGTGATGCATCTTCCGCTTGCACAATAAATCCCCTTAACCAAGACTCTCGCAGACCAATAGGTTCTTGGTGATTTTAATACTAGCTGGTGACTCCTGATAATTAGTTGTAATTTTACGACTATAAAACACACCTCCCATTTCACCGCGCATCGTTGTCTATCCCAATCAAGAGATTGCGAGGCACAAAACACAAAAAAATCATCGTTGTGACAATCATAAAGCCCTTGCAACAGTGTAACTTGACCTTTCTTCCTCTTATATGAGAGTTCATAAGTTTTTTTCTTCTTCTCTATATCTAAACAGGGAAGGAGATTCTTTTATTAATATTAATATTGATGTATGTGTTTTCTTACATAATATTAATGTAGATGTGAGTATCATGTGTCTATACAAGATGACCATATATTATTTTATGCGTAATATTAATATAATGAGATCAATTTTTACAATCAATATTAATATTGATTGATGTATAAATAACCTTTTTGCCCATCAAGAATATAGAAAGATGATTGTTATAGATTTTTATGTTGGATGCTTGGATCAAAAGAAATCTTATGCCCAAGGACTTTTGAGCCTTAAATTTTGACAACTTAAATTAGTTTAGACCTAACATGTACCATGTCTAAAAAAATTAGGTATTTTACCAAATTCAAGGGTTTGTAGATCTCGTACACAATCAAACCCATGAAAATTATATCTAACAATGTTTGAGTTTGAGGTTGGTGAAAAATAGTTTGGTGTATTTGATTATCATGTTTCTAACATTGAAGTTTGGTTGTAAAATGACCTTAAAGGACATAAATATTAAATACATAAACAAATATTTTTTTTTATAATTTTTTTAAGATTCTAATTATCATTTTTTAATAAATTATTCAAGATTTCAATTATTATTATTTTTATAAAATATTTAATATTTGAATTATTTATTTTTGTTTTTATAAATTTTTCAATGTTTCAATACCATTTTTTTATATTAACTATTCAAGATAAATATGTGCATACCTAAGCTTATCGATAAGAGCAACATTTCACTGAAAAACATAGAAGAACAAATGAAAACAACTCCATAAATGGGGACTTTGCAACCATTCTTGATTTCAAACTTGATCTCCACATCTTCTCAACCACTCATAAATCAATCAATGGTTATTGTTGAGAAATAGGAGCAACAACAATCTTTGTTGAGGTAATGGTGATAAATAGTGAGGGTGCATATCAGAAGGTTAATTTGGCATAAATATTTTAGCGGCAATTGTTTTATTTTTTCCTGTTGATGGTTGCTTTTTATGCAAATTAAAAGCTGGCAAAGCAACTTGATTTTTCTTTTTGCAAACCGTGGTGAGAAAGTATTTTTGTGTGGGTCCTATATCAACTATAGATGTGATTGTAAAATAACCAAATATAAAAACTACTATTTTTTTTTTTTTTTATCAAACCTTGATCTCGACCTCAATACCAATTGGGCACTTAATGTTAGTTTTTTTGTTAGACAATTTTATTTTTTTAGTGGGATTTAGAGATTTTCTAATAATTAAGTTAATGATTTTTTTTAGTGAAGAGTTAAAGTAAATAAGAATTAATTTTTAAATAGAAGAATATTTGTTCTTAGTTCATATGATAAATATTGAGAATATATTGTAAGAGATTGAAGATCATAAAGTACTTGGAACATTGCAACAGTGTAACTTGAACTTTCTTCCTTTTATTTGAGAGTTTATAAGTTTTTTTCTTCTTTTTATCTAAATGGGGAGGGAGATTCTTTTATTAATATTAATATTAATATTAATATTGATGTTTATGTTTTCTTATATGATATTAATATTAATGTTAGTACCAAGTGCCTATAAAAGATGACTGTATATTATTTAATGCTTAATATTAATATAATGAGATCAATTTTTATAATCAATACTAATATTAATTAATGTATAGATGACTTTTAATTATCTTTTTGCCCATCAAGAATATAGAAAGGTGATAGTTATAGATTTTCATGTTGGATGCTTAGGTCCAAAAAAATCTTAGGCCCACGGACTCTTGAGCCTTGAATATAGACAACTTGAATGAGTTTAGACCTAACATGTACCATGTCTAAAAAAATTAGGTATTTTACCAAATTCAAGGGTTTGTAGACCTTGTTCTCAATCAAACCCATGAAAATTGAATCTAACATTTTGCTAAAATTCATAGGTGCTTGGGTCTGGTATCTCTTCAACTCTCTTATAGATTTTGATTTCTTTAAGCTTTTATAACGGATCTTGTTTCCTAAACCCCTTCAATCATGGACCTTATAAATGGATGAATTTTAGTTGACACATCACCATCATCTCCTTCAATCGTCTCCTCAGTTTTCTACTACAAGCCATATAAAAAGATCACCTCAGGAATTAGGACGGTGGTGAGCAGGAGCATATTAATTAATATTCGGTAACTAAGAGGATGGAAGTCATGAGGGCAGGCAAGACAGCCAGCAATAAATACGATAGGCTCAGAGAGAGCTATTCAATTTTGAAAACTAACGCTCACATTAATGTGTTAAGCATATATTTCTGATCAGGTTTAACAAAGGATGAGTTGTAATTTGGTGGATGAGAAAAAAAAAAGCTGTGTTAGTATTTCTCATGTGCAAGAAAGAGATCCTTCTTCTCTACGAAAAATTATTTACCTTCATTTAAAAAAATAAAGAAAAGATTTGTGTTTTCAAGTCAATGGTCTAGCTATATATAATAGTTCATCTGAAGTGGGAAAGCAAAGAAGCCTTAAATTAAGCAGTCTTAATATTTGCTAAGAAGAATTGTTTCTTCTCCCGCAGTGGTGAGAGGTTCAACAACCACCTACCCTTTTTTACATGGCCAACAAACAATGTTTCATGTAACAATCAATTCATTTATCTGCTATCTGTAATTGTGTGTTTCACTCCCTCTCTCCAAGTAGTTTTAAGAAGGTAGAGAAGTAAGGCCCTCAGGATTTCATCAAGCGAGACACATTTTGGGAGTGGTCAACAAGTTAGGGCAACGTTGTTTCCACAACCATTTTCAAGAGCTCTAAATCAAGAAACCAAGACCAAGAAGAGGCATTTGTGCTTGGAATATTGACGTTCTCGTATCGGAGCAGATACTTTCCTTCGAATTTTCCATGCATAGATAGCCACTCATTATTCTTTCTTCTAAATGTCCTTGTATTTCTCTCTCTGGGGTCTAATCAACTATTTTAAGTCAGTAGTGACTCCTTTTCGTGAAATGGCAGTAATGGGAGAAACCATGACGGTTTTAAGGCTAATAGGCAGGGTTTTACATGATGCTTTGAGCTTCATTGTCTTCTCTTTTCTCGACATCCTTGATCTCATTCTATGTTTGGCATTCAAAGCTGTGGATTTCATCATCGAAGCTGAATGGAAACCTTGTTATTGTACCTCAGCTAAAGAAGCCATCACTAGTAGCGGCAAGATCTTGGTCTCTGAACAAGGTGAGTCCAAGATTGTTTGCCTTGCTTCTACCAAGTTAGGGTTAGAGGAGATCTCAGACACTCTTTACAGTCGTCCTTCATTAGTGTCTGAGATTTCAAAATCAACCATAAATGAGCTCAAGCGATTCAAGGTGGAGGATAAGTTCAGTAGTGTCACTGTACTATCGTCCGAGAAGAATATCAAGAAGGGAAATACGAGATCCACATTCACCGTTAACTCTACTATTGTTGGAATGCTTCGAGGGAAGATTGGAGGCCAGCAATCATATCACACATCAAGATGGTCTGATTGTGATTGCAAGTTTTGCACCACTTCTAGCAAGGAAACCCTCTTTGTTAGAGCTGAAGGTCCTAAAGGTAATTAGCTAAAACACATAAGTGTCTTATCGCTACACTAATTACTCATTTATCTACAATAATTATAATGTAACATAATTAATCAAGTTGAGATTAATTTTTGCTTGTAATGTTTGATCAGATAAGGCAAAAGAAGATGTCCTCTTCGTTCATGGATTCATTTCATCTTCAGCATTTTGGACGGAAACATTATTTCCAAACTTCTCAAATGCAGTTAAATCAACCCACCGATTGTTTGCCATTGATCTACTAGGGTTTGGGAGGAGCCCTAAGCCAGCTGACTCCCTGTACACGTTAAGAGAGCATTTGGACATGATTGAGCAATCCGTTCTTGAGCCATACAAAGTTAAGTCCTTCCACATTGTTGCTCATTCTTTAGGCTGTATTTTGGCCCTGGCCCTTGCCGTAAAACACCCTGGCTCGGTCAAGTCTCTGACCCTCCTCGCACCGGTAGGTCACTTTTTATTTTATTTTATTTCTAATGCTGTTCTGTAAATGTTTTTCATGAAACGAATCACAGAATCGCTCAAGATTTTTAAGGCATTAATCACTGATTGATCTGTGTGAATATGCATGGCAGCCATATTACAAGGTACCGAAAGGTGCACTAGCAGCACAACATGTCATGAAACAAGTGGCTCCAAGGCGTGTGTGGCCACTGATTACGTTTGGTGCATCAATTGCGTGCTGGTATGAGCACATCACCAGAGCAGTTTGCCTTGTCATATGCAAAAATCACAGGTTGTGGGAGTTTCTTACCAAACTAGTCACACAAAACAGGTAAGCTTTCATCAAACCCCTATCTCCTTAAAAACTGTCTCTAGAATTCAAGTGCCGGCCCTAGTAAAGTTCAAACAATATCTCATTTTGTCCGTAATAAATTTGCTGTCATGTTTTTGTGCTCAAATTCTTAACTACGTACCCACCAAACCTAATATCATATGATGTGGTCTTAATTTCCTTTATTTTTCTGCCAAAAACATATACAATATTTAATTATAAAGAAGGATCTCGCTACATTCCTTCACCTCCTCTAATCTAATCTCTCTAGAAAAAAACGTAGGGATCTCCGGACTTAAGCTACACGACAGATCCTAGTACTTTTGGACCTACCGTTTACACTTTAAAGTTATAGAAATTAATGAATAACAAGCCATTCGTTTACCTTAAACAAAGACGATGACCACCAACCCACATTCAAATACTTCTCCTTTTCTTTTTGGTTAAATTAATTGGGGGACAGAGCCCTAAAATCTCCCCGATCCATTTAATTACAGTGTCTATTTTGAGATATTGCTGCCTAGAAATACTGTTTCTTATAGTTTAATAATTAGAAAATAATACGTACAGCCGCTACTAACTGAAACAAATTTTATAAGACTTGAAGAATAGCAAATGATATTTTATTTTTTTAGTACTAAAATACTATTAGCTAGCTAGCAGTACATATAGATATTTTATATTATTTATATATACACATATAACTGTTGCTACTAAGTTCTCGAATAAGATCACGTCATTCATAAATGGCCTGAATCGGGGTTCCCCAGCCCCAATTATAAAGGGGGCCAGGGCGAACCACAAGACAATTGACAATTGTCAGACCAAATTGAAACAGCTGCTTTCCTATATTTATTGTTGAAATGAATAAAAGTCCACCGTACAAGTATACACGCAAGATTGAGTACCGGGAATACAGTTGTGGTTACATTTATTTTTTAAAATGATTTCTGATCAAAAATAAAATTATATCTTTTTTATTTTTTTTAAAATTACTTTTGATATCAGAATTAATTTAAAAATATCAAATTTTATTAATTTAAAATTAAAAAAAATTATTTTTTCAAAAATATTTAAAAAAAACTATCCCAAACATCATCTCATCAGAGGCTTAGCCCGTTACACCTAAGATAATTTTGACTGCTTTATGGCATCGGTAGGCTTTCCAAAGAGGGCGGACTTATATTGCTGGTGGAGGATTTGGTTTTAGTTTTAAAGTGTTTTTTATTGTTTTAAATTTATTTATATATTTTAAAATATCAAATAATTTAAAGCTAATTTTCTTAAAGAAAATAAAATAAAAAATATAAATGGATTGCAATAATAAACTGTCTTGATAGAGTAATTATACTTGTTAAAACGGTGAAATTGCAAATTTTGGTGATGATTTCTCGGAAAAAGCACAGGATAAAGACATTCTTGATCGAGGGGTTCTTTTGCCACACTCACAACGCTGCATGGCATACCCTACACAACATTATATGCGGCACCGGCAGCAAGCTTGATGGGTACTTGGACTCAGTCCGTGACCACCTCAAATGTGATGTCTATATCTTCCATGGCAGAAATGATGAGCTTATCCCAGTTGAATGCAGCTACAATTTTCAACAGAAAGTTCCTCGTGCCCGAGTTAAGGTGATCGACAATGAAGATCATATCACCATTGTTGTTAATAGACAACAGGTCTTTGCTAGGGAGCTCGAAGAAATCTGGAGGGGAGGAGACCATGTGGTCAATTAAGACCCTCTTCTTTTCTCAAGCTCAATCAAAGTCGCCACATAAATATAATTTCCTGTCAAGAACGGGACTGACAGGTTTCACATTTACTGCTACTTCAAGCTTGAAGTCTCTCAGCTGGCGTGAGAATGCTTGATAAGATGCAGGAAAGTGAATTAAATATCTCTTTACAGCAAATTAATTTTGTTGTTGCAAGTTGCTTGGTAAAGTTCACATATTATTAGTCCTACAACTGAATAAATCTATTTGCTCTACCTACTATGCTTTTTAGCTGGTAAGAAGCTAGAAGAAAATAAAGAATGTCTGTCTTGGATTCTTGTGCTCGTAGACTACTTAAATTCTTTCAAATTTTTAGCATACTAAAGTACTGGAGAAGCTTGTATTGCTTTTCCAGCTTCTGCGCTCATCGATTTCATTCATGAATTAGCAGTTAGTACCAGACAGAATCATCACCTACAGAAAGACTAGAAAGACCAGAAGAGAAAAGGCACTCGGGATAATGATAACTAATACGATGACTATTGGATATTTATATAATTATTATTTTTAAAAATTGTAAAATTAGTTGAGATACGTTGAAGTTAACCTGAAATCCATGTTAATAATATTAAGGAAAAAGACAGCAAACCTCATAAATTGTGACACCTGTATAATAATCTTAGCCCAGAAAAGGCTAAAAGTATTACAGACGACTAAAACAGAGAAGCAGTTCTTCACCGAAGACTTGATTGTTAGAGATGAATGCATGGTCGATGCTCTTACATGAGACACCAAACACATTCACCCACTCACTACTAACCAATTAAATAATTGATACGTGCACTTGTCCACATGAACTATTTATTATACAGGTAGATGTCTTACCAATCCCCTGGAAACCTTCATGACCTCTTGTTTGTCGTTACAAGTGTCATGATTTTGAACCAAGAAACCGACTCCTTACTGCTCAAGTCTTTGAGCAACTGTAATTAGGGTTAGCCAACTCTGACTGTAGACTTTTCAAATGTGATCAGACCCCAGTTGATGTTTCTGTGTAAGGTAGTGATATAATAACGAGTCATAAGCTCCGCATTATAATTTTTATTCGATTATAATTTTGATTAGTAATGTGACTATATATTATCTCGTGTGTTATAATATTTTTTTTTGAATAAAAATATTAGCAGTTCTCACGCTCATAAAATAGTCAAGCCCAACTTTTATATAGTTTTTATACCATTTTATATTTATACAGCTGGGTATCAGTTTTTTTTTTTTTAATAGAGATTAAAATTGATTTTTTTTAATCTTGAAACTAAAATCGAAAGGTAATATTTTCTTTAACTATATAATATATTTTATTTTTTAAAATAAATTTTAATTATTTCTATTTTTTGAGACATCTCTTTTCTATAAAGAAGGAGGTATAGAAATTGATTTCATTTTTTTTCCAGAGACAGAGATTGATTGGCTCCGCTATCAAATATCAAATAGATGGCTATCAAAATATGCAATTATTACACATAAATGAAAATAAGGAGCACATGAGGGGAGGGCTTCAATGTACATGGGCCTCAACTTATCCTTGGTTAAAGCCTTAATTAATCAGGAAAGGATTGGGCCTGGACTTTCACTCCCTCTTAAATGATAGAAAATTTATCTGATGAAAAAGCAATTCTCACAGCTGCTGAAATAGTGATCCGAAGTAGCTGTGAGCTTTGCTTTTCCAGCAGAGAAGCTTTCCCCTGCACAAATCATGCTTCCGCAAATCATTATCCTACTTCACAACCTTCAGCTCCACAATAATTGCTAGACAAAACATATTTCATAACCCAAATTTATTTTCTTAACATATTTTTGAAAATATTTCCTTAAAAAAAATATGAATTCAAATGAAAAGCAAGAAAGAAAATAAAGTCCAAATCCTCATTTTCAAAATAACAGTAAATTGAGAGATCAAGAGAGATACAGAAGGAGTTTAAAATGATTTTTTTCAAAAAAAAAATAAAAATTTAAAGGTTTGAAAATTAAAAATAAGTTTAAATGTTAGAGAATATAAGATTTTTAAAGTTTAAAAAATCTAAAATAAATACTATAAATAGAGCCAGGTTCAGGGATGGGAGAGAAAACCCTTTCGTCGCGAACGCCAACCACCATAGTTACACAAGTCACACCTATCATGTTAGTGGTAACAGCAAAAAGACCGGCAGAACACGGATTCATGGCTCGTGTTATCTAAAATCAAAATTCCGGTCAGGGCCCACCGTGAGGGTGTTAGAACATGAAGAGCTTGCTTGTACTCGCAGTATTGGTTGTTTTTTTTTAAATAATCTGGAACTGGTCGCATGCGATGGTACCCACATGGAAACCTCAAAAAAGACTCCCTCTCCTCGAGCTCTACAGCAAAAACAGCTCGTATTAACTAATCGTACAATCCAGACTCAGAAAAATAATTGTCCTCACATTGGAGAAATACTTTTTCTTAATTTATTGATTTTATATTACCTGTATTGGGGCCCAGAAAGTATAATCGAAAGAGAGGAGATATCTAATTATATTATGGGACTGTTGGGCAACCGCTTTTAATTTTTATTTTATTTTAATATACTAATACTATATATATATTATTTTAATGCATTCTAAATAAATAAAAAATACTCTAATTGTTCTTACAGCATTCTTAAACAGAATGGAGCCTTGCTTTTTTTTTTTTTTTCCTCTTGATATAATAATTGACTATTACTTTGGAGATATATAAATTCACGCAAGAATCCCTTCCAGCCACCCAATCGTCAGTTATCACTAATTGGCAGTACAATCACGTGATGAACTCGGCATCTAGATAAAATGAACTGATCCTCCCAGCACACTCTTTGGGACCAAATCCAGTATTGTCAATGCTTAACTTTTGATTTTCATGTACAATTATTTAGAGCATCTTTGTTTTTTTCAATAAAATTATTTTAATTTTGTTTTTATTACTCTTCATTATTTTTTTAGTGTAATTTCAAATTTTGATATGCTAATGTTAAAAAATAAAAAATATATTATTTTCAGAAATGGAAAAAGTAATATATTTTTCTCTGTTTTAAATTAGTATATTTTCAAATTATTTTAATATTCTAATGTTAAAAATATTTTGTTAGAAAAAAAATATTAATTTAATTTATTTTTAAATAAAAAAATGTCCCATCAGACTTGGTTTTCAATTTTTAATCACGTGCTATATCTTCCCAGCAAAGTTCTTGCCATGTCCGGTCTCTCTCTCTCTAAACGACGAGGACAACACTACATGCATAACACGTGGGCAAAAGCAGAGGGTAAAAAAGAATTCTAAGAAGCACCTTTGCCTTGAAATCTAAAAAGTCTTATTTGGTCTAATTTGACGATGCGTACAATCGTGATTGATGTTTTTCTATACATGGCTTCGAGAGTGAATCTTGAGCTAAGCCGTTTTCATTTTTTGTATGCATTAGTTACAAAATCTACAACTTCACCCTCAGAATCCTAGTTACTTACCAACTTCATCCGAGGTACGGTCCTGTTTCGACCATTTCCATTATATATCCACATAAATATTAGTATCTCAACTCAAGCTTGTTGAATAGGAGGATGACTTGCAGAACCAGAGTTAGTTTTAAGCGAGAAGTTTATACTAGAAAGTGCACTGTTCAATGAAAATCTGACCACAACATGAAAGCTTGATTTCTTTTGACATGATAACAAGTTAAACAACAATGGATACAGTTTGAATAATTAGATTTAATGAATGAATTGAAATTCAAGTTTACAAATATAGAAGTTCCTCGGATGAGATTATCTTTGTTTGAAAGGAGTCGGGTTTTAACAAATAGGAAGTTCAAGGTTATTTTATATTTCTATCTATATATATAAGTAATTATTTTTTTCTAATATTTAACTCTGTTAGTTTTTCTTTAGTTCTATTAAGCTTATTATTTTATGCAATTTAAGTGTAAGGAAAACTTTTAATGGGATGAGGCTAACAATAGCATAACCAAATCAGGTAAGATTGAATTCAAATTGTGATATTTTTGAAAAAAATATGAAATATAAAAAGACATAACAACTTGTAGATAGTCGAGTCGAAAAGTTCATAGTAAATAAATTTTGAATGTATTTTTAGTTGTTTTTTATATATATTTTAATGATTCTTTCTCTCTAATAACCATATAACCATAAATCAGTTGATTATATGAGAGATACGAGGATGATCCTTCAACTTATCTAGATTTATTAGTTGGAGGTTGAGTCTACCAATAAACCCAATAGAAATCATAATATTTATGGCATCTCCAACATTATAAACAATGATATACGAGCGAGTTGTAGTGTCTTAATTGTTAAGACCTCATGATCTGGATCTTGTCAGCAATCACCAATCACCCAAGAACATGTTCAAGCTAAGACCTAGGTTTCGCATGATTGAAATTAGGGATATATTAAATATTGACAAGTAACTTTTAAAAACTCTCACCAATACATATGTTCCACATCGATGTTTTCATGGTTCCAGTGAAAGTTAGTTTTTGTCTTTTCTTTCAACTTTTGTTACCTAGATAGATAAATTGTATTTAAAAATAATTTTTAAATCATTGATTTTTTTTATAATTTAATTCTGTTGAAATTTAACCTTTTTTTTTTATTTTAATTCTATTGTAATATTTTTAATTGTATTTCTTTTTTAAAATAATAACATATAATACCAACAGAATCACATTCTGTTTATTCTGTCATGACGTACATATAAATGTAATTCTTTGTAGAATTAACTCTAAATATCAAAATAATAAAAACCACAGCCATAATTTGTAATTTTTAAAAAAGGATGATATTGCTATTTTATATATTTATATACCTGATTTGGTCACATTTAAATTTAAGTTTGATGGAATCCTTAAAGAACTAGTTGAGTTGAATATGTTTAGCTAGTCGAAATAGCAACCTGGTCGAGTAATAAGGTCCTGAATTCTGCATATCAATCGAACTAATCGAATCAAACCAAGTATTACAGCTATGCCCTTGATAAGGGCACCGTCCACAGCCCACGGGACAAAATGATTTCTAGCTGGAAAAGAAATAGACGGCAGCAATATTTTCCATGTCAAAACAGCTCCACCTTCTTGACCGATACCTTACCCCTATCAATTGCTCCGTGTGAAATGAAACAATTAAGACATGAAATACATGGAGGAGGAGAACAAATCAAGCAAAAACAAATTATCTGTGAATGTTGCAAGAACGTCGAGTTCATGGAATTTAGGACCATTGCCGATCAACTTTGCAGAGCAAAGCTCTTCATTTTCCACACAACTAGGTATCATCCTGGCTAATTTATGGTTTTTCCGACGAGAGTTTTGCTAAGGAAAGAAAAACAAAATAAAAATTAACGGGACTCTGAAAACATTTTGAAAATATAAGGTCAAACTTAATTAATTTCAAACCAACGGGTACACGCCTTGATGTAAGGTCAATATTCAAATGCTCGTTACTGTTTAGAGTGTGCAGATGATCATCATGCAGGTAGATTAGCAGAAATAATATAATCCACAGCACAATCTTACCCGATCCCTTCTCGTGCTTGCATTTCCATTTTTTCCATATCCATTTTAGAGTTTTCTATCTTTCCATTTAAAAAAAAAAATAGAATTTGCTTAAAGTCGAAGGCTAGCCAAATTTAAGACTAGTTGGTATTAATTAGTCAAAAAAAGAGAGTTAGTTGTCGGTCTACTTTTAAAATGATATCAATTTCTTAAATCTTAATCTTAGATAATAAGTTTCCTTTATGTGCATTTTTTTTAAAATAATATAAATCATGTTCTGGGATCTCATCTATAAACTTAAGTTTTTAAACGGGATGGTTTCTTCACATAATATCAGAACCTTGTTAACTCAGCGGTCACAAGTTCGAATCTTATCACCCCTATTTTATTTGATAAAAATCAATAATAAAATAATGTGAGTCTATGCAAGTTTTAAGTTCAAAAGACTTTCACTTGAGAGTGTATGTTAGAGAATAATATAAATCATATTCTGAGATTTTATTTATAAGCTTAAGATTTGAGGTAACATATTAATCCATTTCATTTTTGATGAAGAGAATTCTATTAATTATATTGAGGTTGATTTTAAATCTAGCTGTACAAATCTTTCACAATTTTAGTCTAATAAAATCCTATCTTTGTTATATATATAAAAAAAAAACAGCCAAAAACCAGAGAGTATTAGTTTTGTAATTAACTCTTAACCAAATAATGCATGGTCCTATAAATCGAGAGACACAAAATTAAGTTATCCCCAAATTCCCAAGTCATTCAATCAGAACGTCCGATCTCTCTTTTCAACCCCTATTTTGAGAGCAATTTCTCTTCTTTCTTGTTCAGTTGATCATCTCATTATTACTGAGGAGGAGAAAGAATGTAGGCAAAAAATAAAACATTATACATTAATTATGTGAAAATAAAAGATGATGATCAAAACATTAATTAACGTCCATGAAGAACAACTTAGGTCAATTGACCTAGTCCTCTCAATCTCTTAAAAGATGCATGATTAAATCACTAAAAAACTTGGAAACATTTAATCGCTAGAGTGATAGCTCTAGGTTTTTACGGACCATAACTCTAGCATGAGAGGAAATTCTCTAACATATGAACATAACTTAATGAAGCATCCATGTGAGCTAAATGTTAAGATTCAACAATTGATAAAAAGTAATTTTCATAAGATGAGTACTTCCAAAGCACATCAAGGGGGGGGATTAACAAGGACTAGAAAGATGGAGCAAGCAATTTATGTGCGTCCCTCTTCAGAAATTAAACTTACAACATAATCTAACTTATCACACAAGTGGGATAATGCAAAGGAACAAAGCAACTTAATTCAAGTTCATATGCTAATATCATTTTATGCTCCTCGCGATAGGAACTTCACCTTGGAGCTTGCTTGATTTCGATGAAGAAATTGAACCCTATCTCTTACATCTTGGTGCGCCAACTCATCATTGTTAAGCTGGTCTAGTTCTGCATTCTTTGAAAAATAGCAGCCCTCATCGACTCTTCAGTTACCAATCTGTCAACAATTCTTATTACAACATCTTGAAGAAGCAGCTCCTCGACCCTAGTCACGCTCAAATGATGAACTGGAAATTCTAGATCTCTAAGTGCATCCATCAATCTTGCAGCAGGATAATTGATATCCGGGGACTGTACTCGGATCAGACCTTCCGATCCCAAAATCTTCACATCCACTTCCATTGAATTATTGGAGATATAATTTGGTGGAGACCTTATGCAATTCACCATGGTACTGGTATTGGTGCTTTGATTGTCATAAATGTTTGTGCAGCTAGAGATTTTTGATTTCTTGGATACCACCTGTAGATTTGCTTCCAATTCTTTAACTTTGCTCTTGAGTTCTTTGATATAAGTGACTGCATCAGCAAGCAAAGAAGCTCTGTCCATTTTCGACACATTCGGAACCACAGATCGAAGAGTGTAGAATCGGTGATTAAGCCTCTCTCTTCGCTGCCTTTCTGCTTCCACATGATTTAGAGGTGATTCCTTTCCACTTGGCTTTCTTCCTCTCTTTTTGAACCCGATATGATACTCTGGGAATCTAACATCTGAATCAGACCGCCCCGAGTCAGAAGATGATCGGCCTCGGCCGAAGACCCCTTTTTGTGTATCACTTTCTTTTATATTCTCTAGAGAAGAAGTTCTCTCCGTTTGAGGACTTGAAAACAATCCAATATCAAGGAAATTAGAAACATTACAGTTTGGAATTTGAGGTTGAGATTCATGGTTGGACTGCTTTGGAACCGAGTTTACGTTGATGTCTGCACCAAAAATTGATCTGGCCAGTTGCACTAGGCTCCAATCTTCGCTGATCAAAACTGGGGAACCCACTTCAAGAACCCCAGATGGAGTTGAAACACAGACTAGAGTCTGAATTCCATGCATCCGAGCTTCTGTAACTCTTTCGCATTCGTAAAACTGTAGTTCGTGATCACCTGCCAACCAAATAGAAGCACCGGAGATAAATGCTCTGCCAAGAATTCCATCTCCATCTCCAACGGCAAATGCTCGTGTTACCGATACTGTGTAGTACCATTCAGCAACATCACCACCAACCAATCTATCCATGTCCATATCCTCATTGAAAAGAGACTTTGTTTCGAGATTGAACCCGAATTTGGGATGGTTTTGCTTGTTGCTATCCTTGGTTGCGTACTTTTTATTGCCGCGGAAATGACCATCACCCCATGATAAAACAGGGCGGCCACTAGTATCCTTTGATGCCTGCCAGAAGATTGAGTAAACCCACCCTTCCGGCCGGCTATGAAGGAAGAGTTGCAGGCGCTGCTGAAGCGTTGAAGAGGTTTCCTGAGCAAATGAGATGAGTGAAGAGGAGGAGGAGGGGGACAGTATCTCTTCCATTGATTAATTTCCTTTCTTTGGGTTTTTTTTTTTTGGCTCCTCTGGTCTACTTCACTGTGGTTGATAAGAGCGTGAGAGTGGTGGAAATTGTAGAGAGCCAAAACTTAATCAATCGTGAATGAAAAAGAAGTAGGAGGCTATATATGTTCAAGAGATTTCTGCTTATAAATAGACTTCCATCCAAGCACTGTCTGCGGTCATGTACTGCTTTCACTGTTTGCCACCATTATCACGGGAGTTTCTTACAAATATGATGACACCCACCATTTGTTAAAACATATGTACAGGCTACATTGAATGTTGTCCCATCGATTGTATAATGATTTTGATTAAGATTTCTGTTGACTTTCGAGGGCCATTAATTCTGTTCATGATTTATGCCTTTCCGATGTAACTTGTATTTGCACTTATTGGGACAATACTAAGAACTTTGTTTTGATTAGGGTGAAGACCCATGACTTGATTTTGTTTTTAATCAGAAAAATATATAATATATATATCAGCTAATTAGTTGCAGCACATCTGGTATTATTAAATTAAAATATTAAAAAAAAAAACTAAAAGATTAGGAGGTTTTACTTTACTTCTCCTTTATAAAGTATTAGTCATTGTAATAGTAATAGTTCTTCTTCTTCTATCGATGCTTCTTTTAAAAAAAAAACTTCAATATTAAATTTTTTAGTAGTTTATTTTACTCTAATAGTACAAGTTAATCTGATTGATTAGAAGTTTTTTTCTAAATTATTTTCTTAATTCTATCATTTAATATTAAATTGATTGGGAATTAAATTTTTTAATTTTATTTTCCTATTAACTTATTTCATTCTCATGACCAAAGAATAATGCTTAGCAGGTTGACCCAAATTTACCCAAGTCATTTTTCATGTTATTTTTTTATTTTTATTTTTTCAGTTTTATCATTTATCATTGACTTGGTTGGAAATTAAACTTATTTTATTTAATTTTTCTGAAAGGTTAGCTTGGTCTCATGGTTTGGATTATAAGCCCTTCAACATTGAATTTGTTTTTTTGTTAGGTTATCTACGTCTCATGACCTTGGTCTCAAGTTTACCATGTTAGCTTAACTGATTTTTCTTCTTTTTCTTTTAATTAACTTTTCTCACTTTCTAATTTGATCATTTAATATTATATTTGATTAAAAAATATACTTTATTATTTGTTTCAGTTTTTTTATTAGGTTATCATAACCTCGTTGTTGCTACCAAAAATAGTGTTTAACAAGTTAAATTTGGGTTGCTTTGACTAATTTTTTGTGTAATTTTTTAATAAAATTCTTATGAATTTTATCATTAAACATTGGGTATGAAAGGATCAATTTGGAATTAAACTTCATAATTGATTTTAATTTGCTCTTTATATGATTATCTCAATCTTTTGACTAGAGGTATGGACTTAACAAATTAACTAGGGTGAAATCATATCATTTTGTTTCTTCAATGAGTTTATTCGGTTTTATAACTTGGATCATGATTTTAACAAATTGGCTTAGGTTGTTTTTATATCTTTTTAATTGATATACTTTTTTAATCACATCATTCAATAATAGGTTGATTGATATTTGTGAATTCAAATTCATTTTTTTTTCATTTGCTTTTTATAAGGTTTTATAACTTGTCACACGTTTGATGCATTAACTCAAATCATTTTTGTTAGTCTTTATTATTTATTTTTTCAATTTCATCATTCAACATGAGGTTAATTAAAAATTAAATTTCATAATTTATTTTAATTTATTTCGTATAAGATTGTCATATTCTCATAACCTGGATCATGAATTTAATATGTTAATTAAAGTTGACTCGAATCAATCTAATATATTATTATCTTTATATTAAAAACATATTTCATCTTGAAATTTTCTTATTCAAATTATAATTTTTCCCGTTGTTCATATTACTTTTAAACACACAAAGTCAACCCCCATGTAGTTTTTCTTTACTAAAAAAACCATTAATAACATCCACATATTTTTTTAGATAAATAAAACCTGACCTACAAAAGGTCAATGAACCAAGCTATTATTCAGAAGGTTTAGAATTCATTGGTTAAAGAAAGAAAACAAAAGAGAAATATAATATAATACAGTTATTCCAATGGGGCTCTAGCTTTAGCAATAGCAAGATATTTATGAGGAGACGTAGCGAGGTCAAATCTACAAATGAAAGTCAATCTTGGTTCCTAATCACACATATAAATTTTAATCTGGGCAGAATGGTCGGTTTACTAAATTCATCCTGGTCCCAAGTCAATTCTTCACATTCTTGTAATTGAACTATAGACATCTTGACAATTAGCATCAAATATTAAAACTTATACAGTGCCTAGCTTGAAACAAAATTTAATAGATAGGAAAATTATTTTCTGTAGCCAATCATGAACAGTATGGGACTAGGTTGAGCTTATGTGATCAGTTCGCCCACTAACACATTTTAATGCAAATACTATAGAAATCTATTTGAATTTGGTCCTAGCAAGTAACGAATTAACATGCATAAGCTTAAGCTTTGATCAATTAAGATATATTGTTTACTTATGACATTACTTTACAGCCTGTAGAATGTTTATTTCGCTAAAATTCAAAGCAAAGATTCTCAGATTCGGACATCTAGATCGCAGGTGTAACTTGTGGAAGTGGCAATTGACTTCTATTTATCAAAAGGGTAGATAGTTTAGGGTTAATCTCACCCCTCGAAGACAACTCCAGCATATCCAACGCATATAGTTTCAACGAGGATATATACATAGGTACATGGATAATTACAATGTCATAATTAATGAAAGCCTAATATTTCAAAGCAGTTTGATTAACATGGTGTTGAAAGTAAAGCTCCTTCAGCGTCACGGAATATTTATTTTTTCTTAATTTGGCAGCTGATTGTTGGCATGCTGTAAAGATCCATGGCGTCACCGAACACATCACCATTTTTCTTAATTTCAATCCGCATGCTATGCCCTACGAATGGAAAAATATGCTGGTTCCATTTTCTCTGAATATTGGTGGTTCTTCTTGTGTACACCATGGCGCATGAAACACGCCCTAGAGTTGATTTTTCTTTTTTTGCTTTATTGAGGCGAGGACGATCTTATGCATGCATCTGCTTTCACACACAGCTGATCAGTGGATCCCGCATATTGTAGCTATCAAGGTGATGAAAGAGCCTCTTTACACGTTACAAGTCTCTCTGAGAAACTGATTATTGGATGCAGCAGTCAAAGTGATCGTACAATGGAGAATTAGCCCGCCAAGAACCTGGAAAAATAAAACGAGAAAGAGAAAGAAAATAGCTTCTTTTTCATTGGTGTTTTGAATCCTAAGAAAATGAGTCTATTGTCGTGAAGATCATGGTTCTCTTGTCTTCATGCCTCTTGGTAAACGGTTTGCCCAGATGAATTTATAGAGTGTTTGAGAGTATGGTTAATGTTTTTTTTTAAATGTTTTTTATTTAAAATATATTAAAATAATATAGTTTTATATTTTAAAAATTATTTTTAGCATAAACGCATGAAATAATAAAAAAATTCAATTTTTTAAAATAAAATATAAAAATATTTTTAAAATACAGGATAAACACTTAGTGTATAATTTTCAATTGTGTAAACAGTAAAATTCTGATTCCAGATATAATTTTATTATTTTAATAGGATTGAAGTGAATAGCCTCCAACAACCATATAAATGCCACCCGGTTTGCCACTTGAATGAGGTCAAATGATTTCTTGCTTGATATCATTGCGATGTTTCTTTCTACTTTCTGTTTTTTTTTTCTCCATTTTTTATATGAATTAATATATACAAAAAATAGCATTATTAAATTCAAGTTTGACAAGATAATCTTATTATTTTACCAGTATAGACCGATTGACGCTAAAGATCGGATCTGGATTTGGAAAACTCATTCAATTGGACGAGCAAATCACTTTTCATTTATTTTTATTAGTTTTATTAAAATAAAATAAAAACTAATATATGAAAATGTTAAGTCTTTAGTGCATTGCTTATAGTGAAACTCCACACTGTAAATGCACAAGATGCGTAATTACATGTATTTCTAGGAATATATCCCGGGCTCAGTCCTCCTCGATGTAAATCTCTAGAAACGTATCATCATTCCTCATAAAAACCCGCATTTTCTTATCCCCTCGAGAGTTATAGAATCAATGAAATCTCTAAAATATGTTTTTTTAATGGTGCTCCTCTCAAACTCTGATTGAGCTTCTATATATATATATATAACAAAAAAAAATATTTTTTAAAATTAAAATGCTAAATTATAGAGAAATAAACCAGGGTTTCTCAAACAGTATAAAAGGTTGATAATCTAGACTTACTTGGCATTGTGTTTTAAAAGTATTTTGTTTAAAAAAAATAATATTTTTATATCATTTCATGTATTAATATCAAAAAAAAATTTTAAAAAATATCATTATAATATATTATATACTTTTAAAAACAAAACCAAAGAAAATACAAACATAAGAAAAGGCTGCCACATCACACGTTAAAAAACGACATGTCGCACGTTCAGAAGAGAATATGAGTTGTTTTTATATTATTTTAATATATTTTTAAATAAAAATTATTTTAAAAAATAATACTCTGAAACAAACATTTAAATAAAAAATCTATGAGTAAATGACAACTGAGTATGGGTTTAGTGAAGTTAGAGTATAGTCACAAAACATCTAAAACATATACAAGTGATCGGGACGTGGGGTACGTGAATTATTTATTTAAGCCCTATGTAATGCCTATTTTAATATTTTTGTGGCATTCTAATTATAAAATCTCATTCAAATAAAAAATCACCATGAAAAAAATACATTGTTATCTAAAAAAAATATTATATTTATAACAAAAATTAAATTTATGACACCAACTAAGTATAAAAATAAAACTAAAATCATTTTAATGCATCACATTGCAAAAAAATAGTCTTGCCAGTAATAAGCATTTCATCAACACATATTAGCATGTACATCCTCACTCCCTTCTCCTGGTAAATAAATAATGAGAAGTTTTGGAAACCATAAATCCATCGGACAGTAAAAAAAAATTAGATAAGCTCTCAAAAACGAGCTCTAGAAGTTTTATTTTTGCTCATAAAGAGATTTTGCATTTTATATTGTATTTTAAAAATATTTTTAAATAAATAGATTATAATTTTTGAATGTTTTTAAATTATTTTGATGAATTAATATTAAAAATATTTTAAAAAAATATCATTTAAAGAAAAAAAAATTCAATACTTGTGACTCCTTGTACTTCTTGGCTTGTAACATCTTTTATTATCTCAGGTCCCAAGGGGTGTGACGTAGTGATAAAGAGCTTAAAATCTGCATAGTAAGTTTTGAGTTCGAGTTAAGATGTGTATCTTTTTATAAAAATCTGGGACAACTAGAGTTTTATTTACTCGCCTGAACCTATAAAATATAATTTTAGAGAAGTAAGATTTTTTCTAATATAAAAAAAAAAACCTCTATTGCCTTAGACTGCGATACTACTGATTCGAAATGTCAAGGGCCAAAAACGTACGTATAATCGTAGGCTTGATTATTGCTGGGATTTAAAGAGTCACCTTGTGAATGAGAAATGAAATTGTGGTGCTGTTGCAAGAGGGGCTGCGGATGATATTTTGTATGAGAAGGCACTGCGAGACAATGAATAATACGGCTCTAGCGGCCGTCCAGGGAACAGACTTGCTAGCATCTGGGCGTGACAGTGCCATGAAACTCACAGCCTTGCCTTGCAAGAGCAGCCCCCTTACTCAAATCCTTCACAAAGACATGAAAGGGATGAAATTCAAGAAACTAGTGGTTATCTCTTAAGAATTACTTAGTTTTAATAATTATTAATCTTAAAATCTTACTAGTTAATTTTAAAAAATAGTTTTTTATTCAATAATGATACACTTGTGGATGTGTAAAACAAACAATTTATGAGAAAACTTGTCCTCGAAAATATATTTTAAAGGAATTGAGGGTTAAAAAAATAATTTTTCATCAAATTACACTGATACAATCGCTTGTACATCTATGAATGTACAACATTTATGCATATTTCTATATGGATAGTTAAGCTTGATATGATGAATACATGACAATACATTTTCCTTAGTTATGGTCTAGATGAGTTTGACTATAGATCATATGATTTAGTTAATAAGAGACTAATAAAAATCCAATACATTGTGTATGATAAAGATCAAACTATGAAAGATAGAGAAAACATTGTTTCGGCACACTACAGTCTACTTAACTTAGATGCAATTTCATTAATTGATTTGCTAACAAAGATTAAACATAATGTTTAAGATAACCAATAAGGTCCAAATGATGCAGATGCTCCCTTATAAGACAAGATAAATGACGAGACTACTAATTAGTTGCTAGCCCTAGATGTTCCACTTAAAAAGTCTACCAAATACTAACATTTTTCCACTTGGTTTTCTATGCACGAGCATGTGTTGATGAATAATAGGGGAGAGCCCAAGTGCTGTTGAGGTCATGAAAGAATAAACATGAAATAGAATGGCTGATGGCGTGTAAAATAAGATGTTGGTGAAGTAAACTAAAGGTAAAAGAGCTTAATTTGAAGGACAAATAGGTTTACTAGGCAAAACAAACAAGGAGAAAGCACTTCACAACCACGATACAAAGTTGAACTTATTTTTAAGGGATTCAACCAAGGAAAAGATATTGGTTTCGATGTCTTCTGGTAGTGTGACTCTTGGCTAACAGCTAGCCTGGAGGTTAATTAAACAAATGGATATAAATACTTGTTAGCTAAAAAGAGTTTATATGATCTAAAGTAAGCACTTAAACAATAATATAACAAATTTGAGATCATACTAAGAGAACAATTTAAAAAAATATATATGTATTTTTTGATAATCAGGGTGTCCAGGCCAGCTTACACACATCACAATTAATCACCGAGTCCACTAAATATCATGCAAGTTCAGTGGACAAGTAAGACACCACAGGAGTCACAAACGTACAGAGAGGACTCGAACCCCTAGCTTAGTGGAAAGGAACAAAGTCTTTTTTTCCATTGAGCCAAGTCCTCAAGTGTAAAAAAAAAACCTCTAGAAGTTTGGTGATGATAACTTTGTTTTATCTCATTATTCTGTATTGATGACATGTTCATTATTGAAAATTATCCTTCAAGAACTCTAGACTCTGAAAAGAAGTTAACCCAGCCCCTCACTATCCAGGACTTAAAGCTAATAAAACAAATTCCTGGTTTTAGGATTTATCAAAAGAGAAGAGGTTTCATATATCATAAGAGCAGTATTTATTGAAAAAGTTTTACATAGTTTGAGGGCTAGAGTTTAATCTCACTAAAATCTCAGCGGACTACATTCAATTAACACTTCCATTAGGACATCTCGAATCCTTTATTATTATTATTATCATTGACTGACCCATGAATCTCCCGACTTGAAAGTTTAAACCTGCATGCACTTCGGGCCTTGTCTTATTTGGCATAAATCACTAATAAGGTTGTTTCATGAATTCTTCTGGTGAAGACCTTGTCAATATCACCTCAAACAAGGAAAAAATAGACAAGGGAGATGAATGATTGAGCGATGCGAAGAGCCGGGATAATCAATATCCTGTGGCATTTTGCATGGGTTCATTAACATGGCTTAGCTAGGTTGTCATTACCAATCAAATGATGGGGCTTGAGAAACAATTACAGATTCTCACATGATCAACGTGGGCTGCTAGCTAGGCGTGCTAAAATACAGCGAAAGTTCACTTTCCTTGCACCATGTTAGTTACCCGGCTTATCACACTTGTTTGGCATTCCATGCCACACTATACACCATTTATTTACCAATAAATGGCTACCACTATGTTGACAACGATTTCGTACCTTTTTCGTGTTTTCAAGGCCTTTTCGAGAGATTAAAAAAAAAAGGATACAAAACCTTTTCAGTGCATGTTAACATCCTGTCAGCAGTTGATTATATGTTTGGAAGTTACTCTCCGATCCAAGCTGATAGCCAGATACATTCAAGCATTTCAGGGACATCAAAACATGGTGGTAAAGTTCATGCATCCTAAATAGGTGTCTGAATCGAGAAGGAGCTTTCGGTGTGTCCTGTAAAGGGGGCCAGCGCTGTCTTTCTTTGTTTGTGTGTTGAATCATGAGAATACATTAACTAGGAAAGGAAGGAACCCTGTCAGCTTAAACTGGTTGGTTTGTCTCTGTCGCATGATATTTTGATAATTGAAATTACGTACTCAAGATATCTGATATTTTTTTGTGATTGATTATTCAAAAAATGAGGTTGCAGGAAAACATTTGATTAAATTTGAACACCTGGTAAATTAAATTTTCTTCAGCTTCTGAATTCAATAATTTACAGAGTTTATTAATTAAATGATCACAATCACAAATTTAAATATCATTATTTTCATTCTCCCTTCTAGTTAAAATGAATTTAAAGCACAACATAACGACAAATTGTGAAATAATCTCTTGGAAATTGAGGGAGTACATGGAAGAAAGAATCTCTTGGAAATTGTAAAAGACGATAAAAGAAAACGACAAGTTGGTGAGTCCTTTACTTAAAATCCGGCGATCATGTTTTTGGGGCAACGATTGTCAAAGGATAATTAATATAGATGATCACCTTTACCAACTTTATATCATGCATTAAAGCAGGATTAAGACAATTAACTGGTCATCATAGCAAGATGATTTTAATCACAAACACTAAAATATGGTCTAAAATGCGAGACACGGTTATATATATATATATATATATATATATATATAAAAGAGAGAGAGATTTTACTATTTAAAATAAGCAATGATAATGTATATATATATATATATATATATATATATATAAAAGAGAGAGAGATTTTACTATTTAAAATAAGCAATGATAATGGCTTAAAATAAATAAATAAATAAATCCAACCATAATCTCAGACGCCCAGGGTCTGGACCGTCCCAGCACAGAGAAAAACTTCAGCATCTGGGGTGGTGTTTGAAATGCTGGAAAGGATAAGAGGAAGCAGAGCTGAGGAACCTGAACTGCGAGAAATGACTCCAGCCACGACAGAATAGGTTTTAACCATCTTGTTGTGGACATAGTCTAGTAGAATTGGACGGTCAACAGCAGAGATGAAAAAAATTCCATCAGGAATGAGGTGCAGAAAAAGATAAAGATAGTTAGGAATGAATAGGGAATATCTGATTTATTCGACCATCGTTTGTCGTGACGATTATCGTGACAATTTGTGAATAAAATCTTGGTGTCTTTAAAGAACATTTCATGATGGTAATGAATTTATAATTTATAATATATTTTTTAAATTTAATTTAGTATGTGTATTTTTTATTAAAATCTAAAATAATCTATATTTTAATTGTTCAATTGGACATACAAAATATTCTTTTAATGAATAAAATTTCATCGTATCCGAATAAAATATAATTTATTTCATAAATGGAAGTTGATACAATATTTGATCAAAATTAGAAGTTTTCATATGAACTCATGATTGAATTGATATCTTCCAAAACAATAATTATGTTAGAAAATAATATAAATTATATTACCTCACCATGTTAGAGAATAATATAAATTATATTTTATAATCTCACCTATTAGCTTGAATTTTTAGATAAGAAGGTTCCTTAACATGTTATCAGAACCTTATTGACCCAACAGTCATGAGTTCAAATCTCACAACCCTTATTCTATTTGATAAAAATTAAATGCGAGATAATATAGGTCTGTATAAGTTTCAAGCTCAAAAAATTTTTATTTGAGAGGATATACTAAAAAATAATATAAATTATATTTTAAAATTTTATCTATCAACTTAACTTCTTGAATAAAATGATTTCTTGACAAATGAATTCCCCTTTTGGTAAAACTTGATTCGATGCGGTCACAATCTGCACTCGGTGTAAAGGACCGAACAACTCGTTCTCCAAGCCTGCATTCACCACTCTCGATTAATTACAACACCTGAAGAGCACCATGAGTCGGTTTTTTTCACTTTGATTACACTAGAAATGGTAAAAATAATAATAAGAATAATAAATTTGGATACAAAATAGGTGGAAATGCTTGAATCCTCTTTTTTACTATCAAATCTTGATGCTGAAATTTTTTAATCTTGGTCTTGAGTGTAGATATTTTTATAGCTTGAAAGTTTTAATTTTGGTGGATCTATATTTGATTTTATTAAAAAAAAAAGAAAAAAAACACAGAGAGAGAATTTTGATTATTTTTTTCTTGATGTACTTGAGCTTCCGGTTAGGATGAATTCCAAGTGTTTGTACATTTCTTTGTGATTTTGATGGGGTTTTTTACTATTTATAGTATATCATATATAATTTATCGAGTAATTTTATTATATTTAGAGAGTAGCAATTTTAATTTACTAATTATGTCTTCGATCCATTCTAAAAAAAGAGAGGAGTATAATTGGAAAAGGGAAATTTTATTTTATTTTATTTTTTATTTAAAATGAGCTCTAAGAAGTAACTAATAGGCTATTACTCATTACTTCTCAAGCACCATAATTATTTTTCTAATTTAATTTAAATTTATTTTACTTAAATAGCATTTTAGAAAAATCATTATTGAAATTACTTGAAGTACAACCATAAAATTAGTTGAATGGGCTTCTAAGTCAGTAGATCTAGGATTTATGCCCAAATTGGTTTCGATGATAGGGCCTTTTTCATCTCATCTTCTTTTTTTTATACTATTATTTATTTTTATTTTTCCTGGGATTATGTTCTTAATTTTCTTTGTTTTTATTAAGTTTTTCGCTGTCACTATTTATAGATCTAGCTATGAATTGGGCCTCAAATTCAAGTTTTGTTATATTATTGACAAAGTCATAAATTATGATAATAAAAAAAAGTGAATCCAAAAATTTAATTTGCATTAAAAAAAATTGATGAGAAATTAACAGCAAGCTCCTTGCAAGAAAAAGAAAGGTGACCTCCTTGTGGAAGCATATGAGAATGAATGTGATCGATCTGATCTTAATTTCCTAACTAAGGCCATCAGCCCTCTTAATCAGAATCTCTTGAGATTAATGTTGGGATTTTCTTGGTTCTTACGCTAATGATAACTGTACTTTTCAATGAACCCTTTCTTCTGCGACAAGCACTCCCGAAGCTCTGTTGTGAAAATATTTAAGACTTCAATATTAAAATATTTATTAATTAAATAATATTTATATACAGTGTTAATTTAAAAATATGGATTGAAAATACATAGCATAAATTCAGGAGGGGGGGAACCATTAAAGTCTTAAAATCTACATATACTACAGATTATGATATCACAAGTGTAGCGGTTATGAACTTATGATATCAATTAATTGAGAACTAAACAAGATATTTTTATTTTTTTTCATCTTATGGGAAATTAGATCTATATAAATATTGAATACAAATCTTCCACCAAAGACAATTACTTGAATAATACAAGTATCTTATTCTTGATTAATTAATCTTGTTACTCATCATTTTACCTGTTCAATTTAAGTTCTTATTTTTTAATCAATTTTTATTTTCAATTTAGTCCCTCAATTTTTTTCATTAGTTTGGTTCTCATTGTTTTGACCGCTATTTATTTTGTTCTTTAATTTTGAACGATCTGGGATTTTTGCTATTAATTTTTCAGTATTTATTTTTTATGGGATGATCTCGATGTTATAACCCGAGCAACTGTTTTGGCATGGGATTAGTTTGATGACTGTAACTTTTTTTTTTTTTTTTTACTTGTTAGCCTAAAAATTCAAAAATAATTTAAAAAAAAATTGAAAATCCAGATGTGTAGACAAGAGTTGCCCGACTATTTATTATTAAATCTCATTCCCTTCTCTAACAGAAACTCATCAAAGCAAATGTTATCAAAGAGATGAAACACCCCCAGCAACAGCAACAGTAAAATTATCAGGCAACAGATCGAGGCACGCACTCTTTATCAAATGTTCAAAAGAACGTAAACAAGAGAAGGTTCAGCGCTGAACAAAGATATTCCTGGAAACCATGTTTGAGTCAAAATCAAGACCGAAACCGTAGATGAAACAACAGCTGGCTGATGAAATTGGACTAGAACCTCGCCAGGTTGCAATATGGTTTCAGAACAGAAGATCTAGACTGAAGACTAAGCAGTTGAAAAAGAGTGCAGTTTACGGAAAGTAAAATATGAAGCTCTAGCTTTGCGTCCTTGAAAAGAGCAAAACCAGTCATTGCTCATCCAGGTACCCTTATTTGTTGGACTATAAAGCATTTTTAAGTGTAAAGGTACCCATCTGACTGAAGCTAGACTATCTGGGTTGCATGCTGAATCTTACAAGAGCTTCAATTTTCAGCAGTTGCAGAAACTGAAAAACCAACATGTAAAGCAACATGGGAACAGCGATCTTAGACACCAATCTGAAAGCAGCCATTATGGCAGATTTGAGGATATGGGTACAGACTTGGAATAAAAAAGAAAACCCAGCTTTCAACTGGAAGGTAATGACCATAAAGAAGACAAGCCTTCAAGTGACAATAACAGTAGAAATATTGAGTGCATCAGGGAAAAAATAAACATTTTGAACCAGACCGGAGAAAGCAGTCGAATCAATGACATAATCCGACTGGCATAGTTTTCAGTCTAATTGCTTTCTTGACTAGTCAAGATGCAGTTCACAGTGGTGTGAACTCTTTTAATGATCACTGGAACACTACTTCAAATGAAAAAAAGTGTGAATAAACACAAACATGTTCAGCATCTACATACATCATGGAGCTAAAGTCCACTTGCATTCAATACTTCGAACTCTCTCCTCAAGCAATCTTGACGAATTATGTAATTCCAAGTAGAAGTTTAATCAAGCATCGAATATATCCACTTTCAATGTGTAAGAAAATTGAGGATATTTATCCTTCTAGTTACCACTTTCAATGTGTAAGAAAATTGAGGATATTTATCCTTCCTACTGATGGGAAAAGTAAATAAAGAAATCTCTAAAGCGGAATCAAGTGTCAATAGCACTACATCACAACAATCTCCAAATCAAAGCATGCATACAAGGAGTGAATAAGATTCAACATAATACAATTAGAATAGATCGGAAGTTGTCACATTCACAGATTTAAGCAGAAGGTGATGCTACATGGTAAAGTCAAGTTGGTATGAAACAAAGAACCAGATTCACAATGGTGTGGCAATAGATCATAAGTTGCACATTCACAGATTTAAGCAAAAGCTGATGCTACATGGAACAAGTATACAGCGTGATGTGGCATTGACTGACTCCTAATGCTAAATGGCAAAGTCAAGTTGGTATAAACAAAGAACCTGATTCACAGTGGTGTGGCCCCTTGATGCTCTGATTTTACCTTCACATCTCCGTTCGGTAATGAGCTTTGTGATTGAGCAAGCCGTTTTGCTTCCTGCAAGATGTAAACAGTTTTTCATGGGGAAAAAAACAAAGAAAGATAAATAAATTCCATGTTATTGTTTTCTTTTGAAGCGCAGCTTGCTTCTCCAACAAAGCAACTGGGTTGTCAACCAAAGATCCCAGCTTACAGATGTTTAAATTTACAGGCTAAAAATGTGTTATTTTAAGATTTTAATGCCAATCTAAGCTACAAATAATAAGCGTGTTTGTTCTTGATTCTTGTTGTTGAACAACGCTGCTTGCCTGCTCCATTTGTAGGTCACTTAACACATACACCAATCCACACATTATGGGTATCTTATGACAAATGATATCTGCTACAAAAGACATAGATGCTATTAGATAAGCCTGGGCTAGTTGACACCCTTTTACATGAAACTACTTCCATGCAATCAATTTGGGCACCTATACAATTCTGACAGGTGTTGAGCAAATAATGCTCATTTCTAAAACTGGAAGTCAACAAAACTGTCATTTCTACAGCAGGATGTAGCAATCACATTGAATAAAGCTAATGTGTTCACAAGGCATAAATTTCAGTTGCTGGTAGGTTAATAAACACTAACTGCTTCAATCATTTCACTGTTCATCATAACAAAAAAAAAAAACATTTAAAGATTTCTTTTCCCAGCCATAATAAATCTCATGCTTAAGGTTTTGCATTGCAGAGCTGCATTCAATGCCAGCATCCTAACCTTAAAAAATGACTCAATGGAGATCTTTGCAAGGAAAATTGAAGTCTAAGCAATCTTCAAACAAGAGATTCGGCATTTCGTTTCATATTACAAAAAGAAAGATGCAAGAGACTCGGCATTTTGTTTCATATTACAAAAAGAAAGATGGGAAAATCGAGCTGAGAAATCCATCCAACATGTTGTAAGTAAAACTTACAGCAGCAGAAATTGCACGTATCTCCCTGTATGATTCAACTTCATCTGGAAAAGTCTGTTCAAGTTCCTCCAGTAAATGCTTGCGTAAACTCTATAAAACCAATGGTTATATAATGAATATTATCAAATGCACACAAAGCAAACTGCACCCATAAACATCTAATGGAATACATATTTTGCACAAATACATCCAGAGAAAACAGCATATCATAGCTGGAATATAAGAGTTACCTTGAAGGCATCAGTTTTGCCTTTGGTGACTTGATTTTTTGTGATGCAGCTGTTTATAACACCCCTTGTGAATTCATCTGGATTCTTCCCGTCATCAATTAAACTAAGAAAAAAGTAATAAACATGCTATCAGTTTACCAATGCTGACAGGCTGGAATTGGCTCATCTCAAATAACAAATCACAAAGATGCACTCACTTCAAGACCTCCATAGGAACTTGAATGTTGCACTTTTCAGACAATTCAACCATATTGTCCAGCTCGGTAACAAGACCATTGCTGCAAAATCACACTGTTACATCATAACACAATGCATCGAGTAACAAACTAAAACAAATGATTGATAGAAAAGTACAGTCGCTGTAGAAGAGGAAGCTGTGAAGCAGTGTTGAATGAAGATACTGTGAGGTAAAGCTGATGGATTAGACCGAGAGTCTTCTGTGTGGAATTAATAACTTGGTTCAAATTCTGCTTTGGATCATCCACCGCTGCTGCTGTATCATTCAATGGAGTGGCCAACATTCCATTGCCTCCACTCCCCAGCCCTGTATTCTGCGACGAATCCATTTTGGACAATGCGCCTTTCCAAAGAAAATCAATAAATAGACCATTAATCATACAGTAAAGAAATTGACAAAATTAAGCAAACTAATGATCAACCACGGCATGTACAGAATATAGAGTCACGTCAACTTTTGTCAAAGCTTCGGAATTCATCCAACAACCTTAAATTAAATTTCCAGACTTTACAAACGAAACAAATCAATGGAAACATGCATATATGCCCAGAACATTAAACGAAGACTAACGTTTTCCAAATGCATCCAAAATCCTAAAACAGAAAACCCACCAAAAACCCTGATATTCTAGCCCCTTAATTTCATTACTATATTACATTTAGCAAGAGCCAGATCATAAATTTTAAAAAATAAAAAACAGTATAGTGAAAATTAATGAATTATACGCGAACTCAGATTTTAAAATCAAACAAATGAGCACAAACTTTAACTTCAAAAAATATATGAAACTGAAATTACTTTGCCTGTTGAAATTGGTAAGGGATCCCTGTTGCTTTTGGGTTTTCTGCAGGGAGAGCGCTCTCTGTCGAGAAGTTAAAAAACAAGTTAGTTCTTCTACTTTCATGACGTTAACACTTATCTACAATGAACCACGCGTTACTCATTCGACTGGGTTGTGGGCAAACCTCATACAAGTCCCTAACCTTTGAGGTAAATCTTGCTCTGCTCTCATTCTAATTTTCATTTCAATTAGATCCCTATTGTATGCTTTTAGTCAACAAATGAGTGATCACATGCTTTTAGTCCCTATGATGATGCTTTGGCCGATAACATGCTATAAAGTTGATCCGCCCCTCATAATCTCCTAATATTTCAATGGGCTTTGGTAATTATTATCAATAATTCACGTGATAATATATTATAATTTATATGTGCAGAAAAATATTAAAAGATACTTAGGTTTCAAGGCTTTATCCAGTCTTAATCAGCTTTATTTTCACTGTGTTACAAAAAGCAGAGTCAGTGTGATCCTGAGTGCATTTCTGGTCATTGTTTTTTCATGGAAAAGACCCAGTTGTGTGTTTCTGTACTATATTCTGGATGCGAACGCACATATATGCTGTGGAATATTTGCGTTTCTAGTTTGTTTGTTTTTTTCTCCTTGGAGGTTTCAAGATTTATGTTGATATTAGTTATTTGACATGTGATTTATCAAGCTGATTTCTTACGAACAAAAACAATTGAGCATGCAAGGGTTTTTTGTGCATAAATAATATCAAATGTAAATTAAAAGCTTTTGCTCATGTCTAATTTAATAAATCAAGAGATAATAAATAAATACTGGTAATAACTAAATACTTGATTGAAAAAATATAGATAGATCAAAAATATTTGATATCGCAACGCGATTCATTCATCCAATTATGTTCAATAACTTTATTTATTAATTTTTTTTATTTAATCAATTGATGGTAGAAATAAATACTTACATAAAAATAATTGAAAAAAATCAAAGAAAAAAATACCTTGAAAGGTTGCACATATTATAAATATTATCTAAAATATATATTTTTCATCCTTAAAAAAAATATATCAAACATAAAAAAAACAATATAGATGACATAGAATTTTTTTATTTTTTTTCAAATAGTTCCTCTCTCCTCTCAAAGTATTGATAAAAAAAACAACTTTTAACTTAAAATCAAGATTCTAAATGAGTATATATAGGCTAAAGCAAAGAAACAATTTTATAAATAACCTAACTTATATACTATATATTCTTAACAATAGTTATCTCTCTTTTAATTTTGTCTTTTTATTAGATTTTAGTTTTTTTATGGAATAAATCATAAAAGAATTAAGTAAAAAAACTTGGGGATGAAATAAAAAACAATATTATTATTATTATTATTATTATTATTATTATTATTATTATTATTATTATGGTATAGGTGTAGATAAATGACTAATTATATTATGGATATAGCATAAAAGTTTCAGAAGAATCTAAGAAAAGGTTTTGTAATAAAAAAGGATTTTCATCCTTTTTTACTTTCAGTTCAAACACTGAAACTAATACTTAGAAAAATTATTAACTTGACCGCATTAAAACAATATTAAAATCACATCTTTTAAATCGTCGTGAACATATCTTAACAGCAAATTGGCGAAAGAAAAGTAATGACCATAGAATTGAAAAGAAACCATCCCATCAACCAATGACGATCTGCCTCTGTCCGGAGTCTCTTGCCCGTGGTTTTATACATGTGCACAGCTCACTTTCTGCACTCGAATGAAGAACGCAGCACACACTCACTGCACCACCTGATCATAACCCTAATCGTTAAGTTATATCCTAGTGTTTGTAGACGTTGTAACTACAATCAAATATGTTTTGCTAGCTCTTTTTGATCTCGGTATAAGTACAATCGAAGTCTCTGTAGGATATTGCAATGTTTTATTCAACTTATGATCACAATCCAGTGTACGAAGCTGGATAATTCTCTGTGCTGTAAGAAAAAGAAACAAAAAAGATGAATACCAGAGCACAATTGTATTGTGGAGAAATGGTATTTTCTTCCCGCGGTCGCCCTTGGGGACCATTTTTTATTTTATGCCTTTTGTCTTGAATCAAAAGACGTACCAAGAAACACGCTTATGGTACTGCTAAATGATCATGGCTAGGATTCCTGCTTAAAGTGATTCTATTGCCAGGATGCCTTAGAAATACTCGTAATCTGATTCTGACAAGAATCTTTAAATTGTTTAGAAAGCTAGTGCCCATTAATTGACTGGTGTACGCATAAGCTAAGATTTGAGGGTTTTTTTTTTTTTAACAGGCCATCAGATATCTAAATTAAGTCTCAAAAACTAATATTACGCTAGCACTATAAGATCATAACATGGGCCCTAACTACAGAAAGCATCCATGTTCAATGCTTCGCTAGCTGGTGAGGTTAAAATTAGTGCTTGTGATCTGGAGTGCTCTAAGAAAAGAATTGATTTTGGAGATCAAGTTTCTATCCAATTCATATACAAGAGCAAGTTGTCTCATTAAATCAATATGTTAATAATCATTTTCATGAATCTGGTTAGCTAGTGGCATTTTCACTGGTCCAGCGCAATATATCAGATGTAGACATGGCTAGCTTAGCCAGTTGTTTGCCAACATCCATCCATACGGAATCATAAACAAAACTAATTCGATGAAGGTGGATAGGGTGCACAGGAGGAGGTTGCTTTGAGCTTTCAAGTTGAACATAATTTATATGCTGAAGTTTAGGCTTTTTCCGGAATCATATCTTTCGTTGGAAAAGAATACTGCCCCCATTTTATTCCTGGGTCATTTCATTATTGTTGGATACCTTCCATGGTGCATGCTTCTTTGCAAAGTTAACGTATGCATGCATGTATATGTATGAAGTGTCGAAATAGAGTTGATGAATCATGGCTCGGATTGAATGATAATGCTATTGACGGGAGATACATGCATCGGCCATGCGTGCATACTGGATCAAAAGCTTTTGTATTGGCAATAGTGAAATCTATGTACACACAGAGCAAAAAGAAACATTTCTCAGCATTCAAAGATTCACATGCTGAACAAGTTGAACATATATATATATATATATATATGAGAGAGAGAGAGAGAGAGAGAGAGAGAGAGAGAGAGAGAGAGAGACCTTCCAAAACCACCTTTAATCACAGTATAAATTATACTTGAATTTAAAAGGGAATCCGATCATCTCATGTGCTTTAGTTAATTTGCTAAAGTGGAAAAGACCAATCAAATCCAATAAACGAGAGCAATGACTAAATCATCAAGCTAAGAACTCATAAAAATGTGACTAAAACGCTACCTGAGTGATGAACTCGCTTTCCTTTCGCATCCAATTTCTCATTCCAGATCATATAACATGCATATGTTAGAAGCTGTTTAGCTAAAACAATAATTTTGCTGAATAAAAGAAAGTATAGCCAAGAAGTTAACATACATATAAAATATAAAAATAATGCATGTAAAACACTTGCATAATTCAGATTAAAACAAGAAATTAACAAAAACAGTCGTGGTTGCGGATTTCATCCTCCTTTTAAGATTCAATTACTCGTGAAATAACACAAACACTCAAAATACAAGTAACATCTCTCATAATTCCAACAATAATATCATAAAGAATAGATTTTCAATACAAGGCCGCAATCTTGAAAAGACTTCTTCAAACTCTTTCAATGACAACAAAACCGAAATCTAGAGATGTAGAAGACAAGGGCAGAAGGAGGAGAATTTTCTTTTGATATATCAAAATAGAAGCCTCTCATCCCTTTTTATACAAAAGGTTAGGGGTGCAGAATTGATAGAACAAATCCCTGGTATTAAAAAACAATTAAATCCTGACATTTTAAAAGTTAAAATAAAAAAGAAACCTCTCAGAATTAAAACAAATCAGGAAAGGTATAAGGCCTGAAAAATTCAGTAATTCGAACATATAAATAACATCCAACAAAAAGAAAATCCAATTAACATGAACACCGGTTTGATCACGCACATGTGTTTTTAATACAAAGCTTACATTTTCTGGCACTCTCCCTTGCGAGCTCAACTTTTACGTGTCAAGATAGAAGCACGAAAAAACATTATGGGGGTTTGCTTTTAGGTTTGAAGATTTTTCCGACCATTAATTTTTTTCCAATAAAATCCTTGATTTAGCTTCAAACTATATTATTTATTTATAGCCTTAGGAGATTGTGATAATATTATAATAAAATAGTTCAAATAAATTATAAAGTATGATTCTCAATAAAATATCAATGTTGAATGATGAAATTAAAAAAAAAAACTTAAAAAGATGACTTGAGTTAACTAGTCAACCTTGTAAACCGGCTCATAAAACTGAGATAAATCTATGAAAAACAAATTAATTAAAAATAAGAGCATAAAAAACAACTTGAGTCAATCCGTTAAATCCATGACCTAGAGCATCAGACCGGGATAATCTCATAGAAAAACATTAAAAAAAATAAATGATTTAACTAAGATTAATCTACTAAATCCATAACTTTGATTATAACACTGAGATAATCTCATGTAAAATTAAAAAATATATATATAAAGTTCAATTCATGATCATTCATTTCAGAACCTAATATTGAATAATAAATTTTATAAAAAAAGTTACTTAGAAACCTGACATAAAAATTACTTAAGTGAAATCGAGTTAACCTGTTAAGCAATATTGTTGGATCATAAGGGTGAGATAACATAATAAAAAGAAAATCAAAATTAATCATAAAATTTAATTTCTAATCAAATAAAATATTAAATAAAAAATAGAGTTAATTAAGTTAACTCGTCAAACTCGTAATCCAGGTTATACGATAAGAACAAATCATTAAAAATAAATGTCAATGTTGACATACACATTATTAATGTTTATAAAACTGAAATAATCTCTTAAAAAAATCAATTTAACAGTGATTAAAATACAAAAATCAACCTAATCTGCTAAACCTATAATTTGTCTGATAAAAAATATAGTAATTTAATAAAAAAAATTATATATATATATATAAGCAATATTTCAATAAATTTATTGTGATTTTTGAGAGGAGGGTACACTTATAGTTAATTAATACACGCACACGATGACAATATGCAAGGCTTACGAATTAGAGCAATATTCATCATCTCTTATGTCACCATTTTATTTATTTATATTGCTTTCATGTTCATAGCTGCACCTTCACAAAATCTTTCTTTTTTTCCTTTCAGCTTAGAAACCACGAGTGTGACGGTTGATATTATTTAATTTCTTACTGTGGCACTTACCATTAGTGACGAGTTTGGACGATGATCATGCTGATTTATTAAGTAAGAGTTTTAAAATATTTTTTATTAAAATAATTTCTCAATAGCAGAGCGATTAGCTGATCAAATCTCGCCATTTAAATTTATAAAATTATGCTCAAAATGGTTTTTTTATGTTAGCAAACAAATCATCATACACAGTAGCCTGTTCTTGGGGCCGGGGGGTGTGTGCGTGTGTATTTCTACAAAATTAACAGAGCAGACGACTCGGTTAGAGATATCAACACGTACTGATTTCCTTAGTGATTATTTGAGCGTGTGCGTACAGACGCCCGAAAACCATTTGCTGTTCTCAAAGAATCATTCTTCCTAGGAATCAAAAGGAAGTTAGATATGGAGGTCCAGATTTGGGAAGAGAAAGGAGAGATATTTGTACTAATCTTTGATTGGGATGACACTTGTTGCAGCTTCACGCAAGGAATATATGAACATTAACAAATATAATTAGGAATAAAAGTATAAAACAAAGTGAGAGCTAGATTTGGCTAGTCATTCTTGTTGATTATATATACTGTGTGTGTAGATTTATTCTGATTATGTCATTTTAGATTTGAATTTAAAAGAAAATTAAAAGGAAAAGGTTGCTGTAAATATTTGATAGGTGGAAATTATAGCGTAGTTACTGTGCAGTGATAGTTTATTTTTTACTACATTGTATAATATGATAACAAAGGCTGAAAATGAACTGTTTTTGCACAGTAAAATCACTATAGCTACTGTGCAGTGGCCAGCCAACAGGTATATTATAAGTGGAGAAGCATTGTAATTCATGAAATTGGGTTCTTGAGAACTACCAACTATGGCGGTTCCCTGGTGGTGGCACTCATTTCTACTATGGAGTAGTTGATTATATAGAGAATTAGATGAGCTTCAGATTCTTCTGTCACTTGTTTTAAACGAGTTGATTTTTCATTTCCTACAGTATAAATGATACCAGAAATCGAAAAAATTTCTAAAAACCCAGACACAATAATGTTCCATCTCTTATGAAATGTTTTTAGTGTAGTTTAGGAAATATGGTGATTGATGATACAAGTGATTTGCATTTAACTAGAGTTGTTCATGTTCTGGATGTTGGTTGTGATGTTCCTAGCCTCAATATACGAACAATGTTTTTTGCTCCTAAAGATGGTTGTTGTTACCTAAAAAAAATTGATGGGATATACAAATTGTGATTTTAAAAGATTCAATTGTAATTTTGGAAAATTCAATCAAGGACTTAACTGTAAAACAACAAACAATCTGGGTGTTAAGTGAAAGAAATCAAAGTTTGGGGACTAAAACTAGATTTTGGATAGCTAAAATGGTGAAATTAATGCCTAGTTGCATAAAATCAAAAGTATGATGACAACTTAAGGGTTTAATTGAACCAATCAAAGACAACGGGCTAATTCATAAAAGACATTTGACTTTGAGGACCAGAGTCAATGAAACTAAGAGGCAAATTGAAGAAAAATAAGAGTTTATTGATCAATCAGAGTCTAATTAAACAAATTAAAAGGCAATGACAGAATTAAAAAAAGACATAAATCTAGAGCTGAAAAAAAAATTGACAGGGATGGAATTACATGTAGTTAAGAGTTTAGAAGTAATTATAGCTACAATTAAATGAAATTTGAAGAATATAGACTAAACTGAAGATTGTCAAATCCTAATTTTCAGGAATTAGCCAAAACATCGTTGTTTAGTAACACTATGCATCTTCTTCAATGTTTTTTTATTGGTCTAATAAGCACCTTTAAAAGATTAGATGAGACATTTTTAACCATCTCCAATGTTGACATAACTACCACTCAACTATGAAACAATTCATCTATAACCCTATTATCTTGAAATCAAATGTGTATTTCTCATTTTCTCAATTAATCATCACCACATTATCATAATCAGTTTACTTATGGTGTAATGCAAATTCATTAACATGTTAAGTAATAAAAATTAATGGTTAAGTATGGTTAAGTTTCAATTTTTAACCTTGGTAAGTTTCTTAAGTTTGATGTGATGATTGATTTTGTTGCTTTGCCAAATCTTTCAATGTTTTTTAATTGTTTTGGATGCAATAAAAAGATGTTGAAGTTTGTACTTTAAGTAAAGTAGAGTTTTTAGTTGATTTTGAGTAATGTCTAAATAAATGTAACAAAGCACATGTTTATTAGCCTTTTGAATTATAAGCGTAATGATACTATATTTTACAGTGATACTATAATTATTAGCCTCTCGACCATATTTCTATGTTGATTTTCCTCTGTTCTACTCTTCTAACATGCTTGAATTTTTTTTTTTGTAATTTTTATCTTGCATGTTTCCCTACTCATAATTTATTTTTTTTACCATATATGTTCATTTGTTTTTGGTTGTTTTGCTTTCATATGTTATTATGATGTTGTTTTCTTTGTTTCCTTCTCCATTTATTTTCTTTATGAATCCTTAATTTTGCATTTGTTTGAAGGAATAGTCAGCAAGTGGCCACAACTTTGCAAATGAATAGATTTTTGATAAGATTTTATTATATTTTTTTTATTCTTCTTTAGGATTTTTTATCAAGGCCTCTTCTACTAATTTAGATGAAGGATACGAATAATAATATTTTATTGTCTTTTTTATTTTAATTTTATAAACAAGGAAAAGTAATAAAATGTTGCTTAATAATCATTATTTTATAGTTCTTGAATTATGATCTCTATAAAATAACATGTATGGTGTATGAATTTTTTGCTTATTCTGGCCTTTATATTGCTATATTTGTTAAAATTTTGCCAACGACAATTCATTTTTTAATTGACCTCTTTGCTTTCATTCCAAATCAATATTAATTAAATTTATTTCAATTGCCTTTAAATTTCAACCAACTAAAGTTAATGAACAAATTTGATGCCTTGTTATGTAGCACAAATACAAACCTAATTATAAACTATAAGAGATTGACAATTTTTATAATATGTGCACAATTTACCATAACACGAAACACCATACAATGTGTTGTTCCCCTATAATGCAATTTTTAAAAGTTTAATTTTGTTCATAAAAATTTTCAAAAAAAATATTTGATGCCTAAAGTTTTTTTTTCATTTGTTTAGGTGCATATATTTCACTACTAAAACCTCAATTCTAGCATGATTCAATTTTTTATGTTGAGAGAGGAGAGAGAAAATTATATAGAAAAAAGAGAAGTGCAGATTTTATCAACCATATTTAAACTACAAAAAATATTGATAATGATGTTAATATGTTTATCTTATAAAGATAAGTTCAATTGACATGGTTTTATTCTACAATCATGTCATACAAAAAGTATATTATTTGGTTTAGTTTTTAGTTTTAAAATTCATATGAAGGTGTTTAGGGATTGTAAATGGAGTTATTGAGATTTATATGGTATTTTTAGGTGAAAATAAACATATTTAGATTTTGAGGTTCTAGATACTCAAACTTTGATCATGTCAATAGATGACATAATACTTGACCAGATAGATAACATGTCATTCACTCATTTAAAAATAAAACAATACATGCCTAAACTTTTTTTAATTTTAGGTTGGGCATACAAACATGGTCTTACAAGTTCAAATGTGTTTGAGCTTCAATGATTTACTCCTTAGATTTTTAGTTTTTTTTTTTAAATTAAATTCTTTCTAGATAAATAATTATAAAGTATTTAAAAATTGATTCGATTACATCATTCTCTTTAAATAAGATTAGAGATTTTTATGGTAATATTTTCAATTACTTTATGAATAATTATATGTATCTAATATGCAAAGTTAAAAAATAATTATACATAAATATTCAATGAGAATAATATATATATATATATATAAAGTTTTTATAAAATATTTTTTATTTTATTTTTTCATACAAGTGCATAAAAATTATCAAGACATGATTTTTTCAATTGACACTTGCTTTTAAGATCATGATAGCTTCTATTTAGATTTTTTAAATAAAAAACTTTTTTCTCTAAAGTTTAAATCATCTAAACTCTTTTGAATATTTATTTAAATTAAAGATATTAAATAAAAGTTGGCTATGAAAATAGTCTTATTTCCTTCCATATTTTTTATATTAACTAGTTGATTGCACCTATATGATGCTTAATTATTATTAAAAAAAAAAAACTAACATGTATCATATTTTCATTCCTTAATAAAAACATGTAATGACACCCAAAAATGCCTAAATAACATAAACACATTCTTTTTTTTCTCAATTAAACAAATAAATTAAAGCTTCGTCGTGGCATCGCGTGGATACCATAACTACTTGCTTAGAGCTAAAACTACTCTCCCAATAAGCAGCCTCGGTTTTGACCTCCTGGGACCAACAATTGCAGTGACTATGACCAGACTTGGACTATCCTGTGGCCTCTCTTATTTTGTTCAATATTTCAACATGACAAAAATAATTATATCCCTCCACTTAACAGCAAATGATTAAGACAAATCGAAAATAATTTATTCAAAAGAAAATAAATATAAGGATACTTGCACCATTCAGGCCGCTATCATGGCTAGACAGACGCGTGGTGTGTTTAGCAGAAGAAGCCTGGGTGAGGAAGGACGCGGATTTGTCATCGGCAAACTGCGATCACTGCATGCACGGGTGGTAATGCATTCTCGACGCTACTGGACATCGATCTGCAGCTACAGGCTACCTTCGACAAGACCACGCTTGATATTTCTTGCAAGAAGGAATCCATGTCTTGTACTTTGGTTCTGCACCTCCGTGCCGTTGAATAGGATAATTCATTCTCATCTTTCTTCACAGATTAAAGAGTAATGCAATCGGATTCACAACAATTATTAATTTTTTGCACGCGATTCAAGGTGAGATGAATTAAGATCCAAATTAATACACACACACACCAGCAGGACACCCTCAGCGATAACATTTGTACTTTTAACAAAACGATGAGGTAAATGCCTCTACCTCTTATAGTGTGATTACACGCAATATAGATGAGAGTGGGGCTGAATCCATCGACTGTACTATGTTTTGATTTTAACTGCTCAGCAGTTTATATGACTGGCGGCGGCCATTGAAGATTTTCTTTCTTTAACTTCCATTAACTTTCTGGTTATAATAATATCATAATAATTCACTATTTTAAACCGTTATTAATGGTACTAGACTACTAGTTGGTATTTTATATATATATAAGAAAAATAGTTTATTATATTCCCTTCCCCCGACCTTCGATCTTTCTCTATTTAAGCAACCCTTCCACTTCATCGTTTAACCCAAAAGAGGAAGCCCACAATAAACTCGCACTCTTGACAAACTCTCAAGTTTTCAGCCTTTTCTTTGTCTCCATGGAAACACAAATAGACAGGTTTTGGGTATTGGCTCTAGTTTCCAAATGCAAAGCCTCTACTTCTCGAGACCCCATCTTCCTTCTTCTTTCTCTTTTCCTTGCTTGGCTAGCCATTGCTCTGTGCTACTGGGTTTACCCTGGAGGCCCCGCCTGGGGCAAATATTGGCTCAGAAGAGGACTCTGTTCAAAAGCCAAGATGATTCCAGGACCCAAAGGGTTTCCAGTGATAGGAAGCATGAACCTCATGGTAAACCTGGCTCACCACAAGCTTGCTGCTGCAGCCAAAACTTTGAAAGCGAAAAGACTCATGGCTTTCAGCATGGGAGAGACTAGGGTTATTATCACATGCAATCCTGATGTAGCCAAAGAAATCTTGAACAGTTCAGTATTCGCTGATCGTCCAGTTAAAGAGTCTGCTTATCAACTCATGTTTAATAGAGCTATTGGTTTTGCTCCTTATGGGGTTTATTGGAGAACTCTAAGGAGAATTGCAGCAACCCATCTTTTTTGTCCTAAACAAATCAGCTCTACAGAGTCACAAAGATTTGATATTGCTTCTCAAATGGTATCAGTTATAGCATGTCAAGGTGGAGATTACTTTCGCGTTCGAGACATACTGAAGAAAAGTTCACTCAACTGCATGATGTGCTCGGTTTTCGGTCGTAAATATGATATACGCACATCAAATAATGAAATTGAGGAGCTTAGAGGACTTGTTGATGAAGGATACGATCTTCTAGGGAAGCTTAATTGGTCTGATCATCTTCCTTGGCTTGCAAATTTAGACCTTCAAAAAATCAGGTTCAGGTGCTCCAATTTGGTTCCTAAAGTGAACCGGTTTGTGAACCGGATTATTCAAGAACATAGAGAGGACCAAAGTGGCCAAAGGAGAAATGACTTTGTTGATGTTCTGCTCTCTCTTCCCGGACCGGACAAGTTATCAGACCATGATATGGTTGCTGTTCTTTGGGTAAGCAACAAAAACTTGTCTCAACATTTTTCCTTCTTGATTCATGTGTGTGCGCGCGCGCGCGCGTGCAGATTTAAGAGATTCTAATTTATAGAGAGAGAGAGATGCTATGATTCTATACTCTGGTGATACAGTATCAGCGCGGCATATATGTAGATGCAGGACATTAATATTGTTTTCATATGGATCAAAACTTGACTAGTTTTTACATGAATATGTATTATGTGATGTTACCGCAGCACCATAAGATTCGAGTCATTAAGTGTTATTCTCTACACTAATCAGAATTGTTGTGTCAACCAATAAAAATTACATCACTTTTCATATCTATATATATTTCTTATATGTTTCTGTCGCGTGATGCTTTTTTGTTATTTTTTTATTTGCCTCTTGATGATGTTAATATGTTGTTGTTTACACACACATAGGCCAAATTAGAAAAGAGTCGGAAGTGGAATCTTAGCTGAATTTACAAGCAGCTTATATTCATTCCCTTTCTTTTCTTGGGAATTAATTGTCGATCCTTCCGTATCATTATTATGTACGCTCTGTCATTAATTAATCTCTTAAATTATATCGTCTAATGCAGGAGATGATTTTTAGAGGAACAGATACCGTGGCTGTTTTGGTAGAGTGGATACTTGCGAGAGTGATACTTCACCCTGATATCCAATCAAAGGTGCATGATGAGCTTGATCAAGTTGCGGGAAGATCAAGGCCGCTGATGGAAGCAGACATCCAATCAATGGTTTACCTGCCGGCGGTTGTGAAAGAAGCTCTAAGGCTACACCCGCCGGGGCCACTTTTGTCATGGGCTCGTTTAGCAGTCACGGACACTAGTGTTGATGGATATGATGTGCCAGCAGGGACCACAGCTATGGTTAATATGTGGGCCATAACAAGGGACCCGCAAGTTTGGGAGGAGCCGCTAAAGTTCATGCCGGAGAGATTTTTGAGCAAGGAAGTTGCCGCTGACGTGGGATTTTCAGTGTCAGGGTCTGACCTCAGGCTGGCTCCATTCGGATCGGGTCGTAGGACTTGCCCGGGAAGGACACTGGGTTTGGCCACTGTTAGCTTTTGGGTTGGGATTTTGTTGCATGAGTTTGAGTGGGTGCAGTGTGATCATGAGCCGGTTGATCTCTCTGAAGTGCTGAGGCTGTCATGTGAGATGGCTAGCCCACTTACAGCCAAAGTGAATCCACGGAGAAGATCATAATCATCAAGTACTGTCGTAAGATTTGCTGGAAATGGAAGCAGATAGTCTTGTGAAAACGAATGCGACTAAGTTATCGACACACCCTTCGTAGCCTCTATGCTGGTATTGTAGCTCGGGTATTTGCTTGTTAGGATTGATGTGTGATGAAGAAATAATATCCACTCTAATTGACATTTTGGATTGTAAATATTCTGGGTGATATATCGAGAAAACGTAAATAAAGTCTTGTGTGTTGACTTGTACAGTGTACAGAATCAAAATACTGTTCAAGATTCATTCGATGGCGCACCAGCGAGTAATAGCGTATAACGGGCACTCTTCACATCTCGATCTTCTCTTTCATTTTCACAAATCGTTCGCATTGTTCATAATTCTTGACGAGTAATTATATAAACAAATAAAAACGAAGGGTTTTTATTATGGTACTCCTCCTCGTAAAATATTGGTTGCGACTATAATACAATTTTATTTGTTTTTTATTTTCAGTTTTATCCTTAAATATTTAATTTATTACCCATTAAACTTTATAATTTTTCGAGATTGAAGCTCGCAATCTTTCTCAATTAAATTCTTTTATGATTATCTTAGTTTTATACTTAGGATCACAATCATACATAGAAATTAAATAAGATCACTTATCACTCTACATGCATCCCCTAGCAATCAAATCTTTTAAAAATCATAAAACCATGAGCCATAAATAAATGAGTATACGTGACAACCCACAAGCATACATCATAATTAAATAAGATCATCTATTAGTATACATGCAACCCATAAACATCAATAAATGAGTGCATGTGACAACCCACGAGCATACATAATAATCAATTAAGATCATTTATTGGTCTACATGCATCCCCTCGCAATCAAATATTTCAAAAATCATCAGCAATAAATAAGTATATGTGACAACCTTTAATAGTCTATTTGGAACCAAATCACGTGTATAGTTGAGTTTAATTTCATATGTGATTTGAATTCTATTAATTTTTTTTAAAAAAAAATCTCTTATGTTTGAACTACAATACTAAATCATACAAATGAATACAATAATATTGTTTGGAATATCCAAGGGCTTGAATCAACAATTTTGACTATTTTGCCTTTAACTTATGTTCAAGAGGACTAAAAAGTTATTTATTTATATTTTGTACTGCAAAAGATGGGTATAGCTATCTTCTTTCCACTTTAAAAGAATATTTAAAAGAATATTTCTCTCTAATCTTTATAGTATCAGCAAATAAAAAATGTAATCCTTTGAAAATATCAATGGAAAGAAAAAGCTAACAATTTTTCTTTGTATTAATTCACAATGAAAGGATTGTCTTCTTCAAAGAACTTGGTAATTCATTGCATCCAAAACCTTGAAGCTAGGTGATAATGATAATAGTTTAGAGGTTGTGTTTGGACCAATATTAGTTCTTGAAACATATAACCCGATTAACTTAGATAGTTTATACCAAAGATATTAGATCATGTTCCATTATATATTTGATTTCCTAACAACTAATAAGAAAAGAACAATTACTATATTGTCCAATACTACTTTATCAACCTCTAGACAATATAAAAACCCAATTTCATTCATATCTAGATAATATTTAGCTAAATCATTGATGACATTAACAAATAGATCCCTTAATCCGTAGAGTTGAAATTTCTTTAATTTTGGAAAGCAAAATTTATTGCTCAAATAACACCATTTATTTCACGTAAATTCCTAGCTTGAAGATGTATTATTGCACAAGTAGAATCTATTCCGTGAATCTGAATCTTCTAAAGATACATGATTTAAAATAAATAGAAATTTTTTGTTGAAGAAAAAGAAAAGAAGTATTTTTGGAATAGCATTTTTAGTGTTAATTTTAAGAGGAATTATTTTGCAAATTAGAGCATCTCCCTTCTTATTTGAAATTCAAATCAAATATAGATTCCAAAAACATGAATTAATTTAACCCTTGTAATTTAATTCATTTTCAACGGTTTCAAATAGCCTGTAAAATATTAAAAGACACATGATAATAACTAATTTTCCATAGTCTAAACAGTTAAGCATATCAGACTTCTAGGCATCATATTTTCATACTTGTTTTATTATATTAGTATGATTTATGACATTATTAAGTATCGTTTTTAGTTGCATATGATTTATTTTATAGGCTTTAAACCCTTTTATACCTAAAAAAAAATATCTCAAAGCTATGTTTATTACATGTGTGTGTGTGATATCATGGGTGTGACAATATGAATTGCCTTACAATTCATCATGCATTTCAATAACGAGTTTTTATTTTATTTTAATCACCAATTTTTGTGAAAACTTCATGTTGTTCTTGTGAAAAATTGTTTGGTCAATCTTAGGTTCTTGTGAAAAAAATATGTTATGGTCCAATATTTTCCATTGGCTTTTTATAAGTTCCTTTAGTTTTAGAATTTTAAATTTGATCCAAAACTTCATGTTTTTCACGTTTGAATCCTTCGAGTTTGACAGAGGAGAGATGAAAATAAATTAAAAAAAAACAATGGAGGAGAGAAAAAGTTATTTGTTAGTTTCATTTTAGCAATAAAAATAATTAATTTCAATATCAATGAGTTTTATTTAATGAGAGGAGCATCATTAAAATATTTTCATACCTCTCATCTTGTAAGAAAGAAAAAGTCGGCGGTCAATTTTTTTTTAATTGGATTAAATTTTTATCTTTAGCCGATTAATTTGATGTTTTTAGAGAAAAAAGAGAGGTTAAAATTGAGTTTTTTTGGATTATAAGAGTGTGTGTGTGTGTGTGTGTGTGTGTGTGTATGCACACTCACACCCCTATACATCATACAAATAAAATGTTAAATGACATTTTAGGTATCCACCCAGCAAAACAGTATTAACAAAATCATTTTCCTGATCGTGCTCGAAAGAAAATACTGGGTTTTTTTTTTGGCTCGACTGGGTCCAACATTTCATAGCATCCCAGTTCTGTCTTGGGATCCTTTTCGTGACCCCCCTGATCACCTTAAATAAGATAATCACATCACATAAACACGTGGCTGATAGCACGTGAGAACAGGTGAAGTGAGGGGCATTGATATTGCTGGGTGAAAGTTGCATTACATGGGAGGAACTCTGTCCATACTTTGCCTAAAACAAAGGTGTGATCTACTCGTGTGCCACTGTATCTATACTTGTATCGTCAAGTCTCTGTCAGTATTTTTCAGTCCTCATCTGAACAATCCCATGTCGATGAACTACATGAAGAATCCAGATGTCTTATTGGTTTGCTTCAGTGTTTATATGACACGTATATGCTTATGCATGTCTCTTTCTTGTACCCACAACTAAATCTTTCTAGATTCTTTCTGCTCTTCGGAGATATGCATGTTTTTTTGCTCCAAATTAAAACCTATCGTCTATATATATATATAAAAATATAATAATCTACAGCCTCCAATTAATCAGTACCTCCTCCAGTATATATCTACCAACAAAATATCTTTTTAGCCACTTGAAATTAATTACATTGGCTTTAAAAACGTGGAAAATTCAAATTTGACGATAGTTCATGAACTGAGTCGTCGTTTAAATGATGTAAATTTTTAAAAGGGGACAGAAGAATATATATATATATATATATATATAGTGACCGTGCTCACTTCCGATGCAAGATTGCCGATTTATTCCCGGTGAAGAGTCAATTGAAATTTGTTGGCTGGATGAAAAATAGTCACAGTAATAATTAAAGTTGTTCATAGATGAGCAATTGTTTTGATCCTTCCCATATTATCATTACCTTTACGACTAACAAATGATGTCATCAAACATGGAGCAATCCTCTTCATTCATTTCACTACCAGTGCTACTACCAGAGCATACAGCCATAAACCATTGCCACGGTGGCAATGCTCCTTCATTCTCAGCCCCAGATGAGGAATCCTCTCTGACAATTCAAGGGCAGCCATGGGATTCCTTGTGGGGGCCTAGGAGCATTAAGCCTCCTTGCTGAAGATCCTACATTGGATTTACCAGTTTGGCTGGACCCCAAACGGCACCTTAGAATATTCCATTGATGCATTCCCAATAATTCACGTTTTAAGTTTTGACATACACAAGATAATGAATGCACTGTGTCCTATTAAGTGATAAGAAATAGACGACATGGTGCCAAGGCTGCCCACGAAGAGCCATAAAGGCTAATTCCATCACAATTTTAAAATATAATAATAAAAAGATGGTAGCAATAAGGTTATTGTCTGAACCAGTCGTGTCTATCGCGTGCTAAACCTTCTGGCATGTGTGGACCATCGGCAGCATGCTCCTCAAAGTAGAAGAAAAGAGATCCGCAAAGAAACAAGAGAAGGGACACGTCACACAAACAGTCACGTGACAAACAAAAGGAAATATCTATCTCAAATCGCAAGCGTGATCCTAACAGTAAGAACGAGAATCTTATTGGAACGTCAAAAACAAGAGCAGAGATTCCATTACCTTAATTTATTATCATTTAATAGATAAATTTAAAAAATCGATTATTTTTAATTATTATTTTTAATTTTCTTGGTTTAATTGATTTTTTATTATTTTTTTCTCACCCCCACTGTTCATGGTTAAATCTCCATGTGGTGTGAAATGGAGAGCCTTCACGCTACACGCAGATTCTGCATACTCTGACTTGCATAAACTGGCTTTGACTCGCGATACATCATAGGTTAGATAATTTTATTTCTCAGAAACAAAGAACATTCAAGCTATTGTAACACGTTTTGGTTATATAAGAATTCCCAGTTAAAAAAAATAAAAAATTTAAATAGGTATCTAATTAAATAATATATATATATATATATATATATATATATATATAATAATAAGTAAAAACTAAATTGGAAAACAACAATATATAGATGAACATCAAAATATTTAATCTCGTAATAAAAGACAAAATTGAGAATTATTAGTGTCAATATATATATATATATATATATATATATATATATATATATATATATAAACCATTAATAATAAGTAAAAACTAAATTGGAAAACAACAATATATAGATGAACATCAAAATATTTAATCTCGTAATAAAAGACATGTATCCAGTTGTGTTTGATAATTTTATTCATTTAAATAAATTTTTCATTTAATCAAAAGATTATTCATGCCAATAAAAAAGTGTTCACTCAATAGTTTTTTTTTTAATATCATGAAATAAGTATTTCATATTTATACTATCAATTAATTAGTCTAATAATAAAAAATATTTTTTAAAAGAAATAAATGAATAAAAATACTCGGAATAATCCCGGTTATTTTCAAAATTAGTGAAAAAACATATAGAAAGAAAATAATAAATAATAATGAAGTTCAATCTCCAATTAAACAAATATCAAAGTGTAAAACTAAAAAAACATGAATTTAACAACAAAAGAAATGGGGATCAAACTCATATGAACTTTCTAAACTTGTGCTAATCAATCAAACTCACAACTACTAAAATTTTAGATTTTCACTCTTTTAAAAAATAAAGTCTTTATTAATTTAATATTGAATGATAAAACTAAAAAAAAATATATGGTTGGGGCTCTATGAAATTTAGCTCAAAAAAAAATATCACATTTGACTTTTTTTAAAAGAAAAGTAAAATGATTTATAAACGAATGAGGTTATTGTCAAACCAAAACTTAAGCAAGACATGTGTCATCAGATCTTGGTCAATAATCCAGATTAATATTTTGGTAAATTAGTTGAAAAATAAATTCAAGATGTTGTTTTTGACCCCATTTGTTTTTCATATTATATTATAAAATATATTAATTGAAAAGGGTCTTTTTTTTTTCCCACTCTATCAACATCGCTATTGTATAACAATGATTAATAAAAGCTTATTTTGATCTTTAGTTTATATTTTTAATTTGATCGGTGTAGTTTTATGCTTCAACGTTTCAATTCTCGAACTTTGCTTTCTTCATGTTCTACTTCCTTGACTCGTGAGAGATGAAAAAGAAAGCCACGACAAATAAGAGGAGAGAGGGGACTTGTCTAGTTACATTTGACCATATAAAGAGTCATTTTTTTTATCAACAAGTTTGTCTTGAATATTAGGGTTCTTAGTGTTACATTTGCAAGTGGAGAGGATACATGATCCATGCCTTTCGCTTCTTTTTCCTTTTTTTGGTTTTTGTTCTTCTCCATGTCCTATTGGAGAGAACGTGAATCCACAAGAGAAAACAGCAAGAAGCTATTTCTCCCAAGCAAGATCATGAGCAATAGTAATAGCACAAAATAGTTCCTGCATCATGAAAGGCAAAGGATACAATTCAGAACAGCTTTTGTGGGCTTGTAGCTTAGAGCGCCGCAGAAGATCAAGACTTGAATTGAACTTCTAATAGTGATTGGAGACAACAAAAATTTGGACCACAGTAGCTGATTTCCAATTTTTTAGTAGGTCTCTTTGATGAGGGTGACTAGCAGCTCAGTGAATTTGTTCTGTGCAAGTGATGATTTACTCTAATGACATGAAATTTCCCTATTAACCGAGCAAAAAAGAAAAGGAAACGCTAAAGAAACATAAGAAAAGCGATAAAATTTAGTGATCATTTGTAGGTATATATATATATTAGAAATTCATGATTTGAGAATGCAACATTCTGAGATACCAGAAAGTTCAAAACAATCGAATTTTATATCTCCAATTGTATACTGAAAATGGTTCCATGGCCAACAAATATCAACTGTTGGATAGCATGGATGTGTCCTGTTTGCTGGGCTATAGTTCTAGGGGATGCATGGCCTCGGTAGACTGTTGCTCGCCTCCTGTGCCGCTATGCGATGCAGGGGCTTTACCACTTCGTAGATATTCTAGGAAATCCATCACTATTGAATCGGTCCAAGGAGCCCCAAGTGGAGCTTCACTACCAGCAATCCACCCTAGATGGCCGCCTTTGGGTGTCACGATGAGCAAACAATTTGGATTTTCCTGAGACAGCAAGCCATATACCTTTTTAAAAGGGGACGATAGAGATGACAAATTGATTGGATGCACATCGAATCAAAGAGCATTTTAGGTTTTCTTTGGTGCCGATCAATTGGGCGGTTTAAGGTTCCATGACATCGGGTGTACAAAGTGAATGCAGAAAATGCTAGAAAGTATTCAGTAAATTAGCACTCAAATCAGCACCGTGCATCTTTTTAAAGATTTTTCTTTTTTTTTTTTTCCAAATTGACACTATTTAAAAAAAAAAGGCATAATAAACATTTCAAAGAAATCATGACATGTTACAAACTGTGTTATTTCACCATCTTTTATATCTATGTTACTTGGATAATATTTTTTTTCAAATGGTGCTAATAAGCAAAGATACCCAAAAATCAGTGAATTCGGGGCATGCCGCAGGCTGGCTAATTTTAGTAAACTTTGAAACTCGAGGACCAACGAGAGAGTTCCTAAAGCATTTCAAGTCAGACAATTCAGACAAGATATTTGATACCTTGCTTAAAATACTACTAAAATCTATTCAGGGCCAAATTTATTTTTTTATTGATGTAAGAAGGATCAACATTATTCCCAAGCTATAAAAAAATGTCATCTAAAAAATGGCCTTTGTATACTTACTAAAAAAAGGATAAACCATTTGGGAAGGAACATCGAGATGAAGATAATCAACCGTGGTTATCTTAGGTAATATGACTTCTAATTTTAAAATGGCAGATAAAACATTAACAAAGATGAAAAAAGGTGGATGAAGACAAGTGGTGACCATTGAAGAATCATTGGATCAGGTAAAGAAAACCTGTAGAAATAGTGAGTTTATTATAGTGTGCTAACAATTGTGACTCTTAATGAAGCTAAAAGTATTAAGCAGTAAAACCAGACTACCTTACCTGATTATGCAGCAGTAAAAAATGGCACAAATAGCTACCCAGAAAGGCAAGGGTATAGAAGGATAAATGATGAGGGGATAAGAGCACTATCTAACTTCTGGGGAGAGAGCCCTGCATACCTTGATATCTTCACGAGGAATTCCCCTGGCTGGAGCAATTGGATCGTTGGCGGCCTGCAAATTAATAACACATAAACCCAAAGATACAATTTCACAACTTTCTGAAATCCCAATATCAAAGAAGGAACACAATTCAACGCATGCAAATCTATTTTCCTGAAAAATCTTCGATGTATCATGGGAATTACAATGCTATCAGCGCCTTATAGTGAATAAAAACAACCACAAGTCCAGGCCTCAATTGCTTCAGGTAAGTAAGATTGTGAGTACATGTTAGAGAAACATCCACACTCCCAGTAAATCCTTCACCCAGAACCAAATAAGCATTCATACAAGGAACCTAGTTGGTATAGACAAGACAAGTTCCAAAACAGCACATATCAATGTAGCTCGACCACAGCTTCAGCAACAAAATATGACCAAAAGTTTGACGCCCAATTAATTCTCTGCAGCTCAGTATCAGACAAGAAGCTCATATAATCTGCAAAACTGACACAGATGCATACCTGGATGCAAAGCAAAGGTGTGCGAACATGTTTTATGGATTCTGAACTGCACGAATTAGAGTAGTAGTCATCCACCGACTTGAAACCAAATGAAACTGCCCAGTGAAGTTAAAAGCTGTGTGAGCTGATGGCATACCATGATAACCTCCAACACAACCATCATAAAAGAAAAGGAAGAATTGCTTCTACGAGGAGCATCTACCTCGGGTTAGTCCTTCATCAAACTCCCTGACAGACTTGGCATTGGCAGCCAATGGTATATTATATTCACCACCCATATCTTCAAAGAGAATAGCGTGGCTGTACAAAAAGGAGATTATGATATCATATCTAAGAAGAAATATTAGCTGTGAGATGGAAGAACTTTATTGCAGAATTACTTCTTAAGAGTTTTACGCAGAGCATTTGTGAGAGCTCTGTCATAAACAACATTAAAGCCCTTACGGAAGTCCTCGTCTGCAATGACCAAATTGAATGGATTACACAATGATACAGCACCGGTTATTGTTTGAGATTCCTGCAAGCAATAACCAACGAAAAATTAAATAAATATATGCAGTAGTGCAAGAACATGGAAGAGGAAGAGGAAAAGGAAGCTACAATAAAATTAGTCGGTCCTTAAGAATACATCATCAACATACAGTAAATTAATATTTCATAATTCAATGTCAAAAAAATAAATCAACACACACAGAAATGAAGTACTATAAAGTTTAAACTGAACTGGACCACAATGTCCCAGTAATGCCTAAAGTAACCCATCACAATTCAACTAAACTGCAATATCAAACTAGATGGAATCAGCTCCAATAGTTCTGTTTCCTTCATTGACTGTGTCCATTGATCTACGTTGAATATGGCCAAATCATCCCAGGTATCACTTGTACTCAATAAATACCCTCTCCAACTTCCAATGGATGCACCCATTTCACATTGGTTCCTATTTTACCAAATTTACATCAAAAGTAATCATCTCAACATTCCAGATCTTGATGGCTATCTCAAGTCAAATACTTTTCATAATTTATAACAAAACCTTCAACTTCAACAGTTTTTTTGTGTTGAAGAGAATAACAGCATCTTTTCCATAAAAGTTCCACGAACTTGAAAAGTGTTGGTTGGGATAAGCGGAAAATAAGTAAATACTACAGCAATATGCATCGCCATATTCTCTAGCAAGAACTAAAATCTATCACACACGCAGATATTTTAAAAACTAAATTAACATTTCCAGGGAAGTCGTTAAACTAAATATACCAATAAGCAATGAAACTTACCTGAGCCAAATAATTGACAAGAATGTTGGCACCGAGAGACCAGCCAACAGCATACAAATTAGCGTTTGGATATCTAGTCCCAACATGTTGCACCACTTCACGCATATCTCCTATAAACGAAGCCGAATAGAACTGCATCATCAGTCCTTTACTTGGTAAAAATGATCACGTACTGAAAACATCTCCCTTCTTTACTCCAGTACCAAAATCAACTAGAAACTAATACAATTTTACATAAAATGTACCTTAGGAGTAGTAACAGGGCTGTTTCCACATCCTCTGCTATTAAAAACAACAACACGCCACCCTTTATTTCTTGCTTTAATTAACATATGCCTTACATATGAATCCTCACTCCCTCCCGTTAATCCTGGCTGCATTATAACCAAATCCAAGCAACTCTCTTAATACAGATACAAAAGAGATGTGTTTTGGTTGGAGAGACAGACGAAGACATAAAAAATAATCTATGCTTGAGATAATAATTTTGGAGTGGGCTTCAGTGGTTTTAAACAAAAGGCCATGTAGACATGTCGCTTCTGCCTCTTCTATATCTATCCTTTTTGTTCCGAGATTGTGACCAAATGCCAGTCATACCACAACAAAAAATGATTGCTCTAGTCGGTGCCTTTATCAACAATTTTAGTAAGACTGCTGAAAAGGTTCCGGTTGACAATGTTTGAAAAATCTGTTCGGAAATTGTCAATGCATTAATTTCTCAGTGTCTTTGAATACACTAAGATTGCGTGTGGTAATGTTTTTGGATTAAATGCATTTCAAAGTGGTTTTTTATGTGACATTTCAGCTTTTTGTTCGAATGTTTTCAGATGGTTTTGATGATTAGATGTCGAATGAAAAAAAAAACGAACTTCTCACCTCGCCATCAATTATAAGCTAAACAAGACAGCTGCTAGGATACATAAACAGAATCTATCTGACAATTTTATCCCCAGAAAAACACAGTTTAAGATTCTTTAAAATAAATTCACACAGACCAGTAAAATGAGAACAGGAGAGTTTGGTGGCAAGATTTGGTGGTCACCGGAGACCCAATCAAGAGCGACAGCACCATCATCTTTAGTACGGAGGCATTCACGTTTAAGCCTGACATCAGGGGTGGCACGAAAGAATGAAGCGAAAATGGTTTCGACATGACGGTTATTCCCGAGAAGAGGGAAAGGACTGTAAGGACGGTGTAAGGAATTGAAGGCTGGTAGAAAGAGGTCACGTGCACCACCGATTATTTCGAGGGAAGGATGGAGAGGGCGTTGGTCGGGCATGGTGGTGGTGGTGGTGGTGGTGGTTTGGAGGGAGGAGAGTGGTGGGCGGTGGCGGCGGACTGGGGAGATGAGTGTGGGTATGGAGGTTAAAGAGAGTTTGGCCATTTTGGTGTTTAAATGGGAGGTTGTTGACGGTGGACGGTTTGGCGATCGATTCAAAGGAGCGGTGTCATTGGATGGAACAGAATATTCATATTGATTGGTTGAGATAATCGGTGGGGGAAAAATAAATAAATATATATATATATATATATATATATAAAATAGATTTTCAAAGTTTACTCCTTTGTAAATTTACAATGCAAGAGTTGTTTGGAAAACAGATATTTTTATCTGTTCAGTTTAATAAATTATTAAAATTTTAATTTTTTTTATTTGAAAGGAATGCTTTTTTATTTAGTATTAATAGTGTTTTTAGTTTTAATATATATGAGGGTAATTTTAAATAAGAAAAGTTACTAATGGAAAAAATGCCCCAATTTCACATGTAAACGGTTTTTGAAAATATGCAAAGTGAATTAAAAAGATTGTTTGGGCCAGGCCTGAATCGCCTGACACCTTTCAACCGAGCGACCTCTTGAGCCGTTCAGTTTTTGGGCCTTGGCCCGGTGTCGACTATATTCTCGGCTACGTGCACGCATCACAATACAAAGAACCAAGCTCCAAAAAAGACAGTGAAGCACCAATATGCTTGTACTATGCTTGTTTTTTCTTGCTAATAACAACCTTCCACCAATATATCACCACCTCAAAAGCATTTATTAACCGACAATCTCTCCGCTAATATCACAACAAGCATCACAATTAATAAGAAGCACCAACCTCTAGACCAGTAAATTAATGACCGACTTCAACCCCCTCTTATTTGACATTAAAAGATTTGCTTCTTTATAATTTTAGGTTTTAGTTTGTGATTTTAAATTCTAATTTATATAATTATTAATATATAATCACTAACTTGAGAATCCATAAAATTAATTGAAATAAAAAATAATAATTAATGACCGACTTTCTTGCTGATAGCAATCCTTTACTCGTTTATGACCTCGAAAAGCACTTGTATATCTCCACTAATTAATAGCAAGCACCAACCTCTCAGCCAATAAAATAATAACCAACAATTTATTTTTCTGTGCTCACTATGAAACAATTTATTAAAGAATCATTTGTTCTGATAAAAGATTTGTTTTTGCAAGAAAGCTCAGTGGTGTCATCTTCTCGCCACCTTATCAGGCTAATGGTTTAACCTGCTCGATCCATTAACCCAGGAGGCAGCCTGAAATGAGATTTTCATGACTTCTTCGATCCCTAAATCAAATCGAAGACGTAAAAGCATGATTGTTTATGAGACATGTCTCGCCGCACTCCATGCTTTTTTTTCCGGAGCGGCAAACACAATGTACGGTGAGTTTAACAGCAAAATAAATGAGATCGCGTTGTACGTTTTTTTCCCCTTCAGGACATGAAAAAAAACTCATGGAAACTTGAACAGCAGTGTGTTTATTGATGAACATAATGAAAGACTACAGTCATTAAAGGATTGATGGGATAGATTTCATTCACGGACTTCCTCTAGCTTTTCCTGCTTATCCTCATCAGTCATGAAAACAGAGACAGGAAAAGACTTGCCAATCCCCATGGGAGTCTTGAAGACAATTTTCTTGCCCGGAGGATCTTCGATGCTCATTTCAGATACTGGTACCCATAATAACATCTGCCTGCTCTTAACCCCGGTCATTTTCTTCATCTTGAACTTCTCTACATAAGCAGTCACCTCTGTGGCATAGCTTACTTTTGTGTTGGTACCGACGAAGAAATGCTCGTATGGAGCCTTTTGTTTCATCCACACAAACCCAGTTTCTTTAACCCTCCCGCACTCTTCAAGATCTTTCAGGGGGAGGACACCTCTAGGGAATCCCAGCTCGTCAAGAAGCTCCATGGAGTGGCGATTACACTCTTCAGGACCGTACACAATTTCCGCCCCTGCACGTTCATCTTCTTTCGACCTGATCAAGCCTGCCATTTCTATCAAGAATTGGCTGTGCGTTTACAGATTTTTGAATGATGAAGAGTATCTGTGGCGTTGGGGTATATAAAGAGGAAATGACAGGGTAGTTGGCTGGAAGTTTAAGAGGTAGTTCACCTATAACTCGCATCACATTAAAAGAAAAGCTAAGATGATTGGGTTTCGTTGTAGCTTATTAGATTGTTATAACAAAACTATTTTGAAATTTTATATTTGTAGGCTGAGAGTTTTTTTTTCTTCATTTTTGTTAGCTAGTTAATTATTAAAAGAAAAGATTATTTAGGGTGCAAGTTTTTTTTTATTATTTATTTCTAGAGTCAACAAACTTGAAACTGGTGACCAATAATTTTTTTGACTTTTTACAAGTATTTTAACGGTAAAAATATTTTTTCACACTCTAAAGCTATGGTTAGTATTATGTTTTAAATTTCTTTAAAATATTTTTTATATATATTTTTAGATTATTTTTATATGCTCATATCAAAAATAATTTTTTAAAAAATAAAAATTTTTAATTTTAATATATTTCTGAATAAAATATACTTTAAAAAACTATTTCAATTACGATTCTAAACGTTCACTAAATATGTGAATTATTGAGTTGCTGGGTAAGGTTGTTTCATGTTTTTTTCATTATTAATGCATGGTGCACATAACTTGTTACAAATTTTCAGGCTGTTTGCATGGAGATGACAAGCATGAGTTTTTAGATAAATATTTTTGTTGATTTCCCTCTCTTTCTTGAATATAGGCAGTTAGATATTCAATATTTAGGAGCTGGGATCAGGGCCCTTGCCTTCGGCCTCCAACCCATAACTACTGGTGGGTCCATTGGGTGATGGTGGCTGTGAAGACATTCATAATAATCATAGAACCATAGACTTCATTTTTATGCATTTAGAATAGTATTTGTTTTTTAAAAAAATATTTAATTATTGCTCAAAATTTATTTCTTAAATCAACCTATCAAAATGATAAAAAAAAATAATTTGAAATAAAAAAGTTATAAGATGGCATAAGTTAACAAATCATATATGATTCAAGGATGGACAGGGTGTCCTTAGTTAAATGCTCCAGTCAAAAAATCAAACCCATGCTCAAATAAAAATGGTGGATTAGCTGGGTAAATAAACCAATAGTGTTGTCCCATACGAAATAGATGCCACAGTTCAAGCAGCAAAAGTATGATTCTCAGGCAGTCCTTGCTATTGACAATCACCAGATGAGGGAAGAATGGAAAGAGAGGGAGAGGGAGAGAGCAAGTTGGAAATATGGAGAGAGAGAGAGAGCAAGCTGGGATTTGGCTCCGTGGTCAGCTATTAATGTTCGAGTTCTGTCTTGCATGCTTATCACTATCACAATGTCTTACATGTTTATTGGATTTATAAAATATTTAGTGTATTTCATAGTTAGTTATTGTATATATAAACTAACCTAAATATTCAATTATAAAAATAAAAAATAAAGAGCGAGAGTGAGTTTTAAGAGATTGTTTTTCATTGTTTTAACTGTAATTTATAAGATTTTAACAAACCATATCTTGATTTTCCATATAAAGTCCATGTAGATGGATATGTTCAATTTTTTAACAAACTAAAAGTGCTATTGGTTTTGCAGCAGTCCAGTTTTAAAAAAATATTGTTTTTAAAATTTTTATTTTACATAATTAGATTTTTTTAGCCCAGATTAATACTCAATTGCATTTTTCTCTTAAAAAAAGTTGAATCGAAAGACAAATGAAAAATATGAGTAAAATAGATGATGGTTTTATAATTTATTTTAAAAGCTAATTTTAGTCTTGTTTTAGTTAGAGCATTTCCATCTCATAAGTCATTTGAGAAAACAAATCTAAAAAGTTCTTCTTTTGGTTTTTGTTTTTATTTTTATCTTTTATAATGCATGAGTCATTTCAGTAGCTAAAATAGTTCTTTTTATCTTCAGATATTATTTATGGTCACTTCAACAAAAAACCCAAAATATTAAAAAAAAAAATACACACACACACACACACACACACTTGCTAGCTTACATTGTGGAATCACCATGCTCTTTATTTTGCTCAATATCAGTCATGCTTGAAATATGTTACTTTAAATCTTCAAATGGAACAAAAGTCTTCCATTTGTTTCTCGAACCCCTTGGAGACTTCTATGATCATTTCCAAGCCCATCCAGAGAGAAACTCAAGGATGGTTTGAAATCTTAAAGAAACCAAATGTGTAGAGTGTTTTTGAATCTTGATAAACTGACATGAAAAGAGTTCAAACCCCTTTAAGAGATTCCAGTTAACAGCTCTAAAACTGAAAGTTTGGATGTATTATTCGATGTTGAAGTGAAGGAAGATAGTAGGGCCTTGTAATTGTGTTTTGTTAATGCTCGGGAATTGGATCAATTCAATGAAACTTCTAGTACCTTAAGTAGACGAGAAAGCTAAGTTTAGATCTTGGCCTTCATGGATCTTATGGTTTTTAGTAGAAGTTTGTGACGAAGTTAGTAGTGATATCAGATAAGAAAGTTTCTTTGAAGAAGATGAAGAAGAAGCTGATATTAATTATAAAAAAGAGTATAAAGTAATTATTTAATTATATAAATTACTTATATTAATTATATAATTAATTGCATAATTATATTATATACAGAATAATTACATCATATTTAAAATAATATACAAAAAATGGCTCTTTAAATAGTTTTTACTATTGCAATACATATAAATAAAAAAAATTATATTTACACTATTTAAAAAATAATTTATCAATTTAGATAATTAAAATGGCTATTACCATTGGAGATGCTCTTGCTAGGCAATCAATTCCATTAATTTATTTTAAAAAAATATTATTTTTGTACCAAATTTTATTCTTCTCACTTTCCATTCTTTTCTAGGTTGGAGAAAAGAGGAAAGATTATGATTGAGAATGATTTCAACTACCAAAATAGTTTATTTTTGTGTCAAATGATTATATATGACAAGAGATCAAAGTTTGGTAACATTTTTTTTTTAATTTTAGATTGATTCAGATTTTGAGATGGTTTTTGCATGTTGTGGATTGATTAACAAGCTTTTATATTGTTTTCTAGGTATTTTTAGTTAAGAATGAGATTTTAGGGCAAAACAATGGAAGTTTTTTTTTCACCCATATATTGATCAAAATAGTTAAAAAATATTTAATATATTTCTATACAAAAAACTAGTTTTGTTTGTACTTATGTTAGTTAATTATTATTAATAAATGGTTATATCAATATTATATATATATATATATATATATATATATATATATATATATATATATATATATTAAAATAGAATTAGCTTTTCTAGATGCCTTTTTTCATTGTAGTGCAAATATAAAAAATAATATATTTATAATATTTCAAAAGCCATATTACTAATTTGACTTTTCTAAGTAGATTTTTCCCTTGGAAATACTCTTTTTTGCGTAGAAATATACTAAATAATTTGTCTCTTTTGATCACTTGTGTAAGAATAGTTTTGTAACTTAGGGAGTGTCTGAGAGTGCTTATGAAAAAATTTGAAAAATTTTTATTTTTATTTTTTATTTTAAATTATTTTGATGGTGTTTTAAGATCATTTTGATGTGCTGATATCAATAATAATTTTTTAAAAATAAAAAAAATAGTATTTTGATGTATTTTTAAATGAAAAATATTTTTAAAAACAACCGCAACCACACTTCTAAACAGACACTTCAAAATGTTATTTCAGCTCTTCAATATAGCTCTCCATTTGGAGCAATGAAAATAAAGAATGAAAACTTTTTTTTTTCCTCTTTAGCTTTTCTTTGAGCTCTCTCATTAGAATAGCTCTAAGTTGAAGAGTTATTCTTGTATATTAATTAAAGAGCCATAAATTTATTTGATATATCTCTATGCAAAAAAAATAGTTTTAATGTACTTGTATTAGTTAATTATTATTAATAAATAGTTACATCAATATTATATATATATTAAAATATAATTGGCTTCTCTGAATCGTTTTTTCTCATTGGAGTGTATACATAAAAAAAAAAATGCTATATTTATATTATTTAAAAAACTATATTACTAATTTAGCTTTTCTAAATTGTTTATTCATTGTATTGATCCAAGTAATATAACAGAGGTTTGGTAATTTATCCTTGGAATGTAAGTTATTTTTTATGTGGCAGTTTGTACCTTCGGATCACTTCATCTCCTAGCTTGAAACAAAAGCAACCTTGTCCTAGAGACGACTTGTTAAACGGGACAGGTAATGGAAATCTGAATGCTGTGCCCGCTCTCTCCGTGATTGATGGTGGCATCATTGCAAATTTAGCATCTTGATCTTCCTCTTCAATTTGGCTCATTTTCTTCTTCTTGTATCCTTCGTTTTAATAGATACGGGCATCTTTAGATGCGTTTTATAATTATTTTTGTTTAAAACATATATTAAAATAATATATGTTTTTAAAAATATTTTGATAATCAGCATATAAAAATAATTTAAAAATATCAAAATAATTATTTTTTTAAATAATCTTTAACGTTTTTGAAACTCGCTGCTGAACAAACATTGATTAATTTTGAATGTCTCATGATCACTTATTGCCCAGGATTGGCGGTAACATGGATTATAAGCACCTTAAATTTTTACATTCTCCATGTGGAAGGATATCATAGTTGTTAAATTTTGATAATTTTGCAAATCAATTCAACAAAATTTGTTAAATTAAATAAAAAATTAAACCCCATTAAAATTAAATAAAAACATAAAAATTTATCTGGATCATAAATACTTGCAGATTGAGCTTGTTGCACCGAAGGAAGTTGCGAGCCAGTGTCCACTTAAATCTTTCAAGTTTTACAAGACTAAGGAAGTCCCCACCGGATTCTGGGAGATCAAGAGCGGAGCATTGAATATCCGTACCCCTTGGTGGTATTTTTCAATGATGATTAATCGGCTGTTTATCAATGCATTTTACAAATATTTTTTAAAAAATTGAAAAAAACTATTCTTTTATTTTTTTAATTTAAAAAATAGATCCAGTCCAATTCTATGATTCTATAATTTCTATATGCAAAGCCGCCCCCCAAGTTTTTTTGCTTTCTATTATGCAAAGCTAGGCATAGCCCCCGCTTCTATTTGCAAGCTAGGCCTGGCCTATTCCCTCCTCTTTCTTTTTCTTTCCCTCTCTCTCTCTCTCTCTCAATAAAAAAACAAATTAAAAAACTATAACACATGTACTATTTATTAGAAAAAAGTTTTTAATTATCATGTATTAATTTTAAAATTTATGCTTGAAATTTTTGAAAAAAATAAATTTTTTATCTTTATTTTTTATTTTAAATTAATTTTTTTTAATGTTTTAGATCATTTTTATATGCTCGTGTTGAAATAATTTGTCGGAGGTAAAACTAGTATTAGCAATATCGGTGTTCATACTAATAGTATACTAATAGTCCTTTTAATAATAATGCTTTTGATGAATTTATTAGAAATAGCGAGGAAGAGAATGATAATGAAGCTAATTTTAGTTTATATAGCACACCATCAGAATATTTGTTTTAAATTTGTTAATTTTTACTTAGTGAAATTCTATGACCATAATTATTTTGTGATATATATTTAAGTTATTTTAAATCATGTCTGAACCTTAATTAAATAAGTTTTATGGTTATAATTATGTTGTATTTTATTCGAAAATATTTTACTTGTGATTTTATGATTTTTCTACCTGCACGATTTTAGCTGCGATTTTATAATTTTTGTATAGAAAAATTTTAAGTATAATTTTACGACACGAGTTTTAGGATTGACTTCCATGTTGTGATAAAATCATAAATTTGACAAACTTAAAGGACACACGTGTTTTATAGCCATAATGATGAAGTAAAAATCTAGAAAACTGACACCATGAGGATTGAGAGCTTCCATACACATAACATTTTATATCAAAACTTTATTTAAAAAAGACGAGAAAGCTTCCATACCATATTGATACTCGGGGTTTTTAAAGAATTTCATCATCTTTACGTATTTTTCTTCCAAATTTTATCATTAATTTTTTATGTTTTTTTTTCAAGTTTCTTTATTATGGCAAGTTCAATGGCAAAAGCCATTTGGAGAGCCAAATCATAAAAATAGCTCCTTGAATAGTATGTAAATGATTTTTAAGTTGATGTGCAGTTCAATGGTAAATAGTCATTTTGGAGAGCTATTTTTTTAATTTTATTTTAAATAAAATTTAATTATTTTGTATATAGTTAAATTATACAATTAATAGGAGTGAGTTATATAATTAAATGTTTGCTTTTAAAAAACCCTCAAACAATAAAATTATTATTATTTTATTATATTTTAAAAAAATGAATTTAAAATAAAAAAACCCCACAAACTAAAAAAATAATTATCAATTACTAAAATTAACATACTAAATAATATATTTTAAGTAATCAATAAGTTTAAACATAATTAATTAAAATACATTCCATTATAAATAATTCGATTAAATTAATTACAAAATAAAACCCTATGTCTTAATTTCTAAATTTCTATTTATTACATGGAAAAGAATATATATTTTAATTAATTTCCAATTTTTAATTAAAACCCCCCGTTTAATTCCCCTCCCCCATCTTTATCTCCAAAAAAAACCCCTACATCTCACTTCTCTCCACACCATCCTCATTCTCTTCAGCCCTACTTCTCCCTCATTCTTCCCAACCCTCAGCCCTTCAGTGAGCCAATAGTCCCCCATTTCTCCCTTATTCTCCCCAACCCTCAACCTCACATAGCCAGCCCCCCAGCCAGCCAACAGTCCCTTCTCCCTCATTCTTCTCCCCCATCCCCATAGAACTTGCAGCCCCGCCCCACATATAGAACTCACAAGTCACAACAACACTCACTCACACACACACACGCGCGGCCCCGACAGTCCCAAAACAAGATATTTGAGTGAGTGTATTTTTTTTTTAATTTTTTTAATTTTTGGCTTCTCACTCAGAACATGTGAAATGGCTCTTCAGTTAAAGAAGAGCCATTCTGGCTACTGGTATGGTTCTCTCGTTTGAGAAATGAAAAAAATTAAAAGAGCTAAAAGGATAAAAAATTAGATTGAAGTTTAAAATATTTATTTTTTGCGGTCTTTCCTCCATTAGCATGGTGTTAGGTTATTTGATAATTCATATAGACTTCTCCATATTATTTTTTATATTTTACATATATATCATTCATATTACCACTCTAATCGATTCATTGATTTATTTTAACGGAATATTTTTTTAAAGTCAAAGGTTTTCTTGCGCACATGTTATATATTTAGACTAGCTAAGTGCCCCCGTGCGTTGCCGCGGGTATTTTTGTGTATATAATTTAATATAATTAAATTTATAATGATAAATTTATATGATAAATTTATATGATATAATCAACATAATAAAATTATAAAATTGTTATGAGGGAAAAAAAACATAAAAAAACTAACAAAAGAGTAAAAAAGAAAAACAATTAAATTATTATTATTATTATTATTATTATTATTATTATTATTATTATTTTCATTTATTTTTTTATTTTTGTCTTAATAATGAAAGGGGAAAAATGGAAAAAAAATCCTAAGAACTTCAACAAAAGATCAAACAAAAGAATAAAACAAAAACAAAAACTATTATTTGCTATCATTGTGAAAACGTGTATATAATTTAACATAATTAAATTCATAATGATAAATTTATATTATATAATCAAATAAAAATTCTAGATTAGGAGATACAATGTATAAAATTTAAATGGAGTTTGTTACATAAGCATATATTACATCTTTTTAGAATGTAATTATTGTGAAAACAATAAAAATTAAAAATTATCAAATTATCCCGAGGAAAAAAACCTTAAAAAACATTAACATTAGAGTAAGCAAGAAAAAACAATTAAATCATTATCATTATCATTATCATTATCATTATTTATTTTATTTTTGTGTTAATAATGGAAGGGAAAAAATGGAAGGGAAAAAATGGAAGGGAAAAAAAATCCTAAAAGCTTCAACAGAAGATCATATAAAAGAATAATAAAAAAAAAAACTATCATTGCTATCACTGCTAAAAGTTTAAAATATTTATTTTTTGCGGTCTTTCCTCCATTAGCATGGTGTTAGGTTATTTGATAATTCATATAGACTTCTCCATATTATTTTTTATATTTTACATATATATCATTCAAATTACCACTCTAATCGATTCATTGATTTATTTTAACCGAATATTTTTTAAAGTCAAAGGTTTTCTTGCTCGTCTTGCGGTGGAGTACATATTACATATTTAGATTTTATTTGATATTATATTTTAAAAATAATTTTAATTTTTTTTCTTCAAATATTGATATTAAAAATAATTTTAACTACATTCTAGCTTGTCAATGCTGGGCTTAATTTCAATTTCTTAAAAAACCATAATCTAAACAAACAAAGTCCAACACTTCTGGAGGCCCATATAAAAAAAATCTAATTTTTCTCTCTTTCCCTTTATTTTCTTCTCTACTGCCCCCCCTCTCTCGCTCCATCTCCCGTCCGAATCCACCTTCCGATTTGCCTTAACAAAACATAAAATCCTTTGAACCACCTACAATGACTCCCGAAGAACCCGAATTGAAAAATGGATTCGAACCTAGACTCGAAACTGAACAAAAACAAGATCCGGATCCAGAGACAATGGCAGTACCGGAACCAAAGCCAGCACCGGAACCAGCAACAGTTCACGTCACGAGCTCAGATCCTGAGGCAGAGGAGCCAAATGAGACCGAGATCCAATCAAACGAATCAGATAAACCTGAACAGAACGAGCAAATTGCGAATCGTCCTGCTGAGCTACAACAGAACAAAACTTTCACGATGAGAGAATTGCTCACTGAACTAAAAACAGAAGAAGGCGACGATGCGGCAAGCACTCCTCTCAGGTCCGGTCCGGTTTCTATAACTAATACATTTCATTACCAAACCTTTCAATTCTTTCGCTTCCACGCAATACACGTGATTAATGAGATCAAATTAGATTGGATTAGATTTCGTGTTATTTAAATGTCTTTCTAGATCTTACCGCAAGATTCTCTAACTGTATTATGCTTGATAGATGTGAGATTTTGTCAGACTTTTAGCATGTGATTTTTGAAAATTTGTTAACAGTCAACAAAGCACACAGCAGCAGCAGCAGCAGCAGCATCAGCAAAATAATGCGGCAATGGAATTGATTGATAGTGTTACCAGTACCGACGAGGAAGGTCGGTCGCGTCAACGTGTTCTCACATTTGCTGCCAGGAGGTAATATATCTATTAATCAGCCTTATTTTTTGAGATTTAGATGCCTTAGCATTGATTTCTGAAGGATTTTGCTATAGGTACGCGAGTACTTTAGAGAGAAATCCAGATGATTATGATGCGTTATATAACTGGGCATTGGTTCTTCAGGTATGTGAAAATAAAATGCTTTTATGAAATAGTATTTATTTTAAATATATTGAGATTTAAAAAAAAAAAGAATCTAGATTGATTAATTGTGTCGATGTTATTGGCATCTTGGTTTGCAGGAAAGTGCGGATAATGTTAGTGTGGATTCTACTTCACCTTCTAAAGATGATTTGCTTGAGGAAGCTTGCAAAAAATATGATGAGGCTACACGTCTTTGCCCAACACTTAATGATGTATGTTTAAAACCCATATGCTAAATGTTCCTTTTGAATGTCTATACATCAGGTTATAACGAGCATTATGACTTCCTGAATTGCAAAAGTGAGATAATAGACTGAAAAAAGTTGCTGGCTGCTTTGAATTCTTGCTAGTGATTATATTTAATATTTATCCATTTGAGATGGTTTCCTTTTCCTGGCAAAGAAAAGGAATCATATTAGATAACGAGTGAAATATTATTGCTAACATTGAGCAAGTGAGGGCCATTTGGTAATGATTACTCGTTATGGATACTTCTCTGATTACTTATGAGCCTACACACCATGGTGGGTTTGGAAGATATGCATTGGGATAGCATTTGTTCAATTAAATTATTGATCTATTTTATGAATATGTGGATGGTATTAAAGATTCAGTTTTTTTTAATTCAAACCCTCTGCATCTATGCATCATTTGAACATGATAATATTTGTTGAAAAAGATATAATTTCGAGATTTTACATTCAAAAGTTGTGTTATGTTGATTGATAGGCTTTTTACAATTGGGCTATAGCAATCTCAGATCGGGCCAAAATGCGTGGTCGTACAAAGGAGGCTGAGGAACTGTGGAAGCAGGTTTGCATATAATATAGTTTCACCAATTCAATTTTGTGGGTGTGCACCAACTGAACATGCTTGTTTGTATCCATTTTCCGTTCTACTAAATCATCATATCATGTGGTATTATTATAGGTAGTCATTGGTACGTGACCCTTATAACTTGCTAGGAACCATTTATACTTGAAGCAAATTCCATCTTGCCTTTCCATCTAATATTTTCAAGCATGTTGGTTTTCTTATTGCTATGCCCGTCGTTCACATGCTGCTCTGCTCACGTTTTCCTCAAGAAGTTCTCTTTATAGAAGTGAAAATTACAATAATATGCTTTTGCAGGCAACAGAAAACTATGAAAAAGCTGTCCAACTTAACTGGAACAGCCCCCAGGTATTTTTTTTTTTTATTAAATTCTTAAAAGTTCCTTGACGTTTCATCTGAAACCAAGTTCCACAACCTTCCCTTCTGTTTGTAACAACCTTCTACTGCTGATTCCAACTGTTTATGAAATCCATTTCAGGCACTTAATAACTGGGGACTTGCTCTACAGGTATTCGATGTCTCCTGATTCAACACTGTTTATACTTCTTTGCTTCCTGCAAGCACTTTTTTTGAGCTTTTGTTTCTTTCAAATTTTAATACCTTAAGATGTTCTGGTAGGCGTGGTTGTTCTGAGGTTCTGAGTAGTTTAATATGATGCTATATTGAATTTTGCAATTTAGGAACTCAGTGCAATTGTTCCTGCAAGAGAAAAGCAGACCATTGTGAGAACTGCAATTAGCAAGGTACAAAAAGTCATTTGGAGATGTTAAAGTGCTTGAATGAATATATAGGACAAGCAGCAAAGTGATTTTGAGTATGGTATGTCCTGGGAATAGGTCTACCTGTATCTTCTGTCCTTCCTTACGATCCCTTTTGCTTGTTTCTAATGCAGTTCCGTGCAGCAATCCAGTTGCAATTTGATTTTCATCGAGCAATCTACAACCTTGGAACTGTTTTGGTCTGTTTAATACTGTCTATCCTCATCTGTAATACCATGTTTCATCTGTGATTATATCTGTTTTCGTGCTTTATTTAATTTGTAGGTTAAGATAATTGACTGTCTTTTCACCTCCTCCCACAAATCAGTGAGTTTAAATCCTAAATATGAATGCTTTTTTGGCAGTATGGGCTAGCCGAGGACACATTAAGAACTGGGGGAACACCCAGTGCTAAAGATGTTAACCCTAATGAGTTGTATAGCCAGTCTGCTATCTACATCGCAGCTGCTCATGCATTGAAACCAAATTATTCGGCAAGTATTGCACAGTTTCATTTTGATTTAAAGTGCTTGTTTAAATTCTGTGATGTAAAAAGCATGTTGCCTCTGAATTATAATTCAAAGCTAAAATTCATTTGATTGTTTACAGGTATATAGCAGTGCATTGAGGCTTGTGCGATCCATGGTCAGTATTGCATTTTCTGAATTTATGGTTATTTTATTCTAAAATGCCTTCCTCATGATAGCTAACTTCTTTCTCAGCAGTTATGGCTTATGAGGTTGTGTTATCTTTTCTTGGACTTTTGATATTAGGGTGCGACATATTCTGTGACTTAAGTGAAATCTGTTGTTGTCTTGATTGGTTGACCATTTCCTAAACCTTGGATTATCTACTAGTTCTTATGCTTTTGGTTTTTGCATTATTGCCCAAATCTGTGGCTTGACCCCTTAGCTGTTGTTTCTGGTTAATACGGGCACATAAAAAACTGAACTTCATATCCAGCATTTTTATTCCATAATTTTGGATTCAATCAATACCTCCACACCCGTGTTGTGGTTGCCAGATACTTTTTTTGATTTTATCAAAATACATATTTCCATTTTGCGATCAATATCTTATCTGCCTGATTACGACTTATGACAGGAACTCCTGTAGCTACCCTGAAATGCATGGCATTTTGACTTGAAAATTAACTTGTTTCCATAGGTCTCTCTATATATCTTGATTTTTAACTTACTGGAGAAATTATTCTTCGCATATTATATCTGATCAGCCCCAATTTTTTTTGACAGTTACCTTTACCATATCTTAAAGTTGGATATCTAACTGCTCCACAAGCAGGGAAATCTATTGCACCTCACAGTGATTGGAAGAGATCAGAATTTGTTTTGAATCATGAAGGGCTTCAACAGGTAACATCAAATAATTTGTTTTGCACTTTTGGATGTCAAAACAAATTAAATGGATCCAAGTAATCTTTCCTATCAGAAAATCACAAATAAAAGTCATGGCTTTATTTCATCAAGAAGAATTTCCATGTCGGTTATCCATAATGTTGCCAACTTTAGTTCCTTGATACACATCTTTCATTTCCTGAGCAGATTAGCAAAGCAGAGCAAAAACAAGTTCGTCGGAGCCTCTCTGGCAGACCATCAGATGTATCGAATAGTGACAAAAAGGCTATCAAAGTCGAGATTCCAGATATTGTTTCTGTATCAGCATGTGCTGATCTGACTTTGCCACCTGGTGCGGGCCTCTGTATAGATACTATTCATGGGCCACTTTTCTTGGTAAGCACCATTTCTTTTTCATTTTTTTTTGAAATATGCCTTTACACTCAGATGATTTTGACTTGCTTTCAATGTTCAAAATAGTTAATCTTTTAGTCTTGGAGAGGTCAAGAAGTGACATTTGCTCATTTGAAGAGCATCTGTAGTTCTATCTAGTATCTCCTCTAATATAACATCAATTCATTTGGCAATTATGGTTTGGGGAATGGATACTTCAATAATTTTAACAAGCCTAGTTGTCAGCATGATAAATTATTAAAACAGGACAGGACAGAATAGAGGTGACTGAGCTATAAATAAATTGGTTCCAGGTTATTATTCATGATTATTAGAAAGATTTTTTCTATTAACTTTACCGTTCTTCAGTAAACTGTGATAATTTCTTAGGTTCTTTTTATCCAAATTAAATCAGCAAGCTATACTGTTTCACATCAAGAACCCATGTTTAAATTCTGCCCATTGATCAGGTTGCTGATTCAAGGGAATCCCTGGATGGATGGCTTGATGCTATCCGTCTGGTATACACAATCTATGCACGAGGCAAGAGTGAGGTCCTGGCAGGTATTGTAACAAGCTGATTGCAGTTACGAATTATCTACTTGAACGAAGCAATCTTCTGCTCAAGATGTATGTATGATTAATGTATTGAAATTGGAATTTGATCATTTTGAAATAAGCTGTATATGATAGAATTTGTCATAGAGTTGCACTTTTGTAAAATTTTCTCTGCATGATCAAGTGTTGCAAATCAGTTTTAGTTTTGGTGACTGGTGAGTAATTTTGATGCGTAACATTACGTACTGAATGAATTGGATTTGTTGATTTATTTGAAGCACGTCATTTGTTTTAATCATAACAGCAATAAAAATGTATTGAAATATAATCCCAGTATATTGCATTCTTCTGGCGATTCCAATAATGATGTAGAGATGAATGCTTACCATGATTCACCAAGACTCCTAAGTTACAGTGCAATATTTTGCCTTAAGTTTTTTGCATTTTGCTGCATCCTATATCAAGTGAGAGTGAAATTAGGAAAATTATGGATATCTGATTGATTTCCGTGTCTGATTTAGAACTTCACCACTGTGCAGGATTAGTTCTTAAAGATAAAACTTTGGTTAGATGCATAGAGAGCTGTTACCTTCACACGCGTGCACTCACATAGAAATTGAATAGAAGACACTTCAGCTAACTTGTCAAAGCTTAGGGAAATACGCATCATGTTCTCCCATTTCGGTATAAGCTGACTCACGATTTTTAATGAAACCTGCAATATCCTTCCGTATTTAACGAGCCCAAACGTCATATTTATAGAGCCAAGGTTTTCATTTCCCTATGAAACTACAAATATGTTGCGACTAACAGCTCCAGGAAGAGTCCACAGCCATTCTCCTCAAGAGTAAGCCCGAGGCGACAGCAGGAACCTTCAACAAAGCTTTCTTGGTGTCTCGTTTATGCCATATGAAAACAGTCAAACTTCCGATACCCATATTTACTGCAACTAACGATGGATGAATTGAGGGGTCATATTGCTTAGTATTGATTATATTTGGAGTAAAATTGATAAAATCAGTCGGCCTGGAATACAACTAAAATGAGGCGATACGTCAAGGACTCTATTCAGGTTTCCCATTAGATTAATTATAATCAGGGTGCCTAGTTCTCTGCTCCGGCTATCAACTCCGTGCTTCCTCCTTCTCCTTGTTTCTCAGTTGTTTTTTTTCTTCTATTTTTTGGAACGTTGATTATTGTTATCTATGTATATATATAGGTATTTCATTGGTTTACATGATCATGGTTTACACAGGGGAGAGATGTCTTTTAATTTGAGCTTTCTCATATTCACAAATTATTTTAGTATATTTCGGTGATGAATTGAAGATCAATTTTATAAAATAAAAATTTATTAACAGTTGAAATAGAATTTATAAAATGAAAATCAAATCTAACAGAAAAAAAAAATCAAGCAAATAGTGTCATTTTGTAAATAGAATCAGGTTATATTGGATCCTAAGTTCATAACTATGTCTATTTGAGAGTGATGTTCTAGTTGTTTTTCAAAATATTTTTTGTTCAGAAATATATTAAAATATTTTTTTTTATTTTAAAAAATTATTTTTGATACCAACATATAAATATTGATAAAAAATATAAAATAAAAATTAAATTTTTTAATTTCTTTTTAAAAATACTTTTAAAACACCCTCTTAATTTTTTTTATTTGTTTATCTTAGAGTCATAAAATATTTGTCTCTGGAATGATCCATACAAGTCGTAATGATAATATTTTTTAAAAGTTATCTCAGTGATGATATTTGTTTTTCGGGGACTGGTTAACAATCACAGACACAAATATGTTTTTTAACCAAGCAGAAGGACTGAAGGAGAGCTACTCGATGTACCAAATCCACCACCCCAACTCATTTCTCACCTTACACCACACAGCAATCACTTCAGATCAACGGTCCTCAAACTTCATGTCCCCAAATCTTGTACCACAACAGCATACAGAATCCCACTCCAGCAACACCTTGCATGCAGCTTCCTGCATTGACACAAAATCGACAGCAAATCCTGAAGTGCACAGAACACAGAACCCCATTCGTATGAACAAGCTTCTTGTCTTTTAGTCCTATAATTCGACAAAAAAACGCGTGCTCTTCACCCATGAATCCTCCTCCTCATAGCCGCCATTAATGAGCACTATCTCTTCGTTATATACTTAAAGTATCTCTAGTAATTTAATCAACCCCGCAACTTCTTCTTCCTTCTCGTTTTTTAAATCACATTGTGCAGAACCATGGGTTTTGATGGGTTATTGGCATCAAGAAACGAAGAAAACCGCTTAAAGATCAAATCTTTTTACGTGCGGTTCACTGGTTTCAGGCCCAACAAACCGATACCGGAATCACTCACTCTTGTTTATCTTCCTCGGAGTTCTAATGATCTTGTTATTGATGGGTCCAAGATTCGGCCCGAGTCCAAAGCGCTCTTGGTTCTTTATAGGATTGCTAATGTAGAGAAAATGGAAGCCGGAGAGTTCATATTCGGGTCAAGAGAACGGGTTCAGGTCAGTGAAAGGGTTGGGTTTGAGGTTTATTTGAGTGAAGAAAGGGTTTTGGAGGGCGTTTTTAGGAGATCTGATGACGTGGAAAAATGGAAGATGGAGTGTGGTGGCGATGGCGTGGGGGTGGTTGAGATTTGCGTGGCGGTGGAGGGACACGTGAAGTTGAGTGAGAGGGTGGTGATGAGGAACCGGAAGAGCAAAAGAGGAAGTGGAAAACTGGATGTCATTCCAGAGGGGAGAGAGGTGGCGGAGGATGAATCGAGCGGTGGATGTTGTTGTAATTGTGATGGACGGGGAATGTACGGTGGAGATGGGGAAGGGGGGTATAGACCAGATTGTGAAAAGGTTGAGATGGAATTGGAGGGTGTTAGATTGGCTATTGATGTCGGGGTCTGGGTCATGTGTTTGGGTGCGGGTTACATGGTTGCTAGAGCTTCTGCTAAGAGCTTGAGAAGATTGAAGTTGCTTTGATTCTGGTATTTCTGTTTATCTATCTTTCTTGTATGAGCATCAATGCCATCAAAGCTAAATTGTTGGAATATTTGTCTTCGATTTTGTAAGCTAATACCCTTTTGTCTCCTATTTAGACACAAAATTCTTAGCCACTTGACTGTGTTCCTAAATCTTCACGATACCTTGAGTCTCTCATGGAGAAATTTGGGACCCATTCGACTTTAATTACTATTCTGTTCTTCAGTGAATTAATCGGTGTTGGTAGAAATGTTTGTATAATTTTGGCCAGGTAAGGAATATTATTCACACATTTTTATTCCGCACAACGACATGGAGTAAGAGTTCCTAACATAACAAGAGGAAGCATGCGACCTTGAGATTAAAACTTTGAGATCTATCACAACACATTAAATCAACAATAAACTCAAATTGTAAGATTAAAATCACTCCATCATAAATATTCATTCAATAAACATTATCCAATCAAATTCTTATTATAAAACACATAAAAAATCAACAATAAAACAAGATTATTATTCAACAGAAGTTTGAGGTTCAAAATAAACCTTCTAGGTAAAAAATGACGTGTTCATGACCATTCCAAACCTGTGTATAACTCAAGCGTTATAAACTCATTCTCGAGTTGGATGAACTATGGTGGTAAAACTCATTCGCAAACATTTCAAGCTCATCTATAAGTTTAGGTGATTTTGGTGATATCCCTATACAAGCGTTATATATATATATATATATATATATATATATATATATATCACCATAGTGTTTTCAACATGCAAATTTCACAATGTGTTTTGTAATTCTCAAAAACTATGGACATAGAGTATAAGATAAAGTAATGCTCAAAATAACTCTTTTTTATCAATATATTAGCATTATATAAATTCAATTTAGTAACAGGGAAAGATATGCATGCCCAATCAAACAGAAAAATATATTTTTCACCTAATGCAAATGCAACAAATTCAGTTTTTAGAAAATGTAAATACAATAACTAGTTCATTACGTATCGTAATATTTCTCTTACTCAATCTCTTTATAATCCTTGGATGTGGAATATGAAGCATCATATCTTCCTCATTTACATTTGCAACATTCATATATATATATATATATATATATATATATATATATATATATATATATATAGTGTTTTCAACAAACAAATTTCACAATGTGTTCTGTAATTCTCAAAACTGAGTATAAGATAAAATAATGCTCAAAATAAATTTTCTTTTTTTATTAATATATTAATAATGCTCAAACATTAACGTAATGTTTTTCTCCATCTAGGAAAATTAGATCAAGATCTTTGGAAACAAAATGAATTCGTTTGTTTTTTGTTATTTTAGAGTGATCAATTGTTATTTTAGGGTTAAATATGAGTTATTTTAAAGAGCCAGCAACCTTTCCATGTGCACAAAGAGTTCTACTTGAGCACAAATGGCGACGACAAATTTAAAGTGCCAGCTACAAGGTCTCTCCTCCACTTTTTATCGATGCAAGCATAAAAATGCCAAGCAGTGTCTACCGCTTCGACCACAAAGTCATGTCAGTTGGAGACAATATCAACCAGCCCGTGTTGTGTTCATTATTGGAACAATTTGTTGTTTAAGTCGTAAAACAAATTTTGTCCCTCTGCTTTCCCAATTCAAAACATCAACATCTTTTGATCTCCATATCCAGGGCCAAAATATGCTTCCAAAGTAGTGTGCTGTGAAGGAACCATGGCATTGCTATCAAAAGAGCATCTATTTAACCAAGTCAAGCTATTGTTCTATTGTTTCCTCTGCTCATCATCATCATCCCGGCCTCCATTTGATTGCGCTCGATTTTCTGGGTGGTTTCTCGGGACTCCCCTCTGCCAAAGCTCATTTCTTGATTGCTTGTCTACAGATGGCAGATTCAAGTGTCCTCCTCGCTCCTAACATGGAAAGTGAGAAACTCAACTATAATCTCACAGATCAATAGAAGAATGAAACGAAAATCAACAAGGACTCCATTGATTGATACCTCCTCCAATGGTTCCTCATGCTCCCTCAAAATGACATCTTTCTTTTTTGTCAGCAATGGAAGAAACTTAGCTGCTTCACTAAATAATTGAAATCCCTGAATATCTCCATTTTTAATGCTTGCTTCTAGCTGCAAAAAATTAGCGGCACAAATATGAACACTTTATATTGTGGATGAGGGTCACCAAATCATTAAGTTGGGGTTCTTGCTCTTATTTTGTTCTGCTAATACTTGAAACACTATAATTTCTGTCAGTCTATCTTCCATATTTTCTTCTACAGGTCTATCATAAGGATGTGAATACGTAGAGAAACCCAAAACCAGAAGGTGACCAAAATGATGTTATAGATGTCATACCTGAACATGAACAATTCCAAAAATAATGCTAGCAATAGGCAGCCAGCTATCCTCAGGAGACAGAGACAAATTTGATCTATTGAGCCAGATACAAAAAATCACATGATCAAATCCATGCATCCAATCCACAATCAAGTAACATGTTCAAATAAACTATAATTAAGTAGGCACTGTAGATTATCTTGATAGCATCAAGCAATGTAATATATTAAGCCCGGAAATTGTTTTACCACACTTAACTCTTTAATAAAGAACAAATTGATTCACATTATAAGTCCATCAATATATCAATCAAACCAAAATTTATAGCTTTTAATCAACATTAACAAATTTGTGAATATCTTAAATGAATACCCTGTAAACTCCAACTCAAAGCTCACATTTTGCATTCAACGAAACAGCAGTATAACCAAACTAGTAAGACACGACATATGTGGAAAACAAGTCCCGAATGTTCACACTCCATAATCACTTCCTAACCAACAAAGACAGCCTACACTGCATATCAGCACCTCTTATAAAACTTAGCGAAGCATCAACAAAAAAAACTGGATGCCATATTAAAAAAATAAGAATAAAGAGGGATAATGTAAGCATGGTACAATAAACACAGAAGGGGAAAAAAACCTCAAATAAGGGGCCAAGTAAACAAGAGAATAAATAGCATATCTCCTTTTCCCAGTATCAAGCCAAGCAAAAACCCAACTCTGCAACCAGAATAACAAAAGATCAGAACTTTATCAAGACCAGGATCCAAGAAACCCAACAAAAAATAAATCAAATACAGAGACTGGCACACTTACCAACCAATTAAAGTATGGAATGAAACTGATTATACCCATAACAGCAATTCTCGTATCAGTAGTAGTAATCCCCGAATCATTCTCCTCCTCCTCGTCCTTTGTAACTGTGTTTGGTAAAAGCAAAGAGCTCAGCATACACACACCGATTGCAACAGCAAACGGGGTGTCGTCTGATAACGCTGCCCTGCATATTCCCCTGTTAATCTTCTTCCTCTGTATTAACATCAACAACAACAACAAAATTTCAAATGGGGGGGTTTTCGAAGTAAAATGGAAGTTAATTTTGCAATGTTATGTTTTACCTTGATGAGGATTTTACACTGGTGGTGAAATAGAGGGGCTTTTAGTTTGGTAAGCGGTGAAGTTAAGTTAGGAGGTTTTAGGGAAGAAAGTGAATTGGTGTCCAGTGTGATCATTGAAATATGGAGATTGGGTTTTAAGGAGAGAGCGTGATCAAAGGAAGGAGGGAATTTTGTCTCTGTGTGTGTGTGTGTGTGAGGGGGTGGGCTCATTTTGCGCAAAAATTAAACAAAAAAATCTCATTTTAAAAATAAATTAAATATGGATTTTATTTCCATTGGGAGAGATTGATGGAAATAAAAACAAAAAAAATGGGATTTTTTTTTAAATATGATACATTATTTTTTATTTATACATATATTGTGATTTTATTATTTTACCATCACCACCATACCAACTCCACCTCCTATGATGATGATATTATTTTTAACAATATATTATAATTATTACTATTATTGAGAATTCATTGTTCACTGAAAATAAATAAAATATAATGATTAAGAATTCATTGTTGTATTGAATATCGAATTGAGAAGAAAAACGAGTTGGAGATAAAATCAAGGGTGGAGGACTTTTACAAGGCTAACAAAAAAAATAAAAAATCATTCAACTTGACATTTCAGAATTTAAATATTTCACGGAAGATTAATTATCTTAAACTCCAGATTTATATGGTGGAAATCCCTCTAGATATACATGGATTGAGAAGACTTTCTACCTTGTCTTATTTAAACAATCATTAACATATAGCCAGTTGACTCTTTTTTTAACTTATTTATTTCAACCAAACAATTCAATAGATTAGTTAAAAGAAATCAAGTTTTAAATTATGATAAAAGTACAGAATATTAAATATAAAGATAAAAAATTAAAAATGTAAAATATAAAGAGAATAAATAGTTAATCCCGCATTAAGATATTCTCTCATTTTGATACAAAATATATATATTTTTTTAATTTTTAAGGAGAGAAAAAACATGAAGATTGATTTCTTTAAAAAAATTTAAAAAACAATATTGTTTTATTTGACTTTCCAACCCTCTTTGTGATGACAAATGATATATTATTTGTCAAAATAAATAACATGATGCTTGCTTCCTTTCTAAAAATAAAATAAAGAGAGGCCTATGGAAATTTTAATTTTATTTCCTTTTGAATTAATATACTCCTGGTATGAAACAAAAAACTCGTGAATATTTGATTAACATAAAGTTTATGTTTTTTAAACTTTCAATACACTTTTGATATATTTATTTTCATCACATTATCAGTATCTTTCCTTCAACCATATACACAATATTTAAACTTTGTTTGAATGTTTAATTTAAATTTGATTTTAAGACTATATTAGATTGTTGAATAGATAACAATGCTTGTCATTTAAAAATATATCAAAATTGAATTGATTGTCGAATTTGTGAATATATGTGTTTTTTTAACCAGCCCGGTTGCAAAGCTACTAAATTGGACCCTCTTAATTCATGACTTAACATGAAATAGTGAGATTCACATCTAAGTAGGTGCACCCTTGACAATGAGGCCAATAGTAGGTATGGCAATAAATCCATATGAGAGGGAAAGGGAAATTTATGATTCCTAGTTCATTTATTACCATTCTCTAATGGCTGTGAAATCCCCAAGTGCATAGTGGTGGTATAGGCGAAAGTTGCATAATTTTCATAAATACAAAGGTTCTCACAACATGTACAAGATCAAATCTGCATGAACAAAATAATATGTTTGAAGAACCTGATTATGTGTGATGCTAAATATATAAACAAACACTTGAAGCTTTCTACTCTTCTCTCATGGCAACTGGTTTAAACAAACGGTTGAAAAGGAAATTTCTGTCAAATTGCAGAAATAATTCGCACGGCTCTGGAAAAGATCGTTCCCGGTTTAACTTCTTGATAATAGAATGATCTTCAGAGAACTGTGTGTTGACGGATTTGCAGAAGACATGTAAACCGTACTTGTCCTTTGCAACCTTCCTCCATAATCATACTCGAAGATGGTTCCAATCCGGCCCATAAAAAGAATCGCAAGCACTTATCTGGTTGATGTACAGCTCATGCCTGATTGTACACTATGGTTTCACTTTACAATGATAAGAATTAAGCTTTCAGGCGTCAACGTCACTCCTTTCACCATTCTCTTCCCTACCAGTTATGGCTTTCAGCTGCTCTTGCAACTGTAAAAATGACAACATTCTCGACTTAATTCACCTCAGAACTGGGTACAAATGTTCTACAGATTCAACTCGTGTTTGGCTCATCCTGGGTGAGGTTCCTATTAGAAATTACCCTACTTCCCTATGTGCATAATAATAAAGCAGGGCAAAGACAGAAAGATTGATCCTCACAAGCAACTTACATGCTCATATTTTAGCTTTTCAGAATCCAGTTCATTAGTTAAATTCATCATCCTGCAACAGGCGATTGTGAACATTAAACAAACTTGCATATGTATAAAGACCAGAAGGAATGGTATGAAGACCAGCAAGGAAAGTAAAATAGATCGACCTATTTTGAAGCTCGGTGATCTTTATCAATAATGACCTCTCCCTCTCAGAGGATGCTGCTTCAACCTATGAGAATGAGTAGATCAGAGTTTGGGAATATTCCACATTGATACAGAAACCCCACTGGTCACTATAAGGAGAGTTGGTAATTTGAGGAAAAGCAAAAGAAATAATCAAAAAGATAAGAGTCCTCTTGTAAAATGTGGAATCAGCACAAGTTCAGTTATATGACCCTGCGTACCAAGTCCCAATAAGACATCATCACTGAATAAAAACTTAGATCTCAACAATGGATATGCTTGTGTACAAGAATTTGAAACCAAATAACAAGGAAGAGCTGCATTATAGATAGAAAATCTGCTTACACTTCCATTATTCTCTGAACCACGAGGTAGCGGAGGCAACTTTCCATTTTGAGCAGCTGACCCAAAATAAAACACCCACAACTTGTTAAATTGTCTCTCCCTTAAAATCATATCAAATTGCATGCGGTAAAAGATTTGTTACTCACCTTCTATGGCCTCAGCTGGCTGCAAGCTATTCAATAAATTCATAATAATATCCTGGAATAAAAAAAAAACTGATTACAAGATCGACTGGCTTTAGATTTTACAGAATTCAAGGCAGTGACCTTAAAAGGAAAAACAACTCAACTGTAAGTTTTTACCTGTTGAATTGAGGTCTGCTGGAGAAGATTCTGAAGATGAGGCAAGAGTAACACAGGTGCACAATTGTTATTAATCTCTTTTGGAGGCTGATTATTCACAGGCTGCGAAAAACACACAAGAATATTCACAGGCTGAGAGAAAAAAGACAACATGGCAAGGCATGATTAAAGGTCGACAAATTTAAGACCAGTGGCATAATTAGAAAAGTAATTCAGAGACTACGCAACAAAAAGACACACACACACACACACACACACACATATAAAACATGAGACCTGATCTTGGAATCAAGATCAAAACTACGCCTAGGTTTCTAAAGCTAATGACACAGTGGGCACTTGAATTCCGCCATCTTTCATAAAGAATCTCATAAACTTACAAGGTATGTAGTGATAAATTTGTTTGGTCAGTATCAAGAGCTAGATATATTACCAAAAGGTCAAAGCACATACCATTTTTTTGGGCTCAAACATCCATTCACCAACACTAGCAGACTTTTTCAGTGGAGACTGAAAATCACAAGAACAAAACATCAAATGAGGAGGCAACAATAGTACTTACTAAAAACTACTGGGTAAAGGTGAGCCACCTACTTGGGAAGACCGGCGTGGAACTGTACTTAATGGAATATCCTAGGGCACATTCTTTAGTTAGTGAGAGTCAGATAATAAGATAGCATGCCATGAGAATTGAGTGTTACCTTTACAAGATCTAAATTTTCTGATGTAACTGAGAACCTCCCCTTTATTTGGACCAGATTTGTCTTCGACTTGTCATCCAAAGAATCTCTAAATCCTATTAGTGGAAACAAGTAATGACAACAAACCGATAAGCTATGTTATAGGAGTGGTGGCACCATTTGATAGCTTTCAGTTCTTGCTCTTTTGGTGGTTATGATGATAATAACAAAAAGGGGGAAACTAAGTAACAATAGTGATAGTTGTGGTAATCACTAAAAATAACAGTATTTTTGTACCTCCCGAAGATTTTATGGGAGCTGATAAACTGTTTGCTGAAGCTCGATTTGGAAGCATTAGAGGACCACTAAAGCTTGGAGCTTTTCGAACTTCACGGGTGGCTCTTTCAGCTGCAGGTTGACTTTCATTCTCAAATCTATTAACCAATAGACAAGAGCCTGGTAATTTCGATTTGGAGCATACAGAAATATAGAGACAGCAAAGTATACACTAGTTTCATAAATTTGGGCACAAAGATTCAAGTTCAAGTAAATCAGTGTTGACACAAACTAGCTATCCTTTACAAAGACATACAGAAGGGATTGGACATTTTACCCTCGTTTCTATGCTAAACATGGTCAAACATCAACTCCCATAAAGTCACTAAACAACATATTTCTCTACTAACTTTTTGACTAAGGTTCTTTGACTACAAAATGTGAGAGAATGTAACAAACAAGCATTAAGTAATTGATGGCTAATCAAATGTAAAACTCGTGTAATACATTGTTTTCTTTATTTGATATCTTCTTTTGATATCCTATGTAAAAAGAATGTTATGTCAAAAGTACAAAATGACTAATTGAACCTTCATAAAATAGTAATGGAGCTGTTACTCAGGACCTGATGTTCTTCAGCTCAAGAAGGATAGTTACAATTCATTACAATCAACTCATGCTCAACAAAGCACCACCCATTTTATAGTATCATATCTTAAATTCCAAATACTCAATAAAGTAATCCTCATTCAACCTAATGAGCTACCTTCCTTTTGCAAGTTTGGAAAGCAGGCTAGTGTCACGACTCAAACTGTCAAGCACAGAGAGCAAGGCCATTAAGTACCATCATTTACACAAGCTACACAAACAAAACCACCAGCCATGAAACTACCACCATTTCACATTATATTTCAAACAGCTCTAATTGACACATAGTTAATGCTGAAAGACAAACTAAAAAGGAAAAAAACAGACCTTTCAGACGTGCGCCCACTTTCTGACAATGAATGCGAAAGTACAGTACCAGGCATGAGTGGCCCGCTACGGGTTTGGTAACTTTTCACTGTTTTGGCCTTAGCTTGCTTCACATCATTTTCTGAGGTTGACACCTTTGCTTCAGTGCTTGATCCATTTCTCTTCCACCCAACTTTTTCCTGGCTACTGGTTTCCAGCAAGTCACTTTCTGGAAACTTGCCCTTTCTGTTTAAGTTATCCACCTGAGACAATTTGCCACCACTTAATTGCCTGCTGTAATCAGCCTGCTGCACATTCATCAAACTAGATTGAGGACCAGTAGTGACTTGCAAACAACAAAGAAGCTTATTTGCTTGAGAACCAAAAAATCCCTAACACAAGAGGAGTACCTCAAGGAGCAAAAGTAAATGTATAAGACCTGGAGTCGACTACAGATTAATATAAAAAAGTCTTCAGTGTCAAAAACTCATCTATACCTTATCACCACCAAATTTCACACTTTCATCTTCTTCTCTGGTTTCTAGTATATCATCATCATCATCTCGCACCTAGAAGAAAAGGAACAATTATCTCCTAATTGTATAACCAACAAGAAAAATATTACCAAAAAGAAGAAAAAAAGTGGCCGTGTTAAACAAAGCCTTTAGATGGCTAGCTTACTAGAGATGCTTGGGCTTTCAAATCATCAACGTCAAAGTTCCAGGCACTAACTCCTCGCTGGTACTCACTCTGATGAGGGTAAAACAGGTCATTACATTACAGATCAGAAAGAAAGAAATAATAAAGTTGTGGGTACAAATACATTTTACCTATAAATGCTGCTTGTCCTCAGTTATACTTTCAGTTCTTAATACTCCAAACTAAATACCCTAGCATTGTAGATACCATTACCCAAGAATTTGAAAATGACAACATTTTGTAAATCAGAAGAGATTATATAACTGTTATTATTGGCACAAAATTAAGATAAAAAGATTTTATTGGAAAAAGAATACGTGCTTATATTGTCTGTACTGTTGGCTTGGTTCTACAGTGGGATTGAGTAGCGAGAGCAAGTTGAGGAGCACATTTTGGTGAAGAAAGTAAAAGAGCTATTAACTTGTTTCATAATACTGATCTCAGGGCATGGATTGGCAAAAAGAAAGTGGGAACCAAAATCTCTTTCCATTTGGCTTGTCAATCAAGGAAATATCCAGAGTTTTTGTTTCAACCATTTCTTTTATTTTAACAGGGCTACAGTTAAAAGCTACATGATCATATTTTATTTTCTGAACAAATGGCTTCTTATGAATTAGGAATTCTCTTGTTGAAAAAATTCTGAGGGAAAGCATGAGAAACATTTTATTGGTTGACTCATTCAACGGTAAGAAAGAAGAGGGATATTCAATTATGGGACCAGAGGACATTTGTAACTGTTTGTCATCATTTAGTGTCTTGATAAGCAATGGACATTTGTCATTTGTAGAACCCCAAATTGGTGACATACTTTAATGACTCAAAATTATAGCCAAAAGTCAGAGTCCAAGAACAGTTAAGGGTAGTAAAATGAACATTAAACTTATGTAATCTAACCAAGCATAAAAATGTATAGAAAGAAATTAATGAGGAAGGATTTGCTAGGAAAGCCATGTATGATGAGATTCTGCAAGTGCATCAATTGATCAGATGAAAAGCATCATCTTATGATGATGAAAAGCATGCTAACCTGTGACAATGCCTCTTGTTCAGCTGAAGGCATTTTCTTTAGAGCCAGCTGTGCAGCATCTTTAAGCTGCAGTATTTCAGCAAGTTCACAAAACAGAAAAACATGGGCACAAATCAAGCATTTTACCAATATGATCGCTAACCTGAATAGCTTTCACACGATTCCAAAGCGGGGGCAAGTCCGCAAATAACTTCTTCACAGAAAGTTCTGGAGGCTTCACATGCTTGAAAAAGGAGTGTTTTAGTAACTTCTCGGCAGTTGGCCTCTTTGTTTGATCTTTCACAAGGCACATTGCAACCATTTCTTTAAAAGACTGATCACAACTGGAAATCCTCAAATTAGAACCTTAATATACATTAGAAATGAAATCAGAGCAATTTATCTTATATGTAAATAAATGCATTTTCAGAGAGTAAATCAATTGCTGTGAAAATCTAGCAAGAAAGAATTTCAATACCTTAGAGAACTTTTTATCACGATCATAATCAAGACCAGGAGGAGCATTCTGTATGGTCATGAGAAGAACCTAACAGAACAAAAAATGATAGGAAAAATAAAAGTTATCCCAGTAAGCCACTGAAAATTAAAGCTTCCCTGAGCTCAAGCTGTATCTTGGTGAACATTCTTGTTGAATCCTAAATGGAAATACCTTCATTGGAGGATATTTTGAGAAAGGTGCATGGCCATGTGCCAACTCAAGTGCCGTTATGCCAAATGACCAAATATCAGCCCTGAACAGGAAGAAAGAAGCAGTCAAGCAACAAGCTTATAGGAGTTTTCTTTTCTTTCTCAATTCTAATTCACATTCAGTTTCTTCAGTAGCTAAAGATACAAAATCTGCCTAACCATCAATAAAAAAAAATGATATCAAATGAAAGAGAGAGTGTGAGAGAAATCCTCCAAAGAAAGAGCTAAAAGTACTGCCAAAGGTTTTTGGGAATACAGGAAGTGCATGAATACATAGCTTATAAGTTGCATTCAGGGGAATCTAACTTCACAAATTACATTAAAAAAAACTCACTTGGAATTATATCCACTTCCTGGCTGCAAAACCTCAGGTGCCATCCTGCAATTTGAAAGTTAAAGAGAACGGAGGAAAACACTTTCAAGTAAAAATACATCTCAAATATCAAATTACATATAAATCATTAATGATGATATTTACCAGCATGGAGTCCCCACAAAAGTATTTCTGGAACGTTGTCGATCACCTGCATCAAACATGCAAGCTGAAACGCCAAAATCAGCAAGCTTTACAACTCCACTTGTGTCCAGTAGTATGTTTCCAGCCTGCAAAGACAATTGAAAATAAAAGTACACATGAGACACAGTGTTGAAAAATAAAAAAGGTAAACTTGGACCATCTGGTGAAGAACTGCACCATCTTAATGCTTTGCTGACCTTAACATCCCGATGAATATGCCCTTGTCGATGCAGGTACTCCAAAGCCTTAAGGGTTTCTTTCAGAATAGAACCAATAGCCGGCTCCTCAAATCCATCAGAATAAGCTATCTTCATGAGGTGCAAACAAGAACCTTCAGCCATGAATGGCATGACCACCCATAGATTTGCTTCCACAACAAACGAACAATATGCTATAATAACATTTGGATGATCTATCAAACTCATGGTTTGAGCTTCCCTCCTTATGTCATCCTATATTTTAAAAACAAAATCCATCAAACAGCCATTAAATAAACAAGGGACATTAATGAACAGCATACACAAACCAAATCAGTAAGAGGAGCAGAGTTTAACTAATAGAACGACAGAAAATATCTACTATCAGGACAAATGCACAAACCCAGAGCAAGAGTCTTTCAAATATTCAATAATAGCTTCCAAGCACATTCCTTTTCTGGGTTTTATATCACTACGATCAGAAAGCTAGCAGTATCAGAAATCCATTCACCAACATATGACTGAATTCTGCAAATTCTTTTATCCAGCTCAGGAAGGTTAGTCCAAGAGATATCAAACCTTTCTGTAACTTCATTTCTCTATCTAGTGCCGTGACTAGTAATTGACGCTTTTATAATTATTTCCAATCCATAATTATAAGTATGTAATAAATATGATAAAAGCCACACCACCATAATCCAAAATATTTTCTTAACAGTAAACGCTGAACCAATCAATATGAGTTAATGAGCATTAAACTTCAAAATGCTGAAATTGATTTTTATCAAAAATCTTCTTTTCACCTACTGAATTAAGCAGGCTAACGTGTAAGCATATATAATTAGATAAGAAAAGTACAGTGCAATTAACGATTACAAGTCTGCCAAATTTTTCCATTTTGATCCGATATAAACTAAAATTCACATATCAATCTCAAATTCATTAAAAATAATTTAATAAAAGCAAAAAACTTAAAAACTTTGATATCAAAACTTGTCGAAAATTTTACCTGCATCTATAATTCAAAGTGAAAAGTTCACTGTAGATAAGGAATCCTGTACTTTACTGAACCAAGACCGCTAAATTAACAAAAAATCCATAAATTAAGTCCAATAACAATCATAGGAATGAATTCAGTTATGACTTCAAATCTCAATCACTCCGACTATAACGACTCAATAAAAGTTCATTCAAAGCTAAAAACACCACGAAATTCAAAGTTCAATCAAAGTCAAACACGATCTGACCTAAAATCTCAGTAAAAAATCACTTCAAATTACAAGAAAAATCAAATAAAAATGAGACATGACAGTAAAACAAAAGCACGCGAACCAGATTACTGTTGCAACGATCGAGATCCAAACACTTAATAGCGACGACTTCATTAAACGGAATATAGATCGCTCTATAAACAACGGCACTCGCTCCGTATCCTACTTCTTCTAGTAACTTGTAGTCTTTTGGATTCACCGTGTATGCCTTTCCCATCCTACCCATTCACCGTCGCGATAGAGAGTCTTCCACCACCACCCCAATCGGTAGTAATCGCTGGTTCGGTAACTCTCTCTTCTTTATGAGATTAAAATGTTGTCGTTTTAAGGGATATAAGGGTGTTTTTATTTTGATTGATTCGTTGACCGCCGATAACACAGAATCTGGAGAGAAGCAGAGAATAGAGGGAGGCGATGACGTGGAGAGAGTGATGTGTTAGGATGTTGACATGTGGATAGCTGGTGCCCGCAATGGCGATGAAAAAAGGTAAAAGAAATATAAAACTATTTATGTTGGAGTTGATCTAGATATTTTATTACATTTGTGATTTAAATTATATGATTATATCGTAATAAAAAAATATATATTTCTTTTAGGTATAATGATCCAAAAGAGGGCAATTTTTTTTATAAAATGGTCAGGGCATGAAATTAAAAATACAAAGAATGAGAAACAAATTAAAAAATATAATATTTGGTAAATTATGATTAAAGAATAAAGTTATAAACAAAAAATTATATAAAAAAACCAATAAAAAAATAGAGTTAAAAATATCATAAATGAAAACAAAATTACAATTTTTAAAGGGGAGAAATGGGCGAAAAAGAATAGTAGGCATACTATTATATGTATGACACAGCATGGTAGAAGTGCAATTTTGCACATCGTTCGGTGTTGCATGCACATTTGGAGCTACAATAATTTTTTGCTTCCAAGACTTCACTGCCTATGGAAGCTAGGGTTAAGCTTATTGGGCGGAGGGCAAGAAGTGATCATCACAGTGTTCTAGTTATAACTCATTTCAAAACTTTGCATGTATAGAAAGATTTAAATTAAAAGACATCTCATGAACATGTGATATAATTTGAAAGGATGAAATTGCAATTAAATAGCAAATAAAAACGTGATTATTGTTCATGTAAACAGTAACTCCACCCTATTTCTTTTGGTTTTGTAGTCATGGTGATTGGGTTGGAGTGAGAAGTGTGAATGCTCAAAATGGAAGGGTCAATGTGAAAGGAAATTGAAAGCAGAGGTGCATTTCGTGATTTTCAACCTATTATAACAAAACTGTAGAGAGCACTCGACCTTCGAGAATTTTGAGAGGGACATGTTGGCACTAACAAGAGGGTTTGACTTCAATCTCAACTGGAAGCTATTGTCCAACTCCAGCCTCTCTAAAACCCTAATTACTTCTCTCATTGCACTCCCTCTCATGGCAGCCACGTCTCCTTCAGTTTCTTCTCCTGCTTACTCCACAGGATCTCCTAGCCACGTGGCCCGAAAGCATGTGGGCACACACAATGGCAGCTTTCACTGTGACGAGGCTCTTGGCTGCTTCATGATTCGCCTCACCAGCAAGTATTTCAATGCTGAAATTGTACGAAGCCGCGACCCGCAGGTAGTAATAAAGCAAACCCATGAATATTTCCCGATGGTTTGATGCTCTACACCCTGTAAAGATTCAAAATTTGGGGGTTTAGAGGAGCGAAAGTTTAAGAATTTGACGGTGTGGTTTTGTTAGTACTGCAAACCCAACTTCTGTTTTGTTGCCTAGAAATAATAGAGACTAAAGTAATTGAAACCTTTGGGGGTGTAAAATCTGAGAATTTAAAGGCGTGGTTTTGTTAGTGCTGGAAGGTGAGCGTTGTTTTTTGAGAGTGGGAGTTTGCATATGGGGGTTGTGGGATTTAAAGTTTTATAGTTATTCTTTGCATGTAGATTTATTATCAGCTAATAACAGAGCTTGAGCTTGTTGTTTGGTTGTGTTTTTATGTAGGCCACATGTGAATTGATTTGGGGTTATTTCAGGTGTTGGAGGGTCTTGATGCCGTGCTTGATGTTGGAGGTGTGTATGATCCAAGTCGTGACCGGTATGATCACCATCAAAAGGGTTTTGGGGAGGTTTTTGGACATGGGTTCTCTACCAAGCTTAGCAGTGCTGGACTTGTGTATAAGGTATTCATTTGTTTAATTGCAAATGAATGCATGTAGTGTGGAATTTAATATACGTTCCATGTACAATTAAACAATGGCAGTTTAAGTATTTTCTTGGTTATCATTCTGATTTTTACTTTCTTTCTTTAGCACTTTGGAAAGGAGATTATAGCCAAGGAGCTTCAAGTGGATGAAGGTCACCCAGATGTGCACCGCTTGTTCTTGGCTGTTTACAAGAGCTTTATGGAGGTGCTAACTTCTTCATATGTTTGAAAAATTTAGGTTACAATCCTTATTAATATAATAGCTGGTGTTCAGAACTGTTCTTGAGATCTTTCTTGGTGCACCAAAGATTCTACTTATGCTCCTTGCCAAAAAAAACCATGGGTGATATTAGTATCCTATCGTATACTTCTTATTTTGATCACATCAAAGTTTACAAAGATGATGCTGCATCTGCCAATAGTACTGTAGATAACTTTGGGCATGAACATCTATGCGTGGATGTTTAGCTTTGCAAACAGTTATAAGATCAACCACTCATGAACTAGGAATTATATCATGTCTTCTGGAAAAAAGAAATCTGCATGAAGCTTCAGCGTCAATTGAAACAGTCCATGCAATGTGTGGGCAGTGCTATGTGGAATTCTTGGCTGGGCTGGTCAGGTCCCATGGTAACATTGATATTGTGTGAACTCAACAGTCCTCATTTCCTGTGTCTATAGTTTTATGATTGTTATTCGTTATGACTGTAATCTTTTAAAGAGTGTGATTACCAGAGCTTCATTGGTTTTTCACACCATTCCTGGTTTCATTCAATTGCATTGAATTACCACAGGACCAACCTGTCATGTTTCCTGATGTCCTCATGACCTGAAAGTTTTGATTCAATCTGGATGGTTGTTTCTGTTGCTCATCTTGTTTGGCAGTGGTAACTTTTTTTGCTTTGTCATTTAAAAACACCTTGTTTTATTCGCCGCAGGCAATTGATGCCATTGACAATGGAATCAATCAGTATGATATAGACCGGCCTCCAAAATATGTGAATAACACACACTTGTCTTCAAGAGTTGGGAAATTAAATTTGGATTGGACAGATCCTGATCAATCACCTAAGAAGGAAAATGAGGCATTTGAACAAGCAATGGCTCTCGCTGGCAGTGAGTTTTTAGATGTGAGTTTTTACTTTGTTTGAAGAGATAGGTTTTTCAACAAACTCTTCAATAGCCATTTTTTATTTCTTTTTTGCTATTATTCATTTCCTTTTTCCTCCATTAACAGTCTAGGGAATAACGGGTTCTGACATGCATTTCCTGGTATTCATGATCTTATAGTCACTGACCATATCTTATTTACAGAGTGTTCGCTTTCATGCAAAATCATGGTTGCCAGCTCGGTCAATTGTAATGGAATGTCTCGCATCTAGATTTGATGTTGATCCTAGTGGTGAAATTATGGTCTTGAAAACATTTTGCCCTGTAAGTTAATATGTGCACATGCTCTTGCTCTTATGTTGACTTCTGTTATTCTAGTGGTACCTTTTCTCTTTATGTGCTTCACTGCTGTGTATATGTTACAAACGATACTGGTTTCACTATTGCCTTTGTGTACCATGATGGGATTCATAGTGCTTTGATAAATGCTTGAAACCTGAATATTCAAGCCCCAAACCTCAAAAAAATGAAAGAAGAAAAACGGTTTGCATGTATGCAATATAAATAATTGGCTGATATATGTAGTCCTTCAGCTGGCACAATTCTCTCATGTGATGGTACTCTCATGTGATGGTACTGTCATCTTGCATTAGGAACTTATTTATGTCTGACCATACCATCTACACCATGGAGGAAAAGAAGATGCAGCTATAAACTCTAATTTCCAGAGAATTCTGATTGCATTTTGTATCTTACAGTGGAAACTTCACCTGTTTGAGCTGGAGGGCGAACTGAAGAATGATCCTTTGGTTAAATATGTTCTCTATCAGGTACACTATGCTTATGCATAACTTTGTTGGTTTCATTTTCAGATTATTAACTTCTGTTTAAAATGAAGAACCATTCTTTGCAGTCCCTATCATTAGAATACATGACACGTTAAGGAAATTTCAAGGGCTGTTTTCTTGGTGTTTTAGCATGTGTAGATTGAGGTTAATGAAACTCAGATATGTTTGGTTTCTTGACCTTAGGGTGAGAAGCCACTAAATAAATTGCCAATCCCCAACTCCAACCCCAACACACATAACAAAGTAAAAATAAAGGAAAAAATAGAGGTTGTCCAGGTCTAGCTGTTAATAATAAGCTAAACACCTGATCAATTAAATTTCAGAATGACAGGAGCAAATAATAATCGCCAATCCCCAACCCCACACTCATAACATAAATTTCCTGACAGGATGACAGGAGCAAACAGTGGCGAGTGCAGGCGGTTGCGAAATCACCTGACAGTTTTGAGAGCCGGAAGCCTCTCCCAGTTCAGTGGCGAGGTCTGAGGGATGATGATCTCTCGAGGGAGTCTGGAATCCCTGGCTGTGTTTTTGTCCACATGAGTGGGTTCATTGGTGGGAATCAAAGCTTTGAGGGTGCTCTGGCTATGGCAGGAGCTGCACTGAAACTTTAAAACACAGAAGAGTGGTTTCATAAAAAATAGAGACATCGCTTAATTTTAGCAAAGATACAAACTCATTGTCTTAATATTTTAAAACTCGTCTCAGATTTTAGTTGGCCTCCACCAGTATAGGAACCGATGTTATTTTATTAGCATTATTTATTCCAGAAGTTTTGCTACTCTCTTCCCAGCATTTCTCTATTTGTTTCCGATAGCACATAGTTTGTTGCTGTCTGTTTGTGAATGTTCCACCGTCCAAAATATTGCAACAGGGAAGCCACGTAGTAAACAAGTGTTTCCTTTTCCGGAATCATAACAGAAGTCCTCTGGCTGCGAGTCTGAACATGAAGGTGTTGGGATTTCTACTGTGGATTTGTTTTAGCTGAAGTATTTTAATTAAAAGCCAAAGCTACGCCAAACATAACATAAAACAATCTTTAGTTAAACAAGGCTACTACTACTAACCTACGAAATTGTTTTCCATGTTAAGTAATCTTCCACAACAAAATTGATCGAATTCTTTCAGCAAAATAGCGACACAATGGACAAGTATAATCATTTCTGAACCGCTGAAGAATTCAATCGCAATGACAGAGATGCGAACATGGTAGCCGCAGGACCTCTTGTTCATCATTAAAATTTCGCCAAGCAGTGGTGCGCTGTTCCTTTGAGCTGCTGTCCAATTGAGGTCTCTTCGATACCTGCAAAGATGAATGACAAACACAGTTCTCGCGCCCCACCCCCATGATTTTATCCACATAATTTGGTATACTGAACTCGACTGATCCAGGATGGTATTTTTGCCACACATCAACCTTATCTCCACTAAAGCAGGCACTATCTGACGGCCACGAGCATGAGCATCATAAGCCATTGAACACGTTTTGGAGGAGAAATTGCCAACGATCATTGTCGTTTGGATATTTCAACTTCAAAGGAGTCGAGCACGTAAAAAACAACTTTTCTTCAACGTCTAGAGAAACAAACTCTTTCATTGGTAGAAACTACATTGTAAAAGTTATTTTGAAGAATTAAATTTTTAAAATTATTTTTAAATAGTATTAATATAATTTTTTTATTTATATTTATTTTAATGATAGAAGTTATTTGGAAGAGTATTTTTTATATGTCATTTTAAATATAGTATAATTATTTTATATATAAATTAATTATACAATTAATAAGAGTAAATTATATAATTAAATAATTGCTTTTAAAAAATCCTCCAACAATATAATTATTTTTTTAATTTAAATTAAATTAAAAAAATAAATTTAAAATAAAAATCACGCAACATTTTAAATTTTAAAATATTAAAAAATCCATCAAAATTTCAATTTTATTATTATCGAGTGTTAAAAAAACTTTAAAAACAAATTGATTTGAAATTAATTTTATAATACGATGAAATATATTTAAAGCTAATTACAAAAATTATTTTAAAAAAATTAATATAAATAATTTATATAATTAAATAATTGTTTTTTTAAAAAATCCACATTATAATTATTATTTTTAATTATATTTAAATCAAAAAATTAAATTTAAAATAAAAACACTAATTTAAACCCAATGCCCCACCCCCTGCCTCTCTCTCTATCATATAAAATAAAAAAACTAATTTTTAATTTATGATTTTTGATCTAGAAAATGCTAGAAATAACTCCTGAAACTCAGAGAAGCCATTTAAAATGGCTACTCTGTTAAAGTGAAAATATTTTAATTAAAAGAACTAAAAGAACATTTTTTAATTTTTACCTCTTCAAATCATTTACGAGTTAGACTTGTCCTAGAAGATAGGAGAAGTTACTTTCGAAGGAGCAGATCATGAAATCAAACTTGTATTTTTTTAGGGTTTGTGAACATAATCTCTTCTCCTCTCCCTTGACAACTCTATCAACAAACATAACGCATAAGACCCGTGTATACATCAAACTCAAAGTCGGTTTTTTCAACGAGTCTGAGACGTTGAGGACGCATACAAAACTTAAATCGAGTGTTTTATATTTATTTACTTATTTTTTATAAACAAGATATTCAGGCTTTCCCAGATCATTAAATATCATACAAGTATAATGAACAGATAAAATATTATAAAAATAATAAACATGCCTGATAAAATTTGAACATGGAATAAAAAGAAAGGAGAAGTTTTTCTTAACCATAAGTCCAAGAACCCACTGTCATGTTTTATATTTATTTACTATTACTGGAGATGGGGAAGAAAGACAATTTTATCTCTATCCTCAGGATAGAAATCACGTGGGATTTGCTTACCTCCAATATAAGTGACGTGAAGGATGGAGATGACGAAAGAAAACAAATACTATGAATCACCAAGAAAAATATTAACAAATACATTTATATGTGTAAAAAAGAATTGATTAAACAATATTTTTTTTATGAAAGTTTGAGTCTAGAATTTAATAGATTATAAGTTTGAGAGTTTAACCTTGATTTACAAGGTTTACTCGGGGATGTTTTTTTGTTTTTTTTCTAAGCTTATTTTTTATTTTATTTTTCAACCTTCTTTTTATTCATTTTCTATTAGATTTTATTTGTCGGGTTGTCTTATTTTTTATATTTGTAATTTGTTAAGGATTTTTTTATCGTTTTAAAAATAACAAGAGTCCACTGGTTTTTTTTTTTCTAATTAAATTTATCTTTTTTAAAAAATAATGTGTACTTTAATTAAATTAAATTAAACTAATTACATAAGTATAAGCACTAGATATTGGTTTTATTTTGTTTGATTTTCAAGATTCCACCTTTACGTTATATGCGAGCTCGATCACCAAATTCTAATATATATTTTTTAAAACGATGATAAAAAAAAAAAATTACCATGGGCACAGTGAAGTTTCTTCGAACCATACGGCAGAGCAAGTGATGTGAGAAATATTTGGAAGAACGTATTATTTAGGGATTCATACATCGCAGAGAAATCAGTTGACATTTTTAAGATGATAGATGTGCGAGCAGACTTTAAGATGATCAGGAAAAACAATCACCTGTTAAAAGGCCACCTTCCATCACAGTATCTGTTGCTTAATTGGTATCCATCAATGCCGATGCGGCACAAGGGACAAGATGGGCTGTCTTCGAACCACATACGAGCGCAATTCAGATGATAGATGTGCGAACATGGCTGCTGAAGTGCCGGTTCTTCACCTCCCAAGCTTTCCAAACAAATGCGGCACTGTTCCATTGATCTGGGTTTCAGATCGATTCTCTCCACTAGCTGCCCAGATGAAATATCAACTCTAGCTCCTCTCTCCATGAGTCTACCCACATAGCCTGCTATAAAATGCTCGACTGTTCCTGGGCAGTACTGTAGCCACAGATCAGATTTAATCTCAACAACAACAGGCACTATGTCCCGACGATTGAAACTAGCATCTAAAGCCATGAACACTATCTCGGAGGAGAATCTAGTAGCAATATCCTCAATCCCTTGATCAACAGGGACACAAAAGACTTCGAGAGCTCGATAAAAGAAGCGTTCTGCCGTGTCATGTGAGAGGAACTGGTGCAGTGGACAATACATTGTGGTAGATATTTGCCCTATTTTAACTGGTTCAAGGAGCTTGCATATCCGTGTTGCTACACCTGCAAAACCCTGAAGTGTTCTTGTCGGATACAGCACATTGATCGAGTGATTAACACAGATTTTGAAAAGGAAAACTGAAGGGCATGGGGGCGTTTGGTTAACTGGCAAAATACTCTCATCTTCTTGAATTTCTATTTCAATACGAGGTACAAAAGACATTATCTATGTTATATTGCAGAAAACACACCGAATCTCTTTAATTCACCTGTCCCAATGCAACTTCTTGATTATAATCACAACTCGCGCCAGATACTCTCTTCCTCTCTCTACTTCCACCAGGGATTCAATGATTCTGGAGCGGACACTAAACGCTCTGTTTATATTTTTTTCTTTGCAGTGTCCGAGTTTCATTTGGATTTGCAAGTGTCCTAGTTTGTTAAGGATTTGCTGTTCTTACTCCGAATTCTGGAGCAACCAGGGGATGATCTTTTAAAAGATATCATTAGGATAAAAACAAATTCTAAATAGAGATATTCTTATTATTATTTTGGACGTGTTATAAATTTTATATTATATTCATTCTTTTTTTTATATATGTCATTTAAAAAAAATAAAGTAAAAAAACAAGTAATAATTTTGAATATCTGTTAATGATATGCTGTTTTTATAAATTGAAATTATCCACTAATCATAATAATAAGATTTCTTTTAAAAAAAATAAAAAGATAAAATTAGAAAAAAGATATTCTAAATGAGGATATTTTTATTATTTTTTCATATCTCTCATTTTATATTCATTTTTATTATATATATATATATATATATATATATATATACAGAACCGTGAAATAAGTATAATTTCTCATACCCTCATGGCAAGATCTCCATTGGATTCGAAACTCTACAACATGCAATTATTGAATTTCTTTTTTTACGTTATTAATTAAAGACTCTTGCAGTCATATATAACAGCAGAGTTCTATTAATATCCAAATAATTAATTTTAATCGCATGACAATTAATCTACTGGCCAATGAAAAAAGCGATCCAGATGAAAATTAGTCTAATCTTCTCCCTCCCCTGCCCTAATCCACCAACAAACAAAACCCCATAAATATTTCACACTCCCCCACACAGTCACTATCCAGGCTTCAAAGTTCAGTCCCTTTTAATTTCGCTAACCCCAAAATCACCACCGCCATGCCAACCCTTACCCACCTCGCCATCTCCGCCACCCCTTCCCTCGCATTTTCGAGTAACCAAAGATGCACAGCAAAACTCCAAATCCTCCCCTTTAATTTAATAAAATCCCCCCTCAATTTTAACCCCACCCAAACCCCCAAACTCTCAATCAAAGCTAAATCCTCCTCCTCTTCCAATCCCTCCATCGGCATTGGCGCCTCCTCCGCGCCCGATTCCTTAAAACTACGCCTCAAAAACGGAGAAACTCTCTATGGAATCTTCCTCCTCAGCTTCTCCCCGACCATTGCCGAGATCGCTGGCCTCGCCGGCTATGACTTCGCCGTCGTGGACATGGAACACGGTCCTGGTGGCATCACCGACGCTCTCCACTGCCTCCGTGCCCTCTCCGCGACTCGAACCCCGGCGATCCTACGGTTGCCGGAGAGTTCGCCGACTTGGGCCAAAAAAGCGCTCGATCTAGGTCCGCAAGGGATTATGTTCCCGATGATTGAAAGCCCTAAAATGGCTAGGAAAGCGGTGTCGTATTGCAGATTTCCACCTGAGGGTATTCGCGGATCGGCTCACACGGTAGTGAGGGCATCTGATTACGGGATCGATGAAGGGTATCTGAGCAATTACGCGGAGGAGTTACTGATCATGTGTCAGGTAGAGAGCGAGGAGGGTGTGCACAAGGCAGAGGAAATCTCAGCCGTGGACGGCGTTGATTGTGTGCAAATGGGACCGTTGGATTTGAGTGCTAGCATGGGGTATTTGTGGGACCCCGGGCACAAGAAGGTTAGAGAGATGATGAGGGTGTGTGAGAAGGGAGTTTTGAAAGGCGGGGCCTATTTGGCTGGTTTTGCCATGCCACATGATGGACCCATTGATCTCAAGACACGTGGATATCATATGGTGTCTGGAACAGTTGATGTGGGGCTGTTCAGAAGCGCGGCTGTTGATGATGTGAGGAAGTTCAAGATGAGTCTGATCCAAGGGTCTGATGACGAGGCGGAGGATGGTAAAGATGGTGATGAGAAGTACTGGAGTGAGTGAGAAGAACAATTTTTGTCAAATTGGAAAATAATAATTGATGCTTTTAGTTGTTTTCTTATTTCCGTGAAGTGTAGTGAGCTGGGCATTCCTTTACGCCTTAATCTTGTTGAATTTTGATAGAAGATGGGATGATCAATTAGTCACGTGTGTTTTCCCAAATCTCAACTTCAACTGATGATTGGATGCGATGGATAAATGTGTTTCTTAAAAATATATTTTAGCCTAAGTTGTTGTTTTTTTTTTTATTTATTATTATTTTAGAATGTATATGGTGATAACCCATTAGATGAATTACTGGATGCAGTTACTCACGATAACCCATTAGATGAATTACTGGATCCGGTTACTCACTTAGCCTGAATAAATAAGATCGTGGAGAGTTGTTGGACCATCAGCCGTGAGTATCGTGCCAGGCTCGCTGTCATAGTTTATTTTTATTTCTTAAAAATAAACCAAACGTATAATTACTTATTATCCAAATACTAACTAATTAAATTCACAAACCCATTTGATCCCATGGCATTGAAATAAGGGCCAAGTCCTCCCAGTCAAGAAGGCACCAAAACCAAATTCTATGGCCATAGACGGATGAATGAGATGGGGACTCGTCCTCAATTTTGAATTTTTATGGGCATTTTAGGGAGATTTTAATTGGCAAACAACACTCGTTAAAACTGATCTGATTTCAGTCAAACACAATCTCTAATTTTACCCATTTAAGTTTGGTTGATGCCATTCCTATTTAATCCCTAGTAATTATCATGTCGCGTTGTTTGCTTACCGGGTCAGCATCCCCATGATTCATTTTGATCGGAAATACTTTCGAAATTTTTTTTCTAGTTCTCCGATCTAAATTCCCCGGATTATATTATAAAATTCCGCAACTTTCATTATATTTTGAGTCTCTTTTTCATAGGCCAATGCTTTTTATTTCCTTGTCCAACCTGCTAAAAACAATGCATTAGTTATTTTTATTTTAGCTGAGTCAACTTTTCCTGAATTTTTAGAATAGTTAACTTTATGCCCAATTATAAAATAAATTATAATCATCCAATAGATAACCCCATGATACTAGCTTTAGACGAAGGAGTTTGCACTCTTATTGGTTTTAGATTCGAGTCTTGTGATTGCTAATCGAGTCTTGTGACTGCTAATATGATAACCATTATAAATTTACATAATTGTTAATTTTAGTACCATAGATTTAATCGAGATGTGCGCGACACCCGTATTAATATACATAGTTATTCTACAAACACATTACTTTGTTGGACTTATATATACATCCTTTTGGAGTTATTTTTTAAATATTTTCATGTAAAATATATATTATTTATATTTTTAAAATTCAAACATCAAAATAATTTGAATGGCCTCAATTCGCACATCAAAATTTACTTTTTCAAAAGTATTATTAGAACACACCTTCAAACACCACCATATACAATAGATAAAAAGGTTACTCAGTTACATACACAAATCTTAACTAAATGCTAAAATAAAAAATTACGAATCATTTCCATATTTCAACACACCTCTCGGCTGGGTCCTATTATTATACATATTAACTTCTTTTTTTCAATAACCATTTTATTATCGAAATAAGAAAATTAGACGAAGAATATCAGTAGACATTGATGAAATATCCAGCCGAAAAAATGGGATCTTATTTGATAAAAAAATATAATGAAGCTGAAACTGGAAATTGGGTGAGCAGGATTAATTTCCTAAAAACTTTGTTGGCAAACTGAAGTATCTTTTATCATATAAATTCTCAACCGGGTTCTGACCTCCAGTTCCAACCCGATCCATTTGCAAAATTCCCGGGAAATCATGAGCCCATGGAAATTTCTTTATCCCCCCTCCTCTCTCTACGTGTATGTGTGTAGATGTATGCATTTTCCTACATTCTCTAATCGAAGCTTAAAATGCTAGATTTCAAAGCTTGAAAGCAACTTTGCGCTCTCCCCTGTTAGATACACAAAATAGCAGCAAGAATGGAGGTTTTTTACTGGATGGTTTTTGGTGGCCTAGCTGCAGTGGTAGCAGCATTGGAGTTGAGCAAAACAAGCCGAGATCGAAACAACACATCCTCTGCTTTCAGTTCTTTTAAGAATAATTACCTTGTTGTTTATTCACTCATGATGGGTACATTTTAGATCTGTCCATTTCTTCTTGTTTTTGTTTAAATTCCTATTGCAATGTGGTTTTATGATTGTGTTTTGTTTTAGAGTGGAGTTTATTGTAGTTATTTTTTTAATGCGGATTGATATTATTCTGTGCTAACATGTCGTCTAGATCGCATGAGTTTTGTTTTTGTGGTTCAAATTTGATGGCATTATGGTTCTGTGTTTGTGTATTGAGACGAGTTTGAATTATAATGGAGGTTAATGCAGTATTTTTATGTGGGTTAATGTATTTTGTAGTAATATGCTGTCTAGATCTGTAACTTGTAACTGATTTAACTGTAGGCATCTGATATGTGGGGATTTTTTGTGGAACTGATTTAATTGATTTCTGGAAACAGCTGGGGATTGGCTGCAGGGTCCGTATGTGTATTACCTATACAGTCAGTATGGTTTTGGAAAGGGAGATATTGGGCATCTTTTTATTGCTGGTTTTGGATCATCTATGTTGTTCGGGACAATTGTTGGATCGTTAGCAGATAAACAGTGAGATTGCATTTTAATTGATTTCAATGTTTGGTTGCTAATTACTGATCACATTTAGGATTTCTGATTGGTTTCCTTTGATGAGTTCAGGGGTCGAAAGAGAGCATCTATTACTTACTGCATAACTTACATACTGAGCTGTGCTACCAAGCATTCTCCCGAGTATAAAATCTTAATGGTGGGCCGTGTATTGGGAGGCATTGCTACTTCTTTACTTTTTTCAGCCTTTGAGTCTTGGCTCGTTGCTGAACACTTTAAGGTGGGTGATGAGTAGCAGCATTGCACACCATTATTCTTTCTCTGGATTTGACTTTCAGTTTAAATTAACTGATGTCCTTTAGAGCATTTATAAGTTTCAGAGTATATACTCCAATGACAACATCTATAAGCTTCAGAGCAGATACTTTAATGGATTTTATCAACTGTTTTCAACTTTGAACCACTCCACGCTCTACATTTAACTGAACATTCTCATCACAGGAATTAGGACATTTTGAAGTTTAACTTTGATATGTCGGGGAGATTTCTGCATATATTATTTTATCATTTCAAACAAACTCATTAATCTTATTGTCTATGCTCCCATTTTTCAGAGGGGTTTTGATCAACAGTGGCTATCAGTGACATTCTCTCAGGCAATATTCCTTGGCAATGGTTTAGTTGCCATTGTCTCTGGCTTGTTTGGGAATGTACTAGTAGACACCCTGGCATTGGGTCCTGTTGCTCCATTTGATGCTGCAGCATGCTTTCTTGCTATTGGCATGGCGATTATTATGTCATCATGGACTGAAAATTATGGAGACCCTTCTGAAAACAAGGACTTGCTCACCCAATTCAAGGGTGCTGCAGTTGCCATTGCTTCCGGTGAATTTCTAACCTTGTAGTTAACCTTTTAGCTCAGTAGATGCTTTGGCTCAATCAAATTCATTTCGACTGAAATTTGCACTTCCACCATGCTGTTAAATCTTGGTTTTGAGGGCACATTTTATAATGTAAGATAAAAATGGAGTATAAGATTAGATTAGAGATATGCATGTCCCTTCTCACTGCCAACACTTTGACCCTTATTCTAGTTTGTGAAGGAAATAGGATTAGCTGACCATCTTGGAGAAAATAGTTTATTGGTTGATTTTGCTATCAAAATCTGGAATGAGTCTTTTGCATGCTCCTTCAAATATGAAATACAAACTCAGGTTTTATGATCATTGTATGGAGCTGATATTTTTTTTGTCTACTTGTTAAATTCAATCCATTTCCAGGAAATATGAACTCAAATATTTTCTTTGTTTTCACTTTCATCTTACCCATGGGATTATCTGTTGTCACGTGAGTTGTCTATGGATCTACTTCCTCTCTCCCTTTGTTATTTTCTTTTTTACATGCTTTTTGCACCTTGGTTGATATTATATTTCTTGTGGAATATAGATGAGAAAATCACATTGCTTGGTGCCATACAGTCACTCTTTGAGGGTTCAATGTACACTTTTGTGTTCCTTTGGACTCCTGCTCTTAGCCCCAATGGTGAGGACATTCCTCATGGATTCATCTTTGCAACTTTCATGTTGGCATCAATGTTGGGAAGTTCCATCGCCTCTCGACTGATGGCTCGCTCATCTCTTAAAGTTGAAAGTTACATGCAGATTGTATTTGTGATATCTGCTTTTGCTCTTTTCCTTCCTGTTATAACAAGTGTATGTAGCCAAATCTCACCTTTAACAATATCTATCTATGGATTATTGATGTGCAAAGGAAGCATATAGTGGACAAAATTTAACCGTGGTTTTGGAACAGTTCTTGGTAGTGCCTTCTGGAGAGAAAGGTGGAGGCATCTCGTTTTCTGGTTGCATCCAGCTTATTGGCTTTTGCACATTTGAGGCCTGTGTAGGTATATTCTGGCCATCTATCATGAAGATGAGGTCTCAATATATCCCCGAGGAGGCTAGAAGCACCATCATGAATTTCTTCCGCATTCCTCTCAACATATTTGTATGCATTGTGCTGTACAATGTGAGTGTCATGTCATTCTTATATACATTGATTGCCTTGTATTAAATATTCACCTGGGGTGTTATACAAGCATCAAGATAGTCCTAGTACAATTGCATGAACCTTCATCTTTTGGCACCTTTTTCTGATGTTCATTCTCCCCTCTGACCTGGTTTATACCATTCCTTTTGAAGGTCAACGCATACCCCATTGTCTTCATGTTTGGCATGTGCTCTGTTTTCCTCTTTGTGGCATCTCTTTTGCAGAAGCGGCTCAGGTTCATTGCAGAGAACCAAAGATCAAGTAAGTTTTTTAATTGATCTCACTCAGAAGCTTTGCATGTGGACAGTAAAGCAGTACATTGTAATCACTTGTATTTTAATTTCAAATTCCTGATTACGGTGATTTTTTCTGGGCCCCAATCAGTTTTTTTTCTTAGTTTACATGTCTGATCAATCTTGAATTATGAATATTTTGTTTCAATGTAGGATCACAGGAGTGGACAGCAATGAAAGAGGCAGATACCGAGGCAGAGCCTTTAAATATCTGATTGAATTTAGACGAATAAACCTCTGGAATTTCTTAAATGTTGTGATCAAGCCACCTTTTCTCCCTTACTTTGTCAGTGGAGCAGCAAATGGGTTGGCTGTTTGCAATCCAATCAATAAAGGAGGATCATGGATCATGTCCTGCTTGCAGTTTGCAGTGAAGTTTTCTGGGGTTAAGGATGCAGTTGACAGTATAGTAAAAAGAAACGTTTTTAGGGCACTTTGGGTCAGAAGCTTACTGCCTTCAGATCTTTATCATCACTATTATGTGAACTAGTATTGAACTACAGCTGTTACATCTTCTTTTTAGATATAAATGCTGAAATTTTTTTGGTGTTTTAATATGAAGGTTTTTGGATATCTGTTATTTATTAATCTCAATTTACAGTCTTCTTGTGCAATCAGTTCATCAATAATGAAGGTATCTGGTGGGTTAAATTTCGCAAGGATTGTCCTCTATTTGAAGACATGCCGGAATGTGATTCAGTGTCTACCATACATGTCTTGCTGAGATATCCTGGCCTTGTGGATTTTTGACTGTTCAGTGGGTAAGCTCATATCAATGGAAGTGACCTTTTATGTGTGGCATATGCAAAGTTTTATTCTTTTATCTCGACAGCGCTGATGCAGTTTTCGTTTACGGCTGCTGCAAGAACACAAATGCATCGAATGCCAATTACCTCTAGCTTAGACTGTCCCTTCTCAATTCAGTAAATTATGAATTAGGACCTCTAGTTTGTTAACATGATTAAATAATCCTTTTGCTTTTGAAAACAATCAATTAATTCCTTGACTAACCTTGACCATGCTTAATTTAATATATTTCTTGCTCTTAAAAATATTCTCCTCTTCAATCTTTTCATATCATCCATCCATTTTTTTTTATATTAGCATGTGGATTGCGCATGTCAGTCTTTTTTGTCCATTCGTTCAATTTAGTCCCTGCCTTTATAACAAAACATATTTCATCACAATAACAATCATCAAATGGCCAAAGGTATATCATTCACGTCCAAGCTCCATAGCACGTCCAATAACCCAGAGAAAAATTAGACCATCAGTTTGCAACACGGACACTGAGGTTGCACATTTCATCACCAGCCACTGTCCTATAAGGCAGTTCCATATGAATTTCCCACGGTGGATCGACCATAATAACTCTAAGTTGACCTACAATCTCCATTTTGAAATTATGAATATCACTGTTAATCTATTATGGTTCACCAAGTTCAACTTTAGAACAATATTCAGCACGCCATGGTTTTAAAGCTTCGAGGGGAGGAAGTTCTGCAACACCCACTGTCATGGGGGACACATCTGGTGCTGGGTCATGCTCATAATGAAGGTATCTGCAAGTCTCTAAGTAAATGATGTCTCAAATATTGCCGATAAAAATCCCAGTTTAAGTAGCTATGATAGAGGTGAAAACATTTACCTTCATGTGGTGGCAAGTTTCTAGAAAAGAACAGTCCCCTTGACTCATGTCAGAATGAAAATCAATAATTCGATGAAAAAAATGAACCTTTAAGCAGTTAAAGTGCCCAAAAGGCATGATACATGACTATCATGAATGTAGAACTAACATGGGTGAAAGTGAAACCATCAAGCAAGGGAATCTTGCAATTACCTTGGGCAACACCATTAAACTTGCCTACCATAAGACAAGACGGGTGAGCAAAGATCTAAAGTTTCATTAACTAGGTTTTTGCTTAACAACGAACTCTTGTTAGCTGCTCGAACAATCTTTGTTGTTCACCTGCTTCCTTTTTCTCTATAAATGTTCGTCTTATTATCACCTAATCTGCTTTCTATATCTCATTTCTTTGGCATTTATGTGGATCGCTTTTTGGCATATTTGTGAAACAGCTGGTTTGTCAGCAGAGATTATGCTACAACCTGGACATGTAAATATTGTTGCATGCTAAGATGGGAATAAAGAATACTGGTATAATGTATTTACTGACCTTCTCGCATGCAATAAAATAACCACATTTACTTCTACAACAATCCTCTTTTGTTAGAGCTGAACGGTGCTCCTCTAGCTGAGAACCACCCTTTGGTTTTGAACCGAAACAAATAAAAGAATATGTCATTGACTAATATAATCAGTAGCATATATGAATTTGCAATGAAAAGAAGTGGATACATTTTAAAGAGAAATCTTTGCTTTTTAAAATGTACTTGCATGGTAAACAGATCTCATCTGTGCAATAGTAAATAGAAAAAAAAGAGCTGAGCACATTGGCGCTTTAATATTCAGCCCAAGGAAAATTACTGTATAAGTTCTTTATCTGCGCAGAACTAGCTGGTTTAATTAAGATTTCAAAGCGCAGACAACAGTAGGTAAAGTCTAGAATTTATACCCCATTTGTTTGCTGGAAATTGGTTTTTTTTTTTTAAAGTGAATTCCGTGGAAAGTGAATTCTGGGAAAGTAAATTTCTGAAAAGTGAATTCCGATGTTTGAAAATGTTATAGAAAATGAACTGGAAAACATTTTTCAATGTTTGTTTGTGTTATGGAAAATGAACTGGAAAATAATTTATTAATAAATTAAATTTTTTTTCAAGTTTATTAAAATAATGAGGAACAAATCTTACAAATTAAAACGTTGAATGAGAATGAAATTCAAAAAAAATATAATTTCATAAATTATCTCAAATAAAATAAATAATAATCAAAATAATAGAGATCAAATCTAAAAATTTAAAAAAAAAATGAAAGGTGAATAAATTAAAATAATAATAATTAACATTTCATAAATTATTTCAAATAAAATAAGTAACAATAACAAAAATGAGGACCAAATTTGATAGATAAAAAATTTCAATAAAAAAATGATAAGAAAAAAGCAAATAGCAATTATAAAAATAAGAACCAAAATTAATATAAAAATTAAATTTTAAGAGATGGAATTGAAAAATAAATATTCAAAACAAATTATATATAGCAATCAAAAGTTTGAGGATCAAATTTGATATAATCAGCAAATAATAACATTTCTAAATTTTTCACAACTTCTAGAAAGTGTTTTCCGCCCAAATTTTCTAGAAAACACTTTCCTGAAAACCAAGTCAAATTTTTCTTTGACTGGAAAGTATTTTCTATTGATCAACTTTCTATAAAACAAACAAACAAAAAAAATTTAAAAAATAATTTCCCAAAATGTACTTTTCAAAAAACAAACAGAGCCTTAAAGTCAATTACCTTTGCAATCACAACATTTTCTTTTGCAGTAGGCTGATGAATGAGGCACAAAAGCTCCTTGTCAGTCTTCGATTTCTGCAGTTCCGTTAATGACTTCGTATTCAGCAGAACCTCCAAATCCTTCATTTCATCGTCCCTATTGGCCCCATCTAGGTCCCACCAGTGAGTCACCACCACCTATCCACATATACCCAATCATCAGCCTCTGTGCCGGAACCGGCCTCCCAATCCAATAAATGCCATTAACATTAACATCATCCCACCGTTACTATTAACATTATCACCAACCCCATTACTCTGATTCTGATTAAAATCACTAGAACTCGACAGTTCTAAATTCTTTATATATTATGCACTCTCAGGCAATTCTTTAACTGACCGATTACGATCAATATTCAATACCATAAGTCTAGACTTGCCACTTACCATGAACTCCTCAAGCTCAATCCCCCGATTCTCTTCTGCCATTTCCACCATCAGAATCGCCTCAGACTCACTTAATGACGGCCTTGTCCATCTCGGTCGCATTCTGATCGTTCTCCAACTTCCTCAAAATAGTTGGAGAATCAATTAGATTAAAAGGCACCCTTTAAAGCAAACAATCAGCCACCATTACTCTCACAATAGCCAATGCACTCCCACTCTCATCACGATCAACGTCAAAGTTTCCATCTTTTCTCTCAAATTCAGAACTTTCACTCAGAATTTCAGGCCTTGAATCAAAATAAGCTTGTGGGTCATTAAGATTCCTTGGATTCGACCCAGTTTCAAGGTGGGCTCTTGTTGTTGGGGCTGGTAATAGTGGTGTAGAAGTGAAGGGTTTGTTATTGAAAGGAGACAATTCGTAAAGACAAGTCAACAGAGGAAGTTGGGGACTAAATCCTGAAGAGAAGTTATAAGGTCAAATAAATAACCTTATTCGTGTTTTTTAGTTGTGAACGCAGGGTTTTTTATTGTTGTCACTGTTTTGTCTCCACCATTGTTGTTCTTGTTCTTGTCTGGTTGAGTCTCCATTAATTTTGGGTGATAAAAAATTAGGACCCCTTTGTCTGAAAGTGAAGAATTATAGGATTTCAATTAAATGAGAGGCACAGATATCTCATTTTCCCTATTCATCTCTAGTAGACTTTATTTCACCTTGATTTTGAGGTAAACCAAGTTTACCTCGAAATATTTTCCTTTTTTTTCGAAAAAAAAAACAGGTGAAGAACAAATTTTCTTAAGTTAATTTCATATATCACCCATGATAGATGGACGCTATGGAATGGAAATATGGTAGGTATATCGGTTCTTCACTGATTTAGAATTACAGGATCCTACAACATCAAGCTGCACACACATGTACTTTCAAACTAGGCAAGAACTTCCATGGATGTTTATGCAGCATCATAATGTAATTCTACCGATCTATTTCCTTTGATAAATCTGACACGAAGTGTTAATTCATGTTAGATCATTGAGTTAGATAATATCTCACTTATCGAGGTTGGAACTCTTAGAGATTAGACAATCTTGAAACAAAGTTCAAAAGTTTCAATATCTCACTTCAAAAAACAGAAAAAAGCAGAGTATCACACTTTTATAAGTGGAGTAGAGGTGTTGCGACTTGCAAGCAAGGCTCAATTGTGTAGAATATATTCAGCTCATCATGGATCAAGGCAGATCCCCATTAGAAATACCATACAGTCTGAGAAGGATTCAATTTCATGATTAAAATGTAATCATACAATTCATTTCCAATGCACCAAATGTGTTCATTACTTTGTACAACAATCGCAATACCTGCTCCTATCTATCTAGTTCAAGCCTTCATAAGCATGATTGTGTATCTAACAGTCTTCTAAAATCTCTAAGTAAAAACTGGGCAGCCTTCAACAGAGACTCCTTTAGCTGTTGGGCAGGAAGCCAAGGGACATCCATCAAGGTCGTTCCCCCACCAATTAATGCTAATATTCTCCAACCCCAAGCAAAAATATAATAGTACCCCCATGAAGGCAAGACCAGCATCTAGTGAACCAGAAAGGACATAGTTGTATCTTTGCCACAGGTCTGGCTTGTACCTATACACAACAAAGCCTGACAGGAAACCGACAACGATCCAGGTTGTGTAGTTGACTGCAGTGGCTGGTGGCATCATTCCTGTGGCACCTATTAACACTGGCATGTTAATGAGACTAATCCACTCTTGTTGTGGGAATGCCTTAGCAGCTAGCCATACAAGGATAGGCGCAATTGCTCCAGCTAGGAAGAACCAATTCACGGCTTCATATGTACCCAAGTCTCCGAAAATTCTTCGTGGTCCGATCAAACCCCAGATCACAGATGCATCGTAGAAGACATGGTCACTCGGACATGTCCATACGCTATCAGACGCTGTTGAGTCACAAATATCAGGAATTGTTTCCAGTAGCCACCATGCTGTGCCCAAATAGGTAATGCAGGCTATAACGGTTCCCACAACCTAAGAAATTAGTTAAGAAAGTGTAATATTAGTGACAATGTTGAAAGAAAATCGAGAAATTACAAGGGGGACAAAAAGCTTGATGTAGGAATGTAAACTTGCCTGTGCCATGAACATTGTTCTAGGAGGAATTTTCATGTAGTGACCAAGTTTGAAGTCTTGCAGGAAAGTTACAGCCTGTGACATGCTTATGTACCCATATACCTTAAAGCACATGTTAGCAACTGGATATCCAGGATAGATGTACCCAATTATATACTCGGTGATGATGTTCAATCCCGGTGACTGAAATCAATATGAAATAAATGGGGGTATTTAAACGGAGTAAGCTCCAGCTTGGTATTGAAAATTTACTTTAATATTGGTAGAAGAGAATACCTGATTAGTAATGGCAGTGATGATCCCGATTGGAAGAGTGAAAGTTATGGCAATTCCACAAGCTAGTAAGACGCCCCACCAAGGCAGCTGAAGCTGATCTTTGTAATACTCACAAGTAAATATGGTGAGTGCAATATTAACCAAAAGGATGCAGACAAACCACCACTCGGGAACTTGAGTATACTTCCTCATGAGTCTTGAGTGTATGTCCAATGTTTTCTCTTGAAAACTTGCCTTGCTTTGCTCCCATATTTCCCTACATTTCAGAACCACACCAAGTTCACAGAACTAGAAAAACAACTCGGTAGACCATATCAAAGCGACAAGACACTGATGTTTTTTATCTAGGTAGAAATTGAGTACCTTCCATGAAAGAGAGCAACATGTACAATCGTAGCAGTGAGAGCAGCAAACCCAACACCATAAGTCACAGCAAAAAAAGTGCTGAGGTAAAGAGGCCCTTCACGGTCGTAGGCCGCTAGGTCAAGGTGGAAATTGGAATCGATAATAGCTGAAATATTATACTCTTGACCTGTTGTTGTGAAGAGATCATCGGAGAAGATAGGAAAGGTCTTGGCCTTGTAGACATTAAACCAGTAGCACAGGGGAGTCAAAACGTACATGACAAAAACAAAACCTGCAGCAACATTAGCTGTGGCAAACCATGGGCTTGCAAGTGGGCTTCCAAGGTAGGAAGAGATAGTGGACCAATCAAGCCCAAACGCACCAATCCCAAGCCCGTAAAGACCTGAACCTAGCTGTTGGGCCAGGATTGATTTTGGGAATATCCAGCATATCCAAGAGAGTGAAGTTAGCATCTCAAAGAGGTAGCCTGGGAAGACATAGTAAGCGAAGCTGCATGTGAAGGCTATGAGGAAGAACTGGGTACGTGTCACGCCACCTTTGGACCGTTCTTCTTTCTCATGCAGAGCCCTGTACAACAGCATGTTTTAGCCTGCTTAGTTTAAACACAGTTTTCGTCAAAACGATTTAAGAATCAAATTCCGTGGTCAAACATCATCTCTGCACAAGAAATGTTCTCTCGTGTCAAAAATAAAGTTCCTTGCACGTTTCTCTCATCATCCTACAGACGTGTCTAATTTTTAGCGAGGAAGATGTAACCTCAACAATGTCCAGAGCCTCCTTGCGGAACGGAAATGAGTTTAGACATTACAGAGCTCACCTTCACCAAACCCTCTGCTCACTGACATTGCAGAGCTTTGGAAGCTTAAAGGGCCTCGAAAATGACACCCCCCTCTTCCCAAGATCGTAAAATAATTATTGAAAAAAAATTCTATTATTGAAAAGATATTCCGCCTTTTTTAAAAAAAAAAAAAAACTTAAAAGATTTCTAGTGGATTAATACTAAACACTAAAAAAAGAAAAAAAGAAGCCGGTCTCCAAACGCACCAACCTGTCAAAGCCCGTCACCAGCGGATGCCCACCAAAATATATATCAACGGAAACTCACCACAAATTTGGCAAAATAGACTGGATTTCCAAAAAGAAAAGAAAAAATAGCTTATCAAAATTCAATTACCTGAACAATGAAACTTGAACAAGATTTGCTGGCCACCACATAGCAGCGGGTTCAACCAAAAACCGTCTAAATATCCCAGCCCATCCAAACCCCAACACCTACCACTCAAACAAACCCCATCAACATTAACAAACAGCACAGCAATCTCAATAATAATAGTAGCAATTGATGATCGAAACAAGAACAAAATACCAACCTGAGTTGTGATAATAACCATGAATGACACAAAGAATGTAATGTTTTTCTTATAAAATGCCTTAACAACAGTAACAATATGAATGGCATAAACACTGCCAGCTCCAGAATTGGCAAAGATAGTGATGAGAACATGTTCTTTAACATTGAAAGGTCCTGGATTCAAGCTGAATTCCCATCGAGTTCCTTTCAAGAAGACCCGGTCTGTGATTTTTGCAGCCATCAATCGACCAAGAGGCACCACAGCAATTTGAGCAGATATAGCTGTTATAGATAAAGGCTCTGTCCTGTACCAAAAGAACTGGTTGAGAAATGATAGTAGGACACATGATAAAGTGCCTAGCACCCACATTCTGAAAGTGAGGACTGGTAGAGAAGGGTCATCTGTTGTAGGTACTGTCAAAGCAACTTGCTTGACAGGTGAGTTTTCCTCATCCTGAACTTGGTTAATCTCTGAAGTTTGAGAGTTTGATGATGATGGGAGGCTGTTATTAGTATCTTCATCTTTCTCATCCCTGCTTACTGTAATCTCGAAAAACAACACAGAAGATCAAGAAACAAGCCAAACGAACTAGTCTTTTGTTCGGAATTGGAGATTGAGATTGAGAGGTACTTACTCAGAGGAGCTCTAATTTCATGATGAGTGGTTTCTTCCATGGTTTTTGCTCTCTTTTTTCTTCTGGGGTGTCAAGCAATTGTAAAAACTTCGGTAGGCAACATGTAATCTATAAGGGTTGTGGTCAAATGGAATAACAGGTGTTACAGGAGAGGAGAGAATGTAGGATGTAATTGTAGAATTTGTGTAATTGAACTAAAAACGGAAATGCTATCTGCCAAAAATCATTGGGTGAGCTCTTCACGGCTGCTACTTTTCTTCTATATTTAATCATCCATGACAGGCAATCAAATAATGAACCAATAGCTACCAGCTTACCTATGTTTTATCTCTCTCTTTTTAATCCTCATTTACTCAATGTGCTAAAACATCCCCATTTCAGAAATTGCCAGAGGAAATTCAAGCTGTTTAAGCACAGATTTTCATTGCAAAAGGAATGGTTTAACACATTGGATTACTAGACAAATTAGTCACAGAGACCAGACCATGAGCTTATAATCTTCTTGCCCAAAATTTGACCCTAGTCAAATCAAATAGAGCAACTAAATTGACAGTTGTACCGGCAAGTCCAGACGAATATACTAAGAGTTGTTACCTTGTTGGTTGGGATCTGAAGAGGAGCATTAGAAGTTACGGATTTCTAACCTCGTTTCTTTTCATGGGGTATTACTTGGAGCCACGTTGCGCACACATCTACCATTCAAACTTAATTCTCAGGTCAAAATTATTGCAGATCCTTCTTATAATTGAACGGACCGCTGGTCACAACATTTTGGTTGGTAGCTCAAACTTGGATTCTGACATCTCATATACTCCTACATGCATGCCTCTCTTTTGAAAATGGCCCTCGATGAGGAGAGTCATGACAGTATTGCAAACAGTGACTGATCAAATTGATTTTCTTGTTACAAAAACTATGATCCGGGCAATCATAACTAGTTATTTGAGCTTGCTATATGGAGAAAATATTAATTAATAAAAACGGAAATATTGTATTATGGAATAGGGATCACGCATCTGATGGATCAAAAGTAATATTTTTTGTTGGAAAGCACGTGCATGGGAGTTCAATTATAAGAAACGCCATGCAATTACTTGCAAATTAATTAAATGCTGAAGGGAATTATTGGTAGCTCCGGTCAATGGTAGGAGCAATCGAAGATGCTTAGCGATTAAATAAAGAAAAATAAATCTATTGCTGGTCCCCAGATATAATAATAATAATAATAATGTTGCGTCGTCATGATATTAAAACATAATAATAATATGCATGAGGACAGTCTGTAGAGGAGCCCACTTGCTTCACCCGCCAGAAAATGAATTCGACTGTACAGAGGACCAGTGATTACTTATTAGGCAATATATATATATATGCATGAAATAATGATAGGCAGGCAATATTATAGAATATAAATAAATAAAATATGTATTATACAAGGGCAATGATAGGTTTTCTAATAAAAAACTAGTTTCCATATTCGCTTGAAAACATTTTAATAGCTGGGAAAACACAATCAATTATCTAATTAAACACAGATTAGGATATCTTGAAGGCAAACATCGGTGTTCATAAGATATAATTTTTGTTGATGGTGATAATCATCGTTGTTAAAATCACAAGTTGACTCGTAAAATTATATGATTTTACAAGTCAACTCATCAAATCTTGTTAACTCGGGTAGAAAAATCGATTTAGATCAAACTCAATCAACAAATGGTAAAATCATACCGAATCATAAAATTGCACCAGACCGGTTCGATTTTATGATCCCTCAATTTTACCTAAACTCCATCCTTTTGGCCTCCACCTACCCACCTAGCCCTATGTCTTTGTCTCGTCCCCCCACCCCTCCCCTCTCCCCAGGCTAGCCCCTGCGCAGGATCCCTCAATTTTACCAAAACTCCATCCCTTCAGCCTATACCTACCCACCTAGCTCTATGTCCTTGTCTCGTCCCCCTACCCTAGGCTAGCCCCCGCGCAGGATTTTATGATCCCTCAATTTTACCCAAATCCTATCCCTTCGGTCTACACCTACCCACCTAGCCCTATGTCCTTGTTTCGTCCCCCCACCCCTCCCCTCTCCCCGGGCTAACCCCCGTGCAGGCTATGCACCCCCCCTCTCTTCTAGTTTTAAAATCAAAAAATAAAAAAATAAGTATTTTTTAAATGCTAATATAATGATATAATTGTTATATATTTTTAATTTTTTTTAAATCATATATAAATCTTAAATAATAAAATTTTATGGCCATAATTATATTATATTATATTCAAAAATATTTTACTTATAATTTTATGATTTTTCTACCTACACAATTTTAATTGTGATTTTATGATTTTTGTACAATAAATTTTAAGTATGATTTTACTATTTTAATTTTACTATCCGAATTCAAAAATAACTTTTGATTCGTGTTAAAATTATAATTTTGACAATAAAAATGATAATATTTAACACCAAACCATCATTGCATGTTAGGAGTGGGACAAGATGGACTAGGGAAGGGTAGGCATGCATCCAACACCATCCATCATCCAACGAAGCCGGAAAGCTTTACATATCTGACAACTTTTTATCAATTACATGTATTGGAAGTATTCTATACATGCATTTGATTTACTGTGAATTACAGGGGTGGTCAAATAAACTGAAAAATCAAGAAAAATTAACTGAAAAAAACCGAATTATTAAAAAAAAATCTATTATAATTTGTTTTAAAAATTTCTCATTGAGTTTGGTTTTGGATTTTTAAAGCTAAACCGGTAAATCAACCGGTTCAAATTAAAATGGAAGGCAACCATGGCTACAACAATGCCTGTTGTTGTTGTTGTTTTTTTTTTTTTTTTTGGAGTGTTATAAGAGCAAAATAGATCTGCTTTTCAGGAGGCTCATATTCGCTTTTTGTGATCAGAAAATTAAATCACACCGCATCCGCAAGAGATACTGCACATGCCATCAAAAAATCATGTACCTCTCACGTTATTTATTTATTTAATATTATGTATTTGTGAAAAGACTTAATTGTCTCTATGCTAAATCAATTATAGCCAAAAAAATCAGAATAAAAAAATGTCAATGCTCGCCAAATTATATAAGTATTTGTTTTTATTTTAAAAATAATTCATCAATATACTGCTTATAAAAAAATAAAAAGACAGGAAAACCCTATGTGAGTTATTTTTTGTTTTTGTTTTTAAGGGATGCAGAAATGTTTTTCCATAATCAATTTATTAATTTCCAATGAGTCCCTTCTAAAATATAGTATTACCAAGAAAAAAAGCCTTAGAATGGCAAAAATATGGTTACAATATCGTAGTCTACCGTGAATTACTACCCCTTTTCGAATTTTTGTTAATGGGACGCCAAAGAATCAAGCAAAGTAATCATCATTGTGATCTTACTCGGACTTGGCTAAACCAATTTGTTTGTTAAATTCTAACATAAATTGATCGCTTAAACAGGTTTCGCTACAAAATCTCTGGATCATGCACCGATCTGCAGACGATTCAAACACATAAGCTGCTATAAATGACACCGAAAGACAATATATCAAAGAAGCGAAAGAGCTCATGCCATCAATCAATGAATTCAACTTAATACCCCAATTCTCTATATACAAAAAGACAAACAATGATTGAATTTAATTTGAATGATCAACAACCAGCCAAGACGAACAAATCAGATCTGCCAAAAAAAGGACAAACCCCGATCACAATATGAAACGCAACCACCAAAGCAAAAGTAAAAATAAAAATAAAATCTATGTGTATCTAATCATCACATAACGGATATCTTCTTCTTCGTGATCCCCCTTTTCTTGGCAATTTCTATAGCTTCCTCCCTCATCTTCCTGAGTTCTTGGAGACACTGATTATAATGTGAATCAATTGAATCAAGCTCCTGCTTTAGTTCAGAACTATCTTTGTCTGCAAGGGACTGAGAACAAATGCTAGACAAGCTTGCGTTTCTTGACATACTAGAGCATGAGCCAATATAGGAGTCATTGGAATTTCCAGCAGATTTGTTATGTTTTGATATACCATCTTCAAGCATCCCAAACTCCAAATCATACACATTCGATTGAAGACAACAATAAGAGGATCCCAAAGACTTGTTAGTGCAGCAATCAGAGGCAATAGCCATATTATATTCAGAATATATGTCTGACTTGACGGATTGTAGAGTCTCATGATCTGTCATGTTAGGCAATGGTAAGAAATCAGGTTTTATCACTGCCTCGGAAGTTGAATGGTTTTCCACTTCAGAAGAGCCATTTTGTACACTTGGTAAAGTATTCCAGCTGGGAACGAGCATCACTATCAAGTTATCAATCAACTCAGCAATGACAGCCACATCTTCAGTTAATAAATCAAGTTGTTCAACCATCTCCTCGGCAATCAAAACTACAGTATCCGAATCAAGATAAAAGGTAAAATGAATATTCCTTGCCCGCCCTGTTACAGCAATGACATTATTTAGACCACAGTTTAAAAGAAGAAATATAAAAGACATATGTTAGTATGTACGGCATCGTTTCTCACCGCATGGATCAGCAATGCGCAAAGTCAATGAAACTGTATTATCATTGTTTTTCACCCCCCTCAATCTGAATTCGTTAATCTCAGTAAACCTACTAAGTTCTAGAGTAGAAAACTGTGGAGATTCATTGATGCTTTTAGTACAAGAGCCCTCTGAAAGTTTCTTGCAGTCGATGTCCATGAGATGGGATTCTGATTGTGGCAAATGGACTTGTCTGGAAATAAGATTTGGTAAATGTAACGACCTGGAAACAAGTTCCTTTGAATTTTCAGTTGCTAGGAATGGATCTTTCAAGAGCTCTATTGCAGACAATCTTGTAGATGCTGGAACCAAACACTTCTCTATGAACACCTTAACCTGGTGGTCACTCACCTTACTGAGGGAGGCAGGCTTTATGCCCTGCAATATAAGTTAAGAATGATGACTACATGAGCACTTGAATGTAAATTCAAAGTAAATCAACTGCAGAAGACTTAAACTCACCGAGGAGACCTTCTTGTATATCTGCGCAGGATTTTTGCATTCACTATATGGGTATTCACAAGTAACCATCTCCAACATGCACATGCCAAAAGAATAAATGTCAACAAGCTCATTGTATTCCTCTTCGTAGAGCTCAGGAGCCATAAATTCAGGTGTACCTGTAGAATAAAAAATAAATTACAGAGTTCCAATACATAGAGGTTTGACCAAGGTCATAATGGTTCAGAAACTGAAGCTGTTACCTATGACGCTTCGTGCAATGGGCTGTTGCATGACAATTGCTAATCCAAGATCTCCAATCTTAACTTCTCCGTTGTTTCCATTAACAAATATATTGTCACATTTCAAATCACGATGAATGATAGGAGGACTGCGAGTATGTAAATAGTGTAAGCCTCGAAGGATTTGCCTTGCCCAGTTTTTGATGGCTTTCATGTCAACAGTCTTGTGCTTCTTTCGATACCTAGATCCCAAAATAACAACAAATTACACAAACAAACTTGGAAGACAAATGAAACATAGAACATAAATCAGATATAGCAAATGAAACTCACAGCCTCATACTCCCAGAGGTGAATAACTCTGTGATGATGTTTATAGTCTTATTCTTATCATCCACCCAATAGCTATAAAACTTGATGATACTTTCATGTTTCAAAGACTTCAGCAGATGAACCTCTGAATACAATCTCTCAAGCTGCTGTGATGACTGCAAGACATCTTCAATATTCACCTGGTTCCAAGCCACTTCAATTCCATCAACTTCATCAAATGCCTTGTATCTGCCCACAATAACAAAAATTTCCAAACCAAAGCACAAAAATGACAAAAGTTATCACCTGTTCTTCATAAGAACTTCATAAAGTACGCAATCAACAAGGAAACTAAAAGATGTAGATTTAAGAGCCATACACAGTCTTGAATGCACCTTTCCCCAGAAATTCATCATTCTGAACAGCAAATACAAAATAGAAATTAATATCAATTATAGCAGGCAAATAACTCAATATTCAACAATTCCCAATTTCGTTTGATGCTGATACATGACAAAGTACAGCAAAAACTGTCAAATTAGCATCAAAATCATTAACTATAATGCCATATCCATAACTTCAATATCAATTTAGCAGCAATTCAGTGCTAAAACACCTAAATTCAGCTAATTTGAGAATCAAATATAAATGCCTTGAAAAAACGCCCTAGTTATTGAAAATGAAAATTTCAAACAAATTGCACAAAAATTCATACCCGATTGTACCGACCGGTCGGGTCTTTCTCTGCGAAAACTCCACCACAATCTTCACTTAAAGAACCGAAATCCATATCCACAGAAAACACACGAACGCCCCCAAACGACTCCAAGAAAAAAGAAAGAAAGAAAAGAAATCGACTCTATAAACAAAAGAAAAATGATCAAATCAGCTTAATTGGATGGAAGGAGAATTGAAGAGGAGAAACTTTTTTCAGAAAAAGCTTCACAAGCAATCGAATAGGAATCGAATGGAGAGCGGAATCGGAATCGGAAACCGAATATGAAAAACATATCAGATTGATCTCGTGATTCCGATTCCTTGCGATTTCGAATCGATTTCCTCATCATACATGACCTAGATCCCCCATATTGCTATTGCAGACATCATTTTTTTTTACAATTATCTCTCTTGGCTAGAGCTTGAAGAAACCCTAATTGTTTTAGAGAAGAGAAACCCTAATTAGTCTAATTTCGGGAAAGAATTTATCGAGAGGGGCGCGTGGGTTTCACCTATGATAAGAGGGGCGTGGGATTAAGGTGTTTGTATTCACGGGGGATATATCAATCCTTTAAATATATATATAGTTTCTCTAACTGCTGATGTTATCAATTAAGTCCTCTATCTATCCAATGGTCTTCAATCACATCCTTATGTTAGATTAATTGTGAGAGAGAAAAAGTTCAAGTGCTATTAATTTGTTTTGAAAATATCCCAATGACCAAAAGCCTTAATCATGAAGAAAACTAGCTCAGGAGAACTATGTCTAGTTAGAAAACACTTAAATAATATTTAACACTGTCTTTAATTGCTGTAACAGGAGAATCCGGTTGAGGAAAGGAAGACAGACAGAGATAAAATAAGTAGTTGGGGGACTTGATTGATAAATTCATGTAGTCGGGGGACTGATCTGAGGATTTCTCTTCTGATTCCCCTTTTCCTTTTATTTATTTACTTCGAAAGGAAAAAATAATTTCTGGAATTATTATTATTTTCACGAGATAAAGAAGGATTGAATTATGAAAGTAGAGGCCAAGTTGGACTCTGTTCCTGTATTAGAAGTCTCTGTTAAAGTGGAAAGATGAGGAGTCATAAAATAACAATTTAATTATATCTTATAATACTAATAATAAGCATTTTTTGTATAAAAAAAGAAAAAAATATCTAATTATTTGTTAAAGTGAAAAGATGAGGAGTCATAAAAGTTTTTAGATAAATATTTTTTTAATATATCTAGAAAATAATTTATTTTCTTGCAAGAAAATATTGTATGCAGAACAAAGGTAGCCTAAGAAGAAAAGGGTGGATGTTCCTGGACTAATCCAAAGCCCACTTGCATTTCATTAGTACCATTCAAAAGAAAATTGTGAGTCCACAAAACACAATCCATTCTTACATGCAATACTAAAAAAGGCATGCTAAAAAGACACGAGCTGTGTCCTGTACGAATCCCAGGAGTCTCATGAACAACACAGAGCCAACCCCATGCTTGAGGGCATCCACCGGTCTCTGGAATGGGTCTAGTAATCAACAAAACACGATCCATTCTCGCAGTCAGTAAAGATGGCAAACAGCTAAAATGTATCTGATATTTCAATGAAGAGCATGGATTTCAATGAAAAAGCACGGTACGTTCCATATCTGAATCTACCTTGGAAAGGGAAAAGACGAACCTTGTTCCATACCTGGGTTGGTTGTGTATTTTGTTCAAAATGAGACTTTCTTCAGTATTCTTAGCATAATAATGTTTATTGTATTATTTTATTAATGTTTAAGATTTTAGATTTTTTGAGGAGTTTATGAAAAGTTCAAGATTTAGTTTGGTAAATTAGCTTAAATTTAAACTTGACTATTGTATTAGGAAGACTATTAATTAGAAATCCCTTTCTACATAAGATTTTAGGTCCAACTAATATAACAAGGATGTCTGATTTATTTTAAGAAGATTCAAACTAAGACTATTATTCAGATTTTATAGATTATCAAAGAATTTTCTCTATTTTTCTTACAACTTGGGTTTGCAATATTAAGGCTTGAGAATCCTAACTTTTATCCATGTTATATGCTGCCCCAGTCGGTATCATAGCAAGTTGGCTTATATTTACAGGCTCAGGAGCAACCTAGATCATTTAGTGTTGTCTCGTAAACAAATTACATGTCCCCCTCTTGTTGAAACAAAGAGTGTTTATGATTTTATTGTTGCTTGAAACAATTTTGTCTTCATTTAAAGCAAGCTCAAGAACAAATAATAGATTGATTGGAACAAGCCATAATAATTTTAAATTAGCTAATGAATGAGGCAAATAAAAATCATATCATAAAAAAGATAGAGACATGCCTGGAGACTTAACTCCAGACCAATCTTATCTTAGATCTTTTTCAAAAATTCCACCTAAACAACTAGACAATTCCAATCTTTTGTCCTTGATTGACAAAGAGAAAAGAAACCAATAAATTTTTAGTCATAAATAAAGATCCTACAAACAAGAACATGGTGGGGCCATAATCATTTTTGACAATTATCCTATAGATATTACGAGTGAATTGCCCGCGCGATGCGCTGTGCTTTTTTATTTATATTGAAAACTGATTGATTTTATACGTGTTGTATTTTGTGATTTTAATATTTAATCAGTAAGATTATAATTGATAAAATCTGCTAAAAACAGGTTTTTTTCTACTAAAAAGTGATAATACATATTAAAGCTCTAATATTAAATAAATATCAAAAGATATAATTATTGTGATATATTTAAAAGAAAATAAAACTTAAAAATAATGAAAAATCAATACCTAACAATATTAATAAAAAATAAATATTATTATATTTGAAGAAATTATTTAACTTGAAAAAATAAAAAAAGAGAAATAATAACAAACATTATTTTTTCAATGATGACCAACACAAATTAAAATTTAAATATTAAAAAAAATCTTAATAATAGTGGAATAAAAAAAATAGAAACAAGAACTAAGAGCATGTACATATAAACATGGACAGAAATAAGAATTATGTAAACAATATATAAAAAAAGAATATTTTTTTTCAAAAAGTAATGAAAAGTGAAAACCATAATTGAAATAATTGTTCATTACTGGTTGAAATTGTGATAACCTTTAGCCATTATATAAAATAATAGCCATGGTGCCTGTAAGCTGACCCGTACACCCTAATTATAAAAAAAAATTATAAGTGGGAAAAAAATAGAAAAAAAAATGTTAAAGAAAAAGTGTTTCCGAGAATTATTAATGGTGTGCATAAGTTGTCCTGTACACCTTGTTATAAAAAAAAACTGTATACGTGGAAAAAAAATCGATGTGCACATAAACTGACTCAAACATCACAGTTATATAAATGAGAAAAAAAACAGAAAAAAACGTTAAAAAAATGGATCCAGAGATTAAAAAAAATATACATGGAAAAAAAATCGTGGTGCTCGTAAGCTGGCCTGGACACTCCGATTATAAATAAACCAAAAAAAATATATAAGTGGAAAAAACCAAGAAAAAAATATATTAAAAAATAGGTTAAGAAATTAATCGTGTTGTGTGTAAGCTAGCCTCGGCATCTTGTTGTAAAAAAACAAAACAGAAGCCCGGTTTTTAAGAAAAGAAATAATTTTTTCAAACAGTAATGAGAAAAAAAATTGGGGTGCGCGTAAATTGATAAAGACACCCTAGTCATGGAAAAAAAAACAGAAAAATGTATAAGTTGAAAAAAAAATGTAAAAAAAAAAAATTGATCCGGAAATTAGTCGTGGTGCACGTAAGCTGTTACGGATACCCTGGTTAAAAAAAACACAACAAAAGAAGCCCGGTTAAAAGAAAAAAAACTGACCTGGACACCCTAGTTTTACATTTTTTTTTTAAAAAAAAAGGTCCCCGTTTATGAAAAAAATACCCGGTTATAAAAAAGGTGTAAGGGGAAAGCATCTTTTTAAACTGTAATGAGGAAAAAAATAATGTTGCGCGTAAACTAACCAGGACACCCCGGTCATAGGAAAAAATATATAAGTGGTAATAAAAAATAGGAAAAAAAAAATAGATCCAGATGTTAGTCAGTGCTCATAAGCTGCAATGGATACTCTGGTTTAAAAAAAAACAAATGAAAAACCCGATTAAAATAAAAAATGGAAGAAACTTTTTCAAGTGGTATTGAATAGTAAAAATTACTGTTTAAAAAAAAGAAAGCATGATTATAAAAAAAAAAGTTCAAGGGGAAAGCACCTTTTTAAACAATAATGAGAAAAAAAATCGTGGTTTGCATAAATTAATTCTAATACCCCGGTCATGGAAAAAATGTATAAGCGGAAACTAAAAAAGGAAAAAAAATGTATAAGTGGAAACAAAAAATGAGAAAATAAATGAATCCGGAGATTAGTCATGGTACACATAAACTGTCACTTATATCATTTTTTTAAAATAAAAAAAAAACAAAAAGCAAATTTTGAAGAATAATTTTAAAAAATTAGAAGGAAAAAAAAACGGATTTTATAAGAAAAAAATACCTGATTTTAGAAGAAAAAAAATACAAATTTCAGAAGAAAAAATAAACAAATTAAGTTTTGTTGCCGCAGAGATTCGAACTCCTACGCGCTGAGTTTTCAACATGCAGGAGAACCACTTGGCCACAATTAATTGTTTGTCTATTTTACTCTATAAATAAATAAAAAGAAGGTCTGTGTTTAAAAAAAAAAAACAAGCTTATGTAGGCGCGAAGCACCAGATCAAATGTCCAGTGAATAGTGATTTGTGTGTGCGTGAACAGTAAAAATCTACAGTAATCTATCCATTCTCTTTTAGCTATATTGTAATGAAAGATTTATATTCAAAGTTTGAAGTATTAGTAGTTATAGATGATGATGTCTTCAAGTTTTCGATTAGAAGATTGTGTAAAGAAACTACAAATGAATTTTATAAGAACAAAAGGAATTATATTAAATATTGATTTTTCTTCCACATGCAAACATCATAAATTAAATTTTAAAGCTCAAAGGTCAAATACATGTTAATTTGTGAACGTATTGGCTACAATGCTATATTCAAAATATTTGTTCCTTTCGAGTTTTAAAATTCAATTCTTAACAAATAACTCGAGAACGATTTTTTTTCAAAAAGTATAGGAGCCTAACATGGAAAAAATCTTCAACATTTTTGGCACAATAAGGTCTCTTGCACTATTTTATTAATGGTAGGTTATTAGGTTTTTAAGGGCCTAAAAAAATTTAGGATGTAATTTTGATAAATCAGTAATACTTTTAATTTAAATTTTGACAGACAATTTTGAAAAACCTGTTTCATTTTAATTTAAAATTTCATGACGATAGAAAATTATGGAGGTCTTCAAATTAGAGGTCTTTTTTCTATAAAAGATTATAGAATGTCTAATTTATTTTATAAATATTCAAATACTATAGATTCTCTATATTGTTAGGGCTAAACATGAAGACTTAAAAACCGTAATTTAATCCATGTTATTCTCCACATCAATCCAGCCCGTGATGAAGCATAACGGGTCAAGTAACTAGCTTTGAAATCCTAGTTTTATCCACACTATTCACCATGTTAATCCAACCCACCAACTAGAGTGCGAGTCAATTTAAATGTTCAACAATCCAGTTGATATTTCTTGTTTTCAATGTTTCATCGGCGAGTCTTAAATGCAAACCAGAGAGTAACAATCCACATAACCTAGTAACTGTCAGCTAAAATCTCATGATATGGTTGATGTCCGTTTCCGAAACTATCAAGCATACAAGCTTAAGAATACTATAGAAAAGGGAGGCAAATGCAATGTAGGTGCCATTAGCAGCAAGACGAAAACAACAGTTGACGGAAAACAGCAACTGCAGATAACAGAAGCCAATCCGCAAGGTCAGCCACATGACCGGCTTATTAATTTCTCAGATAATCTTAACATTAAACAGAGAATTATAATGCCATGGTCTAGGACTCTAGTACATTTAGTAGTCTCAAGCTTGAACATGGTGCTCGCAGTTTACAATTCAAGTCAATTCCGGAAGCAGTTTTACCCTAATTACACAAGTCTTGGATTCTATCAACAGCACATGATTAAGCAGTCAGGTGAAATTTCAATCCACTCTTGCAATCAATGATGATAAGCTACTAGAAATTTCAAATCGAGATACGTGCAAAATCAATATCATTATTTCAACCCTACTTTCCACCTGGAGTCCATTTGTTTGATTGACATTTGCGATTGAAAGAAAATGGAACACCACAAAGAGACCAAAGTAGCTATTTTTCTCTGACTATCATTGCTAATTTGGAAAGAGAAATACAAAGTACCCTGCTTGATGATCCTGCTTCCGACTGCTCTTGATTACAAGTTGGCATTACACTGCTCTAGTTCAGCTCCACAAAAAGGCCAGCTTGAGGGTGCAAACCTGCTTCTTTTAAAGATAGAGAGAGCTTATCTGTACCATAGACAACTCGGGGAAAGTTTGAGACAAGACTGTAATTCTCTACATCTAAGCAACCCAAAGAATCAACATAATCATACAGAGACTGGATAGTGGCTGTACTGTGGAATCTCCTCTCTTTGCGTTCTCCAGTTGGAAATCGAACCAAAACCTGATTAACAAAGTTACATTTGAAACCATAGATTAGTTCCAAGAGATTCACATGACGACAGCCATAAAGACACTCCAAGGGTTAGGAAGTCCTGCTCGGTATATCAAAAGCTAAGAAACGGCATACACCACATAAAAAGGAAAAAAAGAAAAAACCACTTGTGAAACCAAGTCAAGGCCAGCAAAAAGTACTAATGCTTGTAGTGCAGAAAAATGAGTTATCATCCTGAACCCCTGAACGATAAAAGGATGAGAGATAACAGCATCATTAAAAAAAGCAATAAATAAAATAAGACACATTACTTGTGTCACATTAGGTCCCTTTTCAGGTTCAGCACCGAGCAACAAGGCTTTCTCCTGCCGCATTCTTGCCAGAGCCGCCTCTTTTTCTGCAGCCTCACGTGCTGCTCTCTCCTGAGCCTCTTCCTCCTCCTTGCGCTTTCTCTCTGCCTCAGCAGCCTCCCTTTCCAGACGCTCTTGTTCTTCTCTCAGTTGTTGTTCCCTAGCCTGAAGCACAAAAGAAAAAAGAATACAAAGGCAAGTAGAAATCATCACCACTATGCAAAAAGAAAAGGACCATCACATCTGACCAACAGTACCATCATGATATAAACTAAATGGTTAAAAAAGAAAAAAAGAAAAGCATACTTGATCGGCTTCTAGCGCTGCTCTGTATGCAGCATCTTGCTCCTCCCTCAAACGAATGTTTGTTGTTCTCTCCTCTGCTTCAAGTCTTGCTGCAACAAGAACAGGGGCGCTTTCTTCAAGAACTCTCTGTAGTGTCACGAGCATTTCTTCAGGAGATTTTGGACCCTCAACCTAGATCAAGAGAAAGATGCTCATGATTGTAATAAGCTTCTAGGCAACCACACAATTAAACAGACTGGGTGTATTTAAGACCCAGAAACCTACAAACTAAATTCCAGCCAAATCATGAATTGGGTAATACCTAAATATTCAATTAAATGCTTCAGCAGTTCACACAGATGGCAAACAGGTCATTAAAGGCTCATCACCCAAACCAGAGTGTTTTTTAGGGGAAATTGAGCTATATTTATAATGAAAATATATGAAATAAGATGCACACAAACCTACCATCACAAGGAAAATACAAAATGAAATCTAAAAGTAGGATAGCAAGCAAGAGAGTAAGACACCGTAAATCCAACAACATCAAGTACCAAAAAAACTATTCAGAAAATATAAATCAACCCTATTGCATAATATACCCTAAAAACTATACCGAGGTTTCAATGCAGTAACTATATCTAGAGAAACAATCACAATGCACCAATGCTTAATATCTCAGATGGCCCAACGCCAAATTGAATCACCTTTAACACTTTCCCGCGCAGAGTTGAAACAAGGTACTATCCCTTCCCCCGACAAACACAACCATCTACTTCATGCATCGCATTTGCCTAGCCAAATCTATTCCAGCAAATTCTAATTTCCCTCATTCAACAACAACAGCCATAAGCACAGCAGGAGTACATATAGCTCATCGAAATCACCCAGTATCTCAAATTAAATCACCATGCACACAAAAGAATTACCTGTTGAAGCAACGCAATCCTCTGATTTGTAGCCGGCATAACAACAGCACAAAACGGAAACCTTGAAGCCTTCAAACTATTACTCATCTTAAACCCCTCACTCCCTCTAAGACTCCCACCCCACGCAACAAAATTCTCATTAACAAACGCGCTAAAAACCTCCGAACACAACGTCCCCTCACAAAACGCTGGCGTATCAGGATGATCCGGGGAATGCAAATACACAAACAACAACTTAAAACTATCCCTCGACCTCGTCAACGCATCCATAAATCCTTCACCAACAAAATTCGGCATAGAAGAACCAGAACCACCATAATCCCTTTCAAATTGAGCAACAAATCCCAGGGCTTCTCTCGACGCAGCAGAAACAGTTACCAATTGGGCAGAAGAGTCCCCACCCCGGCCCGAATTCGAGCCGAGTCCAATAAAACCTAACGGATAAGACAAAATACCACCAGCAGCCCAAAATCCAAACCCAACAGCACCAGAAAGTAACCTTAAACTACCAGAAATGATAGAGATTGGTAAAGTGATTATTTTCCAGGTCAAACCAGGTGGAGGAGGATGAGCCACGGGAGCGATGGCAGTGGAATCGTAACGATGAACGGGTGAGATGGATGGTTCGACAGCGGTGGTTGTGGTGGCGGTGGATGAGGTGGAAGAAAGGGGGTCATTATTGTGATTAGAGGTGAAAGAGGAGACGGCGAGTTCGAGGTCCCAATTATGGGCTTGAAGGATCTGCGTGCATAAATCGGGATCTTCTAGGCCTGTAATTGCTTGGAAATACGCTAATTTATCTGCTGAATCAACCATTATTGAATTACTGTAGCTTTCTTTCACTGATTTTTTATATTAGAGCTTTCTGAAAGAAGTTTTGATCTGTTTTGGGGGAAGAAATGGGAAATGAAGGAAAGAGGAACAGTTGTTTTTAATTCGGAGGCCTATGGCGATGACCGACAAGGAAGATTGGCGTGCGTTCGTTCTGTATTCATATTGATTTTATTATTGTTTTTTTAACCCGCGTTATTATATACTAGTCGATGCAGATTCACCGTGGTTTACACAATATTTTTTTAATGTAAAAAAATATTTATAATATAATTTTTTTATATTATAATATAAATTTAGATAAAATAATAAATATATATAGAATTTCCAAATTTTTTTTATAAAATATATGAATTTTAAATTGAAATAAATTTATTTATATAGTAGATTTAACAAAACAACTAGCATAAAATTATCATCAATATTAAAAAAGCTATAATATTCAGATATTTGAATTATTGACTTTTTATATTAAGATTGGTTTATTTTATAATTCAATTTAAATTAAATACAAAAAAAATATAAATTGAGAAAACACCTATAATAATCAAATATAAAAAAATAAATAATTAATTTTCTATCTCCAGAAAAAAAAAAGAACATAAATTAAAAAATCATCGCTACGCTACTGTTATTATCATTATTATAGCAATTAAAATCATTATCAACATTACTGACAAGACATTTTATAAAAATATTAATAATAATAATAATAATTAAAATTATTATTATTATTGTGCAAATAATGGAACCATAAAATCATTTAATCCAAAAAAAAAATAATAGAAAACACAAAAAAAGAGGAAAAAAATGAGTAATATATTAATTTTAAAATGATCACCAATATAATTAAAATTTTAAGATAAAACTGAATATAACTAAAACTCCAATAAAAATAAAACGATAAAAAATAAAAATAAAAATTAAAACCATAGATGCAAAATACAGGAAAAAAAAACACTATTGAAGAATGACCTAAAAAACCAAATGAATTAATGTAAAAAAATTTAAAAAATAAGGATCAAAATGAGAAATAAAATATATAATTTATTCCAATCGAGGGATAAAATTAAAATAAATAAAAAACTTGGGACCTAAACAAATAAAGGTATTTTTAAAAAATAATTGCAATGTAATTTTATTTTAAAAAATAAAAGAATAAGGATCGAAACGAAAAGTAACATGTATAATCAATTTCAATTAGAGGACATAATTAAAATTTTATACATATATATATAATTCAAATTGAAGGACAAAATTGAAAAAAATAAAAATCTTGGAACCAAAACAAATAAAGATATTTTAAACAAAAAAAATATCGTGTAATGTTTTTAAAAAATTAATAGAATAAGGACCAAAATAGAAGGTAGAATATATGACAAATTTTAATTGGAAGACCTAATTATAAAAAATTAAAACCTATACATTTAAATAATTAAATGAACAAGAAGCAAACCAAAAATAAAAAATAAGAACTAAATTGAAAGCTAGCATGTATAATTACTTTCAATTGAAAGACACAATTATAACAAATCAAAATTTTCATTGAAGAAATTAGTAATAAAAAGTGAAATCAAAAACCCAGGGTCTACAATAAACCATTCAAAAACCGCAAGAACCGAAGTGCATTTTTAGATGGTAGGAAAAAGAGAAGGGAGAGAAAACTTAAAATTATCCATCGACGATTCACCGACCACCATAACTTAACACATGTCATGCCGGGAGGAAGAGGACATGTAGGCACACCAGGTGAACAATATGAAAGGTCTGTTTGAGCCACCGCAATAGTCACACATGTTGCTTGGAACACTGCAAGCATGCCCGTCTAACGCAGCAACGGTGATTTTGAAATTTTTTTAAAAATAATTTACCTATACATCCCTGGAACTAGTGATGACAATGAAAAAAATCAAGGGGACGTACCTCAATCCCCTGAGCTGTTGTGCTTATTTTTTTTTTTCAAGGGTTATTTCAGTAGTTTTATTGTGTAGGAATATGGGAAACACAAAAAACACCCCAACTATGTCCGCATCTTTTTCTCATCATCTAAGAGTAAAATAGTAGTTTTATTGTGCAAAGAAATTAGAAATACAATACATATCTCCTGGGAATGTTGAAAATGACTATGGTCCCAGTGTTAAATTTTTTCAACCCTGGAGACAAAATAGCAGTTTTACAAACGCAATCCAAAATGAACTGTGTTTAGATAAACAGTAAAAAATTACACAGTAAAAACCCCGCGCATATATATATATATATATCAGGCATGGAACAAGAGAAAAAAAAACTAAAATAAAATAAAAAAACAACTCAAGCAATCCTTTAAAAAACTATCAAAAATATAAAATCACAAATGAACTTTGCAAAAATATTAGTTTGCCCTTAAAAGACAACCTTAATGTTTTGCTTAAAAACAACACCATTATGAGTCATGTTTATTATCTTTTTTTACGTTGTGGTTGTTTTTTAATAATAATAACGTTAACACATGTTTTTTAATTAGGCTTTCCTTCATCTTTATTATGTTTTGCAATAATCATCTAATTCCACTCCTAATTAACTCATTGGTCACTTCATTAGCATCTTGCAAAAACACAAAACAAAATATATTTTATTTTTATGGTGAAATTTACGCTTTAAAAATAAAAACTTGATATATTTGCATCATTTTCTTCTGCGTGTGGGTTGTACAAGCATACAACATTAAATCTGTGTGGAATGTGCACTATTATATATTAAGTACAAGCCAAAAATGCACGTTTTTTCCACTGTTCACCCATCATACACAATTTTATTTTTTTAATTTGGTCCTCGATACTTTTTTCAGCAATTTTATCTTAATTGATGATCAATTGATTTTGATTTTTTAATAAAGGATGAAATTAAAAGAAGAAAGACCAAAATAAATAAAGAAAAGATGCCAACCACGGGGGAGTGGCATATGTTTAAAACTAAATACATTTTGGCCTTTTAACTTTAAAAATCACGCATATTATATAATTTTAATACCTCAATATTTTTAAATTCACTTTGGTATAGATGTTTATTCTTATTATTGTGTTAATTCCTGATTGAGAGAGAAAGTATCAATAGAGAGAAATGGTTGACATCTATTTAGGTCATCAATATAATTAAAATTTATGTCAAATTATTTCATTGGACTAGAAGATTTCATATTTGATTTTTTTTTAATATTTAGAATTTCACAAAAAAAAATATATCTAAAAAAAAAAGCCCAGTCACGCGTGAGCCCAACTTGGATGGGTCAGGCATGAGAGCTCCTGACCCTTTGAGCTCCTGAGCCAACTTAAAAATAAATCCATTTTATTTTCAAAATTACTTTGATTAAATTTATTTTATAAGTAAAAAGTATTATTTTTTTCACAGTTATTATATAATTAACTCATTGAAAAATTTTCGTAAGCCCCGCATTAAGGACGAGCACAGAGAATTGAAAATCATTTCCGATGAGAGTCAGCTTTCACCTTCAATATATCCCGGAAATTCACATCATATCAATTTCACGACTGAAGATTATAGGATCATCAAAGTTCAAATACATTAGAGATTCCAGTACCTAATTGAGAGCTCTCTTGATATGGTGAACAGCTTGAACTTAGACTCACTGGAGAGATGAACGAGCCTTTGACCTCTAAACTCCCATATTGGCATTCCATACATGAGCTTTAGTCCATGATCACAGGGTTAAGAATACAACTAAGCAGGTGAGTTCTCATTCCAATTTGCATGGTTCAGGTGCAAAAATGAATTTATAATGTGACGAGACTAATTTTAAGGAAGCCTGCAATGGATTGGGAAGTTATGGAAAACTATGAACACCTCAAAAACAAGTTGGGCTAAGGGGACTTCCAATGCTCAAGGTGGAAGAAGGTGATCAAAGAATGCCTTGATGATTACAGGGATTTAGAGTTTATGAAATTAGAATCTATCTTACCTCGTATTTGATGAATGTTCATATAGTTATAAATTGTGCTAACTTGCATAGAAATAAAGGGAAAATGAGAGGGAAAACACATTGTGTTGCTTAGATTTAATAGCAACCATTCAAGGTAACAATCTCTAATGGTTAATAATGTAGTATCAAGAAGAGATTATGTTATCATGTCCATCATCTACTAGGTATGAGCATTTTTTATATTGTTACATCACAGGAGGATGTATGAGCATTTAATGCTAAATGCTAGTTCTACAAATTGATTTTTGTGGTTTGGGATCTTTCGATATGGCCTTATGCCTTTGAACATGGTTATATCTAACTATGCTAGGCTAGGTGGAGACCAAACACAACTAAAAAACTAGCTAGATCATTGATTTATGATGTGTTGTTGGTCAAGTCATTTTTTTAAAAAATAACAACTAGGTTTTGCTCATGTTTATTCTAGTAAAAAAAACTCTTCTTAAACCATGTGAAAATTGACCTGATATGATTCAGTTAAATTGACAAATCAAAAAATAATTTGGATAGTAAGTAAAAACACAATTGACTAAAAAAGATATGTAAAATGATTTTTTTATATATAAATTTTGAAATTGGAACATATTAAATTCGGTTAATCCATGTTAATTTTTCAATCCACATGAGACCATGATAACCTGTATAAGGTAAATCTGAACAAATTACAAAGTCCAAATTCTAATAAACTCGATGTTGAGGGATGAGATAAAAAATATAATTAAAAAAGAATTTGGATAAAATGATCTAGGTCAATTTAGGTTAACCTACCGAACCTGTAACTCAAGTTATGAGAATGTAAATCAATAGAAAGAAAATAGAAACAAATCATGAAGCTTAATTCTCAATAATTCTAGTTTTGAAAAACAAATTGATTAGAAAAAAAAGGCAAAAATAACTCAAGTCAATTTAAAGTCAACTTGTTTAACTTGTAACTCAAGTCATGATATATAAATAATCTCATAGAAATTAAATTAAAATAAATCATGAAACCTAATTATTAATTAACTCAATTTTAAAGTGTGAAATTGAGGGGATATATCAATTAGAAAGGAGAATAAAAACTCGAGTCGACTGAGTGTCAAACGTGCAGTTAAGGTTATGAGAATGAGATAACAAGTATACAAAAGAAATTGAAAAAAAAAATTGAAACTTAATTCCCATCAAACCTAATGTTAAAGGATAAAATTAAAATCGAAAAATCAATTAAAAAACATAAAAAATACCCTCAAATTAACACATGAAACTCATGATTCAAATCATGAGACAAAAATAATCTTATAGAAAGCAGAACAAAAAAGATAATAAAATCTAATTCTCAATCAACTTAATTTTGAAAGAAAAAATTAAAAAATAAGTCAATTAAAAAGGGGAAAAAAACTAATCAACCAGATTAACTTCTCAAACTATAGATTATGAGACTTAGATAACCTAAGCAAATTGAAAAAAGAAATCCTAAACAAACCTTTAATATGAAACTGAAAAAAATATAATTTTAATTAAATGAGTTATGTGAGGAGGGGTGCAGGAAAATCTCTATCATTTTGTTAGGTTTTTTCGTTAATTGATTTTGGGTTGCTGAGTCAAGGAGGCTCTTTGGAAGTGGTGCAGCTCAAGATCCTACTCGAGCTTAAAATATGCACTCACTCACTTTGGATCCGCAAGTACCTTCCATGATGCAGTAGCAGTTGGGCTTGGATCTCGCCTCATGCTTTGTGTCGCCAGCATGGTATTTTAGGTGTAAATCTCGAATCCATTAGGCATTAATAAGCACCATCAACCTCATAACTATAATTAAGAAATACTTAAAGTAGTTCTGTGATCTCACCAACTTTAATATTTATGTCGACTGTTACATTGATTTTTACAGTGCACCCAGCCTGTCTAAATTGTTTCGTCTTACTGAAAATGTTAGAAAAAACTAATATGGAAACTCAGACCCTTTCAAGAGCCTTCACAGTTTGCTGATCATCATCTTGTTGACTTGGTACAATTCTATTCATATTGGCTTGATTTTGTTTGGCCTTGTCATCATCTTCAGCCTTGAATTCGGCTACGTTAGCTAGTTCTTCAACCGTTTCGACAATATCTTGAATCCTTGACGAAATTTCAATCAGCAAAGAAACTACAATTACTATTGGAATAACTTCCAGGAGATGTATTGTGGAGGATGTTTTCTCAGTTTCCTTCTCAGGAAGTAAAATTTCTGCTGGGCGAAGCAAATTTGAAAGAGATTTTATTTCATTTTGGAGATCTTGCACTGCACCGCTCATTTCTTCAACTAAGAAATCTATGGAGGATGATTTTTTCAACGTCTTGATAGTTTTTGCTAACTCTTTTATAACACATGAAGAGTTGGAGCTCACTTTCAGGCAAATGTTGCTCAAGCGCTTCTTTATGAACTCAGGGGCCTGTTTTCAAACATAGTAGTGCAGGGAAACAAAAATTCTGTCAGGATAAAAATTACAGAGTTAAAAAGTATTAAGCTAGAGTATAAAGAAAACCTGTTACCTGATTTTCTGAATCGACGCAGTTATTGAGAGCTTCAATGGAGTAAGCACAGCTGCGCATTGATGCACCGATTTTAAGGTATTGTTGCCATGGATGTTTGAAGTTGAAGGGACCATGTGCAGGCTCCCATCTTGCAAAATTGGTCTGTATCAAAAACAGTGTCATCCACAACTTCAGTCAAACATTCTGAGAAATTATTATATATTTCGATTGATTTTACTCGCAAGTCCTGTCACGTACCATGGATTCCTCTGTGGTCTTGGAATTGAGCACACATTTGTAACCAAGCAATTTCTTGCTAGGTTGTTTATCGCTGTCATCAAGTTCGCCATTATGATCGAAATACTCTTGTACACAACCTGAAATGCGATGGATTTGATAAATATTTTGTGAAATTGAAAATTTTCATTCGTAAGTGTCTGCATGGTATGTCACTTACCATCTAAAGAATCGGCAAGTTTGTCCATGTTGCGACTGATAAGAGCATGCAGCTCCTGACCAGCCCAGATGGGGCAAATAAGCATGGTTACAAGGACGCATAGAGAAGTTCCGATGATAATCGTAGATAATCTTTGATGAGCAAGGTCAAACAGTTTTTCCACTCGATAACCAGAGACAGCAACCAAGCTGAAAGTGAGGATAAAGATCAAGGCTCCATAATCAAACCGAGCTTTCACTGAGGGAATAAATCTGGAGAAGGTTGCAGCAGAAGCTGAGGAGAAACGCAATTAATTAACACTTGATTAGATAGTTGTCTTCTTTTTTCTTTTCTTTTTTTTCTCTGAATAACTTGTACTAAAATGTTAGTTGAAATTATATTTGATACGAACCTAATAAGAAAACTGAAGCTCCAATGATTACGGGCTCAAATTTCTGTCCTGACTGGCTAGCCACCCAATGGACACCAAAGGCAAGAAATCCAGCAAGAGTTGTCCCAAACACTCTATTCAAACTTTTGGATATTGTTGCACCTGCAAAATAATCAGGTTAAGTCTAAGATTAATGTAAAATGGTTTGATCCTCGGATACTGGGGAGGACCAGTGACAGTGAATGATGAGATTTTACAGAGCTCTGGGAACTGATTATTTAATGTTTCAACAAATTTGGAGTACTTACCCACAGTATTTTCAAAGACCACCACAACTGTCATAATAGCCCACATAGCATTTCCACCCACACCTTCATACAAAGGTCTCGTGAAGTAAACGAGCGAGACAACAGTGAGTGCCATTCCTACTTTTAGACAATGGATCACTTTTCTAGGGTCATCCACCCCTATATCCCATGCTTTCTTTAGAAATTTCCACACTTTCAAAACATATCCTGCTATCAAGCTCTTTAGTCCCATCCAAACTCTGCTGACAGGCCCTGTCTCCGGGACCAAACTCTTTGATGACCCATCTCCCAAAGTTATTCTCCACTCCACTCCACCTGTTTCCTTGTCCTGACGAGCCATATTTTACACTTTACAGTTGTCGCGACTATGGAGTATGTGATGGGATGCCTTGAAATGAGATAGACAAGATTAGAGATATCAGAGAATTCTGCTATAAAGACTTGCAAATGAGTTAGTTACCAAGCACCCTCTGGTCATGCAATGAGAAGGTGATGCTTGGATTGGGAGACCAATGCTGAATGACTATTGAAGTGAATATATATATAGAGGAGGTATATGTTACTTTGCACTGAAATTTTGTTTATAATAAAAAGTGTTATTAGGATAGAAAAATAAATTTAAAATCCAATGACATGAAAAGTCTAGAGGATCATTCTTAATTTTTTTTTCCTGGTAGGTAAAGCTGTGATTATCGGACAATCTCTCTCCGTCTCTCTCTCTCTCTCCTGAGTCGACTATAATGTAAGGATTTTTATTGAATCTATTATAGACAAAGTCAGACCCGTAACTCATCCTTGTTTAGTTTTCTTCATTATGCCATTTCTGCTATACAGTGAGATGATTCTTTTGTGACCTAAAAAAATTAGGATATCACTTGACATTTGTGTCCCGAAAAATGAAACGCTGAACGTCATTCCATGATGATCTAGATCATAAGAACCTCAAGTTTTATGTGGTCTACAGCTCAATATTTCTTCTAAGTGGATCATCGATCAGACTCCTCTCTGATTTGTCTCCTACAGATAAGAAAATTAGGACTCACCACCACCCTAAGGTAAATCATTTTTATATATACAGATATTTCTGATGTGGGTATTCTGATTGAACAATTGCCATTGTGGTCCTATGCTAATGACCTACACAATACCAATGCTTTTTTGTGGTCCTGTAGTAGTTTCCTTTCATATTATGTGAAGGCCAATGCCTATGCTCTATTCCAGCATTTGTACAGATTGTTGTAAGATTGAATGAAAATTATGGTTATTTGCTTTAATTGAAAATAGAACATATCAGTGGAGTAAAAATTCATTGCCAAGATAAGATAAGCAAAGTATTAATCTTCCAAGGAAGGCAACATGCTATTTCAAGTCCAGAAAACTGGTGTGACCAACTTGTTTCTGTGTAGTGAGTGTGCTAGTGTCACGTTTCACTTATTGTATCCACTTGCATACTAAATTAGCGACGGGAAATGACTTGTTAATGCTTCTTCTTTTCAGAAAGAAACAACAAGTGCATCTCTCTCTCTCTCTCTCTCTCTCTCTCTCTCTCTCTCTAAATGACCAAATTGCTTTCAATTCACAGAAAATGTACGTAAAATCATCAGACTATTTTTTATAGATCTTCTCTTATGCATGTTTTCTATGCACAACGTATAGCCAAAGCGCCGAATCTTTTCCATTTTGATCTAAATGAGAATATTACAGCTTCTCTATCTCCGACCACCTGAATAGTATAGTGTAACCATGAGTACGAACAACAGTACACGCGTGCGGGCATAGGTAAGAGAGTTTTTTATTGGCTTTCAGCTAAAGTGGAAAGTACAATATGAATGCATAGACATGCCTTTTGAAACTGCAAATTGGTTGCAGCTGTTGCTACTTGTTATAATTCAGCGGCATATCTCAGTTATTGTTAGTCTTCCAAATTAGGTCATGACTAGGACTACTCGGTTTTTCCCTGTATATAAAACTTGTTTATCAGATTGAAGGTTTTGAGCAAGGTTTCTGATTGGCCTGTACTTATCACAGTTGAATGGAAGGAGCACTTATCTTCTCTAATGCTGGGAGCTTTCCCTGTCCACAAGTGCTCTGATTTGAAAAGCACACTCAACTATCAAAAGTTACTTCTCGTTCCCACAGTGTTAGCTTTTTTCTTATGCTTAACTTATTAATAATAACAATAGTTTAGACTTTCTCAAAAGCTGATGTTGATGACCTTTTAAAATCACTTGACGATGTAGCTTGTGGCTTTACATTTGTACTAGAAAGTATTGTGCACGTCTTTCCCTAGCTTGCATTTGCTACAATTTTTTATATACCCGTTGACGTATGGTAGCAAAAATGCTGAAGCATACTTCACTCCACATTTAAGTTCTAGAGGGGGGAGCTCCAAGATGGCATGTCCTTTCACGTGGTTTCTCACATCCCTCATGAAAATTTCTATTTTTTTTTTATCAAGAACAAGAATATCTAATGTAGTAACTACATTGGCACGGAATATTTTAGTGCGTGGTGATTTCTTCACTTACTACGGTCTATGTTAAACTATTAAGACTGCCACCGAAGATATGCATGCAACTTTAAAAATAATGATCATGAGGATGATGAGATGGTATTGATGCTGAGAGAAATGTTTTAATTATCAGGCACTCAGCTAGAATCCATGAGAAAGGAGGGAAAAGGTTTAATTTCGGTGAAGGATAGAGACCGCGTCTCGGGGAAATGCAGATATCCTCAGTCTATAAAGTGAACATATAGCTACAGGTTAACTGGGTTTTACAGCAACTTTCTCTGCCTGTAACAGGTTAAAATCATTCAGGGTGGTTGGTGGGGCTCAAATCCAGTTTGCTTGCTAGTTCAGCTAGCTTACAGATTAAAATTTCTAATCGTGATGTGGGTTGTGGCCTATGGGTATCACACTAATAGCTGTTACACAGTTGTTCACAATTTGATTGAGCAAATGAAAGCATAAGAGAAACCCATTTTCCTCCTGATGTTTATGAGAATTCCAGTTAGGATGGACATTCCCTCATGCTTCAGCTTATTATTGTGCCATGTCCAAATTATACTGGATTGCTTTATTGAATCCTAGTGTACATTTTAGGTAAATCTACATTTGCGCGCGCGTGAGAGAGAGAGAGAGAGAGAGAGAGAGATCTTTCATTATACTAATGAGACATCAGATACAAAGAACAAATAAGTGGTTAGCCTAAAGACTAAACTGAGTTGTCAACTAAAACTATGAACAGAGTATGGTAACAGAGAAAACAAAAACACAACACAGTTCCCTACACCGCTACACTCTCAATCACATGCAATGTGGCATTAATTGACGACTAAAAACAAGCTAACATCCAACGGCGCATCCCTCTCCATAAAGGAGTAACTAGTCAGCTCGCCCTTCCTTTTGACGTATTTCCTATCTATCAACCGTATTCACATTTTGCTTCCATTTCCGAGGGAGTCAAAATGGAATGGATAATCTGCTTTTCCCAATTCGTTCTTAGTTCTTGAACTCAGAACACAAATCACTGCAGTATCTCAAGAAATGTATGCTCAAAGTGTTCTAAAATCCCTATGAAAGAGATTTATCATTGAATTTTCTCAGTCAGGCTGACAGGACATGACAATGCAGGAAACTGGTAACTGTTTAACTCAGGAATCCCACCATGCATGGCATTACTAGGTTGATTCGTTGAATCCATCACGCTAGCACCTGTTCGTTCTAGAAGCTGGAGAAGGGACCAAAAAACTTCCACCCTCGTTATCTGCATATTTGCCTGTAACAATTTTAACACCAGTTTCCTTAATTTTCTCATGTTAAACTAATTCCACACTTTAAAAATCTAAATTTTGATGTGCATACCTCAACAATGAAACGTGCCCAGATCTTATCCTGTCGACTTTCCATCAACCCCTTCAATATATTCAAACCAAAGCCCTTAATTACATCTGCTATCTCAAGAAAGAATCCCCGATCCTCACAAAGCAACTGTAATTGAAAATCAAGAAAATAAATTCAGTGGATTCATATAAAGCTGACAAATTCTCGGAGAAATATTCTCTTCCACTCACACACCTCTATAAGCATTAGGCCTGGTTGACTGAGGTCCTCAACAATGATAGGGCAAACCATTGATTGATCTGCAACTTCCAATGCCCATGTAGCACCACCACTGCCTTTTCTGTTGTCTTTAGGAAACAGTCTATTATGTTCGCCAATCAACTGTACAGATGCAATTTTATTTGTATCAGTAAACAATATTCGCCAAGGGAAGGGTTGCTCACTTGTCAGCATGCAACAAAATTAAACAAACGAGCTACCTTTGGCTCATCAGCTTGTTTAAGCTTTTCCGCATATTTGGTCACACTTTGCAAGAATAACATGTGTTTGATGGTGCGATCTAACAGAGCATCAATGCTACACTGTTACATCATCAAGAAAGCATACGTCAATGATCTATATTTTTAAGTGTGATGATATAACCAAGAGCATTAAAGGTGATATAGCAGGAAGTCATATAAAAAACATCGAATAATTTAACAAATTTATAGACGCATACCTTTGCACCATCAGGGATGATCTGTTTCAACTCTTTAATACGGTCTTGTATCTGCTGGCGGTCTTTCGGCCTAGGTCGAGTACTTTCTCCAGGTCTGGCTCTTTTCTTGGTGGCCTGTGCAGGCTCCTCAGGTTTCTTAGATTTTGTTAAACCAGAACTTCCAGTATTTACGCTGTAACTATCATCAATCCACAAAACTGTTTGTGATTTTGGGAACATCTCTTGTTTTGATAGAAGAGTTTTTGTCTTGTCAAAATTATATGCGGGCTGCATCATCCTGCTGATAGTAGGGCAAGAAGCATTCTCTAACTTGAGTTGATTACCATTGACTGATGAATTTTCCACTCTTCTTCTCTTGGCATTGGATAATTGATCATCACTGCTAGATTTTGTAACATAATTAGAACTACTCACACTCTCCAAAAGCTCTTGAAGTCCTAATTCTGAGAACAATCCCTTTCGAGGGCCAACCTTGGAATCGACGTCCAACTCTGAGATGCATTCTGAAATACCAGTGCTAGCAGTCATGTGCCCACTACTCGCTACTGGTATCATGATATCTCTCCAGCAATGCCTAGCTTGTCCACCCTCAAACTCTAATCCCGAACCTTCAAACAGATCATTTTCGATGCCAGTGATACTCACAGATTTCTCATTTCTTTGAGAGAAATATGTTTCGGTGACAGAACTTTGAACCAAAGTGGCCGGTTGCTTCAATGGAATGTCAGCTAAGAAATCTCCAATCAGACCTGATGATGCTGGGGTGACTCCTCCAGATTGTGAAAGACTTCCATTCATCATGGGTGCCATTCCACTTAAGCTATGGTCTGGTGAAGGGGCATACCACTCGAGAATATTATCTATAACACAGGAGTTGGAGAGATCAGTTGTAAAATCATCTGGTTTGAACTCCACAGGGAATCTGTTCTGGCTCGTTTCTCTTTCCGAAAGTTCACCTTCAATAACATCAATTGATGGAGCAGAATGCAGCTTGCTCATTGATCTTTCGGTGGAAAACACAGTTGGAGAATCCTGGACCACCATTTCAAATCCGAATTTCAACTCCGATGAAGTCAAATTAGAGCCTGCATTGCTCCACGTACTAGTGCAAGGGGTTAGGGCTGTTGTTTTGTTCATAGATGGAGATTGTGAAGACAACTGTTGGGACTGAGTCTTAGGATTACTGGATAATATAATTTGAGCTTCAGTGGTCTTCATTTGGTTTGTAGGATGAGATGAATCCGGGCATAAAGGAATCATCCTATCTTGTTCAACAACAGATGTGATAGCAGAGGGCTGAGTAAAATTTATTGAAGAATAAGCTATTTCCATCAGCTCATTACAGTCGCCACCAAGCATGGGCGTAATATTCCCATTGCAGAAGGAATCAAACCATTCATTTAGATCATAACTTTCACAGTTCAAAGATGAAGGCGAGTCTGCCTTTGAAGTAAGCCCATCAATATTTTCCATCCTACCAAACAATCGTTTTGTTTGACCCAAAAATTCCTCTGACTCCAAAATCTGCAATATTAAAAGCAATGAAATCAATAAACATTCATCCACGCTTGGTATGTGATAAGTAATGGATGTTTGATTTCTCATCAGTCAAAGGATGCATAAATAGTATATTTTTAATAAATGGTATAGCCCCCCAACCCGGCCCCAAGTATATTTTTGGACATATTAAGGAATTACCATAGTAATTAAAAAGAAATGGTAAATAAATACAGTAATAAAAAGTTTTGGCAAAATGATACTTTTAAATGTCAGACATAAATCCCAGTGCAATTGTGGAAATACTGGAAGTTAAACCAATTTGTCTTTCACTAGAGACTTGGAGCTGCTTAGGCCAGCTCCTCGATTTCTCTTTGTGAGCACAAAGGCAAGCTTTTTCTGACCAAGATAGAGGCGGCTTTTGCTTATTATTTATTTTCTAATTTCTATTGAGTTATCATAGAGCGCCACATGATTAATTGTTATTTTTATGAAGCGCAACAAGGTGAAAATGTTTTATTTTGCTCAAACTTTTTCAAATGGTGTTCTTTTGTCAAATTTTTTAGATTACTGTGCTAATTTTAAAAAAAAAATCTATGTTTTTTTGCAGGACAGTTAAATTCGGTCTGCTTTCAATGTGCTCACCTTCTGGGTGGATCCGAAATGTACCAGTCCTTGTGATTCCACAGAGATCACTGCAATTGTCTGAAAATGGGAATTAATAGAATCAATACAAATGACCAGGGTATCGGATGAAGAAAAAGGATGCACAAAGCTCGGATGAATTTCAAGAGGACTATCATAAAAAGAAAATGAGTGATAAAAGCAAAGTTTTGCATTCCAACATGCAATACCTTTATTCCAGAAGAAAATTGGCGATGAATTTCAGAATCATCCTGCAAGGAAAGGTAATTTTCATGTAAGTTGAAACTAGCCAGCTAACATTCAAGAATCTAGGGCAATTTTTTTCAAAAACAAAACAGCGAAAAATAATTTCAATGATAACTAGCACGGGAATGAATGCTAATGAAGAAGCAAAGGAAGAAGTACCTGGAATATAGCTTGACCCCCAATAGAGGCAGCAGAATCCCAGCCTCCACCAATAGCATCTGAGAAAATCCACTGGTGCTTTCCAGTGGAAGCAGCTTGGCCAACAATTCTGAATCAGACCATGACAACAGCATCAACCCTATTAAAGTTAGTTTTAAAGCTTGGAATATAAATCATTGAAAAAAATGGTCGAGAGGTTGTTTTATGGAACTTTACGAAGAACAATTGAGGAAAAATCACAGTATTTGTGAAACAGAATATTACAAAAAGCTTACCCTTCACCTAGCATGTGGGCCTCTGAAAGCATATTGTTAACTACAATTCCCATCTCCTCTTCATAGTACGCATCTTCCATGGTCAACAACCTGGTCATATCTCAAAACAACAGATTTTTTACAGTAAGCAAAATATCATTACCGTATAAAGTTAAAATCTATGCCAGGATTCAAACCATCAGCTACATCCAGAAACAGGCAAGATGGTAAAGGCGAAAACTTTACTAAATCCAGTCCATCTCGAGAGGATTTCCTTATTATAAAACAGCATAGTATGCAGAAATGTTGCACCGATAAAGTGAGTTGCTTTCCCCTCTACTGCTTCAAGTATACAAATTTAACCAGAAAAAAGAAGAGGGAAGAAAAAGGAGATTCTTATCTCTTAAGAAACAATTATGTTAAATTCTGACATGGAGAATCAGCAATCACTGCTCATAAAACTCAAAAACCAAAGAGCCAGCTTAAAAGAAAAGATCAAAACTTTGCAGAAAAACAGCACATAAAAATCATGGAAACATTTTTCTCTGAGGGAAAAAAAAAGGAAGGAAACACACACACAAAAAAAAAGAGTGAAGAAAAGGTGCAAACCAAGGATGAAGAAAGAAGCTTACATGGAATTTCTCTGATCAAAACACCAGAAAACCCCATAAGACCACCCGTTACTGCAACAAAGACTCTTCAGTTTCTCTTTTAACACCAAACCCATGTTTCCTTTCAGCACCAAAGATTTCTTAACCAATCAAACTTCACAAGTACCCCATTAAAATATTAAACCGAGTGAACCAGCTCCCAGTTCAGTCACGCAAAAACACCCAATGCTAAAAACCCCCACCAACAGAAAAGGCTTGCAACTTGAAAATGTCTGTCAAAGACGGGCAAAAAACAAAGATTTTTATGTTGTGGGAGAGATAAATATATGAAATCACAAAGTGTTAAGTGGGTAATGGTCGGTGAAAGAGAGTGTTTTTATGTTTATATATATAGGAGATAACGAACTAACAAGGTTGGCTTTCAGTTCTGTCTCTCTTTTCCTTCTCTGATATCTCTCTTTGTGTGTGTGTTTATATATACTATATATTTTGGACAGCAACAATGGAGTCTTGATAATATTCCAAGATTGAAGGGAAACACTGAGATCTCTAAGCATTTAAGACTGTTTTAGTATCTTTGTCTTCTTGTTTCCCGGTCACCGGTCCCATTTGGATCTTGCTTTGATGGTTCATCATGATGGGACTCTTTACCTACCCATTAACTGGTCCATTAGCTCTTATTTTTCTTAATTCTAGGCAATCTACTTCTATTTTTTACCAAGTGGATCTCATATGATATGCTCTACCATGTTATCCGATTGGTCCTTTAGCTCAGAGGAGTAATTAAAATGGCTGACATGTACTAACAGGTGCATAGGAGTTCGGAAACTTCTGTGTGTTCGGTGCTTTAGCTAAGAAAAATATATTAAATTGAAGTTTTTTTTTATGGTTTTGATGTTCTGGTTTTAAAAAAATATTTATATAAAATTGATAAAACAAAGTCATATCCTGTGGGTTGTGATAAAGCATTTTCGTCATGCTCTCTTACCTGGTAAAACACAGCATGCTACTGGACAAGAGACTGCATTGATAAAAATAAAATTAAGGGTCTGGATTAAGAATTTGAACAAGTATAAGCTCTAGCTCAGTGGCTTAATCCACCTTTCCTTGATTGTTTTTACCGGTTATAGCCTGTCGCGGTAGTTGATCTTCTCGTGGAGTCCTTTTAATATCTCGCGGTATGTACAAGATTTCGTGCTGTCGTCTTAGTTGAGATTAATTGGAGTATAAAAATGATGGTTAAATAATGTATTTAACTGTGATGATTGGTATTTATTGGTTTTGGATTTTGTTTTGAGATTTTTGTTGGCAATAACATGCAGTGAAATATGCAAGATTTATGCAGAAATAATTAGTTATTTATAATTAGTAATATTTGTTAATTTAAAATTAAATTTGAAAAACATATTTCAACCTAATGTTTTTTTTTTTTCATTTACAATTCTATGATCCTCCTCCTCCTTTTCTTCTTCTTGTTTTATATATGCATGTTATTGTCATTTTTATATTTCTTCTAGATGTGAGAAAACCGTAAACAAGTAAAATCTCAGTTGTTCTAAACCTCTTATAAGATATGCATGTCCTAACTTGAACTCGAGACTTGTTGTGCATGTCACAAGTTTTTTATCATCACGCTTCGTCCATTCGAGACTTCTTATATCAACGTACACTAACTTTAAATTCAATTTGAAAACTACATTTCAACCATAATGTTTTTTGGATGCTACTGGTAATTAATCAATGAATGACAAGCACACTTATCTTGTGTAGATTCTATTTCAATGAAAACTTGATGAGTTGATTCACCTACACGTTTTGCTTTTATTGCTAAATTAAAAACTAATCCAAGGATTGTTTGATATAAAATAAATAGTGAATTTGATTTTGTTTTTTTATTAAACAGTGAAAGCTTTAAATTTATATGAAAAAGTAGATGGTATCACTCATATTAATATTGTCATTATCATTGATAAATTTCTATTATTTTATAATAATAATAATAATGATAAAAAAAAAAACTTTTAAGCTTGTTATCCATTTATTTATTTATTTTCAGGAAAATTATAAATAGAAAAGCATGGAAACCTGTCATTAGATATCCGATTTTATTAAACCTATCACTACAATAGTTATCATGGGAGATAAAGCTAAGTGGAGCAAAGGGTTTACTATAAGATTGAAAATAAAAACTAAACAAGCTAGTTATATACACCTTCAATTAAAAGAAAACATAAATAATATATATATATATATATATATATATATATATATATATATATATATATATATATATATAAACAATGAATAGGGTGAAATATCTTGTAAAACAACAAGCAGACGTTTTCCCACTTATTACTATCTTTTAAGTTTCGGGCGAGTTGATTTTTTGGTAATTCAATTTTAATATTCATTTATAAACAACTCTCCCATTGTTATTTTTTAAATAATTATTTGATATTTACACAATAAAATAAAAGACAGAAAGTTCCCGTTTTTCTTTTCTAGTTAATAAATGATTTGTTTTTGTATTTTATTTTTGTTGAAAAAAAATATTTTTTCTTTGTTTTTAATTAAGATTTTTATAATATTTTCATATCATTTTAATATAGAAATATGAAAAATATTTTTCAGAGATAAATTTTTTTTCTTAATATATTTATAAACATTTTTTTTTTTTAAAAAAAAAAACAATCACCGCTGACTCCCTAAATATCCTAATGCAGCTTAAATCCTGAAAATAATCCGATCCATATTTATACAGTCATTATTATCATTCCTTCAATAGCTCGCGAGAAGGTGACACATATAAAATGTCATGTCCCTATCAAGACTCGCAGACACCACTGTCAGCCTAGACTTTAGTGGCGATTTATTTTATTGTGAATCTCTACGGCTCATTATGACGGCGACAAAAACAACATTATAGCACATACATCGGATATATTCAAAACCATCATGTACTTACCAAAAAAATATCTGCAAAATTAATAAAATCAATGCTAACCTACGCCACCCCTACTCAACCAGTCCCCGCCCAATTAGCGAGAGATTTATTGTAAGAACATGAACCCGGACAATAATATATTATATGATGATGGGATGTATATCGTTTCTCAAGTCGGTCACGACGAGCAGCGCCAAGTTAGCGGCGTCATCAACCATAAAAAACGGCATGGGCGGTGACACTTTATGGCGGTGATGGTTACTAAATGATTTTTAACGTTTTAATATATTTTTAAATAAAAAATACTTTTAAAAACAATATAAAAAACGCTCTCGAAAAATTAATAAAAGAAAAACATTGGAATTATACTGTTCGGCCAGTTATCATTCATGGAGGAGTAGCACGTGACCGGTTGAAATACACAAGCGTCGAAAAAACCCATCGTCTTGCATTAAAGAAAAGGTGGTGAGATAGTATCTCATCTATTTTTGTACATGTGTGGGTCCACTCATCAATTGCTTGTAGTAAAATTATTTCTTTCTTTAATAGCTTGAGTGTGTTTCAAGTTAGACTCCCCAATTGTGACAGTGGTACAGAGAGCACTAATGGGACAGTGTTGAAAACAGTGGCGGCGGCCACCGGTGGTCGGCCACGGAATATTCCGTCCCTGGTCGACTAGCTAATTGGTTGCCTTGAGAGGGTCCCACCTAGGGAACTGGAACATGACAGAAAAGGAAAGGGATTGGATGGTCCTACGTAAGGGTCTGTGGGGGGGGGGTTGGAGCGATCATTTTCTGATTCCACATTCTGACAGATGCTTCCCTTGTATTCCCTCGTTCCTAACGGGATTGTTTTTTTGCCGAATTGAAAATATTTTATAGCTAGTTTTAATTCCCATTTAATAGCTTCAAGTCTTTCTTCCGACATTTCTCGTTGAGAAATTGGTTGCCGACTGTCTGGTGCTGTAATAATTTTTATAGCTATGATTAAAATAAAAAACATTTTAAATTAGTGCTGGTTAGATTTCACACATATTTTATTAAACCTATTATCAAAATAGATGTTAAATAAATAATAGTTATAATATTTTTAGTAAAATTTGTTATTGAAAGTGCTAAAATTAAATAAGAAGCAAATGATTATATATATATAGCAAAGCAACATTAAAATAATAATGTCATTGTCTCATTAAACTAAGCCGAATCCTATAAATGAATGAATGCTCTTTTCAATGTTATATCAACTCGAGATGTACTCCTGGTTCAGGCCTTGGATTCCATGGGTCACCATTGCTTACGAATAATATATCCTTTAAAGGATGGGAAAACATAATAAATAAACACACACAATCCGAGTAAAACCCTAAACTATGACAGAGAATGTGCAACTACGTGTGTTTTAGTGTAGAAATCAAATAATTATGGAGAGTTTGATCCTAAATGGAAGCCATATGAAAGGCAAATGCACTGGGTTTCAAAACTCATCAATGAATTCACAACCACCTCCTTTCAGACCACCAGCTTTCTCAGCAACCCATTTCCTTGCTCGACGAAACCTTCATCTTCACCCATAAATTGACACCATGCCTCGACGCTTCTCTCATCCTCTATATGAGAATCCCCAAGGACTTTACCTTTTTTTCTGTTAATATAACTCATAGCTAAAGAACCTCCACTGATCTTACTCAGCAATTCAAGTAGTATGATGCCCAGAAAATAACCTGGTGGAAGAAGTACAAACTGCAAATCACATTTGATTAAAGCCACCATTGAAGTGGGACACTTTGATATAACCATTTGCTTGCACAATTTCCTGCAAAAAAACTGCAGTTCTTAATATCTTATATATCCTACAGAGGTAGATGGAAAGGACCCTAATGGCGTCCATAAAAGAAGACTTGGACTGTTAAGAGATTTGATTTATGGCTCGGTTTAATTTCAGATACAATGGTATTTTCTTTATTTTATTTTATTTGAAAACTTAGGTTGATCATGATATAAACAATATTTTTTTATTTACTTTTTAAAAAATGTTATTTAGCAACAAAATTACTCATGGAATGTTTTTCACCAACAACTACCATTATAATCTGCGAAGCAAGAGTTTTCTTTCGTAATCACCGGCAAATTCCTGGCAAAAATAATATGCGATGAAATTTTGTCGATATGATTGCATGGCAAAAAATTACCAATATTGAAATGAAACACCCCACCTCAACAGCTCATAAACTATACTTTTGTTATCTCTCAAACTGCCCCCACCTAAACATATTTAACCCGTCCATCCCCCCCTCCCTTTCTGCTGGCGTCTGCCGGCAACGACGATGCCACTTGCAAGAACATTGCCCTCCCTCCCCTACTGTTGCCTTTGTTGGTTCATTGCTCAGGGAAGGTTAAGGTCACTTAAGTATTTATGATTTATACCTGATATTTATAAGTGCTGTGTGCTTCTTAGTGCGTTTAGTTTGCTAAGAACATAAGAACGATGGATTTTTATTTATTTAGTCCATCGACAATTTCATTAGAAATTACCAATCAACAAAACACATTCCATAATTAATATTTCCTTTATACAAAATTTCTCTATCATTACTATTGTTGTTGTTAACCAATTTTTTAAATAGTGATTTGACAAGAGAGAAAAATACAATTTTGATCAAATCTTTGAAGATTTATATTATGATTTAATATTTTATATAAAAAATATATAAATTTATAGAATCTCTGATAAATTTTAATTGAAAAAAGTAGATAATTTTGTCAACATTTATTTTTCAACGAGATTTCTGATGAGAATGGGATTACTGACGCCATATCTTACAACATATTGATGGTTCTATTCTCAATAGAATTAATTAACAACATTATCACGAAATACTATATCAATAATTAATGTTTTTATACCGCAAGTGGTCGAGACTTTTGACAAACCTAAATTATATGAATAAAGAATTTAATACAATATTTTATAACATTAGTTTCCGCTGATAATTACATCGCTGATTCTATTTTTAATAGGATTTAGCAACAATATCAACAAAATATTCTATCATCATTCATTATTATTTTCTTACCGCAAGTGGTCAGAGAAGTCAAAATAGTTCGAAGGGCCTAAATTATTGACATCATAATCCATCAATAATTAATGTATTTTAATTTCTTTTACAGCAAATGGTCAGGAAAGTCAAAATAGGCCGAAAGGCCTGAATTATGCGGTTCGGATGGACTGTGAAAAAAACAGAAGGAATGGAATTGATTTTATATGTTTGAGAATAATATATCATGTTTTGAGGTTTTACTATTCAGTTTAAGTTTTTAAATGAGAATGTATTTTAATATGGTATTAAAAATTTATTGACCTAGTAGTTATGAATTCAAATCTCACCAACTTCATTCTATTTGATAAAAAATAAGTATAAGATAAGATAGATCTGTGCAAGTTTCAAGTCCAAAATACTCTTATTTAAAGGGATATGTTAGAAAATAATATAATATATCATAAGATCTCACCTATCAACTTAAACTTTTAAGTAAGATAATTTTTAATATTATCTACATAATGATATTTATCTATCAAGTGACCATGATTTTATGGAGTTGCAGGAGAAAAGAAGAAATCTTTATTTATTTTGTAGCTAAGACCCAGGAAAAGATCTTGATTTATAATTTGGGAGTAATTAAATAGTTGCGTGATGTTTAATATAGACGATAGTATTAATATTATTTGTACCTGCTGACAGTCTACCGTGGGTGGGAGGGCATGTCTCCACAGTATTGTCTTTCATGCACAAGAAAAAAGTATGAATTCGTGAACCCATCACTCTTTTTTGCATGCGTCCACTTAATCATTTGAGTGTGGTCTCGAGTGCGACGTTCCTTGCTCCACACTACACTCTCTTTTCTTAACTGCAGCTGCTAAGAAGCTCAAATAAAACAAAGAGTACAGGTTAAATAGGACCGATCAGCCTACAAACTTTGTCAGATTAGAGAGCATTGTGCGAGGAAATTCGAAAGTTTCCCAAAAAAAATAAAATAAGAGGAGCAGTCATTGTGTGTTTGTGTAGTGCACAGTGGGCAGAGATTTTATATACGTGGGTGTTCTTAACTACTGGTATTAATTGCAGGGTCAACTTCATAGATTGATTACTGGGCTTTTTTTAGATATTTCCTGCTAGCTAGTCTGAGAATATTGACTTAGCCAGCAATGAACCAAACCCTAAAACTCATCTTTAAGATTTTCTACTCCTGCATCTTTTGGATTTTCCATCTTGGTAGTCCCAGACAAGATATGGCATGCATATTCCACTATCTTATCACCTAATCACAACCCTCCATCTGAAAACCCTAGTCCAATTGGATCGCCTAGTTATGGACCGCTACTATTATTACTTCTTCTTTTTTAATTAATTGCTAAAAGACAAGCGTTACTTATTTCAAACCATGATTGGTAATAATCCAAAACATGGTTTTTCTAAACACGATCATTTTGTTGTTCCTCAGTTAGTTAACATTACAATCATAAGGTCTGGTTTAAAAGCCATCTCTTCTGCTAGTGGGAATTTAGCTAGCTGTGCAACCCACTTAGATTAGCTTCATAATTTTTCCTTTTAACAATTAATTAGAATACCCTCGATTAGATTTTTATTTATTTATTATTTATGATAAATAAAAAATAACGAGGTTAGATTAGTTTTATGTATCAGGACTGGGTTGTTTTGTAATCGTTGATTTGTTTTTCGCAATATTCTCAATATTTCCCATCACCTTAGATTGGATTTCTAGATGATAATGTGGAGATACTGAAACTCGAGCTAGGTATCCATGAGCTAACACATACTAGCTAGAGAGTGGAAAAGGAAAGCAGAGAAAAGAGTACCAGCAACTCATTGCAGGCGCAAACTGTTACCATTTTATCTGTAACACAAACCCTTCAACTTTAGCAAACAAATCTTATGATTCTGTCTCCTGAAGAGAACACACGCTTAATCATGGCCGTTGAGGATGAAGTCAAGTGCATTAAAAAGTTTGGCTTTTGCATTTTTCGGTTCCTTTCTTTAAAATTAAAAAAAGGGGAATTAAATCCAAGAGCAAGATTTATTTGTTCTTTGTCTTCCTCTTCAATTTGATATATAAAAGACAAAGGCCTAAATTAGCTGTTGATTTAGTGATAATATAAACCAAGTAATTGGCTACAAATGATGATTAAGCAAACAATTGTGCCTAAGCATTTCGTTTAAGTAGTATTGAATGTGTCTAAGCTTTATTCTCCAAAAAAGTACACTTTATGCCATAGAAGAAACATGCCACGGTCTCTTTCTTCGAACAGTATGCATGCAGGTAGCACATGTAATTGCATATCCCAAATCTGTACAAGTTCTTCCTTGCAATGATAACGAAGGCAGCCCAATTAGCTAGCTTTTCAGCCCTGATTAACGAATAATAATACCAGTAATTCCAGCCAACAAGGGTTGGTTCAACTTCAACCATTTCATTGCTCGATCTTTCACCCTGTCTACTGATTAGTTTAGCAGGATTAGACTTTTGAAGTCACGATCCGTAGTTGGTATAACTGTTGTGCGATTTGGTCTCAAAGTTTACGTTCGATCTCTCCCTTTCCTGATCCCCCCCCCCTTCTCTCTCTCTCTCTCTCTCTCTCTCTCTCTCTCGCTATATATATATATATAGAAGTATTATTAATATAACGTACTGATTTTTTTTTTTTTGTGCATGATGATGCTTTGAGTTTTATTATAGGTGTTAATAAGAAATGTATTTAGGATATAAATTGCCTAGGTTGTGATTTTAAAAATAGCTACACCGCTAGGTAGGTAGCTTTTTTTCTTGCATGTTGCCAAGTCAGAAATTGTACATCAGTGAGCTTATGGGTGGTGATGGCCCATGAATAGGCTTTTCACTAATTCTTGAACTATTCTCAGAGATTACGAGTTTGGAACTTTTGTTAAAAACAAAAAGGGTTTGAAGTGAATATTCTACTGCGAAATAAATTCTCAATTTGTGTCCATCAAGTGGTATATATAGCGGAAGTTATCATACATCCGGCCAGTTGCAGCATCTATATATATATATATATATATATAGCCACGCTCCAGTGCCATGAAAATTAGGTAAGTTCAATTAATTTGTGATGCCAGATAAAGCACATCGCGCAAATGACAATGACTTTATAAGAAAAGGTAGCTGCAGTGTTAAGTCAAAGGGTCTTTAGCATGAAGTGCTATGATAGTAGTGATCTTCGTTAGATGCCCTTCTACAAAAATGCTCTAACTTTACAAGAAGTTTTTAGGGGATACTCATGATGCGGCCATTAATCTTTTTTTTTTACAGCATCCATTGACTTCTACAAACGCACATAAGTGCATAGTATATGGTGGTGATCTTCAACGACTCCTCGACAATAATTGCAAAGTTTCTCAACGAGAAAGTGGCATCCAATTTTGATTTTTTCTGCATATATATCTCCATTTCGTTTCTGAGTCAAGACGGCAAAATGCCACTTGAACTCATGACGAGCTAGGGTCATCTTAGCTCATAAAAAGATATTATACACAGTAGCTCCTATAAACTAATTAAAAAGACACGATATACAGTACTTGATCATAACCCGTAAGAATAAAAAAATAATAAGCTATCCAAAAGTAAATTCAAAACCTCTTACGTTGGAAACAGGTCTTCATCACTTGTGCTGACTTACCGGAGTATCCAATTCTTACATTAATTGTTAAACTAAACAAGCCATGGCCTGCAGTGCTAGATTTATATTCTACTTCCATCCATTTATATGCGAGGAGAACTGCAAACCTCAAGACTGTTTTTCTTTCTTTGTCTGTTTTTTTCTTTGGTGCAAACCTAGATGGCATTCTGTGTAGCATTTGTCCGAAAGGAAAAGGAAAAAAGGGATTTGTCGCTATAGAATTCTAGTCTTGGATTTCCCTCGAAAAAAGCTTGCAGGGAATCTCACTCCTTTATTGAATGCGAAAGCTGACAATATTGCAATCGATCAGTTGCAGCCATAGGAGCTTTTTACTGTCCAGCAAAAGTGCAACACAAATGCTAATCTCACGGACTACTCCTTCCACATATCACCATCACACATTTCATACCCATTTGCATTATTGCATAAATAGGATCTCTTCTAGTTACTAATTTTGCAAAAAGACACCCCAAATCTTCAGCATTTCTGACGCTACTAGATTATGCAGTACTATTGTATTGCCCTCGCATTGTTGAAGGCTGGCAGCTATGCGGCCAGAGCAATGCTGCATGTTTTACTCTATGACAACCGCAGACCAGAACACTAAGCATCGGAAATATTAACAGAGGCACGTATGAAAGTGAATCCCTTTTTGTCATTCAAATTATTCTGGGCACTCAAACGAAAAACACCGTAATAAGGTAGAAATCATAATGCCAGTCAAATGTAATAATAAGCTTCACATCGTAAATCAAGGGTTAGATCACCAAGATTTCATGAGATGGATGGAGGATGTTTATTTGTATTTGTGCTGTGAAGATGAACGCTTTAATTTAATGTATCTAGTACTTGTTTGAATTGGCCAAGTGTTTGTGTATCTCTCACACTTCTGTATATATGGATACCTCTCGAGTACAAGTGTGCGTATTTCTACTTGTGATATATTTTCTTTTTTAATGTTAGCACCAAAATATAAATTAAAAAATCTTCGTTGATGGGATTTTGATTATTACCCCTTTGTTATTTGCAATTGAGATGAGATTCTACCAATAAATAACATTAATTGAAGAAATTGACGATAAATCTTTAGATATTGTATTAATAAATCACATTCATTTGGTGGGGGGAAAAACTTATACTCTGAGATGAAAATGGCATGGTGTTGTCATAGAACCCAAAAAGAATGAGGGAGAAATTATGAGAAGTTGACAACTGGAAGCAGTCAGAACCCAGAGGTGCCCCCAGAAGCATTTATTAATAAAAGTAGAGAGGTTTTAAGGAGCTATCGACCACTAATGAACTAATCATGAAATGGTTCTACTCAAGACGGTGGTCTCCTCTGCAAACAGGCCCCAGGCTACCTCAGGTCCCCAAAAACGCTGAACGAAAAAGCAAAAGCTCATTCCTCACACTAAAAACAGTGATCAGAGAATGTCTACTCGCTTCGATACAGCTCACTGTTTGGTTTTCCAATGTCCTCTCTTCTGAGCAGTGATCTCGCACCATCATCCCTCCTCAGCAGGCTAACTTCCCGTCCCACTCGAGGCAGGAACCTTTTTTTTTTATTTTTTTATGAGAAAACAAATGCTGGCGAGTTGCAGCTTTCAAGCATTGTGACCCGCGCATCTTGCATGAGACCTCTGCATTCTCACATTGACTACAACCTGCCCATCCTCTTGAATTTGTCACTGCTCTCTCTCTCTCTCTCGGTGCCCAGTTTTTAGAAGTGGCATTTGGAAGATATTAATTATTTTATTTGATTATCTTACATTGTCCTATGAGATATAAAGGGAAATGGCAATTTATTTTGGAATATTTTGTTGATCTAAGTTACTTAATTTCTTTATATATATTTCAGTTAAGGAGGTTTTATGTCAAATGCCCTTCCTTAAATTGAATCAAGGTAAAGGAAATTGACCACTTTACCGATATAACTTTCATTTAATTAGCTGCCTAGATTACTTCCTTAATCATTTTTCTTTCAATTTAACATGTTTATATATATTACATAGATATGCAAGTGGAATTAATTAGAGGTATTTTGTTCGCAAATGAGGCATCATAGAATACAAGTACAATAATTATTTAAGTGGCAAAACGAGTGAATATAAACCATAATGCTTGTGTATTTATATATATAAAAAAAAACATTTAGACGACAGGGATTTTAAAAAAATAAAATGTATCGGAGTTCAAATTTCTATAGAGCTGGCGTGGAATAATCATGGAGGGCACAGCAAGACCTCCGAAATACCACACAGGAGGCAGAAGTAGTTGCTGTGGACCATCGGTTCATTCACTTCAAGTAAAACACGATATTCAAAAAAAATATATTACCTTAAAAATGGGGAATCAAACGGCGGTCATTTTGAGGGCTAGGCGAGGTGCCGGTGACGAAGGGGACAAGTAGCCGGACAGTTCAGATTGCTTTTTGAGGGGCTCGCTACTGTAGGGGTCCACTTAGATGATGATGTAGTCCCCCATTGGTTTGTCTTCCTCCACGTCATCGATCATGTTGGGTGTGGAATGATGCCGTGTCAGATTTGATGATGGGATCAGACGCAAGCAATGATCCTTTTTGGTTTCGGGGCTGCTCTTCCCGATCCTCTTTTTTTTCTTGCTTTGTCCTCTTGCTGGATATGTTTTGCTTTCTACAAGTCAGGTGTGACACCTTGGTTTGTTATTCACATGTGCAATCAAACCTAACCGGCAACAATGCTCACCACAAAAAGAAGGCATCTTGGAGGCTATTGATTGCAAGATTTGAGAGCCCAAGCTCCCCGATTCAGTGGGCTTTTTGACTCTGGGCTTCGATCTGGATCATTGCCTGAGCAATCCAACTGTATTATTAGACAACCAAAATCGTTCGGTAAGAAAGATCCAAGCCCAAACGATTAAGGGAAATAAAATATCTATTCTATTTTTTATGTAATCATATAAACAATTAGTTTCTAATTTTTATACTCATTCCACATACAATCCTATTTCCAACTAGTTTTTATTATAAAATAAATGTATTGACGTCCAAAATCTATCTTATATTCTTTTTAATTAAACACATATATCTTTTAAATAAACCACAACTATAAATATTTTTCTTTAATCACTACAAAAACCACAGGATCCCAAACACACCCTCTACTCATCTACCGCAACAACTGCAAGTTCGAACTGGAGAATCTCCAAAACCTGAAAAGCTGGAAAAAATCATGTAATAATACTATCTGCAGTTCAAACTCCTCCATCATACCAACTGTGATAGTGGATTTTGGCTCTGTACGGTTATAGCTTAAACTATCAATACAGTTTGTGCCGGGGCTTTTCAAGGTAAATCTTCTTCTTCATCTCAAGAAAAGTTTCTCCTTTTTTTCACTGTTTTATTTTGATTTATTGATTGGTTTCTTTATTTACTTTTGATTATACTTATGTTATAAGATTGTTGTTATAGTTTATTGATACGTAGACGTTCTTGGGGGGGGGGGATTATTGATTTGAAACTGATTGTTATTGCATAATTTAAAGAATTACCTTTTAGTCTCTGTATGGTTGCGAATAAAAGTGGAGGAAGGGAAAGGAGAGTGGATTTAGAATTTAAAATGTATTATTGTGTGTTTTAGGATTTCGGAAAGAGTTGATAACAAGATAAGATTGAGCTGAGTGTTTGTTTCAAGTTCTGCTCCTTTTGTATTACCAAATGAAGAGAAAGCTTGAATCGGTTATTTGAGCATGGCACAACAAGACATCAATTCAATGAATTTAGCAACCATACTTTGATTCCACTCTTAGTGCTTTGAAACTGTAAAGAACTCCATCTTTTAAAGCAATATGGAGCGGAAAGTCGACCTCTTTATTTCGGCAAAATGACTTGTTTGTATGAGTTTTCTGATAGGTGGAAGCAATCCTGTCAATGAAACCCAAGGCCTTGTTTAGATATTCTTTATTACTATAGACTTTGCATTAGTAATAGATAGAAGTATTGGTGCTTTGACATCTCACCTTTTCTTGTATTTACTCTCTCTATCAAGCATGCCTATGCAGGTGCACACTCAAATGTGGACAAGTTCAAGTTTATGCACAAATGATCTTTTACTATTATGTTTTCAATTTCATTTTCAATCTTTTTTGCCCATTTCATATCAAGTGCTTGTTTGAAAGATTCAAACCTGGTCTGTTTTTTCTGGGATGTATGCCATACATTTCAAACTCCAAATTCGTTCTCATCAGTCCCTGCAACTTTGTTTTTTGTTCTTTCAATTGCACAAAGCATGAGTTTTTTATTCCTTGTCTTCATACATGGACAAAATTGGAACAGTCAAGCCTTGTGGATCTGGAGATGAGAGCATTAGTGATGATGTTATAAGCTTGAGAAATTGTGATGGAAGACCTGAATTGTTTTATTTCCTCTCCTTCACTTTGGTAAGCAAGAGGAAATTCTTTGCAGATTGGTTCTCTGGTCCAGACTTTGGTAAATGCATTGAGACTATTTGTACAGATCATAACTATGACCATCATGTTAACTTCATGAGATTGCTGTATCTCCCTGTGGACTTGCAATCGGACTCTGTTAAACCCGCTATTGGGGTTCTCGAAGTATCTGTTGCTTTCAGCTGCCAATAGATAACGAAGAGCTGCATCCAGTACTTGGAGGCTGTTCCTTGGGAGCACAAGGAAGAGGAACAGGTAATAAAAGCAGTCTCCAAATTAGGTCCAGTTGCCATGCCCATAATTTCCAGGATCAAACCAGTAGATTTAACTGCTACCAAAAATGTTTTTGTTTCGGCAGTTCGCTTTGCGACATCTACTGGCGGGTCATGTCCACCTTTTGGTGATGAACTTAAAATCTCTGCTCAAGAACAAATAGAATACATGTTAGGGGAAGATGAGGATATGCCATTGGTTACGGCTGATGATGAAGTAAAATCAGTTGTGAGAATGGGTCTTTCCAGAATCTTTTCTACATTTGAAAAGCAATTGTCCTCCCTAGTTTTGGAGTCTGACCTCGCTTTGGAGACAGCAGAGGCCAATATATTGCAGTGTGTATCTGATCTTGAATGGATGTGCCATATACTTCCTAAGATGGAATTGATGAAAGACTTTGTATCAAGCTGGGCTGGGATCTCTGGAAACGTTGTGGGGATACTTGCACACAACAAACTCGAATCTGTCATGTGGGGTTTGAAAGTAAAATTGATTGTAGTGAGTGGAAAGGCATTAGAAGCTGTTGGTTATGGCAATGTGATTCTTCCAGCTCCAATTCGGGTGCAGCTGCTAAAGTCATGGCTTCTGTATATTAGGGAAATGAAACCTATTTTAGATTCAAAAGGCACGGAAGACGCGAGTTTTCCTCACAAGATGGATGAAGACTTGTGCCAGAGTATCGAAGGGGCAATCATCTCAGTAGTACTGGCATTGCCATCAAATGACCAAGCTGATATCCTGGCAGATTGGATGGAAGCTGACCAGGTTAGGTATCCAGACTTGAGTGAAGCTTTTGAGGTTTGGTGCTACCGAACCAAGTCAGCAAAGAGAAGATTGGTTGAGGGCTCAGGCAGGGTCGACAACACAACTGTCAGCCTTGAATAATCCGATGTTGTAACTTTTATTATTATTATTTTTCTGAATAGATGGTAATGATTCTGTTTATGTATTCCTACACCCCCTCGAGTAATGCTTCCAACACACTTTATTTGACTACTGGCCTGATTGTTCATCACCATCATGTCTATAGATCATGGTTTTAATTGATCATAGCTCCTACCAAATCAATGAGAAAATCCCATCTCCGCTTCCATGGCGTTCATGTTATGTACAACAGCTCTCAAACATGATCTTTGAAAATGGAAGTTTAAAATAGAAGACGCCATTTCTGAATACTGCCAACCATGAAATGGCGCACCTGCACAACCACCATCCTCCACATATTTAAAATCATAAAGTATCAATAAGAAAGTTTGGAGTGACTGGCAGATTATTCCAATTTATTATTTTTTGGTAATTTATTATTCCAATTTATTGGATGCGTCATTTTAATGGATTCCAACTCCATTAAACATTAAAAGGAGGAACCTGGGGATACATAAAACAGATCCTTCCTAACTGTGTCGGTGTCAATCCAAGCTGAACCCACAAGGCCTCTGCAGTTGCCATAGGATTCAACGGGTTGTTCATGCTTGGTGCCCTCTGCTTTCTAGCACGTCCAATTGTTTGAACCCGAGCAAAAACAGAAAATAAGGTTTTGCTTTTTTTCTTGGCCCCAAGCCTTACTATTTGCATGGAGTTCTTGTTAAATCTCTTGACTGCTTTGGATTTCTTTTTATGCATGCATGTTTAAGTTATGACCGAGACTAGACTCTTATATTTCATGTCATTATAAATATATCTAAAATATAAACTTATATGACTAATATTTAAATTCAAAAAAAGAATAAACTTTATTGATCTAAACCTACATTTGGAGTTATACTAACACTGGGATTAGAATATCATTTTAAATTACCCAAACCTTAACAACAGTCAACCAAAAACCAAATTATGTTTCCTTAACAGATACAAGCTCAACTCACTATATCATTTTAAATTTTTTCAGAAATATATTAAATTAATATTACTTTATTTTTTAAAAACTATTCTTAAAATCAGAATTTCAAACAATTTATAATATAAAAAAATAAAATTTAATGGAAAATAGTTACACGCAATTCCATTGGAGCCCACAATTAATCCCTGTTTTAGTGATTCCTTGGTATTCTAACCCTGTCCATTCACGCCCACATTAATCATCTCTCTCTCGCTCTCAAAGTCACAATCTTGAAACCAAAAAAAGAGGAAAGCCATCATCAAAATCTCATCTTTTATTTGACCGAGTCCCCGATCCTTGATATTTTCTATACTGGGTTTCCTTTGTCTATTTGTAAAACTCGTTCTCTCCCTTCTCCAACAACAAAGAAAACCAAAGAAATGTACGTGAAAGCCGAGCCAACGACAGATGTGAATAGGAACACGGAGTGGTTCACGTATCCTGGAGTCTGGACCATTTATATGCTCATTGTTTTCATGTCATGGCTGGTCGTTCTTTCCATCTTTGGTTGTTCTCCTGGGATGGCTTGGACAATTGTCCATTTCTGTCATTTCGCTGTAAGCTTTCTCTGTTGTTTTGCTCTCTTGCATACACAAGTGCCTTCTCTATTGGGTTTGATTTGTTTGATTGAAACATCCATTCTTTGTTGAGATATTTTTTCTGCTGTGCTCTTTTTGGTTTTTGATCTGTTTTATGTTGGATTTGGATTTGTGGTTTTGTTCTTTCATTTCTTTTCATCTTTTTTAATGAGATTTGAATGTGTATTTATGTTGTCGAGACTATGATAATTTATTTGGTTATAGGGTTAGGTGAAGCTGATCATGGAGTTTGGGAATAGGGACGATTTGTGTCTTGTTAGGGTTCGTTGTGAAATAGCTCAAAAATGACTCGTAGAAGAGAACCTCTAAATTAATGAAGTACAGTTTGATTTTCAATTTGCTTTGGTAAGTTCAATAGACTTGACCTGAATGTTAACATAAAGGAAATTAAATGTGACTTTGTAGTGCCTAAAACTTGGTAGAGCTTGTGACTGGGTGGTATCGTACAAGAATTAAGCCTGATGCACATCACGCGAACAATGTTCATTTTAGCTAACTCGACTGAAGGTATCTCTGACGGTTATAGTGCAAAAGGATAGGTTTCAAATTTATATGTTTTTGATTCAGAAATCTGGTTGTCACGCTAAGGAACTCTTTTTCCAATATCATTTAAAATCAGAACAAATTCCCTTTTTCTAAATGTTGAGATTTTTAGAGAATCAAATAGGTTCCTTTAATGTTGAGGTCATGAACTACATATCTCTCAGGATCTTATCTTTGCACGGGTTTTGGGTTTAACTCTATAGTATTGTTCTGAAAGACATCGATTTTCTTACACCTTAGACATGATAATTGAGGCTAAACAATGAAATATATTGCCCTGGATGTGCGCAGGCACATATGTTCTTTCTTTTCTTTTTTCTCTTGAGGGTTGTAAATTGTGTTTGTATGTCTTTCGATGAGCCATAATTAGAAAAGGGTTTTAGAAAGATGCTAAAGTTGAATAGCTTTGGTGATTGGATTACATGACCTGATCATTTTGTCGGATGATTTCTTTGTGCTTCTTCTTATAGCTGATGAGTGTTAACCTGCTAGGTTCCTGGGTATCTAAATAACCAACTTAGTGATTAGCAGTTGCCTACCATTGTTTTATCCCCCCCCCCCCCCCTCTCCAAATGGGTCTCTTTTTCTACTAAGCAGATAGGTGAGATAATATGCTTCTACAATCTTTTACAGAAAGTATATTTTACATTGTTCTTACAACAACAATATCAGCCATGCTATGGAGTAAAATTTGCTTTCATTTGTTTTATGCTACATGATATATTTGCTTTGCCTTTTTTCGAAAAAAAATTTAATCTCCTGCAAGAGACTGATAGAAGTAATAAATAGTTTGTCCTGCCCAAACCAATTAGATGGAAAAGAAACTGTTTTGCCACTATTTTCCCTCTGCATTCTCTAATCTTATGCTCTTATTTTGTTCACCCATTGATATATTTTGCAAATGACTTTTCTTCCCACTTCAGGTTACATATCACTTTTTCCACTGGAAGAAGGGAACTCCCTTTGCTGATGACCAGGGTATCTACAATGGATTGACTTGGTGGGAGCAAATAGAAAATGGCAAACAACTCACACGAAACAGGAAGTTTCTGACTGTTGTGCCTGTAGTGCTGTGAGTATTTCGTTCTTCATTATATAAGCATTTTGATTGGATTTGAAATGGAAAAATGGGGATTGTTTACATTTAATATCTCTGCACAAATACCTCTCTGATTGGTAAAGTATGGTAAGGGATTTGTACCTTATTCTATTGAGAAGTTGAAATTACTTGGTAGTTGGTTTGTAATTGTTCAGTAGTTTATATGTCTTAGAGTATGGATATTGGGATCTGTTTTTCAAGTCATAATTCATTGATTTCTGGATAAGTTTGTCTCAATAGCATAAGCACTTGGAGACTCTCCTTTCTGGGGTAGTACCTCCCAGGCATGAGAGCCAGGGTTGAATCTGTTTCTTTCCATCTTGTTTATTTTATTCCTCTTGCTTGGGTAGTTTGGGCCAGACTATGATATAGATTTGATTGAACTTCGCAATAAATTCAAATACTTACAAAATGAAAGATGTGTGCCCTTTCAGAAGCCTTTTCCTTACAACATAGCCGGTAACTCCTCTCTCTCTCTCTTTTGGTGCATCTTTTTTGGATGGGTGGGGGAGGTTTTGTTCAGCACCACGATTTTGTTCTGTGTTTCCCGTTTGTGTGTTTATGTGTGAGAGAGAGAATTGTGGGATGGGAGCCCCTCTGTAAAGGTGGTATGTTGTTGTGAAAAGTTCCTGATATGGTGGAAAAGTTCCTGATATGGTGTTTTTTCCTTACCAAGTATGGGAGACGTTCAACTGCTTGAGTCTCTACTTGAGTTGAACTGAAATCTTTTGTATTGATTTGGATTCTTTTTTTTTTTAATCTTCGGCATTTGACTTGATATACTTGGCTAAGCGTCTCCTAGAAGGATCCCAGGAATGATTGTTATGGTTTGCTACAAAAGATGGATTTATCTGTCACTGGATAGTTCTTTGCTTTTTCATGAGTAACTGGTCCCTTTTCAGGCTTTTGAAAAAGGACTGTTTATTCCAAGTAAAATCTTAATTCTTTTGATTTTTTGTCTGTTTCCATAGTTCCTAAGGTGAAATTGTTAAGATTTTGTTTCTTTGTTTACTATCATGATGTTTGGCTGCACTCTTGCAATTATCATTGTGAACATAAGCTGACTGAAGGAGAAAAAAGATTTAAAGTTTCTTTTGCCAAGATAACTGTATTTTTTTTAGCCTATGGCCTTATATTTCATTTGGCAGGTATTTGATAGCCTCGCACACAACAGACTATCAAAATCCAATGCTCTTCTTCAACACATTGGCTGTATTTGTGCTGGTTGTTGCCAAGTTCCCAAACATGCACAAGGTTCGCATATTCGGAATCAATGCTGATCATTGAACTACCAAGGAATTGGTGCTTGGTTTACTCCTGTCATTAGGATTGATTTTTTAACGTTCCAATGTAATGGTAATGTCCCTGTACAGATACTGAAACTGGAAGGGTTATTATTTCTTTCTTGTTTTTTTTTAAAAAAAAATTGGAGTGAATATATATACGTCACTAGGTTACATGCTGGAAGAGAAGTGTATTAACACATTTCTTCTTCGGACCAGCAGCTAAATCATCTTCATTTTTACCGATTCCCTTGTATGGTTTACTCAAGCCGTTTAATCCAATACTTCCCAAGAGGGATGAAAGTGAAGCTGAGCATTGATCATGGAGCTGAGTCTCTGGGTTTGAAAGCTTAACTGGTCACGTTTTTATTTATTTTTGAGCAGTTTGATTCAACTGATAACATTTAATCAGAACTGGTTTCTGGGCTGAATTTTTCCACCTCATAATTAGAGGTAATAAATGTATTCCGTGCAGACTAAGGGAGATTGATGAGTACAACTGCCCGTGTTCAGGGTGAAACCTTGAAAATTAATGCCTTATATTGACCAAGCTTGACTGCTGCGAAATTTTGCCACAATTGAAGATGCGAAGGTAAGGCAACCATATCACCTGTCCTGGTAAAGACGTGCAAGTTACTGATTATTCATCAGGGGAATACTTGCATGGCCCAAGAAGGTCTTGGCATATCGTTGATGGCTGTACTCAATGCCATCTCCTCTGTTACAGCTACTGCAAATGCCGCGTCCATCTGATCCGTAAATTTGGCAATAACAACGCAGATGCACACTCATGAAAACTCACATGCCAACACATCATGAAATTGGTGAGATGAAGTCGTGTGTTAGCTTAACTGCCCCTTCCGAAAGAATCCTATAGGCGATGCCATGTTTGGCAATTCTCATTTATTTACCTTGGAATTTAGAGCCACCTTACACGCATAAAACCTCGTTTAATAATGTTGGTTTTAGCACTCAAAACATGGTCCAAAGCAGTCGATGCATGTATATTTAGCATGGCTCGTGACTCACCCCTCACTTTGCCCAAATTGTGCGCTGATATCTGCAACCATCACTCCTTAAAGTGCATGGAAAAGAGGGGAGAGGGTGCCATGCTGCATGCGAAGTTCCAAACAAGTGCAAGTGTACTGCAAGAGTCGATTTCTTTTAAAATTGATATTGACTCGATTCATAGTTACGCAAATGTTGACCTGTAGAAAAAGCAATCCAATCCTCAGGTAGAAACCAAAATATCCATGAAATGTTTTAGCTGTCTGGGTGATAAACTTTATGCACCGATAAGATATATTTTGGTTCGATAACATCTGCCGTGAGATAACATAACATGGGTCCTAATTATGATATAAGCTTATTGACGCCAAAAATCTCGCTTGGAACAAAATGATTCCTTCAATGTTATTCGATTTTGATTTTGTTACAATAATATTGCTTATATATATATATATATATACAAGTAAAAAGTCTAAAATAAAAATATAAGAAAAAAGGAACAAGTTTACAATCATGGAAAGCAAGCGTTGGCTTATTTTCCCGTTGCTTTTCCAAAAATAGCTGCCTTGCTGAGGAAACATTTGGACTTTTATGAATGGTTTTGTCAGGTTGAACCACATATTAGCTGGATATATATTTACATGTTGCAAAACGGCCCTTAGAAGAAGGCAAAGGATGGATTAATTAAAGGTCATATATGTTTAACTAGACCTCTAAATCTGGGTGGAAAAAAAAAAAGAGGAGAAAAAACACGTCCCCTATATCAGAGGATGGTGCATCTAACATTTTGCTGCCTCCCTGAGTGCCTTACAGCAAGGAAACGAAAATAAACTAGATTTTATGAATACCCCGTCTAGATCTAGATGGATCATCAGACTTTTTTTAGTGGGATGTATTATTCTCTTGCACACTTGCCTAGGAGAATGTTTGTGGGTCCCGACAAGAAGACCGAAGAAATGAGGGCTTGTCAGATCTTTCTCAATCTTTCGATTAGAAAAAAGGAAAAGATGTAGCATGGAAGCAATGATCATTCATGTGGAAAATAAGGCAGTTGTGAAGTGTGCAGAGAGTCTTCAAAGAACTGTTTGGATATAATAGAATTCTCAGCAGTTTGCTTTTCAGTTGAAGCAGGTTTCGTGGCTCTAATCCACACAACTGCGATTTACCTCGTGGAAGAGTTTTCTATTTTTATACTGCAATTACACTTGGAAGGATTAGAGTTCCTACCTGGTTTCATCTTCTCTTACCCCCAACTTTTCTTTCTGAACTTATGCTTAATGTCTGCTAGAATCTCAGTCTTGATGAGACTAATACTCAAAACCTGCTTAAAAAGATTGAGAGAGAGAGAGACAGAGAGAGACAGAGAGAGTAGAAAATTCAAAGCCACCATTGTAATCCAACTGAGGTATATTTACAGTAACGGTATTCCTGATAAAATGAAAGAAACTAGTGAACATTGATCTATAAAACTCCTCGCAAATCTTCACATTATACATTATTTTTATATCATGCCAACCAATGACACATAATACATAGTGGGTGGCCTTTTTGCTAGCTCTTCCTTTAAATGATGAAACATAATTAACATGAAGTTAAAGGGCACGGCGCATGCCCTCTACTACCTGTTACCGTAAAAAAGCTCTCGACTTAGCTCAGGTTGATCTTTTCTTCTATCATTTCACAGTATCCCATCAGCACTTCAGCCTTAATGAAGCCAACCTAAAATGAGATTCAAATTCCCGCAAGTTTGAAGAGTAAAGAAGACAATTGAAAGTAAAACAGCAAAGCCAATAGAGAGAGTAAGACGCCCATGTATCCTATCTGTTAGTAATGAGGAAAATGCAAACCAAGTCACTCACCTTAAGAACTTACTATAATAAAGTTAAAATAAAAAATCCAAAAAGGAAAAAAAATAAAACCCTCAAATTACTTTCTTCATCTAATTTACCATGATCCTCCACCTAACATTCCAGTCCAATATCCTGTTGAATCACCATGCTCTCTATTTTGCTCAATATCAGCTGTGCTTGAAGCTTGCTTTAAATCTTCAAATGGAAACAAGAGTCTTCCATTAGTTTCCTGAACCCCTTGGAGATTCCCATAACAACTTCCAAACCCATCCAAGGAGAAATTCAAGGTCGGTTTGAAATCGGGAAGTGGGAAATTTGATGCGAAAAGTGTGTTTGGATCTTGAACTGGCATAGGAAAAGAATTCAAACCCCTTGAAGAGATTCCAGTTAACAGCTCCAAAGCTGAAAGTTGGGATGTGGTAGTGGATGCGGAAGTAGAGGAAGAAATTGGGTTCTTGTTGTTTTCATTAATGCTCGGTAACTGAATCAATTCAGAGAAACTTCTAATACTTTGAGTGGATGGGAAAGCTAGGTTTAGATCTTGGCCTTCATGGATCTTAGGGTTTTGAGTAGAAGTTTGTGACAGACTTGCTGGTGTAATCAGATCAGGAAGTTTCTTTGAAGAAGATGAAGAAGAAGCTGATGATCTCTTGTTCTTTCTTGAACCTCCTCCGACCGGAATATTCCTCAGAGAACCCCCTTCTGTCCAATACCTTCTACAAGCCTTACAAAAGTATCTTGGCTGTGTAAGGCTGTAGTTGTTGTAGTAACAGAACTTGGTGTTCGTTGAATTGCACCTCGGACAGTTGAGGGCTTGTTCTTTCTGAGGCCTTGCCTTCCTCTCCAAAGCAGGAGGCTTTGGACATGTATTTGTAACTATCTCTTCTATTGGTTTCACCACTATCTCCTATAAAGCACAAAAACAAGAAAAGAAACACCATTACTTGAAGATCAAGAGCTTGAAGACAAACAAACCAAAAAAAAAAAAAACAATTTAGCAACTTTTCACTTTTCAACACTATACCAGCCCATGATCAAAAAGAAAAAGGCAAAAATACACAGCACTCTTTCTTTTTTATCACATAAGCAAAAGAGAAAGCTAGATAAAGCGGTTGATAAATGGTGAAAGAAACAACCGATACAAACTAAATCCAAAAGAGTGGGGACTTGCACTTGCTAGCCAGCTATGAACACACACCCATCACTCTTTTACATAAGCAGAACCCAACAAACAACAGAAACCATGCAATTCATGTCCAAGAGCTAGCCGAAGGGATATATTATCATAGATCTGTCTATATACCTGTGGCCACTGAGCAGTATCCATGGATGAAATTTGAAGACGGGGATGTTGAGAAACAGCTAGCTAGCTAGCTAGAGCTTCAAACAATGAAGAAAAAGGACACCCTTTTCTTGAAACCGGTTTTAAAAGCAGGAAGAGGAATGTTTAGGATGGTTTTGTGAGAAAATTCTCTGTACCTTGCTGCTTTATGGATTATGTGCGTACGTACAAGAAAGAGGGGAGTGTTTGTGTGTGAACTGTGATTGATGGAGTCTGTAAAATATATACTATAATAATGTCTCTTTACTTTATACATGGTCAATTTATTTTTTTCTTTTTCCAAGTGTGGAATATTTGTCGAACCACTTATATTACATAAATACATGTATCCTTTAATTTATATAAAAACCCTCTCTCTCTCTCTCTCTCTCTCTCTGTTCACTAAATGAACAAGATAAACTCGGATTTCTGGGTCACCTGATTTCTATCAGCATCGTTGTTTGTGTGTTTAACGTTTTTCTTCCTTATACTTGGGAATAGAAGAACATCCTTTTTTTTTATGAGTTGTTATACAAGAATATATTCTTGGATATTATTAAGGTTGATTTTGTATTTTTATTTTATTTTAATAAATAAATAATATATAACCGTAAGAAAAGAGCATCCAAATAATATTCGCAGTTCTCTTAAATTGTAGTCTCGACATGCTTTGTCAGTATATGTTCACGTACATTATAGAAATCACGCATGAAATTAAGAGAATATATAACAATAATAACAATAATAATAATAATAATACACTAACTTCTAAATAAAGTCTCCATGTGTGTAATTGTTCAGATTTCTTTTATAGTTTACTAGAAATGAAAATTAAGGAATTCAAGCTCATTGGAGTTTTAATATTTGATGAGTTATAAATGCTCCCAAACATTGACATCATTTGAATTAATGCTACCAAACTATAATAACTCTTTGATAGGTGTAAAGAGTTGTACATGGAGAAAATAATTGATTGAATCAAGATCCACCATTATTCGAGTTTGAATTCTTTTTTATTAGTGAATTTTGTTGTAGTCTACTAGGCAATGACTCTTGGAGCACCAAGTGAATTTTAGCAACAATTTTCAACTTGGTGACTATGTAGCAATGCGCTTGAAATTATGTTTAAAAGTATTTTTAAAAAGTATATTTGTTTTGAAAAAATATTTATTTAGTGTGTTCTTATCATTTTAATATGTTAATATAAAGATATATATAAAAATGTATTTTGAAAAACAACAAAAAAATAAATTATATTGTATTTTTAAACAAACACGTGAGCATTAATACGCTCGTTAATAAAGATGAATTGTGTTGCCAAAATTTCAGATGGATAATCATATGACCTAAACATTCTAAATAACAAAACCATGGTAATATTATAAAATAATATTGTTATTTGATACTTTCCCATATCATTATTCTAGTCTAGCAATAAAAAAGAGTTGGTATACATGCTTAATTAATTTCGGCATGATCTTTTCCAGGCAGTCAAGGAAAAAGCTTGATTACAAAGTACAATAATCGGCACTAAAGGTATATCGACGAACACTTTTCATTTTCCTATTCACAGAAGTCAGTGCTATTCAATATTCATTTTCCTTGGAAGCTCTATTTTGCTCTCTTGGTGCTTTATGTATGTATTATTCCCTTGGCGTATGCAAAGAATTTAACATCCTTTGTCGGGTTCATAGGAAATTCAACTTCTAGCTATTTACATGTATAGTTCTATGTGAATAAAAAGAAAAGAAATTGATGTTATTTTAAGTGTGATGTAACATTTTAATTTTAAAAATTGATATATAAAATGAAGCAAACATATATATATTAAATTGTTTTTGTTTTACACATAGTAACATCAAAATATTACAAATAGGATCACTGTTCATTTTCAAATTACATGTAACAAGTGAAAAGATTGATGTGGCATGAGATTTTTATACCAAAAAAAAAAAAACACGGTGTGGTGACAAAAAATATGAGTTGCATATCTTGAATTCGAGTCAATGCATGCACATAATTTATAAGATTCTGGGACTAACGGAGTTTTACTAGTTTTTTCAGGTTAGCAAAATATGTCTAGAAAGTAGGATTTCCTCGTATAAAAAAATAAAACTATATCTTTATTTAAAGAACATTCTTGAAACTTTTTAATAATGAAAAAAAAATATTTGAAGTAGGGGAGCTTTGGGCTCTCGAACATAACTTGCACAGAGCTGGAGTCGAGTCAAACAATTGATAATTAGGCTATTGTATCTTAGAGATTATATATACAAATCAACCAAGCCGGTTTGTTACACCATTAATATATAACTTGCAACCACAGAAGACAAATCTCTTGTAAGAAAGTGAGATATCCGTGCCTTATCCTTACTATGTCACACACACACACACACACACACACACACACACACACACATATATATTCTAACTCATATTTTTCAAAGTTGTCTATGTCCTTGAGAAAAGAACTTGAAAATGATTGACACTAGAAACATGATCGATGGAAAAAAATATGAGGCTTAGCAAGTTAAGGTGGAAAAACATAAACAAGATGAGAGCAATTGTTAGTATTGTCTCCTCGACCGCCAAGAATATGGTTTTTATTATAACATGAATTCATCTCTTAAAAAATAAATATGGAAAGCTTTGTAGAGTAAATATGATATGGTTGAGGAAGCCGATACCGTGAAATATATTCTAAATGGTGTGTAGAAAATCCATCGTAGGATAAGTTTAAGATTTCTTCATGATTGTTGGAGAGCTTAGGTTTATTAAAAAAAAATTAAAATCAAAGATAAACTAATTATTGTCAAGCTAACACCTAATTAAAAGAAGGTTCAAAACACCCTATGCAACAAGCAAAAAAACCAGATTAAAAAAAAGAGCAGAAATTACATCCTTGATGGGACTCGATCACAACTCGCATTTATTTGTAGAAAGAGCTGTAGAACAAGATGCGATCATGGCGTTGAAGAGCTATGGACAATCTACGACAAGTAAAGTAAATTTAATTTATGAAAATAAAAACTTGTCAAAAAAAAAAAAACCCTAAAACACCCAATGAAAGATTCAGAAGAGAAACATGAAATTTTTTTGGTGGATTTACAAAATATAATAATGAAAATAGGAACCAAACACAAAATAACAAGGATTTAAATGGATGCCTTGTCGATGGCAAGAGTGGGCATTGTGCGATCATTCTAGTGTTAATTAACATGCTTGCTAGGACTATAACTTGTCCACATCTTACACTCCTTACGAGGAGCCATAAGCAATCATGCCTGCCCGTTCACAAACCACTAAAAGACTTTGTAGTGGAGAAGTATGGACTCCACAGGTTGTCTTGTGTACACCTTCTATGAGAAATTATTTTTTGAAGTTTTCTTCTTAACAAGGTTGACATTATATTAAAAAAAATATATGAAAAATCTCATATACTTGAGAGCTAGAGGATATTTAAGCATACGTGAGATTAAAATATCCTAAAATATTTAGGATCCCTTTATATATATATATAAATCACTTGTTGTTTTAAAATCAGGATAAGCACATGGCCAGAAAAAAAATGTAGGCCATTAGAAACCATGTTGATAAATACCTAGATTGCTGTGAGTGGAATGTGACACTTGTATTTCTCTTAAACTTTAAGTTAGGAATCATTACAGCTCTGGAGTAGATATTGTTGTTTCGCTAAGTAAAGGTTCAATTTAGAGTTTATCTTCGTGGATGCATAGCAAGTTCTCTTGACTATTTTAAAGAGATAAATTAAAATAAGTGAGGGAATGTTGTAGAACTTCAATCTCAACATAACATGATATGTTTAATTAAAAATAGTTATTTTTTTAGTAAATTAAAAAAGAGATAAATTAGTTTTCTTGTTCGGTAATATTAGATAAATAAAACTACTAATCATTTTCAAGAGAACATCTCTAGGTTAAAAAAAAAAAAAAAATCTTCACTTAAACAATATTCTTAATAGTCTTTAATATTTTAAAAAAAATGTTCATGGTACTTGAGATTTGGACTTATCGACTTATATAAATGTTTAATGATGAAGGTAGTGTTTGAAAGAGTAATCGTGATTGTTTTATAAATTGTTTTTTACTCATAGATATATAGAAGTAATTTTTTTATTTTTAAATATTATTTTTTATATCAATAGTTCAAAATAATGTATAAAATAAATATTCCTAAACAAGAATAATTTAAATTTGAATGAAAAATATATTCAATCGCCTAACCAAACAAGTCCGAATAGTTAAGCTATTGTAGAATCATATATCCAGTAACTTGCACGATATCATTTAAAAGAACATTTCTTAAATTAGAATAAATTATAATTCTTAACTTACAATTCTTCTCTAATTATAAATGTATTTCGAGGAGGGCATGCATAATTGCTGTTAGAGTTACTCGTACTGCCATCTGATCCATTCTGCTAAATATAATTAACATTTTTAACCTAACTTAATTGCCTTTAACCACATAAGACAACAAAAGCAATTAATTATCAGCATCAACAATTGTCTTCGTGCCCTCTGCAGTCGAGGCTTTCAACAAGGTGTACGGTCAGCACTGAATTTGTTCCCTAATTCAACCGTTCGAGTTTTATAAACGTTACGATAGCGGAGACCTACATAGATCATAATTTCAGAAATTCCATGATTAATCGAGATACTGGTAAATTAGCATGAATATTCATGTAAATTAAAAAAAATTATGGCAAAGAGATAGTACCTCAATGATGTGGCTCTCTTATAATCAATTAGTGGTTGTTTAGTAATATAATTGAAATTGTTTTTAAAAATATTTTTTATTTAAAAATATATTATATTAATATTTTTAGTTTTTAAAATTTATTTTTAACAATAACATATAAAAATAATTTAAAGATATTAAAAATTTTAATTTGAAATAAAAAATTAAATAAATTAAAAAATATTTTTCCTAAAAGAATATGGCAATTGCCAAGAAGGAAAGAATGGCATTAAAAGATATCCACCAAACGGTCCCCAGCCATAACCATTTACATGCAAATGCTATTTTATCACTTGTTACTTAAGACAGAGAATGCCTTCCTTTGTGCTTCCAATCACATCCGTAAGCTTGAAATGTTACTAAACGGTGGTGATTGGCTCAATTTTCTTCTAGCAGTAATCATGGCTTACCTCCATTAATCAACCGTGGGGGCCATACGTGGGGATCTCTTTGAACAAACATCTATGATATCATCGACGATAACTCATCATATTCCAACAAGTGTGGCCCATCAAATTCTCAAATATATTTCACTGCCTAAGCCATACTATTATTTTTACATGCACACGTGGTGAACATCTGATGGTGCTTTGACCGTCTCAATCATGATGTATTATCAGGCTTAGAAAAGCTCAAGCAACATCATCCCGTGGCTGGATTTGTGTCCTAGTCAAGTAAATTTGCTATTTTCTTAACTTTTTAAAGTTCGAGAATTATAAAGAAATTTACTCTTGACTGATGTGAGAAAACGATCGGTTTAGTTTTTATATTCGTCAGGGAAAAAATAAAACTAAGTTCAATTATCCCCGATCAACATGATATAATGGTAAAGAGTCTGGTCTCTTGAGTTAAAATATATATATTTTTTTATAAAATTCTAAAATAATTAGAATTTTATTTGTTTATTTGGATTTATAAAATATATTTTTTAAGAAAAAATATTAATTTGGCTGGTAGATTACTTATTAGAGCTGAATCGGTGATTTGCTTGAAAAAGGATACAGGTTAAGTATTAGCTCATTCATTCGGAGTAAATTCATATCAATTATTTTCATTAAAATAATATAATTTTATTTTACTAAAAATAATATCAATGTTGACCTAGATTTGAGTTGTTTTCAATGGGTCGGTCGCATTTTATCACATCAATATTTTTTTTTAATTTAATTTAAAATCTAATCTACACAATGAACAACAAAAACAGAAATAATAAAATAAATAAATAAATAAAGGTGTTGACTCATATATATGATAAATGAGTTTGTTTGTTTTTTATAGAAATTACAGAAGATCTTTCTGAATTATAAATTTTTGACTGGTGGCTTAGAAATAAGTCGATATACTTAAAAAAGAAACGATGATGATTGTTGTTGTAGTGCAAAGAAAACTTTGCATGGGAAATGCGAGAATCAAAGGTGCATCACTACATTGTATTGAACCCCCCCTCCTTGTGTCTCGCTCAACTGAAGTACTCGTTACACTAACCGTGTTCCCGAGTGAGTGGCGGCGAATTGAAGCCGGCCGGTGTGGGGCACCTTTGATGTTGAGGACCCGCCAAAAGTAAACTTCATTTCCTAGAGACACGTGTCCCATGATGCTGGCCCCACAGAAGAAGTGGGCGGTGGTGGTGGCCTTAGTCGGCTTTGGGTGGGCCCTCACACATGCGCGTGCCAATTTTTCCATTACCATGTCAAAATCTTGCCCCACCATGTAAAGAATCTAATCACAGCCGTCGGATCTAGAAAACCCCAATCTTGATTGCCTACTATTCTCTGGTGATGTCACGTGATGGGCTCCCCATTTGAAGTGGACCGCGTTGCATAGTGCATTCCACGTCAAAAATAAATAAATAAAAGAATAATATAACCGTAAATCAGTTTTAAGGTTGGCTAACCCTAAGATGAGTGGTATGCTGTTTTCTTAACTATAAACATTCGGATAGATTAGCGGTCAGCTGGCTGAGTTGGCACGGTACAGCATTGGGGCAAGAGGCATGCTTGTCTGTAGTATTTAATTTGACTCCATCTATTTATTAATATTAATGGCTACATACCAGAATTCATAAACCTTGTTCAAAATACGAGGATCTTGTTCGATTCATGCAAGTCAATTGAGCCGAAATATGTGTGTGTGTGTGTATCATTTTCAATTAAAATTTATCGGATAAGTGAAAAAGAATTGTTTTTCGTGAATTAATACTCCATCTCACATGCATGGTCGGCTTAAGATAAGGATTACTTCAACAGTGGTCCAAGAACTCTACATGACAAGAGCTACAAGATTAAACAGGATATGTTTATCAATTGTATTTTATTTTATATTAAATAAATATTATCCTCACTTAACAATAAACTAAAAATCATTTAAAACTCCACTTGTCAGACACACATAAATAGTAGTAGTAAATATTTTTAAAAAAATTATTTGTAATTTTATTCAAGTTCATTTGACCCCAAAACAAACAACCTAAGTGTAAATTATGGCTATATATATATATATATATTGTAATTATTAAAAATAAAACAAATAATTTATTCTAAACCACACGATGCAAGATGGTGAGTTTGTAGGTTCAAATCTACATCTTTACGCGTGCTCTATATATCTACATGCTGTGAATTTTATTAGAAAATTACAGCCGTTTGATTAGTTTTACTTTTTGGAGAGAGAATTTCTAAGCAGGGTATTGTCTACCGATATTTACTTATTTGATCGGGACTTTATTTAATACAGGAGATAAATAAAGCATCTTCTTTTTCCCATAAATTTAATAAAGATTTATTTTATATTTCTAATCTATTTATTTTTAAAACTTTAACTAAATAAAACCTTGAAATTATGAATACTTTGACAAGATTTCAATAAGTCACATGACCTTCATCCTTATAGTCAATCCCATTGTTATAATTTGGTAAAAAATATAATAAAGGAATCAAAGAAGACCAGCGTTTAAAGGATTCATGATTACAGTTCGTGATATTAAGAATTTATATAGAAATACAATTCCTAAAATTTCTAATTTTGATGTGTAAAAAAAGAAGAGTTATTTTTTCAAAAATAAAAGATGAGTGGGATATTTTAACTTTTAATATGACAAGTTATAAATATATTTTATGTTCCCACCACACTTCATGATCAAATATGCTTTAAGAAACATGATTTTTTTAATGTATTTGATAGTAGATAATTATGAGTTCATATCAATATTTTTCTCTCTTCTAAAATTGAGGGTCCAAAGGGTCGGTGATAAAATCCTAGATTCCTGCAAAATAATCCATGTTAGTGGGATTTTTAGGACACTAAGATGGCTAAGTAATTGATTTTGTAGTGATAAGTAATAAATGAACATTCAATCATAACACAAGAATATTTGTTTTTAATTTATATATGATCACGGAGTAGTAGAAAATATAAACTTTTTACTTGAGTTGTTTATAAATTATCTATAATCTTTATACCTTGAACTTTTTTCTTATTATTCAAAAGATAGTAAGTTTTCTTCTTCTTCGAGTCCTAGTAGAGAAGAAGATCCTTCATCAATATTTATGTTGATATAAATGTCTCCTTACACGAAATTAATGTCGATAAGAATAGCATGTGCCTATAGAAAACAATTTTGCATCATCATGCACATAATATTAATATAGATGAGATTAATCTTTATAATCAATATTAATATCAATTGACATATAATGACTCTTGGAGGTTTTTTTTTGCATAGTCGAGGTGTAAGAAGATGATAATCCTATATTTTCCACTTGGGATGCTTGGATCCGAAGTAATTTTGAATCCAAGAGCATTTGAGTCTGACATCTTATCAAAATCATAAGTGTGTGGACCTAACTCGTGACCAAATCTAATAGATTTGAATATAACATCTTGCTAGACTTATAGATACCTAAACCTGAAATGGAGGGGAGCCTAAAAGAGTAGAGTCTCATATCATTTTAGATTTTATTGTTATAGTTTTCGACCCAGTTAAACTTTGATTATAAGTTATTTTTTGTTGGTTTCCTTAGCTTAGTCTATGAGAAAATGAATATTAGTATTAAATACATTTATTAAAACTTAGAATATTTATGTAAAATGAGATTATATGATGATAAGATTATTGTAACCAACTAAAGAAGAATTCAAACTCTTTTGATGGGGTTATTTTGAAACCAATCAACGTCCCTTATAGAAACCCTAAAAACACTCGGTTCAATTAGGAGATGAGTAATTTAATTAGATACATGCGGTTGAATATATATATGAAGAATTCAATAATTACGACGGTGATCCAAACTAGACTCCAAAAGGTGGCAGCATGAAGCACTAACATTGCCTTGCGCCACTGGAGAGAGGGACCACACCACGCTTTCATTTATGGGTTATAAATTCTTGAAGCAGTTTAATTGGAGCAGTTTTTTAATATTTTATTTTTTAAATGTTTAAGCATTTTTTAATTGTTTGAATACACTAAATCAAAATGAAATGTCAAAAAATAAAAAAAATATTTTTAAATAAAAATCATTTTTAAAAACAAATATTTCACAAGTCTTAAACTTTACCCAAAATTCTATCAAGGATTTTTTTTAGAGTTAACCCGAAACAAACAAAATCTTTAATTGATAACCAAGGTCAGTAATTATTCTGTGCAAATTAGGTTTATACTTATTATTGTGATAATTTTCTGTAATGGCGATTAAAAAAACAACAGATTTTAAAATAAGATTTTAAATTATAATTTTAATATTATAATTTGTATCATATTTCATGATAAAAAAACATATTTAAGCAATAAAAATAAAATAAATTTTAAAGCTATAGTCAATCTAGAAACAAAACATATTTAAGCAATAAAAATAAAATAAATTTTAAAGTCATAGTCAATCTAGAAACAGTACCAAATGCACCGTCCTACAATTTCAACATGTCCTAGGTGTATTTGGTACTGTATTTAAACATTATTTTTTTTTAAATATTTTTATTTAATTTTTTATATAAATAATTTTTAAAAATAAAATAAATATTGTTTTTATTTATTTTTAAATAAAAAAACCACTTTAAAAAAACCTCGGTAATATTCTTAACCATGCAATTATTAGATTGTAAAGAAAAGTACGGGACTTCGTGTAATTAGTTTTTGGAGGTTAGAGAATAAAAAGAGTACTTCCATATATATATATATATATATATATATATATGGATCGTTTATATGCTTGAATACGAATGCATTGATGGAAAAAAAATAATAAAAAAATTCTACTATCCTCGGACTTATTCACTAATCAGACAGATATCCACCGCCATTAAAAATGGATCAATTGCTTTAAAACCTAACTTCTTCGATACAACTGAGATTCTAAAGAAAGGTTCTTCGTTCATAGTATATTTAACAGTGCTGTTGACGACAGAGTCGTGTTAAGCTACATCGGTCATCCCCCACTCCTTTTTCTTTTCTTTTCTTCAACTAGCAAACACAATTTGAGGTAGCTCTCTTCTTCCTAAAACAATATATAAAAATCTTGCCAATATTTCCTATTGACATGATGTAAATAATAATATAATTATGTTTTCGGATTTCATTGAATAATTTAAGTATTTAGATGAAATTGTTTTCTGATATGATATCAGAACTTTCGGTTACGAGTTTGAATCTTACCATTTTCATTTTATTTAATAAAATCAAGCACAAGATAATATAAATTTATGTGCAAGTTTCAAGATCAAAAAGTTTTTATTTGAGGTATGTTGAAAAATAATATGAATTATATTATGAATTTTATTTAACAATTTAAATTTTTAGATAATATATTTTCTTTGCACATGCTTAGTTTGCGTGATTGATTGAATCTTCTTTTTTTTTTTTTTGGCTCGAAAACAAGAATAATTCAAGGAATTATATACCAATACGTATAATTTACAATGATAAGAATAAAAGCATACGGTTTTTGAAATCTGAAAATTGAATCACAACATTCTATGATTGCCTGTAGGTTGACCCCGGTTCACACGGTGGAGTGAAGGTGTGATGCAGACGCGTCAACTGCATGAAAGTTCATTAGGTTACAGATAATTGTATGAGACCAGAACAGACTGTAATCGAATTAATTATTTCCTTTTAGGGCACCACCTTTGAAACAAGACCCGTGGCTTAGGCTCATGTTGACCCCCACCTGGTTGGTGACGAGCTCGGCCTTGTTACCAAACCAGGCTGAGCTGCCCTAGAGAAATGAAACCCAGAATCTCCTGGAAGAAGCTATGGATTTGCTGCTTTTGGACACTTGCATTTTACCTAATAGCTAAAGGAGATCGGTTGATTACTGTTCAGATACATTTAACTCCCTGCTTCGCGGGAGTATGAACTCTTTTTTTTTTTTTTCGGGTTATTTATTTATTTATTTTTCATTTTTATTTTTATTTTCTTTCCTTCTTAGTTTTTTACTTCCGATTTTTTCTTCTTCTTATTTTTTACTTCCGATTTCACTTTTTTTTTTTTCGGGTTATTTATTTATTTATTCTATCATTTGTTAGTTTTTAAAATTAATTTATTATATATAAATAATCAAATATTAAATTATATTATTCCCACTACGCGAGCATTATAGATATTGGAAATTCACGACCACAGTGGAGGTACGCTGTAGTAGGAGCCCGAAGGTGGCTGTCCCATAATTTGTCTTACCAGCTGGATGATCCAGTGGGCCTGTTGAGTTTGTATCTCTTGTTTTCATTTAGGCCCAGTCTCATCCTTTTGTAATACTTTTTCCCCTGATGTTTGAATTTCTCCTCCCGTCCTTTATCTTTTATTTCCTCGATCTAAAGAAGGAAGAGTTTTTGATTTTCCGCATCTCTTCTCGTCTGTATAATTATAATTAGTCTAACAAAAATGATATTTCAAACTTTATTTTCCCTCCATTTTTAATTTAATTGCAAATGTTTTCTAATCACACCTGTCAGCCCAATAATTACCGTCGCCGGTTCCTCAACCATTGTTGATCCTCTCGTTTGACACCATTCCGACACACCAGGGCTCCTCCTTGTCGATGTACTCGTCAAAGAAAATAACTATGGACAGTGGAGTCCAACAACATCTACCTTTTTTTATATTAATTAATTTCTAATTAATTCCATCTATCTCACTTGTTTTTATTTATTTAATAGTAATAAATCTTTTAGATGATTTTATAATCTTATAATACCTCTTAGATATATTTGTAACTATTGTTTTCCTATTAAATTTAAGATGGATTAATTTTATTTTACATTGATAAGACCAAAAATCTTACATAGTTAGTAACCATTGTAAATATACAAGATAAATTGAAAAATATAAATAGAATAAAAAAAACCATGGTAAAGTATTTACATTTACAGCTATTTCTTATGTTTTATTAGAAGCTGTTGCTTTCTTTTCACATTTTACATTTTTTTGAACTAGAATTTTTTTTTAAAAAACATGTTAAAAAATATACATGAAGGATATTATAAATTCTTATTAGTCAAGCTCAAGAAAACTCAAAGAAATAATATAGTTGGAGATGCTTGAAAAATAAGTGATTTTCTAGAAACTCATGGTTTGGCAAATTAGAGTAAAGTTTAATAGCTCCAATGCTATTCAGTATTTATTTAATTTAGCATATCTTAAAACATGGTTCATGCAATAAATTATAAAATTTTCATGTAGGATACAAATCCTATTAACTCGATTAAAATTTCAGTGCCTCCCAGTCCTTAACATTGCCTGCTCGAAGCACGTGGAAAAATAAAGTGTATGCAACTCAAGGAAAGAACGGGTCAAAACAAAAAAAAAAAAAACACGGTAATGAATTAGGAGAATTCAAAGCCCTAGAAGTCAACTTTTGGAATTCGGTCAAAATTCACAAGTTAAGATGAAAATTCCTCAAATGGCCTCCTGTCATTGACCACCAGAAATTGGGTGGAATGAATTGAAGCTCCTCTTCGCTGTTACGAGCAGTTAGTCAAGGAAATTTGATAAATTCACATGTAGGTGAGGGAGGCGGTGTCTCAAGTCCACCTAATTCATCTACGTGGTTATAATTGATTTTTGTTTCTGCACAGGTGAGATGAGAATTCCTTCGAATATCTATGGATTTACTTATAAAATAAATAAATAAAATCTTGTTTATAATTTACATATGAAATAAGTGTTGGTTTATACACACATTTATGTTTAATGATAATAAATAAAGAAAATCTATCAATATACTCTCCTGTATGTTTAAGGACATAAATTAGGGGAAAATAGAGCAATGATGAAGTGTAGAGCAGGTCACTATTTTACCACACTTTTTAAAGAATATAAGAATTTTATATTTATATTTTTAATTTAATTTAAATTATATAAATATTATATTAAAAATAATTTTTAAAAATAAAAAATATTATTTTAATATATTTCTGAACATTTTTTTTTAATAATTTATTATCGTTGCAAATAATATTTTTTTTAAAATATTTTAATATGTTAAAAAATAATAACTAGAGCTGATGATGCATTAACATAAGGACCTCAAAGGTCAACTAAAATAACAGTCGAAAAAAAGTAAACTGCACCGCAGCTCTTGAAGCTAAATAATACACCCATCACAAAAATAGAGAGAGAGAGAGAGAGTGGCTACCAGAAATTTCAGATTTCGGACAAAAAAACAAAAGCAACGTATAACCTTTTGGATCTTCTCTCTCCCTTCACTTCCTTTTCCCTTCGTCGTACCGACACTGAAATCTAGCAATTTCACCTATATTATATACTTTTCTTTGTTCGTCAGTGGAAACTTATCTTTGATTTCTGCCTTTGGACTCAATTTCTCATGCGATCCCCAGGTGTGTAAATGAATCTCTCCGCTACCTACTGTTTCTAATGTTTTTTTGGCAACCAAACTGTTGTTTCGATGAGTCCCCGCCTATCCAATTTGATTGAGGCAGTCGTGTGAAAGGTTCACTGGGCTTCAGAAACTATATGCTTCTAATGTTATGTCTTTTGATGTTAAATACATTTTTTTTTTTTTAAAATGAAAGTTGATTGAATTGTCTGTTAGAAGATCTGGGGTAGCTCTTTTCTGTTTGTTTTTAAAACGCTATTATGGATATTGATTCATGTTTGATTTTGTGTTGTGGGTTTTGAATATTTTGCTTAGTGATTCAGGAGGATTTAATGGATTTACAGTGAAGTAATGATAAAGATGAGGAATTTTAGTGAAGAGGAAGAACAAGATTCAGTTTTTTTTGATACCCGTGAGGAGATATCTTCCGTTTCTGATTGGAGTTCGGATTGCGGGGATGGTAGTCCTAGTGTTTTCAATAGTTTTTCTTATGATAACTGGACCAGGAGTCCAGAAAGTGTTCAAGATCGGCGGCAGAGGTTCTTAAAGTGGACGGGCTTAAGTTTGAATGGAAATGAATGTGTTGAAGAGGAGTTTGGTAATGATTTCTCGGACAAAATCCAATTAGGTGCTGTTGATAGGATGGTGGATAAAAGTAGGGCAATGTTAAAGACATCGAGTGTTGAAGATGGCTTTTTGCCGACACAGTCTTCGATGTCTTCCGAGTCAAATGAAGCTCGGCGGCAGTCATTTGAAAATGGCGTGTTGGATGGGAATTTTGTGTGTAAAATTAAGAATTTGGGTGACGGAATGGAGTTTCTAGTGGCTGAATTGGAAGAGGATAGAATGCTTAGTAGACTGCATGAAGTGGGATCCAATCAGTCTCTTAGTTTTGAAGAGTTTCGGAGAACATTTGCCACATATCCTTTGGTTGAACGATTTTTGAGGAAGAATGTTAATGCTGAAAGGGGTATAGCAGAAGCAAAGAGGAAAGCTAAACGGAGTTGGTTGAAGAAATTAGGTTTGGTGAGAAGGATTGTTGACAGACAAGGGACAGCTGCCTCAAAGATTCGTGATCTTGAATCAACCACAGAAGCAAGGATGCAAAGAGTGAAAGTTCATCCGTCCAAAAAGAACATCAAAGATATGTCATCTCTCTTTACTGGACAGGAATTTCTGGCTCATAAGGGATCAATTTTGACAATAAAATTCAGTCTTGATGGGCAATACCTGGCAAGTGGTGGTGAAGATGGTGTTGTGCGTGTGTGGAAGGTGATTGAGGATGATAGGTCCAACCACTTTGACATCCCAGCAACCGATCCTTCATGTCTTTATTTTACAATGAATCATCTTTCTGAATTAGCTTCTCTTGATGTGGATATGAAGAAAATTGATAAAATGAAGAGACATGGATCATCAGACTCCACATGTGTTGTCGTTCCACCAAAGGTGTTCAGGGTATTGGAGAAGCCCCTGCATGAGTTTCAAGGACATAGTGGCGAGGTTTTGGATCTGTCATGGTCTAAGAAAAGGGTTAGTATTATTAATTTCTAGAATTCAGAGAAATTGTACTCATTCTTATTATAGCCATATCTTCAACTTGCAAAAACTGAACTTCGAAGTCTAATTTGCTTTCATCTTATTTACACTTTTTTTGCAGTTTCTAGTGTCCTCTTCTGTTGATCAGACAGTTCGCCTTTGGCAAGTGGGATGCGACAGGTGCCTGAGAGTTTTTTCTCATAATAATTATGGTGCGCTTCCCGCTGCTTGTTTTAGTTTCTTTTAGCATGTGTAGCATGATTGATGATATGTAGCATGAACGATGTTTTGGTCACTGTTAGTTGATTTATTTCAGATGATCTCCATTGTTTCTTCATTTTTCTGTTGACATATCTAGCATGAACGATGTTTTGGTCACTGTTAGTTGATTTATTTGAGTATAATCTCCATTGTTTCTTCAAATTTCTTTCAACATACGTAGCATGATTGATGATATGGTCAGTGTTAGTTGATTTATTTAAGTATTATTGCCATTGCTGCTTTTAATACGTGTTGCGTAATCAATGATTTCTTCACTGATACTTGGCGCTGTCATTATCGGTGCAGTGACTTCTGTTGATTTCAATCCTGTGGATGAAAATTATTTTATCAGTGGTTCAATAGATGGTAAAGTTCGCATCTGGGAAGTGCTTGGCTGTCAGGTTGTTGATTATACTGATATTCGAGAGATAGTTACTGCTGTATGTTATCATCCTGGTGGAAAGGTTGGTGAATTTCTTGCTATTAGCTTCTGCAAAATAACTATTCAATATGCAAAATGAATTGATTTTTGAACAAGCTCCTTACTTGAATGTTGCAGAGAGGATTGGTAGGCACAATGTCAGGAAACTGCCTCTTTTATGATATTATAGGTATGCATTTCTCCAAGCTAACGCCAAAGCATGTTCATCATATAGCAGAAAGTTAGTACACTGGGAATCTCTATAGAATGTCTGCATGATGCTAATGTATAATTATGCTTCAATGACTCTTCTATTATGCAGGTGAAGATGATTTTGTCGACAAGAGTATTGGGTTGCTCAAGAGTCATTGATTTTTTCATTCAAGTTTAATATTTAAATTTTGTAACCTGTTTTTATTAGTCTTGTTCAAAATCACACCCCACCAATTTCCTCAGTTCACTGATTTTCTAAGGTGATTTGTGAAATTCCTTGGGCGATGGGTGAATTTATATTTGTATCATCTCTGAACCATAAGTACACTGATTAATTTCCCATTTTCATACATAGTTATGCTGTGTGCACAAAAGAGCTGCCTGGCTGACTCCAAATGATCTTGGTTTGATGATGCAGATAATCAGCTGCAACTGGATGCTCAAATATGCTTACAGGGCAAAAAGAAGTTACCAGGCAAGAGAATAACTGGCTTTGAGGTGATTTATTTTTCTCCTCTTATTTTGCCAGCAAGCTGCTTCGTTCTAGATATTATGCTGGCTAGAGACTCAATTATACATAATTTTACTCTCCAGTTCTCCCCAAGCGACCCAAGCAAAGTAGTTGTCACATCTGCTGATTCACGAGTACGAGTGTTATGCGGCTTGGATGTCATTTGCAAATTTAGTGGTTGGTTTCTGTTCCTCCATCTTAATTCTTATTTGTTCTTCCTCTTTATATGGTCGGTCTCCTATGGTGCTTTGAACACTTAACCAGTTTGGATGATCTCGTAAGTGGGATTGTGATTTTTTCACCCGCATTGTGTCAAAACCTTTCAATATTATTATCCTTTGTTCTTTAATCTATAGCTCTGTATTTTTCATTAGTTTGGCAGTAAACCATGTTTTTTTTTTCCAGCATCAGGCCTTAGATCTGCAGTGAACCAGACTTCTGCGTCATTTACCTCGGATGGAAAACATATTGTTTCAACAAGTGAGGATTTTAATGTCCATGTATGGAACAATGCCAGTCAGGAAAGGACTTCACGAGCAAAGAACATCCAGTCTTGTGAGAGCTTCCTATCTCAGAATGCATCTGTTGCTATACCTTGGCGTGGTATTGAAACCATTCCAGGAACGCTTTCATCTCCTGAATCTACATGTGGTAATAGTTTCAAAAGTGACCATAAACGTCCAAAATTTCGTGGAGATCTAGACCAGAAAAAGCTTTCCTCGTCATCAGATTGTTTCTCTCTTGCCCGTGGATTTCTGTTGGAGTCTTTGACAAGGGGATCTGCCACTTGGCCTGAGGAGAAACTTCCCAACTCAAGTCCGAAGACAGCCTCACCTACAAAATGTAGACCTGAGTTCAAGTATTTAAAGAATGCTTGCCATAATATGTTGAGTTCTCACATGTGGGGTCTTGTTATCGTAACTGCAGGCTGGGACGGACGGATTAGAACATACCTCAATTATGGCTTACCTCTTCGACTATGAAACCCCCGGGTTCGGCAAATTAGTAGGGTGTTTAATTTCCTTCAAAGATAACAGCAAGGTTATTTTCATGGTGCTTTCTATACTGTGGGCGGGGATGGTGTATATACCACAGATGAGAAAAAGAAAACGAAAAAAAGAGCTTACAAATCGTAGACTCTTCGTATATTTTACTCAAGTGTACTAGAATTCTAACCATGTCGTTCAAGTTGGCTTGGTTCAGAAAATATAGTCTTGTCAACGAATTGCTGGGGGTTACTTCGCATGGCAGCATTGTATACATACCTCACTATATGATTCTTTGATTTGTTTCAGTCAAAACTGAATAGAATCTCATGTGCCAATTGGCCATTTTGTCCATTTGATTCATGTGAAAAAATCTGAGCAGTGAGCCATTGTTAAAGCTAACAATCGAGGGGACGCAAAGTTGTGGAAGCAATTGAAAGAAACGTTCTTGTGGCTCTACTTCACTGGTACATGGGTAGCAGTTGTTGCCTGATGTTATATCAAACTTCATCCTTTTTTGAGTCATTTTATGGTCACCATCTTTGATTTTCACGCCCCTTATTTCCATGCCTTTCACTGCCTATCGTTCTCGAATCTGACCTGTGCTATCAGCGAAGGAGAAGATCAGGGTAGGAAACAGCAGGCAAAAACACATGTCATATAATTAGTACGAGCAAATTTGCCCGCTACGCTGAGCTTTTTATATATGTAGATAATTGATTGATTTTATAAATGTTATATTTTATTATTTTAATATTTAATTGGTAAAATTATAATTGATAAAATATGTTAAAAATGGTTTTTTTCAACTAAAAAATGATTGAATATTGCTATTGCTAAAAAACTTTTGATAAAATTTGTTAGAAAATTTACTAAGAAGGTGAAATGATTTGTTAGAAACTTGTTGTTACGGAAACTCTGGTTAAAAAAAACATAAAAAAAGAAACCGGTTTAAAAAAAAAGACTTGAACACGACGGTTATTAAAAAATAAAAAACAAATGTGAAAAAAAGGTTATCGTTTATTAAAAGAACCAAAAAAAGAGTATAAAATAGAAATTTAAATTCAAAGCTAAAGCCAAAGTTATATTTATAAGATTTATTAATCATATTATTATATTAAATGTATTCAAGAATACCGATATTAATTTTTTTTTGCAAGAAATCGTAGGTCATTTTTTTCTTTCTCTATATATTTTTAGGCGATAATATTCAATAAATATTAAAACATATAATCAGTCTTGCATATTTTAAAGTGTAATTGAAATGGGAAGTGGGTCGTAGATTTTTTAATTGTAGATAATTAAAGTAAATTTGTCAAAATAATTTTATGAGTTGTCTTTTTCCTCTTGTAATATTAGATCTGACACATTATAAATAAAAATATTGTAATTTGTTTTTAGTAATAAGCCTCAAGTTTTTTGCGTGCTATAATTATTTATTTGTCGTCTAAAAAAACAGTGCAATCGAAACGGGAAGTGACTCGAATATTTTTTTAATTGTAGATAATCTAGGTAAATTTGTCATTTTTTTTAGTTGTATTTTTTGCCCAGTAATATTAGATATGAAATATTAAAAACCAAAATATTATAAATATTTTTTAAGAAATAAACTTTCAAAAACAGAGCACAAAATTAAAATTTGAAGACTTTTTTTTATAAAAGATTTATTCTTTGTATTATTATATTAAATGTATTACACTGTTGAAAAAAAAAAGGTAGACGTGCGCCGCGATGCATCGGAGCAAATCGCCAATGAATAGTGACTATGAGTCACGGGCTACAGTAGAAAACCGAGTTGTTTTAACTCTTTAGGTAATAAAAGAAAACAATAATGAGCCCAGGGATTATTCGTGGCGTGCTCAGTTGGCTAGGAAAAAAAATATACTTGGGAAAAAAGAACCGTGATGCGTGTAAGCTGACCCGGACACCTCGGTTAAGAAAAAATATGTATAATTAGCAAAAAAAATAGGGAAAAAAATATATAAAAAAAGTTGATCCAGAGATTAGTCGTGGTGCACGTAAGCTGGTTTGGACACTTTAGTTATTTAAAAAAAAAATCTTGTTTTTTGGAAAAAAATAAAAACAACAACCAGTTATTAAAAAAATTCATTTTTTTAACAAATTTTTTTTTTTGCAAAGAAATAAAAACAACAACCAGTTATTAAAAAAAATCATTTTTTTAACAAAAAAACATTAAAAAAAAATAGTTTAAAAAAAAAACAAATCAGATCTGTAAAAAAAACAACAAAAACCAGTTATTAAATTTTTTTTTAAATAAAACATTTTTTTAAATTTTTTTTTCTTTCAGCTCTTAAAAAAAAAATAACATTTTGGTGTCCGAGCGGTTTGAACTCGTGCGCGCCTGTGTTGGCAGCGCGCGGACAACCGCTCGGTCAAAGCTTCTGATATGTCTTCCCACCATAAAAAAAATACAAAAAGAGTCCTTGTGTAAAAAAAAAATTATAAAAAAAAGTGGATCTGGAGATTAGTCGTGGTGCACGTAAGTTGCCCTGGACACTTTAGTTATTAAAAAAAATCTTGTTTTTTGTAAAAAAGTAAAAACAACAACCAGTTATTAAAAAAAAAATTAACAAAAAATAAAGAAATTTTTTTTGTAAAAAAATAAAAAAAAACAACCAGAAAATAACATTTGTAAAAAACAACAACAACCAGTTATTAAGAAAAAATACTTTTTTTAAAAAAGAAACCATTTAAAAAAAAATAAAAAAAATATCTTTTTCAAAAAAACATTTTTTTTAAAAAAAACAGTAAAAAAAACGATTTTAAAAAAAAACAGTAAAAAATTTTTTTTTTTAAAAAAAACCAGTAATTAAAAAAAAAAACGAAATCTGAATTTCAAAACAGTAATAAAAAACGTTTTTTTTTTTAAAATCCAGTAATTTAAAAAAAAAAAAAACAAAATCAGAATTTCAATTTGGTGGCCGAGCGTCTCGAACTCGCGCGCGCCTGTATTGGCAGCGCGCGAGACAGCCGCTCGGCCACACCCTTTCATCTGTCTATTTCTACCATACAAAATACAAAAAGAGTTCTAGTTGTGTTTTTTTTTAAGAAACAGGTGCACAAACTCGCGCGAAATAGGGAGAGAAATATCCAATCCACAGTGTTTTCAATCTGCATGAACAGTATTTTTCCAAGCTGTTTTAGTTATATGTAATGTGTACACAGAAGCAATATAATTAGGTTAAATTACCATATCTGCTATATCTATCATAGCCGAGATCTATGCTTGTAAAAGAGAGCAAAAGTCTTCACAGTGACATAACTTCTAATCACAGATCAATGTCAAATCATCAGTGGAAAAACTATTACTAGTCAAAAAGCGTTTCCCAGCTCTTAAAAGCATACAGAAACCCTACGCGCTGTCAAGGCTCGCAAGAACTTGCACTGTTTTTCTCACGGTGATGAAGACAAGTAATTGCTCACACCACCTAATTACCTTGACCTTGGACCTGACATCTTCTCGTGTTCCCCCCCCCCCCCCCCCACCTGCTGTCCTGGAAAAACTTTGAAGCACATGGAATGCAGATCGACTGATATAAGTTTTAAAATATTCTTTTGCTTAAAGTACATTAAAATAACATATTTATTTTTAATCTTTGTATATTAAAATGATTTAAAATACAAATTCTAGATTTGTTTTGATTAAAAACACGTTTAGCTACAGCTACGGCTACAAACAAGCGACGAGAAAAACAAGAATCAAACCTCACGTGCCCACCAATCAAATTAAATAGAGAAAACAGTAACACTAGTTTAATTTACTTGATTCCCTCCGGGGTGTCGTGATAATAATAGGATACTGACACAATAATGTTTTATTTAACAGATTAATAATCAGTATAATTCACAAATATTATGAAAATCTAATTAAAAACCAGTCCTTTCCTGTAATCACAACTAGCATCGGTGGAAAGCAACACCCAGTTAACAAAGTCCAAGCAGTCTTTTGTCGCACTGACATTATATTAAGTACCGAGTTATCTTTTTTCTTTTTTTTTTAATTAATTTTAACGTGTCTTCGAATGAATTCTCATGTTTTTTTTATTTGATTGGAAAACATATTTTATAGTTAGTTTGCGAGTTAATGGAATCCAGGTTCTCTTAAAAAGATACTTCTTCACGTAGATGTGATGTGTTCAGAGAATTACCACATGAAGATTTGGGTCTATAAAATCATATAATAAAGCGATATTTTTATTTGAATTTAAAAATAAAATAAAATAAAATGCAAATTAATCCAATATTCAAGTCGCTATGCAGTTTTCTCAAAAAAGAAATTTAATTCGATTAAATCTTTAGAGTGTTTGATATTGTGTTTTAAAAATATATATATATTTTTTTAATTTTTACTTTAAATTGAAAATTTTTAGTGTTTTATATCCTTTTGATATGTTAATGTTAAAAATATTTTTTTAATATATTTATAAATAAAAAAAACTTCAGCCACCATTTATTAATTTACTAAGTGCATGCATGATTATTCCTTCAAATATAGATGTATGGTACGAGAGGCCCCGTAATTGTCCATTATCTTATATATTATACTCAGAGCACGTACATAAAATAATAATATAAAGATTTCGTCACATCTTATTCCACGTTGATTAATAGAAATCGAGATTACAAATCACAATACATCTTGTCATCATTAGCTTAATTAATCAGTATAGTAATTAACTATTCTGAAGAAATCTCTCAGAAAATGGCAAGAATTGAAGTGTTGCATTTCATTATGCTGCCGGTAGCTGCCGACTCTGGCACTGCTAATATATAATAGATTATTGCTTTCATTTGTTAACCGACTATCATTTATTTTATTTTATTTTTTGATATAATATAATCAACCAAGAGCACCATATAATATAAACATGTTCAGAATGCAAAGTCTGTAGCCTCCACACAGTTTTCAATGTATTGAATATTCTTGGTTACCATGGGTATATAATACATGAGAAGATATTACAAGATTCCAAGAATAATCCCTAAAAATAAAGCCTGAATATTTGCTAACCAAAAATAAAGCCAATATTTTTTATTCTACTATCTGTACAATGATCTATATATGCATGTAGAGGAGATACGAAGGCAATGATCTATATATAGAATATGAAGATATGCCTCTGGTGATGCCCAACTTGCATGATAATGCTTGAAATTGATTATGTCTAAAGCTTTAGCTAAGATACCTGCAAATTGATTGTGGATAGATATGTGCATGGTGATAATTAATGAGGTTGGCCAATAACTTTTAACAAATAACAAGATAATCAATCTCTATGTCTTGGACAATAATGGAAAACAAGATTCTAAAAAATGTGAAGAGTCGTTTAGTTGTCATAATATAAGCGCATTAGTTATGGATGGTGGACATCATGATTATCTAAAAGAGTTTTGATCCATGTAAGTTCACATGTAGTGGAAGCAAGAGCCCGATACTTAGCTTCAACAAAAGAGCAAGAGATCATATGTTGTTTCTTAGTGCACTAAGAAATGAGACTTGTGCCAAACTGAATGGAAAAAAACTTGTGATCGAGAGTCTAGTGAGTGGACACCTAGCTCGGTCTGAATCATAATAAGTTGAGACTTGAAGAGTGTTGACAATAGAGAAGAACAAACCTTAATTTGTAGTGGTCTTGATATAATGGAGAACACAGACAACAACATGATAATGTGATTGCCTTGGTTGATGTATACATTGACTTAAAATGTTTACTAGAAACACAATCTCAAGACCAGCGATGATGAGATATATCAAATGCCTAACAAGTTAGTTGAAAAGAGCTTGGAATAGAGAGAAGATCACTATCTGTATTATTGAGTTCGAGATTTTATTCCATGGAAAAGTGAGTGGGACGAGCACCAAGATAGCCACTATCAACGATCATTTCAAAGACATATTTGCATTCATTAAAGAATATACTAGTAGGAGAGAGCAATTTTAAGCTCAAAAAAATATTTTGTTTTACCAAGATCATTGATTAATGTCCAACTGAAAAACATATTGTTTATGAGTTGTAACCACTATAAAAACACATCTTATAGTAATAGGTTTAGCAATAAGAGCAGAAATGTTATAATAATCCAAGCCTTCTACTTGAGTGTATCCTTTGATCCCTAAACGAGTTTTGTGTTGCTCTATAGATCCACTAGCCTACTTATAACTAATTGGTTTGTTACCAGATAGAAGAGGTTGAAGGATCTAAGTATGATTTGCTTATAAGACTTGGGTTTTAATTGTCATGGCATCTACTAATAAGGGTGACACACAACTTGAGAATATAAGGTGGGATCGAGATATTGAGATAGAACATGAAAAAAAAACTAGATGATGATTATATAAACAATGATAAGATAAAAAGAGGATAGACAATGAACTAAAATTGAGAGAGATTGAGAAAGTTGTGAAGTCATAAAGGATTTTGAAAAAAAAAACATATGTAATCATCTAAGTAAGCAAAGACATGCAAGAACTCTTTTTGGTCGTGAAATGATGACTTGAAAAGGTAATGATAAAGAAGATGCTTATAGGGATATCAAGGAATGGAGACTGGAATAAAAAGTTGGTTGTGTAGGTAAATTATAGAAGGGATGAATATTAAGAATATGAAAGGTAAATTATCCCAATGACGTTTAAGTGTTGTAAAATATACATAAATAATTTTAAAGTCTTGAGTGAGAGTAGCAATGTCACGCTTCGATTTGAATATTCTAGGATTACTGCTATGAGAGAAACAATCTTTAAGTCAAGTCATACATCACGAAGACAATTATTATAAAATAGACTATTAACAATGGAGTTAATAATCCATAATAAGACCATGAGACTACAACTTTTCTCAATTTAATTTATGCCATGAAGGATGTTTATTTGGAAAGGGAATTGTTAACAAAACCCAATTTGTATTTTGAATTTAATGCCATTTTCATGTAAAATAATTGTCACCATTAAAAAGGATTGAGACTAGTATAACACTTGGGTGATCAACAAACTAAAAAAAAAGGAGTAGATAAGTCCATAATTGATGAAGATGTTAAAGAGAACTGGATCTAGTTACAAGAAAAAAATAAATGGTGTTGAAAAATATACAAAACAAATATGCTTTGATACCATGTAAAGAAGAGCATATTGTTCTCTATGTATTGAATATTCATGGTTACAGTAGGTATTAAGACATGAGAAAAAAAGAACAAGTTCCCAAGAATAAAGTTTAAATATTTGCTAACCAAGAAGAAAGCCTAAATATTAATTCTAATAATTGTATAATGATCTATGATGAATGTGATGATATACCTATAATAAATATTAGCAATTTAGAAGGTTTCTGTACAAGATCTAATTTTCTATGATTGCCTCTGCAAACATTGTTTCTAGATTATTACTACTCTAGCAAATTTCGTTTTCTATACTTTGGGGGATTCCTTTTGATTTCTTTTTGGTCAATGAAAAAGATATCATTCGAAAATGAAAGAAGAAGTAGAAGAATTAAAAACCCTTTTCTCTTACTCTTGGATTTATTTCATTTGAATTTATCAAGAAAATATATATCATCATTTCTCTTTGACCTATCTATCGTCACACCATGCTTTGTTGCGTTCTCATAGATCATTCAATTTTATTTTAGCATTAATTTCACTATGAATGATTTGGTCAACTAAAATATGGAGTCTGGCAAGTTAATCATGCAGGTTTATATTATTAAAATAAGGGTCGCACGAATCTCGTTGATTTTGTCTGCTAAGAATGGTAGACAGATAATTCTACTCTGATGTTTTCGTTCATGAAGATAAACCAATCTGAGAAGTTTTTATTAGGTAAGAGATCATGGGGACCTGACTTCCACATGATTTCTCATTCAGCAGCACACTGGGAAAATATAAAACGAAGAGGGTTGCTATAATAATTTATTTCAAGAAGATGTGATGCACATGAGATCCTAAATTTACTAATTAATTAACCAGACAAAATGTCACAGAAAGCACAGCAATTTATTACTACATTAATTCAAGCCAACAGTGAGTCCACAAAGGAGTCCAATAATTGAGCATGGTTGTCTGTATTCAAGAGCTGCTGGTATTCCCCGAACATTTCTTCCAGCATGTTATCAATATTGGCCGGTGAATAATCTTGGCCTGAGAGATCATCTTGGACAAGATCGTCGAGGTAATGATCGGGGGCCCAAGCCAGATCCCCGTCGATATTTTTATCAGCTTCAAGATGAGACATGGACCAATTGCTGTCATGATCACCAGATCCTGTATGACTGGATGACCCAACCATGCTGTTATTAGTACTGATATTCACTGAGGATGGAGAAACCCTTCTGGCCTTTGGGGCATGTATCTTGGTCCTTGTAGTAGCTTCCTCATTGTCCTTCTGCTTCCTCTTGTCGTTGAGCTTGGAGACAATTCTCTTCCGGCCAGCTGATTGCTTCTTGAATTTTGACCCATTTTCATTGTTTCTAACCTGGACTTTTTTGCTGAGATGGGAATTCCAGTAGTTCTTGATTTCATTGTCAGTTCGGCCTGGCAACCTTCCAGCAATGAGAGACCAACGATTGCCTAGAAGGGAATGCAGTCGGATGATTAGGTCATCCTCTTCAGGGGTGATGTTCCCTCTCTTAATATCCGGCCGAAGATAGTTAAGCCATCTCAGCCTACAACTCTTGCCACATCTAAGTAGCCCTTCATGAACACAAAAACCAACAAGTTAACTCGGTCAGTTTAATTATCTCAAATCTTTTCAAGCAGAATTTCTCTAATTGATCATTGGATGTCCATAATTATCAAGAATTTAACCTAACTGGGGAATCAAGACCCAGAGAATTACTTCACTTACCAGCTTTGTTTGGCAAGGATCTCCAATGGCCTTCACCATGTTTCTGAATATAGTTAACGAGGAGTGCGTCTTCTCTAGTAGTCCATGGACCTCTATGCAAACCAACCTTCGAGCAACATGGCGCTCTTCCCATTTTTCCCCAGATATTTTATCAGTACGACTACAGACTCAGCAGCAAAGGGAGTGTCATTCGGGAGCGCAACAGGGATAATTCAAAATTGGGTTTCTCTCAGTTCTAGCTGCGCTCTTGCATTTATATATATGTTGTAAAAATCGTTAACCCACTTGCTGTATTTTTTATCTCTCAGAAAGGTATTGATGCAAGTGGGGTATTAATTATTTTTCCAAATTAAATAGTGGCGGCTTATTCGTGAGGCTGATGACCTGAACAACCATTCTAATGCACCGTCATCTGCCCTTCAAGCTCTGGTCCATCATCTTAAAAATCTGGCTGGTCATGTATTTAGTTGCAGAGAGGGTCATTGGCCACCCCAAAGCACTTGCTAACAAACGTAAATCTTATATATATTTGACATTTTTTTTTTCTTGACAGCGCTGTAAAATAAGGTGTCTCTGTTTGTTTATGAAGAATAAATATAGGGAGGTCTTCCTTTAGAGTGAAAATTTAACACGCCCTAGCATGAAATTCACTTGAATGAAAATTGAGCAAATCAACACATTCAATGATTCCATCATAGTCTCCAAAAAATATAGCATGTATATCAGATCTCGAGTTTGAATTAAAATATGTATTTCTAAGCCTAAAAAACTAAAATTTTACTCACCTATGTTTATAAAATGTCCTTTCTACAGGTGTAGTTTACTCGTGTAAAAAAAGAAAGAAAGAAAGAAAGAAGATAAGCAGGTCAAATTAGCGATGAAGGTTTTATAGAAGTCTCCCTCTTCTAGTCATGTATCTGTCTGCTAAAGCTATGCAAATAGGCTTTTTGTTTATCAATTTTTCAAAATTCCTTTGAAAAATGCATAAATGGATTAATTGCTAATCAAGTTGATGTATATTAATTCTTCGGGATCTCAAGAAAAGTTGGATAGCTCTGTCACCGCCTCCTTGCCATCGCTCACTGAAGCATGATAATCGCGCAGAGTGATTAGAGAAAAACGATAATTACTGTGCTGAACACCAGGCATATATATGTCCCACGAGCTGAGGAAAAAACAAACACTGTAATTAAAAGAAGTTAAATAACCTAAATTGGTTTCTATTGGAAGAAAATAGACTTGGCTATTTTTGGTTGCTACCACCTTTTATATATATAAATATTGGTGGAATAACATAACTAAGAAAATAATGGGTGAAATTACTTCTACCACACTGTTTTACAGACAGAAACTTCACAATTAGAAAACATAATGTTTATAGCTTGTCACTGTTCAAAATAGTGACATAAAAAAATAAAAATTAATTGGGCAAGAGAGAGGAAAGAAAGAAAACATTGAAAACAAAATGAAGTTTTAATTACATTAATAATATTAATATTATTAAAAAGATCTTGATAAAACAAATTTAACGTTATAAGAACATATCATTAATAGTGACCTGGGTTAACTGTATTTTCTGTGTACAAGACAAGTGAATCAGCTTCCACTTTTGACCAACAAGTGTAATCCATTTTGATCATTGCCGGTGTTTTTATTTGATGTCGTAGAATTCATTTTGTCGAGATTCTTTTAATGGCAAAATCATAGCTTAATGTGTTCTCGAGATCTTTTTTTTTATTTTTCTCTCTTCTGCTCATTTAATAATTTTTTGGTTGACCTGACTGAATCTAGTAATCTTAATTAATTTAATAATAAGGTAAATAAGAAACAGTAGACAAATAAATAAAACTAAAAATAATCGACTATATCATTCTCAAGAAAACAAGAAAGAAAAGTTCATCAAATATTTCATTGTTGCTCTGCCATGTACATGAGCTCCCTATCAGAAAGACCACACCGCAACATTTGCGCTTAAAGGCATTGCAAAAGGTTGCATGACAACATCAAAACAAGTGGCATGTGTTCATTGTGATGCGAATTTGAAAGCAAATCAAATAAAATATCATAAAATGAATACATTGTGTTTATAATTAAACAATTGATTAATTTAATTTTAATATAGACTTATTTAAAAAATAGCTAAATTTAATTATAAATAAAAAGAGCGGAGATAACTTAGGTCTTTTTAAAAATTATTTACAAATCCTATAAAAAAATATAGAGCCCAATCTCGTATTTAATAAAATTATGAAGGATGAAACTAAAACAAATAGCATAAAAAAAAGGGGAAATGACAATTGATCCCGTTCAATTAAAAAAAAAATCAATTCAATGTTAAGAGATGACATAAAAAATATCAATTAAAAATTTTTCCAAAGAAAAAAAATAGCAATAAAGAATAAAAAACAGATAATTTTTTTTTTAAAAGACTTTAAAATTATCTTAAATAAAATAAATCATAGTAAAAAATTGAGGATCAAATATAGCAAATTAAGAACTAAACGAGGACAAAAATGAAAATAAGTATGTATTCTATAAATAATTCAATTAAAATAACATGGATCAAATATGTATATAAAAAATTGAAGGGCTTCAATGAAATTTTAGAAGGTTATATGAGAAAATGGAGGAGAAGAGAGAAAATAAAAATAAAAATAATCAATTGGCGTTATACCGGAGGGTATTAATCCATAAAAAAACCATGAATATGTTTTACAAGGTATTTAGATTCTTTTTTGTCAAAATATAATTGAAAAATGAGTTTTTTTTTTTTTTTTTTTGTCTAAAACTTCACAATCAAATTTCTTTTTAAAAATAGTTGTTTTGAGTTGTTAAATCTCTAGTCGTGAGAGTATAGGCGAGACAGATAACACATTATTTATCCATCATGTGGGCTATTCGAAGATTGCACACCTAATCTTTTTACTCTCCGATTTTATCCATCGTATTTGGATTTTTGTTGATTTTTCTTACTTAGTATTATTTATAATTTTTTAATTTGATATTTTATTGATTATTATTTGAGCATCTTGATTTATTTATTGTTTCCATTGTCTTAATAGTTGGTTGGTTCTTAGTTTTATAGGTTTTTATTTTAGATAAAAAAAATATATTAAACAAAATTGGTTACTCAAATTGAATCTATGACTAAGATTATAAGTTTGGTTATATAACTCTAGTTGGTTAAAAGTCAACTTTATATTTTGATTGTTGCTTAAATAATTCTCAATTTAATTAAGTGAATGAACACTTGAGCTTTTTGATTTGCAATTGAAATTTTTTATATCAAAGATTATATAAAAATATTCAACACTCTATGAAGGGTAGCTAGATAACTAATTATTTGAGATATTTCTTGGCCATGAGATTTTGATATCAATTTCAATTCTAACTTCCATTGCTAGTTTGTATCCATCATGACTTCTAAGTACTAATAACTTTTTAAATTCCTTTATTACGAGAAGATTAAGATAACAAAAAGAAAGAAAAACAATGTACAACTTTATCATGTGATTTAATTATTAAAAATTATTAAAAATAATATAAATTTATCTAGTAGCTTAAATTTTTAAATAAAATAATTCTCGATAAAAAACTATATGAACCATGTTAAGTTTTTAATTGAAAAGGGCACTTAAGAAAGGTCTTGTAATGCATTGTCACCTTGCTTCTTTCTTTCTTTCTTTTTTCCTTCCCTCGCCTAGATACTCATCGAGCTTTAAACTACCTAAGAAAATACGGTAATTCATTCTCTAAACTCTCATCCCATCTCTCTAATTAAGACATGAACTGAAAAACTTGGAGATTACAAGTTTTAACCACGGGGACATCGTCATAGGAGGATCAATTGATTGCTAAATTCTCACCCCATCTTCGTCTTTTCCCTAATTAAGATAATTAGGAGATGATGCATTAAATTAGCACGTATCACATGGGTTATAAGAAACAATCAAGAGTTTAATTTTAAACATGTATACACTCACAGAAGAGGTTAAATAGATAGAGGTGGTCTCCTCCTGCGTAGCCCGATCTAACCATTTAAAAAGAGAAACGGTGATGTAATTTTTTTCTTATTTTATTTCCACTTTATGCAAGTGGAAAGTCACAGAATTGATCAAGAACTAAATTCAAGAAACAAACATTGGAATTCATCCATAAATATGGAGGGGAAGAGAGCAAGAAAATGACGCCCTAAGGGCTAGCTGTGAGGGGACGATCATATATTTCTTACTGCACAGTAGTCTGGAGTTTCCTAATTCTCGCACGTCGCTCTTTTGAACAATAGATTTCCCATGTTTTTTTTTCCAGTCTGGATCCAAACAAAGCTCCAAGCGGCTAAAATGACCCTGACAAGAAAGGAACACGATGCAGGCACTAATTAGATCTCAATAAGTCTCGTCAACCGCATCATTATTGAGCTCTAATTAATGCCTGTATCCTGTTAATTTCTTATATATATGATATGATATGATATGATATGATATGATAGAGAGAGCTTAATTTGGCTTAGCTATGATAGGACACGGTAACTATAATCATATCTCTTATCATCCTCCTTTTGCTTTCCAGGTGCTACTTCTTTCCCTCGAGGAGATTAATTAACCTCTTTAAATTTAGATCATCCACCTTCAATCTTATGAGAGAAACAACTGGTATTGTTTTACTTCTTCTTCCCTACCATGATATGATGTGATATCATGGTAGTTAAATTATAATAATTATATAAAAAAATCTACATTTTAATTTACTTAATAAGCCTAAAAGGATAGGTTGCAAATGAAGGGGAGTCTAGTTATAGCCACCAATTCGAAATAAAATAATAGATAATAAAATATTAATGGATAAACTAAGTTGATATTGAGATGTTGATTAAAAGATTTGAGTATTCTGAATAAAAACTATACACAACAATCAAATTTAATATAACTTAAGTTTTTAGGATACGATAATTTTTTGACATGATTTTAGAACTTTAATGACTGAGTAAGTAGAATCCCACCACCTCTTTTTTTTTTTTTATTAAATTAATAGAATAAACACATGACAATTGTGAGCTTGTGTAATTTCTCAAGTCCGAGTCATAACTATTAAACTCATCCCAAAGGTTGAATCAAACCCAAAACAATATTATTTTGGATGAAGTCTTAAAAGTTCTCTTAGAGTTGATTCAACCAGGTCATCCAAGTCATAGGTTAATGTGCTGGACCATTCATGTTTGACAATATGTCAACTTTATTAGCCAAGGAAAAACCTAGTTTAGGCTTGATTTTAGATCAACAACTCACCAAAGTTACCCCACCAAGCTAGGCTAAGTTTATTGTAGATCAAAATTTATAAATATATTATACTAGTGTGCAAATATGTTTAGTTTATCATCACAAGATTGTAGTTTAAAAATAAATTACCATGAACCGGTAGTTTATCATCGTAAAGGGATGCTAAACAAAAAAGTGTTCTAAGAAAGACTAGAGTTTTATATATATATATATATATATAAAATCAAGAAGAAAATATTTAAATTAAATAAAAAAGGGTACTCATTGAAGTATTTTAAAATAATCATTCTTAATTTTGTTACCGTAAATGATGAGTCATTATCCTTAAGGTTTTATTGCAAATCACTCATGTAACTAGGTTATATACAATATATCTTCGTAGATTTTAATAATACCATCTTAGTTTAGATGCACTTCTAAACCAAGTTATTTAAACAAAAAAATATGAAATTTAAATATATCTTAACAATATGAACTTAAGATCTAGGTTTAAGAGAAAAATATGAGCATAAAAATGAATGAAAACAATACAAAAAATAAGATGATAAAGAGTGTTTGAAAAAATTCAAGTTAGAAACTCTTTCTTAACCTTTATTTATAATGAGTTTTGAAAGCTAAAAGATTGAAGGATTCATAAGAATTAATTCTCATCATTATCGATCATTGATTAGCCACTATAAGTCAAGAATTGAATATAAAAAAATAAGAGTTTTTTTTTTGTAATAAAACCAAGGTTATTTGATATTAATTTTTAATTCACCTATAATTTATTTATTTAAAATAAATTTCCATCAATCTCTAACATGAATGGAAATTGTCTCCCCAGTTTAAAATAACTCAAATACTTAATAAGAGATATCGATTTGGTAGACTACTATTTCATGATAAGTAGTGTTAGGCTTTGAACCTTTCTTAATGAAATACTATTAGATTTATTTTGGTAAATAATGAACATGGTGTCTTGAACTATTCACTTTTTGTGTAAATTTTTGTGTAAACCAAGATAATAATACTCATATGGTTTTCTATATAGAGATTTTTTTTTAGTTCTCGCTATTGTATTTATCTTGGTCTTAAACAACTCTTGAATTCATGGGTGCTTTAGAGAATTTACTTTCATCAAAATTCTAAAAAATCACATTTTTTTCTCATAAAGGTTTTCTCTCATTAATAATATGGGGTTATCAAGGTCTCGAAAAAAAATCCCAATATTGGGTTGATGCTCAGTTTTATGATTGTCTACTTTTTTCTAATATTTTATTTAATAAAAATAGTTATGAATTAAAAAAATATAATTATCATGAATCGGGCTTCATTAGTTTTTTTTTTTTATTTACATTCTATTAAGTTACCATATTTTTATAACCATGGTGGCATTGGGTTGATGCTTGGTTTATTAAAGAGCTATTTTTATTATATTATTGAATAAAAAATAATTCTTGAAAAAATATAGTTACTAAGAATTGGATCTCATGATTTATTTTGATTTATTTTTTATAGGGTTGTTGTGGTCTTAGAAAAAAAAATCCTGATATTTAGTCGGTACTTAGTTTTGCAAATGTATGGTTTTTTCTCATATAATTAAATAATTTTTTTATTAAATTCAATAAAGTTAATGATTTAGTTCATGAGTTTGGAGAGTTAATGTAGATTGACTCTGATTGATCTAATGAATCATTGTCTCGATTTTTTTACATAGAAAAGATGTCATCTTGAAATTATTTATAAGGCCAAATCATGATTTTATCACCCATCCAAGTGTTTTTTTTAACTCACCACATCAACTGGGACATACTAGAAAAACTCCTATATAGCTTAATTTAAAGCTAGAGTTAGGCAAGAGATATGGACCAGAAATTTCATATTTGACTCGCTGAGTTAGGTTTAATGAAATTGTCAAAGAATATCCTTGGCCTAGGCATTATTCTCTTAAATGTAAGGAGTTTGTCTTGCTATAACATATCATGGATCATTGCTCATCTCCTCACACATCATTCTTCACCAAAAAAATTATATTTTTTTTCTTTGTTTTTATAGTTATATTTCAATTTTATCTTTTAACACTTGTTTTAATGAGGATTAAGCTTTAAAATTTATTTTGATTTTTCCCTAAACATTTGATTTATTAAAAATTAAATTTTATAATCTATTTTGATTTATTTTTTATGAAGTTGTTTTGATTTTATAACCTATGACATGAATCTAGCGGGTCAACTCGGTTGATGCGGGTAATATTTTTAAAAATATTTTTTTTATCAATTTTATCCTTCAATATTGAGCTGGCTAAGACCTCAAAATTTTTTATTTTGACTTACTTTCAATGAGACTATGCTAGTTTAATGACTGAGGTCACAATTTGACCAATTAACTCATGGATTCAATTTTTTTTTTTTTTTGCTTATTTTAGTTGTATTTTAAGTTTATCATTTAATATTGGGTTAGTTGAAAATGAATATCTTTTACTTTATATATAATTTTATCAATCTTATGAGTTAGGTTAAGTATTTGATAAGATAATCTAAATCGACCTAGGTTAATCTAATATAATATTTTTTTAATATATTTTTAAAATAAAATATTTTCATGAATTTTTTAAGTTAAATTATGTTTTTATCTATTGTTTTTTTAATATGTAAAGTCTCATGGTTCATATCAAATTAATTTTCATACAACTTTTTAAAAAATCAATTAGAAAACATGTTAGCATATATTAAATAAATTTATATACTAAAAAAAATCTGATCCCACTAGTGTCAAACTGAGAGTACATCATCGAGATTTTTTTTTTAATTTTTTTTATCTCTCATGGTGTGATCATTTTGAGATTTGAAATTTGAGATCAAGTAATATAAGCTCTACGGCCACGTACCCCCTCGACATGTGGTTCACGTTGTCCCATAAGGCAGCATGATAAGCAACAATAACGTTCATAACCAGCAAAACCCGTATCGATCCTCGAGGCTGTAGGGCATCCCTTGTCTTGTAAGCAATATAATGAAATGTCCCATTTTTTAATATTACTTGCTTTTAATTTAAGTTTACAGTATACTCTGCGAGGTTTTATTATCTTATAAGATAAATGGTGTCTTCAGCGAGTTTCTGTTCATAGTAATAAAATCATTGTGAACAGCTTCAGTAAAACTCATTTTTTTCTATAGATTTACTTTTAGCGTGTTGGCGGATGTGTCGTTTATTTTGCGCTCACGCGTGTTTCGGACAGCGTCTGCTGCATATTTCAGCATCTAAAAATACCCAATCCGGCATCTAGGATGATTTCCAATCATGTTTTCTTCCACCTGGTGTGGCGCGTGTGAGTACACAGTGGTTGGAGACGTGTCAATGGTCGTTTAAAGTTTTTCCCCTTTCTCTCTTCTGCATATGCAAGTTGACGCAAGCGCGACTGCTTTTTGTGATGTTTCATTTCAGTCCCTGAACTTTGGATTATTTTCTATGATCCTTATTGTTATTTTATAGGTTTTGATTTGTTTTAATTTTGTCCTTCGATTGAAATTAATTATATATTGTAGTTTCATTTAGGTTCTCAAACTTTGAATTTTCTAATTGCTTTAAAATCCTTAATATTTTCGGTATCAAATTTTTTATTTATTTCAATTTTATCCTTTCATGCAAATTTATTATAAATCCTTAAAATTTTCGGTATCAAAGTTTGATTTTTTTTCAATTTTATTCTTCCATGCAAATTAATTTTAGATTTCAGTTTCATTTTGGTCCTAATTTTTTTAATTTTCAGTTTTGTTTTAAATTATTTAATTTTATTTGTATCACTGTTTGAATTTATTTCAATTTTTTCCTTCAAATTAAATTTATATGTGTTTTTTTTTTCATTTTATCCCTTATACTTGTAATTCCTTTATATATATATATATATATATATATATATATATATATATATATATATATATATATATATATATATGTTCATGTTTATATATATATACTCTTAGTTTCTGTTTTCAATTTTTCTTCTTTTCCAATGCTATTAAGTTTTCTTATTTAATATTAAAATTTTAATATGTATTGGTAATCATTTAAAAATTAATAATTATTATGATTTATCTGTTTTTTCCCTTTAAGTCAAATAATTTCTTAACATCTAATAATATTTATTTTTATTATGTTTTTTTTTTTGTTGATATTGTTAGTTCTTGAATTTTCTAATTATTATTGATAAGATATTCAAAATAATGATAATGATTATTTGTTAGGTTTTTTTTATTTTAAATATGTCATACTAATATAATTTTTTGAAATTTATTTAACATTAGAGCCTTAATATATATATATGACCTATGATTTATTTTGTTTTTTAATTGTTTTTCTGTTAACATTGTTAGGTCTTGAATTTTCTAATTATTATTGATAAGATATCTACAATAATGATTATTTGTTAGGTCTTTTTCTTTTAAATATGTCACACTAATATAATTTTTTTTGAAATTTATTTAACATTAGCGCCTTAACATACATACATACATACGACCTAGGTTTCTTTGGAAAAAAACAATAACTATCACTGCTCTGAAATACTTTTAATATAATGATATGAATAATAAATCTTATAAAATAAAAAAAATATGGAATTTGCTTTAACAATAATTATGGTCTTATCGATTTTTATTATTTTCAATGTTATTAAGTTTTTTTTTTACATTTTAATTTGTATTAGTGATCATTTTAAAATTGATATTTATTATTTATTATTTTTTAAAATTCTTTTTATTTATCCTTAAATTCAAATAATTTTTTAAAATCTGCTTTTTTTTATTTAGTTTTTTTTATTGTTTTTCATTAAAATTATTAGCTGTTGAAATTTTTATTTTTTATAGATAAGGCATTCAAAATAATGATAATGATTCTTTGTAAGTTTTTTTTCCTTATAGTTATGTGAGACTAATTATATATTGTGATATTCATTTAATATTAACATCTTAAAATATATATAAAAAAATGAGCTGACTTTTCTTTATAAATCTCACATTAATTTAATCTCAGTGCTCTAAATTTTTTTAAATATAATAATATAATAAAAAAAATATGAAAAAGTAATCTTTCATAAATTTTAGCAGTTGCATTTTTGTTGCAAACAACAAATAATATATTTTTAGTCAATTTAATTAATTGTGTTTTTGCTATCTACCATTTAAATCATTATCAAAGTAGTTAAAATAAAATTATCAATCAAATTAATTGATGCATAAAACAAATCACTCATCTATGTTAAAGTTCAACGATTGTCATTTTACCACATTCTAATTAAAGAATTCATAAAAGAAATAAAACATATATAACAATCAATCATTATGTTACACGAAGCACATGATTCATTTTAACAAAAAAAAAAAATTTCAATTGTACAATTTATCGATGAAATAATTATCAAAACAGTTTTAACAGTAACAACATTCAATCACTTTTAGGAGAAATAAAAAACTCATTTTTAACATATTCTATTAATTACAATTTTAGTAATTAAATATTAAAATAATCAATTACAACACATATAAAATCAATTATTTTTCTACATAAAAAAAGTCTAGATAAGGTATTCAAAATATTGATAATAATTATTTTTAAGTTTTTTTCTTATAAATATATGAGGCTAATTTTATATTTTAATATTTATTTGATATTAGCTCTTGAAAATATATATATATATGTACAGGAAAAAAATGACTTTGAATTTTTTGAAGAAAAAAAATTAATATCAGTGTTTTGAAATACTTTTAGTATAATAACATGAGGAATAAATCTTATAAAATATATAAAAAATTTGACTTTTAATTCTAATTTTAATAAGTTTATTTATTAGAGAAATTTAATTCTTGGATTTTAGGTTGTTTTTGTAAGAAAATAATATTTTAGATATAATAATACTGGAGGAAAAAGGCAACTTATTAACATAATGGGTAGATAAATTTACCTAAATTATCTACAATTAAAAAATATATGAACCATTTCTCTTATGTTTCGATTACACCGTTTCTTTTAAATGAAAAAAAATATTGTTAATAGAATTTTTCTATTATAATTTTAATAATTAAATATTAAAATAACTAATTAAAATATATAAAAAAATAATTAATTTTATATATAAAAAAAACCCACCACAACACGAACTCGTTTTTTAAATCACCTCGTTTGTTCTAAATGTACACACCCATAATGGTTGACCCTTGCTAGCTAACCATCGTGATGATAAGAAACAATGTTGGACTGGGAAGGGCAGATAAATGCATGAGAGAGTTTTTTCAGTTTATTGTTACTTGCCAGCTGTGAAAAATACATATATCTACCTCTCCCCATATACACACACACACACACACACACACACACACACACACACTTTTTAAATAATTCAAAAGATTCCATTTTGCCTAAATCCGATCCTGTCCTTAAAATGGCTCCACAAGACCCTCTAGATTTCTTCTCATAATGTGGTTCCTGAAGTCAAGAAAAAGAATCTCAGAAATTTCCAGCTGGTCTGGTGGATTTAAAAGGGAAACAGCATTCGCGGAGTCCTGTATTTTCTCGCTTGCTAGCATGTCTCTCTCCTTCTGCTGAGTGAATTAAGTGAGTTGAAATGGGAAGAGCTCCATGTTGCTCTAAAGTTGGTTTGCAGAGAGGTCCATGGACCAGTAGAGAAGACACTCTGCTCATCAACTATATCCGGGCGCATGGTGAAGGTCATTGGAGATCTTTGCCTAAGAAAGCTGGTAAGTTAAAGTAACTCTAAGTAACTCTCTTTCTTATACAGTTGCGTTTCTGATTTCGTGCATGATGGGCAAATCTCGTCCGCACACGTGTGGACGAATGTTTGAAAGTCGACTTTCTGATCTTGTTGTTTGAATGTTCGTTCCTGTGAACGAAGGGCTACTTAGATGTGGCAAGAGTTGCAGGCTGAGATGGATGAACTACCTTCGGCCCGATATCAAGAGAGGGAACATCACTCCTGATGAGGATGACCTGATCATTCGGCTGCATTCTCTTCTTGGCAACCGTTGGTCTCTCATTGCCGGAAGGTTGCCAGGCCGGACTGACAATGAAATCAAGAACTATTGGAACTCTCACCTCGGAAAAAGAGTCCAAAACAGCAAAGCTGGAAACAATTCCCACAGAATAAGGAAACGGAAGCAAAGGGAGCTGGACAATGAAGGCATCTGTGGTGAAAATGGAGAGGCTGCTGCGAAGATAAAGATTCATCTCCCGAAGGCGATAAGGGTTTCTCCATCCTCAGTCGCAAAGAATATCAAAATTCAAAGAATGATGGGGTCATCATCTAGCCATGAAAAAATGGATGATTACGCTAACTGGGGTGTCTCTGGTCATGAAATTGCTAGCAATGATGGAGAGGGTTGGGCCTTCAATGGTGAAGACTTTGGTGGTCTTGTTTATGACCATGATTCCACATGTCCAGGTTCTTTACCCAATGATATTATGCTGGATGACATCTTTGAGGAATACCAGGAACTCCTCAAGCAAGATGAACATGGCCAGTTCGATTCCTTGGTGAATTCTCTCATTGTTTGATTATTGATGTAATAAAAGGATCGATGTGCACTTTTGCACACGCCTGCCTCCATTCATGATCTGCTTCCCCTTTTCACTCGCTATCTTTTTTAACCTAGTTATCTCACTCACATACGACTGAGCAAGGCATTGAAGGTTATCTTTCAACGATGACAATTTTAATTTGTGATGTCTTGACTTTTTATTTTTGTTTCCAAGCTTACGAAAGACAAGAGGCCAATTGTTTTTTTCATAACTTTTTGGGAGAGAGAGAAAAAGCTTCTATCAAATGTAAACAAAAATAGCAACATGGGAACATAAATGTTGCTATCTAACTAGCTTGACTTGTATAATACTTCCTGGGTTTAACTTTGATTTCTTGTTTCTATTCACAAATTTACATCACTAGGTTATTCTTCTTGATCTTGTTCAAGATTTGCACCACCTAATTTTTAATGTCCTTCACATGCGTGCTTCCTCTTGAAATTAAAATAACTAAATCATTGTCACAAAGTCAATTAACTAAGGCCTTCAGCTGATGAAAAGGGGTTTGCTTTTGATTCTCCCTCCCTGACAACTGTCTAGTATTTCGGTACAAATATTAAAATATTTTTTTTATTTTTTAGAATTTATTTTTATATCCGCGCATCGAATCAAAAAAAAAAATCAAAAAATGCATTCAGAGACTGAAAACTAGCAGGTATTTATTTCGTTGTCTCTAATAAGACGTGCAGGCTCAATTTAGATTGGACTCTGGCTAACAATCGTCAATAGGTGGGACCAGCTGTTTCTCTATCATCTTACGCAGGCAAGTCAAGCCCTAGTTTTTGCTGTTTGAATTTTAGTTTAGCTTGTGCGCTAATATGAGCCTAAATTTCAAAGCAGGTTTCTGCGTGATTGGTGCATCAAACCTAATTTGGATTACAAACAAATCAAGCCGAGCCAATGTTAGGCACGTTCCAGTGCTGCCTGGCATGTCCCGTTTGAGCTGCTCAGGTATTTAGAATTGAGATCCAATCTTATCTTTCTGGTTGGAGTTGATAAAAATTAGCAAGCTCTGTTGCCAGAGTTTTCTTCCGGGTCAGCACCAGATTTTGAAGGGCACGAGCTTAATTCAGAGATTATGATCCAAGCTGCTAAACCAGAAAACCGTGGTATATGTAGAGTTGGAAAGGGTGAGAAGTTTCTCATTTTAAGTCGAAACGGCTGCTAGACAATTTTCTTGTCCGGAGTACCATTTATATCCCAGCTGCCGTGAGTAGGAGGTCACTAGAATTACACCGCAACAGAGAATTGTACAAAATAATAATTATAAGCAGCATCTAATCCTGGCAGCATTCAATGTATGAGGGCGAATACAAAGAAAATGCACAGGTTATTTCGCTTTAAAATGGCCACAAGGCACCCCACCCCAGTGGGATCTTCGTGCCAGATGATGTAGTGCTGGAATTTTGCTCTGGGTGACTTAACTATAAGTTCAAAATAGCCCTGAGTTTTCACGATTGTTTGATCGGGAAACATTCAACGCTGCCTGCCTGCCTCTCCAAACAGGCGAGAAAACTATCCTCCCCCAGCCTCCCCCAAGATCAGCACGAGCTTCTTCTGGGTCTTGTTCCTCTTCATCGTTATCATTGATGGTGTCAGTTTCAACATCAGAAACGCAGTAAACCGGGTCCCCTTCTTCACATGGAATGTCCTCGGGTTGGTATGGTTTAATCAAGTCCTCTGTCAAGATGCAGATAACAGAAATGGAACGTAATCAGAAAGCTCAAAGTTTGTAGATATGTGAAGTTGTGATGCAATTATATTTTTCAGTAGCTGAGTGACGCCAATCAAGTTGCTTAAAAACAGTTTTTTAGAAATTTCCATTAAATAAGGTGTTGAATTTACAATAGTCAATTTCTAGATTTTCTTGATCTCTTTAAGCATGCAGCTCCTTCGACGCCACGATTTTCATGCCATCAGGCGGCCAAGGTTCTATGTTCAAATGGAGCACAGTAAAATGATGACAAACAATATTCAGTACAAGGTCTCGGGCAATGTGCACATTAAAATAATCTATGAGAGGAAGTTAAAGGCTAATATTGGGCAATGAGCATATTATAATATAGGAATCAAGTTGCCCGCTTGGGTTCTTGGACTTGGCTCTAAAGTTGACTTGTTTGACAGCATTGAATAGACGTTAAATGGGAAGCAGATAGGGGATTAAGGATTTTGCATATTTCACTCTTGAATAGTCTCCATTTTGACTTCCATTGTATATTTGAAAGCTTAGTAGTCTATTAGCATTTTGTATCTCTCAAAAACGGTAAAAAAAAAAAAATATATGAAGCATGAGATATCACAGCTGGGATAAAACAGAAAAGAAACATGGGATGTTCATGATGACAGTTTTTTAAGAATAATTTGCCTAAATCTATAGATTCGGGGGGGGGGGACCTTCTATTTGTTACATTGATGAATTTCTCTAAACAACACAGTCCATAAATTATAACACAAGGTACAAGAATACCATCCAGGGTTGTCTGAAAGCGACAAAGGAAAACTTCTGATCCTCAAATCCACATAAAGTTTCACCTTTGGAAACATAATGGTGAATTTCTTATTTCAGTCCTTCCAAATGGGGGCATTAGATTCTCTTCCAACAACAAAAAGAAATATCCACTCTTCAACATATTACAGGTGTTAAAAAATGGATGGAAACAGCAAAATAACTTTAAACTAAAGAATAACTATAAACTGAAAAGCGATTTTTTACAATTTTGATAGCATGCAGCCCCTAAAACAGTATTTGTGTGCAAGGATCTCTGTTAAACACATACTGATATTACGAGGTAACCACTAAACATGGCAAGGACAATCTGAAAGAGTATAGCATGATGCAGCAAGCTTTTCTAATCCTGACTACTAAATAAACACACTCATATCAAATGAATCCTAGAACAGGCCTTGTTTTGGATGAAACAGCAATGTGTTGACAAACAAAGTCCTAATTTGCATAGAATTCCAATTTTCTTTTGCATGAATCTCAAATGGCCTTCCTCATTTTGTAGTGTATTCTATATTAAAAACCAATACTGATATCCTGTATATGAAAAATTGAATATTGGCACCTTGATAACTCAGTTACACTCCACAGTACAAATATGTAGAGATGATAAGATAATTTGACATTTGCACATGCTTCCTCTCATCATTTGCAGTGTTATTTTGGGGTTCGAGGTGTATGTGTGGACCTTTTATTTTGATTTTAAAGGCCAATAATTGCCGTATAACATGTTAGAGACATGAACCTTGCAAGCAAATAATGCAGGATGCGCTGAGTTAGTACCTTGGATGATCGTTGTGATGCTGTCCTCTACAGCTACTGAACAAAATGACAGTATTTTCCAGATTTCTACAAAGGACATTGCCTATCATGAGAACACAGCATCAAAATTGCTATTAGACAGAAAGAAAATGGAAACAAAAAAAAGATAAAGAAAAGCCAGCTCCACAAGTTGACTGCACTAGAAAGAGAACTTGCGAGAGATGATCATTAAGATACTTACAGGAGCAACTACAAATGCACCACCTTTGAAGGGCACCAATTCCTTACAAATTTCATTGCTTTTCCCTTCAGCTTTACAACTTTTCTGGAAATGCAATGATATAATTTTTTAAATGAATCACATGAGCACAACAACAAAGTGCAAACATAAATTAGAAACACAATATATTCATCTGAGATTTATTAGTAGGCACCGAAGCACAATTCCTTTGCAAGGAATACTCGAAGAAACAATGAACTGACTCTTTTCTCCATCCATATTACATGAGATTGTATGTGATATGATATTAGATCCATGTGGTGTACCTGGTTCAGTTAATACCTGCTCCACACTTGAGTTGTTCAGGAAGAAAAATGATGCCAAAACAATAAACCCCAAATATAAATGTGCAGTGTTGTAGTTCACAAGTGTTTTCCTTTTTTCTCTCTCCCTCCATGCAGAATGAAACCCAGAAAGACATAACTAGTAATATAGAAGCACCAGTAAGTCTTCAGCTTCACATGCAGGCATCAGACCCATGCATATGCTGAAACATGAAGGACAATAACAAGCATAAAATCATAGCACATAGGTCTTCATAGCAACAGACATATAGGACTGGTTATTATCAAAATTTGAAACTTCCATGAGCTCAAAAGTTCAGGCAACACAGCATAAAACAGAACATGTTACACGACACCAAAAGTACATTACTTATGGGCAGCCAACTCCATGCGGATCCTTCAAATCATATTGCCTCGGAATTTATCTTTAACTAACACAAATCATTCACAATGTGCTATAGACTTGATCAAATCAGTCAGCAAAATACATGTATAAGACTATTGTGTGTGGTTCCACACCATGTGATGGTGGGGCCACCACATTAATTAGTAAGACAACCTTGTTGTCTCTTTAAATTAAATGTGCTACCACTCTAGATGTTAGTGGTGCTTTTTGAACAAAAAGATAGTAGAGAAAAATTGGAAGTTGAGGCAGCTGAACCGTCTGTCTTCAATTTCCAGCTCGTTCACCGTAGGATCGGGTTGAGATTTAGACAGCAGCTTCTAAACACGTTACTCTTCATTCTGAACAGTTGAATCGAAGATTAGTGTTGTTGAAGCTGATTTTTTTGACAGAAAACAGGGTTGTCAGCTTTTCTCTTGTTATATTCCAAGAATAGGTTGTTCTTGATGATACATGTGTTATAGCCCTAGTTGAATCTAAGAAAGAACAATTGTGAACCCATTATTTGTTGATAGTGGAAGTTTTTAAGACTACGGTCCATGGTTTTTCTAGCATTGGGTTTTCCATGTAAAAAATCTTGGTGTTGATTTGTGTGATTGTTTGCATTATCTTGTCATTGTTTGCACAAAGAGAGAAAAAGGATTGGGACTTGTGATTTGCAATCCGCTAAATTGGTGTCTGGTTATTCAAGTACTTTTCCCAACAAAGTGGCATCAGAGCATTGGTTGTGTAGATTAAATTTCTTCTGCAGTTAAAATGGAAAAGGAAGATTCGGGCATGATAAAGCTCACTTCCTCGAATTATTTTCTATGGAAAACAATGATGGAGGGTCACCTATATTGCAATGATTTGGCTTTGCCGATTGAATGTAAAGGAATAAAGCCTGATGAAATGGCTACTGCAAAATGGAATGAGCTTAATAGAAAGGCTACTGCTAGTGTTAGAAAATGAGTATCTTCGAATTCCATTAATCATATTTCTCAAGAACATGATTGCTATACAGATTGGAAGAAACATTTGCTAAGGAGAGTGCACAAAATAAGGTTTTTGTAATTAGAGACCCTGTGAATTTGAAGTACAGAGATGGTGAAGATGCTTTAGTGCATATAAATGAATTCCAAGGGTTTTTGAATCAGCTATCATTCATGAATCTTGAGCTATACGATAAGATGCAAGTACTAATCCTATCGAGTTTATTGCTGGATAGTTGGGAGACTTTGGTGGCGTCACTCAGTGATTCTTCTCTGAATGGAAAGATCATTTTGAAAAAGTGAAGGATTGTATCCTCAATGAAGAGAAGAGGAGGAAAGGGACAGGCACTTCCGACTTTCTATAACAAATGCATGAGACTCGGAAGTGCTTGTCCCTTTCCTCTTCTTCTCTTCATTGAGGATACAATCCTTCATTTTTTTCAAAATGATCTTTCCATTCAGAGAAGAATCACTAAGTGGCACCACCAAAGTCTCCCAATTATCCAACAATAAACTCAATATTAGTACTTGCATCTCATCGGCTAACTCAAGATTCATGAATGATAGCTGATTCAAGAACCCTTAGAATTCATTTATATGCACTAAAGCATCTTCACCATCTTTGTACTTCAAATTCATAGGGTCTCTAATTACAAAAACCTTGTTTTGTGCACTTTCCTTAGCAAATGTTTCTTCTTATTTGTATAGCAGTCATGTTCTTGAGAAATATGATTAATGGACTTTGAAGATGCTCATTTTATAACACTAGCGGTAGCCTTTCTATTAAGCCTGTTCCATTTAGCATCATCTATTTCATCAAGCTTTATTCCTTTACATTCAATCGGCAAAGCCAAATCATTGCAATACAGGTGATCCTCCATCGTTGTTTTCCATAGAATATAATTTTAGGAAGTGAGCTTTATTATACCCGAATCTTCCTTTTCCATTTTAATTGCACAAGAAATTCAACCTACACAACCCATACTTTGATGCCACTTTGTTGGGAAAAGTACTCGAATAATTAGACATCAATTAAGCGGATTACAATCACAAGTCCAAGTCCTTTTTCTCTCTTTGTGCAATCAAAATCAGGATTAAACAATAACAAAATAATACAAACATTCATACAAATCAACAACAAGATTTTTTAACGTGGGAAAACCACGGGACTGTGGTCCATTTAAAAACTTCCACTATCAACAAATAATGGGTTCGCAATTATTTTTCCTCGAATTCAACTAAGGCATACAACATATATATCATCAAGAACAACCTATTCTTGGAATACAACAATATTAAAGAAAAAAATGTTTGAGAAAAGCTCGACACTAACAGCCCTGTTTCCAGTCAAAACGATCAACTTCCATAGTACCAATCTTCGATCCAACCGTTCAGAATGAGGAGTAACGTGTCTAAAAACTGTTGTTCAAATCTCAACACGATCAAATAGTGGACGAGCTGGAAATTGAAGAAAGAAGACAAACAGTTCAACTGCCTCAACTTCCTTTCTTTCTCCCATTTTTCTCTACTCCTTTTGTTCAAAAAAATACTACTACTAATATCTATAATGACAACTCATTTAATTTAAAGAGACAGTAAGGTTGTCTTACTTATTAATACGGTGGCCCCACCATCACATGGTGCGGGACCACACACAACAAATTTCCTCCTCACGCACCATGCGAGGAATTTGTCATTCTGGCAATCAACTTGTAAGCTTCAATTTACCTTCTGCAATGACTTTGGCCACACTTCACTTAACCTGCAAAACTTCACTTAAAACATCAAGAACACACAAATTCACCACCAATTCCATAATTACATTGTACACCTCACGACCACTTCCATAAATTCACATTTCACGATACCACAATAAAAAGAAGAGCATCACCAGAAAGCTGAACCAGTCCCAGCTCCGAGATCCATAACTTTGGTAGGAGAAAAACCCGGTAACCTTCCCCTGACCTGAAAACATCAAGAACTCGTAAAAAAACTTAGCAAAAAATTAACTAAAACACAAGAAATAATCACTAAGGACACAAATTTTCATCAGGGTTCTAATAAAAACAAGTAATCTTCACTGAAAAATCATTTTTACTTGCTTCACTAAGGACTCTATAGCAAGCAGATAAAATAGCAGGCATACGAGAAGCAACATAAGCAATGGTCTCCTCATCTTTAAAACCAAGTCCAATATCACCATAAGAGCTCTTAATTTTCCATCTTTAAGACCTCTCCATTGACTTAAATGGATCTTCAACAAGCTCCTTTGAAGTATTACTTACCAACATCAAGTTTTTGTCTTTGATATCACTATATTCTGGTAGTCTTAACTTTTCTCTTCATGTTTCATCTTCTTTCAAAAAAAAAATGAATTGCTGTGTACACCATTTTTTTTTTTTTTTTTGCAAAAAGAATAGCATTACCTCGGAGGTACTTTTTGATGGCAAGGGGACGATGTGGCAGCGTTCAGATTGTTTGGCAGCAGAACGGAGGGTTTCTGGGGTTAGATTTGCCATTTCCGGGGCAGGGAGGAGGGGGTTTGGGGAAGGGGAGGTAGCTTTGTAGTTTGTGAAATGGAAGTGGGGGTTTTAGTATAGTAGGCTTTTTGTGATTATGGGAATGACTTGGCCCAAACTATACTGGGTCTATAGTGGGCCAATTTGTAGGGAATATTTAGCCTTTATATTTTGAAGTTACATGGACCTCTACTTTGGACTCTTAAAGGTTAAGATCTCATTTCTTGCTTTGTGAATAGAGTGATTGAACATCATTTTAAAAAAATTTACAACTCAATTATAAGTGTTAATAATTTATTTTTAAAATTTAATATTAATTTTATGAAGAATATATTTGAAAATAATCCATTAATTATTATTAATTATTAGGTGCTATATTTTTGAAGTACAGTAATTGGACGATGAGTAAGTGATAATGGAATTAAATTTATTTTGTATATGTATTACTATAATTAACACAAATTACAGGGCGTGAGTAAATTATTCTAGTTACATGGATAAATATTATTCATTGTGATAGTTTTCTTTTTAATCTAACCGTCTATCTATTTGTGTATTTATTTATTTTTATCTTTTGATATTGAGTTATTTTAGAAATTATGTTTTCTACTGTTTTTTGTTGAGTTATAAACCAAACCCCTGAATTTAAGCCTTTAAAAGAAGATTAGTTGAAAATAGAGTTTTATATTTTTTTTTAATCTATTTTCTATAAATTTAATTTGATCTCATGATCTAGGTTATATGTTTACCAAGTTGACTCGAGTTGATTTAAGTTGTTTTTCAGACAATTTATCTATTATAAAAATTAGTTTTATCTTTCAACGTTGAGTTAGTTCAAAATTGAGTTTATATTTTTTCTCGATTTGGTTTTTATATGATTATATCAATCTTATAACTTGAGTCACAAGTTGATCAGCGTTGACTCTAATTATTTTTCGTATCATTTTTTAAATATATTTATTTTTTTCAATTGCTCCCTAAAACAACTCAATCTTTTTTTAATATTATTTAGTGTTTTGTTTTTCAATTTTTTTTATTTTGATATTACATTGTTTGAGAATTAAACTTTGCAAAAAAAACTTCATTTTTTTTTTCTCTAGAGTTATTTCAATCTCATGAATTTATCGTTCTTCTCTTGATTTTATTAACATAAGATCTATTGGAAATGAAGCTTTATATTTTTCTAATTGTTTTTTATGAAGTTATTTGAGTCTTATGATCCATGTTTCAAGTTTAACAAGCTTACTTGTATTGACTTAAGTTGTTTTTTATTTATTTATTTTTATTTTATCATTTAAAAATGAGTTGGTTGGAAATTGAGTTTCATATCTTTTCATTTTATTTTCTACGGACTTATCTTAATCTCACGATCAAGGTATCTTGTTGTGTTTTATTTTTATTATTTTAGAGATTTAAATAATTTAGTTGTATCCTATAGATGTTATCCTTGTGTGAAATAAATAAACACCGTAAAGATAATGTTTTCGCACATTTAAGTCAATTAGTTATACTTTTTTATTTATTTCCACGCCCAAACACATCACTGGTAAAATATATATCATATTTGTTTTTATGTTAAAAAACTGACCATACACGCCACAATGCCTAAAGATCATGTAGTTACTAAAACAAGTCATATTTTAAAATTATAATTAAAATTATTTTATAAAAAAAATGTTATCAATGCTCAACTAAGTTTTTTACATTAAAAAATAATTGATTTGATCTGCAAAGAAGGCCAATGACTAATGATTATAAAAATATGATGCAATTTTGAACAAGGATGCACAGGGATAAAAGGTGATGATTTTGGATTGTTGATTCGAGTAAGTCAAGTAAGCTTGGTTAATTTAGTAATATAATTATAGAGAAAAAATAGAATGACTAATAAAAAAATAACGATTATAAACATTACAAAAATACTCTCTAAATATCCTTAAAATATCATAATAATATTATTTGATAACAAAGAAAAAATTGAATAAGAACAAGAAACTTTATATGGAGAAAAATAAAAATCAATTACCAACAAATCAAACATTGAAGGGGAAATAAAAAAAAATCAAATTATCAAATAAAAAAACTTAATTCGAGTCAACATGTCAAATTCGTCGTTCAATTATGAAACTAAGGTAAGCCTGTACCAAAAAAATTGAATAAAACATTGGAGATCAACTTTTAAACAAACTAAATGATGCTGGAAATTTTTTTTCTGAAAACAAACTTAATAATCTCAAATTAATCTAGGTTATCTAGACTAATTCATGAACCGGGACATGAGATTCTTATAACCCCATATAAAAAAACAAAATAAATTATGATCTCAAGGCTCAATAATCTAATATTAAATGATAAAATTAAAAAAAAATAAAAAACCTAAATCAAATAAAGTTAATTTCTGAAACCTTTGACTCGGTTCATGAGATTAAACCCAAAGAAAGAAAATACAAAAAAATCAAGAAGCAAAATTCTTGATCATACAAGTATCAATGGATGAAACGAAGAATTCAATTAATAAAATCATTAAAAAAACAAATACTAATCAAAATAACGATGATAAAATTTCTTTTATAAATTAAATGAAATTAAAACACGAGAGGTGGTTTTTGAAAAGAAAATAAAAGAAGAAATTTTCTCTAAAATCCAGTCCATGGTGCCCACATTCTCTTTCTCTTCGAATAGATGCAAATAAATACATGGAGAAGAGGCAGGGATATACTGTCATTTTTAACGCTTAGAGTGCATGTGCTGGAGAGAGGGACATCCATCCCAAGTGTGGGCCGTGAAGAAGTGTAGGTCCAAATTCCCAAGAAAATTTTAAAGGTGTTACATAGCAAAGTCATTTTCATGAGATAGAAATATGTCACGTACCGTTTGGAGAGGGAATCCCAAGGGGTTGGCACCATGATCAAAGCGCCCCCACCCCTCTCTTTTTTATTTCCAATTCTGAGGTCAGGAAAATTCACTGCTAAATTCCCAGAAGATACTCCTTACCTTCTAATTCAAAAGGCAAATAATCTGTAAAGGGGAAGAAAGCTCGTCCCGCACACATGAAATATTTCAATTTTGATCATTGGTTTCGATGTTTACTGCTATTCTTTGTGTTCTTCCATTCCATAAATTCCTTAAAAAGCTTTGTTTCCCTCCAACCTCCAGCCCCCTGGCGCCTGTTCGTAGGGTCCCCATCCACCATTTCCTTAAAGATATTCTTCATAAATGATCCACCACATGGAACAAGCCGACCCCATGTTCTTATTCCCCCCTCTTCTTTAGAGAAAAATCAATTAACTTTAGCTTAATATATAGATATATATACACACACAAACAGCAGAAAATGACTAGAAATTAACCATATTGAAAATGACAAGCACTCGATCCCAGATATGATCAGTCCTTATTTAGGATTTCCAAGCTCTCTCATTCTTCTCCATTAAAACCCCCTTTAACTGACGTAACATGTAATCGATCCATACATGAATGAGTATACCAGAGCCAATCTAAATAGATAGCATCAACTGTTTACACCGAAATTAAGTAGCAAAAAAAAGCATCACTGCCTCTAAGAATCTCATATGCTTTAACTACATATAATATGCTAACAAGTCCAAGCAATATCTGTAACATAAATGAAACTAATTAATTAATTAAGTCGTGTACATTTTGTATTATATTCCTCTAGCTTTTCCCCACCATTTACTCTCTAAATTGTAAACATCTCTTGCTTGTTATTCTTCTCCGATCCTTCTCTGTCCCTAATGATCTTGATTTTATTCTTTTCTTTTATTTGAACTGCTTTTTTGATGATCATAATCTAATGCGCTGGTGAGTGGGTCAAAAACTGCTTTTGACCCTCTAGAAACCATGATTTCTGAGGCAGTCCACAGCCGAGCAGCTTCTGTTGAGTTGGATCCCAATTTGGATGTCGAGGCTTCATTGCAATCCGAAAAGTACTTCCCAGTCGCATTTACTAGTGCTGAATGTGTCGCTACATAGCATGTTGTAGCAGCAGCCTACAACAGACAATTCAATTTGTCCACTCAAAAGTTATATATACAAAGCCGATATGTAATTTGAGCTCAAACGATATATACAAATTATGTTAGCTCGCTACCTGAGGAATAGTTTTCAAGAGCTTGGAAGTCAAGAAAAATGCTATATCTGCGTGTTGAAAATGGATATTAACATGTTAAATTTTTTGAGAGGATACGAAAGCGAGAAATTCTTTATATATATACCACGTACGTACCTGTGACCATGCCTTCTCGCTCTCTTGTGAGTCTGGTTCTCACGACTCCTGGATGAACACAGTTCACCGTCACGTTGGCCTCCATTTGCTGCATTAATTTATTGATATAACAGTCGATTAATCCAAACGCAATCAATATATATAAAGGAAAGCAACAAATATCACTTTTTTTCTCTGATCAACTTGGAAACTAAAATAGACTTTTTGGATAGAATAATAAATGACAACCTTGAGTCTCTGTGCGACCTCCTTGGTGTGCAAAACAATGGCGAGCTTCGAGAGAGCATATGCACGTGTAGGATCGAAATCACTGTATATACATCGCGACACCAGAAGAAAAAAAAATTAAATTAAAGGTCAACCATGTGTGTAGTTTATAGATTCTGGTCTTCTTATATACATGAGAAATAATAAGTTCATAAATTTGCTCCGTCCCTGTCATGTATAATTAATAATTTTATAAATCTCTTTTTTTAAGATAATTTTAGGGCGGGTAGTTTTGTTCTCTTACCGTAATTTGTTTCGGGATATTTCACAGAGATATCGGATCATATCGCCTGAAAACCATTTGTAAATACTCGATGAAACATTCACTATTCTGCCTTGTAATCCAGATGTTTTTGCTGTTTCGATCATCTTCTTCAATAGCAATTTTGTCAATAAAAAGTGACCTGAAAAAGATTCCGTCCAAAGCCAAAATTTCAGTTCTTGTCATCATTCACTACATGGATTGATATTAATATTAATATTAGTTTTGTATATAATTAATAATTACCTAGATAATTAGTAGCAAAGGTCATCTCTATCCCATCTTCAGAGACCGCAGGCTCGAGTGCGAACTTTCCAGCATTGTTTCTGATACCAGAAAAAGGAAAGAAGATTAACCTAAGAAATTAAAAATTGAAATATTCGTTCATACTTTCTTTTTTCTGTCTCATCAACCAAACAAAAAAGAAACGTTTATCTTCTTACATGAGGAGATTGAGAGGCAAGTTCAAGGACTCGAACTCTGAAACAAAGTTCCGAACAGAATTGAGAGAGCTAAGATCAAGTCCCATAACTATGATGTCGGCATCGGGATTCTCCGATAAAATCCTTGCCCTGGCATCTTCTGCAGCTTTCAGGTTCCTAGCTGGCAACACCAGCCTCGCACCTCTCTTGGCCAACACTCTTGCCGTCTCCGCTCCTATCCCTGATGTGGCACCTAAGAAAATAAGAACAAAAGTCATTTTTCAGTATTCTGTACGCAAAATGTTAAGGTTTCAAGCCTCTCTTCTGTGATAAAAAAAAATCGCAATAAACTCACCGGTGATAATGGCAGTTTTGGAATGCAGATCATAGCTGTTTTCAGTTACTTGCTCGGCTGTGGACTTAGAGCCATAGCCACTTGCTCCAGCTGAGCCAACGAGGTACTTCAAAGTTTCAAACATGGCTAAAAAATCTTTCTTTCTTTCTCTTGTCCCCCCCCTTTTCTTCTATATATCCCTATAAGGTATGGATAGAGTGGTTTGTGCTGTGTAGCCTCGTTTCGCTCGCCTCTATAACTAACCGATCACAACTTTAGGTAAGGATGGAATCAAGCGGGGGGAAAAAACAAGAAGAAAAGGAAGAAGAAGAAGAAGCAAAGGACGTCCTCGCTTTGCTGTGGGATTGTAGTTGAGAGAGATTGTACTGTCAAAGAAGGGCCGGGTTGTCCTTGTCTCCTTGTCAGGTTTTGCAGCCTACGCCGCTTTGCGTTTTTACTGAAGAAAGAGATGCTGGTGCTACAGGTCGGTGATGGTGTGATAAAAGAGAGACAGTAAGAGAAGGTTTCTGAATTGTGTTGTGGTTATGGCCTAACCGGATCAAAGCAGAGGATTCGAGGGGATTTTATAATGCTTGAGAGAGAAGATTATGTGTTCGCCATTTGATTGATTGATTGATGATGGTGGACATATATGCATGATTGGGGGTTTAGCGATTGTTAATTATTGTGCCTAATCCGATAAAAAAAATCATTTTCATATATTTTAAATCATAAAAAATATTGTTTTTAACGTTGTTTATGTTAATGTATTGCTATTTAAAAAAGTAAAAAAAATATATTTAAATATAAAAATAAAAAATATTTTACATTAAAAAGATAACAATATCAAGAGAGTTGCGTGAGCTATGAACTGCATGTCCCTCTGGGACATGAGATAAAATTGTTGCCGCATGATGAACCGAAAATAAAAATTACATGAAAAAAGAGATCGATTTATTTCCTATTTAATGAAGGTATATTATTTTTCAATATAATTCTTTTTATAAAAGCTAAAAGATTATATAAATAGCTATTTTCATTTTATGAAAAGCATCATAAGAAAACAAAAAAAAATTCATTTAATTATGCATATACCTGAGTCAAAACACATGATCGTTTATTCATGACATAATTTATTTTAGACTATATAATTTATCACGTAATTAATCCACGGACAAGGGATTTTAGACTATATAATTTAACTTGAATTTAATAATTTCTTCATGACAAAGAGTTTAGGTGGATCTTGCTACATAGATATTCAAGTTTAAGTTTCATTGACTGCTAATTGTTCATTTGAATAATAGGTAATCACATGGTATTACATGCACCACCACATGACCTGTACACGTTAAATGTTCGGCCGACTCATTAAATCTTCTCTTGCTCTTGGACGAGGGTGTTACATTTTGATTATACCATAAAGTTTTTAAGTAATTAATCCTAAAAAATGACAACCAAGTTTATGTTTTGTATATTATCATCAAAATTCACATAGAAAATCCAAGAATTTTCTTTTTCTTTAACGAATCAATCTAAAAGCTCATCGCCCATATAAGATATCATAAAAAAAATGATCTAATCTTAATATAACAAAACATACTCGAAGATGTTATCTTATTAAAACTAAGAGAAATAACGATTAAATTAACTAGTTTTAGGTGTCTTACTGTGATTGGGAAGACAGTGTTGTTTTGTTGATGGAAATTAAAAGGATCAAGAACAACAAAATAGTGTGGCCATAAACACAATTCAATGTTCATTGAATATAGTAAAAGCTTGTGCTTGTAAACATCCTGCGAGTAAAAGCATAAAAAGTGATTTTAAATGTAATTTCAACTATCCTCTCAAATAATAACTAGAACTCAAAAAATAATAATGAGTGGATGCATATTTGACGGTCCATGTCATTTAGAAGGGCTCATCCGAATCAAAGCGGCACGGTTGGCACTCACATCGTGTGTGGGCGACTTCCGGCAACGTTCATGGCCACCAAGCCGTTTGGGATAAGCACGACGGTGTAAAGGTGATCTCTTCTTCTTCTTTTTGTATAAAAATCTATACACCATCATTATATATATATGGTTTTAAGAACATAATTTGCTTCCATTCTCTGCAAACTAAAATGAAAAATGAATTTATTGATACCCGAATCAAAACCTCGAGCTTTGATTCCCCGTAAAAAAATTATAGACTTCATGATCCATATTAGTCAAAGAAGAATGGAAATCATTTGAATGGTGGATATAATAATGCCCAGACCTGCCCTATAAACAACAGATACGATATTAAAAATATGATTAACAAAACCATATATATATATATATAATTTCGAGAAAAGTGGGCAGGATCTTTCCGAACCATTAGATTTTGATAAAGAGAGTAGATTTCAGCTTTTTAGAGCACCTGTACAGTACTCGTGCCCACTTGTAAGGGCCCTGTGACATCATATTCCTTCTTCCACAGCTCTTTCTTCTGTTAATGGAGGAATCGCCATGCTTGGTTTTGCCATCTCTCTCCTCTTGAATGCTTACCAAGCCACATGCCGATGCATTTTTTTGGTTAAAGAATAGTCCGACGTCGTGTTTAGTGCAAAGGGAAATATTACCCTTCGATTTTAAGTTTTTGCCGGTTCAAATCTCTCATCTCAATTGATCATATTTTTTAGAAATTTCCTGTTTAAATTCAAATTTAAAATACAAATCCAGTAGTGTGAAGGGAAATCTACTCATCATTTCAGTCCAATTCCCAGAGAGGGGTAATGTGTGGGAAAACCACTTTGTAGGCCTTCCTCGCCAAGTTTTCCGGCTGATGTCCAAGGTATTTAATATTGTTTTTCAAAGGTATTTATGAAAATATTTGAAAAAAGTTATTTAAAATTATTTTTTAATAATTTTCATATCGTTAATTGATTTTTTTTAAATTTTATTATTTGATATTATTTTATCGACCCTTCAACTTCATGAGTATTGCAACTTTATTCTCCACGAGGGTATCCCAATTTTATATATATATATATATATATATATATATATATATATATATATATATATATATATAAACAAGCGTTATTGAAGCTCTGTATAAACAAGCGTTATTGAAGCTCTTACAGAGGTGAAAAAAATATTCTTTTACATGTTGAACAATTGCTGGTGGATTCTATATATCATCAAGCTGTAGTTTACTGGTTGTAGAGTGAACAGATCAGGTCAAATATTGTAATATTAAGGCAAGCGTTTGTAATCTTGTAAAAGTTCTTATAAATTATTGTTCACGAAACTCTGTTCTTTACCACCTTTGGTTGAAAGTCAACATTAAGGTATGTGGGATCATTAGAGGATTGAGTAATCATTCATAGAAGACCTGAAATGTCCATGCAGTGCACAGAAACACAGAATCTGATCGAATGTTTTCAACCTTGTGCTCCGCCATACGATGTGGCCCAATAATGGCTTACCTAGAATATTCTAGTCTAGTAGAGTGAAACATGCTGCAGCAATCACTTGAAACTTTCCTGGGTGAAGGCCTTTCTTTTTCAATTTTCAGCCGCAGACAACATCACTATATATATATATATATATATATATATATATTACATCTGCGCGCATAGCCTTCCAAAAACTTGATCTCATTTGGATTCGTCTGGACACATCCATCCGATCAAGTCTTGGGTATTGTAGAAGATCATGTTAATCATGGAAAATCTAGTCCTCTTTTTCTCTCGCTCAGGTGTTGTTTTAGCCACCTCTCTCTGACAACTATGAGATGCACTGAGAAGAGACAGAATCCAAATCGAGGACTTCAAAATTATAAAGTGGCACTGCCCATCTTGTCAATTATTCCCACCCACTCGCTTACTAGTCTATGACAGATTCCATTATTTTCTTAACATTAGTTTAAATTTTTTAATGATTGTTATATTAATAATCACAGTATTTAAACCTGAAATCACATAAAAAAGTAAATTTATTAGTTCAAAACTGTATTATTAAAGCATCTATTTGATGATTAATAAGATGATTAACAGAGTCTATTTTTAATCGATGAAGACTTGTATGGATAGTACTGTGTCATTATATACAATAACACCATCGTTCAATCATTGCCGATTAGCATGCACTCTTTTATGTGGGGTGCCCCGCATCTTACTGGGTATCTTTCCTTTTAAAACCAGGGCTAGATTAATTTCCAATCTCTCATTCTAAATTAATCTTGGATTGATGAGGCTAATCATCTCTCCACCTTCTTGATTAGAATATATAAAACACTTTAATTTATTGCAAGACAAGGTTGTCACTTGGCAATTTACACTGCCCACCATTTTTGTAAGATGCATTATTCCATCCGGCCTCAACCACGCCCGAAGAAGGGTGAAGTTGATGAAACAAAATGTTAGTATTCAAATAAAGAGGATGATAGGAGAGGGAGAGTTAAATAAATTTATTTATTTTGAATCCTCTTGTTCAAATCAATAAAAATAGGCAAAAGCAAAGAGGAGAGGAGACCTCTTATTTGCAATAATGATTTCAAATAAAAAAATATTATTTCAAAATTACCCCATTTTGAAAATCTCGGCAACAATGTCAAAAACTTGTTGTTAGAAAAATAATTCTCAAAGATAATTAAAATTCTAAATAATTTGCTAATAATTCAACAGAATTCTCTAAAAAAAACATGAATAACTCAAAATATATACGCAATATATTCCCTTGCCATCTTGCATGATGGCAATGAGGATTATGCAAGATGTGCCCATTATGAATTCAGAGTAGCCTATAGAACTAATAAACTCAGGACATGGTCTACGAAGATAGTTGATCATTAAAAAAAAAAGGATGTTCCTACCTCACTGCAGCAGTACTGTAAGCATTTTGGCGCCCGTCCTGATTACTGTTTCCTGGAATTGAATAATCCAGGAAAATTAACTACTACTCATTAAAACCAAGATTTTCTAGTTGCAGATATTTTGAAGTCCCTGCTTGGTGCCCTTGAAACAAAGCGAAGGCTTCGGATGATTCTCCTCTACATAGAAATGAAAATGCAATTCCAATACAGGAGCGAGCGGAACTGGAGTGTACAAGCCTTCATTTCCTTTACAGGTGTTGAATGGGAAATGAAACTGATGAATTCACTCATCATTGAAAATAAAGAAAAAACATATCAGCATATGATCAGATCAAAATAATATTACAAGGAACTGAAGAGGGAAAGAACTGTTGCGTCAAAAATTCAAATCTTCAGATTCCTGACAATCAGCAACCTATGCTCCGGTCTTCAGGCCATCCAAACTCCTCTAAAAATGTCAATACAACTCCATTTGACCAACCAAAACCAGTCTGTATTACCACAAAATCTTAAAATCAGTACAAATGTATGTAAAACAAGTATATAATCTTTCCATACTTGTTTTTGAGTTTTATACATTACCTGGGGTATGTATTCTCCACCACCTCCGAATGCCCCACACTTTTGCACGTCATATTTTTCATGCATGGCGCCCGTTTTCTTGTATCCAATGTAGTTGGTTTTGATCCATCTCACAGCTATGTCTTCTGCCAATGACCTCGCCTCTTTTACTCCAGATCTCAGCAAACCTTCAACTATCATGTGCTGAAGTGGAGCCCAACCATTTGGAAAGTCCCTGTTTTTACAAATTCTATCGGGTCATACAATGTTTGCATAAAGACGGTTCTCCAAATATTTGTAGCAGGTTGAAAGACACAAAATTAAGCCACAAAGGTTTCAAGGAGCCAGTCCTTGTAACAACAATTTTTACGTTAATAAGTTCCAGATAAATGAAAAAGGTACAAATAGATTGCTAACCATTGTTGTCCTGAATTTATTAAAGAAGTGGCAATTCCAGCAGCATGAACCAGGCCTGAACCTTGTAAGCTTCTAATGACATTCTCCACCAAAGCAGCATCTTCACATTTGTGATCAAAATCAAGAGCATTTTCAGTATTCAACTTAAAAAAGAAGAGACAATATAACTTAATTTATTTCCACATGGAAAAATCTATCCCATGAATCATAGGCCGTGATGATCTAGACTTGGCTTTCTTATCTCGAGTGGCAGATTATCCGCAGACCTTGTAGTAAGAATTTCAATAATATGGTGAATCATATCAAACTAACTTATGCCATTTCTTAACAGATAAAGCGAGCATACATTGGCTGTAGGAAGTATAGCATCTGATAGATTGGGGAACGGGAGCATCACTGGTCTTGCATCATTTCCCCGTCGTCTGTCCTTTAGAATCAATTCTGATGACTTAGTAAAGGTTTTAAAATATCAGAACTATCTGCATGACAGCTTGCTTAATTATTCCAACTGTTCTAAATAACTTGTCCCACTTTTAGACTTGTACGAGTTTTTGTTTTCCATTTAAATAAGGGACTTTAAGAACATCAATAGGCTAAAAACTGTGCTATCGCTTTCACAATACACTTTCAGCTTCATACACTTTGAATTCAAAAGGTGAATTCTCTATTTCCAAGTAAGAGTGATTAAGTTAAGTTTAATGGTAATTCTCTTTATCATGCTCATCATTTGTGCAAGTACTTGAATCTGAACATGGTGAGTCAAAAACCTGAACGGAACAAATCTATCCACAAAGGGATAAAGTTCGAAGCATATACGTTCTGATTTTGGTTACAAGCTTGCCATGTTTCAGATTCCTGAAAGTAAGAAATCAACGAAAATCAGGAGGAAAACAGAGAAATGTATAGTCATCAGATAATGGCTTTTGAAACACATGCAGGAGGACAAAACCTTGCATGTAGGGCCATTAGTGAGTCTGTAATCGAGCCACTGTCCCATTTCGTCATTCCAGAAAACAGAATTGATTGCATTTTTTCTTGCTTCAGCAGCTTCCAAGAAGCTCTCCATTGTGCTTTTGTGTCCAAGGACTTCCGCAAAGAAGGCAATATCTAGTTCCATCTGGGAAGATAGATACAATGATTAGGTGAAAACAACTACTAAATTTAGATTTTCTTAATCAGGCAATTGAATGATACCTTGAGTATGTAAACATTTAAATCAACAGGTAAAATTGATGTCGTCGACAACGTACTGAATTCTGAAGTATTCCTGTCACGAGTCAAATAAAGGATAGCAACTTCATTTTTTCCGGTTACACTAAACTTCAACAATTATAACATTCTAATCATTGGCATTATGATTAAGCTGGTATAGAACTAAAGAAGACCGGTGACATTCAATAATTTTTTTCTTTATTTCTCATCACTGACCTTTTACTAAATAATTTTGTTAATGTGCAGCATTACCTCATCCATCTTGTACTAAAATCCCATCCGGATTCAGCAGCTGAAGCCACTTCACGGTAAAATTGTTGTTTCTCAGAATTTCCAAAGAACTTGGAAGCAGATTCCTTATCCTGTTAATGCAAATAAGTTAACGCCTCGCATATCTTAAGTTTCTTCAACATGATTTAAATGGAACAAAATCAAATAATGCTAAGTAACTTAACCAGAGGCAAGAACGCACTATTGTAGAAGATTCGGGCCTGGGTTTGTTCCACATCGCATAGTATCGACTTAAGTTGTGATTGGAACCTTGAGCATCCTGGATGGTTACCTTATGTATCTCTACAACAAGAACAGAAATACTTACAAAATCTCAAATAACAATAGAAAGAATTAAATCAATAGGACATATCAAACAGTACCAGAGTTCCAAAAGGCATGTTCTTCTAGCAAAGCAGGAAGAGCCTTTCTAACCAATTCTGCATCACAAGTTCTATTGTATATCTCATAAACCATTGCACTCAGGAGGGGAGGTTGGCTGAAAAAAGTATGGAAACTTATAGTTTAATATCAATCATTAAACATACAATTCAAAGCAGAACTCATTTCAAACAGCTCACAACTAGATTGAAAAAGAAGGCAATGTTCTTTGAGGTTGAAAGTCTTTAATTCATCATAAAAAAAAAATAATGGAAATGAAACAAGCAGAAAAGGGAAAGAGATTAGTTCAATCATGGAAACCACCCAATTCTTGTGCAGTTTATCAAAGAAGAAGAAGAAAAAGGGTCAGAAAGAATAGTTGTAGATTTTCAGTGTGGAAAATTTGGCAGGTAAAATATAGACAAGCACTCAAACAATTCATACACAAAGAAAGAGGTAACAGGAACAGAGAGCAATAGGTAAAGTTAAGGACTAAAAAATTTCAACAAACATACCTCCTGTTGGTGTAATAGGCCCTTGCACCATTAAGAACATAACCATATGTATCCACAAGGAAAATGAGATTGGTCACAATTGCTTTTGCCGTCTCATACATTTTACTTGCCAACAAGCCCCTGCATGGTAAGCACTCTATCTATATTATTCTCACCATAATTGGATGCACCTAACCAAATTTTTATTTTCCAAGCGTAATGTTATCTATCCCGACTAAGTTCTCCAATAACTTAAACTTAGCCGTCGGATCCCAAATCACACCAACCAGGCAACCACTAAGAGGATGACATTATTCGTCTGAAACTCATTCAGGATGGATATTTGGATAAAAGTAAACTTAACTAACAAGTGACAGTACCATAATTAGCATTGCACCAAGTTATTGACGAATTATGAAATGTAGTTCAATGAAGAGAAGTGATGCTTCTAACTAAACAACCATTCAAAGCTGTCTAGCAGACAGAAATGTTGACAAAGTAAAACAAAACAAGACAATTGGGCACAAAAAATGGAAGTGCAAAAACAGTAACTTACCGAATTACCCAATAAGAATCCCAATAATAAACCTCTCTAAAACGTGAACCAGGCACAACCACTGCCTCAGGCAAGGGAAGTAAAGTGTGTAATTCAGAGTGTTCAAGGACCCCGTCAGAGACTTTTCTGCTCAAATTCTTCCATAGAGCATGGACGTCAAGAGCCCATGACCTCACTTCTGGGTTCTTCACCTTAGGCAAGAACCCTTCTGGTTCAGGAAAAAAATCCTCTGGATCATAGTAAACAAGATCATCCCCTGCATCATCAAAGTAGGTTGCGATAAACACCTTCAAATCTTCAACTGATACAGTCCCGTTTTCACCACGTCTTGGTAGCCCATCAAAAGCATTCTGTGTCTTTGAAAGATTGGATTTTAATGACAAGTCAACGTAAAGTTTTGGGTCAAAGTCCTGCTCGCCAAAAGTCCCGAGTGCAGTTTCTTGGACTCGTTCAAGAAAGGTAACTACAGGTGTCGATGCTACTACAGGACCTCTGACACTGCATTTTGGAGACAAATCTGTTGTCAGAGTCATTGTTGCTAAAGACAATAAGGAGAGAGAGAAAAGATTAAGGTCTTGTTGAGCCATGTCTGAAGGGTCGGGGAGAAGAAAGGTGTTCGTGGAGGTGGTGATCGCTCCTATGTATATGTATGAAGAGGGAAACAGGAAAGGTGGAATTTTCAAAGCAGCCGGCTATTGGAATATCTTATTGTTTTTGGCTTGACCTGCTGTTCGTGAAAAAACTTGGGCTCATAAAATGTAGTCTCGTACAATGGTTTGGTGCTCTGATTTTGTTACAGTCAAAGAATATCACGAGAGAACCCAAAGCTGGTGCATAAGGAAAGACGGGAAGTAATGCTTGAATTATTCAGTAGTTACCATGGTTGTTAAATAGCCTTACAGTGAAGAAGAAAAAGAAAATAATAACCCACGATTTACATGCCCTAATATCGTGGTGTGTGACTAAATCTGAAACACAAACTGAGATCTTCTCCCTCAAATACAGGAGATTTATTTTGCAACATTAATCAAGTAAATCGACAGCTAATTATATCAGATTTAACTTAGTTTTGATTGTTTTTTCTTCTTTTTTTTGGTTTCTACGATAGCTAACCATGCATGATTTTTTTAATGTATTTTTTTAAATAAATATTAAAAAATCTATATTTAATTAGATAAATCAAGAATTATTTGTGCTAATAAATAATAAAAAATAGTAATGTTTTTATTTGACTTGTCTTAAATAAATTCTTTTCTAACACAAAATAACTGATATATGGGTGCTATTAATGTATTTTTTTTCTGTTAAGAAAATAATTATGAATAAAAAACTAAAGATTAAATATATTAAAATAAAATGAAAACCATATTTATTTATAAAAACATATAAAATCTTGAATAATTTTTAACATGGTGAAAAAATAGGATTATATTGTAGCTGTTACAGTGAAATATCATTTACTTCTAGTTTTGTATGATATTTTTTTTTAAATAAATAAATTGTAAGGGAATAAAAATAAGAAAAAAAAATAGTATAAATAGGTGAAGCGATAAATATATCAAGTGTAAAGAATAAAAAATAATACATTACTTTTTCAATAAAAAAGGTTTCATGAGAAAAAAAAAAAAGGAAAAACAAAAAACAATTTACAAAAGAATGAAAATAAGAAGAAATAAATAGGCAAAGTATAAGTATACCCATTATAAAAATAAATAATAAATCAATCATTTTATTTCTACAACGAAACAGGGCTTCTTTTTAGCCTTAATATATTTAGCAGGATTTTCTATAATCAAGCCACATTGTGGAACTAGAAATGATTGTTCTAGCATGCATTTGTGACTGTCCAACTCTTTCTACAATGAAAGAGGGTTGATTTTATGTTTTTTATTTTAAATTAATTTTTTTATGCTTTTAAATTATTTTGATAGGCGGATGTTAAAAATATTTTTCTTAAAAATAAAATGAATTTTATTAAAATATATTTCCAATCTTAATCTCGAGGATGGATTCCATGTTCCAGAGTTATTCGGTTACTAATGAAGCTCAAGTAACCTCAGGGACCAGCAAACTAAAGGGCATGGACTGCAAGGACAGATCATAAGAAAAACTTTTAGAATCTCTGTGCTATGCAACTCCATGAGCATTTTTGTGACCACTTTACCCTTTTATGGAATGGGAGAATTATCAGATGACAAAAATGGCAGCTCAAACTCTTTAACTCGGATGCCGTCATTGTCAGCAGAGAATATAAACCGCTGCGTTTAAGAATACAATCTTGGAAAACAAGAATTGTCCGAAGCAGGCCTTTCAAACTTCCCTGTGAAGAATTCCTCCGAACTGCTGGCTAATTTCTTTGCTTCTTTCATGTTTCAATCATAAATGGCATGCAGCTTTAGAACCCAAACTACTAGGAGCACTCTGTATGATGCAGTGAAAGATCAAACCCATGATCTCGGATTGATGGCCATCTTCGTAGTCTCGTATGGAATTACCTTAAAACAAAGCATGGGCTTCGGGTGCGTTTCCTCCACCCATAAATGAAAATACAATTCCGATAGAGAGTGCGGCTTTGGAATATTTCAGTCTTGATTCCCTTTACATGCTACTAATAGAAAAGGTAGCGTCCCTTACTTTCTTACATTAAGTTCATTGTGTATTGTAGGGTCTATCAGCATATGATCAAATCAAACAAGAAGCTGTTGAATCAGAAATTAAGATCTTCAGTTTCCTAACCAATCAGCAACCTATGCTCCGGTCTTCAGGCCATCCAAACTCCTCCAAAAATGTCAATACAACTCCATTTGACCAGCCAAAACCAGTCTGCATTACCACAAAATCTTAAAATCAGTACAAATGTATGTCAAACAATTATGCAATCTTTCCATACTTGTTTTTGAGTTTTATACATTACCTGGGGTTTGTAAAATCCACCACCTCCAAATTGTCCGCACTTTTGCACGTCGTATTTTTCATGCATTGCACCCGTTTTCTTGTATCCAACGTAGTTGGTTTTGATCCACCTCATAGCTATGTCTTCAGCCAATGACCTCGCTTCTTTTAATCCAGATCTCAGAAAACCTTCAACTATCATGTGTTGAAGTGGAGCCCAGCCATTCGGAAAGTCCCTGGTTTTAAAAGTTCTATCAGGTCATAGATGATATAAACATAAAGACAGTTCTCCGTATATTTGTAAGAGGTTGGATGACACAAAATTAAGCCACAAAGGTTTCAAGGAGCCAGTCCTTGTAACAACAATTTTTACGTTAATAAGTTCCAGATAAAGGAATAGGGTACAAATAGATTGCTAACCATTGTTGTCCTGAATTTATTAAAGAAGTGGCAATTCCAGCAGAATGAACCAGGCCTGAACTATGAAAACTTCCCATGACTTTCTCCACCAAAGCAGCATCTTCACATTTGTGATCAAAATCAAGATAATTTTCAGTGTTCTACTTATGAAAGAAGAGACAATATAGATTAATATATTTCCATATGGAAAAAGTTATCCCATGAATCATAGGCCAAGATGATGTAAACTTAGCTTTCTAATATTCAAATGGTTATCTACAGACCTTGTAAAAATTTCAATAATAAGGTGGATCATATCATACTAACTTATATCCTTTCTTTGCAGATAAAGCTACCACATGGTGGTCACTTGTTTTACATCATTTACCCAGTGGTCTGTCCTTGAGAATCAGTTCTGATGACCTGCAGAAGGTCTAAAATATCAGAACTATCCGCATGACAGCTTGCTTTTTCTAACTGTTCTTTTCCCACTTTTACTCTTATACAAGTTTCTGTTTTCAATTTAAATCAGGAACTTTAAGAACATCAATAGGATATCAATTGTGGCATATGAAAAGTTAACTGAAGTTGTTAAGCAATACACTTTCAGCTTTATACACTTGGTATTAAAAAGGTGAATTTTATATCTCAAATAAGAGTGATTATGCTAAGTTTGTCATGCTCATCATTTGTGCAGATTGAAACCGGGTATGGAGAGTCATAAACCTGAATGGAACAAATCTATCCACAAAGGAATAAAGTTCGAAGCATATACGTTCTGATTTTGGTTACAAGCTTGCCATGTTTCAGATTCCTGAAAGTATGAAATCAACAAAAATCAGGAGGAAAACAGAGAAATATAAAATCATCAGATAATGGCTTTTGAAACACATGCAGGAGGACAAACCTTGCATATAGGGCCATTAGTGAGTCTGTAATCGAGCCACTGTCCCATTTCGTCATTCCAGAAAACAGAATTGATCGCATTTTTTCTTGCTTCAGCAGCTTCCAAGAAGCTCTCCATTGTGCTTTTGTTTCCAAGGACATTCGCAAAGAAGGCAATATCTAGTTCCATCTGGGAAAATAGATACGATGACTAGGTGAAAACAACTACTAACTTTAGATTTTCTTAATCAGGTAATTGGATGACACCTTGAGTATGTAAACATTTAAATCAACAGGTAAAATTGATGTCGTAGACAACGTACTGAAGTCTGAAGTATTCCTGTCACGAGTCAAATAAAGGATAGCAACTTCATTTTTTTCCATATCTACTAAACTTTAACAATTATAACATTCTAATCATTGGCATTATAAGTAAGCTGTGGTATAGAACTAAAGAAGACCGGTGACATTAAATAATTTTTTTGTTATTTCTCAGCATTGACATTATACTAAATAATTTTATGCATGCAAATTTTGTTAATGTGCACCATTACCTCATCCATCTCGTACTAAAATCCCATCCGGATTCAGCGGCTGAGGCCACTTCACGGTAAAATTGTTGTTTCTCAGAATTACCCAAGAACTTGGAAGCATATTCCTTATCCTTTTAGAGCAAATAAGTTAATGTATCGCAAATCATTAGTTCTCCGACATAACTTAAATGGAACATGATCAAATAATGTTTAGGTAACTAAGCCAGTGGCAAAAACGCACTCTTCTAGAAGATTCGGGCCTGGGTTTGTTCCACATCGCATAATATCGACTTAAGTTGTGATTGGAACCGTGAGCATCCTGGATGGTGACCTTATGTATTTCTACAACAAAAACAGAAATATTTACAAAATCGCAAATAACAATAGAGAGAAATAAATCAATAGGACATATCAAACAGTACCAGAGTTCCAAAAGGCATGTTCTTCTAGCAAAGCAGGAAGAGCCTTTCTAACCAATTCCACATCACAAGTCCTATTATATATCTCATAAACCATTGCACTCAGGAGGGGAGGTTGGCTGAAAAAAGTATGGAAACTTAAAGTTTAGTTTCAATCATTACACACACAAGCAGAATTCATTTCAAGCAACTCACAACTCGATTCAAAAAAGAAGGCAATGGTCTCTGAGCTTGATAGTCTTTAATTCATTATAAAGAAGATGAAGAAGAAGAGTTTCAATGAGGAAAATTTGGCAGGTAAAATATAGACAAGCACTCAAACAATTATTACACAAAGAAAGAGGTAAAAAGAGCAGGAAACAATAGGAAAAGACATCTTAAGAAATGCAACAGACATACCTCCTGTTGGTATAATAGGCCCTTCCACCATTAAGAACATAGCCATATGTATTCACATGAAAAATGAGATTGGTCACAATTGCCTTTGCAGTCTCATACATTTTACTTGCCAACAAGCCCCTGCATGATAAGTACTCTACCTATATTATTCTCACCATAATTGGATGCACCTAATCAAAATATATTGTCCAAGAGTATTGACTTCAACCTACAATGGTAGGTCATTATTCGTGTGTAACTCATTCAGGATGGATATTTGAATAAAAAAACATAATTAACAAGTGACACCATGATCAGAATTGCACCAAGTTATTGACGAATGATGAAATGTAGTTCAATGAAGAGAAGCCATGCTTCTAACTAAACAACCATTCAAAGCTGTCTAGCAGACAGAAATATTGACAAGGTAAAACAAAACAAGACAATTAGGCAAGAAAAAAGGAAGTGCAAAAACAGTAACTTACCGAATTACCCAATAAGAATCCCAATAATAAACCTCTCTAAAACGTGAACCAGGCACAATCACTGCCTCAGGCAAGGGAAGCATAGTGTGTAATTCAGAGTGTTCAAGGACCCCGTCAGAGACTTTTCTGCTCAAATTCTTCCATAGAGCATGGACCTCAAGAGCCCATGACCTCACTTCTGGGTTCTTCACCTTAGGCAAGAACCCTTCTGGTTCAGGAAAAAAATCCTCTGGATCATAGTAAACAAGATCATCCCCTGCATCATCAAAGTAGGTTGCGATAAACACCTTCAAATCTTCAACTGAAACAGTCCCGTTTTCACCACCTCTTGGTAGTCCATCAAAAGCTTTCTGTGTCTTTGAAAGATCGGATTTTAGTGACAAGTCAACGTAACGTTTTGGGTCGAAGTCTTCCTCTCCAAAAGTCCTGAGAGCAGTTTCTTGGACACGTACAAGAAAGGTAACTAAGGGTGTTGTTGCTACCACAGTATCTGTTCCACTGCAGTTTGGAGACAAACTTGTTGCCGGAGACATTGTTGCTAGAGACAGTAATGAGAGAGAATATTAAAGTTTGCCGGGCCAGGTCTGAAGGGTCGGTGGTGCTTGCTCCTACATAATTGATACATATATAAAAAAATAGCACTTGTTTTTAACTTCCACGTAAGCAATAATATTGTCACAACGATGGAGGGCATGTTTATTATTCCATTTGCAAAGTATTTTTTTTTACAAAAATTAAAACAATTATTTTTAATTTTTATTTTAAAGTAATTTTTTATTTATTTTTAGCTTTGTGTTGATATTAAAAATATTATTTTAATATATTTTTAAATAAAAAATCAGTATAAAAAAAATTCAACCATGCTCTCGAAATTTCAAATGTTGCTGCGGTGTTAATGTTCATAGTCAATTAATTTCAAGTATTTTAATTTTTTTTTAAAAAAAAAGGTTAACCTGTTTTGGAGTTTAAAATCACATCCACCTACGCAATATGTTCCAAAAATTATTTTTATCTTTCAAAATATTTTAAATAAATAATTCATTTTTTTATGTCTTTTCAAATAATTTTGATATGTTAATATCAAATATAAATTTTAAAAAATATTTTAATATATTTCTAAACAAAAAAAAAATACTTTTAAAAAAGTAACCACAAAATATTTTTTTAAAAAAAAACCATTAAAATGACACTATTCTTACAAAATTAATTTTTATATATAAAAATAAATAAATTAAAAACCAAATTAACTAGGTAAATGAGTCAACTCCACAAAAAAATTCTTGTTAAACCCAAACACATCTATGCTCATATCAACAAGTCAGTACAAGTTTTGCAATAACAGGTTCAAGGACTATTGGAATTGGGTTTAGAGTGCTCGAGGCGGAGGCTGGGGTTAGGGCCTAGGTTGGATTTAGAGCACTCAGTCTAGATTTGAAGAGCCTCGTAAACCTAGCTTGATATGATGGTGTCGAGCTTGTTATATAACTTCATCCAAGTCGAGTAATTATTGCTAGTATTGTAAGTATATTTTTTCACTAAATAAAAATATTTTTTAAAATATCATTACATTAAAACAATCCAAAAAAAAATTACACGTGTCAACGGGTTTATGAATCTAGAGATCGACCTAATGACTTGACTAGCAGGAAAATGAATATGCAGTTCAAAATCAAACGGCGAAAGGCTTAGAAATCTGATCCAGCCACTTAAAAATTGCATATTCTAATAGCAAATTAATCCCTAAACTGAAATGCTAGAGATTCAAGTTATCTAGTCTCGCATCAAAGCGACCTGCTATTATTTGTAAGTCCACCAGACCTGTCTGCTTTGCTGAAAACGGAAATAATGAAAATTGACTCATTTGTCTTTAAATTAGCAAATGAGCAGACTAACCCCAAAAAAATGTATTCAATGTCACGATAAGCGAGTGAAATTCGATCATTTTGTGCCAGAAATTGCTGCTTTGAGTTAAAAATATTTGACAATCTCCCTAGCGTCTTGACTTCATCTAGTTAATATGGAAGCTCTCATTCCCTGTGATTTTCCGGCCCAAGAATACAGACAGACTGCAAAGCTAGCTCCTCAGAGATTCTTCAATTCCACACATTCAAAGCTGTGAAGCTTCAGAAATTGGAACGACATCAAGGTATATCGCATCTTCTCTTTTGCTCATCATCGGAGCGAGCTCGTTTTTTTTAAAAACAAACTACAAGAAACTCTAAACCCCAAAAGAAAAGAAGATGGAGTAAGAAAAGAACCAGTATCGGCTTGCAGGTAACTATACTGCGATCAGAATATGAAGAAAAAAGTGAAGAAAAAATGGAGAAGGAACAGCCCTAACCCTAAACACCAATGGCATCGCACTCTGAATGACAAAGGACGACGTGTTGTTTATATGTATAGATTAGAGATATGGGCCTAGGGCCCAAGTCTGCAAAGTGGCTTTCTTATTTTTTTTAAAGATAATTTAATATTCATGTGGAAGTTACACGCTGAGAAAGGAAAAGCGAGCAACTGACAGAACTATAGGATGGGGGGTAAATACTATAGCTTTTAATGTTGATAATTCATTTCCCCTTTCATCAAATCAGTCTAAAAATTTTAATTCAAGTATTAATATATTTTTTTCTGTCATTTTTGTTTTGATTAGGCGGTTTTTTGAGAAAGTAAAGGATATACGTAAAAGCAAAAAAATCAAATAAGTAGTTTTCAAGGGTTTTTTCAAAATTTTATATTTTTTGACATGAATTTACTAAAACAACCTTAGTTTCGAAATTTAATTAATCTTTTTTGGGGGGATTTTTTTTAATTAAAATTCAGTTTGTTTTGGTATAATAAAGTTGTTTGAAGTATAAATTAGTCTTTCAATTGTACCCTTAAATGTAGGCTTTTTTAGATTTTTTTTAAATTTGGCCTTGATTTTTTTATAATTTTTATTTGACATTTGATTTATTAAAATTTGAGTTCATGTTTTTTCAAGGTTTGATGTGTTCTAATCAAATGATCCGAGTCACAAGTTCCCATTGTTTTTTTTGTTTTTTTTTCAATCTCATTACTAGATTTTTTTAGAATAGACTCCATGGTTTTTTCTTTTTTTGCATAAGATCATTCTAATCTCTTGATCTAATATATGGGTTTGATGAATTAACTCAAGTAGTCTCATATTTTTTCTTGTCTTTAATTATTATTATTATTATTATTTCATATCATTTTATGTGGTTGTATTTTTTATTTCACCCTTTAATATTTGATGTAATTAGAAATTAAGTTGTGTGGTTTTTTTTTTTTTTGTAGATGACATTTTATATCAAATGGTTAGGGACATAGGTTTTATGGGTTAATACACATCATTTTCTTCATTGCATGTTTTCTTTGTTGTTTTAATCATTGGGCATTGATTTTTCTCATTTGATATTATGTTTTTTCTTTTTAAAGTAAAATGCTCTTGCATTGATTGGACTTTCTTTGTTTTTTTCCTTGAACTTTCCTCTATCCAACCCGTGATAGATGGCCGCCGGTCATATAGCTTGTATTTGCGCGTGTGCCCGGAATTCATGGTGTCCCTATGATCCATATAGCCAATCCTTTTCATTCTTGCAGGTGTGATCTTATATGAGCATTTTGTCATTTCTGTGTCCGATTCATCTCAACTACTTTAAGATTGAGACTTAGATTGTTTTTGTTGTCTTTGAAATTTAGATTTGTTTCCAAAATGATAACACAAGAAGTACATCCACTCTTTATTCAAGCCAGCAACTCGATGATAACTAATAAAACGGTGAAACAAGAAGGATCTTGTTTCTGAACCGGCCTTAAATGTATAATTAAATGCATTTGGAGTCTTGTTCTTCCCTTTCAATCAAGTTGAATAGCAACAACAGGCCTTCACCGTCAAGATATGGTCTGCACATGAATTGTGAAGCAGCAGGCATCGGAATCAATGAGAGATAGAAAGCTGCAAGAGGCAAACAAGTAGACTCCACACCTCGGGCATTTTTTATCATGAAAAATAACTTTACCAAAACAGTAACAGTCAAGATGGATCTTCCGTTGGTGCGTTGAAAATTGAGTGACTCGGGATTAAGTTGTTTTTTTAAATGATTTTTTTATTCAGAAATGTTTTAAAATAATATATATATTTTTTAAAATTATTTTTGACATCAATACATGAAAATAATCTGAAAAAAAAACCAAAAAAAAAATTTAAAATAAAAAAAATCTCAATTCTTTCAAAAAATGACCATAGGAATTCACTAGACAAATAAATAAAAAAACGTTACAGAGTAACTAACCAAAGGCACTTTGAAAGAGGGGAAACCTTTGTAATGGGTCAAAATGGAAAACAAAGGTCCTGAAATACTCATGAAAAGGGGAAGAAAAGGGTAAACCCATCACCCCACCTCACCCAAGCTATTTGTGCTTCAGCTGCCCAAAAGCTTATATAACTGAAGCATTCAAAGAAACTGCATGCAGACAATCTTAATATGTCTAGGGGGTTATGTAATCAATTTGTCTTTTAGGGAACACGTCCTGGAACAGAACACTGAATTGAGTAAAACGCGAGACAATTACCCTGAAAATCTGGATGCTAGACCAGGGAAGAGGGCGGATAAACAGCTACCAGGTTGACTGCAAAAGCTGAGCGTAGCCAGTAACTCGGGTTAGTGCTACTTTCACCCATTACATACTGACTTGCAAGAGAAAACTGAAATGAACTTCAGTAACTCCTCGAAGAGACTCCTATACGAAAGAAACTCAAGAAAAAGAGACAGCTAAGGGCACAAGTGGCTGTTGTGGTGCACAAAAAATCAAAGGACTCGTGTTCATGGAGCTGTCTGCTTCCCAGGGAGATAAAGCTACTTCCTCCCCACAAAGGCAAAAGAGAAATCAGCCAAAGAACAAGAGTTTGAAGGGGGCAAGAGCAAAGTTGTATATAATTCGACGTTGTGTGGTCATGCTGCTTTGTTGGAAGGAGAATAAAAATGAGTAATGCTGGTAAGTTAAACATTCATAAACTAGCTTCCTGCTCTGATTAGCAAATGCGTTCACTGAGTAATACTTTTCATCAGGCCAGACTAGCAACCTGGTGGACATACAGGGTTTTGAGAAAAAGATAGAGAGAGATGTAAAAAGTTTGTAATAGTGATGGAATGGAATGCTGAATCAAGGAAATGCAATAAGTCTTCTAGTTGAAAATCATATTTAGCCTCAATCATCTACTTTTACGTTTCTTTCCTACTTGAAAAATGTGTCTTGAAAATTGTCTCTCAGTATTTCCTTGGAGTAATGCCAAGAAAACATGACAGACACCTGTTTGCGGTGCAGATGATATACCTTCCACATGACACCATCCAAGGAATGAGTTAAAGTGAATATGACAAACAAAACATAGAGGCAAGAGGTTATATAAGAATGATAAAATAGTAGACTGAACCCAATATTTTTCCAATTTCATCAAATGTCTCCAAACAGACCAAGGAGAAAATAGCCGGTGGGTTATACATTGGAGCTTCAACAATATTAACCTTCCTATTTATAATACAATCAACTCTCTCATAACAACTGCTCCACGAGTAGGGTAGTTCATGCCAAGGTAACATTGTCAAATTATGCATGGAAAAATCCTTTCCTCAAAAAAAAAAACACAAACATACAAGGCGTTCATTGAATAAAACGAACAGCAATGACTCCTACAGCCAGCAGATTTCACTAGCTAACCAATTGCATAACACTTCGGCAAGTTATCAGAACTTGGTGCGTTGCTACTGTAGAATTACTGCTACATTGGCGCTTTCCTTGTTTTCAGAGTGGTCCGAGTTAAACTCAAGGTCAAAAGTAACAGCTTCAGAAGACATTTTCTACTTCATTGGCAGTCAAGAAAAAAAGATGAGGAAAGTAGGTTATCATAACATTTCCAAGGTGCCCAACCATTCTCACTGCAGCAGAGACTGAAGCCTTAAAACCCTAATGTAAGCAATAACGCATCACATCAAGCCAAACCAATAATGATAAAAAAAAAAATTACAAATTGCATAAGGTTATCACAAAGCACAAAGGGAGCAAGCTATATCTGTTTCATCAAAATAGAGATGATCATCATGTTACTATTCAGGAATCTAATATGCTGAAGCTCCACCTTTGTTCAATGGCCTAACATGTTACTGTCCCCCCTCTTGTTCTCTGTTGCTATTACCAGCTTAAATGCATGAGGATCACACACGCTCTTCTCTAAAAGACTTCAAATCACCAATGACATGACAAGATCTTCAATAATGATGATTCTTTTATAGAACACAAGTTTTGCATCAGAACTCAATTAAGTTCTGTCTATGAATACAAGATTACGAACACCCAGCCAGTAATAAACGCACTAAGATATTTCATACCAATCAGCAAACGCACGAACTTCTTCTAAACCATCCACTTGAACCAGGCAAAAACATCATATCAACAAAGTCTATCCATTTCTTCTATTCATCCCCAAGTGAAAAATAAAATAAAAAAACGTGTAAATTAGTTTTTTTCAAGCCCATTCTTGGATCGACGAGGACAATAATCATTGCCACAGCTTAATTTTATCAACATTTGGCTATAATAAAACAAAAGTCTACAAAGTTATTTTCAATTAACAAAGAAAAAGAGATTACTCCATCAATGAACACAGTAGTAATTAATTAATTGATCACAACATCACAATTTTACGTTTTCATAAAACCCTAATAAAAGAAAGGCCCGGCAATAAAAACCAAATCTTGATTTATTTTCTTAACGCGTTACTGAAGAAGATACCGATCCGATATCAAACAGGGAGATTAGCTACGTCGTCATGTTGGAGGTGAGGGTTAGCTGAGAGAGCGAGAGGGCGATCATCATCATCATCATCTGGATCTGTGGTGGAAACATTGACGCAAGAGAAGCGTTCAAGGGAGGAGAAGAAGGCGGAGATCACGGTTGAGCTGACCCAATTAGCTACATTGTTCAAATTCTCCACCGATACAATGCTGTTGGTGGTCGTTGTGCCGGCAGTGTTGATGTTATCGTTGCTGTTTTCCATTATCGATCAAAGGGAAAGGAGCTTGGGAGAGATTTATGAACCCTGATTAAGAAATTGACAGGGGAGTCAAAATTGGCAGGGTAAGGTGGGCGAGCACGGGTTACAATTTTGGGTTTTGTGGGCTATTTTTAATTTTTTATAACGATATTAATAATCAGTCTTATCCGTAATTAGGGGGATAGATTGAGATTTTGGCAATAATATCAAAATAACAAAAATCTGAAAAAAAAACCTAATTCAAATTGTCAACATAAAACGAACTGTGTTTTTTATGATTATTATTTTTATTTGTCCACTCGGTATATGTTACAATAATTAGTTATTAATAAGATCACTAGAATGCATTGCTGGGAAAAGAAAAAAAAAACCAATAAGATTGAAATACGATGTTAAAGGGTGAAATAGAAAATAAAATAAATGAATAGAAAAATATTTAAAAAATAAATCGAGAAAACTTGGTTAACTTGACAAACCTTTAACTTAACTCGTTTGATTCAAATAATCCATTGAAATAAAATAAACTATAAGCCCAATAAAAAAATATTTCAAATAAAAAAATAACAGAAACTAGAATGTTCTAATTGGGTAAATCTTCCAAACACATGACTCTGCTCAAAAGATTGAACTAACTTTATAAAAGATATTTTTATGCAAAACTCGGTTCTCAATTAATTCAATCCAATATTAAAGGATAAAATTAGAAAAAATGGTCTAAACAAACTTGAGTTCAAATGGATTAACCAATTAAACTTGTCATTTATGTCATGAGAATGAAATAAATTTATAATAATAATAATAAAGCCTCACTTATAAAAGATTTGATGTTAATAATTTTAATAGAGAAAAAAAATCTATAAAACCAATATATAACCTAAAAGAAAAAAAATGATGAATCACATGTCCCAAAATAAATTAATATAGAATGATAAAATTTAAAATGAAAATCGATTGTTGAAAGGTTAAATTAAAATTACAAACTAAAAAAATTATATGATTTAACCTACCAAACTCATTACTTGACTCATAAGATTGGAATAACCTCATAAAAAGAAAATATAAAAAAAATAAAGCCCAAATAAAATATTATTCAAGTTAAAACAATAAAAAATATAGTCAACCTCTTAAACTTGCTACTTGACTTGTTAAATCAAAATAGAGTCGTGTAAAGAAAATAAGAAAAATAATATAAAGATTATTTTTTAATCAATTTAATATTATAGGATAATTTTGTTTATTTTTTTTTTATAAAAAACAATAAAGTCAGCTTTAGTTAATTTGTGAATTCATAACATGATTAATGAGATCGAGATAAAGTTATAGAAAAAGAAAAAAATTATGAGGTCTCATTTCCAATAAATTTATATGACGATAGTTGCAATCGAGAAAAATCAACTAAAAAATTCAAAAAAATAATGCAGCATAATTTCTAAAAACAAACTAGCATTGAAGGATGAAAATGAGAAAAAAAATCAGGTTGTTAAAGGGTTAAATTTTAAAAAACTATTAATCTGATGAATAATGTAAAATAATGTTTTATGGGCATGCCTATATTTAGCCACGCACTTTAGTGTTTTGTTAATAAGTTTACATGACCACAATATACTTATACTTGAATCGAATTATTTGAACATAAAAAATTGCTCAAGCTATAAAGAACTACTTGATATTGTTAATAAACATAATCCAACAATCCAACCTCGAAACCTCTCAATTTGATTTTTTATGTGGTTTGAGTTTCAAATTAAATCACGTGAGAGTTGTTTTAACACGACTCATTCAACTCAGTGTCTCTAAAGACATTATATATGAATATTAAAAAGTGCGGTTTGATTTTTTAAGAAAATTAAGATAATTTTTTTAATATTGAGATGATGATATATTAGATTAAATCGAGATTCACAACTCAACCAGCCAAAATAAAGATTCAAGTGATGAACTCTATTGAGTTTAAGATCCTTGTTGTTGCTGTAGTTTTTAACTAATATTTACTTATCTATACAATAGCAAAAACAATTACCAATAAAATTAAGCACAAAATCAATACCATGATGTCATTTTAGGTCTCCAGTAACTTTACAAAAAATAAATCAAAATAATTTAGGAAGAAAAATTCAAAATCAAGTAAATATTAAATAATAAAACTAAAAACAAATAATGAAAATTAAAAAAGAAAAATGGAGACACCAAAAAAAGATGACCACCTTTTTCATTATTCATATGAACAACAAAGATAATGGGTAACCTAAAAATCATTGATTATTGAAAGATGAGATTGAAAAAAATATATTGGTGAAAAAAAAAAAATCTTCTTCACGTGTCATATAAATGCATTGTATGTAAGCCCAAACCTAGGCCTTTTATTTTCTTTTATTCTTTATAAATAAAGGAACAAATATCATGTTGTCCAATTTTTTTTTTTTGAAATATGATATATATAATATTTAATGACAAATAAAAAAATATGAGAGGACATGAATCAAAACAGTTAACAACAAATAAAACAATGTTATCTTATAGAAACTCGCTAATAAAAACTCTTGAGCCCAAACATTTATGAATAAGACAAAAGTAAATAAAAACTATCGAATATAAAAACAAAAAAAATATAAGATATACATTTGAGTTGGGTTATCTTGATTTAAAAAATCTTAACTCGCCACGAGACTGATAATATGCATTATTTTTTTTTTAATTTATTATAAGCTATAATATTAAATTATATAACTTTGATGGATTAAATTATATAACATCAAAGTCAATTTAGTTTAGGTTGACACGTACAATGATTGACGTGTCAAAACAAAAGTCACACCCAAACCCGTCCAAGGATCCAGGAACGCAGAACCCAATAGCCTTAAAAAAAAAGAAGAGGAATTCAAAAAATCCACCCTCTTTTCTTTCATTCAATTCCTATATAAACCACAAAAGCCCCTCTGAATCCTAAATCAACAGGATAGAATCCAATCCCAACTCCCAATATTCCAAACACCGAACACTAGGCTGCCAAAAATCCCTCTCTTCTTCATCCGACCCAAATACCTCATTCTCATCAATCATCACATCTAGAAATCACTGAGATTCTCCCATCCTTTCTTTTTAAGATTCTTGAGCTCCTCGCTGTTGTTTTTATCGAGTAGATTTTGGAACTTTTGAGGGGGTTTCCTGGTTTTTAGGATTTGAAAACACTATGAGGCTGTTGAAGGTAGCTACTTGTAACTTGAACCAGTGGGCAATGGATTTCGACTGTAATTTGAACAACATAAAAGAGTCAATAACCCGAGCTAAACAAGCTGGTGCAGTCATTAGACTCGGCCCTGAGCTTGAAATCACTGGTTATGGCTGCGAAGATCATTTCTTGGAACTTGACACTATCAATCATGGGTCAGTTTCACTTTCTTTCTTTCTTGTTGTTTTGTTTAGATTTTCATGATCTGGGTTCTGTTTGCTTGGTGTTTTCACATTGCTGAATTGGAAATTAATAGTGAGTTTGAATCTTGATTGCAGGTGGGAGTGCTTGAAAGAGATATTGGTTGGTGATTGGACAGATGGGATATTGTGTAGTGTAGGAATGCCTGTAATTAAAGGATCAGAGCGTTATAATTGTCAAGTTTTATGCTTTAATAGAAAGATTATTATGATTCGTCCAAAAATGTGGCTTGCAAATGATGGGAATTATAGGGAACTTAGGTGGTTTACAGCATGGAAACACAAAGATCAGCTTGTGGACTTTCAACTCCCTAGTGAAATTGCTGAGGCTGTTTTACAGCAATCAGTGCCTTTTGGTTATGGATACCTGCGGTTTTTAGATACGTAAGTGATAGTGGCTTTCTGGTCGTTCCTTTTCTTCTTGGTTCGATATAGTTATGGTTAGATTGATAACATAAGCGTTGATTTCGGCACTGCAGCGTGAGTGTATTCATAATGATTATTGATTTGTTTTGTTATTGATAGGTTGTTTCAACTAAATGGTAATATTAGCATTTATTCGTTTGCAGAGCTGTTGCTGCTGAAGTTTGTGAAGAGCTTTTCACCCCTATCCCTCCTCATGCTGAGCTTGCGCTCAATGGCGTTGAAGTGTTTATGAATGCAAGTGGAAGTCACCACCAATTGAGAAAGCTTGATGTTCGTCTTCGTGCTTTTATAGGTGCTACTCATACTCGTGGAGGAGTATACATGTACAGTAATCAACAAGGATGTGATGGAGGCCGGCTTTATTACGGTATACAGATACTCTTAGTATCTTGGTGATTGCATTTAATTTTAACACTGCTTTTATTCTGTTTATATCAAATATCTCCTGAATTTCATATAGAAGCTTGTATGTTTCACTTATTTTGGCTTTTATGATTTGATGCTTACAGCTTTAAATAAATCTGCTTATTCATCAGTTAGTGCTTTAGCGTGTTTTTAAAAAAGAAAATTGTTTGAAATTTGTGGTTAAAAGTTCTTTTGTCACAGATGGGTGCTCTTGCGTTGTTGTGAATGGAGAAGTGGTTGCCCAAGGCTCACAGTTTTCTTTAAGGGATATTGAGGTTGTCACTGCACAAGTGGACCTGGATGCGGTATGCTATACTTTTGCATCTCTGGAGAATATGGATTGCAGAAATGTTTTATTAGAGAGCATTGTGTAACATATGTTTGTCAGCTGATTTTGCTTTGTTGATACAATTTTGCAGCATTTTCAGAAGCTGCCATGTTACTATATCTTCATGTTTTATGTTTGAGCATTTTTTTTCTCTAACGCATGTAGTCTCTTGCTTGATGGCAGGTTGCTAGTCTAAGAGGATCTATCAGTAGTTTTCAAGAACAAGCAAGTTACAAAAACACAGTATCATCAGTCCTGGTGCCATACAAGCTCTGTCAGCCTTTTAACATGCAAATGTCCCTTTCTAGCCCCCTTAAGGTTTCCTCTTGGTCCTTCACTATTGGCAAATCAGGAATACTTGATGCTAGCACATGAGTTTTGAAGACTATCAATGAGTTTTATAGATTGTGACACCTGTGAGTCAACTATCTAAGTTTATTGAAATAGGCGTGATTTATGATATGCAGATCAATTATCACTCTCCTGAGGAGGAAATAGCATTTGGTCCTGGTTGCTGGCTATGGGACTATTTAAGAAGAAGTGGAGCCTCTGGATTCTTGCTTCCTCTTTCTGGGGGAGCAGATAGCTCCTCTGTGGCTGCGATAGTTGGCTGCATGTGCCAGCTTGTCGTAAAAGGTCAGATTTTTCAATGTAACTGTTTCACTGTTTCAAGTTTACCCTTTTGTTCTAATTCCAACTACTGAAGGAGATCATCAGTAGCCCGGTTAACTAGCCACAACTATCAATACACACAACCAATTGCCTAAAGCTGAATTCAGTACCCAAGTGGCTATCCAGGATTGCATAGATGAGCCAAATGAAACCATATTCTTTTAGGCAATCCCAACTATGCACATTAATGAATTAGATCGAGAATGATTAGTTCATGATTATATTTGGAGAGGTTTTTAGCTGATATTAGTTAAGAGTCATGGTTCTAGTTTATGAGGTTGTTAGGAGTGGACTATGAAGAGTTTTGAGGTAGCATCTACTCTGCCACCAAGCATAAAATTATGTGCAAAATGCTTTCAGTCTTGTGAACTCGATACAGCCATCCCTCAATCCTATGATTACTTTTCATTGGTTGGTTATGAATTTTGATTGCAGAAATTGAAAATGGGGATGAACAGGTCAAAGCTGATGCAATAAGAATTGGGAATTATACTGATGGGCAGTTTCCTACTGACAGCAAAGAATTTGCAAAACGAATATTTTATACTGTATTTATGGGGTCTGAGAACAGGTTAGTACATGTGCATAGAATTGCTGCTCATCTTCTTTTTGTTGCTGTTACAGCTGTTTTTCAGACAGGCTCAGTATTATCAAAGCTATTGTAGGAGTTTGCATTATTTATGGCAACCGTTAAATTTTCTTTGATGCTGTCTGGATTACCAGTTGGCAGTGGATGTAAATCACTAATTCTTGGAAACTAATTTTTGGGACTAGTCCAAAGATTTTTCTATTTAGAAATGTGAATGCAAGTAAAGTTCACTGTTGTTTTCTTCTTCCTTTTTTCCCCAAATTTATTTCCTAGCATTTAAATTTCTGTTTAGGACCATACAGTTAATATGGACCTGTAGCAAAACTATAACATTGTTAACTCATAACAAAGGATTCCTCAACACTTGTTCAGCCATATTAATGGGCTTTTATGTTAATGCATGTCGTTGATTGCTATTGCATTTGGTATATACACCAGATTTTTCATGCTTGTTTGCTGTCTAAAAGAGGTTGTCAAGTAGAAAGATGTGGTGAATCTCCGAAGAGGATTGCTGGGTTTGATTTGGGAGGAATTTCAGATATTGACTAGTCCCACTGCCAGAAGCCAACTTTCTGATACTTTATTTTGTTACTTAATAAAATTGTTTCTTAGATTGATTGCAATAACTTGAGCTAGTGTAGTAACTGGATTTATCTTTCATTTCACCTTCAGTTCTAAAGACACAAAAAAGCGAGCAAAGGATCTAGCTGATGAGATTGGTTCATGGCATCTGGATGTTAGCATAGATGGTGTTGTCTCTGCTCTATTAACTTTGTTTCAAACTCTTACTGGAAAGCGACCACGTTATAAGGTAAAATAATGTTTAGATAAACAGCCCCCAGTGGATGGATTGGGAAAAAGAATTGTCTCTGTATTCTCTTTCATGACTGCTGTATAGTAATTACTCAGATTATGCACTGATGATTCAGGATCAATGAAATCTTAGTGTTGGCTTTAATTTTCCTCCTGAAGAGCTATAATTTTAAGAATACCAGATTTTTTTTTATTGATATTAAAAAGTTGCCTGGCTGGGGACTGAGTGAGCGTTAATATACCTTTTTATTTTTTACATTTTGCAGGTGGATGGGGGTTCTAACATTGAGAACTTGGGGCTGCAGAATATTCAAGCTCGAATCAGGATGGTGCTGGCATTTATGTTAGCCTCGCTCTTGCCTTGGGTTCACAACAAACCAGGGTTTTACCTCGTTTTGGGTAGCTCTAATGTGGATGAAGGATTGCGTGGTTACCTAACTAAGGTACTGAATAACTTAGAATCCAGATATTCCATGTTTTTAGTTCTAAAGTGAACTGTTTTTCTTAGTAAACTTGATTACTCACTCCATCACCCCATATCTGTATGGAGTATTATTTAACAATTTGAGTAGAATTTTTTACTTTTTCTTGTTTTGCAAATCAGATATATTTAGTTTTTCCTATTAAGTGAATTGGTTCTGGGAGCTTGATGTTGATACAAACCAATAGTTATAATATTCAATCGAAATGGTCCTCTACTTTTGGGAATTCACTTTTTATGTCTTTTGCAGTATGATTGCAGCTCTGCAGATATAAATCCAATTGGAAGTATTAGTAAGCAGGACCTTCGAGCATTCTTGCGATGGGCTGCTGTCCATCTTGGTTACTCTTCCTTGGCAGAAATTGAAGCTGCTCCACCAACAGCTGAATTGGAGCCTATACGTTCCAACTACAGCCAGGTGAACTTTCATTAACCATATTCATTTGACACGTTATACAGCGATTTTATAGATCTTTAATCACATGCCTGTGTTTGTCTCGAACTGATGCTTCTAATATGTATACTCTTCTATCCAAGTGATAAACAAATTCCAATGTCCATTCTGCATGAAACAGCTTGATGAAGTGGACATGGGAATGACATACGAGGAACTCTCAGTTTATGGGAGGCTGCGCAAGATCTTCCGCTGTGGTCCAGTGTCAATGTTTAAGGTTTGGTTTCGAACTTCTTATAATGTATTAATCGACTCATTGCAATTGAAGTCTCACATCCTCTGGTGCTTTTATCTATGATTTCAGAACCTCTGCTACAGATGGGGGTCGACATCATCTCCATTAGAGGTGGCTGATAAAGTAAAACACTTCTTCAAGTACTACTCCATTAATCGGCACAAAATGACTGTCTTGACACCTTCTTACCATGCTGAGGTATTTCATTGTAAATCTGGAACTTCAAATCATAATTGTAATTTGAAAAACTGATATTCCTGTGTCTTTGTGCAGAGCTATTCACCTGAGGATAACAGGTTCGATCTGCGTCAGTTTCTCTACAATGCAAGATGGCCCTATCAGTTTAGGAAGATCGATGAACTTGTTAAGGAGTTGGATGGTGAAGTTGCTTTTGGAGAAACTAGCGACCAGGATAAATCGAGAGCAAATGGAGTAGGAATGGGAGTTGTAGCAGCAGGCTCAGGCGATCCAAAATCTGGTCTTTAATTTGAAGTAAAGGCCTGCTTACCCGCTCACTAAGTGCAAATAAATATTTTTCACCATAATTGATATTCAATTTATGTCAGGAAAATAAGTGAAAAATATAATCTTTTTCATCTGTTTCCTTTTGTAAAATGTCCTCGCAAACAAGAACGGGTCCATTCACCCCCCTTACGCATGTATAATTCCTTCATTAATCCTGAGGGAGTATTTTGTTGTCTTCTCTAGTTGATAATCTAGTTGATAAAGCAGATATGGATGCTTCGTGTGCCGTCTCCATTTGCTTTTACTGATGTCTCAGTTGCGTTTACTTTTATTTCCAAACTAGCAGTGGAAAAAAAATATTTTCTATAGGCATGGCCGGGAAATTTTTTTCCAAACTACAACGGTCGGTGTAAGATTGAGGTTGAAATTGTTTTTTAAAATTTAAACATTGTTATAGTTTTAAATTTAGTATTTTTTAGATTTTTTAAATTATTTTTAAGTGTTCATATCAAAAATAAAATTTATAATTTTTATTTAAAAAATATATCATTTTGAACAAAACATTTTAAAAAATAACTTACCATTAATTTGTTTAGTGATGATTTTTTTTTTCTAGGACATGTCACGTGCTAGAAACATTTTTTTCACATGCACAATCAAGTGAGCATTCCATCATCCTTTAGATAGTGCTCGTGTTTATGAATTTATCTTTTCTAGATTTGTTTTTTATACTAATGCGTAATGAGTTTCCAGCATCTCTATTTTTTATTTTTTATTTTGTTATTCTCTTCTTTGAATATCATGCCAGCAAAATAAATATTAACTTCGTTGTTTTTTTTACAAAAACAACAATAAAATGATTATATAATAGTAGTAAAATTAATTAAATAAAAAATTGATGAAATAAATGAAGAAATGTATTAAAAAAAAGAAAAGGAATTTATTTTTGGGCTCACCCTTTGCAATTAGATAAATTGTGTTAGTTTGGTAATTAATTTTGTAACTATATTAATTTGAGAAATATTTTTTTTCGACTTGGGAAAAAAACCAAGACTTGGAAAAGTAGAAAGAACCACTTGACAGCGCTATAGATTTCACTCAGGTTTGGGTTTAAATGCCCGCGAATAGGATCAGATCGCCGTGTCTTCAGCTGAAATGCAGGAGGTGGAAAACAGGACAAGCCCTTTCCTCCTCAGAGGCAGGAAAATGCTTTTCCAAAAGAAGGAACAGAACCACGACAGATCTAAAGTCCTGATTATTCAAGACCTCACAAGATCTAGGGTTCTTTCGTCGTGCACAACACCACTCCATCTTGTATCAAGAAAATGAACTCGTAGGAGTTCTCAGCATAATAGATGGTACAAAATTAGTAAAAACAAACTATTCCATGTATTTTTAACCTCAAAAAAAGACAAAAAAAAAATGATGAAAGGGAAATGTTATTTTATCCCTTTAGTTTCTAGGATCAGCAAAATTACAACATCCTCAATTTCATCTGGCTAGCCTACATCCTCATCGCTTGCCCTTGCTTTCCAGCAGGGGTAAAAGGAAGCAGAGAGATTCTCAGAGTTCATCTTGAGAGTCATCCTCGGAATCTTCAGCTGATCCACCACCTGGGGCTCCGCCAGATCTCTGGTACACGGCAGTGATGATTGGGTTGCAAACAGCTTCCACCTCCTTGAGCTTCTCTTCATAGTCCTCCTTCTCAGCATTCTGGTTGTCGTCCAGCCATTCAAGGGCCTCCTTGGTAGCGGTTTCTATTTTCTCCTTCTCATCAGACTCGAGCTTCTCAGCCAGCTTATCTTTGTCGTTAATCTGGTTTTTCATGTTATATACATAGGTCTCCAAACTGTTACGCGCATCAATCCTTTCCTTCACCTTCTTGTCCTCCTCAGCAAACTCCTCTGCCTCGCGAACCATGCGCTCAATTTCCTCCTGGCTCAAACGACCCTTGTCATTAGTGATGGTGATCTTCTCTGATTTACCAGTGCCCTTGTCTTCGGCCTTGACATTCAGGATACCATTGGCATCAACCTCAAATGTGACCTCGATTTGAGGGGTTCCCCTGTTTCATAAAGTCAACGGATCAGTAAATAAAAACACTTAGAAAAATAATGGAGCTTGCGCTGGAAACAAAAAGGTACACGTGGCAGACCTTGGAGCTGGAGGAATGCCTGTCAAATCAAATTTACCAAGCAGCCTGCAATCCTTTGTGAGACTCCTTTCACCTTCAAAGACCTGTTAATCAAGCCAGAATCAACCCGATTAATATACAACGAATTTTAGTATCTAATAATAATAGAAAAGTACATGCAACATTAGTTTTACCTGAATGGAGACAATAGTCTGTTGATCCTGGTAAGTGGTGAAAACTTGAGATTTCTTGGTTGGAATAACAGTGTTCCTTGGAATCAACTTTGTCATCACTCCACCAACAGTTTCAATACCCAGGGTGAGGGGAGCCACGTCCAATAGAAGAATATCTGCATCCAATATGCCATTGCGGCCATTGTCAATCACAGCTCAACTAAAATGGTTGTTTAATATCACAGGGAACCACATTCAAATGAAATGGCAATACCTTTGGTTTCATCACCGCCCTCTCCACTCAAGATACCTCCTTGTACAGCAGCACCAAAAGCAACAGCCTCATCAGGGTTCACACCCTTGTTAGGCTCCTTTCCATCGAAGTAATCCTTAAGAAGTTGTTGAACCTTTGGAATTCTGGTACTTCCACCAACAAGAACAATCTCATCAATCTGATTCTTCTCCATACCAGCATCTTCCATAGCCTTCTTCACAGGTCCCATGGTCTTTCTGAACAAATCATTGTTCAACTCTTCAAAACGGGCTCTGGTCAGTGGCTCAGAGAAATCCACGCCATCATGGAGCGATTCAATCTCCACACGGACCTGGTGCTGGCTACTGAGAGCTCTCTTGGCACGCTCACATTCCCTCCTGAGTTTTCCAAGAGCCCTGTTGTCCTTGCTGATATCCTTTCCGTGCTTTTTCTTGATCAACTTGATGAAGTACTCCATAATTCTCTGGTCAAAATCCTCACCTGGAATAAAATAGACCACATGAGCTTAGCACCAACAATTCAAATATCATTAGAAAAACAAAAAACAAAGAACAATAACGGATGCAAAAGGAAAACTAAAAGCAGAGTTAATTCTCATTCTCACCTCCCAAATGTGTGTCACCATTGGTGGAAAGGACCTCAAAGACACCATTGTCAATTGTCAAGATACTGACATCAAAAGTACCACCACCAAGATCAAATACAAGAATGTTCTTTTCACCGCCCTTCTTATCCAAACCATAGGCAATAGCAGCGGCAGTTGGCTCATTAATAATTCTAGCCACATTGAGCCCAGCTATGACACCAGCATCCTTGGTAGCTTGCCTTTGGGCATCATTGAAGTACGCTGCAAGATGAATAAGACCACTAGATCAGTAACAGTTATCTACTGATGATACCATTGAAAATAACTCACTCGACAAAAAAAAAAAAAAAAACTAACCAGGAACCGTGACAACAGCATCCTTAATTTTCTTTCCAAGGAATGCCTCAGCAGTTTCCTTCATCTTGGTCAAAATCATAGCACTAATCTCTTCAGGACTGAAGACCTTAGTCTCCCCATCCTTGATCTTAACTTGAATATAAGGCTTTCCATCCTTACTCACAATCTTGTAGGGCACAAGTTTCATATCCTTTTGCACCTCTTTATCCTCAAACCTGCCAAACAGCAAACCTTAGTGACCAAATCATCCCCAAAAACTTAAGAGCAACAAAAGAGGAAAATCATTTATTACTTTCTTCCAATAAGTCTCTTGACATCAAAGATGGTCCTCTCGGCATTGACAGCCGCCTGATTCTTGGCAGCTTCACCGATCAACCTCTCACTGTCAGTAAAAGCCACCCAGGATGGGGTAATACGGTTTCCCTGGTCATTTGCTATGATTTCCACATGACCGTTCTTGTAAACACCAACACATGAATATGTCGTTCCAAGGTCTATTCCAATTACTGTTCCTAGCTTTGTTGCCTCCTCTTTGGCAATAGAAATCGCGAACAAACACCCTATAGCAGTAAATAAAAACATTTAATAATATATCCAAATCAGTGTTCCGATTCTAATTTACTATTATTTAATAAATAAAAAAAAAATTGTCACTTATGATTATCACACCATAAACGATACCGTCCAGCAGCTTGAATAGCTAATCATTCCCTAATTAACGATAACAGCATTATAAATCAACAAAAATGTAAACAGATCTGCACGGAATCGTTAAGAGCTAAAAAATCATCGATCCAGATCTGCAGCATTCTCTCTATCAGATCAAAGCAAACAAAAAAAAAGGAAGTGCAAAAAAGCGATTCAGATCTATCATGTATAAGAGATCGAAAACACACCGAATAAGAGAATCGCTGATACCACAGCACCACGTGTTCTCCACGTGCCCGCCATCTCCTCCTCTCTGTCAGCCTATCTGTGTCTCTCTGAATCTACAACGATGGAGTTTCTGGGTGTTTCGAGAGTGAATAATATTCTACAGAGCGTGTGATGATGATTTCTGTTTGTTCCAGTGTTTTCTTTTATGTAACGCGCGTTAGTGAGCTTTATAGTAGTCACGACTAACGAGGCTCCATGGCGTAGATTGTGGGACTGGAACGAGAACATGTCATTACAACTTACGTGGACCAATAGACGTTTGAGTGTGATGCGATCGGCCAATTAAATTCGAGCTCTTGCTGGGGTGATCGTGGCCGTTTCTTACTGGCAATTATTACGTGTCTCAGTCCAGCCTTCCACGTTTACTGGCGTTGTTTTTGAAAGGTCCAATATATTTGTAAAATTTCAAGTTGACCCCAGTGGAAAATTTTATTTTATTATTTATGACGGTGGCGTGCATGTTAGTACCGCATGCAAGTATAAATTCTTTTTCGTTTTGGTCCTTGAAATGGGAACAAATTACGCAGCGGGTATTCCGAGTTTCAATTTATTATAATTAATTAAGTGCAGAGAATTTGTTTTTATAAAAATACCAGCTTCTATTTTCATCCAATACCGACATTTTACTTGGCGGATCCCTTGAGTATGAAATTGTACATTCATTTGTTATGTATTCCTCGATCCTTAATGGTGTTGGCATGTCATCATCTAACATTGTTTTTTTTAATAATTATGAAATTAAATATTGTTAAAAAAAACTCGCACACTGTAATATATGAGTTATTAGGCTTTTTCAATCCAAAATTGATGCTTTATTGCTTCTCGGTTATGGTTTTTACATGGTCCCTCTGGTTTTGTAAATCGATCATATTGGCCCTTCAAACTCAAATGGTGGTTATACAAGACTTTATACTTTTAATTATTAGTCATATGAGAACAATATGAAACCACTACATAGCTCGAACAAGAACAAGAGGCATCAAGTAGCTTTTTAGCACTCTAAAATCAATTTGTCACCGAGAAAAAAATAACTGAAAATGGAACAATTTGTGTTAGGATAATCAACCTAATCAATATTAGAGCAAGTAATAAAAGTAGCGGAGCAAGAAAAGCATTTGATAGTATGATATTGAAGAGCTCCGGCAAGAGACCAATATAAAATATGATCAAAAAACAAAGGACCATCAATAGACATATTCTAATAGACAATCATAGGATTAAAAACAGGCTTGCTATCAAGAAATTGAGATTGAGTGGGAATATCACGTGAATATTTGAGATGTTTAAGAAAAAACCCATCAGCAATAGGCTAGACCTCAAGACCTGAAAAATAGTTTAGAAAACCCCAAGTCTTTGGTAGCAAACTTATAAATAGAGCTTACAAGTAAAGCTATAAAAAATACGAGTCATTCCCAACAATAATGATATCATCAATATAAATAAATAAATACAAAATACTTATGAAAAATCAATAAAGGTATGTCAACATAGATGTAAGTAAACTTAAGCTGAAGAAGAAAAGGACATTAAAATCAAGCATATGAAGCTTATTTGAGACCATATAAAGCTTTCTTTAGTTGACAAACATGACTAGGAAAACGAGGATCAATATAGGTAAAAGATTGCTTTATATTAATATTTTTACTAAAATTATCATTGAAAAAAATATTTTTCATATAAAGATGGTGAAGGAGCCACTAATTGGTCATAACAAGAAATATATATAACGTAACTAATTATAGCCTAGATAATGTAGTTGAAAGTGTCGGTGTAACCAAGACTAGAGACCTGAGTGTAACCTTAATAATAACAAAAGCCTTGAATCTTTGAATAGAGCCATCAAAAAGATATTTGGTTTGAAACACCCATTTAAAGCTCATAATATTTTCAAAAGCTCAAAATTCTCTATCCATGATGGCACATCATAAGATCTTTAGTAGTAAATTTAAAGTTTTTAGGTTTATCAAACAAAAATAATGTTGAAAAAAAATGCTAGAGGAGCTATAAACAACAAGATTCGCAGGGTTGTGAGTTTTGAAAATAAATCTTAACATGTATAAACATGAAATGAGAACCGATTAAATAGAATACAATAGGAACAAAAATGATAATATGTGCCTCAAAAGAATTAGCAATGCTAAATAAAAATAGACCAAAGGCTAAATTAAATAGGCAAAGAGGGACCTGCAATGGAACCAATATCATGCAAGGACTCATAATTTAAATTACTGTAACTAACACACAAAACTGAGGTAAAATTAATAAATAGAGAAAACAGGGTGCAAGAGATATAGAAAAGTGTTAAACACGGGGAGATTATGTTCTAAGGGTGTGTTTGATATTGCTTTTATTATTGTGGTTGAGATTTGAAAAAAACAGTTTAAAGAAAAACATTTTTATTGCGATTCAAAATAAGTTGTGAAGTGTTTAATTAAAACTGAGGTTGAGGTTAAAAATTATTTATATTTTAATTAATTTTTAAATTATTTTAATATTAACAATATATATATTTATATTAATAAACATATATTATGTAAATATTATTTATATTTTAATTAATTTTTAAATTATTTTAATATTTAAAATATATTTTTTATAAGAAAAAATTTAACAGAAAATATAATAAATATAGATAATAGATAAATATATAAAAATTATATTATGATCTCCTTCTAATATATTTATTTTATATTTTAATTAATTTTTAGATTATTTTAATATTAAAAATATATTTTTTATAAAAATAAATAACAGCAAATATAATAAATATAAAATAAACATAAATATTTATTAATCCCCCCGCCCCTTCCCCTCCACTCCTCTCCTCTCCCCTCTCGCCCTCCCTTATAATAAATATAATTACAATATACAATAAATATAAATCGCCCCCCACCCATGAAAAGCAACTCTCAGCTACTTTTCATGAAACAAAGTTTTGTTTTTTTTTTATATGAGAACTGCTAATAAATTTCAGTTTTTTTGTTTAATCAAATACCAAATCAATTGTTTTTTTCTCATTTTCAGTCGAAACTCACTTCCAAATGGGTACTAAGAAACTAAAATAGTAGAGAGAAGTAAGGGACCGAGCCTAAAAGATAGTGATGGTATGAAAATGAAGTTTATCATATTGAGCATTTCATATGATATAAAGCATAGAGGTTAGATGATCCAAACAATGAAAGTCTTTGTACGAATGAGAAAACACGACCTAGAAATGCATGAGGAATGATACGAGAAGAGAATTTATAAGGTAGAAAATCAAGCAAACAAGGAAACACAACAACTAAAACGATGAAAAATAGCATAATTGAGAGATGAACTATATATGATCTCAAAATTAGATATACATCTATTTATATAACAATGTTTTCGTTGAGCATGAAAAATCTGGGCAAGTTTAACGAGACATGAAAGACGGTGATAAATGCCAGGTGAATGAAAATGATTTGGAAAGCATGAGCTAGTGAATTCACCCTCGCCATCACAGAGTATCCCGCGGGCTCGGGCCTCCGTGACTGAGCCCAAAGTGTCCGGGTTCAACATAACTGGGCTTGCTTCACTCCTTTCATAAGGCAAATGGCAGGGCCCAATATTTTCGAGCCAGATTAGATTGTGGAGGCGATGTTCCTTAATTTGATTAACCAAAGTCATAATGTCCCTCCTCCTCTTTTTATCCGGTGAAGTAATCTGGGAGGTCACCTTTCCAATGAGAACACTACATGCTAAAAAACTTAATTTTTTCTAGTAATAAATAATTTAAGTTTGTTTGTTTTTGCTTTTTTTTTTTTTTTGGGTTTCAAACTAACACTTTTTATTGTTTTCATTTTATTTGGATATATTGATGTTATTTTAAATAAAAAATATTATAAAAAACAACTAATATCACACTAATAAAAACACTCTCAAAGCCTATATCCCAACTGAGTCATTTTGCTTTGTCCTTATGAAACAAAATGCTCTTTTAATTACAAGAAAGTATGAGAAAATGCAGGCTAGATGATGATTTTCTATCTTCTAGCCTACCAAAAAAATATTTTCTATCAATTTTAGATACCCATACAGCTCACAGATTCAATATTTAAAGGTTGAAGTATCAATTATTAACTGGCAATCATAAATTCCAGCTAGTTATAATACGCAGCCAGCAGATTACCCATCTCTGTTGATGTTGCCAGCCTTAGCTGTCATGCCAATGTGGCTAATCTCAATCCTCTTCCCTCAGCTCTATCAATTTTAGGTACAATATATAATTATATATATGCAACTAAAAAGGAAGAAAACCTCAGCACAATGGCTTGCAGACAAAGAAAGCCTATAAGATTCTAATATGTAGAGTCTTCTTCAGAAGATTTATTGGTCAAAAAAAGGAAAAATAATAATTAAAAAAAAAGATTGCTTATACATTCTAACTATTAACCCCAAGATAGACTAGGGCATTTTTCCCATGAGGTTTAGAATTCGGTCTTGGGGATTTGGAAAACCATAGCTTAATTTAGACAAGGAACCATCAAATTAATGTTGTCTATAAAGGTAAAGAGGGAGACAAATGGTGTAATAAGCTATCATTGAATCTTTGTGAGAGAAGAGGGCTAATTATAGTTTATAAAGAAAGATGCAGAAGGTTGGGTGGTCAACTTAAAGGAGGTGCTGTGACTTTTTATGATGATATGACTTGCGCCATCGCTATTATCATGATCATTTGAATGCCAGCAAAATAAGAGGGCTAGACGTGTTTTCATATTCTTTATCTAGGAATTAGGGGTCCCCTCCATGGGAAGTGACAAGCTCTGTCCATTACCAGGCGATGATGACACTGTAAGGAGCTGTAGAAGCAACTTTACTACTATATTGATACAGTGAGCAAGCACCATGAACAGCACACGTCGAGCAATTCTTTGGACTTCGGTATTAAATTTGACTTTCTTAGGAAAAGAGGTATAGGAGATTGAATTAAAGAAGGGCCGTGAAGAGACATGATGAGATGAAACAACCCTGATTCGATAAGCTTTGTCATTAGTTTATAAAATGGACTAGCAAGCCTGGCTCACTTCGAATGACTCGGTTGAATTCTTAAAGTTATAAGCTAGCAGTATATTAATCCCAGCAATAAAATTAAAGGATTTTGATCAATAGAGATGTGGACTTTGCTGTAAAAGGGCACGAAGATGAAAAAAGCATTATATAGTTTGTACTCTGGCAATGATTCATGTATACATTTAACGAAGTTCATGCATTAACCACATAATTATTGTGTTTAGTTTATTGCTTGTGTATTAAAAGGATACATATGTTAGAGAATAATATAAATCATATTATAGGCTCACTTACAAGCTTAAATTTTTAGGTGAGATAGTCCCTTAACATGGTATCAGAGTCTTGTTGATCCAGTGGCCACGAGTTCAAATCTCACTACCCCCATTCTATTTGATAAAAATAAAACATAAGGTAATGTGAGCCTATGCAAGTTTCAAGCCCAAATGAATTTCACTTGAGATGGCGTGTTAGAGAATAATATAAATTATATTATGGGGCTTCACTTACAAGTTTAAGTTTTTAGGTGAGATGGTTCCTTAACATGGTATCAGAGCCTTGTTGACCTAACGATCACGAGTTCGAATCTTACCACTCCCATTCTATTTGATAAAAATCAAGCACAAGGTAATGGGTCTGTGCAAGTTTAAAGCTCAAAGGGCTTTCACTTGAGGAGATTGTTAGAGAATAATATAAATCATATTATGGGACCTCACTTACAACCTTAAACTTTTAGGTAAGATGATTCCTTAACATGGTATCAGAGTTTTGTTGACCCAATGGTTACGAGTTCAAATCTCACATTCCCATTCTATTTGATAAAAATCAAGTACAAGATAATGTGGACTTGTGCAAGCCCAAAGAGTTTTTACTTGAAGGGAGTGTCAGAGAATAATATAAATCATATTATATGACCCCACTTATAAATTTAAATTTTTAGATGAGAATGTTTCTTAACAACATAAACTAGAGATTATTATTACAAGAGTTGTGCATGTACCAAGAGTTATATAAATATTTCAATTGAGAATGTAGAAACAAGTTATTTTTCTACTTCTCTCTTTCAAAATATCATTAACATGGCCCCCCTGCCAATGGCTCATGTTATTGATAAAGACAGCACTTAGCTACACAGCACTGAAATAAAGCCAAAATGGGCTCAGGAAATGTGGAGAACCACTGGATTGGAAAGGATGCATGTTTGAGACTAGAGAAAACGAAGGCAATTACTGAAGAGAAAACCTAGCATCCAGTTAAGCTGAATTGATGTATAGAGCGTACGTGAGCCATGCAAATGCAAATTAAGTTGTTTTTTACCTACCTAATCAATTTGGCTTTTGGAGAACAGGAGGCCAACCCTTCGAACCTGACTCTTAGGTCACAAATTAGTGCATTTGACTTGGTTGTGTTTTTGCTAATGGGTGCTGCATTTTTAATCATAACGTTCTACAAAGCACCATGAAGTGTTTACAAGGTCGTGTCCCTATAAATCTGACACGTCCTTTGTCGTCCTCTCAGAACCTGCAGCAACAATATCACCAGATCATTTACAATGGGTATTCGGACCAAAACTTTTCTTCTCATTCTCCTCCTCCTCTTCATTGATTTATCTGTAGGTGAGCATGCAGTTATATAAAAACATCTTACTATTTCGTATTGATTAATTAAAGTAACATGTTTTCCATTCTTTCCCTCTTGCAGCCAGATTTTTAGGCATCCAGGAAGGCCAGAATCCACCAGGTGAGGTAAGAAGACTTTATTAATGAGCAGTTCTTGCCAATGCAACTATATGCGTACATGTCATGCCTTAATTTTTTGTTATTTTCACCAATAAATCATACTTTATAACATGATTTAATACTGCTTGAATTTCATCTGAGATGACCAATCAATCCATCGATGCTTTTCCGGTTCAATTTCAGATTGCCAGAAAGTCTAGACGGATTTGGATTCCTGTCCTGACTACAAGGGATATATCATATATATCACGGCTACATAATTAGCATCATCATTGATTAATCACACTCCTCTGTTATAACATGTTTTATGTTGCAGCTCAATATTTATGAAGTGGAGATGAGAAAGCTCACAGAGATGGAGGCTATGGTGGATTACCAAAAAGATCCAGAACCTAATCCTAAACATGAACCACCAAAGAAACCTGGCCGTAATGGCCCCTGAATGTTTGACCACGACTACAAAACTTCAATGCCTAATTAAAAGGCCTATTGAAATAAAATATATGTATTTATGTGGATTGTTAAGTAAGGAGAGCCTCAAATTATGGGATGTATTCTAGAAAATGAATAATGAGAAATTACTCTTTGTAGCTCTATTGGTTGTGATAGAGAATCTGCAACTCCCACCATATCTTCTGATCTAAAGATTCATCCAATCTTAGATGCCATGCAAATTTATCACCTTCTGATAAGCATGGTTGTATGTCCCTTCTCTTTTCTTTATACAATCATAAGAGATACCTTTTGAGTAATATAACTAATTTCCTCGAAGTGATTTGCAAAGTAAGCAAGCTAATTTAAATTCAACTACTGTGTACAAGCTTCAAATATTTAAATAAAGAAATGCAGCTTTAGTTCCAAAGTTTCTTTTCATAATTAACAAAAAAACAGCAGAATGGACAAGTTTTGTTTTGTTTTTTCTTGAAGGGCCCCAACTAAGTCAATTTTTCTTTGACCTTGGGAAACAAGATGCGCTTTTACAATGATATTTTAAATTGAATTCCTTGGGAAACAATATTTTTTGGCCATGCCAGAGAATGTGTCAGGAAATAGAAAAATGATGCAGTACTGTATAATTTACAGATACCCTACAGCTAACAGATCTAATAATGGAACCCTAAAATGCCAGCACTCCCGTGTTTTGGTAATACTAATAGCTAAACTCCAGCCAAAAGATCGCTATCTCTAATAATGAGTCCATTCTTGGTTCTCAAGCCAATTTGGCTAATCTGATTTCTATTTCTTCAACAGCATCATCGGGTAAAATAAAACTAACCGCCACTCAAATGGCTTACAGCAAAGTAAATCAACATCAAGGTCCTGAAAAAGTTCGCAAAAAAATGAAATAACAAATCCGGGTATGAATTCAGTTTTGATCTCTCCTTGCAAGGTTACGAGGTCTCGGATTGGAAAACCATAGCCTAATTTTCTAATGTCGAGGGACTTCAGATAAGGGATTAAGTACTATTTAATATTTTTGGATGCAACAGAGAGAAAAGGAGACAGTTGGCGTGTTAGGCTGTCATTGAATCTTTCTAAAAGAGAAGGATTAAAGTTTATAAAGGAAGACATGGAAAGGTTGGGTGGTCAACTTGAAGATGGTGCCGTGACTTACGTTATTGGTATGGCTTCCACCATCCAATTATCATGATATATATTGAGTGCCAACAAGAAGAGGTAGATGTGTTTTCATATTCCTTGTCTTGGCCCCCCATGAGAAGTGATAAGCTTCTTCCATTACCATAAAATATGCAACTAAAAGGAATCAGTAACACGATTTAACAGTATGCAAGCAACATGAACAGCACAAATCATGATCAATTCTTTGTTATTTGATTTTTGGCATCCTGCATAGGACATCGCAGTCCCTAGAACTGTTGTCTATTTTCATGAGAAATCGTTTCATCTAACCTAACCTTCTCCAAAAACTGACTCCAATTATGATGCTATTTGTACCAATACTGTGTTTTAAGATGTAATGCATCATTCACCAGAGAGTTGAATCATGTATGTGGAATCAATTAGGTCATGGCCTGCAACCAATGGTCCATGCTGTTGATTATGACACCACTTTAGTAAGAGTGAAACAACGCCAAAAATGGTTCAATGTTTGTGGAGTATTAATAGGGATCGAAAGCAGAAACTGCACAAGCTTGAGCCATGTAATGCAAGTTAGTTGATGGCTACTTCAGTCCATGCGGTTGACTTTAGCTATAGGATATACTGCATTTTCATAGTAACATTATCTTGGAAAAACTGTTCTTAAACATGGTTAATGAGCGTATTATGAGACCAAATTAAATGTGCCGTCCATTCACATTTGTTAGGAAATGTTCTTCGTCAGAAGTGCCTTAACATGCCGAAATAACCCTTCTCATTCTCCTTCTATTCTCCATTGTTTTCTCTGCAGGTAACCAAGTTCTCCATGTTTATGTCAGTCTTGTTCTCTATCTGATAAATATTCATTAAAGAAGCGTTATTTCCATCCCTTTTTCTCTTGCAGACAGAGTTTTAGGTGTGCGGGATGGCAAGACCCGTGCAAATTCACTGCATGAAGTAACAAAACTGTATGAGTAATTGTTGATATATAGAAAGTCTGCTGCTATATATAATAAATACTATGATTGCTCAATATTTTAGGCCATAGCTGCAATGGAGATGAGGAAGCTAATAGAGACCGCAGAGGTACAACTATTATTGCCGCAGTGAGCCTAAACACCAGCAACGAAGATTTCGGGGTGGTGGTGACATCTCTCGATCGCTACTGAACTTGCTACTTGCTCAAAACTTCAATGTCCTAAAGGGCTTGCTTCATGTTGAATCAACTCAATAGGAGAGAGCATAAATTACGAGCTTGTACTTTAGAACGGAAATGAATAATGGCGAAACTGGCAGGGTAGACTTAGCCAAAGCTGCTTCGGATGATGCTACGTACATCTGGCAGTCATGAAACCATTAAAAAAACCTCTGTAGAGAATGAGGGTATTATGATAAACTATGTATTTGCCTGTAAATTTTGTGGCAAAAGGTCTTTATGAGCATAAATATACTTATAGAATAACAGCCCATGCTTTCTGATCGCGGTATGATGGCATGTTCTTAAAAAATTCATGTTTTTTGCCCACGGCATCTTATGCAATAAGAGAGCTTCACTGCCCAAAGGGATTTGTAAACATACATCATCATTATTGTTTGACAATGATATGTAAATCTAGATTAAAAAAGGATGAGAAACGTGAAATATTAATGCTAGCCAAACTAAACTGGTAACAATAATTAATGAAGTCATGAACCTATTCTAGCGGGTGAAATTGAAGTTCACATTAGAGACGGATACGAAATAACCAGAAGACGATGCTCCCTGTAGTTAACTGTGCAGAAAATTGAAGGCATCTAGAGGATTATCAAAAACTCCCAGCATGATATATCATGCCCACAAAATCTAACGATATATTTCATTGCAGAAACTAGCTTCAATTATCATACTATATAAAGCATAAAGTCACCATCGACCTCGTCCATGGAATCTATATACCGAATGAGAAGAACAAAAATAAAAATATTGAATCACTGGCTCAAATTCATATATTGATCTGGAACGAACCAAAATCTTAACCTTCCACGGCAGGGTTCGAATCCAAATAATTATGGAGACACCAGAGAAAGTAAGTTACGGTACTCTCACTGTGGATTATCTCTGTGATGGAGCATGAGGCTTAGGGTAAGCTCATTGTGCGATTTATGAGCCAATGATGACCGTTAGAAGAAGGATTTATCCAGCCTAACAGTTGGCAGTTAGAAAAGTGAAAAACGATGAAGGGAAAAAATTCAGACATTTTATCCCACATCCGTACCATACAAATTAAACACAGAACATTACAGAGCTTAGAATCATGAAAATGTCCGACTGTCTACAATCTGATGTAGGTTGTGACATGTCCTACTCTTTAAGAAAAGAAAAGAAATAGGCACCACCTTCCTGTCATTTCCATCTTGGTACCTTGTCCTTAATCATCTCTCTTAATTGATCCTCTAATCACCTAATTCCCTCCTCCTCAACCTCCCTCCCTCTCGTTTTCCATTTCTTCTCCATAACTCTCACTCTTCTTCACACTCACACTCACACACACATTCTCTCTGTGCAAATTTCTCACTAGACAACCATGCCAGGTCTTGTCTCTGTTAAAACCCCACCAGATGCACCGTCACTTCACATTTCCGTCCCTGAGATACTACCCGGATCCTCAGGCCGACCCGAACAACCACCACCACCCAGAACCCCGACTCCCAAAAAGCCCCCATCTTCTTCTCCTTCCCGATCCAAACCTTCCCCTGCCCGCTCCACTAAAAAACCTCCACCGGATTCTCCAAACCCGAACCCTCTTCTCTCGGACCCTTCGTTGGATAACCCGGATCTTGGCCCTTTTCTATTAAAGCTCGCCCGTGACACTATTGCATCCGGTGAAGGACACATTAAGGCATTGGACTACGCAATTAGAGCATCAAATTCGTTTGAAAGAGTGGCAATTGAGAAGGGAGAGGAGCCAAGTTTGGACTTAGTTATGAGTCTTCACGTTTTGGGTGCTATTTATTGTAGTTTAGGGAGGTTTGAAGAGGCAGTGCCTGTGCTTGAAAGGGCTATCAAAGTGCCTGATTTCGGTAAAGGAATGGATCATGCACTTGCTGGGTTTAGTGGTTATATGCAATTGGGGGATACTTATTCAATGCTGGGTCAAGTTGATAAGTCTATTGAGTGCTATGAGAAGGGCTTGCAGATTCAGATCGAGAGCTTGGGGGAGATTGATCCACGAGTTGGCGAAACTTGCAGGTTTGTAGGTTTTGGATTTTCAAATGTTTTTCTTGATGCGTTGTTTTTGTTTTCTGATATTTCTTTGTTTTTAAAGAGTTTATTTTGTGTGAAAGTAAATTTGATATATTTACGACTGGGACTTTTGTCTTAATGAGAGATTAAGATTTTCAAATTTGATAATTAAGACTGATTATGCTAATGCTATGTATTTGGAGGGGAAGTGTTGCTTTTTAGGCGTTCTTTGATTTTTTGAGTTTGTTTGCTAATAGGGTAATTAAGATTTGATTATTCCTTAAACTAATAGATTTGGAATTGTTAACATGAGATAAATTGTGATATCGTTTGTTGAAGGGAATTATACTGGAGGCTATTTTTAGGAAGAGATGTGAGATTAAGTTTTGCTGTTGGAGTCTAAAATATCCATTTATTATATCTTCCTATTTGTTTGGCGTGTTGTATATTTGTATGTACTATGCAGTGATATGATCTTCTATTTTATAGAAAATCCGTGGTTTTTTTATTACTTCTTTGCTTGATATGATTTTGTTTTTCAAATTCACCAGCTATTGTTTTTTCAAAGTCTGAATAAATGAGCCTAACATATTTAATACTGAGTTTTTGCTGTTATCTGCATATGATGTAGAGTACAAGTTCGTTCGAATCAGCATGCTTCGTCTTGTTTAACACTATTTTAGTCTATTAATTTGGAGAAGCCAGGTACTTAGCTGAGGCACATGTTCAAGCTATGAACTTTGATAAAGCAGAAGACTTGTGCAAGAAAACACTTGAAATTCATCGTGCACACAGTGAACCAGCATCTATTGAAGAAGCAGCTGACCGCAGGCTGATGGCTCTTATTTGCGAGGCAAAGGGAGACTATGAATCAGCACTTGAGCACCTTGTCCTTGCCAGCATGGCAATGATTGCAAGTGAACAGGACAATGAGGTTGCTGCTATTGATGTCAGCATCGGAAACATTTACATGTCGCTTTGTCGCTTTGATGAGGCTGTTTTCTCTTATCAGAAGGCGCTCACTGTTTTCAAGTCATCAAAGGGTGACAACCACCCTTCGGTTGCATCTGTCTTTGTACGTCTTGCTGACTTATACCATAGGACTGGAAAACTCCGAGAGTCCAAGTCTTACTGTGAAAATGCTCTGAGGATATATGCGAAACCTGTGCCAGGAACCACGACAGAAGAGATTGCTGGGGGATTGACTGAGATTTCGGCCATTTTTGAATCTGTAGATGAGCCTGAGGAGGCATTGAAGCTCTTGCTAAAGGCAATGAAGTTGTTGGAGGATAAACCAGGACAGCAAAGTACTATTGCAGGGATTGAAGCTCGAATGGGAGTGATGTTTTACATGGTTGGGAGATATGAAGAAGCAAGGAACTCATTTGAGAGTGCCGTGACAAAACTTAGAACCAGTGGTGAGAGGAAATCAGCCTTCTTTGGGGTCGTCTTGAACCAGATGGGATTGGCTTGTGTACAGCTGTTTAAAATAGATGAGGCTTGTGAGTTGTTTGAAGAGGCAAGGGCGATACTAGAACAGGAGTGTGGCCCATGCCATCAAGATACCATTGGAGTATATAGCAATCTTGCAGCAACCTATGATGCTATGGGAAGGTAATTTGTCATTCATTTCAAACTATTACCACTCAATATTATCACTTCAGACAACCATCTTATTATGATGACTGGAGTGGTTGAATTATCCATTTTGACGTTGGTTTTGTATTTTGTCGCTGGAGAGGATTTCTGGACAGAGTATAACTGATCGAGTCTATGTGAAGTTTAGCTCATTTGTTTCTGTGAAGCTGTTGCATGTGCTTGAAAAAAAATTATTTGTTGTCTCCGTCTCCACTATACATGCATTTTGATGAGATGAGAAGATTTATGGTGGAGTTTAAGTGCTAAATTATGGTTTACATCTTGAAGTGTATGTTCAAGTTTTACAATTTTATTTGTTATAAAGCTTATAATAGAGACAGCATCCTGGATAAATAAACGTGTGGCTAATTTTGAGGTTTCAATCTTGCTACTTCAAACATTACTTAAAGCTGGAGATTTGTTTATTTCTTTTCATCTGGTGTTGAACTTTATGGCTTCCATTGCCAGGGTTGAAGATGCAATAGAGATCTTGGAGTATGTTCTAAAACTTAGAGAGGAAAAGCTTGGTATTGCAAATCCTGATTTTGAAGACGAGAAAAGTAGGCTAGCTGAGCTCCTAAAAGAAGCAGGCAAGGCTCGTAACAAAAAGGCAAAATCATTGGAAAGTCTCATCGATCCTAATTCAAGGAGGACTAAGAAAGAATCAACGAAGAAGTGGGGATTTAGAATTTGAAAATGTATCGCAAGTATTTATCCACTTTACCACACCTGCACATTCTATAGCTTAGAAGATCCTGTATAGTGTCAAAGTTATAATCTGGTGAGTTTTCTGTTTCTTGCGCTTTGAATCCCAATTTGTTTGTCTATTTGAATTGTTTTATTGATTATCTGTATTGTGACTTAAAAGTTCACTGAATCGAAGAATGCTCATTTGAGCAAATAATTTTTATGAATGCCTGCTGTTTTCTTCTGCTTCTCTCCATCATAATTCTGCATCCCCCACTTATTGTTGTGTTACGAACTCTAGAATTCATGTGTTATACACGACTCCTCAAATGGTTTTGCATGGATTTCTCCTTTCAAGTTGGTGATAAAATTTTGCCCAACCTTCTTGTACTCTGCCAGAGCATGAGCCATCGGAGTGGCAATCAAGAATAGCTGGTAAAAATGAATGTTGCCTTCATTCTAAATGATCGCACTGTTCAACCAATGATTGCTTGTGAATTTCTAATCCTTGTGAGCCACTAGACACGGCGGACTGACGGGAGTTTCTTTCATAAAAGCAGCAACGTAAGTTCTCATCCATCCAAAGACTACCGTGACTTTGCATAGCCAACCCAACCATATTTCTATGGATTGTTTCAACTTACGTCTGAAAAACATATCCTATTATGACTCCATTATCCACGACACTCAATATTTGAGCATCTTGTAATCAAAATACAGTGACCAGATATCTATCAAGAATTCGATAGATTGGAGGAAGCTCCACTTTTGTTAATGGGCTACGTAGTTGGGGCCTGTTCATCAGGCCTATATATATTATTAGGGTTTTGTCAAAATGAAGACATCATCATTGTTTTTTCCTGTTTTTTTCCTTTCTGTGCAAAAAAATAGTGTGGTTTTTTGCTGCCATTACATAACCCCACTGTGCTTAATAAGGCATTCGGTGTCATAATGAATCATCCATCTGTGACCTCGGCAAATTAAAGCTCTTTTTCCAACTTCTATTTCAAGGTCAACAAATGGATAGCCAAGCCTGCAGCAAGTCAACTAACCTCACCCTAGAAAACTTCCATGGATTTGAACATGATAGAGCTGCATTCAATATTGGCCAAATTTATCCAAATGGCGCACCGGGAAGATACTATCATCACCTGTTGTTGACGTCGATATATACCAAGCTTGGATTTTGAAATCTTGAATACGGTGCCATGTTCAGGCCAGGCTCCTCTCTCACGCCCTCACAATCTTGAATACAGTGCCATGTCCAGGCTAGGCTCCTCTCTCAAGCACATGCACTCTCATATTTATTCTTCTCTCTCCCACACACACAAAAAGAAGTCTCTCTTTCTTGCATTTCCAGTAAATTATAACAGTCCCTATGTGTATCAAGTTACTAAATCATCCCCTGTAACTTTCAAAATCATAAATTAATCAATAAATTGCCTTTGACCTTTTAACATAAACCCATCAATAAGTTGCCTTTTCAATTAACATCAAGGTTAAGGCTATGTTTGGTAACGAGTTAATAAGGGTTAAAATTAGCTATGGCAAATTTAAATTTGTTTTCTTTTATTCTTGTAAAGTGAATTAAGGTTTTTTTAAGGTGAAATCTTGACCTCAGATTTGTTTAATTACTTTTTTCCCCGTAAAAATACATGCCAAATAATTCTCTAATTCTCTCTCAAATCACTACTAGTAATTTAATTAATTAACTACTTTGTCATTCACTAATATTCTTTTAAATTATTAAAACATCAAATATTTTTAAAACCTGATAATTATTGTCACGAATAAAAATCATTTTTGGGGGGGTTTGTATAGTAAAATTGCAAAGAATAGTAATATAACACTGCGGTTTTTTCAAAATAAATAAATAAAAAGCTTTGCAAAAATAAATTAACAAATCACATAAATAATCTTGTGAAGAGGTGATTATCCTTGTGGTCAAATAAACTGTCTCATTAAGAGACAAGTACTCTCATAATATAAAACTAAATTGACTTGCTTGGCTACAAGATTTGGCTGAAGATGCTTTGATTGAGACTCGACTTGATTTTTCTAATGCTAAGGCTTGAAATTTTATGCTCACAGGGCTTGCAATTTATGATGACAAGATTGAACTTCATGGTTGAAGGGACTGAACTTTGTGGTTGTAGAGCTTTAAATTTTATGCTCACAGGACTTGCAATTTATGATGACAAGATTGAACTTCATGGTTGAAGGGACTGAACTTTGTGGTTGTAGAGCTTGAAATTTACTGATTACAAGGCTTCAGATTTTCCTAATTATAGAGCTTGAACTTTTAAATGGCAGGGTTAGGCTAAATATCTTTTTTTTATTACAATCATAAAAATATGTTGTTTGAGAGAACTTATATAGATCAACATATTGAAAGCTAAGATTGGTAAAAAGATAGTTTAAATTACTTTGAAAAAGAAGCATTTTTATAGGCATATGTATCTCCACAATATCATATATTTGAATGACAAATTAATTTCTAAATGCAAATTACTTTGATTTATTTATGAAAAATATCATTGGACTATATTTTAAAAGCTTAATATTCGTTTTTATATCATATGTATCTTTGAAGAAATCTGACTTTATAAATGTCAATAACTAGGTATTATATTACTTGATCTATTTAAGTGACCCCAATCCTCAAAGGCTTGCCACGAGTTTGTTTTCCCATATTATTTCATTGAGCATGGTTCATCCATCATATTAGCTAAATTGATCAAGGAAAACTCACATCAACTACTAATTATGATCATGTAAGTTTTCGGTAAGAGTTTGAGGTTGCATGAGTGTTAACCTGAGATAAAACCATATCAGGACATTTGTAATTCCCTAGTGCCAACTTAGAATATATTGTCATGTAATGTGTGCAAACATTGCTCCATAAACAATACATAAAATGATAAATAAATATGATGCAAAATATATAGACAAACATGATATGTTAATATAAAATATACAATTAGAAATACAAACAATAATGTATAATAATCATATATTAATCAATTTTAAAAAAATAATAATGGAAGAAATATTCAAAACATGTGTAAAACAAACAACGGTTATTATTTTTAGACGACAAAACTCTTCTATTCGAGGATATAACTATTTTAAGAATTATATCATTCATGAGTTTATTCTTTAGATGAAAACAAAATTTTGTTTTACATCTTTGTGGTGAAAAACACACTCTTCAAACGACAAAATTCAACTTCTTGAGAATAGATCCTTTCAAGGATTATATAGTTAAAACTTAAGTCTCAACATAATCCCATAAATATGTCCATCTATAAAGGAACATCGTTCATGTATTACAAATAATTCAATACAACTCAATTGATATAAAGAAATATAATCTAACAATAAAATTCATACTCGCATTTTACATTAACCAAAATAAAATAAATAATGACATATAAGAAAACACATTCAGGAAACAAAAAACAACATATACGTTACAAATTGTTATAAAAATAAATAAACCATATACTAAGTTTAAAATCAACCATTACAAATCGCTAGAGTTAGCTAAAACTATACTAAAGTTATTTAAGCAAAGAGAGACGACAATGACACATGATCTGTAAGCATTGAAGAACCGTTTAAATTGCAAGGCTTCGTTTCATACATCAGTAATGCAAGGACACATATGGACTTATGGGTCAACTTCCCTTTCTTTTCTTTCTCTCTATACCAAGTGATGTAAATCGTCACCACTTGAATAGAGAGATCAAAGACGAGGAAAGGTGATTGTTGTTACAATGAGACTAGTTTGCTACTAATCTTTTAAAATTGATTCAATAAAAAATGGATAGGAACCATCTAATAGGTGATCTAGTGATAAAAGGTCTATTTTCTTTGTAATCTTAGGTTCGAACCCTATAGATACTAACATAATAGTCACTAGAAACTCATATGGTCATTAACTCCAGAACTTTGTTAGATTAGTTTAGATGCACGTGAACTGACCCAAACATCTATGTAAATTAAAAAAAAGTTAATGATTATTGTTGTTGTGAATGGTACTTGGGGTTTTGGACAAGATGGGTTTGATTATGTTTGACTAAAATTGCATTGTCATAGACTATTTTGATTAGGATACGCGGACAACTACAACTTGAGGTGACTAGGTCTTTTTTAATTATTTTTTTTATTGTGTCTTGAGTTGGTTAGTATTTGCAAGAATGTCTTCCCTTTCTCACCCTATTAATCTTTGTATTTATATTGTATATGTTTCTCTACAAATAGGAACAATTAAACTAGAAAAGGAAAAAAAACTTTTTATTAGTTCCTTCTTAAACTAGACAAAATATATATATATATATATATATATATATAAATCGATTGAATTTCATTGACAACATATTTTTTATTGAAAGTTTTTATTTTTGAAAATGCAAGGTAAAAAACAGGTTATAAAAATTATTTTTACAATAATTCATTACTATTTTCGAACTCGTCCCATCCTAAAGTTATAAATGGACGAAAAGGAGAGAGAAAAAGGATTAAATATGAGGTTTTTGGAGCCTAAAGGACTAATTTATTAGTTTCTTGAAATACAGGAAGCGAGTTGAAATACATGTGTTAGCTTAAATTGCACGAGCCAATTCCCGCAGTGCATGTATGTAACCACTTCTTGAATTTACCTGCCAAATTTAAGTTTGCAAGACGGATAGTCACCGAACACCTTCCGTAATTTCTCTCCCTTGTTCATGAGACTCTCTTCAATATAAGAAATTCAATTTCTTGATTTTAGTTTATAGCCTCCCATCTCAGAACCATGGTCTCTGCAAACCTTGTTAGAACTGTGGTTGGCATCATAGGTGAGAAGATTTATATAGTTTATTTCTTAATTATATAAAAATGATGTTTTAATTGGTTTCTTTAAGGTTCATTAACAATTTGAGGGATTTTGTGGGTTTCTTGTATGTGCATGAGAGAAAATCGCTTGTAATTTTTTGTCTAATGATGTTTGCTTATCTTGTAGGAAATGTCATCTCACTTCTCTTGTTCTTGTCACCGGTGTAAGTACTGCTGCGTATGGTTCTTGAGCACACAATCTCTCTTGCACTGCATGTGTGGATATTTCATAAACCTTCTGGGATTAATTTGAGATATCCATATCACAATCACTTCATTCATTTGGTGGTTCATGCAGTAAATTATGATTGCTGAATTTGATTATTACTTACATCACTTCATTACTGTGCAAGGCTATATATATATATATATATATATATATATATATATATATACTGTGCAAGGCTTCTCAAATCACATGTGCAAGATGCATTTTCTTTTTTTTCAAGAATAAATTAAAAAGACTTGATTTGTTGAACCTTGTTTAGAAAGCAAAATGTAAGATTTGCACGGTTTGAGTAGTAACCTTTTCTTTTATTGACTTTCTCAGGCCAACTTTCGTACAGATATGGAGAAAGAAATCAGTGGAGCAATTCTCACCAGCCCCATACCTCGCAACCTTAATCAACTGCATGGTTTGGATCTTATATGGACTACCCATTGTGCACCCCAACAGCACGTTGGTTTGGACCATAAATGGGACGGGGGTTGCTATTGAGATTGTCTACCTCCTCCTTTTTCTTCTCTACTCAGACAAGAAAGGGAGGTTTAAGGTGCTCCTTATTGTGCTCGTTGAGGTTATATTCATCGCTCTCGCCGCCACTCTGGTCCTAACCCTAGTCCACACCACCAGAAAGAGAACTGCCATTGTTGGGATTGTGGCCGTGGTTTTTAACACCATGATGTATGCTTCACCTTTATCAGTCATGGTTAGTCTCCTAAATCATGCATGCAAGTTTCAGTTAATTTCTTGAATCTTGATTGCTCCATGTATCTTTTTAATTTCTTTGTGGTTTGATATGCATGGACTGTGACACAGTGCCTGATAGGAAAAACTGTGAGCCTCTGGGGTAGATATAATTTGTAAAATTTGACTGCTATGATTGTTTTGATCATGCAGAAAACCGTGATTACTACAAAAAGTGTGGAGTACATGCCAATTTACATCTCCCTTGCTTCCTTTGCCAACGGTGTTGCCTGGTCTGCTTATGCACTTATCAAATTTGACCCCTTCATCCTGGTAATTACCTCTCCCGATCCTCCTCTCTCTGTGTGCTAGGTCTGGTATTTATATAGTCTTGTGGTTTGTTTTTCAGGTCCCCAATGGAACGGGAACATTATTTGCAGCGACCCAATTGATCCTGTATGCTGTGTACTACAGATCCACACAAAGACAGATAGCAGCGAGGCAGGCCAGGGGTGACGTGGGCTTATCAGAGATGGTTGTCAATGGAAGCTCGACCAAGACAAATTCCTCTCGGAATGGCCTCGGTTCAGAGGGAGGGCTGAAATAGAAGAAACTAGCAAGCTTCTCGCGCTCTGCTAATGCTGGCCACAATACATAATGTAATGAAAAACAAATGCGCCTGCATTTATTAAAATAAATTGAGAAATATTTGAGCTAAAATATTTAGTTGTAAGCGATATTATTTATACGATGAAATGTTCGAGAATAATAGAAATGTTAAAGAATAATAGAAATGATTTCTTGACTTGAAAACTAAACAGCCCAAATTCAAGGTTAAAACTAAAATATTTTAGATTAATCCGGGATAATCAGAATCATTACTTATGTTATATATACATAACTAAAATGCATGGACTCAATCAACCGATTGTTTTTTTTCCCTCTCTTTTATGTCGGGCCTTCAATGGCCTAGACTAGATGAAATTCAGGATTAAACTATAAAGTTATTAGGAAAATAAAGATTAAATTGAAAGGGAAAAAAAGGTCTAGCATGGAGAGCACGTGTCAACGGTGGTATTACATGTGGCTCCTTCCGGCTTAAGAAGTTTGCCTTTTTACGCCATTAAAATCTGTAGAATGGGCTTTCTCTAAAGAGGACTAACACCTTTCGATGACCAATTTTTTTATTCTTTCTTCTCTCTTTTTTCTTCTTGATTTTTGCATCTAGATAGAAAAGTTTTTTTTTTTTTTTTTGTCTCAAGCTCAGTTCCAGTCTTTTTATTTTTAATTAGATGTCAAATAAAAAATTATAATATTTTTAAAAAATGGAGAATTAATTCAATATCAGGATCTGACACCATGAGAACTCGATGCTAAAGATAATTGAAGGTCTACAAGCGTCGATGGGCTCCTGCAAGTCTGTATCACGTGCCAATGGGAACCAAGTTATTGTCATCCAGCAGTCGTTTTGTAACTTCTTCCCCCCCTGACTCATCATTCTCCCTTTATGACCATGTTCTGATCTTTGTCTCGAATCAACAAATGATGCCTATCAGGGGGGTGTAGATTTCGAAGATTTTAAGCTCCCGGCATTCAGAAATCTGAAACGTAGATAACAGGTTGGAAATTGGAATGCACTCTAATGCTCCTGTATATCAGCAAACCATGAATGGTTCCAGCAGCCTTTCACTGAGCAACCTGTTGGCTTGGAAATGTTTCGGCCTTCCATCAAACTCTTCGAAAGAAACAAACTATGCTTCAAACATGTGAGAACCCTCGGCATAGAAAGGGTGTGTGCAATCAAACATAAAGTCATTCAAGTCACCCTGGCAGTATAAAAATCTACATTTCTATAATTCAAAGGAAAATTTCTTACAGTCCAGTCAAGTTCTCTGAGCCAAAAATATACAGCTTCGTTTGCACAAGTAATCTAATAATTGTGCTAAAAACTTTCCATATTTACAAAGACAGCCTAATCATAACTCCCCGGTGCTCTCACAGGAGCTCCCAAGATTGGCATTTGCATCATGAACTGATAGCCTGATTATATTACTGCTTGATGATCTCGAAACATCCATGCACTCCAGCAAGTCAGCATCACAAGCTATCAAAACACACTCATGATCATCATCCAGATACTTGATGTCAAAAGTACCCACCTCTAACTTCAGCCTCTTGGCCACTTCCTCTTTCAACTCCACAATCCCAGAACTCAAAGAAATTCTAAACCTTATCACGTCTTCCTTGTATGTTGCCTTTATGGTTACACTCTTCATTTCTTGCATAGGTGTTGCATGCGGAATTGCATGCAAAGGGGCAGCTACCATTTGTGTGGGAAGCATATTGGAACACGGAGGATCTGTCCAACTAGATTCTGGGACTCCCTCATCCACAATAGCATCTGCCACAGCAGGACAAAGGTTTCTCAAATCTTTAGAACTCCCTGCATCCTCTATTAGCATTCCACAAAATGGTTGTTGGGCTTCTGTTGCCACGAGAGAATCAAGTATTGAGAATGCAGCTGACATATTTAGTTCATTGGTTTCAGTTGATACCCTAGCTTTAATACATCGCTCATGGAAAGGAGAAGCAGATGGGTCCTTTACAGGTGCACTTTCATTTTCTAGGTTACCTTGGCATGAGCCATGAGAAGTAGGAGTCCCTGCACTCCCATCCCTTGAGCCACTCCTGATTTTGGATCTGTTTGAGCCTCGACCTAACTCCGGTGAAAACCTGTTTTGCACAGAGAGTTTCTCTTGACTCAATATACTGCATCCTATCAATTGATCTTCAAAACCAGCCTGCCCGTCACTTCCTGGTGTTCTACAGGCAGGTGATCCATTCCTGTCACCATGATATTCAGGAGGTTTAGAGTCTGGTGAGTTCTGTTGATTGCTCCCATTCAAATTGGAAGGCCAAGAAATGGTACCAACAGCAACATGAAGTGGACTTGTAGTAAGAGGAGTTAAATCAAATGCTCCTTCAGTGCCTTGGACTGATTCAATTACCCGCTTTAGCTTAGACAGGGAACGATTAACCTTGTTAATCTTGCGAGATGGCCAGCGGGAGATGCCATGCTGCCTGCAAATGCGCTTCATTGTAGTAGGGCAAACTGTAAGGAGTGACACAAGAAATTGTATAAGAAAAAGCCATTTATAACATCCTATATCACAACATTAACCAGCAATTTTTTTTTTGGGAAGAAATCAACATATTTGCAATGACAAGAGGAAATTGCAAGCAGCAATTTTTTAAGTGTGTAACTATACCACCGAGTCTCTTTGCAGCATCTTTCAGACTTCCAGCAAAATATTGTTGGAGAACCTCTAGACTAATTGTTTTCTCTGCCTTTCCGCGTTTCCTCTCTGATGGTTTTTTTGTCTCTTTCTTTTCTGGATGGGATGCAGGAGCTTGTCTTTTGTCTGCTTGAACAGCACTGCCTCCATAGTTTATGTCATCCAAGTCAAACATTAACTTGTCCTTTTCTGAATCAATCTCCCCAATTTGTACTTCATTTTGCAACGCATTATCATCAGGAAAATATTTTATAGGTTGGGGCATCTGAATGCATTCAAGTCTCAAATCAAGTGTCCCATTAGTAGTGGCTTGAATCATCTCTACAAATCCTTCCTCTTCAAGGTCCATCCCAGAAGCAACTTTAAGAGACTGGAAATCCTGCTTCATTGTTGACAATATGGAGCCTAGCAAAGTCTTCTGTTCGTGACTGTCTGTGATACTAGGGGGCAGAAAAAATTCCAGAATATAATCATCATCTCCAGTATAACTGCTCCGCAAGAAGATTGCAAAACAGCTGGTTAATCCAAACATGCGTGCATAATGTACTAGAGGATACTCATTCTTGCAGAACTGGGTAATATCTGGGCAGAAGCATGAATTGTGGGACAAAAAGGCCCTCCCAGCAACACCCTGACCCTTTTGTAAGTGATGCTCAAGACAGGCCTCCCGAAAACCCCATATGTGAGCATCCACCACGTAGAATGCCACATCAGTAGTGGACATACAGACTCGGCCATTGCAGTTGCCATCAAAGCTGGTACAGCTCTTCTTCAGACCACCACCATATGTCAGAACATTACGATGCATGCATGGAACCCAAGTCTGAGCCAGGGGCAATTTATGAGTTTCACACACCATTGTCAATATCTCCAAGATTTCAGACAGTGCATTTTGGCGACCTTCATTACAAATCTGGTTTAAAAGCCATCAAGTATAAATCTCTGAGAACAGAGGGGGAAGAAATGAAAGAAGGGCACAAGTTTTATCTGGTTTCTCTCCCAATAATACCAGATTTTACATAAAATATATTGTGGCAGCTCACCTGTATGCATGGAGGATCCAATATCTCTGAACTTTTTAAATCTACTGCCTGCAGGATAACTGAAACTATGTGACTGGGGAATCTCAAAATTTAATATTTGCCAATCATATATCAAAGTTTTCCAAAGGAAATCCAACTAAAAATTAAAGGATAGCACAAAGATCAATTAGGAAAGGATATAACATGTAAATAATGTGCAAAATGAGGGGAAATGAACCCAACCTCAAGTGCCTTGCACACTTTATCAACCTCAGGTGCATAGTTGATCTTCTGTGAATTCATAATGAGCTCAAGAACACCAACACAAGACTGTCCAGAAGGTTCAAAGACCGGCAAAGCCAATGTTCCTCGAACGTTGTGGCGCAGAGCATGATCAAGCCGTGAATACTCCTTGCTGGAATAATACTGAACATTTGGAGTCCACTCTGGAGATTTTTGTCTGAAAACACGGCCAGGAAGCCCAAGTTCTCTGTCACTCTTGTTGTCCACAGAGAATGTATACATGAGAGAGACCATCCTATACTGATGAAGTCCATTACTACGAGGGTCCAGAACAAAGGGCTGCCCTGAAGTTGTCAAAACATGTTGACCCCTGTACGACACAGGTGCCCAAACCTGAGCTAGAACACGCTGTTCAGTTGATTCTTTGAAATATCTTAAGGCCTGTGTCATTCTCTCTTTAATCATACAATACCCATCTGGGTTGTCAATAGGCATCAATCCCAAAAATGGAGAAGGAAAATTATTGTTATCATCAATTTCCCCTTGGCTTTCGGTTATAGAATTTGGATTACCTGCGTTAAAAGAATTTCCAGGTTATAAGAGAAAAAACAAACTAATGATCATCATCCTGATAGTGCTTAATGAGTTGCCATGATATATAGAAAAGAAATCTGCAAAAAATAAAATGATGCAGTTAATTGGTGAAAGAGCAACAGCAGCCTACTTATACTTGCAAAATCCTCAGTGTGGTCACAAACTTCGAAGGATAGTAATTTTACCATAAAGATAAGAGAAATGAACACTAAACTTGAATGAAGTCTACAAATTGAAGACAGTACTGAGTTTGGGTATTAACTAATTATCCATTTGAGGGAAGACAAAAATTAAGGCCATCAAAACAGAAACAAATTAATGACATCACTTTCGTTCTTCTTAGTTTTTGGCTTTCCCATCTCCCAAAACATTGGAGATCATGTTCATGTTTCATTTCTATTGCTTTAAGTATTGGCTTTCGAAGAATCATGTTCCCAGAGTTCCAGTTTCTGTGATAGAGACAGACACGCGCCTTGAGAAAATTCTAATCAAATTCAAACACCAATGAGTTTTCAATCCATCAATACAGTAAACAAAATAAATACCACAGGAATCGCATCAAAAAGCTCAAATTAACCAATCAAAAGCACCAAATATGACCAAAAGAAAGGCAATAGAACTTAAACACGTAAAAGAAAACCCAACATCAACTCTCTCTTTCCATCTCTCTCTCTCTCTCTCTCTCTCTCTCCACATTCACCACCACACACAAAGTCATTTCAATCTGAGAAAGTAAGAGGAAAAAGTCAAATCATTTCTAAAACAAAACCCACCAAAAGAAAGCTAAAATTACAACCTTTTCACCTCTTCTCAATGAAAGAAAGCAACTTTAGCACTTAATACTCTTCATTCATTCAAGCAAAACACCAAAGTTCAAGCAAGAAAAAAAAAAGACAAAAGGAAAGAATTGAAAAGAAAATTAAACAAAACAAGTGACTAACATGTGAGGAAAATAGGATAATCAGACAAGCGGGGGGCAGCAGGGGAAGCAGGGGATGCCTGACAAGCAGCAGCAGTAGCAGCAAGACTTTCATCAACGGCATCAGAGAAAGCCCACAGAGGAGAACAAGGATGTTCAGTAGAAGTAGAAATAAGAAGAGGAGACATGGGGTTTGAGGAAATAAAACAGATCTGATCTAAAGGACAAGAGTTATCGAGATCAAGATCCAACTCTATTGACTTCATTCCTTCTGGCTCACCTCCACCTCCTCCTCCTCGACCTTCTGTTGGTTTTGTCATTTTTGGTTTGTTTCTTAAGATTGTGAGTAGATTATATTCAAAGAACCAATGGTTTCACTGTCATTGGAGGATATGATATGGATGATGATGTATTTTCCTTTTTCCGTCGGGGAGAGAGAGAGGGACAGATGAAGTGGGGTCAAAAGCATTTGTTTTTTTTTTTTGCAGGATAATGGTTTCTTGGAATCCATCAATGGGGCTACTTGCTTAGGGAATGCCAGTTAAAATATGGAGCGACAGGTTTCCAATTCACTTCTACTACTATTAGAACCAAGCCAGACAAATATCATCCAAGTCGCCGCGTTATATTTTATTTATATACTAAAATGCGCGGGGTTTTCCTAGAGGCGTTGTCACTTACACTCCTATTTAAAATATAATAGACGGCATTGTATATTTTTTAATAATTTATTTTCGTTCTCAAAATTTTATTTTTATAGTTTTATTATAATTAAAGGTTAATTGCTTATGATAACTCTAGAATTGAGTAAAATTGAAGGGGGGAAATCGGGATAAAAATAACATCAAATATGGATGGCATGCCAATTTTTTTGAAAAGGACACACTTTGAACTTTAAAAATAATATAAGATATATAATTTTGATATCTTAATATTTTTTTCAATTCAATTTTACTATAAAATTTCATGAATTTATTTTTTTAGTTATTAGTTGAAAGATGAGGGAGAGATCACTATATTTTGATTGTAAAGAGAGAAGAATGTTGTTGTCTCTAATTTAAGCCATTAAAAAAAGTTGATATTCATGTGAAATGGTTCGATTTGATGAGCTAAGTTTATTTTTTATTTATTTATTTTAAAGCTCATGATGAAACATTTTTATGCTTGGCTAGATTTTTGGTAAATTCAAACGATGCATCATTTTATTTTTTTATAAAAAATATATGAGTTTGCTCTAGATGTAACAAACAAAATAAAAGTTATCTATAAGGGCATATTAGTACGTGAACCCTGATAAAATAGGTCACGCGAGTTAAATTGGCCTTTTTTGATTTTATAATTTTATAAAAAAAATTTCAAAATTAATGCTTCTTTTATATAATTAGTTTTTTTATTTTTTTATATTTAGATTAATGATTTTTTCTTTTTATTTTTTATAAAGAGCATCTTTTAAATGAAAATTGTTTTTTTTTTGTTATACAATTAAATTTTGAGGATTTTATTATTATTCATCTATAATAATTTTTATCTCTTATATAAATGAGTTTTATTTTTGAAAATAAAAAATAGTTCCAAAAAATATTTATAATATGTATGACTTTGCATAGTGTTTTTTCCCTTTTATTTTATTTAATCAATTTAAAAAACAAATAGTGCAAAATTAAATATCTTAATCTTGTAAGTTAGGTAAAAAACAAATAGTGCTTTGTTCATGGAGGGCATGCATTCAAGACAACAACAATATTACAAGTACAATATCAAGGAATAACTATTGGTGTCCGGCTCAAAATATTAATGGATATACACTTATTGATCAATGAAAAGGCAAGAAAAACAACAAATTAAGCAATTTAATGAATTTTTTTAATTGAACCCTCAATAAATTTCAAAATATAATCCCAATTAGGTCCTTTGTGGGGATGTATCAATTCTTTTCGTCCAATTACCTATTATATGCAATAAAAAATGTTTTTTTTTTTAAATAACTTAACACTTTAAGGTCAAGAATTACAATTATTTTAGGCTCTAAATCCAGATTTGTTAGCTTCCATCTAAATTACATGTGTCAAGGAATAAAACACAATTAAGGATTTGTTTTGTTGGATGGGGACCTAATCAAGAAAATATTTGTTTTTAGGATCCAATTGAGAATGGCTTATAAATTTGTGACCAGAACGAGATTCTCTAGAGAGAGAGAGAGAGAGAGAGAGAGAGAGAGAGAACTTTGATAATGTCAGGAAACAATTATATAAATTACTCTCAGAATAATTGAAGAAGAAAAAACCCTCACGTCTCAATTATTTTGGCTTTTAATAACCCTCTCAATATTGTATGCCGATACATCATTGCTTTTATTTATTATATTCAGCAAACGACAGAGGAGGAGTAAAAGCCAAAACTGTGAGTGGGAGTACTGGTTTCTTCAATTAACATATTTATAAAACTCAAGCTAGCTTAATCATATATTTAAACAAAGCCTTAATTGTCCCTGTTGCTTAATCATGTTGACTCTAACTTATGATTTATTCACCCCGAACATTGTTCAACAAAGAGCTTCATAACATCGTGATTTTAACATGAATCAAAAGTTGTTTTTTAATTGTAAATTTATACTTAAAATTTATCATATAAAAACCATAAAATTGTATAGATAAAATAATCATAAGCATAAAATTTTATTAGTTAAGATTTATTCATGATTTAAAAAAATTAAAAACACATAACAATATTTTTTTTATTTAAAAAACAAATAGAGAGAAGAAAGAAGGGGGGCTAGCATGGGGAGAGAGAAAGGGAGGGGGGATAGGGTAAGTTTAGGTAGAAAGGGTTTTGCGTAAAATTCAGGGATTGTAAAATCGGATTGATTCGGTCCGATTTTACGATTCTGTATAATTTTAGTATTTTTTTTACTGAATTTGATCCAAACCGATTTTTCTATCTGAGTTAACAACCTTTGATGAGTTGACTTGTAAAATCGTATGATTTGACTTGGCTAGCCAACTTGTGATTTTGACAACTATAACTCCAGCTTAGTGAAAAGACTATATTTTCTCATGTATAAAATTTCCCGGTGAGCCAATTCAATGGAAATTCCATGGCCCTAAAATGGATATCAAAGAATGGTTAAAAAATGGAGCTAGCCATGCTGTAGAAGCGAGGTGCCCTCAATAATATTTAAGGGCAACAATATATGACAGTAAGAATGTCGTGATGGGTAGAGCGATGATAAGAAGTTAAGAACTAAAATGATAGCCAGGTAATAGAACTGATGGAAACGATTTGCATGGATATGATGTTGACAAACATGCAAGCTAGACGCGCATCTGAGCAATATCTCTCGTAAAGTTCATGTGGGTGCCAGCCGAGTAACAGCACTCAAAAAGCTTGAAAAACATCTCAATCACTGAGCATATACTTTTGATATTTGATCCTGCTAGGCTGTGCGGCTGCGTGGCTGTGTCCCTTTGCAGAGAAGGTTCTGCCAGTGTCCACGCCGATCAATTCTGCATGAGGCATTTCGAAAGGTGTTTGCTGGCCCAGCTGAGACCTCCCTCTCTCCCCCAGCAATTGTGTGGTATGGGTGCGTTTCTTTGTGTGTAAATGACAATAAAATTACAGCCACGAAACGGGCACATATTGAACCCACTTGTCTCTCACTTTTGTTTGCAGCCCAGGTGCGTGTTTTTCAGGTCAGGAGAATGGAATTGAATAAGGCCTTAATTTTGAGTGTGAGGGAAGAATAAATGAGGGGGGGAAAGTGCATGAAAGTGGAACACATTCTCAATTCCCCACTACTGACACACACACAAAAAAACACACAGAGGAGAAAATCCCTTTTCCCTTTTGAAAGTCTTTTGTTTGTGGTCTTAGGGTTGAAGGAAGAAAAACTCTTCCATAAATTTAAGATAATTCTTTTCTTAAACATGTAATACACGACCACCAAACTTAGTTGTTTCCCATTCCTTAGTTTTAATTTGTCTTCTAAAATATTAGAGAATAATATAAATCATATTTTAGAGTTTTATTTAATAGTTTAACTTTTTAGGTAAGATGAATTTTTAACATGATATTAGAGATTTGTTGACGTAACTGTTACGAGTTCGAATCTCACTACTCTCATTTTACTTGATTAAAATCAAGTACAAGGTAAAATGGGTCTGTGTGCATGTTTCAAGCCCAAAAGGCTTTCACATGAGGAGGTGTGTTAGAAAATAATATAAATCATTTTTTAGAGTCTCACCTAACAACTTAAATTTTTATATGAGATGTTTCTTTAATATCGTATAAAAAACTTGTTAACCTAGTGGTCACGAGTTCGAATCTCAAAACTCTTATTCTATTTGATAAAAATCAAGTACAAAGTAGAGTGAGCATGTGTACAAGTTTCAAGTCCAAATGACTTTTATTTAAAAAGATATATTAAAAAAATAATATAAATTATATTTTAGAACCTCATATAACAATTTAATTTTTTATATAAGATAATTCTTTAATTTAATAAAACACCATTGTCAATTGTTGTCAGCAAGATGCTTTAATTAATTTTCGAAACATGATGACTGCTGCCCAAGGAATCTACCCTTAAGATGAAATATAGATCCCTTGTCGAATGGGATTAACTCTCTACTGCACAGAAAAATCCTCCCATTTTCTTATATTTCTAAACTATTAATAGCTAGGGGTGATAATAAGGATTAACATATAATATAATAATAAGCTCAAATTCTTCTTCTTCTTCTTTTTTCATTTTAATTATTTAATATTAATTTGATTAAGAATTGAGCTCTATAATTATTTTTATTTTCTTTCAATACGGTTATCATATTATTATGACCTGAGTTACAAGTTATGTTAATTAACTTGATTATTTTTAATCTTTAAATATTAGATTGATTTATAATTAATTTGAGCTATTAGGATCTTCTTATAGATATAGTATATTTGACAAATTAACTTGAGTTGATCCTAATTCATTTTATATATTATTGTTTTAATATTTAAAAATAATATCATCTTGATTTATTTTAGTTAAATTATATTTTTATTAGTTGTCTGTGTTATTTTTTAACCTTTCAAGTCAATCATATTGATCAGTTAATCCCAAATAGTTCATGTTTTTTTTATTCTCTTCTAAAAGACACATTAACAATACTTAATAAATAATTATTTCAAGAAATACGTAGCTTAGCTTACGGGGAGCGTTAAGATTCGTTGGAAAACCTATTGATAATTATACAGAAGTATTCTGTATTCGAATACTCGAGGGTCAACAAGCAACATGGTATACACACCATTATAAAATATAATTTAGCAAAAAGCTGGCTTAATGGTTTGGGCTAGTGATGCTCCCACCTAAAGTAATTAATAGAATATGAAGAATCCTTCAGAAAGCTGTTCAATAATTAAAGAAAATGATAGCATTATATAATATCTAACAAATATTACAATAACCTCGTTACTTTTAGAGGGTCAAATATTTTGATGGCAAACTCATGGGGCTTTATAGTGATTTCATTGTAATTGGATAGAGCTTCAAGTAAATAAAATTGGCTGAAAGTTCTCAGGATGGCCGAAGATTAGTCATGGCACTGACAGATATCATTTACTCGCATTGAAAGTAAGTAATGAGCTGCTTCTGGGCTGGAATGGACATAATTATAGTCTTTAATGGCCTAAACTACATGCAAAGGAGTAATTTTGGGCTCGAAAAAACCTTCCGAGCTTTCTCTGTTTCTCTTCATACTCGCGAAGAGACAAACTTCGTTTATTTTTGATCCAGTGGGCAGTAAAATAAGCAGATCAACATAAGATAATTGAAGTCAATCATGAGGTAGGTGACCGAAACAAATCAACCCTATTAGGGGATACATGGATGTGTCACGTTTTAGAATGGACCGTGGAAACCAAACTAGCGCATATCTAGAGCATGCACTTCAGAAAGAAAAAAATGCCCCGATTCCGTCCGGTCAAGTATTTGAGAGGGAGAAACAACGGTTATCCTGATATGGCTATCTCTGTGCGTGTCTACACACGTATATTACTTCATGTGTATCGACAAGAAGTTTTCTTAAATGAATAGCAAGTATAATAAAAGCTTTCAGAAATCTACTTTTAGTAAGATCTTGGTATCAGCTAGAGTAATCACCTCTCTTGTACCGCGTGCGAAAATACATGAGAGGCTAGTAGTCCTGAACTATACAATGCTACACTTCTGTGCTCTGCTTTAAATGCAACACAATGCTATATTACAACAACTACTTTCTCCTTTACAACATGCCCCTCTCAAGATTATCTTGCACCTTGAACGTGTAAACTCGGAATCTCCTGAAGAGATGCAATGAAGCCTTCAATAACTGCCCCATTCATGACAAGTGGAAAACCTTTTTGAATTTGATGCGGTCTTGGATGCATTCAACAGGCTCGTTCATCCACAGCTACAAGGTTGGGCTTCATAGATGTTAAAAAAAAAAAAAAACTATTCGCCTGTCTAGATGCCATTTGCTAATTAGCGTCTTGGTTTTTGTTGGGGAGGGTATCCAGTCCCCGCTCCTGGTGGGTCTTTCCTTCTCAGCTGATGTTGCTGGTGGGGATGGGCAACACCACGAGGCATAGGGATGTTACCAGGATTCATTCCACCACCCATCCCTGCCTGAGATGCGAGATTATAAGCCCCCATGCCCTGAGTTTGCATTCTCTGCATGCCCATAGCCATTGGTCGAGGTGCAGATCTGTTGTTAACTCCATGAGCACCTGGTATGCCTCCAGAAACTGCATTTCCAGATGATACTGGCTGTGGAGGTTGAAGGCTAGCCGTTCCTTCAAAATCTGTATTCGTATCTACTGGACGAGTAGGATAATTCATGACTTTCTCTCCATGTTGAGAGGGAACCAGGGCATTCCGTCCAGGAAGAGGTTCGCTTCGAAAATAATCATGCTCTAGAGCTTGTGCAGCTGTTATACGCTTTCGAGGATCATATTCCAGCATCTTAGAAAGGAGGTCAAATGGAGCACCTTTTGGAGGGAGAGGTACAACACTATGTAGCCCAGTATTCTCATACTTGTGCCCTTGGATATGCTCCACGTCATTGTGCCAATGTGGAAGGCTTGCAAGTGTTGGCCATTTTTCCAGTGTAGGATGGCCTAATACCTTAAATATCTTGTCAAGTTGATCGAGCTGGAAAGGATTTGGTGTTGATTTGGCTTCTGCCCCTTGAAAAAGTGGCTTCAAAGTCAGAAGTTCAGCAAAAATGCATCCAACAGCCCACATGTCAATAGCACTTGTGTAGTGCTTAGCCCCAAGAAGCAACTCAGGTGCACGATACCAAATAGTTACCACAACACCATTATCAAACAATGCCTTCAAGGGAGCTTGATATATCCTTGCAAGTCCAAAATCAGCAATTTTGACAACCCCATGCTCCTCTCCCTCACCCATAACTAAGATATTTGATGGCTTTAGATCTCTATGTATGATCCAGTTACTGTGCAGATAGTTCAGTCCATTGAGTAGCTGCCAGAGCAATGATTTAACAGTGTATTGGTTGATCAAATTGTTACCCTTGTCTCTGTGATGCCGGATGATTTCATAAAGGTCATGTTCAGCGTAATCAAAAGCCAGATACAGTGACATATCAGTATGATTAATGTGCACATTCACAAGCTTCACAACATTCTCATGAGTAATTTCCCTAAGCAGCATGATTTCACGGATGGCAGTGGGAGAGACACCATCGCCATCCTTAGGCTGCTTGAATTTCTTGATGGCAATGGACTTTCCACGATTTGCAGTAGACTTGGTTTTTGCCAGGAACACGAGACCATAAGTTCCTTCACCAATCTTGCCAATAAGAGTGTACTGTTGCAGCCACTCTGGCTTCTCACTGCTGCTGCTGCTTCTATTATTGCCATCTCCCATGTTTGCAAACCTGCTTTGGCTGTCTGTCCTTACAAATTAGGTTGCCACATTGGCATTGAGATTGTAAAGCAAAGGACACCAGTCTCCTGCAACAGCTTATAATGTAAGACCCCCTGAAGTTAAAAGGCAAGGACTCACTGTCATGAAATTATTGAAAAGGTAAGAAAAAGAAACTGAAATATTTGGAAATAAGAATAGATGGACATATTGACAATATTTCACAGTTTCTCTATAGCTCCATGTTCGAAAGCATTACGATTACTTCAATAAGAGATTTCTGGAAATTACAGTTCAAAATGATACGGCATCTGCAAAGTGTTCAAATCTCAGCGAAACCTCTCCCTATCCAACAACGACACAAACCCCACAATCTCATTTCAATCTTATGAATCAAAGTAAGACACAATAAGATGACAGAAGAAATACCGTTATCCTTTTAACAAAACAGCACAGACAAAAATCTTGAAGACAGCATAATAACACTCAACTGGTGATGTAAATATATACAAATCTTCCATTTCTACTATAAACACCAGTATCCAAAACAGAAAAAACAACCAAACAAGAATCAACAAGGCATTGAAACACCTAGGATCGTCAAAAACAGAGATTTTCAGGGTTTCAGTTGCAGCATTAAAGCGCTGCCAGAAGCACGCAAACCTCTTTTCCATAGAAAATGGCTTAAATTTCAAAGCAACTTTGCTCATTTTTCCATTAACTGGATGAGCATGTGAATTGTATCGGATTAATCCACATGCTCCACCGCTTGTGTGCCCCGTCTATTCCCTTGAGTTTCATTCTAAACTTATAATACATGCATTATTTTCCATTCAAAATTCCCACAAATTTGAATCTTCGTAACAGACATGACCAGCCTGCTTCAAAGTCTTCAGTTTTACAATAACACTCTTCCAGGGGAAAAAAAACTAATCTTTAGAACTGAAACCATGAAAGAAACTAAGTTCTCAGTTCCTAACTAGTAATAATACTCAGAAGAACCAAAAAAACACTCTCGATAGCTAAAAACTTAATACTGAATTCCACAAACCAAGCCCAGAACTCAGCCAGTATTGAATGGTCAACAAAAAGCTAAGAGATCAACATAAACGAGAGAGAGAAAACTACTTGAGCAAATAAGATAAAAAAACTACCTGTCGAGCTGAAAATGGATCAAAGTCAACACCTTTACTACAGCTCAATAAACCCCAGATCTCTATTACGGTCTCAAAGCGTCAAAAAAGGCAGTGCGCTTATGCTATTGAAAAGCGCGCATAAATCAATATGCCATGTCTTATGTCTTGAGCCGGGAATTTTTTTTTTTATACATGGAACTCTGGTGTAGTGCGGGCTTGCTGATTTGGAACGCAAGGTTCTGTTTGATCAGGGGAAAAAAGTATCGCATATGTGTCATCACTGTATTATCTTTCATGTTTTTCTTTTATTCTCCTTTTGGATAAACACATTACTTTCATTTATAAATTTGGTTTATATTATATTTGAAAGTTTTTTTTAATAAAAAATATATTAAAATATTATTTTTTATTTTTTAAAAATTATTTTTAATATTAGTACATGATAAAAAAATATTAAAAAACTTAATTTAATATAAAAATAAAAATTTAATTTATTTAAAAAATATTTTTAAAAAACAAAAATAATGTCAAACAAGATACCATGATATCATATTAATATTTAATTTCTTACAAGATAGAAGAAGGTGTTAGGTATTTTTTGATATCATAAAATTTGTTCATTGACGAATGAAACTATTATGTATGCATTTAATAAAATATATTAAAACATATATGAATTAATAAATCATGAACAAACCATTATGCTTGTCAATTAAAGATTTAAAGTAGAAAGTATATCATTCTAATATGAATCAAAACATAAATGCATGTTCAAATATTTGACCGTGATTATCAATTTTAGTTTTTATATATCTACATATACTTAACAATCACAATAAATCTCCAAGATAAATAATACATACACTCATACATACAACATTGTATGTATGAGTGTATGTATTATTTATCTTGGAGATTTATTGTGATTGTTAAGTATATGTAGATTTTATTTTTTTATAAATACATCATGTAAATATAAGCATATTTTTTTTAAGACTAAATTCTTTAAAGTATTATGAAATTTAAAAACCATCTAAAGAATAATTACTATTTAAAAAATAGTTAAACCAAATAATTAAAAAATGAGAGAAGATGTTAATTAAAAAAATAAAAATACATAAAAGAGAAACAATGATGGACCTAAAAGTTTAGTCCCCCATTATTTGTTTTTGATTTTATTAAAAAAATAGATGATGACAATTTACAAGTTGTTTGTCGAATAATTTTTATTAAATAAAACAATTTTTTTAAATAAAACAAACTACTTGTCATCCACAACAGAGTTCAAGTTTAAAAATCTTTAAAATCTAAATTTAAGTAATTTTCACTTTTAAAAAAACTATACAAATATTATAAGAACCTCAATAAATTTATTTTTAACCCCAAAATACCAAGATTTTTTTTTTTATGGTTGAAACGCCATTAACCAAATATTTTACCCCCCCTATTTTTTTTTTTGTTTAAATTTATCTTTCCTTCCCCATCATTTAAGGACTAAAATATGATAAAAATAAATTTTCAAATTGAAACTTAAAAATATAAAATATCAAGGATCAAATTAAAGTTTAACACTCCCTTTGAAAATAAAAACAAACAAACAAACAAAAAAAAGCCTCCTTATCTTAACAACATCTAGATTTTTTTTATTTTATTTTTATAACATTTAAAAGACAAATTGATTCCACCCGTCGCATAACAAGGGTAAATTATCTGCCCTAATAAGTTATTTATCCCAACATAAAAGAAAAAGAAGAAGAAGCTATACTCATTCTGTTGGTAATGATTATTAATCAGATAACAGCATCTGAATTATAAATAGTAGGAAACTGATCACTATCTTTTGCCATGTCTCTTTCCGAACACATGGACAAGGAAACTGATCTCCGAGGCTCAGATGGATACTGCAATAAATGGAATTGATTAGGAAAGAACCATGTTTATTTCAGCTCCAGAATTCTGGTTTAAGAAGCAACATTTTTACAGGTTAATTTCAAGTCATCACTATTCGTTGTGTATGATTTCTTTTGAAAAGTGTTGGAAATAAAAAAATATTGGAATGAATCTCACTCACTTTATTCAATTGAAACTTGTTTATTTATAGGCTTACAAGAACTAAAAATTGAAATAAACTAGAACTCTCAAACTACTTAGAATTCTATAGCTAAAAATAGAGCTAATCTCTTTAGCATCCTACAACTAGAACAAAGCTAATCTCATTAGAATTCTAACACTCCTCCTTGAGATTTGCTTTGGGCAATCCCAACTTCATCTTCAGGAATTCCAATCTTGCAACTAGAAGTGCCTTGGTCTTCAAATCATAATGGACTAGATTTTTATCAACCCTATTTTGGCCCAAATAACCATCAGGATTTCCTTCAAATGTTGCTCCTCCTGTCTTCATGTACCATTTTCCAACATATCATTCCAAGCCTTCATCTGTTGTGGATTCAACCGAGTTTTTCACATAAACATTGTTGAATTTCATGCTATACATAGCATCATCTCTGTTCTTCCCATTCAGATCACATATTTGCGGCTTCTCACACATTTGATCACTAGCGTGAATATACCCCTTTACCATATCACCATCATGCAACATTTTCAAAGACTCAAAATTGTAGTGCCCAAGTCTCTTGTGCCAATCAACACTCATTTCATATTTAACACCCAAAGTATTTCCTTCTACAACATTTAAATCCAAGTAGAAGCTATTGTCATATCCATTCCTAAGCATTTGTGCAACACTCAATAAATTTTGATTCAATTCGAATGTCCAAAACATTTTTGTTCTCTTTGCTTGCACAATGTCTCCATTCCTCAACTTGATTTTTGGCCTAATTGTATGATCAATTGAAGAAAAAATCAACAAATACTTTGTCATATGACTGGTACAGCCACTGTCAAGTAGCCATAACATTTGCATGCTGTTGTAGTTCTTGCTGGGGTTGCCTCCTTTTTATTCTGCAAAACTGCTCACTATGACCATAATTATTACAGAAAACACAATGGAGAATAGTTTTCCCCTTAAACCAACAATCTTTCTCAGTATGATTTGTTCTTTTGCAATAAGAACAATGTGAGAGATTTTGTTTTATCCGAGACATAACATTCCTGTTCTTAGGAGATGTCTTTGATTTCCAGGTATTGAAGTTTTTCTTAGGTTGAAAAACATTGTTTGCTTGAAAAGCACCTTCAACGGATTCATCATCCCTCATTTCCATCCTTTGCTCCTGTATATGCAATTTGCTAATTAATTCTGCAATAGAAAGGTTTTGCAAATCGCAAGACTCTTCTATGACAGAAATCTTAGCTTCAAATTTCTGAGGGATAGACATCATAAGTTTTTCTACTACCTTATGATCCTCAAATGTCTCCCCAAGGAGTCTCATTTGGTTTACAAGGTTCATCAATTTCCCAGCATAAATCTTGATGGATTCATTGTCTTTCATCTTCATCAATTCAAATTCCCTCTTGAATGACAATAACCTTATTGTTTTGTCTTTGTTGTTGCCTTCAAACTCTGCTTGAAGCTTGTCCCATTCCTCGTGAGCCTTCATCTGTGCAACAGTAGGGTTTCCATGTGGTTGTGGTGGATCAGAATCTGTCACCACAACATTCCATAACCCCAGGGATCTCAAGAAAAATTTCATCTTGACAGCCCAAATGTGATAGTTTTCTCCAGAAAAAACTGGAATTGCAACAGAGTTGATATTTGAGGTAGACATGGTTTTTGAAAGAAAAAATTCACTTTGTGTTTGCACTCAATTAAACTCAAACTCTCTGTGTTTTTCTCTAAAAAATAACCTACAGTCCCGCAAGAAGATTTGCTTTGATACCAATTGTTGGAAATAAAAAAATATTGGAATGAATCTCACTCACATTATTCAATTGAAACTTGTCTATTTATAGGCTTACAAGAACTAAAAATTGAAATAAACTAGAACTCTCAATAGATAGGAGAGATTATTGGATAAGAATAGGATTTATAATTGGATAAGGATAGGATTTATGATAAATCCTATCAAAGATAATTATAAAAACTACTTAGAATTCTATAGCTAAAAATAGAGCTAATCTCTTTAGAATCCTACAACTAGAACAAAGCTAATCTCATTAGAATTCTAACAAAAGTCGTACTCACTGCAACTTCGTCTATATAAAAATAATAAGAAAAAGAATTCATTCGCACAAACCAGGTTTGTTGTTGGTTGAAGTCCTTGCGATAGTAAACGTTCCTTGTCTTGAGTAGAATTGTGGAAACTGTGATTTAGAATGCCTTCCTCTGCATTAAAATTATACATTGAAGTCCTTGGTCAAGTGGCGAAACTGGCATGGCAAGATGATCGGTGATATCAAATATATCATCAAGATTACCTGATGGAAGAAGGAGCTCCTTTGATTGTTGCTTGAACAGCTTGGCATAACAATCACACATGGAAATAATGAGTTTGAAAGAGGTTTTCTGGATCATAAAACCTGGTGTTTCACTGATTTATTTTAAGCACTTCAGGAGAGGAAGTAGCATACCATTTTTTAACTCAAGCAAGTTGTGCTCAGTACTAGAGCTACTACTGTGATAATTTGATTTAGTATGGCTATATACATCCATATTCTCCTCGTCAGCTGAGCAGAAAATTTCAGTGTCACAAACATCTTGAAATATTGGAAATGCAGAGAAAAAAATGCAAAAGAAACATAGGAGAGGTAAAATATTTGCCTGGAAAAATGTACCGCTTGTGGTGCTTTGGAGTTTTTACTACCAATGACTGTTGAGAAAGGCCACCGTGGTTGATATATTCTTGGCATGCTTCCATTCTCTGGGGCATGCCACATAAAAAGGTCAAGTATTGAAGTCTAAGACAGTCTGACATGATCAAAATTCCCTTGTAGACAAGTGAATTGTCCCAGAAAGGCAAAATAATTTCATAATAAATGGTTTCACGAGCATGTTGAGATAGGGTTTCAGCACTGTCCAAGAACCATGAATCTTACTTGTATTCAAGAACGTTTGATGAAGGGATAAGGGAAAGGCGGAAGGGAGGGTACCTGTTCGATGCAAAAGAAACGAAGCTCCATTTCTGAAACTACACCAATCTTTTGATCTAAAAATTTGTTAGTTTTGTCTGCTACAGAACCCAAGTGGTCAACAGTACTGACCAAAGCTTTGATGGCATAATCTTTCAAGGTCTCAACCACTCTGCGTTGGGACAAAGCCGGGGGCTGGGGGCAATTAGCATAACCATGGCATGTACGAAACGGATTGTAAAATTGACTCACATTTGTTTCTGGCTCTCATTGTAGTAAGCTAATTCAAAATAATCGGCTGCTGAGTATAGCTGCTTCCTAAGGTTCTTCAAGTCCTAATCAAAGAAAACAACTTCCTTATCAAAATTAAGGTGATTTACTTGTACAATCATCTCTTAATTTCTAGTAACCGTTGGAGTTTTCTGTATCTAAAGAGACATAATCATGATCCACTACATGGCTCCACTAATGAGAGAATTTTACAGGATTGAGTGTACCTTGTGAGTATCAGAAAAGAGCAAGCTCTGCTTCATGAAAAGTTCATCGTGATTAGAAGGTTCTTGAGGACCATCTACCGTAGAGGATGAGGTCTTACTATCCATGACAATGAAACCTGGCTCTTTTTAGCTGCCAAATTAATCAAAAATCACATCAACATTTATCGCATACCTACCTCTAATTATTTCACGAAAATACCACCACCATAGCACTACCTGTCCTTGACTCTAGAACAAGATTGTGGTATACAAAGATAGAAATTAAGTCACAAAAAAATATTTCCAACTAAAAATTATCTGGCACTGAAATGGAGAAACCAATAATTCAGAATCTGAGACTAAATGATTTCCTGGAATCTGTGCCTACAAAACTCTTCATCAACTGAACATACAATATAGTGTCATTTAGCTAAGTTGAGTTGAGGACTATGATTCTGAAACTAAAGCAATCTGACTGAAAGCTTGAAAACTTTGTTTTACTGTTTGAGGTTGCAAACCGATTATCAGAGAACATGATTACCAACAGAAAGTGGACTAAAGAGATTCTAAAACCAGAAAACTTGAGATAAAATATATCCAAAACTCTTCATACTGATACTGTCAGTTAGATATCGATCCTTGTCATCTTTAAAAAGGGAAACGTTCATTGAATTCTACTGTTTCTAACAGCACCAGTACTGTAATCACAGAGGTAAGTTCGAGTTCTAAATGTTCTCTATCAGAATAACAACTTAAAACATCGTTTTTCTTTTTTCTTTTATAAAAAAACAAGAATAAATATTGGAAAATAACAGAGAAGAGGAGGATGGATAGCAGAAAACATAAACCATAAGAGAATGAGACAGCGAGGTAACCTGGTCTTCCTTGTTATAATTAATCTGGAACTGGAAATTAAATCCCAAATTCACTCACTATTTCTGATGTACATCGAAACAATGAAAACGAAGTACAGGGCATTACACTATATAAAGTCTCTTGACTTGCTTTCGACTGAAAACAAAACATGAGTGAAATTATTGTTTTAGAAAAATATCAAAGTATGCATGCCGTAAGAGCAAAAAAGAGGGAGCAATTATTATTGGAAGGAGACAGATAAACATCCATCTGTGCAAGAAAAGATTGTTTTTGTAGTTGAAAGCTGAACTTGTGTGTTACTGAAAGCAAGATACCAACAGTTTGTATACGCAATTTGCAAAGAAATAATGATTTCTTTTACCTGCTGTTAGCCGAGGTTGCTTCTTCTTCTTCTTTTTTTTATCAGGAATTAGCTTCGTTTTTTCATGACCATGAAGTGAAAAACAAGTAGTGGCTGCATGATTATAACTACCTCGTCCTTCCACTGGTTGCTTTCATAATTCATATATCAAAATTAAATTTCTTTTTAATAAGATTCCTCCGATTTGGTAATGGTTTTTTTTTTGGCTCGCAAGCCAGTAGGTCAACGGTACCTTATCAAGGAAATTATAAACATAAATGGTGTTGGTGACGAGCAGCAATGTTTCCTGGCATAGAGCTACGTCTCAATTACTGCCCATTTGATAACCATAAAAATAAAAACAATTGCTATCTAACAAGTAACAAACTCACCCATAACGTTTAATCAGGAAATAGCTAGCACTTTTCTATGCATGTTTTTGCAGAGGTTTTCAGGGAGAGTTTCCTCTCTCTTTGGCCGTCCTTTCTTTTTATTTTTTGGGATAAATTCATTAGAGAAATAACACCCTTATTAAAACAAAAAAGTTTGGATTGATCATTGATTGTGCACACAGAGCGAGTCATTGCAGTGAGCACGAATAGTATAATCACTGTTTTTCTGACACTTACTTACATGGCTTCTTGGAGTAGAATCGTGATTGCACTATAATAAACAGATCATAATCATCTTGAATAGAGTCAGAATGTCGTTTTCTTTTTTAATTGTACAGTCTTGGATGCCCTCGAAATACAAAAAGATCTAAGTGATGCAAGAGCAATTTTGTTTCTTTTGAAAAAGAACAATAAATTTATTTCGGCAACCCGGTCGCGAAGGGAAATGAACATGTGCACTGACACACCATGTAAGGACATGGGAGATACAGCAAGGAAACGTGGAATTCCCACCTGGACCAAACAGAGCAGCAGTTATAATATCAGTGAATTCTTTTTCCAGAAGCAGCTGCGGTATTTCATAAGTTGCTATCAGTTTCGTTGACGGATCACAGTATTTCATCTTTTTTGTTGCAGGATTATGTTTGAATTGGAAAATTAGCTCATCTAGCAGATTAGACAATAACACATGGTAATAGTAATCATCATAGGCATAACATTCCGAGGTAAGATGTTCCATTCTTTGGTGGGTGGAGGAATGATAATATTCAATCAATAACTTTTTTTTTCTTTCTATGAATAGATATTCTCAGGTCAAATTTCAAGAAATTCCTCTCTGCTTGACTGATAGAAACATCATTCGTAGTTACCTACATGAATACATTTTTTTTTTACTTGGATTTGACCCGAAAGGACAATATTTGGAGTAAACCCATTTAACTGAATTCAAGGAAGACCTGGGCAAGGGATATTAAGATATAGGCTAAGTCACCCCTATAGAGCGTTGTAGTTGAGGGCTCGTTATCTGGAGTTTGTACTGATATGATTATTCATTCAAGGTTGAGTTTGTTGGCCTGTTGCTTGGTTAAATGGCCAGCATACACCTTCTATACCCCCACCCTGGAAGAGAAAACTCCTGGTTTAGACTAGAGTTCGGATAGACAGAATTAAGTTGAGCCACTAACGCCTACACAAGCACGCTCAATTGTGATTTTAAATTATACAACCAGGAGAAATGAGATCTCAAATTCAAGTCTTGCCTAAAAAGAAAAATAGCCCAATAGCTCATCCGAGCTCAGGCACGCACCGTAATAAGCTATCCCATGATTTTTTTTTCTTTGAATACAAGGCGCCTGATTGCCGTGGGCACAAGTTCAAGGGCGAATCACCTGACTAGTCGGGGCATATGCATTGGTCAATTATAGATCCCTGCCCTTTTTTCTAGCTCTGCCGTAACCCAGAAGTACAATGGCCATAAACAATTGTTCTGTCAATTTTCCTAATATATATGCCCCTTCATAGCGGGCTTCTCTGCGGGGTTGGGGGGGGGGGGGCTGTAAAATTGTGAAATCAAGCTGTGAAATTCAAACGTAAAATATACTGGAGTATCACAAATCAAGTGAGAAATGCTGATACTGTGGGCCTCAGGAGTGGCCCAATTGAACTACAAAAGATGGCAACTGAAAGTTATATCCTCAAATGAAATAGTTTCAGGTTGAAGACTTGAAGTTTTGTCCCCGAAGAGAGCTATAAATCTGTTACACAATCCGCTCCAACTCTCTAGCATAACTCAATGTCTGGTTGATGAGTTGTAGAGATGGTATTTCCTTGCAGGGGGCAGATTCTTTTGCCTTCTGGAAAACTACAGAGCCATTCTTTATCTCCCACTCAGGATGCTCCTGCATTAAGCAACAGGACATGTCATACTTGTGTTGATCATGAAAGTAAATCTGATAATGGAAAAATAGGATGTCCAGAAGTTGTCCGTTCTTGATCTAAACTCCACCAAAGGAGATGGAAAACAATATGAGCACCTTGCTTTGTAGCATCACTTGGTTAGCTAAAACAGAGGGCCAGTTATAAGATCTGAAGTAATGCTAAAGGGATTTCTTATCCAAGTTCATGTAATTTTTAATCAATCTAAAAAATTAAACCATTCAAATCCAAAAGCTTGGACATTAAAAAAAAATTAGTGCAGAAGAAACCAGTACCTCCTTGATGTACTCCAAAAGTTCATTTTCAGAAGGAAAGAGCAACACATGACAGGCATCACTTATTGAAAGATAGTCATATGCCTTCTCACTGCATCCAGCTATTTCATCCCTGAAGGTGATACAGTAGAAATCAACTAATAAGAAAATAGAAGGATACTGCAGTGTGCTAAATCCATTCATAAAGGATGATATGGTGAACTGCAGCTTCTAACCAGGAATTCTAATGACAGTATTTCTTTGTATAGTTGCAAGATGGGATTTTAGTTTACACAAAGTAGTTGAAATGAACAAAAGTTCCCTGTTTTCAAACTTGAACTATGCATGACCTAAAAAAACAATGAGCCACCATGCAAGACATAAGCAAGGAAACTTACAGAAGATGGTTTACATGCTCCATCAAACCAAAAAAATATTAGATAAATCAAATTGAAAAGAAAAAGGACCATGGCAAAAACTTTATGGAATGGAGCTTATTGTTAGAAAAAAAAACTATATTGACTGATTAAGTGTCACTTTTAAAGAGGCAAAATAGAAATTAATATTAAAAGTACAGGCAAACAGGCAAGTTTTCAAGAGAAACCATGGCTGTCATTTAGAACAAAGATGGAACACATATGCACCTTGAAAACAATGAACTTGACAACACCTAAAAGGACATTAATCGAGCCCAAGTCTGGTCTAGTAGGTTGCTAGAATTGACCATTTTCACCTAAAAATGGATGTTTGTAACACCTAAAAGGACATTAATTGAGCCCAAGTCTGGTCTAGTAGGTTGCTAGAACTGACCATTTTCACCTAAACATGGATATTTGTATGCCCTCTGGAAGAAAAAATCTATCTATCTTACCCTTTTATTTAGGGCGAGGTGGTGTACCCGTAAACAAATATAATTTCCAGGAATGAGTTCTCACTCACTAATCAATGGCCACTTGGCTCTTATGACAGAGTATGGAGAAATTACCTCACAGTCTTCGCCAAGAGATCCATAAAATAATCATAACTCTTGTATGGCACATTATGTTTTGCAGATAACACGCGATTGTAAGCCCCTTCCATAAAGGACTGCTCCAACTCCACAGCATGCTTGATGCAAGGATCCTCCAAAGCAGTAGGGGAGAGCAATTCCAATTCAGTATGGAATTCAGCAATTCTATTTTGGACTAAGAGTCTCAAAAGGTTGAGACCCAGGACCATATACTCCTGCTGAGATTGGGGAAGACAGCTACTGCTCCATCAAAAAACAAACCACGACAGTCAAGCTCTAATATTATACCATTCAACATTGGCAAATAAAGGAGATAACAGCAAAAAATTCCTTGTCTGTGCTACACGTGTTCTTCACTAATAATGATTTCTTTAGTTAAGACCTTAGTATTTTTTAATACATAAAAACCAGACAGATCAGTTAATAAAAAGGCAAAAGCTTAAAGAACCAAATACACAACTATAAAAACAAACCATATAATATTTTCATACTCTGAAATGATACAAAAGGGGGGTAAATCGAGTTCACAAATTAAATGAAGCCTTTGAAACAAAACTCGAAACATCAAACAAGCTGTGTAGGAGAGCTTATTTGTTATGAGCCTTGTGCAACATAGTTCCATCCCTTGGTTTGCACTAGGTTGTAACAACTGACAAATTAAGAATAAAGTTAATTATCCTATCACAGTCAGGATATCCATGTCTGATACCCTACATGTAATAATACTCCACACTGACTAAAATCAAGCAAATTAATGAGGGTGCTGAGACTATGACGTGCTGAATGTCTCATCAGAGTTCAGACTCAGTAAGGAATTCAAGTCACCATTCTCTATAAAATTAACAAAGCATGCAGTCTATATCAAGTAATTTATAATAAAAAAACACTATCCCAAGTACAAAACTAAGCATGCACGCATGATTCCTTGAAAACCATGACCAATCGAAAAATTACCCGGCATCAGTATAATAAGGCTTCAACTGAAAGAAATTCCTTTCAAAGGCCTCCTGGTCCCCAATCTTCACACTCAAAAGAACAGCATGCTCATAGACATCCCCTGAAAAAGCATGCCACGCACTTAATAAATATAAATAAATAAATAAAAACCACGCGTCGAAACAATCTTATAGCCTAAAATCATAGATCATTAAACCCTAAGTCCAGCATTACGACCCTGAGATCCTAAGAAAATAAAGACAAAAACCACAATCTCACTTGCTATTGTTAATTCTTGAATAGCATTAGGTGTTTTTTCAAACAACGGCGGCAAGCTTCGAAATCCTGTCAACAAAACCTGGAGCAAAAAATATCAAAATTAATTGCAGTTAACGCTAATTACCAGTCAAGTCAACTGAAACAAAATCATTAAGAAAGAAAAACAAAAAATAATTGAATTAAGCCGAAAATGAGTCAGAGTTAGGGTTTTAAGGTGTGAAGATTAAATGTTACCTTGAGCTGAGAGAGCAGATTTATCGAAGTATTGAGATCGTCTCTTGTGCAAGCCGCTTTGAATCGCTCGAATAGCTGCGATACTTCCGTTAGCTTTGGATCCATCTCTCTCCCTCTACCTTCCACAGAAAGAAAAGAATTTTGTGTTTTATGTTTTATTTTATAGGGGTTTAAAAGGAGTTTCGGTTCGGGTGATATCTTGACCAGATTTAGTCTAGCCCAGATAAGACGGGCTGCTCTGGTATGGTATGGGCTGGTCTGGTATGGCTCGAGAAAATTTTAAAAATAATCTTATGACAATATGCATTGATAAATCTACAACGGTTTAATTTTTCCGCTCTCTTTTTTGGAGTAATAAGAAGCATTTATTTTTTATAATTAATTATTATCAAATATTTTTGTTTACTATTTATCTGTTATCTTGTCTATTTTTTAAATTAAGTTACTTGTTATTATTTAAATTTAGATAATATTAATGATCTGAATCAGAATATTAAGCTATCGGGGTTTAATTTTTCCGCTCTCTTTTTTGGAGTAATAAGAAGCATTTATTTTTTATAATTAATTATTATCAAATATTTTTGTTTACTATTTATCTGTTATCTTGTCTATTTTTTAAATTAAGTTACTTGTTATTATTTAAATTTAGATAATATTAATGATCTGAATCTGAATATTCAGCTATTGAGGTTTAATTTTTCTAATCAGGTTTATAGAGTCAAAAAACGATTTTAACAACATTGTTATCATCAAAAAAACAACATGCACAAAGGTGGCGCAGACAACGCACCCTCCTTATCTTTTATTTATTTATTATTATTTTAATTTTTCTTTTATAATTTTTTTGCCTTCACTTCTGCTTCACTGACCAGATACCAATAGCTAGAAAAATGGAATCATCATCTCCCTCTTCTTCACTCACATCAAATTCATCCCCATTTTCCATTCATTACCCCTCCTCCCATTATCTCAAACCCTCAAGCCTTCCCGTAAAACTTCAAAACTCCTCTACAAAACACACGGCAACCCGATCGACAACAGCAGTCAAGGGCCAAACTGCAGGCTTCACGGGTTCGTGTTATGAAGGCGGGCTCGGGTCTGTCGACGAACCGGATTCTCCATTTAAATCGGTTACTATGACTGCTGCGGAGGAGTTTGAGACGCCTCCGTGCCCGCCTGGGTTTCGACAATACGAGAGTATGGCTGTTTTGAGACCCGACATGTCGGAGAATGGAAGACTCGCTCTTGCACAGAAGCATAAGATATATCTTCTGTTTCTATTTAGTTCTTGAAGTTTGAAACTTTTATGATTTTGTAGTTGCTTTTGTCTTTAATCCACCAGCGTTCTATAGATGTTGAGAATTGAGATTCTTTCAAGTACTGTATGGCATGGGAATTTCATCACGACATATAAAAGGTGAATATCTATGTGAAGCAGAATCTTCGTCTGCCTGTCTTACAATGCGGTGCTTTAAAAATACATTTCCATTGAAATTATTTCAGAATAATTATTTACATATATTTTTATATATTTAAAATTGCATATCAAAACATCTAAAAAATTATTAACAACCAAACGGGAATGAGTGGCGATTTGAGTTGCCACTGTCATCTTATTTATAATTTTTCTGCTTTTGCAATCTTTGGACCACACTGCACATCATTCTTTCTCATCCTTATATATTCTAGACGGTTCAAAAAACTCTTGATTTGCTTATTGAAAGAAATTTCCAGCGACTGTTCTGGATTGCAGTCACCGCTCCCGTCTGAAAATTGAATACTGATAAGATATATGAGCATCGCATCAGGGATCCTGTCTTGGAGAGCCCTAATGTTAAACTACCTCCATACAATAAGCAGTAGATGAAGCAGAAAAGCTCTCTGTTTCGGACTCTCCCAATCAGATAGCATCTGGGTCGTCACCTGGTAATTTTAGGGGTCACTTTTCCACTTCTACACGAGAGATTCTGCAGCTGCCAATACGAGGGGATTACGAGGAACAATTGTGACAAATGCGTCGAATTGTACGATCAGAAATATTTTTATATGCAGAAAATCTGACTAGTAGTGCAGTTTGAGATCTTATCTGATACCCACTTTGTGTGTGAGATGGCTGTCTTCATGATCCACTAACCACAGTGACATCTTCTCGATTAAAGTAAAGAGCATGCTCACATTGAACTGCAGCTTTCTGGAAAGGAGGACAAGTTCCACCAAGTAGGATCATAAAATTAATTTCAAGCCTCAAATCATCTAAACCAAGATGTTTATATTTAAGCATTTGGAATTAACCTATTGAATCAGATATTTGACTTTTTATAAATGAGATGCTGGATTATGAACTTTGATCAACTGGGACCATTAGATTGCAGTTTTTTCAAAGAAATTTAAGCTAATAAATAGATATCAATACATTATTGATTGAAAAGATCATATCTAACTGGGGCCATACAGAATATGTAAACCCAATTAATATTGGACCTTATTATTCAATTATTTGGTAAATGATCCAGGACATTACCATTCTTAAATTGGTTATGTAGGTTTTTTGTGTATTTTTATTTAAAAAGACATAAATTGAAAAACTTATGTAAGGTTATAATTAAATAAACTTGTAAGAAGACAGAAATTAATGCTCTTAAGCCATTGACCTTTTTTTAATTAAAAGGGAAAAAAGATCTTTAACTTTTTTTTAAATATATATATATATATATATTTTATCAACATAAAAAAGGTAAATTAGCTATTTTAATATTATGTAAAAGAAGAAGTAAAAATGCATATATATAACCGTCAATAATCCTGTAATAACTAATCTACTATTAAAAAAGATCAAATTATCCCAAGTCCAAGGCATCTCTTTTTTTTTTCAAAAGCAAAATTGTAATTTTACTAACGAAATGAATAATGATCTGCGCAGTTAGAGTTTTTATTAAAGCTGTCATTAATTATTAATCATCGCTAAACTCTGGTGTTTATGTAATTATAAGAAGTTCGGGCACAAACATCACCTTTTTTTTTTAAGGAATCTTTTCTTTTGTTGCCAAGAAAATGGTTCTTCCATGTTTTTGTAGCGTAGACCAAAAGCTTTGGCCCTAAGAACCACTTTGGGGTGGGTCTCCTTCCCATTCCTTGCCGCAACTTTGATTGCAAAAAACAACACCACTCCAACTTCTCAAATATTGAACTCCAAATTGAAGAGCAGAATCTATACGAAAAAAACATTCTTTTTTCAGAGGGTATTGACAATTAAAAAAACAATTGCAAGATTAGGTTAACATCTAACAGCAGCAGATATTCATGTCAAGTGGGAGGGTTACAGCCCTAATTATACTAGAGGGCTAGTGGTGTCTTGTATCAATCTGAAGTCGAGTCGAACCCACCTTGCAAACCCCTTTACGTTTTTCGATTTGAAGGTTGTTGGACCAGTGACCTGCCAACCATGAGCCAGGCTCTGCCTTGAGGTCCTAGGAAACACCTTTCTAAAAATCTTATTTAAGCAAAGATTTGCAAGAAACCACCCACTGCTCAACTCATCTTCTGCAAGTGGTGGGGTCTTCTCAATCTCTCTATGCACCAAGAAAAAGAAGCATGCACAAGTACAACAGGATGTGGGGTGGTTAGTAATTGCATTAGCTAACCAAATACTCCATCTTTCCAATACACCAAACCAATCATTTTTACCTTCTCCCTGTCAGATTAACAGCAAGTCCAGCATTCTTATGGTCTAGGCATTTTAGAGCTCATAATAGTGTTTTAGGTCCCAGATGCTTGAAGAATGAAGACAAACCAGTCTTCAGTGCTCATCAGTGTGAGGACCCATGTTTTAGTGGACAGACATGGGCTTGTCCCATCATTGAAAAAGTGAGAATATATACTGTCATCATGCAAATTTGATCTCAAAAGCTCTAATTTGCTGGCTTCAATTTTATTAACGAAGGTTGCTTTATTAATGTATCCTTTCCCCCCACCTCTTAACCACCTCCAACTCCATCTTCCTCTCATCCATAAATACATTCAGCAAGGCATTTGCAGCGCTTCTATAAAAATTCAGCTGAACTGGCCATTACTTTCTACACGAATTCCTTTTTGAATCTTGGAGACTGATGGGTCTCCCTCAATCCCCAGCCCCTTCTCATCTTTATCCTCAGGAACTTCAACTTAAACTTTACCAGGCTTTCATATTTTCAATTCCTATCCTCTTCTCCATCATTCTTTTTCTGTTGTTTTACTTGTTCTACCTCAAAAGAAGGACTTCCTCACTTTCGTCCCCTCCACATATAATTCAAGGGAGTTCCAATCAAGCTACTCCACATGATCATGTCTCTTCTGTAAGCCCTCTCTCCATTTCTCTCTCTCTCTCTCATGTACCACATGCATGCAGCAAGTAAATAAAGGATAGGCAGAAAAGCTGGAGCATTTCTTTGTTTTTATGTTGTGCTTTTGAAATGGAGCTGTATGCTAAAGCATCATGGTTTTCTGCTCAACACTTCAGCTATCATCTTAAGATTTTTCTAATCTTTTTTCTTGCTTCAATGATTATAATTATAATTATACATTTGTCAGAAGGAAGAGATTACAAACAAGCTTCCAGTTGTCTTATTTGATGAAGAATTAAGGACAAAGGACTCTCAGTAAGTTGTCACTTTACTCGATTTCCATTTAAGATCATTGTTTAACTGATCATATGATGAGAGCTAGCATTTACCCTGACCTACTACGTGCACTCAATCTAGGGTTATATTGAAGTAATGATCATCTGCTGAAGAGGACAATTCACCGAAAAATTAGAAAATTGAAATTCACCTTCAACAAAGTTTCTCCGATTTATAAACATGGGAAAAGGACCTTGGATAAGTTCTCACTCCTTACATCCCCCTTAAATTAGAGTAATGCTCAGTAGTTATCAAGTAAAGCAGTAATCCCCACGTCATAGGCTAGCGAGGCAGAAGAACTTTCTCTTTTATATCAGATGCCAACCAGAATCTCTAATAGCACCCACCATTTTCTCTTAAGGCGCTTCTTGATAAGATCACGGTGGAAAACTAAAATCGCCATAGCAATTGACATGTATATATGGAGGTAGCAAAGCATGTATGAAAAAAGTTGGAAACTGTATTCCTTCAAGGCTTTTGAGATTCTTTAGAGAAGTTTAATGACTTACCCTATTGAAAAAGACATGAAATGCTAAGCATGTGCAAGATTTTTCAGTTTTTAGAAACCTAAAAACCTTTATTTTGGTTATTTTTTGCTCATAGGTCCAACAGTAGTCCTATCTTTCTTGTCCTTCATGGGTCCCAAGCTTGCATTATTTCCAATTGCACTATCTACTTGTACCTGAGTCTGAAAGACTCATTCGATATTTTTGTAAACTAAAGAATATTGGTTAGCAAAGATTTAGACCCTCCAATAGGTCTTAACCAAGCAAAATGCGAAGGGCATCAAATTCTAATAAAAGTCTATCAAAATTATCAGAATTTCTATTGATGCTTCATGTCTATACCATGTAAGTTGAGACAGCTGAAACTGTAAAGTTTTTCTTCCATTTCAAACGCAAAAAAGAATCTCTAATTACATCCACTACTTGCTGAAAGCAAATCGGCACGCAAGCTTGTACAGAGAGTTTTTGATTCCAACAGAAAAAATCAGGGGAATTGATACAGGAAATCTATCTAGAATATTTTAAAAGAAAAGGTGAAGGCTTCAATTCAACTGAACCAAATTGACACTTTTTGGCTGCAGATGCTGTGTTTGCTTGGGCGAATTCGAGATGAAAGAGGAATTGCTTCAAATCCCATCATGCAAGCATGTGTTCCACATTAACTGCATACATCATTGGCTGTACTCAAACTCAACCTGTCCACTTTGTAGATGTTATGTCATGTTCCCCACCACCAAATTCTGTACTAATCCCCCACAATCTAGTGGACCTGTGCTAATGCCGCATTCCAGTACTGTTGGTGCAAACTCTCAGTACCAGCCTCAGAATATAACATCAGAACTGCAGCACCAACAAGATGTAGGTTCTGGATCGACGGAACAGCTTGTGATACCTATGGAAGAATCATCAAGTGAGACAACACAATCAAGGGACACTTCCAGGTTACCTGATCTATCCATTTCCATGGAGAATGGAAGGGGTTCTTCAAATGGAGAGTATGTTGTTCTTCATATCGAAAGGCATATTACATGAAGAATTTTTTTGGCTGTATACGTAGTTGAAATCAAGTAGATAGGCAAAAGTTCTCAAGGCATGACACCAAATGGCATGCGCATGCTTTCAGCTACCTGCGTGATTCTGTATTGATAAATTTTTTAAAGGGGTTAGATATCAAAAGGCCGGTCACATGTAATAATAGTATTGGTGGAATCACAAATGAGATCAGCACTGAACCGAGATCCGGATTGAGCGCATTTCATGTCATTAGATGTAGAGATTACACGAGAAGCATGCGAAAGATGAACATTTTCGCCCCGGAAATATAGTGAAATTTTGTGGTAGCATCATCTTGATCTTCAATGTTAGCGTGTATGCTATATAGGTAATTGGCTGGTTAATTACATTGTAAATATATTTAATTAATTAATAAAATTTTATTTATCTTTCATATTTATTGACTACTTTATTAATGAATTTAATATTTTATTAATGAATTTTGTAGCTAATTGGTTGGTTAGCTTGTAAATATATTTAAGTAATCAAGAGAGAAATGAATTAAAAAAATATACTTAATTCATGTGTTATTAAATGGTAATGGTGAGAAAAAAATAAAATTAAAAAACTAATTAAATCGAGAAAACTAAAAATAAATAACAGAAAAATCCGAATTAATCAATTAAGTTTTTTTTTCCATCTCAATTTTAAAAATCTAAAATTGATTAAACCAGACCGAACCGGCTCAAAGGACCAAGTTAAAAAATGGTTATAAATACTGGGTTTTCTTAACCCTAAAGCCTAAATCTAACATAGCCTCCCCAGCATTCTCTCAATCTCCCTGTCACCTTTCCATGTCTGTCTTTTGTTCTTTTCTCTCTGACCTTATTCGCCGTTGCAGGTATCTCTCTCAGTCCTCCATCACCGTTGCCTGTATCTCTCTCCATATCTCGTTTCTTACTTGCTGGTTGGTCCAGGAAAAAGAGATTTGAAATCAAAGGTCAAAGACACGTTAAATCTACTTCTATCTATTACCAGTGTTTCATTTGTCTAGACTCTAGAGGCAAAGGTAGTCAATATATTTTTTAACTACATAAAATCAGACCCAATTTGTTGATTTATGAGTAGATCAATTTATGGTTAAGTGGCTTTTATTAAAAATTTCATAACATGTACTTTTTTCTGGTAATTAATTCTCGTAACTTTGCTTGGTTTCGTTCATGCTGAAGTGGAAAACTATTTTAATCAACTGGGCTTTATGGGAAGGTGAGTTTGCTTATTCTTGTAATCATGCATGCACCTGTATGGTCTGAATATAATACTATTTTAGATTATTGAATATTTCTTCTTTCCTTGTTTTTTTTTCCCCATGTAGTCATTTATCATCAGAATTTTCTTCTTCTTTTTTCAATAAAATTTGCCTTATGTGCTTGAACAATAATAATAAGTTTCAGTATTATGTTCATGCTTTTGCTAGAGAACTGCAATTTTTCTCAGAGGTATGCTGCAAATCTTGTGAAATGCCTTAGCTTTTCTTGTTGATTGCGTCTATATATGGCGATTCATAGCTAATCGCTCTATTTCTCCTGTCATTTCAGTCATCAGTTTGCTCTGTACCTTCTTCATACTAGGAAGGTACAGGATCTAATGTTCAAATTTGAACCTTTCATTTTCTTCATTGTTTTCCATCATTCTTTAAGACAATTCAACCAAATTTTGTGGTTCATCATTTTATATATTAAGATCGTTACATTTCCCCCCTCATTTCAGCATAGGGATCTTTGAGATGTTTCTCTAGACATTTTATTTGGGTATCACCAAACTGCATTCGTGTGCTAATATCCTGTGAGAATCTCATATATCTTTTCTGCTACCTCTACATTTTTTAGTTCTTTTTTGAATGCTTTGATCATCAAAATACCTACTATCTTGAAGCAGTGCATGCTTTTCCTACTGTGGTCAACCACTACACTATCCAATTAAGCCCAGTTGCTTATGCTGAGCTTCTTGAGGAGGACGAGATAAATATTCCAGCACGGTTCTCTTTTAATTCCAATGATGGAATTGATGTGGTTAGTGGCGAATCCATCCTTGAGTGTGCCTTCATGGCGGATTCATGCAAACGAGTCGTTGCTGTTGGAACCAATTGTACCCCCCCTTAGATTTATCCATGGACTCGTTCTCCCCCTACAAAAGATCTGTTTTCTAAAATCAATAACATATTTGTAAGCTAACTTTGCAACTGCAAATTATCTCGAGTCAAGCAGCTGTTAAAGATGTATGCATTACGCGAGTTAATATCTCATTAGCTAACTTCTTCTACTTTGTTTTGGTAGTGGCATACCATCCCTCCATCTCCTTGCCACTTTTGAAATACAATTAAAATGATCGAGTTGGGTTGATGGATATATATATTTGACATACAATTAAACTGTGATGTAATTTCTTTGATGGTTATGGTTTGTATCATTGTGTTTATGTGACAAAACTGTGAAGAGCACGATGGATTAATTGTGAATAGCTCCTAATAAATAAATAAATTAAAAAACCAAGTTCAAAGATAAAGAAGACAGAAATTTAGGTGACTACTTTTTTACATTGATTGAAAGTCTTTTAAAAACCTAAAAAAAGTCTAGAAAAGAAAAGACAAGAAAATACACACACACACACACACATTAATTTTTAAAAGATTCATTAGATCTCGTTATGAAAAGAAATAAATCAGTCGTATGACTAATTTGAGAATTATTTTCGACATATACATGACTAAAACACTACGGTAAAGTCTCGTGTGTATGTAGAAAATATTCTTTTATGAATTAAAACATCACTTTAAAGTATCTTACCTTAATCTTCTCAGTCTAGATCAGAGGTGCAAGGATGATTGGATTCAAAATATGCCATCACTGATAAAGCCGTATTCACTGCACCTATCGGTGGCTCCCTGTATGGATCAGCAGTGCATATGAGCACGTCAAAGCTGGAAAATCACTTCTTTTCATGACATTCCCAACATTTTCAGGACCGGACACATGCGAAAAGTCTGTGTGTTGATTTAAAATTATTTTTGATTTTAGGACAACGTCGGAGAGTGACAAGGCTGAGGGTTATAGAGCAGGAGACTAAGGTTGTGGGGTGCAACAGCTCTGTTTTCGCATGGTGATAGACTAGAGCTAAAATGGCAAGAGCATAAACTGTGGCAAAACATGCGGTAGAAAATTGTTATTCCCATGGGCTTAACCGTGTGAAGAGGAGGAGGACCACCACCGGCAGAGGTTTTTGTAGCTCCAAATTCTTTTGATCGACCCTCCATATTTTCTGGTGGTGGTGATCATCTCAAGAACAATGATTTGTCATAATAGTTCCTCTTATCTATATCTATACAGTGGGGCGGTGGCAAATTCAGGAAAATAGTTTATAGGGGGCAAACATTAAAGTCTTCTAGTTTTAAAGCTAAAATTAAAAATCTATACAAGGGACCGGGCCCCTGCCTGTTCCCACGTCCACCCCTGTATGTATATATATATAGACCGCCGAGTAAACATTTTAAATGTGGTTAGATGAAACTTTAAACTTAATGAATATATTCATCTTTAAACTTAATGAATATATATATATACATACAGGGGTGGATTATTCCTCGCTCATTACTTTAATTGAAAATCTATAAACTTAAAACTTATACATATAAATATTTTATATTACAAAAGGATGGAGACGATCATTTGATTCATGCTCGTCAAAAAATGATATTATATTAAAAAATAATTTAAATAAAAATTTAAGTTAATAAAAAAAACCCAACAAATAATTTTATATAATTATACCCGAATACAAGTGCTGCTATGTTGCATTTAAATTCAGTATAGCTGCATTGGTGTCAAATTATAAGTGATGCTGATATTTGAAATGTGACCTCACTTAGGTACGTGATCAATGCAAATTTAGATTTACATGTTTTTTGTTGTGATGAGCAGGCGGTGGAGATACTTGGACTCGAAACACAGTTTGTATCTCGATTAATTTTTTAAAATATAATTTATTTAAAAATATATTATAATAATATTTATTTTTAAAAAATTATTTCAGATATTATTTATATCAAAATAATTTAAAAATATTAAAAAAATAATTTATAGAAGAAAAAAATAAAAATTTATTTTTTCCTGAAAGAACTTTTATATTAAAAAAAAGTACATCAAATTTTCAATTTTAAAGTACTTATTTAGAAATACATCAAATAAATTTTTTTTTAGAGATCAAAGCATTAAAATAATCTAAAAAAAATAAAAAATAATTTAAAATAAAAGGTAAAAAACAATCATTTTTTTTTCAAAATATTTTTTGGTTTCACTGCTTATATGTAATTTTCTATCATGTGATTGGTTTTTTATGAATTCATAAACCCTTTTTTCCTACTTTTTTTAGCTTCTTCTTCATAGCGTTTTCTCTCTTTTCTATTCTTCTTTTCAAATCCCTTTATCCTATAAAATATAACATGTTTGAGGTTATGTTTTGGATTATGGATAAAAATCACAAATCTTCATCTATAAATTAATGCTCACAAAAGCGTCTCAAAGACCTCGCAAGTTATAAAATATGCTGATGCAGCATGAAATGAACCGTCTTTCAATATAAAAAAGAAGAGGAAATTCGAAGGATGAATGCTGCAATAAATTACTACATCCATCGACAAATCTCTGAAGTCATTATCACTGATGTTCTTACCTGAAAATGAAACAAGATGCAGTGTACAATGTACCTGCCAGAAGTGTTGCAATAATACTGGTTTTCAGAGGCATTTTCCCCTTATCCTTTCTCAGTGCAATGGCTTCATAAATTGGCCAGGAATTCAGTACGGCAAAACCTGATATGAACATCTGCACAAACAGTCCATCCAAACTGTTTCCTTTAAAAACTTCAGCAAGCCCTTGGGCTAGAGAGCTTAAATTAATTATTGCTGCCACTGTTAGGGTCACAAACATGGGTGAATCTTCCCCGAACTCAAAGATCCCTTGTCCATATCTTTTACTTTGTTCGTCATCAACAACTTTGCTTGTCACATTGAAGCCAAATGCTGAGATTCCCAGGAACTTGAGGAAGAACTCTACGGAACCAAATACGTAGCTTGATATTCCCCTTATGATCCAAAATCGCTGATCACTCCACCATCTCTGGACTGATCCGCCGGCTAAGATGAAGTCAAGAAAATCTTGCCCATATGCCCCCAGGAAAAGAAATGCATACAAGAAAAACCATGGCTCTGAGGCCTGCATCCACGTGTTTATCCAGTTCTTTTAAGAGATTAATGTTCAATAAAGAAACAGAAGCTATGCCAATTATCGTTTACATTGCCTTTGATTTTCAGTATAATTATGAAATAAGTTGTTTTAAAATTGGAATATTATGTTTAATTATTTCAAATTTCATAATTTTAGTTACTACATTATATTTTAAAAAAAAAAAAAATATGTTATTGGTAGATATATTTGGAAGCACAAAAGGGTAAAAACATCAGCAAGAAAAGAAATGCAGTATGACAGATTATTTTGCTTTTAAAGAAATTAAATAAGGTGATAGGTAATGATTTTAAAAGATAAAACTTAATATTCTAATTATAAAACAAGACTTTCAATCAGCTACGTTTCAAGATATAAATATAATAATAATATTTCATATTATTATTTTAAAAAAAATGAACTATCATCATTTGTAAAAAATATAATTAATTAGGGGTATCTTGATCTATACATCATAGAAAAATTTCAATGTGACCCCTTGGAATCCAAGTCTTTTTTTGTTTCTCCTTTATCTTTCAATCACATTTTCCTCCGAACCTCATGAATTAGATAGCTTTTAATTTTTCTTCGGGGCAAAGATTCACATTGGAATTTCTGGAAACTTTGAGGATCATGCTGTGATATTTAAACTACTGAGCTGAATTATAATACTGTGGAATCTTCAGGACTCGGAATATAAAACACCCTATTTAGTTTTGTTGGAAAAATAGCATACCTTCGGGAATATATAAACTTTGTTGAGGAGAGCTAGCTGGGGAAGGAAAGCGTATGCGGTGATCGGAATTGACCACATGGCCCAAAACGCTGACTGTGCATAAGCAAGTCCCATAGAAAGACCCAGTGCCTTGACACCAAAGGTTGCTGGGCTATATTTAGAGAACCCCACCTCAAGAAGTCCAATTGACCATCTCTTTTGTTGATTCAGCGCATCATTCAAGGTGATGGGAACATCCCCCAAAAATGCAGGTCTGTCAGGATCGCAAAATATAGACTTCCAACCCTCGCATTGCATCCTGAAACCTGTGTGGTAATCCTCAGACAATGATCCATATCTAAACCCGATCTGCACATTTTCAAACCAGTTATATATAGCATATTCAAAGATACCGATGGAAACGAAAACTTGCTATGCAAATGAAGTTCATGTGGGCAAAACATGTATAATAAGCTGGTTCGGTAGATCTTAACATTTGTGCAGGCTGGCTGCAAATTGCAATGGGTAACACAACTGGTTTGGCTCACATGAAATAGGTTCATGTGATGATTTTTAGACAAAAGCTATGTAGATGACTGTTTATTCTGTCAAATGAGTCTTTGTTCATCCAATTGTCGAGTGGTTTCAATAATCGATTCAGTAAGTATCAGCAAAGCGCGTCCTATCAAAAATCTTACTCTGAGGTTAAAATCTGGGGGCAAAAGAAAAGACCAACTCTTAAGAGTCAATCGATGAGTTAGTTACCTTCGAGCCCCAGTTGCTTTGGCTTTCATAATTGCATCCTGCTACTTGATGTGCTATAGCCAGAACTGATTGCGATTGGACAGGCTTGTCCACGATGTAGTCTGGGGCTAGTTCAGGAATCTCCGGTGATGCGAGGCTTGTTGGACTGCCGTAGAAAGCTCGTCGTTGAAAGAAACATCCAGTTCCGAGATAATTAGGGCCACTTAACCCATCAAATCCCATAACATTAATTCGATACAGACGTTTGAATTCGGCATTGTAGATATCACTGTTGTTGATTCCTCGGAATATTTGAGGAAATTGAACATACGCTAACTGTGGCCGAGTTGCTGGATCACACAGATAACACATAGCCCTCAGCGGTGTTTCGGGATCATTAGAGAACGAGTCACAATCTAGAGTTAGGATTATTGGCGCATTGGTCATGCTACCTGATACTCTTAGCTACAGCACAAATAAGATACATGAGTCTTATTATATTAAAAGCTGCAAAATTTATTTTGGCATTACACGGCCAGTGTCTCAATTTAGGTGCTTGGAACAACGGCTATAAAATGTATTTAAAAAAAATAAAAAAAGTTTTTTTATGTGTTTTTGAATTATTTTAATGGTGAAATATTAAAAAATTATTTTAATGTAATTTCAAATAAAAAACAATTTAATTAATAATGTCATGATTGTGCTGGGCAGGCATACAAACCAAGGCATTGAGGGCACCCGCTTTGAAGTGGTGAGATGAAGCCTTGCTTTTCTCTCTAGAGACGTAGATGAGGTTTGGCATCGAATAACCAGCGATGTCTTTATCCTTGCTAGCATCTAGCAAAACCTGTTCATTGTTCAAGAAAATGTGAAGTAGGTTTGTGAATTCTGACCAACAGACGTGGGATCTTTTTCCCTTTTCTTTTCTTCTTCTTATTTTTGTTTAAAAAAATATATTTTAACTTCAGAATAGCTGTCCAACTTAACCATATGATCGACTGGATTGATTGAATCAAGAACCCGAGACCTAATTTTGATGGAATTTAAAATTGAATTAGATAAGAAATTACTCGTTTGGATCAATTGTAAGATCTAAAAAAATGAAAACGATATTATTTTACTTTCGTATATTAAAAAAAAACAACTTTAATCCAAACTCTCCCCCCGCCGAATTGGAAATGAGCCATCGACTGAAGGGCGGATAAGATTACTGTCAAAATCTAGGCGTGGTAGTTAAAGAATGACTCATGCACGTGTTTTCCACTACACACACATATATAAACAGGATTAATAATAATAATAATAACCTGAATCACAGCTGGATGGTCTTGTCGTGTGAAGTTATGAGTCCACTTGTTGAAAGCTTCTCGTTCTTGGTCACTAGAGATGTACTCATCATCAACCTTTCCCCTCTCAAGAACTTGCTCTACCTTCAATTTCATGCTTTCATAGATTTTCTGTGACATGATCAAGAAACCAAGACGATAAATTATTAATAAAAATGTATTAAATAACAATATTACACTTTTATATCAATAGTACTAGTGTGTGTGTGTGTGTGTCTATATATATATTACCTATCAAATAAGATAATTAACTTCATAATACATAAAAATGGGTGGGTCTATAAGAGAAAATAAATTCAATTCACTCCTCTTTTTTTAAGGGATGTGATAAGATTGCATAATAATAATCTCAATCATAGAGGATGAGGATATGATTCTCCCAGATGAAGAAAAGAGTAAATCAAGAAATATAATAGCTATATATAGCCACAAATAATTGTCAGTCAACTCCCCGACGGACGACTGTCCCACTTGCACACAGAAAACTCCAAGATGACACCTCAATCAGTTGTGGCATCGTATTAAGATACAGAAAAATTATAGCCCTGGCCTGCGCATACAGATGAATTATAACTGTGCAAATCAATACGAATCTTTTATCTTATTCTTTTCAGAAAAGTTTCCATAGATCAGGCTAGCTTGTTTATATAATTTCCTTAAACTATTGTGCTGAGTCGACCCGGCAAGCACTCACACCGCAGAATGTGCTTCTCTCTGATATGTGAACGTAAATTCAAATTAGCAATTACGTGAAGAAAATGAACAAGGATTCGAACTAAAATAAAATATCTAAAAAGACCGAGCACTATATGTGCTTGTCTTTGCTCTTCTTTTTTTGCTCTACTTTTTCTCCAAGAGGCTACCTGTTGGTGCGTTATTTTAATTAAAATAAATAAATAAATCCGAACCACTATGGATTAATCCACACAAAGAACCTTGACAAAATGATGTGAATGTAGGAAAACAAACACATTAAGAGACAAGAAATCTCAAGTAAATGTTGAAAACATTCATGTTCTTGTCTTCTTTTGATGAATGAAAACTTTCCTTGAAGTATCTTACCTTGATGTTTACAGCCTCAGATGTGCATGTACGATTTAATTCGAAATATGCTTCAGGGCTCCTCTCTAGTACATTGTTCTTCTTACAAAATGGTAGCCATTGAGTAGCAAACTTAGATGCCTCCATGAAAGCAAAAAGAGTCAAGGCGGAGCCTCCATCATCAGATACATACACTGAGATCTTCTCTGTTGGATAGTCATACGCCATTACAGATAAAGCCGTATTCACTACACCTATCGGTGGCTCCTTGTATGGATCGGCAGTGCATATAAACACGTCCAAGGCAGGAAAATCACTTCTTTCCATGATTTTAGTAAGGTTTTCAGGGAACTGTTTTCGACAGACTGGAAACATTCGAAAAGTCTGTGTGCTGACCCAAAAAAAAGTCAGAACAAGATCGGAGATTAACAGAGCGAGGGTTACAGAGAAAGAGACCAGGGTTGTGGAGTAGAAAAGTGTTTTTGCATGGTAAAAGAGGAGAGCTAGAATGGAAAGAGCATAGATGGTTGCAAATACACGGTTGAAAAGTGTTCTGGCCAGGGGCTTAACCGTGTGAAGAGATGGGTGCCCGCCGATGCTGGTGACCTGGATGGCGCTACCTCCTTGCGGACGAGCCCCCATACTTCTTGTCGGTGCAATATCCCCAGTATGATTACGAGTCTTTATTTAAAGACCTGTGTGAAGCCGGACAGATCAGTGAAGACCCTGAAAAATATTTTCTCATATGCAATTGGAGTTGATTTATATGGTTAAATGACAAAAAAAAAACTGAAACGACAGGGGGTTTATAACAGTGGTTTTACTGTAGCAAAAGATATATTTAACTGTGAATTTCACCATTGAAATCATTGTTTTGCTGGCATGTGGCCTTGCTTAAAGAGGTACCAGGGTTTGTTGTTTTATATGAACAGTAAGAATATTAAAATACTACGAGAGATAAAATTACTTGTGTTTTGGTATTTCTTATTTTTGTCCTTGCCTCTTTAATAAAAGTTTTATTTTTTTTCAATTTAGTCCTTCAATTCCAATTAGTAATATGCTATGCTTTTTAATTTTTGTAAACCTTTGACCAGTAAAAAAAGGACAAATCAATGGTAAATAAGGTAATGTTTGATGTAATAATGATAATTTCAGGGGAAGATTTCATCATGATTTAAGTAAACAAACTACAACATAAATTTCGAATATTTTGTGTAAACCACTAATTATTTAGTTTTACGATGTTAAACATATCTTATAATTCAATCATTGTATCGTATTGAAATATTACAAGGGTCTCATGGTATACCGTTTTATCTTGTGTTACAACTTGATAGCAATTTGAGCTTGGAAAGGTCTAAAGATTTAAAAAAAAAATGTCAATAGGGGTGATGACAACAAATAAACTCTTACTAAAATAAAATAGTTTTTTCATTTGTTATGTTGTGACAGCTTTACTGAATAAATAAAAAATATTTTTCGAATGTTTTGTTATAGTCATCGTGTTATTAATTTCTGAGGAACCCTGTCGTCTTTGTATTGCAAAGGTATAATGATTTTAAAAACCAAGCAGAAAAGTCATCGCCTTTAACTCTGTTCTTAATGTTTACGCTATCAAATTATCCAGCTTGAAGAAAAGCTGGATCGGACATGGGAATCTATTGACAAAATATTGCAATTATAACCCTAAGGACTTATTTGAACACATATGAACCGAATTCAATCACATCAATTGTTGTCTTCAATGTTTTCACATGTTTCTTCTACCAACAAACCTTTGTGATTTATTATATTTTTCTATCTAAAAATCTCACGTAATCTTGTAGGGATTTGTTAGAATCAATGTCTAAATAAATTCTTTTTTCACTCAATTGTTCCTGTGTATTTACGAAAAACCCACATCCTGGTCATGGAAAAGTGAGATAGATGTTGTCTCCTTGCGATATAAATTTAACCGATAACACACGAGATAAATTATTAATTGCACTCTACAAGGGAAAGGTAAATGTTCACAGACTGATCCTTCTTTTGTCATTATTGCATTAAGAGTACATCTAAAGAGGGAATGCTGCAGTAGATCGGCAAATATAGTAAAATCGTTACAGCATGAATCCAGGTGATAGAACAGAAAAGAAAAGGAGAGAAAATTATCGTGATCAAGTACGACGAATCAAATGCCGTCATGTTCTTACATGAAAATGAAAGAAGATGCTGCATAGACTGCACCTGCCAGAAGGGTTGCCGTAATGGTGGTTTTGATTGGCATTTTCCCACTGTCGTTTCTCAGAGCCATGGCTTCGTATATTGGCAAAGAATTCACCACAGCGAAACCTGATATGAACATCTGCACAAACAGTCCCTCCAAATTGTTTCCTCTGAGAACATCAACGAGCCCTTGGGAAAATGAGATCAGATTAATTATGGCTGCCAGTGTTAGGGAGACGAACATGGGGGAATGCACCCCAAACTCAAAGATCCCTTGGTCGTATCTCTTACTTTGTTCTGCGTCAACTGCTTTGCTTGTGACGGTGAAGCCAGATGCTGAAATTCCCAAGCACCCGAGGAAGAACTCTATGGAACCAAAGAAGTAACTTGTTATTCCCCTTGCGATCCAAAATCTCTGATCACTCCACCATCTCTGCACTGATCCTCCCGCTAACATAAAGTCAAGATAATCTTGACCATAGGCCCCCAAGAAAAGAAATGCATACAAGAAAAACCATGGCTCTGAGACCTGCAACACATTTTTTCCAGTTTTTTTTTAATTAGTCTTGAAAATAAATACTTTTAATTCCAAGGAAAACAAATTTCGATATCAGATATTCAACTCTTGAGATTTATTCCGTAAACTTAAAATTCACAAACAAGCGTTCAGGCCATCCCTGTTCAGTATTGAATTTTATAGCTCTTTGGATTGGGCTTAAGCATCTCTAGCAGACCAGCTCTGCATGATTTCCAAGAAATTTCCTTCCTAATTTATTTTGGACAAGCTATATTTTAGCCCCTTGATTATACTCGGTAATTTCCTGTTCGGGTCCTATCAATTAAAAATTAGAGAAATTATAGTCTTCCAAAATTGCAATGTGATCCCTAGCCCTCACATAGCCAAGCAACTATTGGAATACTCACTTCTCCAACCTTCTCCTTCTTGCTTTCTTATTTTCCTCTCGCTTTTACCTCAATGAACATAAGATAGTGTTCCGCAAGACTCTTGAAAATGTAAATACAGCTTTTATCAGCTATTTAACGGCAACGAATCAAATTAGAAGATCTTTTAAAAAAATTGAAGGTTACTAATGATAAATGTTATCCTATTGATGCTACTATTGATGTTGAAGCAGAATATTAGGGCTCATAAAACAGAGTACTCTTCTATATTATTGGCTTTTACTACGTTACAGATTGGATTAGATTTTTATAAATGTAAGAAAATAAGTGTTTTTAATATTTTCTAGTAGAAAAAATTAAATTATATAAAAGTTTACATGATATGACACAATTGATTTGGCAAGTATGTCTAGAGATAACACAGAGAACCAATAAAAATGCAGTTTCGTTAAAAGTAATTAGGATTACATTTTAAAAAGTAATAATTTAAGAATATATCAGATTAATTTGAGTTAATTTATCGAATTTATAAATTAAAATAAATGATAAAGTTTAATTCTTAAAAACTAAAGAGATAGAAAATAAAAAAAAAATATTAGGGGAAGTGATTTATGGTAAAAGATTCACCTCTTTTGATTTATTTATTAATTTTTGTTTTTTGTGGGGAAAGGATAGCATACCTTCGGGAAAATATAAACTTTGTTGAGAAGTGCTAGCTGGGGAAGGAAAGCGTATGTGGTGATCGGAATTGACCAAATTGGCCAGAACGCTGCCTGTGCATAACCAAGTCCCATTAAAGGACCCATTGTCCGAACACCGTGAGTTGCTGGGCTGTATTTAGAGAAAGCCACCTCAAGAAGTCCAACCGCCCATCTCTTCTGTTGATTAAGGGCATCAATGAAGTTGGTCGGGACATCACCGAAAAATGCAGGCCTCTCAGGATTGCAATATACGGACTTCCACCCCTCGCAATGCATCCTAAAGCCTGTGTAGTAATCCTCAACCAGTGATCCATACCTGAACCCGATCTGCATATTTTAAAACCAGTTAATTACACTCTCAGCCTCGAATGAGTCTCCTGCATCCAATAATCTGAGGATTGCACTTCAATTTTTTATTAGCGATCCTTCTTTCTTAATATATATATATATATATATATATATATATATATATAAAACTTTTGAGGTAAAAATGAAAAGCCTGCTCAGAATATTTTGAGCAGTAGTCGATGACTTGCCTTGGAGCCCCACTTGGTTTGGTTTTCGTAATTGCAGCCTGCTACTCGATGTGCCAGTGACAAAACAGATTGGGATTGAATAGGCTTGCCTACAACATGATCCGGGGCTAGTTCAGGAATCTCTGGTGATATTAGGCTTGTTGGACATCCGAATAACGATCGTCGTCGAAAGAAACATCCGGTTCCGATATAATTAGGGCCGCTTGATCCATCAAAACCCAACATATTAATTTGAAACAGACGTTTGTATTCAGCATTATAGATATCACTTTTGTTGATTCCTTGGAACAGCTGGGGAAATTGGACAAACCCAAGGTTAGGCGGAATTGCTGGATCACACAGATAACAAAGAACCCGTAGGGGTGTTTGAGGATCATTCGAGCGGAAGTCACAATCTAGAGCTAATAATATGGGCGCATTGGTCATGCAACCTGATACTCGTAGCTGCAGCAAAAACAAGAGAAATACGTATTAATATACTAATTAAGATCTAGCAAAGTGAGTTGACATGTACTCCTAACGTAAAACTGGACAGCTTTTTATTTCCAAACAATGGTGGTGTCCCAGCTTTAAGATGCTATGATTGTGGAGATAAGGCATGTGTACCAGGGCATTCAGGGCACCGGCTTTGAAGTGGTGCGGTGAAGATTTGTTTTTTTCTCTAGAGATATAGATGAGGTTTGGCATCAGATAACCATCGATGTCTTTGTCCCTGCTAGCATCTAACAAAACCTGCCCATTTTTCACAGAAACGTGTTAGGATACAATCAACAGGCTGGTGGATTTCTCGACGTGGGGCTCGTTTCTAAAATATGTGTAATGATTGGCGTGACCCAGCACAGCCCGTATTAAACCTTTGGATAACAAATTAATTATGAGCGTGGTTAGAAAGATAAAGATATATTGTATGAATCCAAACCTGAATCACAGCGGGATGATCTTGTCGAGTGAAGTCACTACTCCATTGATTGAAAGCTTCTCGTTCTTGGTCACTAGTTATGTACTGATCACCGACTGTACCTCTCTCAAGAACATGCTCTACTTTGACTTTCATGCTTTCATACATCATCTGTCACATAATCAAGAAACAATATCTTTATAGGTACCAGCTACTTTTATAATTAATGAGATGATCTCCCTAATTAAAGCACTCAAATTTATAAAGGATTTCATAAATATGCAAAAGTGGAGCTCATGGTCTCTAAAAGAAAAAACAGGATCAACCTTGTATAGAAGATAAAGCGCTTCGCAGTGACCGAAACTATTTCTTTTTCAGCGAAAAACAATTGCTAAGATTTTTTTTATAATGTTATATATTTTATCATATATATATATAATTTATGTGAAGGGTGAGGTTTCAGTAAAATATATAAATTTTAAATTAATATAAATTTATATGTTTAATATATTTCAATGAAATCAGCAATATAAAATTATCATTGTCATTAAAAAAACAAGAAAATTTGGATACTCGAATCATCAAATTCATTGTATTAGGACCAATTTATTTTATAATTTGATTTAAATTAAACACAATAATAAAATATAAATTGTGTAAGCACCTTCAATAACTAAACAACAAAAATAAATCATTGATTTTCTATCTATAAAAAGAAGTTAACATCATTGAAAATCAATTGCTACATTATCATCATTACAATAACTACAACAGTTAAAATTATCATCATCATTATTGTCCAAACAATGATAATTATTAAATTGCCCCGAAGATTAAAAAAACACTTTTATGAAAGAGCAAGCAAGGAAACAATAATAAAAAAATAAATTAATAAAATTATCATTATTATTGCGTGAACAATAAAAACTATAAAATTATTTCGAAGAAAAAAAACTTTAACAAAAGAGCTACCAAAAACAAAAAACAAAAAAAAAGACAAAACCAAAATAAATATTATGAGCAAAAATAAATCAAATCTAAAAATAAATAAAAATAATAGAAAATACTAAAAAAAGAACAAAGAAAAAAAATTAAAATGACCACCAACATGAATCAAAATCTCAAAACTAATCGGAAAAAAAACCCAACAAAAAATAAAATGATAAAAACTAAAAAAACAAAACCAAAAGCATAAATATGGAAATAAAATAAAAATTATCCACGATGGGCAGAAAAATCAAAGTAGTTAACACCAAATAAAAAATTAAAAGACTAAGGATAAAAATAAAATATATAATTAATTTCAATCAGAGTACAAAACTATAATAAATCAAAACCTTGGGACTGAAAAAAATAAAGAAATTTTAAAAAAAAATTAAAAGAATAAAGCCCGAAATAAATAATAGCATGTATGATCAATTTTAATTGAAGGACAAAATTGAAACAAATCAAAACCTACACACTAAAAGAATTCGAGGAGCCAAATGCAAAATGAAAATAAAAAACTAAGGGACTGGAATAAAACACCTACCAACATAGACATTAACACCCTATCAAAAGCTCAATGTTGCCTTCGTTTTTTTTTTGTATGTTTCTAGGGGTAAAAAAATAGGTATACTATTCAAATAAAAATGAAAAAGACATTAACACCCTCAAGTAATTTGAAAATTACACATAAATGCCATGAAAAAGTAAAAAATACCCACTGAGAGTTAAATTTTATGGGATAAAAGGTAAAATATTAATTTTATTATTAAAATCCATAATAAATTGTGTCTATAAACACAATGAAAGATCGAACATGTTTTATTTTTGGTTAAATATGAAATAATTCTCTGACTTTCCATATTGCAGGAAAAGAACCAATACAATAATTGCCCGAGCAACTCTTGTAACAATGGATTCTTGTTTTTTAAATTATTTGTGTTTACATGTATTCTCGGTCTAGCTAGCTAGCCATTCACGACTGAAGACTTGGTCTTTATCCAATCGTTTTGTATGTATACCCTCCATAATCAGAATGGTACCTCCACCAGAAATTATGAGGTTGGATCTTGACTTAGTGGGTGGAGGTATAAATGATAGTTAAGTTACTGGCTTGGATATTTTATTTAACTTTTCTAAAATTAAGTTCCTTGATTTTGATAAAAAAAAAATCTCAAGTATATATATATAAGAGAACATCATCAATGTCACAGTATCTTACCTTAATCTTCTCAGACTCAGAGGTGCAAGGATGATTAGATCCAAAATATGCTTCAGGGCTCCTCTCTAGTATGTTGTTCTTCTTACAAAATGGTAACCAGTGGGTAGCAAACTTAGCGGCCTCCATGAAAGCGAAGAGAGTCAAGGCTGAGCCTCCATCATCAGATATGTATACTGAGATCTTCTCTGCTGGATAGTCATAAGCCATTGCAGCTAAAGCCGTGTTCACTACACCTATCGGTGGCTCTTTGTATGGATCTGCAGTGCATACAAACACATCCAAAGCTGGAAAATCACTTCGTTTCAGGATCTTTTCAACGTTTTCAGGGAATTGATTACGATAGACTGGACACATGCGAAAGGTCTGCGTGGTCACCCACATGAATGCAAGAACAAGGTCGGAGAATAAAAGGGCAAGGGTTGCAGAGAATGAGACTAGGGTAGCTGAGTAGATGAGCGTTCTGGCATGATAATAGAGCAGAGTTAAAATGGCAAGAGCATATATTGCGGCAAACACACGGTTGAAGATTGTTCTCCGCAAGGGCGTAACAGTGTGAAGAAGAGGAGCATCATCGGTGCTGGCTCCGCTTACAAAACTACCCTTCATGTTTTTTGGTGGTGCTTGCTATATCCCAAGATGGCGGCGGCTATGAAGGCCTCTGTATACAGGCCTCAGTGAAGAACTGGTCAAGATGGGAAGGTGAAGACGGTCAAGTTAATCTATATTTTTCTTGTAACTGGTCATGGGAAGGAAATTTCTTCTGCAGTGATATACTGGAGCTGGAGTGTGAAGTTAAAAATAAATAAATCTTGCAGCACTCCTATTGTATATAAGCGGTGTGATTAAATTCTACAACGACAAATACATGCAGAAGAGATTGAGTGGACATGAGAGATACGAACAGCTGATCTTACATTTGTGTCCACGGAATATTAGTGGTTTTCAACAAAATTAATCATTATATATATATGTGTGTGTGTGTTTGTAAATAGTTAATATTCACTATATAGCCAAATACATAATTTACCAAACAGGATCCCAGTGTTTTACTGTAAATCCCATCATAAATAAATCAGTGTTTCGGCCGCAGCTGCAAAAACATATGCAAAAGCCTATGACGAGTGGACCGCATAAATTGTTTAAAGTGGTGATGACTCACTCACTTGTCATGGGATGACTTGTATGCCCCATTTTGATCATTATTGAGGGGGGGTTTTTTTTATGTATATTTAGGTGAAAATAAATTTATCATATTCAAAACCTCGTATCTCAATTTCCCAACAAATGGATTTGACTGAAAAATCATTCAACTAACAATACTTCTTCGACAAAGCTATTGAGTTTCATGTTATTTAGGATTTGTGTGAAAATTACCTAAAGTTCAATTATTATTATTTTTGTGGTTTGATCAACTCTTTAACGTTGAATATAACAAATCATTTAATTGTTAATTTCTAACAATAATCCACAAAATTCATTGTATAAAAAATCTCTTAATTAAACACTTTTATAAGAGAAAAATTATTATGCCTAGAATATAAATATTTTATTTATAAAAAATAGAATAAACTTGGTAATTTACTCTAGTTATTATAAATTTATCCGTTCAGATTTTTTTTTTCCTAGATGTCAGCCAGGGAAGTTTTAGTTGAAAATAAATCCCGACGAGAATCACAGGAGAATCAAGCGTCAAGGACGAAGGCACAAGTCCAATCATCTCCCCCACTTGACCACATGAATTATTGGGCTTTTGGCAACGATATTTTTCCAATAAGCCAATTATGGCAATTATTGTGCTTGCAGTCCAGGCACGCGATCGATACATGTAGACTAGTATTATTTAAAAAGGTGAAAGGGATTGTTCTATATAAAACAAAATAATGTTTGTTTGTTTTTATAAAATTTATTTTGAATATCAATACATTAAAATAAATAAAAAATATATATAAAAAAACTCTAATTACAACGCTACCGAAAGTAAAATCCAAAACCAAAAGACTATCAGCACCCATATTCTTATCAAAACACATAGCACGGCGGACAAACATTGAACCATGAAAGTGAGAGATCAAAGATGATTGTAATGATATATAGATGATTTTGTCGTTTATCAACTCAACTCAAAATTGGTAACATGTTGTTTTTTATACGACTCGTTATTTATTTATTTATTTGTTTTTAATGGCTGTATAAAAATTTATTATACCACCTCCTATAACACATAACACCAGTAAAATAGAATTAGTTAAAATACACGTAAATTAGTTCTAATATCTATACGAATTAAAAAATGAAACGGTAAATGAAAAGTTACGGATGGATAAAAAAAGTAAATGATTTTTTCAGCAGAATACAAGTTAGACTTGTTGGGATTTTTCAAAACCTAAAAACTTTAATAATTGAAAAAATAATTATACAAATAAAAAAAATAAAAAAAAAAACTAGTCATATTTAAACACAAGCCTGGAATTTGCTCACATGACTCGCATCCAATAGGGCAGTCCAACTACCGAAAACAAACGATTTTTTTACCCTCGTATATTTTCGTACAGGACCCGGGAATAGTTATAACTTTTAAAAAACTATGGGCCCACTGGAGGCAGAACCTTCTACACTGAAATTATTTGCTTGCAAGACAGCCACTCAGCCCAACCAAGCAATGCTCTCCACAGGTGGTGCAACTCAGGGGAGGCCATGCTTTAACCTGTAACCGCGTAATTGACACCACAGATCTATAAAAATGATTTCGTGAATTGTCTTTTTAAGCGGCTATAATGGAATATCTCTTTAAGCGGCTATAAAAAAAGCACACAAAAATAATAAAAAATAAAATACCATATTATAAAAACGAAGAGGAAAACGACATAGTACATAAAAAATACAAAACAAACTATGCAATCATATTTTAGATTAAACTGTACTTTAACACCGTGTTAAATAATCAGAACAAACTAGTAAACAAAACCTCAAGTTTTGTTAGTAAATAACATTAATGCTTAATTGATTTATTAACCTAAATACAAAGAGACCAGAGTGAAATAAAAATTAAAATCTACTCTCAAAAAATAATAAAATAACCACCAGGCCTTCAGACAAAGATAACATGCGAGCCTGGCATTTTGCCCCATAGCACCATAGTTTATGGATTCAAGCCATGATATAGCTTTAAGCTGAACAAACCGGCACAGTGATACGCATTGTTACATGCCGCAGCAGACTGCGAACGGCGATGGACAAAATAATACAATGAAACTCGAGCATGAAAATATCCACGCTGTAAAGACGATATTACATTTCCATGCGCAAAATATTTACAACAGACAACATATCCTCCGGCCCCAGCCCTACCTGCAAATACCAAAAAATGTACAAACTCTAGCCCCCTATGGTTTTAACTTCCATCACTACTTGGAACCCAGTCAACGTCTATTTTTGTGTCTCCTTGGGTCGTAGTTAGCTCTAAAAACCGAGCTATTAATTAGCCAGTGCCTCCTTTGTTTCCAACTTAAAGCATCTCCAGAGCCCAAAAACTAAAACAGAGTACTATAACCGCAAACAAACGACGACAACAACAACAACAAAGGTAAAATGAAAAACAAATGAGAAAAGGGAAGTTGACTAGTTTAGTTTTCTGCTGAATCCGAGCTTGTTACAGTTCCTTCACCTTCCAGGAGTAACATGGGATGCTTGCTTCCTGGACTCATCTTTTTCACATCCTGACTTGAGCATATAAAGATTCTTCTCACCATGTTACAGAACTCACTGCATCAAATACAGCCAACCAATGTGTATCATATTCTGCAACAGGTAAAAGAATTATCTGTGAAGTTTTGATGAAAAGATCCCAATCACAATACTTACGGCCATGGATCATCACCAACAAGCATCATATCTCCTTCATCATCTGTATAGACAACTTCCCACTTATTCCGAGGGTTCAGCTGTCCCTTGATGTCAAATAACTGCTCCAGCTCATCTATAAGCTGACCATACCCCTTAATCAAGGTCAAGTCCACAGCACGACCAACAGCAATCCCCTGCAGTTGAACCTATTGGCAAATTCAACACCACGCAAGAATCTTCTTTCAGAAACCTGCTGAAGAGTGCAAAACATGTTTAATTGAACAATACATTCTTATTCTAAGTACCTTTGTGCGACTTCTAGTGGAAGTAGAACTTTGCTTGCTCTGAGTTTCTTTTGATGATATATGCAACTGTTCTGGTTTCTTTTCCTTGAATACTTCAGATTTTCGGTCTGAATCAAATGCAGACGCAGCAGCTAGAACATGTCCATCAGTGGCACCACTAGATACACTGATTGGTTGTGCAGGCACTTTTTCAATAGGAGTTGAGCTTGTAGACTGATTTACAAGATCAAACCCAAATAATCGATAGCTAGTAGGCACCTCCGATTTCCTCTCCATATCAGATGGGTCAGGGATATGGTCATTCTTCGGCTTAGATGAGAAGGGAGTGGAATATCCTAAGAATACAGGCCAAGGTGGGACACTTTTGCTATCCTCCATGGAATCCTGAAACAGATGCTGAGAAACATTCACACAAGAAGATAGCCAGCCCCCTTCACCCTGAGTCCTTGTCATAGAGTTGCCATGGCCATTAATATCAGTCTGCTTATGATGCCACATCACATGATTTTCATTTCGTTTTCCTTCACCAGTACCACTCAGTTGAGTTAAATCACGGGACGATGCCATTCCAGAATTCCAAGGGGTTGATGCAGTTGAAGATAAATCTATAATAGTGGGGGAACCAACAACAACAACAACAGTGAGAGATTGCAATGACCAGCTCATTAAGTACTCAAAAGATAAAAAGAGGAACCAAAACTCTTATTTACCAAAAGCTGGAATTTCAATTGGAGGCCTGGGCCTTTTATTTTTTGGTTGAACTGGTTGAGACAGGTTTGATGGTACTGAAGCCACACAGGGTTCTATCTCCCATGGTGAAACCCTATCAGGTCTTGGAATAGAAGCAGGTTCGTCCCATTGAACCTGGTAAAGAGACAACATAACAGATTAATTAATTTCACACTTATAATTTCAAATAAAAGAAAAGGAGTCAAGCTAAAAAGACATTACTTTCAATGACCGCCATTTAGAATCATTCCAATGACGAGAAAAATCTTCAACCCCAACAATTGTGCCCGAAAACCTGATCAATCGATAAATTCAGAATTGTAAGTCACTACAAACTTATATTTTGCACTCACAGTAGAGCACCAACTTTAAAAATAAATGCTTGAAGCAACCATGTACTGCAATTCTCCCACCTTCTCTCAGGAGAATCCTCGCCTTCAAACCTCATCTTGAATCTCATGCCAACTGCAAACTTATTGTTAACAGCCTCTAAATATTTGTTCAAGCTTATGATGAACTGGCTTGTCCTGATAAGTTAAATTGAAGAAACTAAGGCATAAATAATCCATTCAAATAAAGAAAAGCTAATGCAATCTGACATATTCAGCAAGAATGCCTCAATAAAAGATGTATGAGATGGCATGAGTCTCTGGTGAAAGATATGCATACCTTGGCTTATAATAAACCACAAAGAGAGTTCGGGTTGAAATGGCATGGGATGCTGTTGCAAGAACTCCAAGATGCATGCTCTGACTGGAAATCACAGATGATGGCATGCTGCTCTGTTGGCGAGCAACACGCCTCACACCAACACGCAATTCACCATTCTCCCCTCTAGACAACCAATTCTTATATGAATAAGCTTTCCGTCTTTTATTTTATAGAGGACAAGAAACCAACATCTTAGAAGAATATGTGTGTACCTGACGAAGACAAACGAATCCCCAGCAACTAATCTCTTGGAGGTGACAAATGTACTCCAACCTGTGGTGAGTAAGTGCCTCCTTGGTTGACCTGTTTATTTGACCAAATGTGAGTGGTGATCTGCTATTTTAATTCTAACTAATTACTTGAACAGTACGTCGAACTACTACTAGACATAGCCGATGAAAACTGACAAATTCTCTTTGAAATCAAGAATAAAACATCGACATCACATTGAAAGACAACGCACATGGAAATCATTTACCTCTGAATATATGCTTAAATCGCCATTCATAACCATGTAGATCCTTGGCAACCAGTTCTTGAGTTGGGGTTGGCTGGATCATATCCTTTAAAACATAATGAGATGGCAAAGTTAATATATGATCATAAGGAAGAAACCAAGACTAGCACAGCACACACAAATTACCAGTGGAGGAAGGCATTCAGAGGCATGTTTACGAAGAACAGAAAATCCACCGTGGGTGCTTGTATCAGAGGCAGTTAAAACCTTGCAGAACGAGTGAACTGTAGGTCTTGGAGGCTCAGATGGACATGAATCAGGACTTGTAGGCTCAATTTGCTGCAGTATTTCAACAAGATTTAAAGCCATTGAAGTTTAAAAAAAAATGGTTGTCAACATATCTGCTAAATAAACACTAAACTGGAGAAGTCAGAAAGAAAACTAATTAGTTCTTACGTCTGATTCAGGTAGCAAAGTAATCTGCGCATAAACCTCATCTGTTTCTTGTTCCGCCTGTACAGGTAGAAGGACATCAACAAAACGTTCTCAAATCAACCCTTTCGAACATTAAGATTTAGCAGTTCATTCAGTCACCAAGAAAATACACAAAAAATATGACTAAGACGTAACTCAAACAAGCCTTACATATAAAGTAATGAGTTTAGCAAAATAATAAGATCAATTTCATAAAAACTCAAGTAAAATGATCTATACTCAACTGACAGAGCAACCAAGCAAAACGATTAAGAAACTGCAGAAAGGAAATTAAGATCAGGGAGCTAAAAATACCAGCAGCTGAATATGAATCACACGACAGAGAATCTTCGAAGGCAGATTAAACAAAGGAACCCTCTGATTCAATTCTTGATTTGTTGATGCCTCTAACTACACAAACCCAAAAATAGCAAAAATTTAAATCTTTAACCAGAAAGAGCACAAACCCACGAACGAAAACCAATCCAAAACTCAAATTTCCCAATTGAAGCACGCCCATTCACTCCGTCACTCACTTACTAGACAGAAAAACCTTCAAAATCCAATCTTTACCTGTTCCATGTGACCCTGAGGAAAATAGAACACTCTTTCTCCACGCTTGGGAACATCCACAAGTGGACCTGCACATGCCTTCCATAACTCCATATACAGATCATCCTCTCCACATCCTGAAACCAAAAAAGAAAAGTCAATTTTCGCAGGAAAAGAACAAAAAAATAAAGCCGTTTCACACTTCACCTTCACTATTCCCCTGTGAAAACGATCCTCCTCCTCCTCTATTCATACCCATCATTATTGAAAACCCACCAAGCAGCAGCCAAGGCAACAAAAAAAAACTCCAAGAAATAAAATCAAACCCACTAAATAAATTCCTTCTACAAACCTTAATTAACTCTCATTATCTACACTTAATCACGACAATTAAATCCCTTAAAAAAAACCAGATAAAAAACCAGCAAAAAGTCCCCAACTTTCACTTGTTTCACACTTTGAGAGATCCAAAAACCTTTAACGCAAAAAAACACCTTTCAAACCGTCACTAAACCACCTTCTTCTTCTACTACTTAATAGCTTCAAAAAAACACCCCACAAACTCTCCCTCCGTCCTCACTCTCTGTTTTCTCTCACTAAAAGCAGCTGTTTTTGGTTTTGTTCTCTCTTTCTGTTTGTCTCTCCTCGGACAATAAAAACGCCGTTAGTACCATAAAAACTGCTTTGCGCGCTTCTTATATTACGCGACTTGGGGTTGCCTTTAACTGTTATCTCCTTCCTATTCGTTGCTGCCTGCTTTTGTTCGGTTTTGTAACGCTCACCAAACTAACCATAGTTAAGAGGTTTAGCTTGAGAGAGGTAGTAGATGGATGCCGTTAAAGAACAGGATGGCTTGGCCGTTACTTAGCGGATGGCAGGTAGTTTTCTTCCTCCTCGGAAAAGAAGTTTGTTGGGTGGCTACATTGTGGATCCCACATGGGATGAGGTCCTGCAAATTTAAGCAATTGCGAGAAGTAACTCTTTCGGATTGTAACTCTTTCGGACTGTGCTGTTTCCTTTAAAAATGCTTTTATATATAAATATGTTTAAATAATATATTTATTTAATCTTTAAAAATTAATTTTAATATCAACATGAAAATAATCTAAAAATATCTAAAATATTAATTTAAAATAAAAATATAAAAATATTTTTTAAATACAATACTAACCTAAAGTAACTGGATTACCTTGTGTGAGCCATAAAAATAAAAAATAAAGTATGAATTTTACTTAGAATTCATAGTTCATTTAAAAATATGATATTAATTGAGAGATTTTTTTCGGTGATTAAACTGTAACTACTAAGTATTTATATCATATGATAGAGATAAGCACAAAAAGAAAATAAAGAAGATCATATATACTTTCACCAGAAAAAAATATGATGAGAATATTTATTATTAACTATAATGTCGTGGAATAGACAGAGACCGGTAATAATTAAATTTTGTTTGTTTCCATATTTCTTTTGTATTTTAGCTGAGGTTAATAGGATAATTAAGGGTGGTGCTATATTTTTAAGATATAGATTGATGATTGACTCGTGATATACTTGGTCAAATAGATTTTATTTGAGAGACCAGACAAAGTTTATTGGAAAAAATAAGTTTGGAAAAACTATTTAATAATGAAATTAATTCAACAAAATAAGTAATTTATTGGTAAGTAAGAACTGATGCCTTCCCATTTGTTCATGTTCAATGATGATGATGTTTTTAATATATTTTAAATATATTAAAAATAAATAAATAAATCACATAAACTCTTTTAATAACAATGAAAACAATTAGAAAATGCTCAATTTGATGATCCAGTTATTTGTTTTTTTTATAGCAACATGAGTAGTTTATTACTCTGAAGATATGATGAATAAGAGTTTTAATCTCTCTTTAAAAAAAAAATAATATAAAATTAGAATTACTGAAAAATAATTAATTTTACCAGGAATCCAAAAATGAAGAAGAAAGTGCATTTTTTAGCGGTTGAATAATGAAAAATCAAAAGAATTCAGGGGGTGAGAAAATAATAAAGATTATTTTTAAAATATTTGAAAAAATAAAAAATAAACACATCCCTATAGCCACGTGTTGAACACACATGCACTATATGTTAGCTACAGCTGCGCTCCATTTTTTATATATATATATATATATTAATGGCGGGTAATTTAAAATAATTTGTGCGATCGTACGGACACTTCACTGGGATGCGTGTGCTTTGGGGTAACGAGGAACTGGCGTTACCGTTGTTTTGCCGTCTCTTTCGTTGTCTGCTACGAAGCAGGCAACGACATGGTTGTCTCGAGTTAACCCGGCAGAATTTTGGGGCTTTTAGTTTTCTTTTGTTATATTTTGACCTTAAACATATAATTGTTTTACGCGGTTGCCATCCTGAGGCGAGTGACTGTCGTCCGTGTTAAAATCAGAATAAGAGAAAGCCGGGCGACATGTTACCTTAGAGGTTGAGTGAAGAAATTTGCAGACGTGTCATGGACAGGGACATAAAAACTGTTCGCTGATTGCCTGCGAAACAAAAAGCCTTCTGAAAAAGTACAGCAACCCATCACATCCCACGTGCTTTGGGCTAGTGTTGGGGTCCATCTGGAAGGTGGGTCCTCTTACAAACCCACCATATCGAGTGGTGACTCTAGAGATTACAATGAGAACTCATGGGTGGGATTTCTAATTATTTTCTTAAGAATTAATTATTATTTAATATTAAATTATATATAACTTTAAATATATAAACATATTAAACAATAATATATATATATATATAAATGTAAAACATTTTTCTAACATATATATATGTAATATGCTTGTATAAATATCTCGGATTGAGTTTGAAAATCAGGAGTTAATTTTGGTAACATTTATGTTTTATTTGTTAGCAGAATAAATATCCAAAATAATTATTATTTTAAGCCAATGCATCCTATTCAAGGTTAAAATATTATTCTTACGGTATAAGATTAGTTGCTTCAAATCAAGTGAAAGATAATATCTTTGATGCTAAATAGAATAAGTCTGTATAAATATCATTAGGACTGGAACTAGGAGTTTTGAGTGAACATGGGATCATCAAACTAATTCAACATCTCAATCATTAATTCACATTTTCTTTTGTCCCAATTGATAGCATGAATGACAAATATACCATCCATCAATAATGCAATTTAGTAGTCTGATTATAAATTTATTTTTTAGAGATCATCAATTCGAGTTTTACGGTTCTCAAAACTATTAAAAGCTAGTAATTAACTCAATGATCTATAAAATTGATTGAGATATACACAATCTGACTCGAACATAATATTATAAGAAAATATATATACTTATAACGTAAATCAACAAACAAAAATATAAATACTAATCAAACTAGATAGCAATCTTTTTGAAGTTGAGTTTCATTACTAACAGTTTAAGTGCTTGTTTGGCACTGTTGTCAAAACCGGCGTTTGACTGTTTTTGCTATTTTTTTTCATTTTAAATGAATATGTTTTGGTGTGTTTAGATCATTTTGATGTGCTGATATCAAAATAATTTTTAAAAAATAAAAAAAATATTATTTTGATGTATTTCAACATTAAAAGCATTTTAAAAAATAACCACAACCACATTCTCAAACACCCCCTAAATTTTGGTTAAAATAGATATATGTGATGATGAAAGTGTTCATCATTATATATCTAATTTAGTAAAAAGAGTAATGTATTTGATCATCACGTCTCCATCATTGTTGTTAAAATCGCGAGTTGACTCGCAAAATCGTACGATTTTGCGAGTTAATTCATTAAATATTATCAACTCGGGGAGAAAAATCAATTTTGGTCAAACTCGGTCAAAATCGTAAAATCGGACCGAATCGGACCGATTTTACAATTCTCTGAAAAATTGGCTCATTCGCGCGCCCTTCGCGCGCCCCATTCTGCTCTCTTCATATATATATGTATATACGCGCGCCTCATTCGCCCCCCTGCTCTCTTCATATATATATTACACACACACACACACACACACACACACACACACACACACACACACACATATATATATATATATATAATATTATCTTTCTCTCTCTTGTATATATTATGTAACTATTATTGAAAATTAGTAATATTAACTTTAAATTTTTTGAAAAAAAATTATTTTTTACTTTAAATTAAATTTTTTGATGTTTTTAAATCATTTTCATATCTTCATGTCGAAATAATTTGTTGAAATTGGAGTTAGTACTGACAATATCAGTGTTGATACCAATATTAGTACTGATAATCCTTTCAATAATAATCCTTTTGATTAATGTATTAAAAATAACGAGAAAAATGACGGTCATGAGACTGATTTTAATTTATTAGCACAACAACAAAAAAATTATTTTAAATTTGTTAGTTTTTACCTAATAAAATTCTATGGACATAATTGTTTTGTAATGTATTTTTAAGTTATTTTGAATCATGTATGAACCTTAACTAATGAAGTTTTATGACCATAATTATATTGTATACGGAAATATTTCACTTACGATTTTACGATTTTTCTACCTACACGATTTTAGCTATGATTTTACGATTTTTGTACGGAAAAATTCAGGTACGATTTTACGATCCGATTTTTCAGAACCCCTTCCGTGTCGTGTCAAAATCGCGATTTTAACAATTATGGTCTCCATCATTGATGAATGATTATGCATACAAAATGTCTCTTTTATCAAATAATAATGAATCCACATACATTTATTTGTTTTTTTCTTTCTCGAAATAGTATCCGTCAACGTGTATGCCATGCCTGTCTCCAATGACAAAGAGCAACCACGCAAGGAGATAAATTGACCAATTTACGAAATTGAATAATTATCAAGTTCCTTTGCCTTCACCTCTTTCTTGGAAGAAGATTGAAAGGGGGGATTGCTCAAGCCGTACTTTAGTTTAATCATTAATGAATTATTTGTTTTCCTGCTTTTGAAGCTTTAGCACAGTGAGCAGCAACTATTGTCATCCCAAGCATGATGTATCCAAAGATGCCTCCCACGTCCACCCATCTGCCACGATATCATGTTTGAGGTGAGTTATGATCGCCAAACATTCACAGACAAGAACAAGAGATGCCACAAACCAAAATCTTTTGGCAACCATGCTAGACCTATTTTTTTTTCCAGGATAATGTATGCCTCCACCTGACCACAGAGTGCAACAAAAAATCGAAGCAACACCTTTGAGTGATGAACAAAAGGGTATAAACCTAACGGGTGATCAGTTACATGCACTAAGCTGTTTGTTTCTTTAAGAGAAACTTCAAATTTTGATTTGCAAAGGAATGGCATAGATTCCAACCATGGAAGGATCATAGACTTGCTTGCTAGCTGTTTAACCAAAGTTTGTATAATGAACTCCAACAACTCTCTCTCTCTCTCTCTCTCTCTCTCTCTCTCTCTCATATATGTGTGTGTGTGATTCCAAGGGACAAACCTTTGTGTTTCTTTTTTTCTTCCTTCATGGGGTGGGGTGTAGAGAGGTGGCTGTCTAAATGCTTGACGAAAAAAGGATGGATGGAAACAATGCACCCTATATTATTGTTTTTACTTCAATTATATGCATTGCTATCCAAAAAAAAGGCTAGTGTTGTGAGTGGTAATTGTGGCTACGTACCAACAACTAAGAAGAAAAGAAGAAAAAGGGGTGTGATTTCTTATATTAATTAATTAACCTGCTACAGAATTTGCCATGGGGTGCGCGCACCCAAGAATTTTATCACCGGCAACATGAAATGTCGAGTCCACGTTATCGCCATCTATTTTAGTAATTAACTTTATTAATTAACGTGGAAAAGCATTCTTAGCTTAGGTATTAAACCTTTTCCAGCCTTTTTCATCAGAGAACATGAACAAGAATAAGAATAAACCAATCACAGTTTCTGTATGTGTGTGTTTGCCTGTCGACTACGTGCTTAATTATGCAACTAAGGTAGTTTTCTTATGACTTCATTGCTTGATAACCTGTCTAACATCCACTCTTATAAATTTGCAGAAACTCTAATAAAAAGTTTATCAGGAGAAATATTGATGCAAGCAAAACTATTAATCAAGCAAGGTGGATAGTCTAGCTGAGCTAGTTTTCATGAAAGAAAAGAGATATATATTAGTGATCACTTGAGGTCTACAGGGAAGCTCTGCAGGCAGCCTAACTGTAGCCATGCTGCCATTGATTCCATAGCTACAGTCTCCAAAAGCGACAAGCCGTGGAATTCCCCACCAGCCCCTGAAATAAGCGACTAAACAATTATCGTTTTTTTTTTTCTTGAGGGGAAAAAAAGTGAAGGAATTTGACATCACTCCAATGAATTAAAAATGTTTTTGTACTATGATTGGTGATTCTTTATATTTTATGACCCCATGTGGCGACCAATTTGGATGGTGTTCCTAGCCTGCACAAATGAAAGAGACCCACAAGGTGAAAGTTCTAGCCAATCCCTTTTCTTTGTCTTTCTACACACCTAGGACTCAGCACTGCTTTTTTTTGGTTACCCCACAAATTATTAATTAATAAGAGAGGTGCAATTAAGATGGGATTTATTGGGGGTGGAAACCTTCTTCAAATCATTAAATAATGGAACAGTCTGGGTTGGCATCATGTGAAGACAATCATGGGTTATTAGGAAATGTTCAATTAGTGGAGGTTTCCCTCTTTCAAAAAAAAAAAAAAAGCATTTTATCAGTCGAAAGAGGTGTGGGGGTGGGATGAGTGGGATTTTGGTCCCACCAGAGTAGGACTACAAGATTGACTTCCTTTTGACCTAACCTGAAGCATTCCCAACCGTGGGATCTTACAACCAGATGCCTCGGCTGCCTTTGGATGTGGACTTGCCTTCTTCACCAGTCCAAAAAACTTGAACTGGGACCCCGTTTTTTCAACCTTTTCCTCTCCTTTGCCATTACCTTCGCACAGGAAGGAATGGACACAAACCCCCCTTTTTTAAATCACCATTAGCCATAAAAGAGCGCATTTATCTGGCCCTGACTTCCTCAATCTTTTGCCAATGTATAGATGTCATCGTCTCAAGCCACAGACAGCTTTTGGGTGTAGCACGATATCAACTTTGAGTTTCATTTCTCTTATTTTTATGAGATGATGAGTTTTAATCCATTGATACGTTGTGCTAAGTTGGTTGTCACGATATTTTTTTCCATTTCAACCCCATTAATCATGCATGTCTTTCGCCAAAGAAGACGAAAAAAAATGCATGCCACATGCAGGGCAAGCATAGGCAGGAGAATGGTTAAAAAGATATTGGCCTTGAATGAAGCAATTCATATAAGCATGATAAGACTGGGCAAACCAATCAACTTAGCACTAACCAAGTCAGTACCCATGTTAGTACTCTCCGATTGGTTGATTGAAGGCTGAAGCTCAATTAGCAAAGGATTTAGTGCTGAAGCTGGTCGATAGGGTTACATGCATCAAACTATAAGACTCTAAGCTTGATGCCATAATTGGTAATTGGAGAAGAAAGGATGGTCTGGATATATTTTGAATTTTCTATAGCTGCCACTCAAGAATCACAAGTGAACACAGTACTTATGTTTGATAACTTGGTGTAAATACGTCTGTTGGACTGCTAATTAGTTGGCATGCCATGATCTTGCACTGATTTTGAAGTGAAGTGCCACTGCTTAAACACTTCGTGGGTGATGGATTTAGGAGTATATGAAAGTTTGCAATCCATTAAAACAACGATTGTTTCGCTGATTTTCTCTCTGGTTGAGATGTGGAGTGTAAGAACGTGGCCATCGTGTGATATCACTTGCTCTAGGGAAGATGAAGGTTTCCTGCTTTCTTCATCTGGCCTTCGATTTTGAACACCTTAATGTTAGATTATCTACCAGCAATTTTCAGAGCGCAAAGTTGATTACTATGAGTTATTTAGGTAATGACTCAAGGTCTTTACTTAAAACAATACTTCAAAAATAAATAAAATATATATTTTCAATCATGTTTCATGAATAAAAATTAACTCCCACCTCACAAAAAATTCCAAGTACAGGATAAAAAGTGTTCAAGGTCTCGCTTGTCAAGCATTATAAAAAATAATAATAAAATGTTTCTTAAATATTTTAAAAGCAGCTTATATATAGTTTTGTTGAAAACCCTATTCACCTTTAGCACCCAAATGCTTACTACTCAAGCCCCCGCACATGTAACTATGATTTTCTCACCTAAACTTCCACTGTAGGTTTCCCTTTTGTCAACTAAGTGTTTCCCAAACCTTTCGACTTTGTATTTTAAGAAGAAATCACTATGGAGGATTGATTGAAAGTAAGCTGTCTGCTTAAATTTGTATTCACTTGAAGTGGAAGGAAAAGAGAAGTAAGAAATGTATAAATGCAAGCCGAACGCTTTAAAAAGCTACAGTAGAAACAGTTGAATGCTAGTTGTGAACTGTGGCTGCATTCTGCAAGGATTAATAAAATGTGAGAGCAGCAGCACTCGAAGATTCTTTGAGAGGAATATCACCACAACAAAGCTAACAAAAGAATGATGCTTTTGGTAGTTTAAAAAGCTCATTATGCTGTTTAGCCTGGAAGGGCTCTACAGCAACCTGGGCTTTTTTAAGGGTAACAGAGGGATTCTATGAGCTGTTTTGCCAATGATGGCCTAATCTATCAGCACAGCATTCACTTAATGGAGGAATCAAGATGCCGAAGCTCTCATCGTCAACATCAAGCCACCCATGTGCTTCCTCTAAATTCACTAGCTAAGTACAGTAACTTAGCACCAAGCAAGTGGGAACAATACTAGCTTTAACGTCGGCTCGAGGATATTTTAATTTAGAGAGGTTCTATTTGTCCCCATCCAGAAGCTTTTCTTTACATTGATTCTTTGACAAATCTTGGTAAAAGGAAAGTGGAGGAGATTGTCATGCCGTTCTTCGCTCTGCTAAAGTGCCAGGTATATGTCTCTTTCTCCAGTTAATTCTCCCACTGCTTCCTTGAACTTTTTCTTAGCGTGACAACTCCAATTTGATTTCCAGAACTAAAAGCAGAGAATGGCATATGATGACTATAGCACAGCCGTACATATTGTATAGTCAAACTAAATGGTGCACCTTAAACATTTCAACCAATGATCGAGCCGAGACTTTGGAAATATCAAGGCATATACTCCGTGCCCAGAATAACGTTAAACCAGTTAGTTCGTGGATCCTTTAGTAGGAACACTATACACAATTTCTTTTTTAATCAAATGGAATGCAGAAGACTTATTTGAAAGAATAATAAAACCAAGAGAAGACAGCAGAAAGGAATGAGATCATAATTTCATGGTCATAAGAAAGCTTGGAGAGGAATTCTAATAGTAAAAGTATTAGTAGACGAGCACCGAAGGGAAGACAACAAGAATGTTTAATTATTGACTTGCAAAATGCAGAATCTGATCCCATGATACATATAGTTATGAGAGCAAATGAAATGATAAAAAAAAGCTACATTATCTTTGGTCCTCGTCAATGAAAAAAACTAGAGACGTTACGATATCTGTGTGCTATATCAGCCATGCTTGAGACAATCTTGACATCCAAAATTAATAAATTTCACAACGATGGAGGAGAAAGACTGCTTGGCTTGAGTTTTATTCAGTTAGGCTGTGAAGGGACCGAAAACCACCACAGAATTGTGCCCTCCAAAGCCAAATGAATTTGAGATAGCTGCAACGAAATGAAGGGGGGCAAATAAACATATCATCATACAATTTATGCATTTATGTTAACATTTATAACCAAGATATTGCATTTCTATACATGCGCTATTTGATCCCTTTAACTTTCGGTAAGACATCACCGACTATGTCTATCATATGTACATGTAGAGAGAAGAACAGCAGACATACCAACGTTAACTTCATGTTGCTTTTTCACATTTGGAACAGTGTCAATTGTAACATCAGGCTCAATATTCTGCAGTGTCAAGTAAATATATAACATGAAAAAAACTAGGCAATATATTGAGTAAACTAACATGGAGCATGACATCGGTATGGAAAAATAAGGATGGTGGTCCATACATCTTGATTGATAGTTGGGTGAAGCCATCCAGTATTGATTGCTTTTATGGTTGCAATGGCTTCTAATCCACCAGCAGCACCAAGCCCATGTCCAATCATTGACTACGACCAGACAAGACCAAATTAGTTAGCATTAATATTTTTCTCCAGCATGATTACCGTAAAATCCAATTTATATTGACTGGGAAATCGCAAAAGATGTAAAATGTACTCTTTTTTGTCAACTTCAACCGCACAGTATCTTACCTTAGTCCCATTCATCTTGATCTCAAAAGTATCCTTGAAGACTTTCTTGATTGCATTGACCTCGGCCAAATCCCCTGCTAGTGTTGATGTCGCATGAGCATTAACATAGTTCACCTGTAGATCAGAAATTATTAGACCCGTTACACAATTGGATCCAAGGGGAAATTATATAATTTATCTCAAGGAAAGAGTAATTCAGGTTTCCATTCTTTCAAGAAATTGAGTACTCCTACCTCCTCAGGGGAAACTCCGGCATCTTCCAAACTTTTAGCTATGCAAGTTGAAACTCCGAGACCATCTGAACGGGGATCGGTCATGTGATGAGCATCACAAGTTACAGCACCTCCTAAATACTCTGCTATTATATTAGCTCCTCTTTTCATTGCATGCTCCAAGCTCTCCATTATCTATTCCCATCGAAGAAAATTAGTTCCGATAAATTCCGAGGGTTGAAACGCTACTGATATGTACACGAGCCTAGTGATACGATGCTAATAGGTACTCAAACATAGTGAATGAGAAGTTGTACAGATTATTACCAGCACACCAGAGCCTTCTCCCATGACAAAACCATCACGACTCTTGTCCCAAGGTCTTGAAGCTTTCTTAGGGTCTTCATTTCTTTGAGATAGTGCTCGGCAAGCTATAAAACCACCAACACCAGTAGGCATGACTGCAGCCTCGGTTCCCCCAGCTACCATGATATCTGCTTCGCCTCTTCTAATATGATTAGCAGCCGAGTAGAAACAATAATTCGCAGTAGCACAAGCAGTTGAGATGGAGTAATTAGGGCCCATCAACCCTGTGTCTATAGCTAACAATGCTGAACCCATGTTGGTGATGGAATAAGGAATGAAGAATGGAGATATCTTCTTATATCCCTTTTGGACAAGAGACTCAACTCCAGTGCTAAAAGCACTTAAGCCTCCCATGCCAGTTCCCACCAGAACTCCAATTCTTGTTCTGTCCATCTGTAGTGCATACATGTCAAGACATTTCATCGTTACCACTTAGTCTAAGGTGATTCAAATTAAGCAAACAGATGTATATGACTTACATTTTCAAGAACTTCAGAGCCAAGGTTTGCATCTACAAGGGCCCTCTTGCCAGCAACGAGACAGTACCTCCAGCAATCATCAAGACGGCGATCATTTTTCCCGTCGATGTATCCTTTGGAAGAAAAATCACGAATCTGACCAGCGAATCGAACAGAGAAACTTGAAGCATCGAACCTATCAATCAGGCTGATCCCACTCTCTCCCTCAAGGAGTTTGTTATAGAACGTATCAATGTCACTACCAAAAACAGAGACCAGTCCCATCCCTGTAACCACAACTCGTTTCCTGGGATCTTTTTCGCGCTTGGGGGCTGAGACAGTTTGAGATACCACGGCTCTAATTGTTCTTAATTTTGGAGCTGAACATGGTATATTCAACCAAAGTTAAATCCCATAAAAGGTCAAGGTGTAAAAATTGAACACAATCACATTGAACACTCCCGTGCTTATTCGTTCGTCCCCTAAGTTGATGTAAGAAAATTACTAGAAAAACGAACCAATGACTAAGAAAATCCAGAATCGAAAACATAGATTCCCATTCTAATCATGTCTTGCAACATTGTTATGATCGGGGTTTTCTTTTCCAACCCTTGGCAGAAACATGTTGAACATGAGTCATGACCTTTTTTTTCTTTTGGCTCCTATATATGTTGCTAACTGCATTTTAAAGACAACCAAAACATTTCCAAGTAGCCTCATTTCTTATCATTTTAGGTGCATTGCAAGGTAGAAAAAAACTGTTTAATAGACTCGTACCTGGAGTGGAAATGGACCCCCTCGCCATACTCCTTGCTGGAGCCATTTGCATGTTTTCAACTGGTCTAAGCCCGTTATATTGAGCCATGGAAGCTCCATGGCTGCCCATTTCTCTGCTTCTAAACAGTACATTAGAAGAGCAAGCTGCACCAGCAACGCCTGCCATGTTTCTTTCTTTCTGTCACCCTCCTTCCCCTCTCTGGGTAAAGCTTGGATGGTTTAAAAACTTGTTCAACTTTGGGTTATCAGTGCAAGAGGATTTAACAAAGAGTGAGTTTTGTTTGCTGGTTCGATGTAAGATAGGAGAATCCGCCACCAAGAATACTTGGGCGATAATAGCAAAATACTGCCCCCACATTTTGGCCAACTACCCTGAACAACTAGCATTTGGAACCTCGGCTGGCACTTATAAATGCTCAACTGTTCTAGCGGTTTGTCCATTGCTCTCCGATCATCATGTCGGCCCGAATTCATTTCAAAATTACTTTTTCTTTAAATTAGTTTGTTTTGTATTTTCCTATTGTTTTGATTTAAAAAATAATTTCAAAAAACAACTTCTACTGACTCCCAGACATGGTCTCAAATGGATCCATGTCTATAAATAGCCGAAACTAGTGGGTAGCTCTAGATCTCCAAGTTTCAAAAGCTACTTCACTCAAATGCTGAGGCCCGGGATGCTTTTGTGACCAGAAGTTCCAAAACCCAACTGTTTCGATGTGTCATTTGGGTGGGGAATTCTAAAGTCTTGAGCCCAGTGAGTTTCGATGTTGCATATGAATAATGCCACTGAGCAATAATAAGTTTCAGAAAAAAAATCTTGATTTTAATGTGAGATTTAATTATGGTTTTCATTAATTCAATGACTCGTGTGTGTTTATTATTATAAGATTTTCAATTAAAAGAACAGCACCACTAAACATCAATTAGTATCTTTCTCATGGAATTTTCAAGCTCGATTCTACTTTCCTGCTCGGGTGAGTCAACATTCTGGAATCATATTTAATATCATTTTGAATACATAATAAACACAAATAACACTTATTCTCTCCCCCCGCAATGAGTTTATTAATGAGAATAATGCATGCCTACCTGCATTAAATTTTTTTAATATATGCTCTGTTGAGAAAATCAGATAAATTCACATCCCGGGTCATAAATTTGGAAAATAAGACCAGACTAGAAAAACATTTTATATAAAAAAAAATAACAAATAAAAGTAAACAAGACAACATATGCTGACTTGTTACCGCGATCCGGTACTTGCGACCGGAACAACCTTAATTCCACCGAGTATCACGATGGTCAAATTAATTAATTAAAAGACTACATATCATGTTGATACGTAATTATTACCAATAAATCAAATGATAATATCATTGTAAGAAATATTCAACCTGACACGCCTTTTTATGCTAGGCACTTTCAACCCCTTAAAATTAAAATTTTAATTATTTTTTAATGGAATTTTTATTTTAGAAAAGAAATCTTTCTATCATACTTTTAAAAAAGTGATTAATTTTTTTTCTAAGGCTTGGACACAACTAATCCTTCTTCTTTTAATAAACTTAAAACATTAATAAATTATTTACTGACTACAGAACTAAACATTGAAAAGGAAAAATTCAACTCATTTTTCATGACAAAAAAAAACATAAAATAATTCATTTTCTAGGAAAACCAGTTGTAGCAATCAAACATGGCTTAAGATTAAAATACGTGGTAGTTGCCAAGACATGACTCTATCAACTTAGTTGGTTTAAAGAAGAACTGGTAATTAAAATAATTAAAAAAATATTTTTAAATCGACTCTTTACTCAACTCGAGCTTAAAAAAATATGATACGAGAGTTGTCCCTAACATGATTTACTTCAAAACTAACCCAAATTTAATCATATTTTTTCTATCAACATATTAAAACGTGAAAAATAAAAAAAAAATTAAAAAATATAATTAAACTGCAATGTCAAGAAAGAACGTGGTTTATTGCTCCGTGAGTTACTAGTGAAAATAAAAACGTGACTGGTTCTCTGCGGTTTGTGGAGAAGATTGGTCCACCGATGCCCGTTCTAGAAAAAAGACGTGGATGTTGAAATCATACAGTCTACACTATTTATGTTGACCACACGTTGCCACGTGTCAATATGACTTCTGTACATCTACAGATGTCAAAGTTTGAAATGGGAGTTCCATTCTGCCGGAAAGAGTGCCTCCACTCTGTTTTTTTCAATCCGTCGGTATTTGATAATTTATTTATTTTTATCAAAAACATATATTTTTATACGTTGAATTATTAAATTTGCAATGTTTTTGAATTATTTTGACGGGTTAATGTTACGAATAAAATTTAAATAATAAAAAATATATTTTATTTACATTTTAAAAAATAAAGCACTCGGAAACGAGGCTCACATATTATACTTATCATTGTTATTGGTCTCAATTCCAAATTAGTTAGGTGGAAAGGAGGATACTTGTAATTAGCTTAATGATTGTGTTAGTGGTAACAGGTAGATTATGTTACTGGTAATAATTCTCATTTAAAAAAAAAACAAATTTACAAGTTTTTTTAAATGCCTAAAGTCATTTTACTCTTAATATTAATCCATTTAAATTACAATAGAATTCCTTAATTTATCAGGTCAATACATTAATGACCAAATTGCGACATAAAAAAAAGATAGAGACCTAAATGAGACCATCCTTAAATATTGGATACTTTTACGAAGTTTGCTTTCAATTGCACATGCGAATCGTTCATTAGGGCCTAAAATGTATTTTTACTTTATTTTAAAAAGGGGGTTATAACAGTCAATTACGTGTATAAAAAGTAAAAGATTTGACTTGAAAATCTTTGGGTGGTTAGCTTGCAAGTTCGCATAAATAATTTAAATTTTATTTATCATACAAAATCTTCAGGAGTAATTATTATTTTTTTAGGACAGGTGTTGCCTCCCCGGCATGAGAGATCCAAGCCGTCAATTTCTTCCTCTGATGATCTCATTTATTACTTGTTTGATAACCTGTCTTCTTTAATTAACCATGCCTCCCAACCACTTTGTCCGAATCGTAATTTATTTATTTTTAATATAAAACCAAACCATGACCATCCATCCATCCTCATTTAGAAAACCTTGCCCTTAAAGTGAGGCTAACTGCTATTAAGCCACGTGTCCTCTTCCTAGCCCACAACTTTCATATTTTCCTTTTTCTGGTCGAACTAACAGGTTGTATTAGAAATATTTAGTGTATGTTTAAAAATGTGATTATGATTTTTTAATTTTTTATTAAAATTTTATATATATATATATATATATATATATATATATATTAAAAAAATATAAAAATATCAAATAAATTCATTTAAAATAAAAAATTAATTTTTTAATAAATATTTTTGAATCATAGAGCATAAAATAATTCCAACCTCCTACCTCTAGCTCTAACCCCAACTCATTTCTTTTTTTATATGTTTTCATCTTTTATCATGCTTGTTTTGAATGGAGGTTACTTGTAATGAGATGTGGTATTTATGCTCCACTTTTTTATAGATATGTCTGCTAAATATTTATTTTGTTATGTCTTTGAATATATCTAGATAAACTCGGGGGCTTGTGTCCATGTAATAAAGAAGTTTTTGAAAAAAAAGTGGAGGTTGTTTTTTTAAATATTTTTTTATTTTAATAATATATTAAAATAATATATTTTTTAAAAAATATTTTTAATATTGACTTATTAAAATGATTTAAAAATATTATTTTTTTATTTTGAGTGAAAATAAAAATAAAAATAAAAATAAAAATATTTTAATTTTTTTAAAAAATATTTTTAAAATACAATACTAAACATCTCTTGAGATATCAAGCGAGATATAATTTAAAGAAGAATAATGATTAATATTATACCACCATTCAACCATGAATGATTAAAAGCGTTTTTTTTAATAGGGAATAAATTAAAAAAACACACAAAATATCATCATGAACTACTAAAAAAACAAAAAAAAAAAATTCTTAGCAATAAATTTTTTGTGTCAGATTTTAATAAAGAAACTAAAATAGATCGTTATTTCACTGTAGATCTACTATTCATATATATTCAGATCCACTATAAACTGGGATGTGTTATTCGCTGTTTTAGATTTCATTGCATTGAATTATAATGGCGAATGATAATTATTGTATGACTTCTATTTATCCTGCGTCAGTTATTTATGAGTTCTTGCACTTTGTTCATCGAATTAATTAGTTGCCCTCTCAATAATTTTTATTTCTGGGCAGCTATCCTTGCAATTAATGATTTTGGCAGAAAATTTGATGGTTCTCTCATGTTATTTGATAGCTTTGATATATACGCAGACTACTTTTTCATGTTTCAGAATTATTGGCTGATAAGTAGTGCTGCTAACGACATCTGTTACTTGTTGTTCCAAAAAAAAATAAAGAAACAGAAAAAAGCCCGCGTCACGAATTTGTGTGCGCGAGGGTGAAATGTGAAAGACATCGTCAGCCAAAAAAATGATAAAATGAAACATTGAATGTTATTTTATTTTTGTTGGCTATGTGAATGGTTTTTCAAAAGTGTTTGCTGGTATTATATAAGATAAAAGTGTGATTCCAAGATGGCAAAGTTGTTACAGGCTACTTTCATTTTATTTTTATATATATATTTTTAAATATTATTTATTTCTACACACACTCCTTAAATTTTAATTTGTATTGATGATTATTCAAAAATTCATATTCCTTATTTTTAACCATTTTTCTTTTTTTATTCTATTTATTTATTCTTCAAGTAAAAAAAAATCAACTAATAATATTTATTTATTTATTTTCATTTATTTTATTTTTTTGTTTGCTTTTTGGTTAAATTTTTTTTATATATATATATATATAAGCTATGTTTTTTGAAAAAAAACTCCAATTAATTTCATCTCGGTGTTTTGAAATACTTTTAATATAATAATATGAATAATAAATCTTAAAAAATTAAAAAAAAATATTAATAATGATAGTGACAACGATAATATTATTACTAATAATTAAAATGTTAATTATTTACAATAATGATTATAATGGCAGCTATAATAATAGTGATAATTTAACAATCATGGTAATAACAGTGAGAATAATAATCAAAATAATTCATAAGTCGATGTTGTTTTATTAAAAATTAACTTTTGCGGCTTTTTATGTATGATATTTCAAAATTAATATCACATAAATAGAAAATATACAAAGTTACACGTAGACAGGACAAGTGAAAAATTTAGGTTGAATTATCTGCAGTGAAAAATTATACAAGTCACTTGCCCTGTGTTTCGCCGTAGCCAAAACCAATTTTTTGTACATGTAAAAAAATGTTAATCATCTTAAAAAATATTTATGATACTATACATTTGAGAGAAATAATCAACCTACAAGCCTTTTGATTATTATTTTTATAATCATTTTGTTATGGATAAGATATTTAAAATAATAAGAACGGTTATTTTTAATGTCTTCTCACTTAAAAATAATTATATATTCTGATATTTGTTAAGTATCAACGCCTAAAAATATATATAAAAAAATGAACTAAGTTTTTTTTAAAATCTCATATTAATTTAATCTAAGTGTTCTGAAATACTTTTAATATAATAATATGAAGAATAAATCTTAAAAAATAAAATAAAAATCAATTTTTTTATATAAAAATCACTTTAAACTAAAATATATATCATGTCACATATATACAAAATAAATGCAAAAAAACACAAAAATATAAGATAAGTATTATATGTATGCTAGGATGGACAACTATGTCGAGTGGTTAATGTGTTTGCTGCCACACCATGAGAGCGAGAGTTTGAATCTTTCCGGCTACTAATGTTTTTAAACGTTGATAAACAATGATTTTCACTTTTCATTACTGTTTGAAAAGTTTTTTTTTAACTAGGTTTCTTTTAAAAAAAAAAATTGGAGTATCTATGTCAGCTTACGCGCACTACGACTAATCTCTAGATCTAATTTTTTTTAGCATTTTTTCCATGTTATTTTCCTATTTATACTTTTTTTTTCCATGACCGGGGTGTCCGGGTTAGTTTATGTGCACCATAATTTTTTCTTTAACTACTGTTTAAAACGTGCTTCCTCTTGCACTTTCTTTCTATAATTGGACTCTTTTTTTTTTTAATAAACAAAGTGACCGGGACAACTTATATGCACCATGACTAATCTTCGTACCCATATTTTTTTTATATTTTTTTCCTTTTTTTTTCAATTACACATTTTTTTTTCTTTTTTTTTATAACCAGGGTGTCCTGATTTATTTTTTAAAATATTTTTTTAATTGTTTTTTTTGTCTTTTTTTAACCGAAGTATCCTTGATAACTTACGTGTACCACAACTAATCTCTGGATCTATTTTTTTAACTTTTTTTTCTTGATTTTTTCCCCACGTATAAGTTTTTTTTATATAATTGTGATGCCTGGGACAACTTACTTGCGCCACGAATAATCTTCAGACCCATTTTTATTTTATTTTTTAAAGTTTTTTCCCATTTATAATTTTTTTTATATATATAAACAGGGTCTCCGAGTCAGTTTACGGGAACCACAACTGTTATTTTATAAAATAGCTAAAGGAGATTGCAATTTCAAATAGTAATGAACAATTATTTCAATTGTGGTTTTTGTTGTTCATTACCATTTGAAAAAAAAAATCTTTTTTTTATATTTCTTACATAATTCTTATTTTTGTCCATATATATACATGCTCTTAGTTTTTGTTTCAATTTTTTTATTCCTCTCTTATTAAGATTTTTTTTATTTTAATTTGTGCTGGTAATAATTTCAAAAACAATATTTATTATTATTTCTCTTTTTTTTTATTCTTCAAGTTAAATAATTTCTTTAAATATAATCATATTTATTTTTTGTTAATATTGTTAGGTATTGAATTTTCTTATTATTATAGATAAAACATCCAAAATAATGATAATGATTATTTGTAAGTTTTATTTTCTTTTAAATATGTTAGACTATATTATTTCTACTGTTATTAAGGTTATTTTATTTTATGTTTACATTTTAATTTATGTTGGTAGTCATTTTAAAAACGATATTTTCTATTTTCTCTTTTTTTTATTCTTCATTTCAAAAAAAAATTAAAATCTAATAATATTTATTTTTGTTTTGCCATTTATTTAGTTTTTTTAATTTTTTTTAATACTATTAGGTGTTGAAATTTTTTATTATTATAAATAAGACATTCAAAATAATGATAATAATTATTTTTTTCTTATAAATATGCGAGACCTATTTATTGTTATTCTAAAATATTTTTAATATAATAATATGAGCAATAAATTTTACAATCAATTTCCTATATATAAAAAAAATCATTTCTAACAGATTTTATCAAAAGAGTTTTAATAGTAGTAATATTCAATTATTTTTTGATGGAAAAAAATCCGTTTCTAATAGATTTTATCAATGATAATTTTATTCATTAAATATTAAAATATAATATATATAAAATTAATTAAATTTTTATATAAATAAATAAAAATATCAGCATATCGCGTGTACAATTCCCTGATGTGAACTAAATAAAAGAAGAAATTATTGTTTTTCAAAACCATTGAAATTGCAATGATGAAAAACATCACCGAACCCAGAAAAGACCTCAGCTCCGTCGTATGCTTGAATCATCTCTCTCTTCCAAAGCCTTAACACATAAGCAAAGACAAGTCTCCAAAACTCCCCATGTGTGAACCGAATCTTAAAAAATGCTAACCAAGATTGACCTTCTAGAAATTGCACCTTCATTCCCCTTCCTCCACCTCGCCCCCCTCTTCTAAACCGCGTTTCTGCCACCACTTATTTTTGCTCACCTACAAAATCCAAACCTATAATTATTAACTGCAATTACTTATTTCTTAAGACTTTCGATAGGATTAGCAATTTTTTTCGCAAAAAAATCACTGTCTTCGATTAAAAAATATATTTCGAACCAACGATCGTGGTGTTTACCCTTTTCTTCTGTAGACATCAATACCAAAACCCCTTTTGCAATAATTGATTTTTTACCGCATTAATATAGAACGCAGTATATACTATTTTGACCAATTAAATTCAGAAATCTTTTGTAGCTTCCCTCCTTGACAAGTTCACGCGCAATCCTGAAAGTCTTATAAAATCCTAGCCATTTCCAGGAAATTTTCATACTTTTAACCTAATCTTCTCCTATTTATACTTCCTTTCTCACCCTTTCTCTTTTTTCATATATCGAAAACCTAAACTCTCACCTCTGTTTTCTTACCTTTTGTCTACATTTTCTGTACTTCAAAACTTTTATATTTCTATCCAACCTCGAAAACCCATTTGGCTTTTTGTTTGTTTTTGAAGGGATTGAAGTGAGAAATGGAGAATAACCGGCAATCATTTTATCAGTTCAGTGATCAACTGAGGGTGCAGACATCAAATTTAGCTAATCTGTCACTCAATGACTCAATTTGGAGCAACTCACTTGGATCTAAGAGGCCAGATCAAAGGAGGAATTTTGATATCAGAGTTGGTGCTGAAGTCAACAATTTGAAGCAAAAAGGTTCTGATTTGAATAGTTTCAATGATGGATGGAACCCGATTAGTGATTTGAAGCCAAAAGGTTCTGATATGAATCTTTTCAATGATGGATGGAACCCTGTTAATGATCTTAAGGCAAAAGGGTCTAACTTGAACCTGTTCAATGAAGGGTGGAATTCTGTCAACGATTCGAAGCCAAAAGGGTCTAACCTGAATCTGTTCAATGAAGGGTGGAATTCTCTCAACGATTCCAAGCCAAAAGGATCTAACCTGAATGTTTTCAATGATGTATACAGTCTGAAGCCAAAAGGATCTGATTTGAACGTGTTCAATGATGGATGGAAGATGGGGTCTAGAACTAACAGTTATGGTGTTAGTCCAATTGGACCCATGGGTCAAGTTGTTGGTGGATCTCAAAAAAACGTTGGGGTCATAGGAGGATTCAGTAATGGGATCTATTCAAAGAACAATAGCATCCATAACAGCAACCTTAATATTAGTGTGAAGGGTAGCAAGAACAAAGGAGATGATGATTTTGGAAGCAAGAGTGGCAAAAAGAATAGCAACAAGAAGAGTAATAGTAACGATAATAATGACAATAAGACTGCTGCTGATAAGAGGTTTAAGACACTGCCACCATCCGAGTCTCTGCCTAGATACGAAACAATTGGCGGATATATCTTTGTCTGCAACAATGATACCATGGCAGAGAATCTCAAGAGAGAGCTTTTTGGTAAGTTTGTAAAATTTCATTTGTGTTCTTTTTTGTGTGTTTTTCTGTGTTATATGGCATGTTTTGTTCTTTTAATTTTCTTTTATCTGTTTAATAAAGCTCTGGTCTTTTGAAGATTTGATCTTAGTTATGTGCTTTTTGTAACAAGCTAGGTTTTTATGTGCAAAAACAGTTTTTTTTTTAATTGGAAACGTTAAGCCATAATAAATTTTAGGTGTGAAATTTTAGCCCCCCCCAGTAACCTGGTTCTTTCTGTTAAGAGGCTTGTTTTTAGATATAAAAAGATATAAATTCATTGCTCAGTTGTTATTTGAACCTTGTTGAGCTCATTTATATTCTCTCTCTAATTCTTTTTATCGTCTTTGAAGTGGTTTTTGTTGTTCTTGAGTTCTAAACAACTGCGTGGATTTTTGTAGGTTTGCCTCCTCGATACCGCGATTCAGTGAGGCAGATCACTCCAGGCTTGCCCCTTTTCCTTTACAACTACTCCACTCACCAGCTACATGGAGTTTTTGAGGTTTGTTTCTCAGTTCTTTTCCTCTTCTTGGCACAAGACTTGAGCATTTTTCACCTGTTCTTCGCTTTATGGCTATAAACTAATGATGTCTTTGATGGTATAGGCTGCAGGTTTTGGAGGAACAAACATTGATCCCTCAGCCTGGGAAGACAAGAAATGTCCCGGGGAATCACGCTTCCCTGCTCAGGTATATATATCCGAAGTCTGCTTGTTATTAGTCAGATAAATATCCGCCTGTGATTCAATGTGACTCATATATTAGATCATTGCCGATTTAATACTTATGTTTTGTACAGGTGAAAGTTATGACAAGGAAAGTTTGCGAGCCACTGGAAGAGGACTCTTTCCGGCCAATTCTCCACCATTATGATGGGCCTAAGTTCCGCCTCGAGCTCAACATACCAGAGGTAATTTGGGTCTCACCTTGACCAAAATGAGAATCGCTCGATGTATTTTTGAATATTCATTGCATTTCCTCCAACAAGATCCGAGTTCCTAATTATGTTTTTGTTGGATTTTCAGGCATTGTCTCTCTTGGACATCTTTGAAGAACAAAACCGTTGAAAACGTTACTCTATGCAGGCATACATGCACACATAAAGTGAAAAAGAAGAGTTGAGAAAAGAGTAGAAGATAAAGAATAGTATCTTGTCTTCAATTTATTAGAGTTTCAAGGAGAGTTTGGAGAGGAATTCTGGGAATAAGGAAGAGGCTGGAAATTAAATGAAGCCAGTGTGATGTATTATCTTTTCGAATGGAGGCTGTTTTGCCTTCTTCTTTTTTCTTGTTCTCTAGCTTGTCATATAAATAAATGACACTACAAACAACATAAATGAAACTTATATTTAAGAAGTTGTTGTCATCAAGGATGAATTGTTGTTGGATTTCTTTCCATCTGCATAAGAAGCAACGGAAATAAATGGTATTAAAGAATGAGATGACCTTAAGCTCATAGCCATGGTTCTTCATGCCTCGCCCCCCATTTTATCTCCTTCAACACCTAGGTAGCTCGACGTTGAGTGTGAATTTGTTTGTTCAATGCACTAAATCGTACGTTTGCCAGCCTTGGTATCTTCATTTGCATGCTACCTTTGATTTTATTAGGTGTGCTAGAATTGAGTTACAAGTTACAGTAGATTCATGAGCTGTTCGGGAGTAAAAGACTTTAATCTTTTCTTGAATTTTGCCGGAAATAACAAGAGGCAAAAATACAAAAACGGGATGGCAATTGACAAGGGTGATTGGGTTCCCTGCTAAAGTATTTATTTCGTCACTCGAAGAAAGGTGAGTGGGAGCAGTTGGGTAACCAGCCATGGAACTTCAACTCAACTCAAAGATGGTGCGCCGCACTGGACAATCTATAAGTCTTCACCTACTACCAATTCAAAATGTGCCGAACATCACCTTGACAGATTCTTCACCAATATTATATGAATAAGAAGACGACGACAAGGGCATGAGGTGCCTCGAAAGGCTGGTGGGATTATTTTAGCCAAATAACTGGACCAATTCAATTCAGAAGTTGATATAGTATTCCGTATATACGAATATCGATATTATACAAAATAAAGAGTGTTCACAAATTCTTTACATTTGAATTACTTCTTATCAAAAAAGAAACTTTTTTCTTTGAAAATGTTTGTTGTAAATCACAATGGGTTCAAGTCCAACCTACAAAACCTAGATTGACTTGTCAATTTAAATATAAATGAATCCAACTGTATTGTTTTTGAAAGAGAGTTGAAACTCTCATTTTTACTTAAAGGGTCTACTTCGTTTGCTGTGCTAAAAGCAGGCAACTCTCAGTCAATTTTATTTACAGAAACATACCTTTCAACCATTAGAATGGATTAGCCAATGGATTTTGATGGTCGGAAAGGTTCAAGGAAAGCCAATAATTATTATTCCATTCTAATCCGAGCAGAGAGCGTGAGGGCCACGCTACGCCAGGCAATCATGGTGTTTGGATTTGAGGGTAGACAGCCAGCCCCCCTAATAAATAACAAATAAAGATTGGTTTTGGATCCAAGGCTCAGTGAATGCAGACTATCCATTCCATAGCCGGTTCATCCGATCCGTTTAACCAAACTATTCAGATAATGCCCATCTCTAAACCCGAAGTTCACCCTCTCATTTTCCGGACCTAGGATGTGCTTTGGTAAGAAATCCAGGGGAAGATCATTGTCTTGTTAATGTGGAACAATGTCGAATCAGGATCAAGAGACAGGGCTTTTCACAATTATATCAAAGAAAGAGATTAAAGCAATAAGTCGGATAAATCCTCCACTCACTCAAGCATTGAGATATTAGATGTTAAATGGCGAGGTGTTAAAAATGTAAATAAAAAATAGTTGTAAGATGAAGAATTAAGAATGTTTATCTAGTTTATTAAAATATATTTGCAATATTAAGTCCCAATAAATCTCAGAACAAGAGTTAAATTAAATATAATTAATGGTGGGTACGGAGAATTTGAAATGAATAATTAAATAAGAGACCAACAGGATTTTCTCACCAAAAATAGACAATAATAATATACTTACACCCTCTCCGAAGATAGCATGTTAAACCTTTAATTTTCCCCCATCTTCTTGATAAAAAAACCATGAAAAATATTAATATCAAAGGGTTCGAAACATCATACGCTACAGACTCCTTGATTAAGAAAAAATGTCAGCATCGAACTCGGTGAACGATCAACCCTCGAAAATGAGGGATCCTCCTTGTAGGCAACTGGCCACCGAGGCAATGGGTAATGTATAAAGCTTTGTCATTGCTTCTACACTGAAGTTGACATAAAACGTTAATAAAATTATATTGAATGGCTCGACAGCCTTTTGATGCAGGAGTCGAACTGTGAAGTGTTGTTGCCAGTTGACAGAACAGACTTCTTAAAATGTAATAACATTATTCGTTGTGTTTTTATAAATATATATTTATATTTATTTTTATTTTTAACATTATTACATCAAAACTATATAAAAAAACATAAATCTAAAGAAATAGTTATTTAGAAAAGTTTTAACTGCAAAAATAATCACACCTTCGAACCATCACCATAAATTATCTCGAGAATATAGAGAAATTGATAATAAAAAGAGAGAGGAGGGGAATCGCCATTTAAACCCACACAATTATTTAATTTACAAATCCTCTTTTCTCTGTTCCTATCAATGATATTTCAGAACTCAAGAGAACCATGAAACGCATCAATTATAAACTTGAAAAAAAAAAAAAAAAAAGCACAGCCATCGCCATCACCACCGCTCACCCACTCAGCACCCCCACCATGATTTTGCCCACAGTCACGTCAAATTCAAATTAGCAAGCAATTGAAACACCGAACGATTTTGAAGGGTTTTTTTTTCTTCATCTTTAGAAGACGAAAACAGCACTAAAGACAAGTGGGGCAACGAACCAACCCGTTCTCGTTACACTTTCCACACCTCTCCTTGGCCCCATCAATCAGAACCTTACAACTCCCACTGCATTCCAAACATGGCACAAACCTAGCATCCCCACATCCTTCACACGCTTGCCTTCCCTCATCTCGTTCCACACGTGCCCACAGCAGTATCCTCCCGAGTTTACCTGACTCATTCAACTCAACCACCTCATCAACTCCTCCTATGTACCTTCCCTTGATGAAAACCCTAGGCACACTCGCTCCTTCCCCTACCAAATCCCTCAACTCGTTCAAAAAATCACCGTGCAACGACACGTTTCTCTCATCAAACACTACATGGTGCAGTTCAAATATGGTTTTGACACGTGTACAATCATCAAATGTCCTGCGTATCCCTCTTAACGACGTCGTGTACAGCACAACCGAGTCAGCTCCACCTGGTGGACACTTCTCTTCGAATCCACTCAGCGGGTCCAACTTCTTCTGAGGCTTCCCTTCCTTTTCCCTCTCTAACCTATCTCTTACAATGAATATATTCTCCTTCACTGACTTGATAACACCACCACCAGATGATGACTCGGTGACTGACTCCGTCCCAGCTCGTGACACGGTCTTGTTGACAACCTCAACTTTCCTCGACCCTGTCCTGATAGGTTCTGTTTTCTTCAACTCTTTTTCTGGTTTTGGAGCTATTTTTGCCTCCAACTCTTCAAGGGTATGGAAAGAAACACTCTTTCTTGGTTCTTGCTTCTTTTCTTGGATGGATTTAGCAACTTGAGCTGGTGTAGCATCAGGCTTTTGTGGTGGTGATGGTGTGGCGATAGGCGTTTTGTCATTGAGTGTAGGCTTAAGGTCTTGAAGTGCTTTGCTAACCTCATCCCAAGAACGAGGAGCATCATTTTCAAACTTGCTAAGCTTCTCTAATATCGGTGCTGGCACATTTGATGTCTTTTCTGGAGCTGAATCGTCCACTACAAGCCATGGTTCTTGAATTGAGTTGATGTCAAATACCGCAAAGCTTGAAGGCGGCGGACGGTAGACATCTACATTCGCTTCAATTCTTTTTGAAGAACTGCACCCCATTTTTGTGATGCTTTTTTTTTGCGTGTGTGCGGGTGTTGTGATTGGATATGGTGTCTTTGGGATGCTCAAGGACAGTATGTAGTGATTTGTAATGTGTGAAGGAAATTTAGGGTGTTTTTATGGTTGCAATGCAACGTGGAATAATATTTGTGTGGTTTTAGTGGTAGCTTTGGTCTAATTATGTTTTGGCCAGCACATTGGATTAGAGCAAGAAAATTTTGTGGGGTTTTGGTTCTTGGCCTCAGGATTGATGTATGGTGTAGATGAGTGTCACGTAGGAAATGAGATGGGATGATATCTTGGAATGACTGGACGACGTGGATTTTGAGAGAGAGATACAAAATCGGATATTTTTGCTTATTTGGCTCCGCTTGTATTTCTAGCTTCAAGTTTTTCGTATTCAAAGAAACACATTATTATATATTTATTTATTTATCTTTATTTTTTCTCAACTAATTAAATGTAAAATTTTGAAAATATCAATATATTCTTAACCTGGATAAAGTAACACTGCACTGTCTCATTTGACATCTCTTCATTGTCTCCCCCACTTGTTTTTGCTTATTCCTGATCAATTTCTATGTATCAACTTCAGCAAGTGAGTTCGTGACTTATGGTGGTGTATCAAAATTTTAGGCAATGGGAAATTGTTCTCTCAAAGTGTCTCCAAAGATGTTATATAGTACAGCAGCACTGGATCATGTAGAGGACCTATTGACTGGACAAGCTCTCAAGGTCCGGCCTAGGCTCGGGGATGGGGCTTGGAGAGTGAAGTTGGTGATCAACACCAAGCCGGTGGAAGAAATTACCTGGACAAGCAAGTAAATACCGAGGCCTTGATTGAAAAAATAAGAATGGCAGCAAACTCGAGTTCGACGCCTAGGCATAGCAAGAGTTCTTCGAAGCCATCCCTCCCTAATGTATTCAAGGTTTAGAATGTCCTTTTTCTTGTTTCGCTAGCAAATAGTGGATTTGAGGCGAATCCTGTGGTAGAATGAACAAGGTTGCGGGTGCTCTAGGTTGCTATTGTCGATGATTTTGTGAGGTAGTGGATAAATGACACATGATTGTGTTGGAAACCAACAGGAAATGGTCAGTCGACCAGTAGGTTGCTAGAAGAAAGGTATTATTGGACAATACTTTATATTTATCTAAGTAATATATATTCATACATTTTTAAGATTTTTTTTCTTTCAATTTACTAATTCAAGTTAAAACAGTCAGTGATTATTTAAACAATTTTACTTATAAAGTTGGTTAAGAATAATCACAGATTATTTAAACAATTTTACTTTATAATGTGGGTTAAGAATAATTTTACTTACTAATTTGATGAATTTAATGAATTAATGGAATCAATTTCACTTATCATAACTTACCAATTTTTCCTTAGAGAAAAATAAGGTGAGTTTAATGAATTAGTGAAGTGAATTATAATATTTTATTATAAATTTACCTGTTGAGCTCAGATCCGGCCTCTTGATAAATCAGGCCCAAGCCAGGACTATGCTGCCGAGCAACTTGACTTTTTGAAAAGGTCCACGCAGCAGAGCAGGTAGAGAAACACAGATGAGGGCACAGAGACACAAGAACGGATGGTTTCAAGCAAAAATGAACTTGCAGCGTCCAGGACTGCAAGGTGGACAGCAACTACATGTTCAGCAGCAAATAAACCAGCTGAAGATGAAGACTGCTTCGATTTGAGAAGTGAAATAGAGATATTACCAGGAGGGGCTGGGTGTATTACATAATTTTCTTTTTGTATTTCTTATGTTTAGAATATAATCCTGAATATCTATGAAAAACATTTGTTTCCATCGTCCAAAATAATTGATTACCATCATTCTCCCATAACTTAAAGTTGCCGAACGCACTTCAGAATAAGGAGAAACATATCATTCGATGAACCAAATCATTTACATTTACAGCTTCTTAGGCTGCTAGAACAAAAATGGTAGCCTGGAAGGGAAGCATGGTGGCAATCACTCCCTCGTGTCATAACATATTATATATTACTCTTTTAAAAGAGGAAATAGTAGGGATTTGAATTACAATGCCCTCCTCGTATATATTTATATTAGTTTATGAATAATTTTAGATATTTATCATATTATTAAGATTTAAACATGCATGTAGTCGAAGACATTTTAAATAAATGTAGACTTCAAAATTAATTCCGAAATATAACTTTACATGGGATACGATAGTATGTTGGTCTATGACTTTGGTGATTGTAGTTGAAGTGAAATTTGACTGCACAGTACATATCGTAACTGCAAGGCCAGCTCATTCAATTATACGCATAAAATCCAGGACAGCTTGTTCACGTAAAATTCCCAGAAGTGATTAGCAGGATGCACGATTGCTCAGTTAAAACAGTGCACAGATTTACCTGGTCCCACCCTCATCGCCGATCTCTAGCGGAGTGCTTTTCCCTCCCCTTCCGAAGGCAACCTCATCCATGCTTTGCCCTTGTCGCCTATACCTTCCACCGGATGCTAAAAATCCAGGACAGGGCCTGTAAGCTTTTATTGGCCACCAACCAAACCCTGGAACTGTTGCAATCCCACCTTGAATTCTTCCCTCTCCATTGCATCCCTTCTCTATTTCCTCTCTCCCACAGCCCTTGCAACCACTGTGGAGAAAGAATGTTCATCAAACATCATCTAAGGAAAGCAAAAGAAGAAGATTCTTGACTGAAAAATGTGTCAAAAGACTCAAAGCCAGTGATATATACCATCAATTCGAGTTTCTTTCATGAGCAAAGCTGTGAGATCATCTTTCAGCTGCCCAGAGAAATGACTTCTACTAAAAATGGGGAATCTGTTTCGAACTTTCTTGTGCAACATAATCCCACCCCTCCTATAACCCAGCAAACCCGCGGTAATTTAATTAGCGGGCAATATTATGTTGTCTCAATGAGCCAGCATAAAATTCTAAACTGAAATTCATAAACCCTGTGGATCACTGGTCATACCTAGATTTCTTCTACAGAAATTATTAGTTCGAGTTTCATATAAATCAGTAAGAATTATTTAAAATTTTAATTAATCATTAATTTCAGAACCGTAAAACCAATCTATATGAGCGTAAAGTTACGCTATATCCACGTTTCAAATAAAAAAAAACTACCCCCTCTTGTACAGCCAGCAAACTTTCCCCAGTGACAATTCTATGTCGCCTCTCACAGTCATGGTAATGACTCAAAAACCGATCTTTTCCCAGGAAAATTGGATTTTTTCTTAAGAAAAAAAACTAGCCTATAGAAAAAAAATAGAAAACTAGCGTAGGTGAAAAAATATTTTAGAAATAATACAGTTTTAAAAAACAATTGCGATACTTTGGTTTTCACAGAGAATAAACAGCATGAAGGAAAGGGAGAGATCAAGGAAAATTAAATGAAATGTCAGAGTCATCTGGAGCTTCAATAATGATGTCTATGAGACCATTTGAAAAGGTTTAAGAATGCAAGAACATAAAAAGAAAGATATCAACTGTGGTCAGCATATTATTAATTTAAATAAATATTTTCTCTCTCCTTCGTTTGTGAAAAATAAAACACAGTGATATTTTCTAAACTATGCTAGTTTACATAATCTCACATAATTGTTTTACCCCTATCTCTCCAGAACTTTCTAGCACTTGTTAGAAAGGAAAAACACCCGGAAAATTGAGCTGGATATCTCAAGAATTACTTTCTATATTCCTCATCCACAACTATAAGCTATGACGAATTGGTTACTCAAATGAGCTAGCAATGTCCCAACATAAAATCAACATCAAAGACCAGTTCTTTCATTGAATTCTTGGCAACCAAACAAATGGAAGTGCAGGACTAGCAAATAAATGGCTCGACTGCAAAAAAGAAGAGACGGGAAGTACCTGAGAGGAAGGTCGTCCACATCTTCGGTTGCAGGGAGAGCATCTGATGAAGGAGGGGGGCCATCCTCTACAACAGAAGTTGAAGAAGAAGAAGAAGAAAGAGGAACGATGATAGACTTAGATGGGTACTGAATGAGAGTTGTTGTCGAGCTATGAAACCTTGAGTTGCAGTTAGTCAATGAGCGTCGAGTGCAAAGGGTTTGGTGAGGTGTTGCAAATGAGAAAAGAGTTATTGCCATTCTCTCCTGTGAGTGTGCGTGCTTGGGCGCACTGCAAAGCCAGAGGAATGGGTGGTAGCCACTAGCTTGCAGTGTGGCTTCCAATCCAACAAAAACATTCGTCAGGCCCCACAGTAAGATCTTATGAGCTCATGTTCTGCTTGCCAAAACGTAAAAAAAAGTAAATAAAACGAAAGGTTCCACCGAGACTTGAACTCGGGTTACTGGATTCAGAGTCCAATGTCCTGACCACTAGACCATGGAACCTCTTACGCTCAAGGCCATCCGTTTATTATACAAGGACCTTTCAATCTCTCCCAAACTGTAAATTTAATAATGAGAAATATATTCGATTAATACCAGTATATAAAAAAAAATATACAAAACTCAAGTTATTGACTTGAGTAAGTCTTATTGATTGATTTAATATTATAATGTTTTTAAAAAAGAATTGATAATGAATTATATGAAAAAAAACACTATCACTACCATACTGAGGAGGAGAAAAAAAGATGCATTGAAGACTCTCATCATTTTGTCATGGACACCACTCCACCACCAGAAAATGTTCACTGAGATAATTTATAATATCATTGTAAAAGGCTCTATAAGGAACAAATCTAATAGTAAAAAAATGAAGGGGATGGAATTGCAGGAAAAAAATCAATTTTAGGACAATATTTCAAATAAAACAAATAGTAATCAAAAGAATAAAGACCAAGTATGACATAAAAATAAATTAAAGGGTGACAAAATTGAAAAAAAAACACTACTTTTACAAACTACTCCAAATAAAACAAATAGAAAATTATTTAAAATAAACCTCTACACTTTATCTAGCTACCACTGCAGATGCAACTACAGCCCAACCTCCTTGGACAAACCAACCGAAGGACTCTCCAAATGAATTATTACAAAGTCACTTACGACAAACCAACCTCCATGTTTTCTGCATATCCCACCGTGAATGACCTGCCAGCTTCATGGTCCAGCACAGAAAATATAGCCGGGGCTTCATTTCCCACTTTTGTCCTTCAAATACTTTTCTCAAATGATGATACAATAAGAGCTTTGCAATCGATGTCTGTACACGTTATCTGTGTCTAATGACCTCTACCACGAAACAACCAGGGCTGAGGTTGGAAAAACTGAAATGATCTTCCATAAATTCATAAAGAAAATTCGAGGAACTGGCTCTTGCTAACACATGCCGCTATTTTGGAACTAGTATTCAAGCTATCACTTGAGTATCATTTTACTTTTTCTCTTAATTTATGCATGCATAATTTGCTGGTCCACCTCCGCATCAATGATCATCAATGAACTGTGATGATGTACCATGTACCACCGTCCATCATGGAACTCAAAGACATTAGTTACGTTAAATGGCCCATTGTCCATCTCTACAACATACATTTTCATGGTAACCCATGCCATGCCAGTCAGCACACGAGCCCTTACATCACGAACCTGGAAGTCCAATCCTTGCTCCCAGTTGAATGCAAACTGCCAACTCTGTAGTACAGCATTATACCTGTATGGGTCAAGCACGCCTCAGCTCCAAGTTCAGTTCATTCAAACATTAAAAGCAATCAAGTTTTGAATACAGCATAAAATAAGTCCTCAATATCCAATTAAGGAAGCAGTGCATGCCACTACACCATGTCATCAAGTAATAATATCTTACAAGAAGACATCAACTCTGGTCTAATTTGTACCTCTCTAGAATAGAAATTCAGTATTATTACTTACACTTCAAAAACAAAGACACCCAGCTATCCAGGGAACTTCGATGCCAAATATGACACAATTACCGGTGTGTTCTTTCATAAAAAAAACACAATTACCAACATAAACAACCTGACTATTTTAATTCTCATTTTTACTTTATTTCATCAACTTAAAATCAATGCTAGGTGATTAAAGAATAAAAAGTCCTATGATTCTCTCTCCTAAAAGTAAACCACCATTAAATTAATTGATAAATGTAAAACTGCATCCAAATATACTTGTGCTAGAGGTGATTCACTCAGATCATCTAAGAAATCACCTCCTAGATGTCGATCACTTCTTCCCAATTACCTTAACTTCAAAAGTTACAAGGGCAAATTAATTTTGGGAAATAATAGAGTTCTCATTCCTAACATCTGGTTCCTTATTTTAAAATCCGATATTTGGGAAATAGTAGAGTTCTCATTCCTAACATATGGTTCCTTATTTTAAAATCTGATTTCCTATATTCCTTAAAAAATAGGATGAGAACCTCACCCCTCATCTGGTTTTCCAATTTATGCAAATAAATCTCTAACATTGCAAGGTTGTTCATGTTTACTCTACCAAGTCACATATTCCCCATTTCAAGACCAAATTCTTGCAACCCAAGCTAAGCAGATTGATTACTCTGTCAAATAATGAAAACATAGCAAAATTCATAACCAAGTCAAATCAAGATATGCATTTTAAAAAATGCAAGACTTTCCATTAAGAAAGAAAGTATATCATAATAGAACAAATCACCACAGTGTTTCTATTCAGCAATAACTCATCACTACCAAATAAATTGGTTACAGGACAATTAGCATCCCATGCACATCTTCTAGGCTCCCCAAATGCATTAGCCAGAATAAATATCTTTAAAGAACAGTTCCTATTAGTAAAAAGGGTGAATCCTCTGTAAATAAAAAAAAAAAAACTATTAGGAAGTCCGCGTGCATAGGGATTTTCATTTAACAGCAGGACATGGGAAGAAAGATCGCAGGAGGATGCCATTATAATAACATTCAGTAACTCATAAACACAGTATGTACTGCAAACTGCAGAAACGTTATAAGCCCTTTCTATGTCATCACTCAGAAAACATCAAAATAATCTCATCAGCTAAAGTTAAGATAAATGATCATACCCTGAGAAATTTTCCCCAGATGCATGGGTGCACTTCACATAATCTGAATTAAGCCATAATTGACTCATTGCTTGAAGAGACCTTTCTCTAATGATGTTAAAGAATTCTGTATTGACATTCACAATGGCTCTTGTAACTGCATAGTAAGCCTTCCACCCAATAATAGGTGTCACACTACCTTGTTCCAACGTAAAATCCTAACAAAGCAAACACAAAAGAAAAAAAATTATCAATACACACGCAATAAAATGAAAATCCCTGAGCAATAAAATCTTAAAAGCAACTACCACAAAAAAAAAAAAAAAAGATCTCCACTTTGAATCCACATTTACAACCAGGTAAATCAACATTGATAAAGAAAAGTTTAAATTGACGGCACCAAAAACAAAGAGAATAGAAATGGCATAGAAGAACTTCCAGAATCTTTGTGGCGGGTGGGGGTGGGGGGGGGGATCAAAAAATCCTTAAGAGAAAATAAAAATGCAAAACAAAAATGAAGATGATATTCCTAAATAATGGTAGGGGGATGATCTCATAACAAATAAAAGGGAAATGCTGCCTTGCAAAAATTTAAACCTTGCAGCACTAATTTGAAATTTGAATTATTTCATGGAATAGCACTCAATATATGTTGAGCTTGTAACGATACCATGTTTTCCCTCCCTAAAAAGAATGTTCCAAATGCACTTCCTTGGGCCTCCCAATTCAAAAGTTTTCTACGGCTGTAGCTCCTCTGCCGCCTTATTATCTAGGTTAGGGGATTTGATCTATAGTTCTTCAATATCAACAGGTTCTAAGAAAGAGAACTAAACTACGACACTCCTTATCCCCAAAAACGCATGTTATGCAACAAAATGATCTTCTCACTCACATAAAATCCAACAAAAAAATATAGGGTCACACCGCAGTTGAATCAAGAAAAAACCCATTTTGCAACGCATATAAGAAAATTCTGAAACTACAACCCTACATCACTAATTGTTAATGCCAATCAAAGTTACACAGATTCCCTATTTCTCCAAACTCCACACACTATCCTCACGATTAGCCAAACCAGCAACAATTTCACCATAACCAAAACACCAAATTTTACTCTAAAATAGACCCATTGCCACTCCCAAAAAATTGAGAACAAAAACATTTCACACCAAAATGCAGCGTATTCCACAGTACAGCAATAAATGCACTTAAAATCTATAATCAATAATAAAATTAACTAAACAATCTAAAATACAAACCTTATGATACAGCGCCTTCCACGCATTATCATCATTAGCAGCTTTACGCATCAAGGAATTAGTCATCGACAACCTGCACAAGCTTGGATAATCCAAATAACTAAGCGCGTGCGTTGTAATCTCCGGCACCAACTGCTCCATCATCGATGCTCCGGTATGCTTATCCACCACCATATCCTCGGCCGCACCACCACCGTTCACGTACTTCTCCGACGTATCAGAGTCTTTACTATTATCACTTCCAGCTTCACCGATACAAGAACAGCAACACCTACAGGTTCTCGTTTTGGATGTTGATGCTGTTGACGTGGAGGAATGGACGGTGAGATTCGCCTTGGGAGATTTTGATCTAGGAATGAGTAGAGCAAGTGAGAGAGAGAGGAGGGTAAGAGATGAAGCTATGAGGAAAGATTCAGAGAGTGTGAAATTGAAGGCAGTAATCTCCATTTACAAGACATGAAAGCGAGTGAGATTTCACCAATGAAGAAGAACATGAAACCGTGATTTTGGAGAAGTCAGTGTCGTTTATTTGAGAGGGTGATGACGTTTTGGTCTTTCAGGGAAACCCTAGAAAAAACGGATCGTCGAACTCTTTTGTTGCAGAGTAGAGCGAGGGGGAGAGGGAGGGAGTTTGTTGTGAGTCGCGACTCGTGTGAGTCATGACTGACTGGGAGAAACTCGATCGTGTGGGGGTGGGGGCGTTACTGATGTTATATGGGCAATTAATAATATATTCAAATGACATTTCTATTGATTCCGTATTGTTTTAAGCAACTAATATAGTTTTTATTTTATAAAATTTTGATGAAAACCAGAGTCTTGGCTGGAAAGGGTTAAATTGGACTCCGTCATTGGTCTATGTTAGGTTTTAAATTAAAAAAAAAATACTTCAATTTTTTTAATAATTTAGTTTTTTTACTATATTTTGGATTAAAACTTTATTATAATCCTATATTATATAAAACTTGACGCAGAGACTTGACTCCAGTGATGAAGGATTTTGGTCTTTATAAACCAGCCTGAGTGTACAATTATCCTTAAAAATAAATAAATTGAAGCCTATGGTAGGTATTAGGTTGACAGCCTTGGAGAATGAACGGGGCCGTATAGAATCTATGGAGTACATGTCACGAAATTCATGACCGGTATATAGATGTGATCTCTGCTAATGTTTCGTATCTATACGAATATATACTAATAGCAAAATTAAATTCATTATAATTTTATTGTTTTTAATACAATAATTAAATGCATTTTTTCTATAATTATAGAGCATTAACTAGACATGATAAGAAGATTTGATTACAACCAAAAGAACGGTTTCTGAAAGTACCACAAAAATAACCTGTTAACAAGCTACAAACCTGAAAATGATAAATAATGAAGAGGGTGAGTTCAACAACTCGATAAATAGATAGTATTCGATATACATATACAAGAAGATACAATAATGAAAAATATAATTACAAATATAGTTTTAAGTTCTTACAATAAAGCTTCTTAAATAGTTAAAAAATCAAAATGCAATGAGCATGAGACTCTGTACTGTAGGATGACCAGTCCACATAAGCTAATGACTTCCTATGCCAACTAGTATTCCCGTTACAATGTGCATAAAAATTAACATTACTATGTTTGCATGGGTATTTTAATTAACATACTGTATGTTTATACCATAATCAAATAAACATATTTATATTTAAGGCTCAACTCATGATATCAATCAAATGAGAAACTATCAATTCATATGTATATATTGGCTCGTATAAAAAAAATTCAATAATTAATTATGCTTTATTGCGATAAAAATAATAATAATTATATATACTATCAAGAAGCATAATCAAATTCATATTGACAATTCATATATTTATAATATTTTCAATACATATTGAAAATTATTCATTCACCTGTTTCAAAAGCTTACAAAATTCAAAAGCAGATATTGAAGTAAATCCTATTGATATTCCGCATATAAAATATCATAATTATCCTAATACAAAAAGAAATATTCTAAAAAATGACCAAAAAAAGTAAAATATATTTAATAAACTTATCTCGGGTTTAACTCATAATTTTATGTGTATTATAATAAGACTATCTATTTTTTTTCAAAACCTACACATTTAATTCAAATTAGACCATTTCTAAAATTAACTATAACTCACCAAATAAACCTCAACTATTAATCAAACCAATCTAAAATACTAATATGTTATCTAGGTATCGTTATGAAATTTTCTCATATTTTAGAGGTCAAAATTAAAGGATTAAATTAAAAATATCATAAATTCATAATTTTACTAAAATTCTGTCAATATTTCATCCTCAATTCTGTCCAGAATCCTATTTTTTACTTTAGGGTCCAAACCGTAATATGTCCAATGCAGGGGTTTAAAAACTGTAATTTTCACAAATTGATGGACTAAATTGAAACTTTATTATCTCCAACCCTTAGACTATTGTCCAATTTTCATCAAACATTTTTCATAATTTTCCAATATTGTTTTATATCCACCACATCAGTGAACCTCAAAATCATCCACAATTAAGTTAATTAAATCATTATCCAATATATTTAATCTTTAACATCTCAATCTATTCATCAATCCAATCCATAACAAAATCATCAAACCCTAATCTTCAATAAATTCAAAATCCTAACCAATAATAACATATATATTAAAACATAAATACTAACTTAAGAAGTTGTTTCTTCTGCTTCCTTTATTTTTCCCTCTGCTCTTCTCCCAATTCTCTCCCCTGAAATTTCAGCTGTCTCTCTCTCTCTCTCTCTCTCTCCTTCTTCTTTTCAATTTCTATTTATAAAGTTTATACAATTATTATATTACTCTTATTTTATTTATACCTAATTCTAAGCCACCAAAAGCATTGTTGACCTTTTCCTTTTAAAATTTTCAAAACATCACAGTGTCACAACAAAAACAAACGTTGAATGGAAACCATGTTCATTTTCAGTTTTCATTTAAAGAAATGAAATTATTAACAATGTTTAGAAAATGTAGGCAAACTGGAAAGATGGAGCAAATGGAGAATGAAACTAATTCATATTTTAGTGCAACTGAACAGCCAGAACAAGTGGAAGAAACAATAGAAACCAGAATTGATGCTTTTCAGATGACCTTTTGAAGACATTATTGACAAGGTATGGTTTGCAAGATATTGCAGAACTCGATCAATCTCTTCATCATATTAAAATTATGACACCATTTCATTGTGTCTGCCTAGACATTTGAGGATGTGGATTCAATCAGTTGTGCTCAAAGATAGCGTGTTGTCGATACAGAATCGCTTTGCAGGCACCAATCATTGACCTCGTAGGTTAGCAACTGTTTAATTGCCATGAAGGAGTAATGTTTTCCTCTTTCTTTGATGGGAAAGAAGATTTCTGTAGAGCAAAGATAACATAGTCAGAATTCCAAGCCTATGCAATTTATCTTTATCTTGTTCCATAGAGGGAACTTTTTCAGATTACCTGCAGCTTAAGCTAAAAGAAGCTTCGTTTTTACAATATTTGAAATTTTATTTACATTTTAAGTTCCGTTTTAAGAACAGAGTAATGTGTTGGTGGAACTTCACTGTTGCAGGGACATCACAACCGCATTTCCAAGCTTCATAATGAGACCAGACATCGAAGAAGACGATATTAACAAAAGACAATGTTGATTATATTATGTTCAATGACACAGAAAATCTAGGATTGAATTGAATTGCTACAATATGAGCTATCAGCATGCAAAGTTTCCGAGTAATGCCACATCTATACTACAAAGTATTTAGATTCATTCCACAATCCCAGCAATTTATTTGCATGAATGTTACAGATCATTCTTGCCATCTAATTGAATGTTACATCTTGTTCTGATTGATCATAGCAACACAAAGTTCAACAGCAGTTAAACTTTCATTGCTAGCCCACATTTTAATAAGAACCTATAATGGTCTTGACAAAAGGAAAAGGAGTGCATGTTCTTTGAGCTTATAAGGGTATTACTTTCAGAAACCTCCTGCAGGGTTTGGGATCTCTTCTTTTGGGATGTTCTGATATGGCCTTCCTTCCTAGGCCTTAGCCTGGTTTTTTACTCTATCCAATACACATACCGATATATATAGAGTGAATAACTTGTTATAGCTCAATAGCTTCCTTTGTTTTTTTTCTCCTTTTCAAATTCATGACAGGCACACAACTTTATAGTTTAAAGCACCTGAGAGCATCAAGGCATCAAATAACTATTGGAGCCGATGAACATGTTTCTTACATAATTAAGAAACCAAAAACAAATTGGTAAAAGCACGGATTAGGCTCTATCCAATTCATTACCCACCTGTGGAGATCTAAGAGATTTTTGCTTTACCCAGCCCCATTTCAGTTTAAAAGCGTTATTTAGATAGTATAGATTTTGCTATTTAATTGAATAAAGGACAACGATTTGGGAAGTAGGAAAGCGATCCTAGTTCCTTTAGGTGGCAGTGGCACCCAATTTTGATTTGAAAATACCCCTCCCAAGCCATTCCTTCCTTGTTTGCTAAGCCGTTGAAGACAGATAATTGTATGTATGGCTAAAATAAAAAGAATACGTCGAAAAACATCATTGACGTAAGATATGCTTCTCCAATAGGAAGCAAATAATAATTTTCTGAATCTGAGTATCATGGATAAAGCATCTTGACAGTGTTGAAGTGCACATATTATCTCTTTTTATTGAAGTTGATGATGTTCTAAACCCACGCAAATAAGCAACCTTCCATTTTAGAGGAGGGATGGGAGATTATCAGCTGAAAGCAGGCGATTTTAGGGGCTAAAAACCTGCCCCTAAAATTGATTGCATCAGGAGTCACAGTCTATTGCATGGCAGGGATTTCCTTTTGTTTTAACTTTCGAATTGTATATTTCCAGACAGGGGCCTAGAAGTATATAATATCATTATTTACTTTTCTAAAATTGCTTTCCATTTTTCAGGCAATTAACTCTGGCATTTCCCAGCTTAATTAGTGCTCAACAATGAAGTGTCAGGCTATGAATAGCATGATGTGTGGTATGAACGTTTTGCTCGCTCCAGATGCCAAAAACAATATTGACAATTGACAGATTAGAACTACGCTCATGGATCAGCGTGAAGATGCTGGAAGAACCTACGCTCCTTTTGTTAGAATTAATGAAATTAGCTTTAAGATAACAAGATTTAGCTGAAGTTTTTTTTTAAATTTCGAAAATTACTGTTCATAACAGGTTTTATCTACAAACCTGTGGTCATCCAATAATCTCTCAAAGTTTGTTGAGAGTTTTTTTTAATTCATGATATTATAAACCTATATACAGTCATTTTTCTGATTCGATAAAGGTTATGTGAGTTTGTCCCAAAATAAGTTTTTCTTATTTTTCAAATTCTGAGATTTCCAGAATTTGATTCAAACAGTAACTGTTCTAAATAGTTACTGTGCAAATCAAAATTCAACACCTTTAAGGATACCTTTTCTGCTATTTTAACAAGAAGTTTTCAATCTGCAAGTTCCGGTGGTTATGGAACGTGTGTGAGTTCGTAACGAAAAGTAACCATGTTAGAACTTGGGCTTGTAACAATTTCCCGGCGATCAATTCATTGTACTAGACTGTTAGAGCTATAATGCTTTTGCCTTTTGCCTGTACACTGGGTCCAAAATCAAATGAAAAGGAGAGGACTCTCAAAAGCTTCAAGAGGTAAATCTAAATTTGGAATAACAAACACCCCAATGATATTTAGCTTTAATTGTTGAAGGGATTGGTTAAAGATTAGCTTCTATCCTCTGTTGGACTAGTAAACTGAACAATTCCATTTTTGACATTAGAGAAAGAGGAAGCAGGTTCTTGACTCAATTTCATCTATGATTTGCAAGCTACTATAAATTCATCTGCTTAGCAAAAGTTTCAAATTCCAAACAGGTGGACGGTGGTATTGTACCAGAGAATTGGGTTCTAGAAGGGTGTGTTTCACTCTAATCTGTCTATACTGAATAATTTGATGTTGATATGACGGGACAAAAAGTGTCAGTAAGCGGACTATGTATCAACGATCTAGTATTAGAATCCGGCATTTTGGCATCTGATTGTATGCACCATAGAACTCAAAACCTTTTTCTTTGCATTAATGGACTAGTGCATTCATCCTACGCTGGCCATGTGCTGCGTTAGGGAGTCGTGTCATCAACCTCCACTTATAATCATGACCTTTTCCCAGGGTGTACCAAACATGGAATAAAGAGTCGTGAAATACTACAGCTGTGTTGTTATAACGTTCTCTCATCGAAGGAAAGTTTATTTGCTAACATAAAAATCTAGCTTTATGGGATGTATTTGCACAAAGCAGCAACTTCAATATGATGACCCAGCTGTTCTTGCAGCAGAGACTTGTTGTAAGTTTCATTTATACTTGTTTTAGATTGGAGTTTCATCTCTGGGTTCCGCATTATTAGCCAAACTCTTGATGATACCCATTGTTCGGTCAATTTTTTCCTCTATGTGCATGCACATATTCCTGCAGTCAAAGAAGCTGAAATTGCAGCCTTGCAAGAGCTTTTCAGGAAACTAAGCAGTGCTTTAAAAGATGATGGGTTTATTAGCAAAGTAAGTTTTTTAAGTTTATATGCGTAGAATTTCATACGCTGAAGGTGTGCATTATGTGAGAGATACACAATCTAACATGAAAAAAGGTGGGCTTATTCTTGTAGAGCAGAGTTGAAATTTCAGTTTCAATGAAACAGTAAAAATTTTTTATTCGTGAACCTGACTTCTTGTTCATATCTAGGAAGAGTTTCAGTTAGGTTTATTCAGAAACAGCAAGAATCAAAGTCTCTTTGCCGACCGGGTAGGCTTGCTATTTCGTTACACGAATTCCTATACTGGCCTATTATTTCTTTATATATATAGATAACAGTATCTTAATTAATTATACATTCTCCAGATTTTCCAATTGTTTGACTCCAAGCATGATGGAGTCATAGAGTTCGGGGAGTTTGTACGATCCCTGAGTGTCTTCCACCCAGAAGCACCCCAATCAGACAAAGCTGTTTGTATGAAATTCCTCTCATATTATGTACTATCATTCTTATTTGAAAGTTTTGCTAAAAAGTTTGATGGGATGGTCTGGCAGTTGCATTTAAACTATATGATATATGGGAGACAGGCTTCATTGAACGCGATGAGGTAAGGATTAAAGACTGGATCTGAGATCATTCCTTTTCACTTCCCAACGAGTTTGCAGAATAGTGACAGGACAGTAAGACTGAAGTAAATTAGCACAGGCTGCTCATCATATTTGATCAGATTAAATAGACTTTTAACTGGAAGAACATCTGGCTAAAATATATTTTCTTGAAGATCTTTCGTATCTAGGCAATAGTTTTCAAACAAAATAAGTTGCAGCATATATGCTTTTATTTATTTTTATAGAACCAGGCTAATTCAAGTAGAAGCACTTCCTTTTGGATTTCTAAAATACACATTGATATACTTTGGAATATCTTGCTGGTGAAAGGTCAAAGCGCTGATATTGGCACTTTTAGATGAGTCAGAATTGCTGCTTTCAGATGACCTTGTTGAAGCCATTATTGACAAGGTAAGGTTTGCATGATATTACAGAATTGAATTAATCTCTTCATCCTGTTGTGAAGTAAACAAAATTATTGAAACGTTTCTCCTTGAGCCTGCCCTAGACATTCGAGGACGTGGATTCAAAAGGGGATGGAAAGATTGATCAAGAGGAGTGGAAGGAATTCGTAACTCGAAATCCATCCTTGCTAAAGAACATGACAATTCCTTATCTGAAGTAAGTCTCTTTCATCCTGTCCGCAGGTTAATCTTGGTAAACTGGAGTCTTGTTTTTTAAAATATTTTTTTGTTCAAAAATATATTAAAATATTATTTTTTTGTTTTTAAAAAGTTATTTATGACAACAATACATAAAAATAATCTAAAAACACTAATAAATTTTAATTTAAAATAAAAAATATTCAATTTTTCTCAAAAATATTTTTAAAATACAAAAAAAAAAAAAACATTACCTTAGTTTTCTCCTATCTACTAGATTCCGTGGAATTTGGATGTGCTTTTAAAAAGGAACGTAGCACATGGAAAATCCACTACAAATCAAGAATGATTTTGATACTCTAACTTTGTTTCATTAAAAAAAAAAACCTTGTATAGTGGTGATATTCTACTATCTCTCAACCATCTCGTTATAATATATTCACATGTTGAAGTCAAAGAATGTGTGTGATTTGATACCGACTTCCTTTGCTGGCACCGACCATTTTACCTGTCTGTGTTTCCTCTAGGTTGGCGACTGTTTTATCACCTTAAAGAGGAAACGGAACCGTCATTTCCTCTTTATTTGGCTGAAAGATCATCTCAAGATAATTTAACTGTATTCCAAGCCTGTGTAGGATATTGTTGATCCCCACTAAATCTCTATGTCTCAATCTGGGAATTTTTCAAATTGTTTTCTCTAACCAGCTTAAGATAAAGCGACTTGTTTTTACCATTTACGGATCCTATTCAACTTTTAAATTCTGTCCGTAGTTCTAAGCTCCAGTTCTTTAGCCATTCTCGAACAAATAATTCGTTGATGGAGCTTCACTGTTGCAGGGAGATCACGACAGCATTTCCCAGTTTCGTACTGAGATCAGACATTGAAGGCGATATTAACAAGTGATAACGTTGATTCACTTTCATCCAATGATGAAGAAAATCTAAGAATAAATTGCTATATATAAAGAATGGAAACTCTACTATATCTATCAAATGGCAAAGTTTCCAAGTAATATCACATCTGTACTAGCTACCATTCAACAATCTCAGAACCTCTTGTACATGCATGCTACACATATTATTCTAGTCAGTTCTTCATCTACATGAATATTACTCATTGTTCTTGTCAGTTATAGGTTCACAGGGAATAGAAATCACGGAAAATTTCAGGACAATATGCTCGATCAGTAGACCACAAAAGTCAACAACTATTAACTTCTGCCCCTCTGATTATTTGGTTATGGGAGCAACCATGTCCTCCAAGTTCATGGGGTGGCACATTTTTGTGTGCAAACCATTCCATACATTGTCTGCCAAGATGGCATTAACTGCATCAGTTGGATGGTATTGGTCCCACCAGATATGATTGGTTGCATTGCTGCAAGCAATTTCGGATGCAAAGCACATGATCCAACCCTTATACTTTCCTAACCCACAGCAAGCGTCAGTAGTGACATTAAAACCTGAGTGAAAACATAACGCAATACTAGTGAATTCTATAGAATTTGCAGCAGCTTCAGGTACGAAAATGTTAAATGCCTTACCGTAAAGTTCGTGGTTCTTAATTATATCCATTGAACCTTCATACATGTCACAGAAGGTGATTTTGGCATCGGGAAGCTGCAGACCTAGCTCCCCGATCATATATCTCATTACAAAGTTGTACTCTAGAATAATGTCATTTATCTCCTCAATGCAATCCCCATTCTTGCTGTTATACCTCCACAAATAGTAAGGAGCGCAGCCAATAGGTGGCAATCCCATGAGAATTACTCTCCTGACATTCATATTGTACAAGTTCTGCTCCATACACATACAAGAATTAATGGTTTCTGATATAATAACATATTTAATTCTGAGGAGTTGTTAAAATAGAATATGATATAAAAAAAAAATACTCAATTTATTGAGTAGAAGAAATCTTTCTTGCATGAACACAACAAAACATGAAAAGTAAAAAACTAGAAAGGTCACCTTTATTTCCTGCCTTATTGAATCTGCAACGAACTGGTTGAAGCTCCATGGTAGGTACAGGTTTTGGATATTGGATGCGTTACGCAGATAGTAATGTATGTAATCATTGACTCCAATGGAAATATAAAAGACTGAGTTCGAGATGAGCTCATTTGCAGCAGCCTCTCCCATGTTCAAAATAAATGACTGTAAAGTGTCCGTGAACTGCTGGATTTGCTGCGTGAAGGAGATTCGCTGACCCTGCAGCCAAATCACAGGCTTGCTGATTAGGTGTAAGCGTAAATGAATGAATTTGTAATCTTTTCGGCACAGTACTGAGGATCTTACCAATTCTGATCCGCTCGAGAATATAACTCCAGCACCAGCAGATGCATAATTCACTCCTTTAACCATATCGTCAACAGTTCCCATCTGCCCAAGATAACTTGGTACAAAAGGAAGCCCAAGGCGCAATGCTGATAAAATAAATGACAATCGATAAGAACTGATGAGGAATAAAAAAAGTAAACCAGCCTTGTTTCTCTAAGAGAAATCTAAAGCAAGATACATAAACTACTGATTCCCAATATCTATAATTGGCCCTGATAAAGAATTTCCTTACAAGCAAGCATAATCAGTATTGGAAAAGTCAGTTTTAGCAACAAAGGCTAAAAAATCTGTTTGGTTGGCAAGAAAAGACAGGAAAATTCAGGATTTGAGGCTCTTTTGACTTGTTCATTAACAGTGCCTATAAAGAAATTTTTTTACCAAATATCTCGGAATCTGTATTCAGTTGATATCTCCATCTCTTCAAAATCAGTAAATGAAAAAGACAAAGGACACTCCAATGTCCTCAGTTTCTTTGATATCAATACACACAAAATCACCAAAACAAAAATAAACAATAAATAAAGGTTAAAACCGTCAAGAAATGCAAAACAAACATCAGAGTTGAAGCCTTCTTTTCACTGAAAAGGACATTTAAAAGCAAAATAATTAAACAAGACCCAAGATTTCGCTTTTTGGGTGTGAGGATAAAAAACTAAGTGTTTACCAAGATAATCAACAGGGATTCTTCCATTACAAAACCTTCCAGTTGGCTTATGAGTATCAAAATCTCTACCATAAGGACTATGGTCAGCACGAGCAAAAGTACCAAGATAATTGTTGGTGCCACAGTCAACAGAAGAGTCACCGAAAATAAAGAAAGCAGGCACTAAAGGAGAGTTGACTGGCAAGGTTGTTGATGATGGAGATGGAGAGATTGAAAAGGAAGGAACTAAAGAAGAAGAAGGTGATATAGTGGGGATGTTATAGGTAATGTGGTTTTCAGGTAAGCTGTTGAGTTCTTGAGGGACTGCAAGAGTTCTTGAACGAGTAAAAAAGGTGGATAAAAGAAGTAAGAGGAGAGGCAGAAAAAGATTGATCGACATTGTTAAGTTTCTATCGATTCTTGATAGAGATCAAGATGAAGTGCATGCCCAGTGGCGCGTACGTAAAGAGAAAGTGGAAGGAGTTTTGAGTCAATGGGAAGTCCAAAAACAACCTCGCTTACTTCAATTGGGCTCTTGAATTTATGATTTCAGAGCTTCTTTGTTCTTATTTTATTTACAATTTGCTCCTCATTTTTTTGGTTCCTATTTATGTTATTTTTTATATTTTGTAGATTTTTTTCTTCAATTTCATTCCTAACTATTTGATTTCATTTAGTTTTTATATCAAATTTCATCCTTATTTTTTTAACTGTTTTTTTTATCATTTTTCTAATTGAGTTTTGTTTTCAATTTCACCTCTCATTATTTAATTTTGATTTATTTTTCGGTCTTCTTTTTTTTATTGCTATGTTTTATTTTTTTTATTTTTTTCTTTTAATATTTTTTTATTATTTTATGATTGAGAATTCTACTTTTTTATTCTTTAAAGTATATCTTCTATAAGGTTAGTTTCGAGTTCCTAGTAAAGTCATAAGTTTTACTTATCAACATAAGTTGATTTTAATCTTTCTTTTAGGTTTATTATTAAATTTGATTTTTTCAATCTAATCTTTCAAACATTCAAATTATTAAGAGTTTTTGGGTTTTTTTTCTATTTTTTTCTATGAGGTTATCTCATTTTTATTTTCATTATTGTGTTGTGAGGTCAATGACTTAACTTGAGTTGACTTGTATCTATTTTTTTATTTTTTTTTAATATTTATTTATTGTTGTTTTTTATTTTTGCTATTTGATATTGGATTGTTTGATAATTGATCTTCATTCATATATTCAATTGGTTTTCGACAGGGTTATCCTAATATAAAGGTCAGGACACATATTTGACATGTTATTTGAGATTATCTCAAGTTGTTTTTATTTATTTATTTATTTACTGAGGTTTTTTGTGTTTCTTTATTATTTTAGATTTTTATCCATATTATTGAAATTACTCAAGTATATTAAACTCAATTGAGTTGATGGCCCAAATTTCGATTTTTTCTTTTCTTCTTTTAGAATATTTATGTTGACTTAACATCTTTTTTATGATGAAAAAAAAAGAAAGATAATATCATGTGGCATAGGCAACCTATCTACTAATACCTGGAAAAAGAAAACATGGATTGACTTCAACATGGTCCTGAAGGCCTACCTAAGCACTTGTGAGAACGATGCCAACATTCACTTGTTGGTTGAGATATCTGCCAAAGTGAGGGCTAAGCTTTTGGAGAAGGATTTTGAGATTTCGGTAGGAGCAGCAAATTCAACTGAGAACAGAGATAGATCTATAGATGGAGAGAATCAATCTGAAGAGATTCCTGTTCTCTCTTGGGATCAATCTGGCAGAACTTTCTTGTTGGAAACCTTTTATTTGAATTCGCTTTTTTGGAACATGATTGAATCTACATTTGATGGACTGGAGAGAGGCAATTCACCCTTCCGAACTTCGGAGGAACTGGAGGGATGCAGGATCTATCAGGTCAGGAGTTTGTATCCGTTGCTAAGCCTGTTGACAAGGAGCCTATGGCTGTGAATAATCCCCAGGGGCTGCCGATGTCATGCAGGAGAACGGGGTAGAGAGAGGTTCCCACTCCCTTTGCTATTGGAAGCATCGCATGTAGAGAAAACCTAAACAAGGAATCTGTGATTTGAGGAGATTGTTGGTGGAGCAGAAGATTATCTGCTCCCTGGTATGACTGAAGCTGCATTTCTCGAAGCTGTCTCCAATAACATGGACTCCCAACTTGATGAGTTCACAAAATAATAATCTTCGTTCAGGGCATGATTCTTCCTAGCCTGACCTGAAAAAACTCCAAAGGATTCTTCATCTACTTAAAAGGTATATACTTGTACGTATCATTTAAGTTATTAGTCCATTTTTCGATGGGCTGGAACGTGGATATTTTATCTTGGTTATATTGTATTGGGATGGTAAATATAGTTTACAGCAACGCTGACGTTGTGCACATAAATAACTGTCCCGTGTTTAGATTTAGGGGCCTAATTGATGAGTTATGGTCAAGAGGCGAGCCAGTTCAAGGCCACACCAAAGCTGTATTCGATAAACAATGAGAAAGTGAGACTGGAAGAACACGAAGAAGCAACTTTGTTTCTGCTTGTACCGTGAATTTCATGAGTTTATGTTCATCCTGGATGCTATCCAAACTTTCTTGAGCGCACAAGCCTTGCCCAGATCTCTATCTTTTTCTTTCTTAATGAGGTCGCATGAGCATCAAAGTTCACCTTTAAAGGGGTCTGATGACCCTATTTCAGATTAAAATCTGAAATGGTGGAAACGTTATTTATTTCAATGGAAGTCTAATTTGTGTGCTCTTTGTGATAGAAAATTCAGTCAAAGGTGCCTTAGAGATGAGAGATTAATTCTTGATGCTTTGTTTCACCTCCCTCCACTTTCGATAATTTTGGGGTTCAAGTGGGTCTCCTTCTGCCCGCTGTCAATTATTACAATGACATTCATAGGCCCAGCATGTGAACAGCCCAATATTATCTCGACTCGTAATAGGAATGATTACAACAACCAGGTATGATTTATCTAATCAAGTTTTATATTTTCTTTTTAGAGATTCAAGTTTTACATCGGTTAGGGTTATTGAAAGTTTTAATTTGATCATTAATTTAAGAATCAATAAAATTAATCACAATACATATAAATTAGCTCGGATAAAACATTTCAACAAAAAAAAAAAAAGAGGAATGATTATACTGTATCATCCTATATGTGATTAAACCAAGACCTGTTTTATATCCAACAAATGAAACACCAGGAACAAAAGGAGAAATTGCAAATTTCCCGATTAAAAATAGATAAATTTGAAATGAAAAAAAGGCAGTAATTAAATAAAGTCACTAGGCAATGGTTAATTTAAGAGGTGTATCATAATGATAAAGAATTTGTGATATATAACCTCTTATAAAAATCTAAAATAATTGAAAGGGAAATGCAGGGAAGGTTTTTTTCTTTAAATAGAGTATAACAAAAAACCATGAGAGAGATACCAAAATACCATTTGACTTGGCCTTTATTTTTATTTATTTTCACTTTAAAAACAATGAAATTATTATATTATTTGTACCCAAAAAAAAGTATTCTCTTAGCATTTCATTTTTTTATTTTAAAGTTGTCTATATAATTCAACTATATAAAAATAATTATAAACTATTAAATTATTTCTAATCAATTTGAAAATAGCTTTTGGATCTCCTGGAAAATACTATTATACCCCGGGAAAACCTCATGTAAAAAGGGACAAAATAGTGATCATAACGTGCAAATCCGTAGTTAATTACCTAACATGCTATAATAAAACACCATCCTTTTTAAAGTATAGCAGTAGCAGTCATAATAATAATAATTACCATCATGCATATGATTGCAACAGCTTCAATTAGCCATTTAATTCCAGAAAGTTGCACGTTGCTTTCACTGGCGTGATTTCTGATTTCTCCCGCCACAAGAAGATAACATCTGCTAGTATTCGAGAGTATCGTCAATTTCCCAGAATAAAAAATCCAAAGTGGAAGGGAACCTCGGTTTGGTCTGTCGTTCAATGTTTTTCTTTTTTGGCTTTGACAAAAGTGCAAGAACACAAAAGTAACCACCACTAAACAATGCAAAATTTATTCATCTAGTATGTAGACTATATAGTATAATACTTGGAAATTAAAAAAATTGTTTTTTATGTGGTTTCAAGTCTGAGTTTTATAATTATTATTGAAAATTTGTATAATCATTAATTTTAAAACATATTAAATTAGTTAAAATACATATAAAATGATCCAACCAATCTTATTAATAAAAATATATATATTTTTACCATCTCTTTGAATTTTCGGCCACAACCAAAACCCTTCTCCTTCGAGTGAAGACCACTTGAAAATAAAAATAACTCGAGAAAACAAGAAACCAAAAGTCTTCCTTTCACACCATTTATTGTTTTGCTATTTCCACTCTAGTACTTGTCCCCTCACTTTCACTTTCCCAGTAACATACATACATACATACATCACCCCCATCCAAAGCGCTTCTCAAGCTTCCCATTTTCTCTCACTCTCAAGATTCCTCTTTCACTTCCGTCTGATCCCCTCTTTTTAACTCATCAAATCCATCGAGAAAATGAGCAAACCACACAGACCACCTTCAGGGCGCACAAATCTTGCTTCATGCATAGTAGCTACAATCTTCTTAATCTTCCTTGTTATCATAATCCTTATTGTCTTCTTCACTGTTTTCAAGCCTAAAGATCCTAAAATCTCTGTTAACTCTGTTCAACTCCCATCATTCTCTGTCTCTAACAACACTGTTAACTTCACTTTCTCTCAATATGTCTCCGTCAAGAACCCAAACAGAGCTGTTTTTTCTCACTTTGATAGTACCCTTCAGCTTCTTTACTCGGGTTCTCAAATCGGGTTCATGTTCATACCTGCCGGTAAAATTGACGCGGGTCGAACCCAGTACATGGCCGCTACCTTTGCTGTTGAGTCTTTCCCTTTATCTGCTTCGCCGGATGCGGTGGTTAATGTGGGACCTGCGTTCAATGACGGTGGGTTTGGCGGTGGTGGACAAACCGGTTTTAATAATGGGTATCGGGTGGGACCTACGATGGAGATAGAGTCAAGAATTCACATGGCCGGCCGGGTTCGCGTCTTGCACTTTTTTACCCATCATTTGGAGACGAAAGTTGGATGCAGGGTCGTCATTGCTGTGAGTGATGGATCTGTCTTGGGATTTCATTGCTAGTACTAATGATGATTCATTTTTGTGTTTAGATTTTTAGTGTAGTTTTTTTTTTTATTATTGTAGTTTCTGGGTGTTTAAATTTGTATTATGAGGACTCATATGTTGAAGGGAAGTGTAAAGATTTGATTTTTTTCGCCAGCGATCTATTAATGTTCACTCTTTGATCTCCATTTTAAGCTTTTGGAGCTTCCTCTTCTCTTCATTTACAGTTCCAGTAAAAGATCTTGGAAGTTTTGCAAAGGGAAGGGAAAACAATCGATTATTACGAGTTTGGTCTGAAAAGAGATTTTTATTTTTTATTATAAAAATCCTTTGCTTTCTCTCTAGTTTTGTTCTGCTTAGGGATCCATTGTAATCTAAGTAAAGGATGATACCATGATTATTGTAATAGCACGGGGCAGTTGAGGCTTTGGAATGAAACTTGAGTTTGGTCCAATCATGGACTACAATTTACATGTATGTTTTAGGTCAGTGGGTTAGTGAGAAGTGAGCTGTAAGGACCCGCAAAATGCTCCATATTTCTGCTTGTCAAAGAAAAAGGAGAAGTCATTTTCCCTTCTAAATTTGGGTGAGTAAATCGAGGATAAATTGGGCATTTACCAGAGAATTTCGAATTAACATGGCGATAAAAATAATAAAAAGATTTGGTGAAAAAATACATTTTTTATTATGATATTAATTAGCAATCAAATTTGCATTTAGATAATAGTGGATTTTAGGACAAAAATCGAGGTGCATATGTATGGACTACTTTTAAACTTTGTCATCTCGAGTAAACTCATCCTTTTATGATACTTTTATGGTAGCAAATACCATTTACAAATGTCGAGCTCGACTATCAAATCTGGTATTCAACTGAATATGTCTCTGTTTAAATGAATTAATCACTATTTAAAATTAAATAATTTTCACTGCTAAACATTTATCCAATGTTTGAATTTGAATCCTTTGACAAACATCAATAATAAGAAATAGCTATCAAATTCAGAACCACTAGGTATTATTTCATGAACGACATTATTATTAACATTTATCATCACATTTGGTCTTGCATCTCATCATTTCCATTGTCACTGGGTTTAAAAAAATCAAATTTATATTGATTAACAAATAAATTGTCAAAGATAGTATCATTAATCCTTACTAGCAAATCATCTAATAATAAATTATTTTTTCTTTTACTAACTAACGACTTACTTTTAAAAGTCGTCAGAAGTTGGGACACTCGGATTTTTAGTCTATTACTCACATGTAATACTATCAAGTTCAACCCACTTCAGATGAATGAATCAAATGTTGTCTTAGAATATTAACATTGATGTTCACCGATATGACATCTCTAAGTTATTTCAAGATTAATGTCATTATAACTCTACCAAAATCCATTACAAATAGTTTATTTCATTTTCAAGTATGACATGTCTATACTATCTTTATACAACAAACTTTTATTGCTTTTATATTTATTATTGTTTATATCGGGAATAATAGTATCATCACAATGGCATAATATAAATATATTTTAAGATATTATGTAAAAAAAAGAATCATATTTGTTTTGAATTTAATGTAATTGTAACTAATTTGCATTGCCCTAGCTAATTTGCATTTTAACTAATTTAATATAATTAGCAAGATTTATAGCAAATTCAATTAATTTTCTAAAAATGAATGAAAAAGCATAATTGATCAAAATTAAACATAAATCATGATATCAAATATAATAGACATTCTCTTGCTCAATTGCATCAAATTAATTATAAATTCATGGTAAAATTAAAAAATCAAAAGAAAATATAATTGACAACTCATCTATAATTTAATACAATGTGTAATTCATCATAATTATACCACATTCATATTTTATTGCGTGAAATCATCAAGCTCAGTTGATAATATTACCGGTCAATTCCAACAATCCACATAAAATTCTTGATTCAATAGATTACACATAATTCAATGCAACATATGATTAATTGAAATAATAAATTCACAATTAATTTGACTTATTTTTGTGTTTATCCATGTCATACGAGACCTAATTTATTGATGGTATTAATAGATAATTTATCATTAATTTAAAAATATTAAATTCAACCATATCAAATTAATAATATTCATAGTTAATATATCATTAATTCCATAAATCTTTAAATTCAACCTAAATCCCATCGTACAATTGCATTTCAAAAAAATCAAACACAATTTCATAACAATGTAATATGTTTACTTGATTGTAAGGAAAAAAAAAAAAAAGTTAGGGTAGCGGTGAAAGAGGCGACAACGATAAAATTCAAAGAGGAAAACATTTCAAAATGCTTGAATATTTTGAGGAGTAGTTCTTGGATGTTTTAAGAAATCGTAAAGGAAAACCGAGTAACATGAGAAGGTGGTTGTCTGGGAGTGTGGTTGTTTTTGCTTTTCAAAGTGTTTTTTGTGCCGAAATGCATCAAAATGATGTTTTTTTATTTTTAAAATTTTTTTTGATATCAGCACATCAAAATGATCTAAAAACACTAAACCACAGGTTTAACAAAAAAAAAAAACTATAAAAAATAACAAAAAAATAGATTGAATCGCAATACCAACAATGCCATCTTGTCACGTTTGGGGTCTTGGAGAGCGGGCTGGTATGAGACGATGGGGACTGATCTGGTCTGGTGGTGGCCATTGATTTTTGGCTGAAAAGAATCGTAGTACAGGAGCTTGTGATTAAGTGCAGCAGAGGTGGTCAAAATGGTAATATTGGCCAAGGATTTACAGTAGTCACAAAGTGGAGTTCATGAAGACCTCAGCACAGCTAACAAAGTGAGTGCAGTACAGGATTTAACCCGAGAGGATTGTGGGGCTCAAACTGCAGGTCTTGTCCGCAATGTATCTCCACTTTCTTGGGATTGGAGCCCATGCTTTTCTGACTTGTACATATTCCATGTATCACCATCACCATGCCTCTTCCTCCACTCGTTCGTGTCTCAACTGCTTACAGTAGAATTATGATATTTGTGACATTAAAGGTGTGTTTTGGAAGAGCTTCAGTGTTTTTTTAAAAATTATTATTGTTTTTTTAATATTTCACGATAATTTTAATTTGTCATTATTAAAATAGAAGTGACTGGTTTGTGAAATCCAAGCCATAAGACCCGGTTAGTGGTCGCCACTACAGTACGATGCAATTTGTAACAAGATCAGGGGATACAGTTGGATAGAATAATTCGGCAGTAAAAAGCAGCCTGAGATAGTTAAGGTAATGAACCAATTTTTAATAATCCTTTTCCTCCAATAACACGAACAAAAACAATATAAAAGACAACATATACAGTATACAGACAGATTCAACTAAACTATCTGTAGCTGTAGAGCTTGGATTTCACGTGCAAATCAGGTCTCCACCACTGGCGAATCCCATGGGCTTCCCAACAATCCTGACATGGAGTTAAATTTACGATTAGATTTGCTGAAGGGATGAGGTGGAGTGGTTCTGACTCCCTTCCCTTTGCAGTCATGAGAAGACTGTAGAGTGAATTCTTGGTTGCTAATCTCCCAATAGCTCCAAATCCGAGATCATCCATCTTCTTCCTGTGCTCAAAATACCCAATATATTCTGCGCAAAAGGGATCATCTGGATTGACAAATAGAAACGGGATCCAAGCAGAAAGAGTAGCAAATGGGTCAACAGATAGACTATTCTGATGGTTCTTCTTTATAGTAAAAGCAACTCCTGCTGTTATCATACTGCTTGCAATCCGAAGTCCATGTTTCACTCGCTTATTTTTTATCCATTCAATTGGGGCTGAGATGAATGGCAAATTAAAGAGAAATGCTTGAAGAAAGATGCCTGTCTTGGCCATGGTCTTTCCAGCAAGCAATGCCATTGCAGCTCCAAGGGAATGGCCGGCTAACCAGACATTTGATATGCCTACTGCAGCGACCACATTTCGGACTGCCTGGATAGCAGTCTCGAACCGAGATGTCTCATGGAGTCTGTTTCTAATAATTTTGATGTCCAACTCAAGGTCCCGTTGCATGGACCCTGGCTTGGTTACGGTGCCACGGAAGGCAATTACACAACAAGGGCTTTCATCTACTGAATTTTGATAATGAGATTCTGGAGGCTTGAATTCATAAATGGCACCAAAAATGGAGGAATCCTCATCATCTACAAGTTGAAGATGCAACTGAAAGTGAAAAAACTCCCACCATGGGGGAGCAAGAGCTTGGGAACCTCGACGTTTCACCTGGCGGTCCTGCTCTAGAATGCAGACACCCCGAACCAAACTGGCAGCAACAGATCTTCGATGATGTGCATTTTTCCTGCACAAGATCACAAGCAACATTGTTTCCCACATGATTTTAGCACTATAAATATGCTATTTTACCTAATCACTATGTCACTTAGCATTACAACTATTTCATCAGCAAAGATTAATCAAAGTAGCATGACCATCACCATGTACAATTAGTAGAATTTGGCCGCTGCATCACATTCACAAATTTGTAATGGCCCCAAAATCACATGTGATATTGTTTATGTACATGAGTTGGTAAACACAACAGGTGAATTATACCAAAGCATCAAAGAGCTTACCAGTCAACAATAGTTAGATGCAAGGGTCCTGAGAGGCTAAAGTCTTCCCTTTCAGAGGCCATAATACCAAATGTGATGTAGCTGCTGCTGGTGCTGCTTCTTGATATCCACCAAGACGCCACTGCATTGCTCAGATAAAAAACAGTGAGTAGTTACCGGACACACAGATCACATGCCGTTAGGTTCTTTCACAAGAAAAATATCAAATAAGCTAACCTGTCAGTAAGTTTTTACTGGAATAAACATAGTGCTGAACATGCAATGTTTCAAGGTAGATGAAACTATTCAAGATATCCATCCAAGAAGAACATTTTCCAATAAGTTAAACACAAGTAATATATCCATTTGAAAGATACATAAACCCTCCCATACGAAAGTTGCCCCCTTCACAATACTTTTGCATTTCCCACAAAACACAAATACATCAAAACTGAATTCATAATTTACAAGTTCACAAATTTTTTTCCATCAAAAATCTTTTAAAAAAAACAAGGTAGGTTCACAATCTTCATCTCCACCAGCATACAAACTCAAGTTTGCAATGACCCTTGAGCCAGATTCATCAAAAAAGGACAACTGCAATTAAACTTAGAATTTCCCTCTGGACCAAGTACAGAACAAAATGCTTTTCATTAAGGAAAACTAAAGAAAAGCAACCTAAAAAAATAATAATACACAAACCGGAAAAGAAAAAAAAGCTATATAATATCCCCTGTGCCCACGACAGTCACTGCCAAAGTAATTTCTTTCAGAGAAAACTTCAACAACGCATTTTACAAGATAAATAGTATTTCAAACAACCCATCATCACATGATTTCTAACATGGCAAAATAAGAACGAAAAAGATGCTAACGTTCCAAGGAATTATAATGGGCATCCATAGATTTCCTTCTTCAATCTTCGTTAGAAATCAAAATGTGAATTAAGAGATGCTATAAGTGCGAGATACCATACCAAAATATTAGCTTTTTAGGTGAATTAAGAAACCAATGGAAAACAAACCTTTAATCTCAAACTCCTACCACTAAATCACCTCCTAGATGTTAATGGCCATTATATACAGAGAAAACAGATCGTTTAAACTTGAGCTCTAATCACTAGCCACGTAATATATGGTTCATGACTATTCTTCCGATGAGAGTAGCTGGTTCCAATGCGAGGCAGGGAATTTTTTGCAGAATTTGACTTTGAAATGGCAATTATGGGTAGCAGACATTCACACGAAAGTGGAAAATTTGGTGCTGGAAGGCCACAAGGTTAGGTCTGGTCAGACGATGCAATTGCCTGGAAATTTTTTGTGAAACTTCTAAACGTGGTGTAATCTAAAAAATCTTGCAACTGGTTAAATCTTGAACCTGAGTATCTTAATATCATATAAATTAATTTTGAAGGTGTTGGAAAAATACAAAAAAAAATGAAGATATAAAAAATGAAGATTATATTATGAAAATATAATACTAGTGAAAAATATATGTTTCCATGTGTTTTCTATTTTAAAAATATAAAATTTACTCTAATTTAACTCTAAAACCATTGTAAAAAACATGTTTATTTTAAATTTCTCTATTTTTTTAATCAAATATATTTTTTACTGTACAAAAATAAAAAATAAAATAAAATCAATCTAGACTTATCTTGAAAGAGTTAGCTGTGACGTCATTGTTTTATAACAAAATTCAAGAAGATATTTTATTAATTGAATTTTGTGAATATAAGTATTCAAATTAGAAAAAAAATCAGCACAGGTTTTTAAATTAAAAAATAAATATACTTTGCATTGTCATTATCTCCTTCGTATTTCTAACTATAAACAAATTGAATATATAATATATCTCGTGTAAATAACATCAATATATAACATACTAAAATTCAAAATGGGTGACTTTTAAATCACCAGGTCGTGCAAGGTGAAGAAAGCAAAGAATAATATTCAAAGAAAAATCATGCCTTAATTTTAATGGTGTTGGAAAAATACAAGAAAAAAATGAAGATGGGCAGGGATTTGCAGTGTGAGGCCATTGCGATCAAGCGTTTTTTCTACCAGATTGAGACAAATTTATTTGTGCCAATATATTTTTTAATAATGTGTGGATTTGCAGTGCCTTAATTTGAATGGTGAGTTGGCAAAATACAAAAAAAAAAAAAAAAAAAAAAGATGGACAGGCATTTGCAGTGTGAGATGGGCATGTGAGACCATTCGTATCCAGCGTTTTTTCTACGAGATTGAGACAAATTTGTTTGTGCCAATATATTTTTTAATAACGTGTGGAAAATCCTGCCTTAATTGTGAGTTGGCAAAATCAAAAAGTATCTTGAACTTAATAGTAGTATATAGCTTAAACAGAACAGCTCGTGAATAATATTTTTATATTATTTACCTTGACTCTTATTAATTGTGGATTAAAATAATAAAATTACTTAATAATATAATTATAAGTTGTAAACCACAACTGCACGATAAAGTAGTGTGCTCAAGTGGTTAATGTGTGCGCTGCTAAATGTTCTTCCTCTGTAGCGAAAGTTCGATTCTCACATATAACAAATGATTTTTTTATTTTGTTTTAAATAATAATGAACAATGATTTTGTTTTAAAGTATTGTCCATTCCTATTTGAAAAAGTATTTTTTTTTTTTTTAACTGGACTTTTTTTTTTGTTTGTTTTTTTTATAACCGGAATGTCTGAACCAGCTTATGGGCACTACAATTAATTTCCAGATCCATTTTTGTTATATTTCCCCCCCTTTTTTTCCACTTATATATTTTTTTTGTTTTTTTATAACCGGAGTGTCCAAACTAGATTACGCGCACCACAATATTTTTTCCCACGTATATTTTTTTTTAATCTCCGGACTCACTTTTTTTTTTTTTACTTTTTTTCTCCACTTATATATTTTTTTTTTATAATCAGGATGTCCGGGCAGCTTACGCATGCCACGAATAATCCCCAAATCTATTTTTTTAACATTTTTTTTCTTTTTTTTTCACTTTTTTTTTTTAATAAATGGGGTGTCCTAACTAACTTACAGACAACACAACTATTATTTTATATTATAATAGCTAAAAGAGATCGCAATTTCAAACAATAATAAACACTGATTTCAATTGTGGTTTTCACTGTTCATTATTATTTCAAAAGGTGAATAGAATTGTGATTTTGGTGAGAGATGACATGGGTGTTTGGGAATATGTTTGGGAAGCACTTTTGAAAAAAAACATTAAAAATATTTTTATTTTAAATTAAAAAAAATTTGGTGTTTCTACATAATTTAGATGTGTTGATGTTAAAAATAATTTTTAAAAATTAAAAAAATATCATTTTGATGCATTTCTAAACGAAAATCACTTTCAAAAACAGCATCGACCGCACTCTCAAATAGACATGGCATGTGGTGGAGGTGGAAGATAAAAGGCGAATTGAACTGCTAGCTAAATTTTATCCTTTAAATGACATCTATTATATATGTGTTTTTTTATTTTGTTCCTTATACTTTTATTCTTGGATTTTATTTTAATTTCTTTTATATATAATTTCTTAAATGGTTACTATTTTTGTTTATGTTTATATGTACATGCTCTTATTTTTTATTTTTTATTTAATATTTAAATTTGTGTTTGTGTTTATGATCATTTGAAAATTAATATTTATTATTTTTTATCTTTTATTCATTCATTCATTCTTCAAGTCAAATATTTTCTTTAAATCTAATAATATTTATTTTTGCTTTGTCATTTTTTTTTGTTTTTTAATTGGTTTTTTTTTTTTGTTAATATCATTACTTGTTGAACTTTCTAATTATTATAGAAAATACATTCAAAATAATGATTACGAGCCGTAAACCTGCGCTCCGCCGCAGGGATTAATTTTTTTTTATCTAGATTTAACAAATAATTTGGCATTTTAATTTTTATTCTTTTATTTTCTTATTTTAGTTGCGATCTCTTGATTTTTTCGATCATTCTAAGAAAATTTTTTATTTTAAAATAGAAAAAAAATAATAACAAAAAAAGCTAGAAAAAAAACAAAAAAAAGCAAAGGAAAAAATAAAAAAGAAAAAGAAAAATGTAATAGGAAGTAAAAAAAATAAAAAAAAATAAGATGATTAATTGTGACGTGCTTAAGCTAGCCAGGATACCTGATCATAAAAAACAAAAAAATAGCAGAAAAGGAAAAAAAATAAAAAAAATATAACCAACAAAAAAATATATCATGGAAAAAAAATGAAAAAAATATAATCAGGAAAAAAAACATAATCAATAAAAAATAACAAAAAACAATAAAAAAATTGAATCCGAGAATTAATCGTGGTGCTTTTAAGCTAGCTCGGACACCTCGATCATATATATAAGTGGAAAAAGAAAAACAATTAAAAGAATATAATCAGAAAAAAAAATTCATGGAAAAAAATAAAAAAATATATAATCAAGGAAGAAAAAGCTGTAAAAAAATTGAATCTGGGGATTAATCATGGTGCGTTTAAGCTAGCTAGATACTCTGATTATACAAAATAAATAACATATATATAAAAAAGAAAAAAAAATATAACCAGTAAAAACCAAATTTATGGGAAAATATGAAAAAAAGAGAGAAAAAAAATAATAACAAAAAAAAGGCCAGGAAAAAAACAAATAAAAGAAAGAAAAAAAAAAGAAAAGAAAAATGTAACCGGAAGTAAAAAATAAATAAAAATAATAATAATAAAAAGGCTAGAAAAAAAACAAATGAAAAAGCAAAGGAAAAAAAAGAAAAAAAGAAAAAGAAAAATGTAATCGGAAGTAAAAAAAAAAAAAGAATAAAGGGATTAATTGTGACGTGCTTAAGCTAGCTAGGATATCCGATCATAAAAAATAAAAAAAATAATAGAAAAAAATTAAAAAAATATAACCAGCAAAAAAATATATCATGAAAAAAAAAATGAAAAAAACATAATCAGGAAAAAAAACATAACCAAGGAAAAATAATAAAAAACAATAAAAAATTGAATCCGAGGATTAATAGTGATGCTTTTAAGCTACCTCGGACACCTCGATCATATATATAAGTGGAAAAAAAAAACAATTAAAAGAATATAATCAGAAAAAAAAACTTTATGAGATAAAAATAAAAAAATATAATCAAGGAAAAAAAACTATAAAAAAATTTAATATGAGGATTAATCATGATGCGTTTAAGCTAGATAGATACTCTGGTTATACAAAATAAATAATATATATATTAAAAAAAAGAAAAAAATATAATCGGAAAAAAACAAATTTATGGGAAAATATGAAAAGAAAAAAGAAAAAAAAATAATAACAAAAAAAAGCTAAAAAAACAAATAAAAAAAGAAAAGAAAAATGTAATCGGATATAAAAAAATAGAAAAAAAATAATAAACAAAAAAAAAAGGCTAGAAAAAAAAATAAAATAAAAAAGTAATGAAAAAAAAATGTAAACGGAAGAAAAAAAAAAGAAACACTGTTAAAATTCACAATGAAATGTGTGGGAAGCTACGGTGAACTCCCTACACGGTTTAGCTTTTTAGTAATATAAGTCGAAAAAGAAAAGAAAATATAACCAGTAAAAAAAATATTTCATGGGAAAAAATAATAATAAAAATAATAAAAAAAATCAAGAAAAAAAATAGAAAAAAAAACATAATCAGAAAATTAAAAAGAAAAAGAAAAAAAGAAAAAAAATTAGAAGAAAAAACGTAATAAAAAAGCAAAAAAAAAGCAAGAAAGAAAATTTAGAAACGGAATAGATGAAAAAGAAAAAAGAAAAAAAAACATAATTAAAAAAATAAAAGCAAACAAAAAAAAGAGGGGGAAATCACTGTTGCTATCTACAGTGCTTTATGTGGGGAGTAACAGTGATTTCCTCACACAATTTAGCTTTTTGTTAATTTGTAAGTTTTTTTTTAAATATGTTACACTAGTTATATATTTTGATATTTATTTAATATTAGTGTTTTATATATATATATATATATATATATATATATATATGACCTCGGTTCTTTTTTTTTTAAAATTAATATCAGTAATATGAAATATTTTTAATATAATAATGTGAGGAATAAATCTTATAAAATAAAAAAATATAATTTAAAGGTGTGTTTTGGAAGAGCTTCAGTAGAATTATGATATTTGTGACATTAAAGGTGTGTTTTGGAAGAGCTTCAGTGTTTTTTTTTTTTTAAATTATTACTGTTATTTTTTTGTTTACATTTTTCGATAGTTTTTTGTTTTTTTTGTTTACATTTTACGATAGAAGTGACTGGTTTGTGAAATTCAAGCCATAAGACCCGGTTAGTGGTCACCACTACAGCACGATGCAATTTGAAACAAGATCAAGGGATACAGTTGGATATAATAATTCGGCAGTAAAATGCAGCTTGGGATAGTTAAGGTAATGAACCAATTTTTAATAATCCTTTTCCTCCAATAACACGAACAAAAACAATATAAAAGACACCATATATGCACAGATTCAACCAAACTATCTGTAGTTGTAGAGCTTGGATTTCATGTGCAAATCAGGTCTCCACCACTGGTGAATCCCATGGGCTTCCCTAAAATCCTGACATGGAGTCAAATTTACGATTAGATTTGCTGAAGGAATGAGGTGGAGTGGTTCTGACTCCCTACCCATTGCAGTCATGAGAAGACTGCCGAGTGAATTCTTGGTTGCTAATCTCTCAATAGCTCCAATTCCGATATCATCCATCTTCTTCCTGTGCTCAAAATACCCAATATATTCTGCGCAAAAGGGATCACCTGGATTGACAAATAGAAACGGGATCCAAGCAGAAAGAGTAGCAAATGGGTCAACTGATCGACTATTCTGACGGTTCTTCTTTGTAGTCAAAGCAAGTCCTGCTGTTATCACACTGCTTGCAATCCGAAGTCCATGTTTCACTCGCTTATCATTGATCCTTTCAATTGGGGCTGAGACGAATGGCGAATTAAAGAGAAATGTTTGAAGAAAGATGCCTGTCTTGGCCATGGTCTTTCCAGCAAGCAATGCCATTGCTGCTCCAAGGGAATGGCCGGCTAACCAGACATTTGATATGCCTACTGCAGCGACCACATTTCGGACTGCCTGGATAGCAGTCTCGAACCGAGATGTCTCATGGAGTCTGTTTCTAATAATGTTGATGTCCAACTCAAGGTCCCGTTGCATGGACCCTGGCTTGGTTATGGTGCCACGGAAGGCAATTACATAACAAGGGCTTTCATCTACTGAATTTTGATAATGAGATTCTGGAGGCTTGAATTCATAAATGGCACCAAAAATGGAGGAATCCACATCATCTACAAGTTGACGATGCAACTGAAAGTGAAAAAACTCCCACCATGGGGGAGCAAGAGCTTGGGAACCTCGACGTTTCACCTGGCGGTCCTGCTCTAGAATGCGGACACCCTGAACCAAACTGGCAACAACAGATCTTCGATGATGTGCATTTTTCCTGCACAAGATCACAAGCAACATTGTTTCCCACATGATTTTAGTACTATAAATAAGCTATTTTACCTAATCACTATGTCACTTAGCATTACAACTATTTCATCAGCAAAGATTAATCAAGTAGCATGACCATCACCATGTACAAGTAGAATATGGCCGCTGCATCACATTCACAAATTTGTAATGGCCCCAAAATCATGTGATATTGTTTATGTACATGAGTTGGTAAACACTACAGGTGAATTATACCAAAGCATCAAAGAGCTTACCAGTCAACAATAGTTAGATGCAAGGGTCCTGAGAGGCTAAAGTCTTCCCTTTCAGAGGCCATAATACCAAATGTCGATGTAGCTGCTGCTGGTGCTGCTTCTTGATATCCACCAAGACGCCACTGCATTGCTCAGATAAAAAACAGTGAGTAGTTACCGGACACACAGATCACATGCCGTTAGGTTCTTTCACAAGAAAAATATCAAATAAGCTAACCTGTCAGCAAGTTTTTACTGGAATAAAAATAGTGCTGAACATGCAATGTTTCAAGGAAGATGAAACTATTCAAGATATACATCCAAGAAGAACATATACCAATAAGTTAAACTTACACAGCAATATATCCATTTGAAAGATACATAAACCCTCCCATACGAAAGTTCCCCCCTTCACAATACTTTTGCAGTTCCCACAAAACACAAATACATCAAAACAGAATTCATAATTTACAACTTCACAAATTTTCTTCCACTAAAAATCTTTTAAAAAACACAAGTTAGGTTCACAATCTTCATCTCCACCAGCATACCAACTCAAGTTGCAACGACCCTTGAGCCAGATTCATCAAAAAAGGACAACTGCAATTAAACTTAGAATTCCCCTCTGGACCAAGTACAGAACAAAATGCTTTTCATTAAGGAAAAAAAAGAAAAAGCAAACTAAAAAAATAATAATACACAAACCGGAAAAGAAAAAAAACTATATAATATCCCCCGTGTCCACGACAGTCACTGCCAAAGTAATTTCTTTCAGAGAAAACTTCAACAACGCATTTTACAAGATAAATAGTATTTCAAACAACCCATCATCACATGATTTCTAACATGGCAAAATAAGAACGAAAAAGATGCTAACGTTCCAAGGAATTATGATGGGTATCCATAGATTTCCTTCTTCATTCTTCGTTAGAAATCAAAATGTGAATTAAGAGATGCTATAAGTGAGAGATACCATACCATACCTGGATTAATTCAAAGGAAGAGCAGATCTGGTGATATGTTTTCTCTTCTTCTTTTGAAGTTTTTAAGGTGGGAGATGGTGTGTCTTAATAGAGGTTGTTGGTGACATGACAGAGTACACTGTTTAATGAATAACAATGACGTGTTGTGTGAGTTTTTAACAACGAGATCTTAAACGACGTTGTCTCAGTCAAAGCGGCACAGCACGACATATGGAGTTTTTTTTTTTTTAAAGCACAGTAAAAAAAAACTGTAAGATACCATCGTGAAGACTATGTGCCGGCAAATTTTTTAATGTGAAAAAAGTACTCTCGAGATTTTAATTTAAATAATATAAAAAAATATAATATTAAATAAACTAATAAAAAAAACTATGAGTATCCATTTTTATAAACAATTCAATTATAACTCAATTGAAGGAAAATTGTAAAACAAAAAAGCTAAACTAAAAAAAAAGAGCAGAAAATATTAGCTTTTTAAGAAAAAACAAGAAAATTGAGGTGAAACTTCCAATCGTGGTATAATCTAAAAAAACTTGCAACTGGTTAAATCTTGAACTTGAGTTTAAGAAAAAAAAACTTAATATCATATAATTTAATTTTGAAGGATGAAATAATTAAAAAATATTTATAATTTTTTTTAAACAAAATAATGGGTATAAAATCTAAGAGAGAGAAAAATATCAAAGGAGGATGAAATTAAAAAAATAAAAAGAATTTTAAAAAATAAAAATGATCCAAAAAACCTAAATAGTAATTAAAAGGATGAAAACAAAAATTTAAAAAGATTAAAAAATCACAAGGGGTGAAAAAAATATTTATAAATTGATAGATTATTTATAGATTAAAAAAAATAGTAAGAGGTGAAATTGAAAAACAAATAATAGAGGACTAACCCAATAGAATTAAACCCAAAAAATAAAATAAAATAAAAATAAAGCCTAAAAAAAAGTAAAAATACCAAGCAAACCTCTTGAACTTAATATTATGATATCTAAAACATGCAACTTGTGGAGTATTGGGCCTGGATTAAACTAAGAAACTCGACTCTTAAAAAATTTAATTTGAATGATGAAATTGAGGAAAAAAATATTCATAAAAAAAAAAACTTGTTACAAAAAACACAACAGTTTCCAAAGGTTTTAAAAGAATTATCATAAGTTTAACTTATAGTGAATAATTCATTTAACCATTTAAAAATATCATGAATTATCTTATCATGAATCTAAAAATATAATTTCCAAAATACCCCCATATAATTAGCAAAAGTCATCGATGTCATAGTGAGAAATATCAATTTACCCTTAATAATTTTATTAAAGTAATGAATAGTAAACTGTTTTAAGGTTCAAAAGCTTCATTGGAAGACTTGATTTTTTTTTTTGGTATATAAATAACATAACACTCTTAGACAAGTCATATATATCATCTGTAAAGACTTGGTACTCCAATTGATTTCAAAACGACATACCTTATTTCTCTCTCACACATTATTTCTTTTCTCCTTATAATTGTCATCCTCTCCGCTCACAACAATCCTTTATTTCTTTTCATTACAAAAGGCACCTAAACACATTGCAAGACCACCCATGTCTCTCCACCACCATTTTAATTTCTCTCTCTCTCTCTCCATCTACAGGTCGTCCACCAAAATTTAAGCCGCTGCCCACCCTCAACATTCAACATTTAGGGTCTGTTTAGTATTGTGGTTGCTGTTATGATTGAAATTAAAAAAAAAATAGTTAAAAAAAAATATTTTTTCTACATTTCAAAATAAATTGTGAAGTGTTTGGTTAAAACTGTGGTTGAAGTTGGGGTAAAAAATTATTTATATTTTAATTAATTTTTATATTATTTTAATATTAAAAATATATTTTTTATATTAATAAATATATATTATGTAAAAATTATTCATATATTAATTAATTTTTAGATTATTTTAATATCAAAAATATATTTTGTATATTAATAAACATATATTATGTAAACATTATTCATATATTAATTAATTTTTAGATTATTTTAATATTAAAAATATATTTTGTATATTAATAAACATATATTATGTAAACATTATTCATATATTAATTAATTTTTAGATTATTTTAATATTAAAAATATATTTTGTATATTAATAAACATATATTATGTAAACATTATTTATATTTTAATTAATTTTTAAATTATTTTAATATTAAAAATATATTTTTATATTTTAATTAATTATTAGATTATTTTAATATGTATATATATATATACCCACAATCCCCCTACTGAATCGCAGCAAGAAAAGCAACAATTGAATGAGGGATCCATATCTTGTACCAGCGTTTTGCTAATAACCAAACATATATGTATGCTGCTTTTCTCAAACCTCCAGCGCCACACCAATACCAAACAGGCATTTAGAAGGATTTTCAAATTTTCCCTAATCCATCGATATGATTTATGTGACTTGTTGATTTTGAAGAGGTTAGGATTTAGAATTAGGGAATTTTAGAACAAAAAAAAGTTTAACTAAAATTAATTAGATATGTAATACATTGATTGGGGTTGTTAATTATGTTATGTTTTAAGATAATAAATAATTGTGGGTCGTTGATTGTAAATTAAGGTTAGGGTTGAGTTTTTTAGGTTAAATAATGGATTTCGCTAATAAGGTATAAAATAAATTAATTATCTATTAAATAATGAATTGGGTTGACAATTTCATTATGATGGCGAAAATTTATGAAATAGATTTTCATTGATAATGTTTTCATTATATTGAGTAAGCCATGCAATGTAGATAATGACTGTTACATTGACAGAGTCGAAAAATACAAGGAAGATAAAGAATATGAGAATGTTGAGCATTTAAATCAATGCAAGTCATCTCGTGCTCTTGAATTTGATAACAATACAAGTTCTCGCGCAGCACAAGCCATAAATGAAAGAATGACACGGCCATAATTGGCAGATGACACGGCCACAAGTCATCTCATTTAAATCAATACAAATCATAGATAACATTTGCAGCTTATAAAATCCCACTGAGCTGAATACTCTCTTACATGGCAAAAAAGTCCTGTATCGAGATATTTACTATATGGTAACATTTTAACGTTAGCATGGCACAGTACTGAGTTCATATAAAACGTGAAGGCAGAAGCAACAGATGGTCACCTATGATATACGACTACAGTGGTCTTTTTGTTACTTTTATAGCGTGTAGAATCGAACAAAAATATAGCTCATCATTTTTCAGCAGCACAAGCCATAAATGAAAGAATGACACGGCCAAATTCTCGCGCAGGGCATGGATGGGGTCAAATGCTGCATATCTACTTAGACCAAGCAGCTGCATCAATTTCTGCTTGTGCACTCCTATATAACTCAAGTCTCTTTGCAAGGGCGGCACGGCGCTCCATGATTGCTGGATCCTCGTTCAATAATGATGACAATTGCTTTTGCTGCAAGGATAGCCCACAGTCAATTCCATTCATCATGGAATCATCTAAAATCGACATAAGCATCAAATTTGACCAGGAATGCATATAAATAACAATTAGGTAATGATTTTCATTCTGACCTCCAGTTTACCCAACTCGATGAAGAAATGGTCAAGCAGGCTTCGTTTTGCCTCACGCACTTGGCAATAAACAATGGACTTTGGAATGGAGTTACGTAGACTTGCACATACCATGTTGACATAAGACAAAACAGTAGATCCTGCTCACATATGACTCCTAAGATCAGTAGTGAATCATGCAGAATTGTTATCATAACCCACATTTAAAAATAAAATAAATATATACATATATAGCTTGAAAATAGCTACACAGCTGAGGATATTAATGTCATCAGTATAAGAAAATAGTTGAATTCATTAAACTTACCAATTCGCCTAAGATATGAGTCGTTATATCTATCAAATATAGAATGTGTAGGGTTTCCACCCTTGTCAACATCCTGAGGAAGTTTCCGGAAAAAGTCCACTGTCAGGTAGCTACACTCCATATCGACCAGCTGAAGTGTTGCTTTCTTGCTTTCTTGCTTCATTCTCTCAAGTGACTCAATAGCAGCATTACTGACCTCTACTCTAAGAGCTGGATACTGCTTCAATTCCTGAGAAACGTCAAAAGTGGTATTATCCAACAGGATGAAAAATTAACTGAAGACGACAAATGAAGTATCCGATGTAATCAAAACAACCTAGAAAATGGATAAAACACAAGAAAGATGACTGAGTTCGACTGAAACTTCATGCAGCATAATATTTCAAATTATCAAATAGCTTGAATCAAACGCCTTCAAAAAATAAGATGGAGACTGATTCTCAAAAATGCCTTCAGATCACATCATTAAAAAACATCCATGATAAATAGTACATGTTTTAAAATAACAGAAAAAGGTCAATTTTTGCTTGACCTCTATTAGATGTTGCAAGCTGAGAGAAACAGGGCATTTAATCCATGTATTTCAAGGTATTGGTCAATATTTTGTTCGTTGCTTGCAAAGCACCATGTCAGGTTCTCAAGTCTTCACTCCTTCCCCTTCTCTCACCTCTTAAAATACTAGCAGGTACAACGTTCTCACACATGACCAGACTGATTTTGGAGCTGCATTCTTTTCCATTTTCCTAAAATGTAGTGCCTTATTTCACTGACTACATAATGCTTAATACTGATACGAAAAGGAAATTCAACTTCTAGTATGCCACCATGTATTTGGCTGCTTACATAATAACAAAAGCATAAAAGAAAAGGGGAAACTGTCTTTGTACTTAACCATGCGCAGAACCATACCAAAGTCAATTCAGGAAATATAAGCCCCCTTTTTACATACTTTTAACAAATTAAGAACCTCTTTGAGCCTTGCTAACAAAGTGCACCAAAAACAAGGGCATAATAGAAACAATTAGACTTGGCAATGATAGGAACTTACTATAGTCTCACTGATAGCCTTGTGAACCAGATCCTTTAGAAGGGCATGAACCTGGATTATAAACAAACATGTATCAGCTAACTGAGAACCATGCAGTGCACCGAGATTCTGAAACTGCACTTTGAAGAGAAAAAACAAGAAGAAAAACCAATGGCTCCTGCTGAGAGGACTAATTTTCTCCATCTATATTTTTTCCCCTCCAAAAATCATGTGGGACCCTCTTCCCATCCTTCTCTCTAAGAAGAGAGGACCTGCCCTATGTGGAAGCCACATGCAGCTTCGCTCCCTCTCAAATTTGTCCCCCCTCCCCGTCCTTTTTGCATCCCCGCCTGGTAAGACGATGCAATCCAGGTGGCTTATATAGTAAACATACTGACTAGGCAACCAGTTTATTATGGACAGAAGTGTTTTCTGAAGATTGGAATCTTAGTTTCACATGTGAACCAATTCCTAGGGCCAAACAAAATCCACTTAAAGAACCCGGTTCTGAAACGAAGTTAGATCATTTGGGTTGGCAAATCCCATGATTACAATTGAGTATGAAGCCTAAAGAAACTTCAAACCGTTTCTTTGACTAAAGTCTCAAGCAAGATCATGAACTGTTAACTTTTGGGGAAACATATGGCAGCTAAGTTGACTGTGAAACATCAATTCAGCCAAAGCACAGAAGAAATAGAATGCAGCAGTAGTAAAAATGTAACTCCAATCATGCCAAGGGAGCATTCAATAATTTTTGGAAAATCATGCATACCGCATCAACAGCTGCCTCAGCAGGACCTCGGATAGATACTACAGAAGATTCAATGAGACGACGATATCCTTGTTCAGGAGCTATCAAGTGAGGTTGATAACCATCAGCTTCAGTGATCAATTTCCGAATGTTTTCCATTGAAAGTTGCTTGTCAAACTGTAACCTTTTTAGAGCAGCAGGAAGCTGGTTATCAAAAACATTGTAAATTTTATCACCACCAGATCGGCTGCAAACAACAATTTAACCTTTCAAATTAAATCTCTTGAAAAGATAAATTGACAGAATATTAAATGCAGCACAAAATCGAGTTCGTCAGAGGCGAGTAAGAAAAAACGAAGGATGATACATACATGCCATCAAGATGCTCTTTGTATATTTGATCAAAAAGGCGGCAAATCTCCATGATTGAGTACATCTTACCCTGCACATCAAGCAACAATAATTAATAATCCACATGCATGCACAGAAGGGAAAGAGAGGGAGGGTTAAAATATGTAAAGTTAAATAACACACTTACTCCAGCATCTGCAGCAATAGGCTTTCCAAGACGACTCAATTCAGATTCAAGTTCTGCAATTGTTTTATTGACAAGGGACTGAATGCCTGGGATTTTGGACTTGATTACAACTTCCAAATGCTGCAGTATTAATCATTAATGTTTAGGTTACTACAATAAGACTAGAAAACCTTTCAATATGTAGAAACTTGGACATATCTAAAGTAAAAGAGAAAGGACATAATGCTCATACCTTTGACAGCATCTTTGCTAGATGCTCTGAACCCATTCTGTGGGCAAGGTGCTTGTATTCAGGGGTGTTCGCAAAATACTCACGCTCTCTATGCCTAGCCGCAATCATGTCGACATTCTTGTTAATATCTGCTTGTGAACGGTTTACCACACCAACCCAGGGAAATTTTAGGCGATAAGATTTTCCTTCCAATATCTAAGGCAAAAAAGTAACTCATGATTGTGATGGTACCAAAGGCATGTAACATCTCTAATTGAAAAGCATTTAAAGCAACATCAAGCAGGAAATTAGCAGATACAAGAACCACAAATAAGAAATTTTGACTATTTTGGACTTCAGAGCTTCTATCATGCAGGACTCTTGTGTAATCCACAGTGACCACAATGCTTAGGGCAGTTTTTTTTTACTTTTTAAGATTTCTAAAAGTGTCGAGATTATTTTTAAAAGTCAGGCCTGTTACATTTCATTTTAATATTTAGTCTAGTTTCATAAATTTTCGATGACAGATTAGAGCATTTGGTTAGGGTTTGAAGACAAGCATATCTGGCATGTTCCTTCATTCTCCAAGCTCTTCAGCTACATAACCCAGGTTAAGCTCACAGCATACTGGAAGTTCCCATCAGTTGTAGCATTCAAAACCTTATCCTTACTTCCCTTAAATGAAACATGAAAATTCAACTTCAAATCTGATAGTTAAATGCTGACTTTCTGCCCTAGAAAACCTGAATCATATATATTAATTACCTGCCTCTAAAGCAGTCTGAAAAAGAGCCTCAACCGTTATTCCTCTTATAAATCCCCGAGTATAAAGCGACAGTGAATTTCCAAAATTTACCAATCCACAACCCAGCATAAAGCATACAAAATCAGAGTACCAAAATATAAGGTATGTCTTCCACTGAGAGAAGTCCTCTCTTCATATAAAGCACTTCACAACTAAAACGGAGGAGGAATTATAATTCCCAGGAGATAAGAGCAATGAGGTGAATAGAGGAGAGAGCTCATCAAATGATTTAAGGTTCTTGAACATGAGATCCATTGTTACTCGTGTAAAATTGTGCTTACAAACATTTTCTAGTCAAATATTAATGAATTCTCGGCATCTACAGGGCTTAAAAAATACCAAGATGCATATAAGGAACATCGTTATGTCTATACAATCAAAACAAGAAACTAATCCAACTTACATCAACTGCATCAGTGCCCCTATCCATAAGATCGATCTTTGTCAAGACTCCCAAGGTCCTCTCTCCTGAAAAACAGAACAGCGTAAAACCAGAACATCTATGGAGTTATATCATTGAATGTGCACTATCAATGATTAAACATTGATTTTGATGTTTCGGTTTTCATGTAAAAATATTGCACATGATTACCTGTTGGATCCACTTCCCGAGAGATTTTAATAGCATCAGAGGTGGCAAGATCTTGATTGGCAGGTGAAATGGCTAAAATTATACAGTTGGGCTGCATTAAATTTTAGCAAACAAAATAGCATGACTTTGTTAAGTTTCATTAAATCAAAACATGAAAGAATACAACAGCATAAGAAAAATGGAAGAATATAAAAAAAAATGATTATGCAAATTTTCCAAAAATCATTTGCTTGTTAAGCTTCCAAATGTTTTCATGAAAAGTTTGCATCTACAAGAGTGAAAATATCCATTTTACACAAGTATTCCCACAGGATACAAGAAGTTAAGAGTAATGAAATGTGAATTACCTTCTCGATATAAGAGCGAACCATGTTTTCAATATCTTGGACAATACTGTCTGGTTGACCCTCTGCATTTGAAAACACATAATGGATATTCATAAACTGTTTATAATATAACCTGATATTGATGAGGTCGAAAAGGTGGAAATACACACACACACACACACGCACGCACGCACATAAAACTTTATGCTAGTTGATTCTCAGAATTTCTTTGTTGTGTAAAGGAAAGATGAGTTGATATGAGCAAAAATATTTAGGGCCAAAGGTTTCAAATCCATATTCCGTTCATTTTCCTTCAGCTTCTAAGTAGCCTGAAGAATAGTGAAGAAGAAAGCATGCAGATAACTGGCAAGCAAAGAGTAGAAGCATAAATCAACTCACCGACTGCTACTTTAGTAAGCCCAGGAAGATCGATCAATGTCAAGTTCACAACTGCCAAAATCCAAAAGAGTCATGCAAATTCAAAAGTAATGAAAAAGAAGGGGGGGGGAATTAAATGTATGTAAATGTGGTTGAATACAAATAGGAAAAAAAAATCATAAACATAGTTTGTTTCCATAAGTGAGATACAAACCAGAAGCATGGGCTACTTTAGATAAGGCTGTTTCAGACTGAAATTAGACTTACCATTAGGAGAGTAAATACTAAGATGAATTGGAACACTAGAAATTTGCCTAGTTCGGCCAGTCTCTCTATCAGTCTCGTCTTGAATCTCCCTCCTCACCGCAGCTACACGCACAGATCATCATCAAAAACCACAATTCAAACAACCACCATCCAACCAACGCAATGAAAACTACCACAGACACGATGTAATCACCAAAATGTTTTACTATATCTATACATAAACAGCACTAGATAGATAAAAGAAATGTACCAAAATCAGTAAATCTTTTTCTCGGGAGATGAAGGAACTCAGCGTATTCTCTACTTCCTTCATCAATCTTATGAAGCTGCAACACAAGTGGCCGCCGCGTAACGATACCTACAGGCGCAAACAATCACAGCACTTTCTCATTCCAATTGAAGAAAAAACTATATAATTCGGCAATGAAGTCAAGAGACACAATTATAAGTCAGTTACCGGATCCACGAGGCAAAAAGTCTTTCCCCACAACACTCTCCAGCACCGATGACTTCCCTGAGCTCTTTAAAAAGAAACAAAACTGTTAGGCAACAAACATCTATGTCACAAGTTTGCTAAAGTGAGAGAGAGAGACAAGAGGCAGACCTGGCCACCGACGACGGCGATGGAGGGTAAGGAGTCCCAAAGAGTAGGCAAGGCGGTGGCTTCACCGTGGTCACCAAGAGCAGTACAAGCTCTTTGAATTTTATTAACCAAAGAAATCAAGTTCTCCATGATTGAATCAGAGAGGGTGATCCGGTGAGGTGACGGTCAGATTCAGTTCGATCTGACGGGAACGGTGGTGTTCGAGAGAAGAAAGAATCTGAAGTTCAAAGGACAAGAGGCGGAGATACGCGCCATTATATAGTGGCTTTTGAAATGGAAAGACGTGAATGAGACCATCACTAGCTTACAGTAGAAAACAATTTTGCGAGATTTTCGATGTACCAAATACTCCCTGGTTGTTGGTTTTTTTTTAATCAAACTAGCACATTTTTAATAAAATAAAAAATATTATAAAGGAGAAAATAGGATATTTTTAACTTAACTTCTACTGCGAAACGCGGTTTTCTCCTCTTCTCAAAAAGGTTTTGCCTTCAAGCCCCCCTCCCTTGTTAGAAAAAAAAGGTCTAATCTATAAGAATGGCCACGTTTGATTTAGCTCCAACCTGGAGAGCTAGTCCATGATTCTGTAGTGCAAGAGAAAAACATGTTCAAGTCTTCGAGCAGTGTATCCGAATCTAACAAAATTAAGCTTTCTTGTGGAATACTTGAATCGAACAACAGTTAGTTTCTTTGACAGCATTTTAAATTACTGTGTTCTGTTTGCAGAGATTTAAAAAATCACTTTTTTAAAAGAACATTTGGACTGAAAATAAAAATGTCAAACTTCACCTGCACATCATCAGAAAGTTTTCAGAAGTGTTTGGAAATGAATTAGCCTATGCGTTTAGATGTATATATTTTTGTATTTTTCGAAGCACATTAATGAGAAAATAAAAAAATATATAATTTTTTTTATTGAATCATAGGTTGTTCCACAACAGGGACACCAAATTGAACCTATTAAACTGAAGCAACCAAGCATGACAAGGCAGCTTATTCCAGGATGATACCTTCAACATGTTTGTTAAAAAAGAACTCCGAGTGAAACTTCAAGAACCTAATGGCTTGGAGGACTTTGCAGAAGACCGGACAATATTTAGTTTATTACAGATACGGATATGAACTTTAGTTTATTGTCTGTCAGAAGATCCATGGCCATAAGGGTTCTTGCCGGCTCAGTTCCATCAATCCCTACACATCTCATCAATGCCATGCTTTGCCCTGCAAAGATTACACATGTAGTGAGGAAAGAAAATATAGGAAATTTGACAAGATCTACCATAGAAAACAATGCCAAACCAGCTTTCATTATCCAGATATATGGCTCTCAATTTTCAGAAATTCATCCCCTCAATTACTTTTTGCCACATGGGATGCATCTTCAAACTTACTTCCAATTCAATTCACGTTCTGCCTTCTCTGTTGCTGCATACACAATTTCAGCATCACCAGGTCGCTGCGCAGCCTTTACATGGGGAATTTTCTGGCACAAGAAAAAGGAACTATCAGGAGAAATAAATAGAGGCAATTTTTTTTGAAGAACATGGTTCGAGATAGTTCCAGTTTCATCCATCCAGAATGAAAATAATTATTTTCAATATCTGTTGAAGATTAAGCAACAAGATGCCTTGCTATTTACAAATTCCCTTGCTATTTGAAGAACAGGATAACATGTAGGATATTTCCGAATGTTTTCCATTGAAAGTTGCTTGTCAAACTGTAACCTTTTTAGAGCAGCAGGAAGCTGGTTATCAAAAACATTGTAAATTTTATCACCACCAGATCGGCTGCAAACAACAATTTAACCTTTCAAATTAAATCTCTTGAAAAGATAAATTGACAGAATATTAAATGCAGCACAAAATCAAGTTCGTCAGAGGCGAGTAAGAAAAAACGAAGGATGATACATACATGCCATCAAGATGCTCTTTGTATATCTGATCAAAAAGGCGGCAAATCTCCATGATTGAGTACATCTTACCCTGCACATCAAGCAACAATAATTAATAATCCACATGCATGCACAGGAGGGAAAGAGAGGGAGAGTTAAAATATGTAAAGTTAAATAACACACTTACTCCAGCATCTGCAGCAATAGGCTTTCCAAGACGACTCAATTCAGATTCAAGTTCTGCAATTGTTTTATTGACAAGGGACTGAATGCCTGGGATTTTGGACTTGATTACAACTTCCAAATGCTGCAGTATTAATCATTAATGTTTAGGTTACTACAATAAGACTAGAAAACCTTTCAATATGTAGAAACTTGGACATATCTAAAGTAAAAGAGAAAGGACATAATGCTCATACCTTTGACAGCATCTTTGCTAGATGCTCTGAACCCATTCTGTGGGCAAGGTGCTTGTATTCAGGGGTGTTCGCAAAATACTCACGCTCTCTATGCCTAGCCGCAATCATGTCGACATTCTTGTTAATATCTGCTTGTGAACGGTTTACCACACCAACCCAGGGAAATTTTAGGCGATAAGATTTTCCTTCCAATATCTAAGGCAAAAAAGTAACTCATGATTGTGATGGTACCAAAGGCATGTAACATCTCTAATTGAAAAGCATTTAAATCAACATCAAGCAGGAAATTAGCAGATACAAGAACCACAAATAAGAAATTTTGACTATTTTGGACTTCAGAGCTTCTATCATGCAGGACTCTTGTGTAATCCACAGTGACCACAATGCTTAGGGCAGTTTTTTTTTACTTTTTAAGATTTCTAAAAGTGTTGAGATTATTTTTAAAAGTCAGGCCTGTTACATTTCATTTTAATATTTAGTCTAGTTTCATAAATTTTCAATGACAGATTAGAGCATTAGGTTAGGGTTTGAAGACAAGCATATCTGGCATCTTCCTTCATTCTCCAAGCTCTTCAGCTACATAACCCAGGTTAAGCTCACAGCATACTGGAAGTTGCCATCAGTTGTAGCATTCAAAACCTTATCCTTACTTCCCTTAAATGAAACATGAAAATTCAACTTCAAATCTGATAGTTAAATGCTGACTTGCTGCCCTAGAAAACCTGAATCATATATATTAATTTCCTGCCTCTAAAGCAGTCTGAAAAAGAGCCTCAACCGTTATTCCTCTTATAAATCCCCGAGTATAAAGCGACAGTGAATTTCCAAAATTTACCAATCCACAACCCAGCATAAAGCATACAAAATCAGAGTACCAAAATATAAGGCATGTCTTCCACTGAGAGAAGTCCTCTCTTCATATAAAGCACTTCACAACTAAAACTGAGGAGGAATTATAATTCCCAGGAGATAAGAGCAATGAGGTGAATAGAGGAGAGAGCTCATCAAATGATTTAAGGTTCTTGAACATGAGATCCATTGTTACTCGTGTAAAATTGTGCTTACAAACATTTTCTAGTCAAATATTAATGAATTCTCGGCATCTACAGGGCTTAAAAAATACCAAGATGCATATAAGGAACATCATTATGTCTATACAATCAAAACAAGAAACTAATCCAACTTACATCAACTGCATCAGTGCCCCTATCCATAAGATCGATCTTTGTCAAGACTCCCAAGGTCCTCTCTCCTGAAAAACAGAACAGCGTAAAACCAGAACATCTATGGAGTTATATCATTGAATGTGCACTATCAATGATTAAACATTGATTTTGATGTTTCGGTTTTCATGTAAAAATATTGCACATGATTACCTGTTGGATCCACTTCCCGAGAGATTTTAATAGCATCAGAGGTGGCAAGATCTTGATTGGCAGGTGAAATGGCTAAAATTATACAGTTGGGCTGCATTAAATTTTAGCAAACAAAATAGCATGACTTTGTTAAGTTTCATTAAATCAAAACATGAAAGAATACAACAGCATAAGAAAAATGGAAGAATATAAAAAAAAATGATTATGCAAATTTTCCAAAAATCATTTGCTTGTTAAGCTTCCAAATGTTTTCATGAAAAGTTTGCATCTACAAGAGTGAAAATATCCATTTTACACAAGTATTCCCACAGGATACAAGAAGTTAAGAGTAATGAAATGTGAATTACCTTCTCGATATAAGAGCGAACCATGTTTTCAATATCTTGGACAATACTGTCTGGTTGACCCTCTGCATTTGAAAACACATAATGGATATTCATAAACTGTTTATAATATAACCTGATATTGATGAGGTCAAAAAGGTGGAAATACACACACACACACACACACACACACACACATAAAACTTTATGCTAGTTGATTCTCAGAATTTCTTTGTTGTGTAAAGGAAAGATGAGTTGATATGAGCAAAAATATTTAGGGCCAAAGGTTTCAAATCCATATTCCGTTCATTTTCCTTCAGCTTCTAAGTAGCCTGAAGAATAGTGAAGAAGAAAGCATGCAGATAACTGGCAAGCAAAGAGTAGAAGCATAAATCAACTCACCGACTGCTACTTTAGTAAGCCCAGGAAGATCGATCAATGTCAAGTTCACAACTGCCAAAATCCAAAAGAGTCATGCAAATTCAAAAGTAATGAAAAAGAAGGGGGGGAAATTAAATGTATGTAAATGTGGTTGAATACAAATAGGAAAAAAAAAAATCATAAACATAGTTTGTTTCCATAAGTGAGATACAAACCAGAAGCATGAGCTACTTTAGATAAGGCTGTTTCAGACTGAAACTAGACTTACCATTAGGAGAGTAAATACTAAGATGAATTGGAACACTAGAAATTTGCCTAGTTCGGCCAGTCTCTCTATCAGTCTCGTCTTGAATCTCCCTCCTCACCGCAGCTACACGCACAGATCATCATCAAAAACCACAATTCAAACAACCACCATCCAACCAACGCAATGAAAACTACCACAGACACGATGTAATCACCAAAATGTTTTACTATATCTATACATAAACAGCACTAGATAGATAAAAGAAATGTACCAAAATCAGTAAATCTTTTTCTCGGGAGATGAAGGAACTCAGCGTATTCTCTACTTCCTTCATCAATCTTATGAAGCTGCAACACAAGTGGCCGCCGCGTAACGATACCTACAGGCGCAAACAATCACAGCACTTTCTCATTCCAATTGAAGAAAAAACTATATAATTCGGCAATGAAGTCAAGAGACACAATTATAAGTCAGTTACCGGATCCACGAGGCAAAAAGTCTTTCCCCACAACACTCTCCAGCACCGATGACTTCCCTGAGCTCTATAAAAAGAAACAAAACTGTTAGGCAACAAACATCTATGTCACAAGTTTGCTAAAGTGAGAGAGAGAGACAAGAGGCAGACCTGGCCACCGACGACGGCGATGGAGGGTAAGGAGTCCCAAAGAGTAGGCAAGGCAGTGGCTTCACCGTGGTCACCAAGAGCAGTACAAGCTCTTTGAATTTTATTAACCAAAGAAATCAAGTTCTCCATGACTGAATCAGAGAGGGTGATCCGGTGAGGTGACGGTCAGATTCAGTTCGATCTGACGGGAACGGTGGTGTTCGAGAGAAGAAAGAATCTGAAGTTCAAAGGACAAGAGGCGGAGATACGCGTCATTATATAGTGGCTTTTGAAATGGAAAGACGTGAATTAGACCATCACTAGCTTACAGTAGAAAACAATTTTGCGAGATTTTCGATGTACCAAATACTCCCTGGTTGTTGGTTTTTTTTTAATCAAACTAGCACATTTTTAATAAAATAAAAAATATTATAAAGGAGAAAATAGGATATTTTTAACTTAACTTCCACTGAGAAACGCGGTTTTCTCCTCTTCTCAAAAAGGTTTTGCCTTCAAGCCCCCCTCCCCTGTTAGAAAAAAAAGGTCTAATCTAAAAGAATGGCCACGTTTGATTTAGCTCCAACCTGGAGAGCTAGTCCATGATTCTGTAGTGCAAGAGAACAACATGTTCAAGTCTTCGAGCAGAATATCCGAATCTAACAAAATTAAGCTTTCTTGTGGAATACTTGAATAGAACACCGGTTAGTTTCTTTGACAGCATTTAAATTACTGCGTTCTGTTTGCAGAGATTTAAAAAATCACTTTTTTAAAAGAACATTTGGCCCGTTTGTTTCCGGAATTCACTTTCCGGAAATCACTTTCCAAACTTTCCTGTGTTTGTTTGTCTTCTGGAAAGTTGTTCAACGGAAAATACTTTCCAGTCAAAGAAGAATTTGGCTTGGTTTTCAGGAAAGTGTTTTCCAGAAAATTTGGGCGGAAAATACTTTCTAGAAGTTGTGAAAAATTTAGAAATGTCATTATTTGCTGATTATATCAAATTTGATCCTCAAACTTTTGATTGCTATATATAATTTGTTTTGAATATTTATTTTTCAATTTCATCTCTTAAAATTTAATTTTTATATTAATTTTGGTTCTTATTTTTATAATTGCTATTTGCTTTTTTCTTATCATTTTTTTATTGAAATTTTTTATCTATCAAATTTGGTCCTCATTTTTTTATTGTTACTTATTTTATTTGAAATAATTTATGAAATGTTAATTATTATTATTTTAATTTATTCACCTTTTAAAAAAATTTAGATTTGATCTCTATTATTTTGATTATTATTTATTTTATTTGAGATAATTTATGAAATTATATTTTTTTTCAATTTCATTCTCATTCAACTTTTTAATTTGTAAGATTTGTTCCTCATTATTTTAATAAACTTGAAAAAAAATTAATTTATTAATAAATTATTTTCCAGATCATTTTCCATAACATAAACAAACATTGAAAAGTATTTTCCAGTTCATTTTCCATAACACTGTCAAACATTGGAATTCACTTTTTAGGAATTCATTTTTCAGAAATTCATTTTCCCTGGAATTCACTTTTTAAAAGGAAATCACTTTACAGCAAACAAACGGGACCTTAGACTGAAAATAAAAATGTCAAACTTCACCTGTACATCATCAGAAAGTTTTCAGAAGTGTTTGGAAATGAATTAGCCAATGCGTTTAGATGTATATATTTTTGTATTTTTCGAAGCACATTAATGAGAAAATAAAAAAATATATAATTTTTTTTATTGAATCATAGGTTGTTCCACAACAGGGACACCAAATTGAACCTATTAAACTGAAGCAACCCAGCATGACAAGGCAGCTTATTCCAGGATGATACCTTCAACATGTTTGTTAAAAAAGAACTCCGAGTGAAACTTCAAGAACCTAATGGTTTGGAGGACTTTGCAGAAGACCGGACAATATTTAGTTTATTACAGATACGGATATGAACTTTAGTTTATTGTCTGTCAGAAGATCCATGGCCATAAGGGTTCTTGCCGGCTCAGTTCCATCAATCCCTACACATCTCATCAATGCCATGCTTTGCCCTGCAAAGATTACACATGAAGTGAGGAAAGAAAATATAGGAAATTTGACAAGATCTACCATAGAAAACAATGCCAAACCAGCTTTCATTATCCAGATATATGGCTCTCAATTTTCAGAAATTCATCCCCTCAATTACTTTTTGCCACATGGGATGCATCTTCAAACTTACTTCCAATTCAATTCACGTTCTGCCTTCTCTGTTGCTGCATACACAATTTCAGCATCACCAGGTCGCTGCGCAGCCTTTACATGGGGAATTTTCTGGCACAAGAAAAAGGAACTATCAGGAGAAATAAATAGAGGCAATTTTTTTTGAAGAACATGGTTCGAGATAGTTCCAGTTTCATCCATCCAGAATGAAAATAATTATTTTCAATATCTGTTGAAGATTAAGCAACAAGATTCCTTGCTATTTACAAATTCCCTTGCTATTTGAAGAACAGGATAACATGTATGATATGTTATTGTTACTCATCCAATCTTTTTTTTTTTACATTGTTGTTATAGAAAAACAATGTGAATTAACATGAGAAATTAAATGTAAGTTGATTAAGGTGAAACATATAAAGGAATTAGCGATCATCATATATTTTGACAGTTGCTATCAAAATCTTAAGTTTCTTTTAAATTAGCCTTAAATTTATTTATTTATTACAGAGATACTAACGAGTTTCTTCTTTTTTCCACGATGATGGAAATCAGGCCACGTATAGTTTTAGAAGTAAAATTTTGTTTTTTTTCAGGATTTTTTATATCGATGAGATATTGCTGGAGTTGGTTCTTTTTAATATTCTAATTTGGGATTGGTATATAATAAATTTTATTCTTCATTGGATTTATTTTTAAGAATCCAAAAACATAGATAGTATCCTTAAAAATCCAAGACATAGAAAACCCTAAAAAAATTGGGGTGGAAGAACCACTCAATTTTTTTTTCTTTAACATTTTCTTTTAATAGATCCATTTACCTATTATTTAATAATTATATATCAATTTTGTAAAATTAATGTTTGATAAATGATATTTGAAATTATAAACATGTTAGATAATGCAAGATGGAAGAATATATATATATATCACTCTGAAAATACAACATATAAAAACACAATTCATTGTGGTTTCTATAGCAACCATGATGTTTTTTTTATTACTTGATTCTTTTTTATCTTTATATTAATCATTTGATTTAGAATTGAGTCTGATGTTTTATTTCAGTTGATTTTACATGAGTTCTTGCTATGTGAAGAATAAATTTAATGTTTAGTTAATGCTTCATTTGAAAAAAATTCAATTTTATTGATTCAAACCGATTAAGATTTTAAGAACTCTTTTTTTTCCTAAACAGATTATATTTTTTTTCTCAAATCAATTTTGTATTAAAATTAAACTATTAAAAAAATAAAAGAAATGAGAGAAGACATGCTACTTTTTTTTTGTAAACTCAAACTGTACCTTGTCAAATGAGAAACTCTACAGACACAACAGACAGCAGGTAGCTTGATGAGAGCAATACAGATGTGGAAGTAAACCAACCTGATTGCTTCTGAGTCAATTCGAGTGATATCCCCAGAAACAAGCTCATACTGGTATCGGGACTCGGCACAAGATGCAATCTACAGCAAAAGCATCATATATTATCACCGCAACATTTCAAACAACAACAATGCAAGCGATAAATTTATACTTATTGTGATCAGAAGCATCAGACCCTTCCCAAAATGGTACCATTTTTTAACATTAACCATGTCCTAATACATATAATGAAGCTCATTATGAAAACCCCTTCCTTGTATTGAAATACCTGAATGCCACGCTGAGGCTGTGCAGCAACAACAACTATCATACAAGTTGGACATCTCATTACCTTCCCGAACGGCACCTACCAGAACCACAAACATCCAATGTTAATTTAATTAATTTTTGTTTTTATTAATTCATATATAAACCAGCATTTACCTCTTGGCTAGGCGATACTCCAACGCGGCAAATACAATCAATCAACTTAAGAGCATCAGAAACCTTCAACGCCGCAGCAAGACCTTGAATTAATGACGTGCAAAGGCTGGCATCCGGCCGTGACCATTTCAATCTCAGTAGCACATGAAAATCAAATAATAAAATGACAAATTGAATGCAACCTATTGACAAAAAAAAAACTACCTTGGACGAAGCTGGAACGTATAGCGTCAAAAACAGAGAGCGCCAAATCGGCATCGCAGCGATCAATGGAAGCAGTCATAATACCACAACAATCGGTTACACTAACAAAACCTTTACTTCTGTTGGTAATTTCAGCGATAAAGTAATAAACGGAGTTGGTGCTACGATGCCGTTATCGGATTGGCTTAGGGAAAAGGGGAGTGGTTTTAATGATGGTGTTCATGAAGGGGAAAGGAATAGTGTGCTTTTAGAGAAAGAAAATACGAGGGAGAGTGGCTGTAGTTTGGTTTTGGAGCTAGTTTGGAGACTGGAGGAGGAGGGGAGTGGGAGAACGAGAGAGAGAGGCAGGAGGAGCAGCCTAAGTTTACTGTAATTTTTCTTTTGACCTTTTTAGAAAAAGAAAGATGGTGTAAGAGAGGAAGTTTTTGTTTTCTGGCCGAGATTGTTGTTTACTACTTTACTGTTTTCTTTCTTTTTGTCTCCGTTTTGGATGAAGACACAGGACAGTCACTGTGAGAGACAAGCGGGGGTTTTTTTCACTGCCACGTGGCTGATTACTTAAATTCGATTAAAAGAAAAATAATCTGGTAAGTCTAAACGCACTCCTAGTTGGAGCTGCGGGGAATCGAACCCCGTGCCTCTCGCATGCGAAGCGAGCGCTCTACCATATGAGCTACAACCCCATTTTTTTTAGATTGTCAATACGATGAAAATATATATTATAAACTAACCTTGATGATTAAGAATTGCTTTCCATCTCCCAGATCACCGTTAGTTGACATTTCCCCACCCATTTTGCTTCAAAGCAGCAAGACACTAAACTCGTTAGAAGATTGGAGTATATCTGCAATCGCGTTCTGTAGCAAGAACACCGCGGCCAACAACTGGATTGGTTGCTACTGGGGCCTAAATGTTGTGGGACGCAAGGGAGGAAATATCCGAATTAATAATTGGTTGGCATTCTAAGCGATCTTCAAATCAAGAGAATTGGATATCGATGGGAGACGAGGAAATGAACATTGGATTCGAAAGGAAATAGGTACAAACATTGGTTTAGCTTTGGCTTCGTAAACTCTCAATCTTCGTCAACAAGCATCTCTCCACAAAATCACTAGAGCATAGCGCACCAATCAGAGATTACCACTCAAATCTGTCATTGCAATTTGCTGTAGGAGGGCGAGAAAAAAACGAAAACGAACAACTCCATTCTCTCTAAAAAGCACCAAAACCCATCCATCTTCAGACTTGATACCTGCCCTCACCAGGCAGTGAAGGACAAAAACCAAACAATCGACAGCAACGGGTCAAGCAGAGCTTGCAAAGGTGGAAAAACGATCAACTACGAATTTCTGAGAAGAGGCATGAATTGCATTAATATCCTCCAACTGATATACAAGGCCACTAGAAAATACCGCGCTGAAAATAGCTCAAGATGACGAGCAAAAAAGAAAATTTAGGGAACCCTAGGTTATGCAACTGAAGCACACCCCAACTTGAATGAGCACGGTCCACAGAGAAACTGAGAAGGACATGATCACAGAAGACTCTGCTTCAGCGCCACAAACACCTACTCTGACTGACATGTTACAAGAGTTTGTATCAGAATCGACCTCTCGCCCATGGCACCCTTGGCCTCCTGCTACCACCATTGTGTTGTACAGCTTTGTTTTGTCGTGATAAGACTTTCATCCTCTGCTCCTTCATGGTAGCAAATCGTGAATCCAATGTTTGAGGCCTCTGCTTAGCACCCCCATCCCCTTGCTGTTGTTGGTTTGGACGTGATGGTGACTGCACAGTGATGGCAAACATCGGCGTCATATCAATATGCATTAACAACTAAGTATCAGCGTTCTCTGTTATTATTGTAGCTGCTGCACAACCTATCAAATCACCAATGGTACGAACCAACCCTAAAAAAGTCTGGTGCATTGTTTAATCATGTCTTGCCCAAAAACTTGTAGCACCTATATAGGTTGCAGATGTATCTAACAAAATTACAGCTTTGGCATGCAAGAACTTCAAAAATAATAGTGGTAGTGGTGAAGGTGAAGGTGGTGGTGGTGGCAGTGACAATGCATTTGCCTAATAAAAAGATTTTTTAACAGAAAAAAATCCTGAAAGAAAGTCCATGAAAGCTAAGAGATGAAAGGAAAGTAGACCTTAATAGCAAAGCCTCCATTTGCAGCCCTCCTCTGGACTGTAACACCTCCAGCCCTGCATCCAGAAACAGTAAATAATGAATCGGCAACTAGGATCAGTTTCAAGCACCTGAATACAGCATAATACTCTCCACTCTGAACTGCTACACCACCATCAATCAGATCTTACAAAAACCACGCGTGATAAATTCCACTTGGTTGAGACCTGGTATTCTTACCATAAATGTTCAAATCACATTGAATTAAGAATTAAGACAAACCATTTTTGTGGACAACAGTCACTTGATTAAAAATAGTGAAGAAACTTTTCACAGGAGTTTTTCCTTTTCTACTCGAGAAAACTTCAAAGGAATGGAAGCTTTTTTGGGAATTTTTAAGTCTTCGCTATCTGCAAAAACTAAGGGTAGGACCTCAACATAGGCAGCAGATCTGAAGAACTATGAGGACCAATTAACATTCTGTCCATGAAAAAAAAATGCCAGGCCCAGGCCAAGAATACTATCCATCACCCATGAAAGCCGCAGAAAAGCTTGAGCTGGTAAGAAATGATTCTCCAGCCAAATCTTTGAGTACACAAGCTTCAAAGAAGGTATATTCTAGAAATCCAGTCCATTGCATCCGTCCTTATCACTTGGTGCATAGAAATTCCAAAACACTGAGCTTTTATTCTTCCAAGCAATAACTTGTCCCTTGTTTTGTAACCAATAAGCCTGTTAACTCCATCTCAGCAACCAAAACTTCAATCAAAACCCAGTCATGCATGTAGCAGATGGGAGATCAAAGAGGCAAGAACAAGGAAGAATTGATCAAGATTGAACTAAAATGAAAGAATTTCCATACTTCGAATCTCCTTGACACCACCTTCTAACAGCAAAGGATAAACACGTCCCCCCCATTCCCAGGAAAGAGAAAATAATTAATGAGAATGAAGACTGGGAATGTGAGATAAGCTACAGCTAATCACATCAGTTGAAATTCAAGCTAAATGTACAAGGAAAGGGGGCAGAGACCAGTTGAAAGAAGAAGCCGATGACCGCATATGATAACATGATCCAAACCCTCCAAATGAATGGAAACACCCACATGGTAATAACTATCCACTTGACACTGCTGCCAGACATTAAGAGAGTTGTCCAGTAAAGAAATAATGCACGGAACACTTAGTATTCGTATGTTAAGGATGAATTTCTTTGCAAGATTGCTCGTCAAAAATCACCTCGACTGATCAGACATCCTTTTCTCTTTTCATATCCATTAAGCCTGTTTACTGTTTTAAAATGCATCCATTTTTTTAGTGTTTCATTGCCCATCTCCAGATAAAATGTCTTCGAACACATGCAAACAATCATTTGCAGTCAACCCAAACGACATGTCCGTATCAAAACCGGCAAACCATATCCAATATGCAGCGATTCTATTTGGGTGATGTGAATGGAAGCCATCGATAATTAGTATAACTTTGAATGGGCCACTTGTAACACAACCAGTCATATACATGAAATCCACAACACTGAGGAAACTATTAAACGGAAGACCACGTGGCAGACAGAGTTCATCAGATTACCTACAAGTCCACAATTCCATACAAAAGGATAAGATGAGTTCCTGTTACCACCACCACCACCACCATCCCAACTAGTCAAAACCAACATTCTTATATGAATAAGCAGTGTGAAATTGCATTGCATTATACCTTGAATTGTTTGCATTAGCCATGAAATTACGACCCCAACTTCTATTGGGAGCAACTTTGGCCTTCCTTGCAGCCTCAGATGTTAAAGGAAATTGGTTCCTCTGGAAATTTGACCTTCTTTGAGCCAAAGCAGCCTGGTTACCAAATTAAAAAAAAAAATTGAGTAAAAATATCTGGGTCAATAAAATAGGTAAGATATATGAAAAGCAAGCTAACATGTGCAAGCAGCAGCTATTAATACCTGCCGAACCAAAGGCCTTGAGTCCATATAATGCCGCATCTTTAAAGCTTTTTCATGGGTAGGGTTGTTGAACATTTTCTGATTTTTAATCTGTCCGAATTTAAAAGACATGTCATCAATTACATCTAGAAAATCTTAGAAAGGAGACAAGATGTTCCAGGAAAAGAAAAGTTCCCTACTGGAGCCCTTTGCTGCTTCTTGGGTTTAGCTGTATTTTTTGACATTCTGATGATGTCATCTAAGAAATAAAACAAAGCAGAACTATATCCATGAGAATTCCATTCACAAGGAGAAAGAAAACACAATCACGTTATATCATTAAACAAGCAGATTGGCATACCTAATGGCATGTCCAATTTCTTTTCTGTATTTGCTATTTCTTCATGAGTAAGTGATTTAATGGCCATCTGCAACAGGGGTACAAAAAATGTCATTTGTAAAATATAACTATTTAGAGATTTTGAAAGGTTGACAAATAATTGTATAACACCACAAAGCATGGACAAGTCTGTAAATTCAAAAACATTAATTAGGAAGGAAAAAACCCCAAATGTCCCCAACAAAGGGAAGAACCAGGCAGCAAACTCAAACTTTTAAGCTTAAACAAGGCTCTGTTTCTAGCCTTACCAAGTATTTAACGTCAGAGAGAATTACAGACCAGATTCACATGATATTCAATTCCCTCAGTTGCAATTGCCTTGAAACACTGATTTTAATTACCAAAATAACAGTCATCAACTTGAGCAGGGTAAATTAGTTTTTAGTATTAGACAGCAGCTAAGAAAATGCATATCATGGAAAACGTTTCGCACCTGAAACACACAGCATTAAGGTTTGGTCTTCTAATTACTCTAAAATCCTACAAACCAAAAAATCATCCCAAACCAATCTTCAAAAAGTGACTAGTCATCAAATATGTACTTTTAGCTTGTCAAAATCGTTATTTTTTCCAATTCAATCACCAAAAGGCTCTGCATAATGAGAGAAAAAACATACTAAATCAAGGAAACTGAGAACTCTTCACAAATAATCATCACAAAATCAACAACCACGTAGCATTTCAGCATTCGTTAACCAAAACACAGCCAGGCATGACAGATCGACCAAACAAGAGATACGTATAGCATAGCTAAAGTATACAGATAAGACGCAAATATAAGCAGATAGATGCAGAAAGGTCAAAGGATCAATTGCTGTGTAAAATCAAGGCGTCAAGGTTTCTGTGCTTACCGATTTGCAGCAAGAAATTAAACGGGATTGTCGACGGAGAAGCGAAAATCGAAAGAGAAACTCGGGTTAGGGTTTCCAAAAGAAGAGGAAACAAATCGGGTATTTAAGCGAGTGGAGGAGATCCAGAGGGGAAAGAGAGTGATTAAAGTAAACGCGTGGGGTTTTTATATAAAGAGCGGATTTTAACTGGCAAATTAAAGCAAGGATTAAAAACAGGGGACAAACAATTTATGTTTCAAGTCCGCGTGGAAATTAAAACAATTATTGTGTCACCTCAGGGGGGTTTCTTGGGTTAACCATCCGGTGCGGCACCGTAGGGACGGAAAGCAGCTGGGGGATTTATGTGGCTGTATTGTTGGTTATCATCCAGGACAACTTAAGCCAGTTAAGATAAAAGCATAGCTTTTTTAAACCAGCCCGGTGGTTGACCAGGACAATACCTGGGTCATGAATCAGCTGAGTTAACCTGATCAACATGTAAAAAAAAATTATGGGAGACAAAAATCTGTATAATTCTAAGATAAAGGATAAATGAATTCGGTGTGGATGACTTTTCCTTGAGACTGATGCCGGGATATATTACGGGGATCCTTGCTTTGCATGTACCTCGAAAGGAGAAAGGAAATGTAACCCGGAGAGACGGATTTGACATTTAACAGCCAACCCATGCCTATGTAGACGCCTTGTTAGCATGAAACAATTGCATAAGACGGGCCGACAGAATCATTGATGTTTTACTCCGGATTTTGAGTTTTCAAAATCATGGTGTACGCTCATATGCCATCTTCTTCTTCTTTTAACTCATGAGTACGTTGTCACCCTATTTCAAAAATAATTTTGAAAAAAAAAATAGTTTTTTTTATTTTAAATTAAAAAAATTATGTTTTTAAGATTATTTTCATATATTAATATTTAAAATATTTAAAAAAAATAAAAAAAAAAAAATATTATTTTAATATATTTATAAATTAAAAAAAACTTTCGAAAAACAACAATATCACTCTCAGACACAAAGCTAGGGACACGTCGGTTCACTAGGCCATCACAATAACCTATTCTACTTGGGATTCTTGAAACAATAACTTGGGCCATCAGCCATGGTTATTATTATCGTATGAATTTTTTATATTTTTTTTCAAATTATTTTTTTGTTTTTAATTGTTTTTTATTTGCTAAAATAAAAAATAATATAGTAACAAAAGAAGCATCCGGAGGATCATTTTGGCAAACACCAAGCACTATTACAGGAGTGGAGTGCCTTGATAATATAACTAGAAGTAAATAAGATAGAAGTTCCGGATTGGAAAGAAGGTGGGATACATTATTGATCAAATTTCACGTTCCTAGTTATTCGTAGCGAAGGAATTTTGTCACTCACCTCAACAGTAAATGATTTTATTCTAGCAATTATGACATCCCACTCTTTACGTGGGACATAAATTGATGCTGTAAACAAAAAAAAAACTATTCATCAGTTCACTCTCCATAGATCCACTTCTCAGCATTGCTAGAGTAACTAACCAAATCCTCTGGTTTGAACCATAAGTTAATCTCATCTTTGGCAGTCTCGGGTCCATCACTTCCGTGAATGATATTTCTACATGGTAAAAAACAGGGGGAAATTAGCCTGTGCAAATCAATTACAGACTGATAAACATGAAACACATCTATCATATAGACTTCCCAAATGAAAATGAACTAAGCTCCATGTAGTAAATAGGCAGAACTAAGTGCGACCACAAAAAAAACAGTACCATGACATATCATAAGATCCAGAAAAATAGATATCTGGACTAAATTCAGTTACCTTCCAACAACAACAGCTAGATCACCTCTGATAGTTCCTGGTTCTGATTTCTGAGGGTCCGTTGCTCCAATAAGTTTCCTACCATATTTGATCACCCCTTCTCCTTCCCATACCTGCATGAGTTGGATGGGTTCAATTATGTCAAAAGTAGACATCAAACATTGAGGTAAAAATTCTGCCTTCCCATTTTCATACCATGGCAACAACAGGTCCAGAGCTAAGGAAGTCACAAAGACCATTAAAAAATGGTCTTTCCTTCAGATCATGATAATGTTTCTGAGCAAATTCCTTTGAAGGAATCACCACTTTAATTGCTACAAGTTTAAAACCTTTGCGCTCAAAACGAGAAACAATCTCTGAAATCTGGAAGAAAAATACATGTCAGATAACCTATATATCAAAAGGCAGTTCCTGCCCAATCAGAACACTGGGAGAAGCAAATGCTACCACCTAGGCAGGTAAGACAACAAAATTTTGTTTAAGTTGATTGCATCAGTGCACTAAAGAAGATTGCCAAGGAATAGCGTTTTAAGATCCCAAAATTCAGATGCTTATCTTACCAGCCCTCTCTGTACTCCATCAGGCTTGATGGCAATGAAAGTTTGCTCCATCTGAATACAGAATGAAGATTGAACATTAACAGAATGACAAGGAAGAAAAGATGCACAGTGAGTGGGTGACAGTTAAAGACACTGATCAAACGCTCATTCGATTACCTGTGCAGCATGTGCCTCCTGTTCTTGGAGCATATAAACTGCAAAAATTTGGAGAAGTCATTATCAAATATTTAAAGAGAGGATAACTAATCAATAATATCATCCAAGCAAAAAATAATTCATACAGCATACTATTATTATATGGTGACTTTCATCCTCAATTATCAATATCTTCAAGAGATTTAGACAAGATCAGCCTTAAAAACCCACTAAGAATGAAATTCATGACATTGTTTAGGGAATTTTAGTTGTGAGATAGTCAAGGATAAGAAAATCTAAGGTGTCTACTACTCTAGGTTACTTCTTCCACATTTCCATATTGCTTGACAAGCAATTTCAATTTTCACAAGGACAACTTCCCAAATGAAAATGAAGATTTAATGCATGTCATAAAAAAGGGTGGATGGTTGGGTGGTTGTAAGACCACAGGCTCAAACTGGTGAGAGGACAACCAGAGAAGGTAATATAGCACTGACATATTCATGCATTATAGAATTCAGCAGGAATGTCAGGGGAAATTTAGGGAAACATTCAGGTATAGCATGCATCCCATACCTAAGATTTCAACTGTTACCACGCTTAAACCTAAGCACAGAGTGATTATTCTAGAAGAGGTCGTGGAAGTCACTGTGCTAAAAAAACTTGAGCAGGGAACAAGGCTCCTCTTCCTTTATGGTTTTCTATGCTGAAGACATCCTTGAGAGCTTTCACAATGCTTTTGTAGAAGACAATAAGTAAAATCCCAAATAAATAAAACAAAACATTTCTTTTCTTTTTGTATCAAGAAATCCAGGAGAAAATGTTTATGATGATGTGCCAAAATTCCAATTAGATTGAAAAGACATGCAAAATCCATATCAAACCACAAAATAAAGAGGCCAAAAGAGCAGTATTTATGGTCCAAACCTGCGGCAGGAATTGCAGAAGCCCCTGAAATCCATTGCCTAGACACATTTGAAGAACCAGTCCTTCCATGAGCCGAAGCTAGGAAAGGCAACTTTCCGCTGAATGAAACTGCTGATGCGACAGCTCTCCCTTCTACAAATAAGACAACTCATGATGGGTCAAAAAAGAAACTTTTCGAATCCTACTCACATTGTTTTTTCTACTGCACAGTAACATACATTCGTGTTTGTGGGATGAGAAATGTTCAGCAAAAATGCAAGAAAAGAATCGACTTTAACGGCATAAACACATGCTTAATGTCCTATTTGACAAGTCAGCGAGGTGGGAAATAGAAATTCTTGTTGCTGGTGTTTTCAGTGCCCAGGAGTAGTGATTAAAAGATTTCCACCTCGAAACTAAATTAGAGCCAAAGTGATTATACTGTATAAAAATACTTCTGTTTTTTTCTTTTCCTTATGCTCACCAAAATCATAGTTCCAATCAGAATATTAATATATCAAACCCTAAATCATAAGCCTAAATACGAGGAAAAAAATTAACCTCAATCAAAAGAAATACACCATCTCTAATACGCTTGCGTACACATGTTAATTCACAACTCAAAAAAGATAGACAATCACATAAACAGAAGCATTTCAGTAAATAAAAATCGTAAAATTCAGATTAACATTTCGGTAAATAAAAAAAGTTGAAAAGTATATGTTAGAACAACAATACTAATAACAAATGTACACAACAGAAAACTAAAAACAGAAGCAGATTAATAGAACTGTAAGAGTGCTAAGAGATAATGAATTGTATTACCAGAGTAAAAGCGAGAACTTCTAGAGGCTGAAGAGAGGAGAGACTTTGCAGCTCTTGAAGCAGATCTCCATATCTGAGGGCTCATTTTTTTTATATATCCCTTGTTGTGAGCTTAGCTTTTAAATGGAGCAGCGAGGAGGGGGGGGGGGGGATGACAGAGCTGTTGTGTTATATAAGACAGCTGAAAGCCTGAAACCCTACCCGAACTGTGGACAGAGAGGATCCATCAAATGTAGTAACTAACTAACGGTTAGGATTTTTAGATTTTTTTCTTTTTTCTCTAAGGTGATTTGATATGCAGTTTGTTCAAGCATTTGTCTTTCTGATCTTCAAACCTTGTGTAGCCATGTGATGCACGAGCCTGCTGTGCTGGCCCAATTGGAAAAACAATTGACGTGAAAAAGATTTTTATAAAGTGGGTCATGATTACAATTTTTCTCTAAATAAATAATGATAAAAATACTTTTTTTATAGGTATTCTGTCCCTTAGAAAGAGTGGTGGTGGTGAATGATAATTAAACTTTTTAAAATGTTTGCAATCTTCTTTTTTACTTTTTTCTCTAAATGATTAGAATATTATCGAATTGGTTTTGGTAAGTTAATTGTTTTTTCATGGAATCCAAGACGGATTTGCAATGCATGGTTATATTATTATTATTACTACTGTGAGTTTATAATTATTTTTTGTTATAATATTTAGATAATGATTAGATTAGTTGAGTCTAAGATTTGCAATGCATAGTATTGTTATTATTATTATAATGAGTTTGTAATTACTTTTTGTTATAATATTTAGATAATGATTAGATTGATTGCTTGTAGTATTGTTGCAAGAGTGAGATTTTTCTTAACATAAAAAAATTGTTTAGGTAATATTAATGTATTTAAAATTGTAAAAAATGAAGTTTTAACTAATAATTCAATCGAGTTCAATGAACTAAATCAATTTAATAATATATAAAAAAAATTGAACTAAAAAAACAATGATGATTAACTACAAATATATCATCTTGATATTCTTAAAATTTAGTCAACATCTTATTTCAAAACTAAATAATAATGGAATTACCCCCAAAAAAAAAAATCAAAATGAAAAATACTTGAAGCTTTATTCTCAACAAATCAAATGACAAAGTTGAAATTATTTATAAAAAAAAACACCCAAGTCAGTTTATTAGATTCAATATTTAGTCATGAAATTGATATAACTCAATTGAAAGAAAATTGAATAAAGAGAGCCATGTAAAGATTTTGTTTTTGAAAATGGACCTCTTTAAGAGAGGGTGAACCTCATCTCCTAGGAGAGATATTGTGACAACTTAACCTATAGTGCAATGATTTTGTCTTTGTCTCGTGAAGGTGCCTCTCGGTGATAGAGGTGACCCTTATATTATATAAACGACTAAGGTTATATTTTCTAGTTTATGTGAGATAATGGTATCATGATAGCCTCCAACTGAGGGGTTTAGGAATGACAACATGGATGATGTTCCCACACATAGCACAAATAACAAAATATAATGTGTTCATACCCATACATGGTAGGTTCTTCAATAAATATTATCCCAACTAGTGAATCAAAGCCACATGGTTTTGTCTTTGCCTAATGAATATGTCTCTTAAGAAGAGAGATGACTCTTATGCGATATAAACGATTAAAACCATTATCACAGAGTTGACATGGAATAGTGACATCATCATAATCTTCTAAGCGAGGGACTTCGATAACTCAATATGACTGACATTCCCACAGACGACATATAAATGGTGATGTGTGCCCACACTTGCATATGGTAGGCCCCAAAAAAATATTGTCCTAGTTGACAGGCCAAAGCCACATAATAAGTAATCTTTGGGGAAAAAATCCTTTGTAGAAGAAAGGGTGGATTTTGTCTCCTAGAAGAGGTATTATCCCAACTTGATCAATAAAATGGTGTAAGTGGATCCTGTACTTATCTAGTACAAATATCTTACAGAGAGAGGTAACTCTGATGCTATATATGCAACTAAAGCCCAAGTCTCTTAGCCGATATAGAATAGTGACATTATCATAGCCTCCAATACAAAGAGTTTAGATAGCACAGCATGACTAGTGTTCTCATAGATGACACCGATGATGATGCATGCCTACAATTATGTATGGTAAGCCCTCTGATATGTATTGTCCCAACTGATGAACCAAAACCACATCGTGAGTCTTGTCTTTGAAAAAATCACCTCTTAAGGAGAGATGTGACCCTTATTCTATATAAGAGACTAAGGTCATTGCTTCCTAGATAGTATGGGATAGAGACATCATTATAGCCCTTCCAAGCGAGGGGTTTGGGTAGCGTAACATGACTAGCATCCTGACAAACAATGCCAATAATAATGTGTTCTAACTTGTATATGGTAAGCTCTATAAGAGGTATTGTTCAAACTAATAGGTCGTAGGCTAGTGGGTTTTGTCTTCATGAAATAATCCATTACCATTATCAAAATGTAACAAGAGCATATTCAGTTAGTTGAAGTTAAATATAACTCCGACATCATCCAACATTAACTAGTATTCGATTAAATTGTCAATTGTTCTATACACGAACACAATGAATGAGTTAGTGATTTCATAATCCAGCCTAAAGTTCATGAATCTAAAGCGTCACAGTATATTTTTCCACTGTACAGAGCTTACTTTTAAAAACAAGCATATTTTACTCATCCCCTGAACCATTTGAAAGTTTTGTCCCGGAACCTGGCTTGATGTCATTCATCAATACCTTCAGCCATGAATCAACCTGGGGATGGAGGGGAGGACACAAAACATCAACTTACAATATATTGATAACTGTGGAAATAACAAAAGAGCTTTTTTAATATGGAAAAGTCTAGCGTTAAAATGGAAAATAATGGTTTTCTAATCGATGGTTTTCAAAAACATTAACTAGTGTTGTGTTTATCATCTGAATCTATTTTGTGTCATCTCTGCATAAAATGGTTGCAAGGGAAATTTCAAAACATCTTCAAGTAAGCAATATTTTCAATGACAACTAAGAGCACAAAAAAGCACACAACATGATGCAACAAACACAAGCAGGGAGCTCAGTTGCAGGCCATTCTTATTTTATCCCACCTCCCTAAAATGTTTAGCATTCAATTATCAAACAAATTAGAAATTACATGACGGAAAATAAAACACTATTGTGCTTGTATGGATAGAAGGTTCTTGTGCAGACAAAGACTCAAGTTCACCTTAATCACCCCCTATCAATCAAGGGAAAAAACATAGGGCCATACCAGGAAATTGTAAAAAAGAAAAGTCACTATATCCTTGGAAAGGATGCAGTAGATCAAGCAACGATAACATATTTATGTGCTTGTCAGGCACACCTATATAATGGTGATTGCGTGTGCATATGTATGCTCTTGTTTGCATATGTTTACAAAAGCATTTGCTTAAATTGATTAGAAAATAGAATACAATGAAGTGTACGAACAATAATGGAATTACCTGCACTTCAGAAATGCTTGAGCATTCATATCGCAGTCCTTGGCAAGTTAAGATATAAAAAGAATGCCATGTCTCATCAGATTCTCGTGCAAGGCTTGGCAGAGAACCAACTTCAACAATATCTGATAATAGAGTGGAATCTTGAGGACTCAAATCTGCATAAATTTCTTTTCCATCAGCAAGAAATTTGAAAGCAGATTCAAATAACAAAATCAGATTGCAACTCGAGTAATATTTGGAAACCAAAGAAAAAAAAGTAGCTGTAAAACCACCAATACAAGTGGAGCAGGTAAAAGCTAAGAGCTTCAGATTTTCTGCTGAATATATTTTTCCTGGATATAGGAAATCTCCCATGCTAATGTATCGCCATTTATTGGCAGAAAAAGAAAACACAACTAGATCGAAAATTACAACATACTATAAGCTATAGGGAAGGGAAGAGAAAGGTGGAGATGAAGGATGGGTACTATTGTGATGGTTGTCCTTCCTGATCAAACTCGCAGATTTTGAGACATAAATCATCACAGGTGCTCTATAAACCCACATATAGCTAAAAGCATGTGTAGCATTAGGGGGAGAAAGAAGAAACCAGTTACCTGTGGACAACAAATAGAAAAAGATGCATGGTCCATTGAGGACAACAAAGCGAGGAAGCCAATCATCCACATCAGCATCATCAAGTGGTGGAGGCTCCCCGGGTAGAGCTGTCCATCTCTGAAAAGGAGGGAGAAAGGAGGGGGGGGGGGGATTGTTAATTGCTAGGTAAGTAAAAAAAAATGCAGTAAAAACCTGAAAAGAGAGTAGTGCAAGCAAATAGGGGAAATTCATTACAGTTCGGATGTACAAATAACCAGAGAAGCGAGCAGAGCGCAGAATTTCATCAGCATGTTGCAACCTGTACAGAAAAGAATTTGCTGTTGATTTGCATTAACCAAGAGCATTATTCCAACTTATCAGAAACCAAGTATGCTGAATGTCATGTTTTGTCACATTGAGATATTCAAGAATTGAATACGAATTATTGTAAATAAGCATTATAAACACGCAACCAATTTTGAAAGGAATATCCAAGTTCATTTTATTACTATTTCTTGTAACTGAAACTTTCATACAAAATGGAAGAATGAGAGTAATCTCTTGACAATATTTTGGTCCAAATTAAATTTCAATCATAGTTTCCCCTAACTTCATCATTTGTTCGCGTTCACTTCTTCTGATCATTGCCAATTATCTAATCAATAGATTTATTATCTGCTGTGTTAAATCTACCACTACAATTTTCCAGCCTAGGATAAAGCAGTCCTTACTGAGCTTTCAAGTAAGCTTCCCTCTCTTCTGCGCAAGCAAGTTCTGATCGAAGCGATTCTAACTCTACCACTCTTAACTCAACCTGCAGAGCAAAATACAATTTCCTGATTAGACATCATAACTTTAAAATAATCCATAAGCATGTCTTAAAGGGTAGTCTGACAAACCTTTTCCTGATCATTGGTGCTAGAGCCCCATGACAGCCTTCGCAGGCTAAACAAATTCAGCATGAATACAGCACTTCGTAGTTTTCTCCCAGACCAGAAATGGCCACTTGACCTATTCTAAATCAGAAGAAGAAACAAGATAGATACAAAGCTCACTTTCTCCCTCGTTTCCTTTTCTTCAAGGAAAAAATAAGTACCTGGATGAATTATCAATTTTTGGCTGTTGAGTAGAAGAAGTTATGGTTTGAGGAGTGTCCTCACCGGATGTTGAAACTTGAAGGTGATCGGGGATAATATTTAACCTCCCAGGACTATCATCCATGAAGCTACGTGTTTACTTGAAGAAGATGATACAAAACCTTGAATATGCTTTGAAAGGTTGGGCTATATATTGCGAAGGGGCAGTGCATATATATAATCACAAGTGAAACAAAAACCACCAAAAAACTCAGAGGACACATTCAAACTAAACTTTAAGCAAATCATAAAAATCAAACGGAGCATTCTTGCAACGGATTCATTCCGATGGAAATGTAAAATAAAAGCTACCAAAACAAACAAACAAAAAAATCGCCAACCCCGTAGGTTCTTCACCATTAAGCCCTTAGAAAGAAGCCTCATCAACCTCAAATCATCAATAAAAGAAGTGCTTGAGATTTCCCAGATAGCACAAGTCTCCACCAAAATCACACCAATTTGTACAATAAAACCAACAACTACACGACTCCATCGGATCAAAAAGAGAAGGCAACCAGCCCATCAAGTCATATTCAAAGAATCTGCTCAAATCTCATAGAAACAAAATTCTTATGAAACAAAAAAACAAACAAACTTAATCACACCGCCTTGCTGCAGCTCACATAAATAGAAAAAAGAATTTACTTGATCATCAAACAAATAAGATAATAATTTAAGAATGGATGATTAAAGACAAAGTCGAGTACTTTACTTACCATATGTATGTCTTTTGTCTATCGTGGAAAGATACCTTTTTCGTTTTCTTTATTACAGGGAAAGAAAGGTTAATGGATATCGTTATGTTGTGTTTTGCTTCTTCTTGTTGAGCACACGGAAAGTAGTTTGACCCATCATCGAAGTGTATATCCAACATCGTGACTGTTAGGTACAGTAGTTTTTTTTTGGTTGTTTAAACTTCAGTTTTGCTCTTATATATATTCATCAATCTTCTACTTCTGTCCATATATTTCAAAACTCGACAATAATATCTTTCGACTTTTCAAAAAGTTGTAATGTTAGACAATCCTTTTATATTATTATTTTTCATGAGATATTATAGCATGTGAGGGAGAGAAAATGAAAGAAAAATAATATAAAAATATGAATTAAACTGGTTTTTTATTGGTTATTTAGTAGAAAAGGGTAAAATTGCAACTTCTTAAAAACTATATGGGTAGTGTTGATAAATCTTTAAAAAATGGGGAAAAGTATAATATTGATAAATCTAGAAGGACGAAACATTATTATCCGTAGGGGTCTTTCGCTTCGTTGACTCATTATTGGCAATGGTTCCCTATGGCATAGGAATTTGGCAGGTTCCTGTAACGCCCTCTTAATTTCTGTCCTTGTTATGCAAGGATTTCAAATCAGATAGCACCATGGATGATACATGATTCAGACGGCTGCCATAGTATAAATATATAAAGGTTTCATATTTAGTTTAATATTATTATTATTTTTATAGTCATTAAAGCTTTGACTAAGGGTATACATTTTCCCCTCTGATTTAAGAATAATAAAATGACATAATTACCCTCCATGTTGAAGATTTTTATAATGGGAAACATGGGCATTAAAGTCTTTTCATGTTTTCAAACATAGTAACAGGACAATATGGCCTTTAAAATAAAAAAATAAAAATACACCAAGGAGGTATTTGATCTTTTCACCATTGTTGTTTATGTTATTACCAGTTTCATGAAGGTCAAGGTGATCTTTTTGTATATATTAAATATGATTTAAATGAAAAAAATAAAGGTTATTGTGGCAAAAACATTGATAACTATGAGGCATCCATGCTAAGCGATACATGTGATGTTTGTCAACTTTAAAAATATATTTTTTTATTGTGTTATTGGAAGCATTATCATTTTTTTTATCGTGTGGTGTATGATGGCAATGGTAGAGTGATTTATTATCGGTCAACCTTTCCCCCTTTATTTTCTCTTTCCTCCCTTGAAAATTACAATTTGACATTTTTTGTTTCGGTATTTTGACTTCAATACCTATTTCTCCTTTATAATTTTTTGTCATTATTTTTTTTTATAGATATTTTATTTGTTTTCAATCTCATCCTTCAAGTATAGTTATTTATTTATTTAATTTGGTCTTTATCCTTTTGATTTTGTTAGGCCTTTAGCTGAATTTAATCTTCTTTTCAGTTTCACCCTTGAATCAAAGATAATATTTATTTGATATTTTAATTTTCATCTTCATTTTTTTAATATTTTTTAATCCTTTTGTATAATTAAAATCCAATTTCAATTTCATCCTTAACATTTGATTTATTGCTAATCATTTTTCATGGTTTTTCAAAATAAGGTTATCTTAATTTAATGATCCAAATCATATATTTTGAAAGTTAACATAGGTTATCTTAATCTCGTTATATAAGTGTATATGGTGGGATAACCCCAGTTGGTGCAACTCTGGTTACAGTTGTTACAGGTTTGTCATACTAACTTGGATTGAGTCAGATCAATATTTTAGATATTTTTTTATCCATTTTGTCCTTTCATGATATATTTATTCTTAAAGATATTGCATGATAAAAAATATCATTATTGGTTAAAAGAACCATCCATTATTGACCAATATAAATATATAAGAATTAACAATATGGTTTTTTTAAGTCTTTTTCCCATTTCCCTAAGCTAAAAGCGAATATAATGAGAAAATACAAATCACATGTTTATCTTGTTGTTCCAAGAAGATAGCATGATTATGTTTTATGTGGATGGATGATATTACATTTTAGATTATTTTTTTAAATAACATATATGGCAATTTTATTTTTTTTGCAACTACATAGTTTATAAGGCAATTTGAGAATAACACATTTTGGAAATGATGTTATTAGAAATTGTTACTCAGTTGGTTGCACCATTTCAAGTAGCATAAACTAGATAGAGAGAGCATGACATGAATGCACTACAATGGTATAAAAAAATTAAAAAGTTGCAATTCTATGAGTAGCACAACCTTTAATACAAAAAAAAGAACATGCATCATTAAGAATAACACAACAATATAAATGATAATATATTGAAAAGGTTGAATCTCACAACAATTTAAATAATACTTCATTGAAAAGGTTGTGTTACTCCAAGGAGAGCAAACCTTTTTTAAAACAAATTTTATAAAGAGTATCACAACTTGCAAAGTTTTTTAGGGTGAGTAACATAGCAAACCAAATTATGCTATTTGTTTTAATTGCTCAATTTTATAAAAAAAATTTACCACCTATGTTATTCTAAAAAGAAAAAACCTTTAAAATTTAAGTGTATTGTAATTAGAATTAAAATAACCTCTTGAGATATTTATCAAAAATATATAGGGTGTAAAAATAGAAAGACATTGTGGTGTTAAAGAGAGACTATTGTGGATTTCAATAATGAATTGATGATTTTGTCCATCATAGTCATATAAAAAAGACTAAGATTTAAGGTAAAATAGTATTTTTCATGTGATCAATTTGTCATTTTTTATTGGGGGTACAAGGGTATTTTCATCTCTCTCGTAGCAATAAAATACATTGATCACCTTTAAAAGCAAAAAATAAAAAAAAAAAGATAATTAGTATCTCATTTTTGTGTGATTTCATATTTTTTGGCACAATAAATTTAATAAAATAACCTTATTTTCAAATTTATTTAAGTTTCCACAGTGTGCATTTTTGTAATTTTAGTTCTCTTTATTTGTTATAATAGGTTGGTTGAGGTAAATTAATATTTTATAATAATTAAAAAATAAGCATGTCAAACGTATTAAAAAGCAATGACATTTCAACAATGCATGCATCATCATACAGATTAAGAATTTAATTCCATCATGTTATTCAATTCTCCACAAGATCTTCTTGCTCACTAAGCAATGCATGCTGGGTGTTAATGAAAAATTAACTTTGATGTTGTTTTTTCCCTCTCACTTTTAACTCTCATTCTCGAGATTCACACTAGAAATTTAAAATCTCATAATTTTCCTCTTGATTGAGAATATTTAAGTGTCAATCCTTGTTATTCTGATTGTCGGTTCTTTTTCCTTGATCTCTTTTATGTTGATTTCTTAATTGAATCCTTCAATCAATACTATTTTAATTTTTCAAATTTAACCTTATTTCTTTTCTTTTCTTCATTTATTTATTGTCTCTTTTGTAAACTTTTAATTGTTTTTAATTTTATTATTTTATCATAAATTTTAATCATTTTTTTTTTTAAGATTTGATCCTCATTCTCTTAGTGGTTTCTTCTTTAATTCTTTTATGAAATTGATTTTTTTTCTTCAATTTAGACCTTTAATCCAAAATTATTCATCCTCTATTTAATATTTTTTTAAATTTAATTCTTATTTTTTTTAATTGCTATTTTTCCTTTGAATCCTTTTTTGTGATTGATTTTCTTAATTTCATCATTTAATTTTATATTTATTGAAATTAAAAATTTATGGTTTTTTCAAGTTTGGTGCTTCCGATTAAATAGTCATGATCGTTCACATTATCTTTTTACTTTGAGTTATTAGAATAGGCTTCATGGATTTCTAATATTCTACGACGTGGATTTAAAAAGTTAATCTAAGTATTGTTTTTTATTTCGCATCCTTTTATACGTTTTTTTTTATTTAACTCTTTAAATTTAGATTGATTTTCATGATTTTTTTCAAGTTATATTTATTCTCAATTTTTTCTTTTAAACATTATTTTTCTCATATTTTTCTTGTCAGGTAGCTGTTATCAATTGGGGTCCATAATGTCAATGCATACAATACGATAGTGACACGGTGGCAAGCATTAGGTGATCGGACTATCCATCAAAATAAGCATCTGTGGCCAAGATTAGAAGTGAACGCTTTCTCCTTTCTTTCTGCTGGGCTGGCGGCTTATGGAATGCCAAACTATGGCTTTCTCTATCACCCTTCAAACTACTCTACCAAGGTCCAGCTTTCTTGGTCAAAACAACTGCCACAATCATCCTCATAAACCATACTCTTTGATCCCCAGAGATCATAGGCTTAAACTTAAAACATGTGCCAAATTTGACCTTTTCGAGATCCTGGGAGGCAGAGGACTCTGTAATGGAGAAAAAGGTGTGCAGCAAGAACTCAAGAGAAATATTGAAGAACAAGCATCATCAATTGCTGGTAAAGAAGAAAATTCAGGTAGCTTGGAAAAACCAAGTTTGCCGGATGAAGCTTTTGAAAAAGAGCTGATGGGATTGACCGGGGGTTTTCCTGGTGGAGAGAAGGGATTGAAAAAATTCATTGAGGAAAACCCACCTCCTGAGAAACAATCATTTTCGAAGCTTACAATTACAAGCAAGCCAAAACCACCAGAACTGCCACTGCTGTTGCCTGGTATGATTGCCATTGTGAAGAACCCAAATAACCCATTTTACATGTACACTGGGATTGTTCAGCGAATCACTGACGGTAAGGCTGGAGTTATCTTTGAAGGAGGAAATTGGGATAGGCTAGTAACTTTCCGCCTGGAAGAGCTGGAACGTAGGGAGAAAGGCCCTCCGGGAAAAAATCCCAGGTCCGCAATAATTGAAGCATTCTACGAAACTGAATCACAATCATCTTCCTAGTTGCATTTTCATGTTGCAAATAGTGTTTGCTCAAATCCTATGTGCATGTTTCAATTTTAGTTTAGACAGAGCAATAAACTCCATTTTGTAAAAATCTCACACCATCAAGTATCAATAAACCACAATCCATGTGCGAGCCAAGAAAACCTCAATTACATTTTAAATTCAGTTAGTGATCGTGCTTCAGTGAACTCCATACAAAGCAAAGGTATTGGTAGTAATGAACTCTTGTATTTGAAAACTAAAAGAAGAGCACAAACGAATTTCGCAGCACCCTTTTCAGAGCTCCGAGAGAAGCTCAGATACATCCACCCAACTGCCAAAGGATTGCATAGAGAGGTGAATTAGTAGTCACCAACTGAAAGAATGAGAAGCAAAAAATATATATATAGCATGCTTGTGAAGTGAATTGTGTATCTCTTGTTCAGTGCATGCTATGCATGACTTACTAGCTGTTGGATTACCTAATAATTAATTTGTTTAACAAATCAGAGGAGACGAGCAAAACAATCTGTTTTAATGAGTCAAATGCAAGGAGAAAACATGAAATCAGAATACAAACTAACTCTAGCGTTACCCTTGCAATATTATTAGGCTTCATAACCAAGCTTGGAACATTAAAAAATAATCAAAATGCTCGAGATATCAGAAGCAAATTCTATGACAATTTGTTTACAACTTGACGCATAACAACAAATTTCAATTTCAATGCCTCTCCATGCACTTGCACCAAACTAGCAATCTATTTACCACCAAGGCTAAATAATTATCACCCAGCAGTAGCATACTTCAATGTTTCATTAATAATCAGATGACCATATTGAGAAAGCAGGTGCAATTACGTAAGCAAATATTTTAACATACCAAGATCGCCTCAATCTCCTCATTCGAAACCGGAGTTCGCTTCGGCTGAAGAGAAGCTTTCCCTCCAGCAGAAGTTGAAGCCTTCAAGCTAGAAAAGAAAGCTTGATAAGCACTCCCAGAGCTCAATGCTTCTTCCGGCTGCGACCCATTACCTGAGAATCAATTTCCTCAACACTCAGTATGTTGCAGCCTTCGGAGACAGTTCATTTCATATTTCCTAGAGCATATATTATAAGTTGACGAAAATTGCATATTCTATACTTCATGATCGCAAATAAACATGCAACAATGGATCTCGACTACTACTGATTACAGCGAAAACAATCACAATCACTCGATTTATGGGACCTACAGTTCAATGGATGGCGCAATGGTATGTGTAGCTACTTCCACAACATTTTTTAACAACAGATCACATCAAGCAAATAAAAAAAGAGAAACAATATGGTGAAATCAAAGATTAATAAAAGACGTGTGAACCAGAGGATTTGGTGGCGTGTCTTTGAGGGAATTTGATGCGAGGGATTCTCTTCCAAGCTTGTGTTCCTCCCATCTCTCTCTTCTTTTTTCTCTGTGTGAATTGAAACGAAGCGAAGGAGGGTCTTCTTCTGGTGCAATTGACGGCGATGTTAGCGATTTTTGACAAAAAATAGCTTGGCTTGCGTGTTTCTTCGTGTACATTTGAATGTGTTTCTCGTGCAATGTGTGCCGTTGATCTTTCTAATATTGGTCCCGCTTGCGCAGGGATCGATCAGCTCTTTGAGACCGGGTTGTGTTCGGGTCTTACCAACTGGGTTGGCGGGGTCCACATTTCTTTCTTCTTCTTTTTTCTTAATTTTTTTATTATCATCTAAGAGCTTATAAAACGTGGGATTTTTTTCCCAGAAATTTATGTGAAAATAATATTTTTTTGTATCTAGTTTGTATGTGTAAATCTACAACCTAATATTAAACATGATTGAAAGAAAAAAAGCAAGGAAATCATCTATTTTTAAAAGTAATTATAAGATTTTGTTGGAGTTGTTTTCAAAAATAATTTAATATTATTATATTATTAGTAGTATTATATGGGTATGGTCTAACTATTTGGGTCGAACCCAGTTAGACTGGGCTACATAGTGGCCCAACCTACCTGTACTTTTTTTCTCCCTTTGGCACCAATCACAAGACTATATTGTCACTCGTATAGCCAAATGATCAAGTGAATTAATTTACCATTGCCCGTCAACCATTGCATGCAATGGTTGACGGGGTCAGGGGTTTTCATGAGAAAAATGGAGAGGATGCTTACCTGTCCAGAGAAAAAGATCGTCAATTTCTAGTGATGTTTTGTAGCTCGGTTGTTATCGGTGGCAGAGATGGCGGTGGAGGAAAATAAAAAAAACTTGCTGAGAAAAGGGAAATATAAACCAGAGAAAAGTTATTGAATAAATATTTTATACTTTGTGCCTGTTTGGCAGTGCGGCTAAACCTGTGTTGGGCTGTGATTGATTTATTTTTTTTTCATTTTAAATGAATATATTTTGGTGTTTTCAGATAATTTTGATATGCTGATGTCAAAAATAATTTTTTAAAAATAAAAAAAATATTATTTTAAAAAATAATTTTTAGAAAAGCACTTTGAAAAGTAACCGCAACCACACTTCTAAACACCCCATTTGAAGCAGTGTTTAGGTGGTTGTGGTGTCAATCAATCAATTTGGATCATATTATGCTGTGATATAATATCAAGTTATCATGGTAATGTATGTTTTATTAAATTTAATGAAAAAAAAAAAATTAAATGCATCTAAAATGTAGTGACTTCGATTGTTTTTTTGTGTTGTGTATTTCCATAATGGAATAGATGAAATGTGGTGTGGTTCTCTCATTTTTTATTCTTCTTCAAAATAACATCGTTTTGGCCTCTAATTTATGGATTTTAGTTAAAGTTTAATTTTGTCATTTATATTCTATTATTTAAAATTATATTCTTAATTGACTTCAAACTTTTAGTTTATTGCAATTTCACCCTTGTTAAACTTCAACATCACCCTTGAATTTTAGTGCTTTTTTATTTTGATCTTTGTTCCTGGATTTATGCAAATTGACCATTAAACTTTAAGTTCCTTCATTTTCACCCATGATTTTAATCGAGCGAGTTTTCATAGTTCAATGACCTTTGAAAATTGTTCATTGACTATAAATGTTTTCCATTTGTCCCCTAGTTAATCTTAAATTTTCCCTTTGATCTCAATCAATTAACTTGATAAAAATTAAATTTGATATATTAATATTCTAATATTCTTAATTAATACCAAATTAGGCTCTCAAACTTCATTTCTCATCAATCAAGTTCCCAATAAAATTAATTTGATCTATTTAAAATATAATTAAGTCCTTGCACCTAATCAAATTTTTAATTGAATCCAAATTAATTCTCAAGTATAATTAAAGTCTTAAATTAGTCTATGATTAAATCAAATTAACCTATTAAAATATAAATATATCATTAAACCTAATTTTTATGCATTTTTGTTCAATAATAATTTATTTTTACCTTAAATCTGCATTGTTTTTTTAATCTTGAAGCTTTTAATCTCATCTAAAATTTCAACTTGGTTTTTCCACTATGTTAGTACCCTTGCTATTATTAATTTTTATTTTTTTTATTTTTATTTTAAAAAAATGATAAATTTGATAGAATAACTCATAAACCATGACAGTCTAGATTACCCGTTTAATAAGTTAAGCTATACCAACCAGGGTAATTATTGTTTTTCTGAATAATAATGGGTCTTTCGACAAGTTTTATAGAAATGGGCCTTTTGTAGCTTCTATGCTTTGAAAAGCCTTTTAACCAACTTTAGAGACCTTTCAAACCTCCATTAGTTGTTTTTTTTTTGTAATTTTTGTAAATTAAAAAAATAATCGTCCAGCTTTAAACCATAAATTTCATGCAAATAGATTTTTCACAGATTCAGTGCTTTGAAAAGTCTACGGGCTAACTTGAGGCATAGTTCAGGGCTTTATGATAAGTTTTCCTCAACTCACCACAAGTTTTCTTTCATGACTTTTGTGCTTTGAAATTTTGGGTTGAGTTTTCGCTTTCAGTAGCATCAAGGATACCAGAAACCATGTTATTTCCTAACGCAAGTTTCGTAGAAATTTGGAAAATCGTCAAGTATAACATGGCAACGAGTGTTCTGGTCAAGCAATTCTAAAACAACTACGGCAATGAAACTAATCACACTCTGTAAAACGATTCAAAGAAAGGGATTTTTCAACAAGGATGCTGATTGATTTCACCTAGCTAGTTGCCCTCAAGGATTTATTAGTCCTTCGTTAGCCAAAACGCGTTTTAGGACTTTAATGAACCACGCCAATTTCAAGAAGCCAGGGACTTTTTTCAATCCCGGCAAGGAACACGAACACTTCAACAGTTGGTCTTTCGTCTTACTGTGGTTGAATGTTTTGAACTATATTACTGGTGACATGAGATGTTTCCTGTCAAAAGAATAGCTGAAAGGGTCAAAAGGAAGACTTTTTTTCTTATAAAAAGAAGAAGCAACAAATGAACTTCTAGTTTGGGGCACGGTATTTGAACTGATTTTACCCTTTGTTATAAAAAAAAGTATCCCATTAATTTAGTTAGTTCCGGTCTCTATCCTGGTCACTTGATCGAATGCTTGTTGATGAATTTCCATACCTATACAGTATGAGGTTACTAGTTTCCACGGCCAAGACAATAAATTTATCCCATAAAAAAGCTGCGGGAACCTGCCATTTCTGCAACAAAGGAAGCAAGAACCCTGCCGATGCCATTGCACGAAAAACGCCTCTAAATTACCGAGCCCGGATTTATTTTTTTATTTCCTATTAAAAAAATTTTGTTCATCGAGAAGTTTGATGAGTTTTGGATTACAAAATTGATGGGACGTGGTTCATTTTCACATATAAAATCACAATTAGTAGGGCTCATAAAGTACAGCTGCTAAGCTGGTAAAGTTTGCTCGTATCAAACTGTCTTGTAAAGCTGCAATCTAATAATTACCTCATCACAGGATAATTGCAACCTTATGATCTTCAATTAAATAAAATATTTTTACTTTCGAGTGCAGTAATTGTTAATATAATAGTTATAATAAATTTATATAGTTATTAGCTTTGAAACCTGTTAAATCAGTTAAATTAAGCGTAAGTTAAACCGCATTAACACGTTAATAAAAAAAAGGCGTTGAACTTTTCAAAGAAGCTTAAAAACTTTCTTCTTTCAAGGGCTCCACAGATACCAAGTAATTTGATAGATCATCACGTCAATGCTTGACTGAAGGGCATTGCAAATACATTTCGTTGATGGACACTGAAAATTCTTTTCCATATCGTATACTTGACGGTCCAATCATCCCTTTCCTACGTTCCAGTCTTCATGTGTATGGCAGCAAATCAAATTGGTGCCCCGTCAAACGCTCCAACCTCTATTTGCCTAGCCCATCACCCCTCACTATAAATTAATACACTCCACTCTTAGTTTCAAATACCACAAAACATCTCTGATTAAAAATTGCATCTCTATTTTCCACTAGTACTAGCTACTTTTTTCTGTCTCAAAATGTTTACCTCTTCGATCTCTTATTTTAATGGCATGCTATATGACACTAAAAAAGGCACAAGGGGAAGCAAGGGAGCAAATTTGATATATAGAGATGAGTTGAGCAAGAAGAAATCGCCAAAGAAGATAGAGAGAGGTGGTAATTGCCTGGCAAGAAAAGAAAAGGATGAGAGGAAGAATTCTGAGAAAAGAGGGTGTGCCAGCAGTGTGCAAGAAAAAGATGTGATCAGAGTGAAAGTTAAGATGACAAAAGAAGAAGCAGCTCGCTTTATGGCCAAGTGCAAAGAAGGGGGGCTTCTTGAATTCAAAGATGTCGCTCATGAACTTGTCCAACTTCCAGTTAATCGTGTTAGTGTTGTGTCCTCTAATGGTGGATATGGCGGTGTGCTTCATAGTATCCCTGAAGAAAAGCAGTTGGACCTTTGAACTGCATGTACTGGTTCCCTTAATGGAATCAAAAGCCACAAAAGGAAGAATTTAGTGATTTCTGCTATCATATATGTATAAAGCTCGTTAGCGGTGGATCCAGAATAGGGTAGCACAGAAACAGTCATCCACAATGGCGGATCATAGGATTAATTAGTTTGCTGCATGAAGCTTCAAGAACTAAGAGCAGTTTTGATTTTTGTAAATATTCCCGTGAAAAAATAAAAATTCGTCGAGTTTACAAGCGTGCGCGGTGCATATAAAGCAGATAATTAAATATGTTTGCTGTTGTCTAAATGTATGATCAATAGAGTTTTTTGGAACAAGGACTTCGAAGTTTGAACTGCATATCCTGCTTGAAGGATGATATTTGACCAATTCATTCTGGGAGCTCTTACGATTATTTAGTCAATGGGTTGGTGCTGATGATTTTGTGGGTGACAAAAACTACTATACTGATAGTCCTGTATTATAGGAAACTAGAATAAATCATATAAAAAGGTATATAGAAATGCCTACAGAACCCCGTTGTCTTGTCCAAAACTCGTAGGTCAGGCAAATGGTAGACTTGGTCTGAAAAGGCTGGCCGAAATTACAAGGTAAAGATGAGACAAATACAGTGTTTTTTTTATTGAAGACCAATACAGAGTGTCCTTTCAGGCAGAACAATTACAGACCGTTTTCATCTATGGTTCTGTTCAAAAATATTTTCCTGGTGGTTATAAAAAGAACAGGTCAAAAGAGAAAAAAGGGTGCATTGCAATGAGACAATGGTCAGAGGTAAGCTGGTATGAAATAGACAGGAAACAGGAACCATAAACAACCCACAAAAGCTTCACAGCATCAAAAGATAGGATTAGATAAATTCACATGATGGCAGGGCACATCCAAATCATTCATTCTCAAAAACTGCAGTGAATGGTAAGAGGTTGGAAAGATACTGTGTACTTGTCACACCAAGCACCGGGAGATGGTCAGAATTGGGTGCTTATTTTTGTCGGGTCCCTGATGACTAGAAATATGATTTGATTTAGTCTTCCACTTTCAGTAGCCAGTTATATTTAATTTCTGACAGGCCATGATTGGTGTGCAGAGACCATTTCTTATAATCAGAAAACTTCAAATTTCGATTCTTCTCCAGAGACCACAAGGCCAGACAACTTAACCTGCGGAGCATAATATGTGTGTGTAAAAGAAAACAGCAGTAAGCAATTTTGCTAATCTTTCAATTAGGTCTTAATATATATATATATAAACCACGCGGTGTGCGCTGGCCCAGACTAATCCACGGTGTCAGCATCTTAATTTATTAATATTGTTAGCATTAGTGATGCCAGAGACGCTATACTAGACAGGTGTCTTTTGTGATACAAAGAAAGGGTTTGGAAGAAGAATAGACAGGTCACGATCTGTATTATTAAGAATTAGGAATTGGGGTAAGATTAATACCATGATTGATCTGTCAGGCTCGTAAAACTTATTGCCAAACACACCCAATTGGCATGTCCATCCAAATGTTTTTACGTCGGATCAAATTAATTTTGCAAAAACTGATATAATCGAATCTAAAAGGTACAAGGACAGCATTTACTGTTACTCTTGTTCAGCAAACGCATCATATCATGTATACTTGGGAATTGGGTGGTGGCCCAATTGAAAACCTCACATGAGAGGACTAAAAAAAGGAAAGAAAATGGCAATTTCCTCTTCAAAGGACTCGTCTCTCCGTTTCAAACCCTTCAGGAGTTTCCACGATACTCTCCAAAGAGGGTTTCCATGTTTTAACTTTCATTCTCCCTCTCTCTATCTCTTCCAAAACATCTTCTAACTTCTTTCCTCCATTGACCTTCAGCTGAAACATTAACCACTCCAGCTCCTCCCTTGTAAGCACTATCTTAACCTTGACGCTTGCACCTTTCTCAAAACTGCCACTCTCCTTCACAATCCTTGTTTCCTTCTTTTCTTGATGTAGCTCCTCCATGTCATCACCCTCTTCATGTTGCCTTATTTTGCTTGACCCTAAGCAATTTCCCATAGTATGGAGTGCAAAAAACAACACAATTTCAATGGATAAACAGTATTTAAAAAGTATTGGGAACTCAAAAAAAGACAGACAGAGAAATAGGGGGGGAAAGTGGTTCCAAAGGCTTCAACTTTTGAAAATTAGGTGGTGAGGAGACATGGTATTTATAGGAGTTAGGTGCCCATAATTTACGTAGAATTTCTGACTCAGGAATAGTGGCTTTTCTAAATTTCCATGAAAATGACGCCACTACTTCAGCGCTCCTGTATTAAATAAGTTATTCTTTTTTACTTCCTTTGTAGCTAGTTTAGTAACAGGTAAAAAATGATGATGATGATGATGATCTGCATGCCGGATATCTTATCAGCTCCTGTATATGTTTTTTTGGTGGATAACAATCGAAGAACAGCTTATAAAGGTTTAAATGCAAGAAATCAGGAAATGAAGATTTCGTTACGTAGGCGATTCTATGCTTGATCATGGCGATTTTCTTACTCCACCTCATATTAGTCAAACACGCGAGATCAGAGTTTAATCACTAATAATTAACACCAACAAAACCTGCAGCAGAGTAATATTCTGATTGAAGTTCAATCTAATTACAAGTTTGTAAACTCAAGTCTAGCCCACATATGCAATCAAGATATTCAAGAATTTGTGATGAGATCTACAAAAAATTAAAATAGTCGACATGATTGATGTTGGAAAAAAAGAGAGGATAATAATTGATGATTTGGTTTGAAATCTAATTTTCTTAGTGGTCTTAATTTATTTTGCATTGCTAGTTGATTTGTGTTGTTTAAAGGAGTAAAAGCTTGTTTGTTTTTGTATTGGTGATTATTTGTTAAAGTATTTTATGTTTAAACAATATTTTACTATTATTATTTAGATTTATTTATGATACCATTTATCAAAATAATTTAAAATAAATAAATAAAATAAAATAAAAATTTGTTTTTAAAAAATGCAAATACAAAAAAGGAAAAAAAAATGATATAAGCAACAAAGGAAATCAGCAGACTATACCGAAAGTTCATGGAAATGGAGGCTTAGGATTGTGTCGATCTTAAGAAAACCTAATTGATTCCCCGACAATGTCACAAGCATGGTGGAGTCATGTTAACTTCCTGCCTGGATTTAATAAATGTCGTGGAAAATAGTAAACGGGCTATAAAAGAGTCTAATTATTATTTTTATTTTATTCCCGCCAGCTGCTATCTATGTTTACGAGATTAAAGAGTTCTTATACCCGTAAAAAAACTAAAAATAATCATAATCATAACACTGACCAAATTTGGAAGCACCGACAGGTTTAATGACTGTATTTATATGTCAAAAACTAATATTTATTTTCTGAAAATTCTTAAATTTCAATGAGAATGTTGTTGAGGTTATTTTTTTAAAGTATTTTTATTCAGAAATACATCAAAATAATAATTTTTTTGTTTATTAAAAAATATTTTTTACATCGTCACATGAAAATAATGGAAAAATACCAAAAAAATTAATTTCAAATAAAAAAAATATTTTTTTTTCTAAAATCACTTTTAAAATACAATGTTAAACACCCTCTAAATATTCATGATTCTATTGATAGAATTTAATTATTTCTTAATTGACAACGAAAGATTGATTCTTCAGGCACGGCTATATATATACATATCCAAACACAATCAGACGCATTTTGATTCGAAAATGTTTATATTATATTCCAAATGCATGATATCTCCTTAAAGAAAAACTAGACAAGAAGACGAAAAATATGACAGAAAAAATGTTTAGATACCTTGAATCATTGGAGATATAATATAGATGAGAGTGATATATACTATTAAATCTATATGAACAATATTGACACGCCATGTTTAGTAGAGTAGCTGACAGGGTTTCTTAGAGAAGCATGATTTACGTAGAAAATATAATATACTTTCCATGATCGAGATTATACCAACCCTAGATTATTTAACTTCATCGTCTATAGTGCTGAACGTTGACTAACGTCAGTAATACTGTCCGTGAACCTGAGAACGTGGGCCTTCATTTACTGGACGAGAAAGATTTCAACAATATTCATAGCCACAATGCATGGAGGAGATTTTCATAGTATATTGTGGCTGTCATTTTGCTGGGTAGTATATATTAGTTTCTTTTTTCTTTTTAATTTCAACTGGATATTCTAAAATAAATCAACTATTATCAGCACTCCAAATATTTGAGAAGTTGAAAAACTTTTATCGTGATCTTTCATCCTAGATAATAATATAGAAAACAAATCTATTTCTCAATCAAGCTAATTAAGCCTCGCGGTATCAGATTTTGTTTTTTCTCGTACATCATTGAAATATTCAAAACCTTGGACTTTTTTTTTCACCGATGTGACCGGGGTTTGAAATGTAAAACGCATTTTCTGCCATGACTTTAGACGGTGTGGACAGGATCACGTACTTGGAAGGTTTCAGATGGTAATCAAAGTAGACTGCCCTGTCCAAGCTTCTGTACTTGTGTTCATCGTGATGACCTTAGGTACTCTATTTCTCAATCTTCTAGATTGGAGAACGAAACTCCCTCGTTATTCCTGTTGAATTTCCGATTGTCAAGTGTAATTCGTGGGTCTATCATGCAGTCTTCGGTCATCTGCAGAGGTCAAAATTAAAGCATTTTGTTTGAAGGTTGAAACATTTGATGTAAAACGTCCTCTCATTTTTCAAAGTTTCTTGTTTGGCTCATGATTCCTTAAATCGAAACTGAAGTACAGCGTTCCCCTTTTATGGGACGTCAAATCTTGTCGAAGAGCATTGTTCTGGTAACAAAAAGCTTGTTGCTCGGAGCTAAATTATTCTTGTCAAGTTAAATCTCAAGCGCACCTTTTGCAAGTTGCCACTATGCTAGCTTGCACTCGAAAAAGAAAAACAACATAAATAATAAACTCCACTCGTGACTCTTGGATGCCTTTGCCACTTCACGGCACTGCTGAGAAAAATGCACCTTGTTTGTTCGTCTCGTATCACGCGCAGTTGTAAATCCTGGCCCCAAATGATTCGGCAGTATGTTTTGTTTCTGTGTGTGACTATATTTTTTTAAAAATCAAATCTATTTATTTTTTATATTATTTTAATGTGTTAACATTAAAAACAAAAGTTATTTTTATTCATTTTAAAATAAAACAATTTCTATCACAATATAAAACACTACACGGTATTTAAGGGAGCCAGAGCATTTTATTTGAGGTAATCGTGACGTTCGATGACGTTTCGGGCTCCAGAGCATTTTATTTGAGGTAATCGTGACGTTCGATGACGTTCCGGACTCCAGAACAGAAGATATGAACGGAAAGTAAAACCAATGATTCTAAAGCCCTGGAGTTCATTTTATGTAAAATTATTTTTCAAATTTTTTTATGTTTATTTATCTTCTAGAAAGTTGGTCAATGGAAAATATTTTCCGATCAACGGAAAATACTTTCCAGTCAAAGAAGAATTTGGCTTGGTTTTCAGGAAAGTGTTTTCCGGAAAATTTGAGAGGAAAATACTTTCCGGAAGTTGTGAAAAATTTAGAAATGTCATTATTTACTGATTATATCAAATTTGATCCTCAAACTTTTAATTGTTATATATAATTTGTTTTGAATATTTATTTTTCAATTCCATCTCTTAAAATTTAATTTTTATATTAATTTTGGTTCTTATTTTTATAATTGCTATTTGCTTTTTTCTTATCATTTTTTTATTGAAATTTTTTATCTATCAAATTTGGTCCTCATTTTTTTTATTGTTACTTATTTTATTTGAAATAATTTATGAAATGTTAATTATTATTATTTTAATTTATTCACCTTTTATTTTTTTAAAAAAATAGATTTGATCTCTATTATTTTGATTATTATTTATTTTATTTGAGATAATTTATGAAATTATATTTTTTTTCAATTTCATTCTCATTCAACTTTTTAATTTGTAAGATTTGTTCCTCATTATTTTAATAAACTTGAAAAAAAAATAATTTATTAATAAATTATTTTCCAGATCATTTTCCATAACATAAACAAACACTGGAAAGTGTTTTCCAGTTCATTTTCCATAACACTGCCAAATATCAAAATTCACTTTCTAGGAATTCACTTTCCAGGAATTCATTTTCCCCGGAATTCACTTTCCAAAATGAAACCACTTTCCAGCAAACAAACGGGGCCTAAGTAGGGTTGTCAATTTTGTTCCGTTTTATCTGGAATGGTCGAAATATTCTGTTTAGTTAACAAAACTAAAATAAAATAGTATTGTTTTTATCTCGGTTTTAATTTCTGTCCGTTTCAGAAATTCCGGTTAAATTTCAGCCGGAATGTCTCGGTTCTGTTCCGGGTGTGTCATTCCGGCCTTAAAATCTTTTTTATTTTGATTAATTTGTGATTTTTTTTCTAATTTTGATATTATATTGGTTTGATTTTGTGTTTGTATCGTATAATTTAAAGTTAATTTATCTTAAATTTTAATTATATTTGTTAAATTAATATTTTAATTTTATATATATATATATATATAATTAATTTTATATAAATAATACAACCTCGAAACAGTATATTAAAATACTCTAAAACCAAATCATTCCGTACCAATAAAAAATCCAGAACAATATTACCCACCTTGCTTCCAAGTCAACTGGCCTAGAAATTACCACATATATGAGGAGAACTTTGCATACAAGAAATCGGTGGAAGCAATAATGCTCGGTTGACAGCCTCAGGTTTAGGTGAGGAAGCCAATTGTTTAATGTTTTTAGCAAGATTGGTACCAGTAGAAGCATTTGAGGACTCATTCTTGAATCTTCGCAGTGGGGACAACTACCTGCTTTGGGCCAGCTTGTTTTGAAAAACATCACTCCCCGTCAAGGAGAGAGTTTGTCACGACCAAATCGGATTCTTTCAATCTTTCACGCCAACCATGCATGGGAAAAGAAGGAAACAAGCCAAAATCCCTTAAGCTCAGATCATAGTTAAGCTCACTAGATCTAGATCTGATTGATCCCCATGCAGTGCTACTCGATACTGGTTGCTAACAACAAAAGGTGACTTCGGATCCGCGTGATCACTATCCAAACCCTAACTCTACCACCTAAGCTGATCTTTTCAAGATTGTCAATGTTATTCCGGATTTTTTATTGGTATAAAATATTTCAATTTTGAAATATTTAGACATGTTATTTCATAATTATACTATTCATATATAATTAATTATATATATATATATATAAACAGTACAATCTTGAAACAGCACGCTGAAATGCTTCAAAATATATATATAAACTTAAAATATTAATTTAACAAGCATAATTAAAATTCAAAATAAAATAACTTTAAATTATACAATAAAAATCCAAAATCAAACAAACATAATCTTAAAATTAGAAGAAAAAATCACAAGTTAATCAAAATAAAAAAAAAGTTAAGACAGAAACGACACACCCGAAATAATAATGAGACGTTCCGACCATAATTTGCAAAACAAGCTAAAATTAAAACCAAGACAAAAACAATATTATTTTATCTTGATTTTTTTAATAGAATGAAACATTCTGGCCATAACAGAATAGTATTTACAACCTTGTACTTTTCTACTACATCAGAACATCAGCCACATGATGTGCAAAGATCACTTCTCAGGTAGAAGCGTGGTTGTATTAAGATTTCACAGTGCTCTGTTCCATCTCAAATTCAAATGCCCATTACACAACCATAAAGAGAGTGAAAGCCATCGCCAGCAACCAACAGAATGACGACTGGTGCAAAGAACAACCGTTGTGGAAAAAACACTAGACTTCACGCATAAAAAAATTTGAACACGTACCTAAGCCTCCAAAAATATATTACAACCAAAACCACCAGACAAGAGAATTCACTAACCGTTACGGATATTGCAATTCCACACTAAAAAAACCCAAGTTAAATCTAATATTAATTAGCCTACCCAACAGATGGTTTGTAACAGTACAGCATGCTAACTTAAAAACATCAAGTTCTTCACAGGCTTTCCGTATCTTTTAGAACAGGTTCAGCTCCAAAACCAACTAAATCAGGTTAAATTAACATACATAACCAAAATGGAGATCCAAGTACAATTCACTACATTCGCCGACGCTTCTTTGCAAGATTTTCAAAAATTTGGTGGACATCAGAGGATGTGATTGTCTTTGATTTATCAAATGACTCCTGCAGAAAAACATGGGTTCATACATCAGTGCAGCATATTTCATTTGCATAAATAAACTCAAACTTAAACAGAGAAAAGGTAACTTTTTACAGCTAAGTTGCAAGTTTGCATATCACAAGAGTAAGCTCTAAGGCGTGTTATCAAGGACATACCAAAAAGGAACGAAACTCATCCTTAAAGTCTGCAATACCATTCAAAATCTCCACCTTCTCTACATGACCAAGCTTGTTGAAAAAGCTCAACTCAGCGCCCTCCTGTTGCTGCAGCTTTTCTTCCCTCTTCTGCTTTGCCATTTTCTCATACTCAACAATTGTGTCGTCCTTGTCAATAAGATAACTTATTTGCTTCTGATTGTACATATCCAAGCATTTTTCACATCTGCACAAGACATCCCTCCAGTTTTTGGAAAGAAACAATGGTTTTCCTTCTGAAACAGGTGAAGTGACTTCCACATCGACTCCAAGAGCACAAGTAGTATGAAGATTGATGTCTTTTGTGCATTGGTTTGGGTTGTTTGACCCGCTATTCTTCCCAGAGCTTTCTCCAACAGCAGAAGCTTTTCCAGCTGTTGCATTATCCTTTTGAGAAGAATCCTTAGCACATATATCATTCTCAAGCTTCCCAAAACCACAAGCTGTGGGAATATCTTCCAGCACATCCTTATCTTTGGCATTACTATTAGTGGCAACATCTTCCCCCCCTGATGCCCAAATTGTCTTGGGATAAAGTGTCAGAAAAGAGCAAACTGTCGAGCATGTCTTGCATATAAAATCCTCATAGAAAGGCTCTCCTTCCTCATCTCTCGGAATCTGTAAAACAAGGAAATAATTTTGGTATCTAATAATCATAATGCTTAATCAGAACCATTCTGGCTCAAAGAAAGCCAAGATTACAGAAGACCAGCAATCACTTTACATGTCCTAGGGTGGGAAGTCCAAACTAAGAAGACATTTATTGAATTGTGTTTGCAAGAAGTGAGACCTGAAGCCTAAAGTATGCAAATCTCTTCGTTGTAGACTCTACACTACAAACATGCACTTGAAATCAGAGCATAGGAGGAGAATTATCTTCAAACATGATCCATGTAAAATGGTTGGGCGTCACTTATGTTTAACATCCTGCATTGGAATCTGAATTAACTTGAACATTTCTCCAAAATAATACCAAAGTATGATATCATCAAACTTATTAACCATGATGACCATATATCACAAAATCACATGAAAGTTGATATATCAATCAATTTTTCTAATAGTAGGCTTTAGCAAGGGTAGGGACTAGGGGTGTCTGTGATCCCAACTAACAAAGGCAAGGTTTAGGAAAGAACCAAACTGAAAGCATGGTTGTTCGACAAAAACAACCCTGCCATAGATAACTCACACAAAATTTAGTGAGTACAGAAGCAAATGCCAACTTGCCAGCCCTCTTCATTGCACATCCAAGGATTACAAATTTCCCAGCTCAAAGCCTCAAACAACACTTTTTCTAGGCTGGAGACACGTGCAGGTAACTGTGGGAAAGAAAGAAGCAAAGATGATGACAACAGAGACTGAACAACCAGGCTACCAACCTCATTGGAAGACTCTAGGCCAAGATGCTCATCATGAAACCAATCCTCACACATAATGCACTGTATCATCTCTTCTTGTGCCTCAACATCTGGATCAGGATAGGGCCGGTCACAAGAGCAGTATAAACCTTTGAAGTTGTGGTTATATGAATTTTCAGCATTTTCCACATCTTTCTTCGCGAAAATCTTGCAAAAGTTCTCCCCAAATTTTGAATTGCCGCAGTCACACCGAAAATTTCTCTTGGTCCATAACTCCACAATCTTTTGTGTGGAAACAGTAAAAGGCATGTTAAATGTAAGATAAATCTTAATCAGACAAATGTTATATAAGATAAGGCATTGAATCACAGAGCATTGATCCACAGGAGTGGATAAATAATTCTGAACTTGCACATTCAGATTATTGGTTTGGTTTTGAACAAAAGTTTTCAACCTCCTTTAAAAAGTGCTAGCATGAAATGAATATTTATGTATTCTAGTGTACGGTGTTGCATGAATAAAATTAAGTTGCAATGTTCTTGTGCATTGGTTATTGCCAGTGGTTTTCAATTTCTATATAACACTTTTAAAGGCATGCAAGTAGTCTTGACAATGCATTATGTTTTGCAAAGACACGATTTACTTCTCATCATGCCTCCATGTTAGAATTTTAGTTCTAGGTTTCTAGCCCTGTAAATTTGCTTAACTTTTCATTAACAAACAGCACACGCCAGAGCTTTTGACATTCACAAAAAATGCTTCGTTACCTAAATTTATAGTATTTTTTTCATCCAAAATGTGCTTGAACATTGCCTCATTTTTCCCAATAAGCTTGCTGATGGATGTAGCATCTTTTTGGTCACAGTGTCCATTGATTTACAGAATGGTTTTCAATCAAATTGAAAGTTGGGACATAAAAACACAAAAACAAACCCACTGGGAACTAAATCAACTGACAATCAAACCACTAAACTAAAAGGGAAAAATAAATACCTCATGGCCATCATGGCAAGACAAACTGCAAGCAGTGCATACTCCAGCATTCCCATCTGGAGTGCAAGACAGACATGAGAAAACAGCCTGTCTCTTCATATATCCCATGTTATAAGTGCACTCGTTTCCCTCGTCTCCTCCCAAAACCAAATCCGCATTCTTTGCAACCAACAACCGAGATAAAAACCACACAGAAAAAGTCAGTAGTGAACTCAATAACTCTAATTAGCAGTGTGTTAATTACATTATACATATGTATTCTATCCACACCATCAAAGATTAAATCATCTTCCAGATCAATACCAAAGCAACCCATTTAAAACATAATGCTTTTTCTTTGGCATTACTGCTTGAGGTCACAAATTCGTTATACAGAATTTCACAGATAAATGTCGCAGTGGCTGTCATGATCCAAAACACTTTTTGCCCTTGCATTCACAACTCTGGTCATGGACTTGTGGTGTTACGAAATCTATCGGTTTCCCTTAATGCTGGAAACAAAATATTAAAATATTCCCGTGTTGAGTAATTAAGAATCGATTACGAAACCAATTTGTGTCCAACAGTTTCTGATACCAAACCCACTTTCCCAAATAATAGCATTAATCTCGACAAAATGACCCTCTTTTCATATTTAGAAAACCCTAAACAACATAAAGCCAGTGACTCGAGACCCTAACCTGAAACCTTTTCTTCTTAGCAACTACACAATCACACCAGCAACCAAGAGGGTAAGGAAAAATCAATACTTTCACTCAGCAAAAGAAACCCTGAATAGAAAGTTTACCAGTTCCTCGGCTTCAACGTTTTTGAGATATTCATCAATGGTAACAGTCTGCTCTACCTCATCATCAAATACACCGTCCATTTTCTCAATAGAGAAGAAAAGATTGAGACTTTATGCTTTCTACCTGGAATTCAAGCAAACAAGGAAAGATACTAGTGATATGTCTGCTTTAAAAAGGATCGATTTTGATACGGGAAAATCTATGGGCTTGACCTAAAAAATAAGTAAACCAGGTATTGGAATATAGGGCACCAACCTGATTGGATTTCGTTGATTTCTAATAATTCTAGGGTTTGTTAACAGTATTAGGAGAACGTGGGAGAGATGTATGTCGTCCGGGTATCGAGAGAGGGGGGAGTGGGAGAGAGAGCGAAAGAGATATATGGTGGTGTTAAGGACTGTACGGACATTTTCCCGCCATGATGAATGTTATGGGGGGGGGGGGGGGGCATCATTTTAGCAAGTTAAAAATTTTCATGATACTTTCCCTCCATTTCAGAGATGCGATTTGGCGTCGTGTGTTTTGCAACCTCCATGTTTGAAATTTTGCTTTTTCTCTGTTTGTTCTTTTGAATTTCAAAAATATATTTATTTTTTTCTTTTAAAAGTATTTGTAAGAAATATTAAAAGAATTATTTTAATTTTCTGTAAACTAAAAAAAATACTTTTATATTGTTTTGATGGGTTAATATCATATATATTTTTAAATAGAAAATATTTTAAAAACTAATCATTGACAAACTCTATAATGCCCCTTTAACCTTGCGATAATGTGGATTGGTACTATTTTTAACATGGGCTAGGACATAAAAAAAAAAAACTTCAATGTGTTCGGATCTAATTTAGTAAAACTTAGTTGGGCATGTTCCAGAATACTCCAGAAATTTAGACATTGCGCAACCTAACGCTCATCACATGATTGTTTTTTATTTTATTTTATTTCTGCGTTTTGTTGTATTAAATAATTCAATTTGTTTTATTTTTGTTATCTAATTGTTTGTTCATACGATGTCGAGTTAAACATCCATGTTTAACATGATACATTGAAAAACCTTGGGAGAAGAATGGATTAAGATTCCATGAGGGTTGTATCAAGGACGGTGAAATGATTTTGAAAATCTATAAGTCTGTAATAATGTCATGCAAGTTTGGTATTCGAGTTCGGTATACTCATTTTATAAAAATTTTAGATAATCAAAATTTTATTTATTTAATTTGAATTCATGAAAAATATTTAAAGAAGAATGAGATTTTCTTAAATAAAAAAATCATACCAATATATTTAAATATATGTATAACCGACATAGATTCATTAATTGTAAGCAAAAATCTGTAATTTGTCTATGGTTTTGGATTTATGTCAGAATATATTTATTTTATAAAAATTTAAAATAATCAAGATTTTATTTACTTAACATGAGTCCATAAAAAATATATAAATAGAGTTTTCTCATATTAAAAAAAAAAAATCACGCCGATATATCTAAGTGTGTGATTTATTCAAGTATGGATGGACCTGCGTAGATTCACTAGCCCCGCGCGAAAGAGAAACGGGTTTTAGTCTATCTTTTCAAGTTATATAACGAGAAGAGAAGTCAACGAGACATGAAAAATCATAGCTTTACAAAATAGTATAGTTTTGACAACCGAATTGGTTGAGGAAAAGGAAACCCCAGCGACCAAGCACTCCCGCAAATATCTTAATAATAATAAAAAAGCATTATCGCCCGATTAACATGGAATTTCATACATGTCTTTGTGACAGATGCAATTTTATTGTCTAGTTGATGGATGCATGTTTTACGCTAATATTTTTAAAAAATAATCTCAATCGCAATTTAAATAAAACCTTATTCCAGGGCAATTGAACTATCTTTTTATATACAAACTGTTATTTTATGTCTTTGAGTGTGGTTTTAGTTTAGATTAGATAACTCGTTATTTGCTAAGTTTTGTTGTGGCTAGAACTATTTTTTTAATATAAAAAAATAAAAATACAAGATTTTTTTTATAATGTTATATATTTGGATAAAATAATAAACGTGTGTGTATTTTTTATGAGACACGAGGTTCCAATAACATATATGAATTTTAAACGATATAAGTTTATTTATTTAACAAGTTCTAACGAAATTATTAGTATAAAATTATTATTGCCAATAAAAAAAAATTGGAAACCCAGATTATCAAATTCTGTGTTCGGATAAGTTTATTTTATAATTTAATTTAAATTAAACATGGTAATAAAAATAAATCATGTAAGGACCTACAATAATTAAACAACAAATATAAGTTGTTGATTTTATACCTATAAAGGAAGTAAACATAATTGAAAAATCCATTGTTATGTTACTATCATCACCATGATTATAGTACTTAAAATTATTATCATTGTTATTGTCCAAACAATAAAAAAAATTAAATTGCTCCGGGGAATAAAAAAAAGCAAAACACTTTTACACATGAGCAAGCAAGAAAAAAATAAAAAATAATCACTTAAAGCTTTATTATTGTTGCATATATAATGAAAATTATAAAATTACCTCGAAGAATAGAAAAAAATAAAAAAAAGATAGATTAGTATAGAGAACTGACATGTATTTTGCCGTTGCAGAAAAGAGAAGGGGGGGAAAGAATAACCAACCACGCGCGATCCTCCTCCAATTATCGACACGTGCATCGCCACATGGAAAAAAAACATGACGTTGCATCCGAAGACATGACAGTCGATCATTTTCAGCTACTGCCCGACACCAAGCGTGCCGTCTGATAGGCACATTCGGTAGAAAACTGTTGGCTTGTCCAGGCAAATGCTCCTGCAATAATTTTGAAAAAAATATGGAATTACCCAAATACCCCTCAGAGCCACGTGTTAATAATAAAAAAATTGGACATGGAAATACCACCATCCCTCGGTGTTTTTGTTGTTATAAGTGCATTTGAGCAATTTCAATGTTCATAAACATTAAAAAACAGAATGTACCCTCGATGTCAACTCCTTGTTTTTGTCCCGTGCGAGGATATAATTGTTATTTTCCCGTTCATGTTTAAATGAAAAAAACAAAAATACCCCCGTGTAGCCTTTGTTTTTTTTATCTGTTTTTTAGGGTAAAAAAATAGTTACATTGTTCAAATAAAAGATTAAAAGATATAAACACCCCAGAATAATATAAAAATGATATACGGATACCTTGAAAATATCAAAAATATCTGAAGCACCGAGGGGTAGATTTTATGTGCTGAAAGGTAAAATAATAATTTTACTATTAAGGTCCATAGTGATACACAATGAAATATTCACATGTTTTATTTTTTTGTTAAATATTATACTATATTTAATTGCTTTTTAACATATTAAAAAATGAAGAGAGGGTGATAAATTATTTTCATTGTTTTATGATTGATCTGAATATTTCAAATTAGTCTATGATCTTGCTCGATCTAAAACACCCTAAACTTTTGAATAAACTGAACTTAGCCCATTATTATTATTTTTTTTTATCTGAATACCCTAAATAATTTATATTTTTTCCCCTCTTTTTATTGCCAGCCTTCATTTCCAAACCCTGCAAAACCACTTAAAATTAACCATCACTGCAGAATTCATCCCTTGCTGCTGTAATCCCCTCCTTCAGAAGAAGTAAACCTCAATTTCTCGATTTACAAAACGTATGAAAAACCCCGATTTAGCTTGAGTGGTGAAGGAAGCGAGACATCATGTTGGAGAAGAGGCAGGAAAAGAGAGAGGCCCCTGCTCTCACTACAGCGATGATGAAGATGGTGGTGTTGGTTGGTGATGCTTCTGAGAAAGACATGAGAATGTCAAAAACAACTCAGACAAAAGTCCCAACCTTTCAGGTAATTTTTTGGTCAATGGCTTTTGATTACTACGATGAAAGGGGACTTTGATAATGATAAAGGGGTTTTACCTGATGATTTGAATGGGTTATGTGTTTTTCCTGGTGTTATCTTTATCGTGCGTGATCCTTTACTGTGATGGATTCATGCTGTTTTGTTTGTAGATTACATTTATTGTGGATTGCTACTATTTTGGCTCAAATCAAACAGTTAACCGAGACCCAAGAAAAGCAGTTTCACAGATTAAATTGTGCTTTCAACCTACTGTCTTTTGGCATTCTGGCTGATTTATTTCCTTTTTTCACCATAATATATGTCATACGTATATAATATTTTTTGTTGGGGTCAATTCTTGAACCAACTAGGCCATATCCGGTTCCTAACGTTTAAAGCTTGATGGATACAAACCATTAAAGGAATTGTAGTTACTGTCAAAGTTCTTAAACTTCATCTAATATAAGAAGTGTCATGACCATCTCATTTAAACAGGATGGGAGGAGACTATGAGTATGAGAAAGGGATATTTGTGCTTTTACAATTGTTTGCATTTTTTTCTAGAACGCCTTTTCTCTGGTGATTTAATGGTTTTCGTGTTTTCCCTTGTTTTAACTCCACTGTGCGATCCTTTACCGTGATAAGCCCATGCTCTTTTTCTTTGCAAATTACATTTATCGTGGATTGATACTATCGATCAAACAGTCAACCGAGACTTAAGAAAAGCAATTTCATAAACCGGTTTATGCCTTTAACCCCATTGTCTTTCGGTATCTTGGCTGATTTATTTCTATTTTTGCGATAAAATTCTTCTCTTTTACGATGATATATATTATACCTCTATAATACATTTTTAGGTCAAAAATCGAAACCAGACTAGGCTATATATAAACTAAGGAGAGGATTTTTACTAGCAAGAATGACAAGTACAATTCTCATATTGGAAAAGTTGTTGCATTTTTTTTTAATAATATGGGTGTCCAAGTCAGCTTGTGCACAACTTGACTAATCTCACGGGTCCTGAAATTAATAACCATGTAAGCCTCCAGTGACTTTGAGGTCTGTAAGACTTGAACTAGTGATCTTTATAGAGCAAATATAGGACCTGACCAGTGTAGTTACACCTCTCAGGTTAAGTTGATGCATCTTGTAAAAATAAGAGGTGGTACATTATTCAGAATGTAAAGAATCTTACAAGCATGATGAATAATCAAAATACAAATTTTGTTTCTTCATTAATTTGTCGGTTGTTGTCTTGATAGTTTCTTTCTCATGGTTACTAGATTGTCTGATCAACAAAGAATTACTATTTTCAATCAATGATTTATCAGTGTATCTTTTTAATACGATCCTTATTACCATTAAGGAAAGCAGTAAACACACTTTACTGTTTTTTTTATCAGCATGTCTGATGTTTTGATGATTGTTATATGTTTTCTCACCATCAATTTAAGACTTCATAGTATGCCATTTCTATTTTAAACCAGCAGGTATTACAAGCTAGGGATTCAACCTATGATGAGAAGTTTTCACAGAAGAGCTTCAAGCTGGAGCCAACTGGACCAGGTAAGTTGAGTTTTTTTTGTTGTGTATCTTTTGTTCTACCCATGAAGCTAGTCAAATACATTAGTTCTAGCCATTAGATTGACGAAATAGGTTGCGGGGATCTTTGTAGAGACTGATAAAAGCTGGATTCAGGTTGCGTTATATAATTCTATCAACTCTTCTTTTTCATTGCAAACCCGAATGCTGTCAGTGGTAAATGCAGCACAAAATAATTAATTACAAATGAATGAATAATGTGAATATTTAATAAAATAAATTGAGAATTATATATATTAATAAATGTTAAAAAATATTTAATATAATTTTATTTTGTTTAATTGAATATATAAATAGGGCGGCTGGAAATCTATATAAAAAACTTATAATTCCATTGAAAACAAATTCAAAGTTGAATAACATTAAAGAAATAATCTTCTAAAAAATAATTTTAATTATTCTGTTTGAATCAGTTTTAATAAGAATTTTAAAAGTTAAGGGCCTTTGAAAAAGAAGCTCAAGAGTCTAGGCTCGATGGACTTGCTCCGGCCCAAAACATAAAGGCAGGATAGCGTGTATGGCTTTTTTCTTTTCTTTTCTTGTTAAGAGCATCGTTTATACAAGCCTTTTGTTTTAAACGAAGAGACGACACGTTGTTTTTGGTTTACCGTCGACCATTCAGGTGTAGAAAAGTTGGGTGTTTAATTTCTTGGATAAAAAAAAAAAAATTCAATCTAAAAACATTTTTTTAAAAAAAACATTTTAAATATCCAAATAAACTCATTTATGGTCTTAAATTAGCCAAAATCCTGTGAATAAATAAAAAACCAAATCGAATTCAGTGAACTTCTTCAGTCCAAACCTATCCTTGTAGGCAGGATGAAGACCTTTTTCATGGCCAAAATCAATATCACCTCATGATTTTTTTTTTTAAAAAAATTGGAATCTGCTAACTCTCTTATCTCAAACTAAAACTTGGACCAAAACTAAAACGAGTGCTCTTTATAATTGTGCACATCATCTCATCAAAGTATATACATGACTGAAAGTTGACTATATATATATACTAGCCACCATATTTTTTATCAACACAAAAAATATTAATTGTGTTTTTTTTGTTATAATATAAATTTAGTCAAAATAATAAATTTGTGTAGAATTCTTGTAAAGTGCAAATTTTCTATAAAAAATATTAAATTTAAATTTATATAAATTTATCTGTTTAGTAGGTTTCAATGAAATAACCAACATAAAATTATTGTCATTATTTAAAAAACAAGAAGATTTGGATATTTGAATTATTGAATTCATTGTATTAAGATTAATTCATTTTATAATTCAATTTAAATCACAATTGAAAACAAAATATAAATTATAAAAAGACTTGCAATAATCAAATAACAAAAATAAGTAGTTAATTTTCTATCTATAAAAAGATGAAAACATAAATTGAAAATCCATCCCCACGTGCCATCATTTTCATTACTATAACAATTAAAATTATTATCAACATTACTGCCCATACAATTAAAATAATTAAATTATCCCAAAATAAAAATCAAAATATTTTAACAAAAAAACAATAAAAAAAAGAACCACTAAAATTATCATTATTATTACACAAACAATAAAATCATAAAATTATCTAATTTGAAAAACGAATAAAATAACAAAAAACACACACACATAAAAAAGAAAATGAAAAAAGAAGAAATATTAATACTAAAATTATCACTAACATAAATAAAAATAAAACCCCGATAAAAAATGAATCGAAAAAGATAAAAATTTAAAAGCATAAATGAATAAATACGGATATAAAACAAACACTGTCCAAAATTGTATTTTTTTAATGTTTTTAAATCATTTCATGTATTGATGTTAAAAATTATTTTAAAAAAATAATTATCATTTTAATATATTTTTAAACAAAAATATTAAAAAAAAAAAAAACAATCACATTTTCAAGGAAATATGCCGAGAGTGGGATTCAAACCCACACACTTACAAACCTGACACTTAATCTGCCGCCTTCAACCAACTCAGCTATCTCAAGTCTCAATATCTCATTCGTATTTTGTGACAATATATACTAGTAAAAAAAAACAATTACATTTTCAAGGAAAATAGCCAAGAGCGGGATTCAAACCCATGCCCTGACAGGCCTAACCCTTAATCTGCCGTTTTCGACCAACTCAATCATCCCAACATCTCATTCGAGTTTCGCGACAATTAATATTAATAGGAAAGTTATTGTGAATTTGCACGGTAAATCCAGGACGCGTTTTATATTTTAATTAATATACATGTTAATGACTTTGGTGCCATGTATAGCTTTAAGCTATTATGAAGTTGATTTCATCAGACATTGCCTCATCCTTTTTGTCCCCATCTCGGCTATATCCTTTTATTATTAAAAAAGCCTTGACAATTGGGAAAATTGAAAATGTTTTTTTTGACATAGGTGCTTACCAATTTGGTCCTACTGGGAAAAAAACAGCAATAGGGTTTCTGCTAACACGCGGCTTTGACATTGACAAGTACCAAATTAACCCAGGCACAGAAGGAATTTAACAGCTTGTGAACCAGTCTTACCAGTGTTTTACAAGCAAAGCAAAGCTAACCCACGCGTAAGAGAGAGGAAAAATTAAAGAATAAAACTACACTGCAAATGAGTTCTTAAACCCACTAGCTGCCATACGCGTAAAACCATTAGGTCTCCTCGAGAACTCTTTTAACAGATAATTAAAGGGTGACCGGTTGCATAAATTTCTTTCAACAAAGAATGCAAAGGGTGACCGGACCATTCAGCCACCGACACACTCATTTCCATGCTAGCAAGGAATTTCTTTGTCAAGACTCGGGAATTAAATAAAAGAAAAACATTCCTCCACCCAGAAATCGTCAACAACATGTCCTAGCTGGAAATAGGGTAAGTTATTATGTACTCCCTGGTTTTGAATATTTATAAACGAGACCTTTATATTTGATAGCCTATAATTTAGTCCTTCAATCCTTGTGGACCATTGTCTTATGAAAACCTTTTTTTTCCCTAATAATTTAAATTAGAAAATGATACGTTTGGGGTGTAGAAAATAAACTAAAAAATGCATCAATGAAACATAAATCTTCAACGGTAAAGGGACCAGTATGTAACTTTGCATAACTTTCATGGATCAAGTTGTGATTGAATTCACAGTATAGAGACCGAAGAAAAATATAATCTTGGAAATAGCAAGCTGACTTCAGAATCTCTAACAATCTCCTTGACCGTACGGAATCCCCGCCAGTGCAGCTTTATCAACCGGAAATAATAAAACCCTGCCCATAAAAGCTTAGTATTTTTTAGTTATAAAAAAATGGCTCCTTCAGCTTTCTCCCTCTTAATACTCTCTGCGCTCATCTTCCTTCAAAAAGCATACAGCAATAAAACTACTTGCCATAATCCATGCTCTAGAAACACACTAGAGGTTCGGTTCCCTTTCGGATTTGGTAATAATAGATGCAGCTATCCAGGTTTCAATCTCTCATGCAACGATCTCCAAAACCAGATGATCCTCAACCTCCCAAATACAGGCAACTTCACTGTCCAAAACATCAACTACAGAAGGCAAACAGTAACTATAAAGGACCCACAAAAATGCCTTCCTCAGAAATTCATGAACTCTTCATTTGACCTGTCAGAATCTCCTTTTATTCCTGAACGCAATAAACGTTTCTTCACCTTCCTAAATTGCTCATCAAATTCTACCACCGATGGATCTGAGCTAAGGCATATTATATGCCTTAGCAACGAGAACTTTACTGTTGTGGCCATGCCAACAATTATCTATGAGTCGTCATCTTACAGGCGGGTACCTTGTACAGAACTGAAGAAAAGAGTGGCTGTTCCGGTTCCATGGTATCGTTGGTCAGATAGTGAAACGAGATTAAAATGGAATTATCCGTATTGTTTATCGTGTGAAGTGGACGGTGGGACTTGTGGGTTCAAATAATTGTTTTTAATAAATCCTCCAATAATATAATTATTAAGAATAACCATCTTTATTTTATTTCATTAAAGTTCATCATATATCATTTTAATTTTTATGATGTTTTTAATTAATATTACTTATTATCGTTGAGTGTTAGAAGAACTTTAAAAAACAAATTGAATTGAAAAAAAGTTAAAATGGGCTCTGTTAGAGTTAAAAAAGTTTGATCAAAGTAGCCAAACAACTTATTTTTAGCTTTAACTTTTAATCTAACAGTTCGATTGAACCTATCCCATCTAAGCTGTTCACGATCCACACTTTACCCCGATATGTGTGGATCGGAATATCTTAAAGAGGGAGTTGCGACGGTCAGTATTTGTCTGTCTCTAAACGTTTTCTTCTAATTAAATTTTTTAATTAAATCTTATAAATTATATAAGATTTAACTGAGTATATTACATTTACGATCAATTAATTAAGTATAAGGGAAATATAGGGCAAAATGATGATGATTTTAGGGTGATTTATTTTTTCTATGCTAGTGGTATAGTTTTTGTATGACCAAAATCCTACTCTACGTGCGACAAGCATTCTCCAAAAGAACTAGTCAAGAAACATGAAAGTCAACTCTTTAATTACACAGAATCTTGCATTTTGATTTCTTGTTTGCTGTGTTGGAATCTTCCTGTTCTATGGTCATGAGATCAATGAATGCCAAATTCTTGCATGTCATATGGAAATGGTGAATTCCCCAAAAATCATACATATTTTTTTGTTTTTAAAAAAAAACAAAATTCTTGTGTTAGGTGTTATCTCTGGTTGTCATGTTGCATCATACTATTGTGAATGTTTAGGATTTTCTCACCAAAAATTAAATATGAGAAAAAAAAATAGTGATGTGGTAATTGACCAAGTTTTGTAAAAGCCATTTATTGAAATTGACAAGGAAATCTGAATCCTCTTTTACGATTTGGCTTTGCTAGGTCCTCTCCCAAGAAGTGCAAAATACGGCATCATCCTGGGTGCTGGAATACCTGGACTGCTATGCATAGTTGGGATTGGTTCCTACTTGTTCGGCCGACTCAAGGAATATAGCAGAGGCAATCAGCCCAACTCAGAATTTTCCACCTCAATTGCTCCAGAACCAAGCGTTCTGATCACGGGTCTTGATGCACCAACAATAGAATCTTACCCCAAAACCCAACTTGGCGACAGTGGAAGATTGCCTAAGCCTAATGACAACACTTGCCCTATCTGTTTATCTGAATATCAGCCGAAGGATACACTAAGGACTATCCCTGACTGCAACCATTACTTCCATGCTAATTGCGTAGATGAATGGCTTAAAATGAACGCAACATGTCCGTTGTGTCGAAAATTGCCAGATGGGTCATCTGTAATGACCCCTTCCTCTCCAGTGTCCACTTCATCGTCTTCAATATCAACACCATCGCCATAGATGGCTAGTTATATTTTACAAGGTATTTTTTTGCTAGTTTTGATTGTCAATCGTGCATGAGTATTGCTTTATGTGTATATGCATTTACAAGTGGTGACCAACCGTGGATGTACTTCAATTGCTTTTGGTAAGTTTTATATGAAATACCAAAGAGAAAAGCTAGAGGATAAATCATCAAGCTTATCAGAAGACTTTTGTAGGTGATCTTAACTTCATCTTCAAGACGATCCTAAACATTACCGTTTAATTGACTTCGGATCTCTAATGTTAGATTATGCATATTATTTAGTAAAACTTTCAATTTCGGCATGAGAATTATGTGTTGACAATAGTAGTAGCAAAATACATGGAAAACCAAGCTTCTGGCCCCGATTCGTCCAGCTATCACCCTTGTGCATGGAATACACATGTCCACACGATTATCTCATCTATAAATCTTCCTCATTGATTCACGGCATTAATTAACAGTTAAGGCACATTGCTTTCACTGCCACATGATTTGGAATTAGGGCATCACGAGTTACTTGACTATGGATTTAGCCACTCTCCTGCTGTTTTTTGCGTCAGCCTTGGAGACAGGTGGCGCATCTTATCTTGCAGCGAGGTGAACTACCAATTGAACCCATGTATTTCTTGCCTAATGAAAACCATGGCTGAGCCACCCAAGACATGTTGTAGTGATGGCATTAAGCGTCTATCCAAGCATTCAAACAAAAAGAAAAATCAAGAGATTTTATTCTGGTGCCTTAGACCGCAGCACCGATGCTTCCACTTATTGATTATCACTACTCGCTCCCTTCCCCGAAAATGAAAAGTGCAATATTCTCTTTGAACTTCAATGGGCTCCCACTCGATCATTGTCTGCTAATTCCTTGAATGTAACCAACCAGATAAGAGCAGGATCAAGAAAAACAAAAGCACCGCAACCAGAGAGGCCAAACTTAGCAACGAGGCATTGATAATCAAGACTGAGGCATCCAATTTGTTTGTTTAATATTCATGAGAAATGGTAACGAAGGTGGCTAATGTAGAAGCTGCAAGCTATTCATTACTCGTAATTAACTGCATAAGTGTTGACAAATTGACAATGATGACCAGTACTGCAGCTTATTCATTCTAATCATAAGTTGTTTTTAACTTCAATTATTTTTTGCTCTAGTTTTAAATTTTTAGGAGGCAAGAACATCTTTTTTGTCATGTGTTTGTGTTTTCGATAAAAAAAAAGAAGGTTATTTCATTTACGTGCCTACAATTTACAAAAATAATAGCTGTTTACTAGGATTTATCTAATCTTTAATAAATAAATAAATTCAAAATACTTATTTACACTAGAGGTAAGAAAAATTAAAGCATCGAAGGCTTAGTCGCTTCCGTTCTACACCATTGTTAATACCACTTTAAGTGTCCAAGTTCCTCGAAGGCCATCGGGAGACTTGTTTTATAAACCCAACAGCCTACCAAGGCCATCACAAGAGGCCCAAACACATCAGGCTCCTCCTCGAGTTAAATTGGTTTTATGAGCTGTTAGTCCCTTCAGTAAAATGTGACAAAAGAAGAAGGAGAAGATTAAATTAAATCCTCCAGAAATTATTTCGTAATGTTATTTCTTTTATTTGAATCAGAGGAGCAAAACCAGAAATGGACGAGCTTCGTGCTTGAGTTTGCCCTAGTTTTAACCCTCAAAGCCCATATGGGTCCAGTCAGAAAACTTCATCGTCATTGTCATCTTCAATCTCGTTAATATTTATTAAAATACAATTAATTGATAAATATTACATGTTAAGAAATACTTTATTTTAAAGACTTTTTTTGGCCGAAGGAACAATCATTCATTACCATCATTTAAAGTATCTCTTGTTGTCATTGTTTATAATTCCAAAAATATATATTTTTTTTAATAATTTTGAATATAAAAACAATAATATACATGAAATGATGAAATCACTTCTTCTTCTTCTTCTTTTTGCATTCCCAGACAACTTCATCCCGCTTGTAATCTTACTTTGCAGTGTTGAATTTTCATAGCTTGTAATCTTGCTTTGCAATGTTGAATTTTCATATGCATATTTCTCAGTAACATCTAGAAGTCTTGGTCCTCAGGCGACAAAACTTGAGGATTGAGAGTTTTTAAAATAAGTCTGAACTGAATAGATTAAATGGTAGAAATTTTTTGGAAAAAATATTATATAATGGGAATATTGAATTGAGAGAACAATCAATTAAAAAATCTAACAAAATCTTTGGGTAGCTTCCAGGCAGCCCGAGTCTTCTTAGATTAAGGTATTTGCTTTAAAACAATTTCTGTACATGTTCCCTTGCAACCCTCCCTCCTCCTTCTATTGTCACTCCTCGTAAATTTAGCTGATTTGAATTTCAAATAAGATTTTGTCCATGGTGATCTTTACGTGGTTGCTTTAAGTTTTATTATCAGTTCTCAGTCCCTGACAACTTACATCTTCAGCCATCCATATAAGTTAAATCTAACTATCTTGACCTTACACGTTAATCTTGTCTTTTTATGCCTTACAGATACTCCTGTTTGCATCCCACTATCTTGATCCTACACGTTAATCTTATCTTTTTATACCTTACAGATATTACTGTTTGCATCCCACTTTCTTATTCCCTGTTGTTAGATTGCTATAGCTTGTTTTAAATTCGAGTTAAAACATGTATTTATATTTAAAATAAGATTCCATTATGTAAAAAAAGACACTAAAAGCCTAAAAATAATATTTGTTATTTATCCATTTCATTTGTATCATATCAAAACCAGGGATTCAAACAAGATATTCGTTGAATAAAGTTTTCTATGTATTTGTTAATCCCCTTAATCATTAATAAAGTTCATGAAAAGTTACACCTGGCATTTTTCTTTTGAAATCTTCTCAATATTTCTCCTTTGCACATTGAATAACTCTACACACAAGTATCCCATCGAAAGCCTTCCATCACCGTCGACAATTTACAGAACTCAAACTCAATATTTTTTCGTTGACTTTTGTTATTTTTAGCATAAATAGAGGAGACTCAATCCCTTGGATATCATCAGAGCTATATTCAAGAAGAGAGCAGGTTGCTGCAAATTTATTGATACCATAGAGTTAGAAGATGGATACAATGAGCAGCCCATGCCTCACATGTGGTTCAACGTTTAAAACTTCTGTCCGGCTCCTCCGTACCCTGTCTCATACATGTATCAGATGACAGATATTGGTACAAGAGATCGTCGTTTTACATCTGATTTGATGTTTTAAATGTTGAAAACCGACAAGCTGGGCACGAGTAAATATAATTTAATGATCGTGTAATGATAATTACTAACCCTAATAGTTATATTTTATTTAAGTCTTGTACAATGGAAAATGACAACACTGTTGCGTAATTCAAGTTGCCATCCAAAACGCGAAGGCAGACCAAGCTGATAAATTTCTTGAAAATGACTCATGTTCAAAATAATGGGCTAAGACACTTTTGGGCCCAGAAATTTTTATTTTATTTTTATAGAAGATTTTCGGAACCATAAAGCTGACAAAGTCGATTGGCGGCTCGGCTGAGGAGAGGTCATCCAAAATGAGATGCTTATCTATATTTCATGTGGTTAAGAGATTACCATAGTTGCTTGCGTTATGAAGATTAGATATTTGTAGAAAATAATGAAGAAAATCAGTGCAAGAAATTTAGATTTTTACTAAAGCTTTTTTTTATGTTCATATCATTTTTTAAAATAAAAAATTATTTATTTTTGCTAGAAACACATCTCGTTGAGAAAAAAAAACGATATTTTTTTTTAAAAAAATATTAACTAGAGCTAGGTATAAAACACATATTTCCAATAAAAAAGTGTTTTTTCTAACAAGAAGATTTATTTTTCAAGTAAATATTTATTATGATAGTAAAAACAAAATTTAAATCGATATTTTAAAACCGATATAAAAAATATAAGACCTCTAAATTTGAGAAAAATCATATGAAAACATATAATCAGAAAATAAATAAATAGATATTTTATTCACATTCAATATCAACACGCAAATGATTTTTAAAAATTCCACGTGATAGACTAGTACACCACTTAACAATATTGACAGCCAAATTATTCATAAAGTAATATACGTAAGAGTTTATTTCAAGGAAAAACAATGACATAATTGATCAATTACTTGTATAATAAATTAATTTAAAGATCAGGTGCTTATGGGCCAAGAAAAAAACCCTAAACATGCATCAGGTCTGGAAGGTCGGCCATGCTCTTTCGTTTCTCAGCAGGGGAAAGCAAATAACACGTCAACTTTTTGTTGATTTTGTAGCTACCAGGCAGGCGGTATAAGATGATTTTTACTGGAGTGTTCCTTCGGCTTGAGATTATCTGAGAGAGCAGACTAGACAGGAGTTTTTTATGGGTCTCAAGTTGATTTTTTTAATTATTTAAAAGCGTAAAGGGTTTGCTTTGGTTTAGCAACCCTCCTAAGGATCTGGGGATTACATTGTTGACTGGGAAAAGGTGACAAGTGGCCCATGTTGGTGATCGAGAAAAGAAGGCAACATACGTGCCATGTTCTAGCTCGGAGCATGTTTTAGTTTCGTTTTGCGGACCCAGCTATAATCATGTTAGTGTCATTTATCATTTAATATCCGAGTATTGCTTGGTACTCGGAACTGGGACCGAATGGTTAAAAAAACTCTTAAATACACAAAGATGTGCTGAGCTATTGTATTGTTAGTCGAGAAATTATTTTATTTAAAAATTTAAATTATTAGATAAAATACTTGATTGTATTGTATATTATTTTGTAACCGGGTTTTGTATTGTGTCTCGTGCCGAGGGGGAGGAGGGACAGGGCATGCCCTGAGCTCAATCGGAGACACCATCCTAGGCTCAATTCTCAACCGTGCATCCATTTATCAATAGAAACGATACAGACAAGTAATCAATAAATCGATCACTCATAGTCGACGGCACTCCTTGACTGATAATTCCCTGATTACTTGTCCCTGTAATTTCTATTGATAAATGGACGGGCAATAAAAAAGCAGCTGTTGAAAAGTCTTCTCCTCTCGGGACATATATATTGACGAAGTCAGAGATCATTACAAGCATCGATTCTCTATCCGAATGGCAGTCATTTGAGCTTACAGGATGTTGATTTTTCTTTGTTTATTTAATATTCTTTTTAATTGATTTTACAAAGCCTCGGGATAGTTGAGCTTGCTCCTCCTGTCATCTTGGATTTTATTTTTTTCATCAATAATCCCATGACAGTGGCTAGCACGATCATAGACCAGATGTTTTTCAAGTTAAAAACTCCATGAATGTGGATTAAACATCTAATTAAGTAACTCAATTTATGATATTGGAATCCCTCGCTAGTTCATGGATCAACTCCACCGATCCTTTCTTGACCTTTCTCCAAGACGTTCAAGTTGTGCTGACGCCAAGAAGCTTCTCGTGATTCGAGGCAAAAAGCAAGCACTGGTTGACCTGGTCAATGCGGTTGATCTTAAGGAAATGAGCTGGCGTGGACTAAATCAAAAAATAAAAATAAAATATTTGCTGACCTGACAGATAAGTTCAGGAAGATGGGTTTTTAATAATTTTAATAAATTATTGATTTGATTTCATTATTATAATATACCAAGTCGTGGTGTTCCTTTCCACGTGGCTTGATTTCTGCTACTCGTTATTATTACTTGGAAAAAACAAGTCCTTGAAGAAATCACCTGAAAATTATTTACTTGGATGATAGCCATTAATGAAATGATAATTACTATCATTTATTGATAATATATATTAATTAAATCACACAACATATTTATTCATTAAAAACTAATTAATATTCATCATCTTTATTATATATTTTATCATCGCTACACCTGCCTTCAAAAAATAACATGCATCCACAATAAGAAATATATCTTATAAAGATAGTCTCTATAATAACAATAATGACAAAGCGACAATTTAACGTTGGAGTCATTAATAATTTGATATTGGAAAAAAATAGTTAGGGCATGATTGGTTGATATATTTGAATTTAAATTAAAGTATACTTATATTTGGAGTTTATAAGAATGTTCCCCAGCATAAATTTAATATTAAAATGTTTAAAATTAATGATGAATAAATAAATAAAAACTAATATTAGAGATCACTTTGCTCTCCCTACTTTCTTTGTTTTCTCTTTGCTCTTGAGTTTTGTCCCTGTAATAAGAAAGCTCGAGAGAGTTTTCTAGTTCCCGAGCCTTGACTGGAAACGTTTCTTTCAGAGTGCTGTGGTCAGTATTTTAGAGCTCACTTGCACCAGGGCAGTTTATAGTAAACATTATATATATATATATATTGGCAAAACTAGAGATTAAAATTATTTAAAAACTAGCAAGAACATCGTAGCTTGAGCTCCACATTTGCTGGCATGAAGGCTCCCCAGCACCTGGCATTCTGGATTGCTGTTATATCTCTGCCAAAAACTGCACCAGCAATTCAGTATTTCCTTACTGTCCTGCACGAGAGTGCCACTATTTTAGGTAAATTTGTATCATTGGTTTGGCATGAAACAATTGCTCTGGAAACAGACCAGAGAACGCGAGCTGCATGAATCTATTGATGAACTGCATAAACAATTTCAACGCAAATCGTTTCAAAACTATGTTTATCTTACAAAAATTCAAATTAATATAAAAAAAGTAATGTTTATTCAAGAAAAAATCATACTAACTAGATAAAATTTAGAACTGGACTATAAGCAAGCATGCATGCTTTCCCATTGAACGAGGATGAATAAAATGATCCGTACAGTAGAGCTTAAATTTGATTCAAGATATGTATTCTCTGTAAAAGATTGATATTACCAGGGTTTTACTGTTCATCTAAATTTACAAAATGTATTAATTGGATATGTAACAGTACCCCAACTTGAAGAAATAGAAATTGATTAGGTAAATGGCTTATACAAGCACAGGGGCTACGTTACTTGACATTGATTAACTATAAAATATCATATCATAATACTTTAAGAGAAAGATATATAATCGATTAATTTAAAAGTAATTGGTGATTTTGAAAAGACAAACTTACAAGTTTTTTAAAAAACAATTAACGATTGAGAGTTGAAAAAAGAGAGAGCAATATCGATTAAATTACCGAAAAAGTCTCCCAAAAAATCTATTTAAGTTGAGTTGGACTCTGAAATCTCCTCTGTGTGTATCGATAATTCAACAAACCCAGTCCTTGTCGCCTCTTTGTTGTTTTTCTCTTCTAAATCCTAGAAAAATAAAGAAGAAAATAAAATTCTTATCAGAATAAGCAACGAAATTATCTAATCGCTTAATTATTCTCTTTAAATTCTTCTTCCTTTTGCTTCATTGGTCACCGATAGCCACCCAGCTTGCAAAAATCAGTCTAAAATCTTTCTCATAACCCACATCCACATTCCTCCTTTCCATTGGTCCTGTGTATCGTAGTCTTTTCTAAAATCTTTCTCATAACCCGCACCCACATTCCTTCTTATAGGACCACGTAGAAAATACATACGTATAGAGAGAAGAGACGGTGATCGACCGAATGGCGCAGAGGAAGTACTTGATTGAAGTAGAGAAAGCGAAGGAAGCTAAAGATGGAAAGCCATCGATTGGTCCTGTGTATCGTAGTCTTTTCGCTAAAGATGGGTTTCCTCCTCCGGTTCCTGGACTTGAAAGTTGCTGGGATGTTTTTCGGTGAGAAAATCTTTCTATTTGCTTTCTGATAAGATTCCGTGGAAAAAGGGCTGTAAATTGTCAACTTCAGCTGTTTTACAGTTTGATATTTAGTAAAAAGGGATTATTTCTTAAAGCTTGTTTGTGATTTGTCCACGGTATATTATGTGATTCGTTGAAGAAAGTGGATCCTTTTCCCCCCATTCTTTTGGTTGATATTTAACCCTTTGGTGTTTGTTTATTAAGTTTAGTTAATTATGTTATTAATCTTTTTGTGGTGGTGTTTGCAGGATGAGTGTAGAGAGATATCCAAATAATCCAATGCTTGGTCGTCGTGAGATTGTGAATGGCAAGGTAGCTATAGTTTTGCTGTTTCTTGCCATGTCCTTTCGTGGATTCGATATTTCGTTTTGTTAACCGTCAATTTGTTGTCTTTGAAGGCTGGTAAATATGTGTGGCAAACTTATAAACAAGTTCATGACGTGGTGATCAAAGTTGGAAATTCAATTCGAAACTGTGGCGTTGAACCGGTGAAGCATTATAACTGTTTTTTATTGTTTTTTTTTTTTTTTAAAAAAAGTTGTAATCTCTGTAATCAAAAGTGGGTTTCTACTCGTGTTTAAATTTGTGTTGGTTATTTGTAGGGTGCGAAATGTGGCATTTATGGTTCTAATTCTGCCGAATGGATTATGAGCATGGAGGTACTTCCATCCTTTTGGTTTGATTCCCTGGAGAAAAAAACTCATATCACAACCTGCTAATTCATGAGGGACAAAGCTTGGAGAAGGAATAATGAGTTTTTCCATTGTGTTTAGAGTATATATTCTTTGCTTATGGTAGTTTTCCTGGACAAATATTGTTTTTTTTAGGATATCATCTTCTCCAGTCTCCACCCTGTACCAACTATATGCCTTTTTTATTTTTCTTCTAAGTTTCTGAACCATTTTTTTTAACTGTCTATGGGATTTGGAGTAGTTATAATGTTGGAGTACTTCTCAAAAATATTTATTATGAAAAAAAGTGGTTCGAGAGACCAAAAACTAGTCATTAGTTTTTTATACTTGATGCATAAATAGACAAAGCATTCTAATCGTGATCTAGTTATTTTTAAGTTCTTTTAATTATCAATCTATCTGTTTGTTTATTTAATGGTTCTTGGATAAAAAATCTTGTTTGATAAGCCCGGTGGGCTTCCTCATCCCTTGCTGGTTTTTTCTAGTTTATTGTGTCTGTATTATTATGGTTTGCCTTCATCCTGTTGTTTCTGATTAATGCCCGCTAAAACTGATACAGGCCTGCAATGCTCATGGGCTCTACTGTGTTCCTTTGTATGACACATTAGGTATGGTCTTCTTCTGCATAGATGTTTTTGGCATGCAACAATCATGGCTAACCTGCAATTTCATTGCACCCCTTCAACATGAAGGCCAATTAGTGCTTACCTCTCGCAAACTATGTTCTAGGTGCTAGTGCAGTGGAATTTATTATATGCCATTCAGAGGTCTCAATTGCCTTTGTAGAAGAGAAAAAAATTTCTGAGGTATGTGGTTTGCAGCCTTGCATCCAAACTCCATCAATTGATGACACTGCTTCTCATAATGTCTTCTTGAAATTGTTATCGTTTTTGTTGGTGTACTGTTTTTTTAAGAATCTTAATCTTAAATGGTGATACTGTTCTTATGGATCTATGGTTTCCCCTGTCCTCTCAGCTGTTGAAAACATTTCCTAATTCTACACGGTACTTGAAAAGTAAGTTAATCTTCTTCACTTTTTTTTTTGTCTACCCATGTTATTAAGAAATGATTTTATCATATATTTCCTCACGCAGCAATTGTGAGCTTTGGCAAGGTTGCTCTCAAAGAGCAAGAAGAGATTGAGAAATTTGGCTTGGCAGTATATTCTTGGGATGAGTTCTTAAAACTGGTAACCTAGTCTTTCTTAATTACTCTGTTCCGGCTATGTAACGTATCGCTACTACTAAAATCTGAGCTAGAAAATGCATTTTAAGATGATTAATTCTGTGTATGCTATCATATCTCACCTGTTACCTTGCAGACTTGAGCTTTAAATCTATTTTTACTTTTCATGGATTGGTATCAGCTCCTTGAATTGCAATTTGCAAGAAATAATTCTAGTATCAAACTGATTGTTTCATAAAACGCCATTAACAAAGCATGGATGGAGTTTTAGATCAATCTGATACCATAACTATTTATTTATCGAATGTGCACTGGCAGTCATTGACCCCTATACAATAACTTTTCTTTTAGCTTTTAATATTTGCTCATAGTTATTGATCCTGATTTATACTTAAATGAGACCAATGAGTGATGGTCTTTGTATATGTTCCTCGCAGGGAGAGAATAAACAATATGAACTCCCAGTGAAGAAGAAAGAGGATATCTGTACAATAATGTATACTAGCGGAACAACTGGTGATCCCAAGGGAGTTCTGATTTCAAATGACAGCATTGTCACTCTTATCGCTGGGGTGAAATGTCTATTAGAAAGTGTGAAAGAATCAGTAATTTTCTCTCTTATATTCTTGGGATGTCATAGATGAAGATATGACATTAGCTGCATGCTGTGTAAAGCTTAACTTGTTTGGTCCTTTTTCTACCCAATAGATACACTTACTCTTGTACAATTTGCAGTTGACCTCAGAGGATGTATATCTTTCATATCTTCCCCTTGCTCATATATTTGATCGGGTGATTGAGGAATTATTTATTCAACACGGTGCCTCTATAGGGTTCTGGCGAGGGGTAAACCCATTTGCTATTTCTTTATTTTTTCCTTTCCATTTGGTTTGTTTTAGAATGATGCCATTGCCAAGTATGTAATGGGTATCCCCAATTTTGGTGGTGATTGGGATGGGAAGACTATCATCTTTACTAAACAAGCACTCAATATTGTGGAATGTTTATTGCCACAAATTTACAGGATGTAAAATTATTGATTGAAGACATTGGGGAGCTGAAACCAACTATTTTTTGTGCTGTGCCTCGTGTTTTAGAGAGAGTTTATTCTGGTAATTTCTCCTCTAATCAACCATTCTTGAAATTTTTGCCACCTTTCATATAGTAGCAAAATTTAATTGTAGTGGCATCTGAGCGTGGATTAAATTAACATTTCTCTGTGCATGGATGATGCTCTAGGCACCATAACAGAGATCAGGTGTATTTGGAATGCTATCACTACGATGTTTCATTTGCATGCTCAAATGAATGAATAAAATATAGATTGGGTTAATTCTTTGAAATTTCTCTTCTTCGGTGTCATTATATCACAAATTGAAAGCACATTTCTTCTGCCCCCCACAAAAGCACTGTCATAACTGCTGTGCACATTTTCAGGCTTGCAGCAGAAAGTTTCAACTGGTGGGTTTTTGAAAAAGACATTGTTCAATGTAGCATACTCACAGTAAGTTGTATTCCACACTCTACTTTTGGACAACAATTCATGATAGGGTATTCTTTTTAAATTTCATAGTATTCCATGTTTGGGAGTGTGGTTAACCTTGCTTTTCAAAGTGTTTTTCGTTTAGAAATGCATTAACATAATGTTTTTTATTTTTAAAAATTATTTTTAACATATCACATCAAAATAATTTGAAAACATAAAAATAATAATTTGAAGCACTTAATCTCAGAGAGAGGAGGGGGGGGGGGGGGGTTTGTTCCTTTATACTTCTTGTTAGTGCATTTGGCAAACTGTCTTGGTGGGATCACAGGACTGCCGAAGTTTTTAATATTTGTTTTTACAATATACTGCAGTAAATTCAGTTCTATGAAGAAGGGGCATGCACACCACGAAGCATCTCCAATCTGTGACAAGATTGTCTTTAAGAAAGTAATGATTTTCCTATCCTGATTAACTCAAGATTCAAACCTCATAATAGTATTTGTAATAAAATTACCCTTGCTCAACTCTCATCGGCTCTGTATCTTAGGTGAGGCAAGGATTGGGAGGAAAAGTGCGGCTTATTTTATCTGGAGCAGCACCTCTTTCTAACCATGTAGAAGCTTTCCTGCGAGTGGTGTCATGTGCTCACGTTCTGCAAGGATATGGTATGTTGTCCATCTTGTTTGATGCAAGCTATACTAGTCTTCTAATTCTTCGTTTTTCTTTCGCTGTTAGATTATTTGTGGTTATAATTTACTTACGCCAGGACTTGAAATATTTGCAATTGAATGCATACAGGTCTGACTGAAACCTGTGCTGGGACTTTCGTCTCACTACCAAATGAAATGCCAATGCTTGGCACAGTGGGCCCTCCTGTACCAAATGTGGATGTCTGCCTAGAATCTGTTCCTGAGATGGGATATGATGCTCTTTCAAGCACCCCACGAGGAGAAATTTGCATTAGGGGGAAGACTCTGTTTGCAGGTTACTATAAACGTGAAGACCTCACTGAAGAGGTCCTGAATGATGGGTGGTTCCATACAGGTTTTCCTATATCCTCCTCTGTTGATTTTGGATGCTTATAATTTTTTTTCTTAATCTTACCATTTTCATGGTGATCTTTTCATCAGGGGATATTGGTGAATGGCAACCTGATGGAAGTATGAAAATTATTGACCGCAAGAAGAATATATTCAAACTCTCGCAAGGAGAATATGTTGCTGTTGAAAACTTGGAGAACATTTATAGTCTTGTATCTGATATTGATTCGGTACGCCTTTCTGATGGTTGGGATTTTTATTTTCTTAGCATGTCCACGAATATGATATTTTCCTTTCCCATTCTTACCATTATAGTCTTAGCTTTCTATTTAATTGACACTGATATACTGAAAATGATTTTCTCTCTCTGTTGACTAGGAAATATCTTAATTTCTTGACGACCAGTCCCTTTCATAAATATGGCACTTATTAATTCTAGTTTTTCTAAATATTCATATATCCTGTAAAAGGTTTAGTCTATTACTGGCGAGAGATATCTATGTGCTTCATTGTGAATTTACAGGTTTCCATTAGTTGCTTATGCAATGATTCCGTGTTTTAATTTCAGATATGGGTTTATGGGAACAGCTTTGAATCATTCCTAGTTGCTGTTGCCAACCCCAATCAGCAAGCACTTGAACATTGGGCTCAAGAGCATGGTATAAGTGGGGACTTCAGATCCCTTTGTGAAAACCCAAACGCAAAAGAGTACATACTCGGAGAGCTCACTAAGATTGGGAAAGAAAAGAAGGTTCCTGCCGAGTTTGCTTTAGTCTATCTTTCCTTGAACCTATTGAACGAGACTGTTTTCATCTTCTGGACCTGATTGAACATTTTTTGTGTTTCTAAATACTACTTTTGGCAGTTGAAGGGCTTTGAATTTATAAAAGCAATTCACCTCGATCCTGAGCCATTTGACATGGAGCGTGATCTTATCACTCCAACATACAAGAAAAAGAGGCCCCAGCTTCTCAAATACTACCAGGTATCTCTTTTTTCTATATTGTTGGGGAATCAATTAGACCTGTTTTCTAATATGGGCTTTCTTCATTTCAGTTTATTGACTGAAAATTGGACTGGCAATGTCATAAATCACCATGTTTCCCCTCTTCTTTACTTGTGCAGTATAAGGAACATGGTTAACTATCTTGATATTCATAATGTATAATCATAGATGTTGGTTCTCACCATCCTGTTTAGTTTAGGCCATGCATCGACTCCTTAAAGAACACTCGTTTTCTTTTGTTGTCAATGGCAGTTTTATTCGTGGAAAGTTACTAATTCAAAATTCTTTGCACAGAATGTTATCGACAACATGTACAAGAGTGCAAGCAAGCCCCGTGCCTAAGAAATAACTTTATGGATCTTGATAACATCGCTGTTCAGCAAGACCGTTGGTGGTATATACATTTTTTTTTGTTATAGTGACTGCACATAAATTTATTTCTCTTTATAGACGTTGTATTTGTATCAAAGAGTGGCATCTTTGCTTTGGATGACAATGGCAAATAATATATTTTTTTAAGTCCTCGGAGAATGATGCTGTATAAACTTCATGATCGTCTTTCTTTGACATGCCTTGGAATGAGTGGTTGGTAAAGTCCATCCCAGAAATACTTTCCTGTACTTGGAAGGTTTCGCCACAACGGCAGGAAGAGAGATCTTTCTGTAAGGTCATTGTATAAATGTGTTTTTATTTAAAAATATATTAAAATATTGTTTATTTAACATTTTTTCAAGCTAAAAATATTTTTAAACAGCTGTTAAAGCAAAAATAAAAATAAAGTTACGTAAACACCCTTAAGATCATCTCACTTCACGAATAAACCCGCTTCCACTTGCAAGAAAACTCTGAATTACTCTTTAGCAATCCCTCGGTGGTTTCCCACTTTACTAATTTCTCCTCCCTCCCGTGCTTATTACGAATACCTCCAATCGTTCAAACCACTAAATGAGGAAATCTATTTATATATTGGGATAATTATATGGAGTATTTTATAATATAGTTATTTTTTCACTGTTTTTATGTTAATTTATTTCTCAAAAAATATTTCCAATGGACTTATAGAGCAAAGAGATTCAAAAAAGCAACCCATAGACTTTTTCGAGATAAGCTTTAACAGGATATCAAATAAAGAAAAATAAATCTTGATTAATTTGATTGATATTTAAAAAAATTAAAATTTCCAATTTTGACCTTGCTTTCTATATTATTCTGATGTAAGTGAAGGTACAAAATAAAATTTGATGTTATTCTGGTTGCATTGGAAAAGTAAACATTCAAATATTTTCATTGATTCTTCAAAATAAAATAACCATTGTTTGAAATTAGATTTTGATTCTACCGGTAGATTACAAGAATCCAATTTCAATATTGTTTTAATTGGTTGGATTATTGTTCATTTATATTTTAATTTATTTTAGGGAGTTTATTTGGGTTTTTGATGTGTTATTTTTCTTCATCAAGTTTCAGTTCATTAAATAAAAAATTAGCTTAAAATCTTTTTGATCGAGTAAATGACTTGACTCTTTCTAAGGACTGATATTCCAGTTTTTTTATGCATAAATGTGAATTAAATTATGTTTGATTATTTTATGATTTACGTGCCTCTTTCTAGCTTGACTTGTAAGCTTAATTTCTGACCTTGCCTTTTTTAAATAATCAAGCGACCGTATCTGATCGTGCAGAGTTGAGCGACGAATATGGATATTTACAGCCGGAATAAGATGGGAGAAAATCCGCATCTCATCCGATCCATTGCCATATCTGATAACAAGTCCAGCGTCAAATATGCAAGCCCGGGGGAAGTAAGGAGAAAAGGTCTGCTGCTATTAGCATGTGTAGAAGGCGAGAGAGTCCACGTCAAACCAGAAATTATATTCATTTGAAATTTAAACAAATGTTGCAGAGGAGATTCAAAGCTGCTTGATGTGCAAGGAGAGAATGCACTCCTAGCAATAAATTAAGAGGTCACCTTTTTGACTTCCCAACTCCCACTCCGTAATTGTCTCTCAGACCTATCTATATAACTAATGAAGTGGAGGAGAAAGAGGATGAGCACCATTTATATTTCGTCTCTTCACTCCTTTCATCCTCAACCTTCGACCTTATACGACTAAAACCCTAAGCTGATACCGAATCAACATGTTGAAAATCCCCAAGAGAAAAAAACAAAAAAAGAGACCTTTCTGGACTGATATTTTGTATAACTGCACAATTCTTGCAGTACAAACCCGGAAACTATGGAAACCTTTCTCTTCGGTAATTGAGCTCCTTCCTTTCTCAGGCCAGAGTGTAGCTTGTAACAGAGATATCTGCAGCAGATGCAGAATGGATGTAGACAAACTCTAGACTTTTTCCGGCAGGCAAAGAGCTAATCCAGGATGGAAACGCATATGAATTCACAGATTTTGTAAGTCCCCACAGAGGGCCATAAAGCTTAGATATTGAAAGCTTGATATCCTTTAGTTCCTTGGCAGATTTGTTGGTCACAGTAATAGAATACCTATAGTAAGTTTTTCCCTTGGCTATCCATGTTGTTGTCATCTTTTGCGCAATGGAAATAGGAGGAGAAGTAGAAGCTGCAAAACAAACTCCATAGTTAGAGCTTTGTAACGCTTTAAAATTCACACACTCAGTTATCCCTTGACTAATCCGAGGAAATCACGTTCCACACAGATACATTGACAGTTTAGACCCAAGAGGAATATTTCTTCTCCATAAAAAGCATGATCAGAGAGAATTATACCTGGTGCTGGAGTAACTTTTGGTTGTGGTGCTGGTTTCTTTTCAATAGGACCTGGAGCCACCACTGCAAGATAAGCCATGAAAAATCATTATATTGAGCTCCTCTGCATATAGCGTGGCATATATATGTATGTATGTATGTATGTATACCTGGCAGGAGCTGGTTATACCCTCCATGACCACCACTTAGCCGAGCCAATAAACCGAGAAGAGGAGCATTGTTGTAGGTAGCAGGTTCTGTTTGCTCATAATTGTCTCTTTCATCAGCAAAATTGTCATAGGCATCAGGGCCACCAACAATGGCACCGGTGAGGAGATTTGGATCACTTCCTTTCCTGCTAAACCAAGTGGCATAACCTCCACGGCAGCTAACAAATGTAGGGTCAACCTTATAGGAAACAATTGAAGAACCCCTGTGATGAACCTGTCGTGGATAGTTGTTTCCGTATCCAACCATGTAACTAGTAGCTCTCGGGTTGTCTCCAAGAATGTAATCCACCTACAAGTTTTGAATGAACATCTCATAAGCAGTGCTTCAAATGCATACTTGTGCAAGTAATTCCTTAACAAAAATGAAATTCAATAAATTACTGAATTTCCAGCGATTAGATTACCTGAGATTTCGCGAAAGTAAGAAGCTGGGATGGTGCCACATTGCCAGCAGCGCAATTCAAGTTTCTACCAGCAGAAGCTAGATAGTCAGAGTAGACAGAAGCCAGGAATGAAGCACTGGTCACAAACTGCATATTGTTCCATCTTTGGCGGTAAATCAGACCGCCAGGAGTTTTCTGAACATTGCGGGTACCCTTCCCCAGGCATGAACACATGAAATACTCAACCTTCTGCTGGTACTTCTCAAACACGGGTGCATGGTGGCCAGCTTTGCCTTGCATCAAGAACTGCAGGACGAAAAATAATCCAGTTAGTCAGGCAACAAAAATGTTCGATGATGGTCATCAAAATTGAAGTAAGCACTAGAGACAAATACCTTGGCAACAAGAGTTTGGACTCCAGCATACTTGACATCCCAACCAAATTCAGTCATGCCCCACCCAGTTCCACCCATTGAATCACCGTTGTTGCCAAGGTAGTCCAAGTAATACTGATTGTTAGTTGCTTGATACAACCAAGCAGCTGCCCAAAGCAACTCATCCTGTAAACAAGACAAATATCAGAATCCATGAACCTTCTTCAGAACAGCAACAAAATCATTAGCAGTCTTGTTTCAGCACACGAGTAATTTTAACTGGCTTTCGATCAACTTCAAATTTATTTTACTTACGTTGTAGCCACTAACAGAGCGGTAATATTTCTGGGCCACGGAAATGCTGCTGTCATATTTACCCCTGTACTTGTCCGCAAAATCAAATAGCTGAAAGCCAAAAAAGCAACAGAAAATGAAAAAACATCAGTGGCAGTTAATATAATTTAATAAATAATGAGGGGTAGGTTCTTAGGGAATTAACAAGTCTTTCAAATTGCTAGAAGATAATACTGCGTGGTTAGGGGTCAGGGGAGAGGAAAAACCACCGACATGGTTATCTCGTGACATAGGGTCATCGGTAACCACTTTTTCAATGGATCGTAACACGTGGACGGTTTAGATCTTTGAGTACGGTACACACGCACTGTCAGACGTCTGTCCCGTGACAGGCGTTCAAGCAAGACCCCGGGATCCTAATTGTGGGACAAGTGATCTTATTCGCATTTATTTAATTAATTTCATACGTTCTTCAAGTTTTTAGGCTCTTGTATTATTGAATTTTGTATTCGTATTTTTTATATAATAATATTAAAATTACATTTTCAGATAAAAAACAATTAAAAATCTATGAGTCCAAATTAATCCTTCTCTCTTAAAAATCTCAGAGTTATTCCTTTTTAACAGCACACGAGTTACTCTGAGATAATAATAATAATAATAATAACCAGCAAGTCAGCAACAACTCAGTTCTCACGTGTGGTATTTTAGAAAATTGTATTTGGAAGCCTAATTATTTTAATCAAGTTGTCAAAATAGATTGGCATAAATTGCAATTCCATTAAAATTTCGATAATGACACCAGACACCATGGGAATGAACCTCTTTATTATATTTTATTTTTTTCTCTGTTTGCGAAAGCCCATTTATATTTTTTTGTATCTAAAATACCGGAAAATACGATATTTCACTACATATGTTAGTTTCTTAAAATATATATATATATATATATAAGTGCTAATGGTAAGAAAAAATCACCCAGGCGAATATATTGACTTTCCTGGTCAAACAGGCTATTAAGTGGTGGAGTTGGGTAACTCTATTTTTAAATTCAATTTACTATGCTGCTCTCTATCACTAAGACTTTTCTGTTTTATAAATTTTGTTTCCTGTTGGCTTTTTTTTATCAGCTGTCATATTTAATGCGCGCGCGGCCACTACGCTAACAAAAACACAGCTACCATACGCATAAAAAACAGCTTTGCTAAAATACGCTAAGAAAAACCTCACCTGATGTGCATGCGTGAGGAGCTCGTTGGCATAGGTCGGGTTGGAGTGGCGGAAAACAATGGAAGCGGCAGCCATTGCGGCGGCTGTTTCACCAGCAAGATCCGACCCAGGATTGCTTGGGTCAATCTTGTAAGCCCTACGGTCAGTGGTCATATCCTCTGGTCTTTGCCAACAGTAGTGGTCAGTGTTGCCATCACCAACCTTACCAACAAAACAGCAAAAATCCATCGTTAACTTCAGTGTACATGTTAATCAAACAAAAAGAAAAGAAAACAACAAAAAGCGTTACAAGACATGATATTAAATTATTTGCGGTGTCAATTCTTTAATTTGTGTTTTTGCACACGTATTATGGTCTAATGGGGTATCGATTTCAGTTAAAGCAAGATAAAATCTTTTTGAAAAGGACAAAATGAAAAAGGCAACCAAAATGAATTTAAAAAATTAATAAATAAAGAAATTGTTTCCTTGAAATAGATGGTCATTATGCTATTGAAATGGTTTGATTTGATAAACAGTGGTACGCCACTGGGTTGCAGTCTATAATAGCTCAAATTGCAAACGAGGTCAGATGTAACCGAATTTGAGATCCATTTTTTGTTGGTTTTAGACGAGAACAAGGAAATATGACCAGGACCAGGAAAAATTGTTGATATGTAGCAGAACAAATTCTTTAGCATATTTTTACACCTGCAACTTTTACAAGTTGGGGTAGAAAAAGAGATGCCAATAGAATTTTGGGAAAGTGGAAAGGGAATGAAAGCTACCTCTCCGTAAAGAACATAGGGCTGAGGGTGAGCTTTAATAAGGTAGTCAGTTCCCCACTTAACAGCTTCCATGGTATTACCAAGTTCGCCACTCGAACCCAATTGCTTCCCGTATTCAATTATGCTCCATGACATCATGGTAATCGTGAAAGCCATTGGCAAGCCAAATTTTACATTGTCCCCTGCATCATAGTACCCTCCTACCAGATCCACCTGCAATTAGAAAAGCACAATCTTCAACCATCAAACACAGAATGTTTTTTAGCGGTAGCAACTACAGCTCAAATTGCCAATGTAAGCCCCAAAAAGAAAAGGAAAAGGTAAAATCATTGGGAAGGTAAGCTTACCCCACTAGCCTTGCCGTCATTCAAACCGGAATTAGCTCTCCATGTTACTCTCTGGTTATGGGGGAGGTAACCAGATCTTTGAGCTTCAAAGAAGAGAAGACTCTTACTTAAAGCTTGACCATAGTCATGACCGGCAAAAGCAAAAGGGACACAGAGAAGCAATAACAGAGGAGCCATTGAAATGAGCCTCGCAAACTTCTCCATATTAACGGTTTGGTGAAAGTATAAACAGAAAAACGGAGAGAAACAGATCTCTTTTTCTTGCCACTAATCCCACCAAGGAGCGTATCAGCTATGGGGAAATTAAAGAAAGGCAATGGCAATGCTGGTGTAATTTGCCAGTTGGTTAAAAGTTCTGATAAACCAGCAAGACTATAAAAAGAGAAGGACCAGGAGAGAGGAGGAGGGGACAGGAGGATATGAAGGTGCTAAAGCATGTATATATTGAGGAGAGGAAGGAAGGTGCCAAGAGCCTAAAAATTAACAGGGCTCAATTAATGAGATTTATTTTATTATTCGTTTAATTTTAACTGGTTTTTATTTTAAAAATTATTTCTCTTTTGGAAAGACAAGGAAACAGTCGAGAAAACAACGAAGTCATGCCATGTGAGTGCCCTTCGGGTCTTCCCTGGAAGGGTCGGTGTGGATTTAATGTCGTTTTTGGAATTAGAATTTACGCTGAAAAGGTGAGGAAAAACAAAACAGACGGGGAAGGAGGGGTGATCAGTGGGTGTTGATTAATGATTTAACAGTGAGCTTGGTGATTGAAAAACAAACACGAAATTGGGAAAGTGATTTGTCGTACAGAGGAGTCAAAAAAAGAGGCTCGGGACGAAATTGTCCCTGGCGTGTCCCATGATATGAATTTTCTAAAATGCCATTGACTTTAAAAAAAATAAAAAATTTAGGAGGCTCGTTTGGCTGGTTTTTATAATTTCATCACACCTCCAGTAAATTATTGTGATGTATATTTATTTATTTCAGTTTAAATTTAAAGATAGATTAGTAATATTTGCATTGTGAATTTATAAGAACGAGAATTATGTATACTTAACAACCATATTAAGTCTCTCAGAAAATAAAATAAAAAGGACGGTTGAGATAATACACGTGTATCTTCTTTATTATCATTAACAAAAATAACTTTTCGCTCGTGTCTTTATTTAGCTTCCACGATTTTTTTTATATCAATTAGTGTGCTTTTTCTAACTTGTTCTATTAAACACTAACATCAAGGCGGGGATGGGGATCACACTAAGTTGGGGGGTATTTTTCCTCTCTATACTGTCGTTTTAAGGTTTTGAGAAAATCGTATTTGTGTAATTTATTTATTTATGAAAAATAAATAATAATAAAAACAAACATGGTTGGGAATTACTGTATCTAAACAAAATGCAAATCAGAACTACGGTATTTAGTACCCAGAATATAGTTGGGCTGCTTTAAAAATAATTTTTATTTATAAATATTTTAAAATATAATTTTTTTAAAAAAATATTTTTGATATCAGCACAAGAAAATAATATAAAAATATTATTTTTAATAAAAAAATAAAAAATAATCAATTTTAGAAAAATGGAATACAATAATTAAACAGATCCGACAGAGGTAACTGTGAGGTTTTTTCCTATTCTCTTTTTAAAATTGATTTTTTTATATGCTAGTTTGTCATTTTTATAAAAAGTTTTTACTAATTTTTGAGGGGAAAACGCATTCGTGTTTCTTACCTGCGACGTCTGGCCGTGGTGAAATTCCGTGATGTTTCGGGCCAAGTCACTTGCTACCAACCTTGTTATTTTTCATAGCCAGCGGGAAAGGGAGTTTTTTTTTAACCCCCCGCCTGAATCTCTCTCTCTCTGCAGCCAAATACAACTTTAGGAGTCCAGACCAATGTTGTAAAATCTGTTCCGGGTATCGTTCTGGATTTTTATTTGGAATGGAACGTTCTGGTTTTGGTGCATTCCGGTGTTCTGTTCTGGTTTTGTACTGTTCATATAAAAATAAAATTATTTTTAAAAAAATAAAGAATGAATTTAATTATAATTAAAAGATCCAAAATATTTGAAATTAAAGCTACGTATTGTATGTTTTTCAAGTAATTCAATGTTTTTTTATGGTTGTTGTATTTGAAATTAATTAATGTTACTGATTGTGGTATTTGATATGTTAACTTTTATGAGTTTAATTTGTTATTTTTACGAATTTTTAATTTATGGGTTGAGTTTTACTTAATTCTCTATCTGGATCACTCCTCTCACTCTCTGTTTATCCTTTTTCTTTCTCTACCATCGGCCAATCTAATTCAATATTTATAGGTTAACTTGTTTTTTTTTTTAGAAATAAATTAAAATAGTATTGTTTTTATTTTTTTAAAAATATTTTTAATTTATATATTTTTTTTCAAAAATATTTTTAAAATACAATTTCAAATAACATCTAAAAATGTATTTAGCCAAAACCACCTTCATTCATCACCCTCGCCGTTCACATTTCACTTTTAGTGATATATTCAACATTTTCCCACAATTTATTTGATGTATTTGCGTTAATTTTATTTTATTGAATTATAGGGTTTTAAATAAAAAAATGAGATTAGTTACATGTAATTATGTTATTTTTTAAAAATGAATTAATTTAGGACGTTTTTAATTGTGAATTAGCACATTTACCTGTTTGAAATAATAGTGTTTATGTAGTTTAAATTGTTGACTAGACTCACTAGATAGTAGATATATTTCTAGTTGACAGTCATGTTATTTTAGTAAACAATAAATGTTTATTGGATGCGAATTAAAAAGATTATATAATGGAATGGTTTAGTGTTGATTTAGGCTAGATTTTTAATTATATGGATTTATAATAAAGTAAGTCCTTATGTGATCGACCTTAATTAAATATGTTTTGATTATAAGCTAAAATTACTTGTTATGGCAGTGTACTGATTTATAGTGAATGAGTAATAAGATTAATATATTGAAGTTATACTTGAATAATAAGCCCGCACAATAAGTAAAAAGCTAACCTATTTGCCAAATAACCCGTAGAAAACCACATGGACATTACGAGCAACTAGTTTATCTAAGTTAGAAGGAGATATTGGTAGATAAATATCGATGCAAAAAATCATCAATATAAAACCCTGGTTAGGTATGAAATATTCTCTATATTGTGAAGTTCATCGAGTTTGTTAATCAATATATTACACATGGTGTTACTGAATTTTTAGTTAATATGGATAACCAATATAAATTCATTAACTGAGCTGATAGTTGTAGTCATTTAAGCTTAAAAATATATTTAAAGACAAGTTTGAATGTATCCTTGCACGATAGTAGTCTCCAGATTAAACGCAAAAAAAATGGTTATTAATTCATGCATCTTCCCTCCACCTCTAAAATACATTTTGCTTTCTCATTGGAAGCCTTCAAGACATCCAATAAAATATACAGTGTTCAAAATATTCATTAATGGCCACCAGTTAATTAGGGTACCAACAAAAGTGGAAATTATAAATTTTTCAGAGCCAAGCATGCACACTCCCGGACGGGTTATTTCAAAAAAAAATTTGAAAAAATTTAAAATTTTTTATTTAAAATTATTTTTTATTTTTAAATTATTTTTATGTACTATATGAAAATTGATTTAAAAAAAATAAAAAGTATTATTTTAATATATTTAATGATTAAAAAACACCTAAGAAAACAAATTGGACATCTTCTTAAACAAATGCACGTTTTTACAAGCGAATTTTGACGTGTAAATATCAAATCATAAAATCAAGGCTTTAAAAGTTGGTCCATGTTATTATATGTTGTGTTAAGATGTTTTCATGTTATAAAATATTTTAAAGTTCAATTTTTTTATTTGTAACCTCTTCCTTTTGACCATTAAATGTTTTTAAATCAGTTTCTGACTTTTGATACCAAGAACTCCACAACAAGCCAAAAACACCTCGTGCGAACGTGCTTTTATCTTCGGTAAACCTGATTTTATAGAAGAACTGGTTGCATTTTAACCTGATTTTATAGCCTCAGAAAAAAAGAAAAGAAAAAACTGTGTCCAAAAGCATGGCGAGGCAGCCCGACAAACCGGAAACGTGGTTTATTGCTAGAGCAACGACTGATTTCATGCCTCGATATTAACTTTTGAGTAAATTTGGCGAGGCATACAGGACATGAAAACGTGGCAATGCTTTTACACTTGCACATGCATTTTTAAAGAAGATTGACCTGACCCGTAACCACCCTAACCAGGACTTAAAAACCCGACAACCAGCACTAACCCCTTATTTATTTTCTCCACTTCCCTGGAATTAATACCGAGTCGCCGACAGTTTCCGGTTAAAAACACTTGTTAGTGCTCCTTTTAACCCCTCCTGGCCTTACGCTGAGCAGAGGTCATAAAGAAAATTTTGAAAAATAAAATAAAATAAACGAAGTTTATAATTTTTGTATGTTTAACATTAATATATCAAAATAATATTTTTTATATTAAACATCACTATATAAAAATATATTTTTTTTGAAGATATAAAAGTTATAAATGCAACTGTATCTTATAACGTATATGTTTGGGAATGTGTTTGAAAAATATTTTTTAAAATAAATAAATAAATATTTTTTTATTTTTTATTTTAAATTAAAAGGTGTTAGAGAATAATATAAATCATATTCTGGGACCTCATTTATAAGCTTGAGCTTTTAGGTGAGTTGATTCCTTAACATGATATCAGAACCTTGTTGACCTAGCGGTCACGAGTTCAAATCTCACTACCCCCATTCTATTTGATAAAAATCAAGCACAAGGTAATGTGGGTCTGTGCAAGTTTCAAGCGCAAAGGGCTTTCACTCGAGGGGAGGGCTTTCACTTGAGGGGGGTATTAAAGAATAATATAAATCATATTCTAGGACCTCACTTACAAATTTAAGCTTTTAGGTGAGTTGGTTCCTTAACAAAAAATTTTAGTGTTATTAGATCATTTTAATATGTTGATGTCAAAAATAGTTTTTTTTTAAAAAAAATTATTTTAATGAATTTTTAATTAAAAAATATTTTAAAAAATACTCTTAGCCACTCTCGCAAGTATAAGTAAAATAACATCTAGAACTAAAAATGGTAATCACTCCATAGTGTGTTGAACAAAAATAAGTAAGAGATTTCTTTTTGTTAAACTAAGATTTTAGAATTATTACATAATTTATATTTCTTGAAGGTATTAAACCGATAAGGAGAGTAAGATTGCTTTACTTAATTTCAGTTTACACGTGTAAACTGGCTTGAATAATGGATTTTTTCTCCGCAGCAGAAAACGAAAAGGAAAGTAAGAGAAAATGACAAAAGGGATGCGGTCAAAAAGAAGCATCCCGATGTGCTTTATTCCAACCGCAATCAACGGTTCCGCCGAAAAAGAGATAAAAAGCTCAACCTATTATTATTGCCTTTTCACTTCTTCTTTTTTGTTATGAAAGAGAAGTTTTTAATTGCAAGATAAAAAAATAATGGTAACAGAAGACTTAAGTCTTAACACGTAGCTTAACGTCAAAGAAACAGGCCTCCGCAATGACCCGATGGCTCCTGTTCTGTCACTGCCCCGGCAGTACTGTCTGGTTCCCAGACGCCGTACTAACCTGCTGTCGGTGGTTCCCAAAGTGTACCTTCACCTGTTAAAAACTGCTAAGCCGGTGTTTTAAGTATTTTTTATTTAAAAATATTATAATTATATTTTTTATATTAGAATATCCATTTAAAAATAATAATTTAAAGTAAAAATAAAACTATCTTTTTCTATTTTTTAAAAAAAATATTTTTAAAACGTGATATAAAATAGCATCTCCAATAAAAAATCAAATAACTGATATAACTTATTTTATATGCATTTCAATAAAAAAAAAGTCATTTTAACAATTTATCTATACTTTAATATATTTATATTAATACATTTAGTTATTTTACAGAAATATTGAGATGAATTATGGATAAAAAATATTTTCGTAATATATTTCAATGTTGATGATTTTTTTTATAGACATGCAGGAATGATTTAACTATTCTTTTAAAGCAGTAAAATAATGGGGGAAGAACAAAGAAAAATATTTTTTTATTTTCAGCTTTTCGTTTCCTCGGGCTCTCCCGAGATTTCGAATACCCAGTAGCCATACTAGATGATGCCACGTGGCATATAATATGCAAAAAACAGGGTTGTAAGTTTAAATTTCGTTTTGGCGTTTTCAGTTAAAAATAGAAAAACGAATTTATGATCAAATTTTGAGCAAAATTTTCTAGTTTCATTACAGTCATTTTTTTTTAGCAAAATAATATTTTTTAAAAATAATAAATAATTTTATAATATTAATCGTAACTCTTAATCTGATCGTTAGATTAAAATAAGAGTGTACGAGTAGTCCCTTGACACACACACACACACACACACATATATATATATATATATATATAAAATCAATAAAAAAAATATAATTATAATTATTTTATCCATATTCATAATTTTATTTTTAAATTAACCATTTTTTTTAATATACATAATAAAACCCCAAAATTACCTGATGAAATATTCTAAAATCGAAATATTACATTTCAATTCAAGAAACAAATCACCGACAACCTTAGCAAAAGTGATAATGACCAAAAAGTACTGATTACTGGGGAAAAGGGCCCATGTAGACGGATGTTAGGACAAGGATAGGATGAACGGAGAAAGATATTGCAAATGAAAGTTGATGGTGGTAGTTAGATTCAAGGCATAAACGGTACAATAATGGAAAAACCAGTGAAATATGAACGCTGCCATGGCGGAAAGGCAAGGTGCTTGTTAAAAGATGGTAATAAAACAATAGAAAAAATAGTTGGGATTTGAAAATCTTCGTTGCCTTGGTGAGTGGAAATCTTGCTGTTTATTGGGGCCCAGAATGATGTTACCATGCATGCATGTTTTAGCTTTCCAAGGGCAGGAGTTGAAAGTCTGATGCATTCCCAACTAGCATCAATTTCAAAGTTTGAAACTTGGTTGGAAATATGTAACTATTTTATTCAGTCAATGGATCAAAATTCAAATGCACAAACCAAACCCACGTTTGTTTTTGTTGTTGGTATTGTAAAACAAGTGTTTTTAAACCCTTTTTTAATACCAAAATTAAATTCATATACCAGTCTTCAGTGCAAACAAACCAGTATCAACCAGCTTCAGAGGAAAAAAATTATATGGTCAACGCTGTAAATTACTGCGAAGTTAGCATTGCAAACATATATATATTTATATAATCAAGTTGTATCGGGTGAAAAACTTACATTTCACTGTGAGATTGATGTCATCATCTTCACCGGTATACCGGAAGGGATGATTGGTGGCTGGTAAAAGTCTCGCTGCATTGCTTTGGCATGGTTCGAATGCACTGTCCATATCAAGTAATTTAATAATTTATCTTCTCCCAGCGTGTCCTGATTCGTGTTGCTATTAATTACGAGCTATATAAAACCAGTTGCTAGCCTGAGGAAGAAGAAATTTGGCTTGTGATTCATGGAGTTTATTGCAAATATTTAATCATGTTTTCTAATGTATATCTACGTAATTAGATGCATTGCAAGCTCTGATATCCAATGTAAAACTGATTGATATGCATTATTCACACACACACACACACACACACACGTGTGTGTGTGTAACATTTAACAAATGATTGTTGTTTTTATTATCGATGATGAATGCTAATAAATTTTTATTATACCTATTAAATTCATTTCTTATTACAGGAGACTCGTAAATACTCTCCATTTGTGTTGTCCTGATTCGTGTTGCTATTAATTACGAGCTATATAAAACCAGTTGCTAGCCTGAGGAAGAAGAAATTTGGCTTGTGATTCATGGAGTTTATTGCAAATATTTAATCATGTTTTCTAATGTATATCTACGTAATTAGATGCATTGCAAGCTCTGATATCCAATGTAACACTGATTGATATGCATTATTCACACACACACACACACACACACGTGTGTGTGTGTGTAACATTTAACAAATGATTGTTGTTTTTATTATCGATGATGAATGCTAATAAATTTTTATTATACCTATTAAATTCATTTCTTATTACAGGAGACTCGTAAATACTCTCCATTTGTGTTGTGCTGAGCTTTAGAGGGTTGAGGAGTTTGGACATCTCGCTGTAGCCTTCGCCAAAAATAAAATAATTTATTATGAACGAGTATACATAGTTGGAGGGGTCGGTCAATCTACAAGCAATCAAACTCGTCCACAAGCTAGTACAATTTAGGTGCTGATCCCTACATAAACACTACTAGATCGTCCCTTAGTTGGACCAGCTAGGGTGGTGTTAGCCTGTTCATGAGCATTCCAGACCCATCCATAAGCTGTGGTGATTTCAAAATATAGCTAGATTCTATGCTTTGATATTTTGAGAATTATGAACTTGGTTTACATTTAATAAAATTTCGTGTGAGTTTTCGCCATGTTTGACTATGAATTGTTAAATTTGATGAATCATGGCGTGAAGTGCGTTGATTTTTTAATTGTGTTCGGGAAATGAATAGTAAATGATGGTTATTATTAGATTTCCCCCCCAGAAAATTGAGAAGCTAAAGAAAACAGTCATGGCTACTTGTTTATGCAAGTTGCACATGAAGGCTACTACTCCCCGAACTACGATATTTTTCAAAGTATTCTATAGACTATGATATTTCACTGATTTTTGTGTAGTGTGCTAATTTCCAAAAAAAAAAAAATATTCTAAAACTGTTGCAGACGGAAACAGGGGCCAGGGATAAGTAAGGATCGAGGATTGGGAAACATGTGACTTGAGGATGTTTCGTGTTTTGGCTGCCTCTCGCAGCTTTAGAAGGGCCAGCAACACGCATGACTTGTGAAATCCTGAAAGATGCTAACCCTTCGAGATAAGGCCATGAAATGTGAAAAGAATACTGTAAAGATTTGTTTGTGATTGCATGCTTTTTGAAATAAATTAATGCAGTAGTAAAAGCTTGCTTTAGCAAAAGAAAATGCGGACAAGACGTGTAAAGGTTTGCTAGGATTTCATGACAAGGCAGGTTTTAGAACGTCCCCGTCATGATGTTTAAACCTTTACCTGTGCATTTTGTTTGAGATTCAAAAACAAGAATTACTGAGTGAAGGAAACCATGAACACCTGCTGGATTTTAGATTACGGGCTGAATTGATTATCAACGTAATATTGAGACCAAGAACATAAAAGGTTGGTAAATGTGATTGGAAAGAACAATTAATTGCAGGTCCCCTGCTGGACATCCAGTCCCCTTGCAATGGGGGCAAAGGGCCTTATTCTCCTATCAAGTGACTCTTTTTAAGTATGATTAAAATTATTTTTTAAAATGTTTTTTATTTAAAAATATATTAAAATAATATTATTTTATTAAAAAAAAATTCAAAAACCCTTTTGAAATACAATGCAAAACACAAGGCATGAAATGCGTAAGAGCTGTAGAACTTTAGCGTCCATATTTTGATCTCAAATGGTATGTGCATGTCTTCTTTTGAGAATGATCGAAGGTGAAAGCTTCCATGGCAGGGGCCAAAAGAACCACGATCCCACCAAGCGAGTTCCTTTCCCAGAGTAAAATCATAAAGTGTACAATATCTAAGTAAAATCATAAGGTTTTCTCGGCTTTATGGATGGGATTTTTATTTCATATAAATATACATTTTCTCGGCTTTTAGCCCAGAGTAAATGCATGTGCACAATGCATTCACAATCCATATCCAGTCGCAATCTGCAGATTGATAATTGACTTGCTCCGAGGAAAAGACAAAACAACGCACTTCGTTCGATATCTCTGCGAGAAACATTCAGCTATCCATGTTGGTTCAAAAAGTCTGGTTATCCACAGATTTATTTAATCCATGGCAGACTCCTTAAGATGGTAGTAGTTCATGGTGGAGTTGGGCATATAAAACCATCATCTTATTTATGGGCGAAAATCAAGGTAAGGATATTCATATTGGAAACATGCAGGGCCACCTGAATGGAGTCAATCACGGAGAAATTCGGGAAGTGGACTGGCCATTTCTCTCCGTTGATGGAGGACGACGACGACGACTTTCAGTTTCTTATTTCATTGAAGGGTCAGTTTGTAGCCACCATCTGGGGCAGGGGAGCCTTTTATCCTGTCTCCACTGTCTGTGCGGCCACTATAACACCTTTTCAGTGCATGCATTGCCCCAATGGTTGCTTTTTTCTGTAAATAGATATTTCTAATTAATTGGAGGCTGCATTTGCTTTTGATCATTCTGATTTGATTGTAGAGCCATCCTTGATAAAGTATGGTGGCCGGTTAATTTAAACTCTCCAATCATGGATTGACAGGACGAATACTTGGACCTTTTCTGATTCCCCGGCTATGGTCATTCACTGACATGCAAAAGAACAAAAAAAATATAAATTTTAAATGTTGTCGAATCACATTTTATTTTTTTCTGCCCGTTTTTTTTTCTAAATTGGAGAACTGGAGAGTGTACGACTACTTCCTACACTCCACATATCGGACAAATCTGCCTCAGAATACGTTGAACCTGAGACTAGAACACTGGCTACCAGTGAAAATCCCTAATTTTCTCGAAACAATAGTAGAAAAAAAAGTAACTCTTTGCAGAACTGCCAGCTTACCAGTACTAATTATGATGGTTAACAAAATCACCATTTTCCAATAAACTAATTAGAGTAAATTACTGAGAGTTAAGCACTTGATGAAATTTGACGACATGCTTTGTGCCCTTCTCTGGGTGTTCCATGCCTCGTCTAGCGTTTGAAATTTTTTTATTCTTAACAGCAATCGTAACCATTACTGTCTCCTCACTGGCTTTAGCAACTCATATGATAGGAGTGTGGATCCTTGAATTCATTAAGATTAGTGATTATTTGTTAGTTTGGTTGAAATTGTTTTTGAAAATATTTTTTTATTTAAAAATGAATTAAAATAATTTTTTTAAAATAATTTAAAAACACTAGAATATTTAATGTAAAGCATTTTATTTTCAAAAATATTTTTTAAACACAATGATAAACATAAATGTATAAATTTATGTTTGTAACCCTACAGGTGAATCACACGATATCAGGCGAAATCATTTTTATTTTATTTATTTATTTTTAAGGAATACACAAAGATTGTTAATCATAATGACTCTGCACATCATTTTGTGTTTCATTGTGCCAAAAGCTAAGGAAGCAATCAAAACTCCCCGTCACATGATTACCTGGTTTCGATGATTAAGGATTTGCTAATAATTACGACAAAATGCCAACTGACAATTAACTTGTCTCTAGTAAGAATGCACATTTTAATTATTTAGCTTCAACTTCATGAAACTCTAGAAGCGACTCTTGTTCTTCTTTTTGTCGTTTTAATGGTCCATTGTGGTCTCCTTGATACGGGAATATTCGATATTATTAAAACAATATTCCGTGACGTCCCTTGTATAGAAAAATATAACAATAAAGATGAAGAAAACAAGATAAAAAAATATATAAACATAATTATATTTTGTTGCTGTGCATAAAATAAAGTTGTATTTTCATGTTTGGTTATGATTTAATAGCATATGGTAAAAAAAATATATTCTTTAATATGTAGTGTTACCAATCCTATATGGATCTTGATTGTGTACTTTACTTTTACACGCGTGCGGTCTTTATTAGATATAAATTCCGTTTTTGTGCTGATTTATAACTTCTCTACAGGATTATTCAGAGGCAAAAAAAAAAAAGAAGTTATAGAATGAATTCTTGATCTCTGGATTAATATTACTATAACTTCAAAATCATTTTAACACCGGATCTTACCAAGCACCACTGTACATTGTAGCGGCTATAACTACATCAAAGACCACGCCTTCCTCAAACTAATGGCACGGGGAACTTATTTTACATATATTAATTTAGTGGACTCAAATTGTTTTTTTTTATAAAAAAAGTACATGTAATATTATCATCGCAAAAAAATATCATATAACATACATAAGGTCTCAAGTTATGATTAAAAAAGAAGTTAAAATGTATTTATTTTAATCCAAATTGATGTGCCCTCAGCATCATTGTTGTGTAAATTAAAAAAAACAAATCAAGTGAATAGATTTCACTCGAGAGAGATTCGTGAAGGAATGTCGTGGAGCCCCGCGAACACAGAATCCCAAATGTCTTTATTTCGGACCGCAGCGCGCTAGTTGGAGACTGGGAACTAGAGGTAGATTGCGGGAAGCGAGGCTTTAAACTTTTAAAATATAAATGGGAAGCGAGTTCAAGTCTGAAAATGAATTCAACAGCCGGCACTAAAATCCGAGCTTCTACAGGTCCCCCCCTGACTCTAATGGATTTCTGGGTCCATTGAATTTGATGATTTACTTCAAAATCAAAAATATAGTATCCGTTAGCCACCAACAGCTAACAAGTGTCATTGGAATACAATACATTTACAACAAAAAATAAATAGAAACTTGTTAGTGACTTTGCCCTGTGCTTCCACGAAGTCATTTTAGAAAAAGAAATTTAATTATAGAATAATTATAAAAAAATAACAAATATATATAAGAAATAGTGAAAAAAAACTTATATTTTTAAAAATTATTTGATGCGATTAAAATAGTAATAAAAAAATAACTGCGCCTAAAGAAAAACCAGTTGAAGGGTTGCATTGAATGTTTAAGGGAGTGTTTGTTTCAAAACAGCTTCGGAAAAAAAAATGAATTTGTTTTTTATTTTGAATTAAATTTTTTTAGTATTTTAAAATTATTTTCATATATTAATATCAAAAATATTTTTTGAAAATACAAAATATAATTTAAATATATATTTAAAAAAAATATATTTAAAAAAATAACTATAACCTTATTTTCAAACCGATAGTAAAAAGTTGACAAGTTTTTGTAGAATGAGAGATAAAACAAAAGGTCATCAATGCAAAACTAGAAGTGATGAAGCCACACGCTGCCCATAGCACCGAGTGGGTTCTATAAATGTCTTGAAAGCCACAATTTGACATATCATAGTTGTCTTGGAGCTCCCACGCACCACTTATTTAATTATTTAAATAGTATTGTATATTTAATAAAACACGTATCTACCTCGCTATCAATCTGATTATTATCAATAAATCATATGGAAAATACATAAAAAGAAATGAACTAGTTCAGTGTCAACTAACAAATTACTTGTGAAAAGAATGGGCTGGTATTGTGAATTGCTTGGACCACGAAATACTTTAATTGAGAGATCAAAGGTTGGCGGGGGATTTTAATGAGATATAGTGAAAAATTAAGGAATCAATAAAAAAGTTGTTAATGCTATATGAAGACTAAAGGTAAAAACAAAAAAATGTATTCTCATAAAAAAATATAATTATTTATTTTCTTAGTATGATTAGTATTTTCCGCCGATGTTGTTCGTTGCATAGAAACTTTAAAGAAAATAAAATGTCACGTCAAAACTCGTCGGCCTGTAAATAGACAAACACGAGTGAACACGATAAAGAAGTCCATCAGGTAGCAGAGGATCTCAGCCGCCAATTTGCTCCCGTAACTTCCGTTGATTCGCGGGGCCCAAATCAATCTAATCGCGATAAACGGTAATTTTCTGGTCCTATAAATCCGGGAAACAGGACACGTAAGAGGAAGTATGAACTCTCGCCCATGTGAGTGCACGTTCCAATCTGACAACCTGCTCTGCTTCTATTCAGAGCTCACATGAATTGCGACTGCACTTGCCTCGTCTTGGTGGTCAAATACAAAACTGCCACGTGTTTCTCGCCTAAGTTAGGTTTAGGAGTGTGGTTAATAAAGTGTATTTAAAAAAAATTAAATAAAAATAAATAATAATGATAAACCCAAATAACTTATCGTAGCCACCGCTGTATCTGCTGCGTTCAAAAGAAAAGAAGCAGCGGAGATATTTCTCTTTTTGAAGAAATGAAAACTTTTATTTTCTTTCATGTTAAGTTTGGATAAATATAATAAAAGGAGGACTTGAAATGAAAAATAATGCATTTTGTCATATAAATTTTAAGAAATAAAATTACAAAACAATCCTCCTCTGTCAAATAATTTTTTTAATTTTTTTTTTAATTTTAATTTATCAATCGTGTATCAAATATCACCATAAAACAAAACGTTATTAGAATATCATAGCAAATGGCATTAATTCATCCATTAATGTTAGTTTATACATTAATGGCCCAGAAGCCCATAAGTGGCCCAGAAGCTCCTGTCTTGTCTTTTCCTTGCAGTGGCCTAGAAGCTCTAGGCCATGAGCCCGAAAGCTTGAACTTTTTTTTTTTTTTGCTCTGTTTTGTTTTTTAGGATAAATATAAATTAAAAAACAACTCACTGGACCGGTTGAACTCATGGCCAGGAGCATATGTTTAACTAGTTAAATCATAGCATTTGAGCTATTTTTTCTTTTAATTTAGGTTTTAATTGATATCCTTTTCAGATGTCCTTTTTTAATAAATATTTTTTAATTTATGGTTCAATTAGTGTTAAACTTTTTTAAAGCAACCTTTTAAATGGAGTTGTGTGTATTTGATCTTGAAAAAAAATATTATAATTTATTTTAATATTTTATATAAATGAACTCTGTTTTTCTAAATAAAAATTATTATTTTCAAATAATATTTATAACATGTGAAGTCTTGCATAATTTTTGTTTCTTTTTTTACTCAATTAATTTACTGTGTTTGTCTATTTCTAATATCATTTGATTGAATAAAAATTTTAATTTTGATAAACGAATTCAACAAACACAACTGGTTAAGTACCCCGTACCGTACAAGATTAAATATGTTAATTTATATTTGTTTCTTGATTTTTTTAATTTTATTTTCAGTTATCGTTGATGATATTTTTCCAATTTATTAAAATGTATAGCTCTTAGTTAACTTGAATACATGTATACGTAATCCTTTCAGTTCATATAATTTTTTTAATGTATAAAAAAAACATCAGAAAAGTTCGTATATATAATTTTCTTGTAGAAAAAAAAACACGTGGCCGCGGTGGAACAGCTATTGAACCACGTAGTTAGCGACACATGAACCAAATTCAGAGACGTGGCTCCAATTGAAAGAAATTAAAGGAATATGATGCGTCCGTGCGAACTTGCCACAACCCGGGACGACATCTGGTTCCTTTTCTCAATCTTTGACGTTTCTGTTCTGGGTTTAGAGGATCAGGGCCTGACCCGAACGATCACCCATAACCAAGACACCTCTGTTTAGAGAGCGTTTGTATTTTTGAAAAAAAAATGAAAATTTTATTTTATTTTATTTAAAATTAATTATTTTAAAAAAAATCATTTCCATATTGATATTAAAAATATTTTTTAAAAATAAAAAATATTATTTTAATATATTTTTAAATAAAAATCACTTTTAAAAATAATTTCAAGAGTGCCTTTGAATTAGAAAATAGCTCCAGGATTTCAAGAGGTACAGGAAGAGCAGAAAACATTATATGGGCCTTGACCGAGTAGATGGAGGCTTCGATCCAAAATGCTCACTTGAGTTTCATGAGGCCCAAGTCAGGGCGTTTGGAAATTAGATCGTCAAAACATGTCTGTGACTTTGTAAACAAAAAAAACTAGAGAGAGTAGATTCTGGTGAACAAAAACTGAATAGATAATTTTACGGACTGGATTTATATAAATCAAAACTATATGACCGATTGGTACTTTATAACCTTAATATCATTACTGAATGTTACATTGAAACTGTAATTGATTTTAGCCCACATAGATAGGATCCATGTCATAATTTATGTGATAATAGAGAAAAACTTGAATGGGATGGGAAAAAACTTATAAAAATAAAAGGCCGATACTTAATTATTAGTGAATTAAATGTTGACGAAGAATTGGAAAAAAAATCAATTTTTTTTTTTTTAAAAAAAAACACTTGAGTCTAGCTAGCATGTCACACTGACGTTCATTATGAGGATGAGATAACCTCGTATATATATAAAAAAAAATAGTGAATGACAACTCTCATGTAGATTGGGATATGAAATTAGAGCAACCCTTCATAAAAAAACATCAAAACTCACAAAAGTGAAAGCCTAGAAATATAATATCAAAAATTAAAATTGAAAAATAATAATTTTAAAATAGAATCTAAAAAAAGATAAGTGGAGCCTGATTGATTTTTGAAACTCGTGACTCGAGTCATTAGATTGAATTATTTCATAGAAGGTAAACTCGAGAAATTATGATGAAAAATTCTAAAAACATCCAAAAAAATTTTTTTTAAAAAAAAAACAGATATCAAAAGAGTATGATCAAATAATGTACAAAAAATAAATAAAACAAAACAATAAGGGATGAAATTAAAGAATAAAAAAGAGTTAGCATTTCAAAGAATAAAGACCAAATTTTGGTGTTAATATTAAATGAAATTAAAGAACGTGGGGGCAAAAATGAAAATTATGATAAATCAATAAAATGATAAACAAACAAAAAATTTGCAAGTGAAAAATGTTTGATAGATTACAAAAATTGAAGAATGATGAAACTAATTCTTTTATCTAATTTTATAAATTATTTAAAATAAAACAAATAATAATAATAATAATAATAATAATAATAAATGATAAAATTAAAAGGAAAATCAAATTGAAAAGGCCTTCGGGTTTGACGGGAGAATAAAAGAGGAGGGGGGGAAAAGAGAGGCTATCGACACAAAATTTGCTGTCCATTGACCACGCATGACGCCCAAACATACCGAGAGATTTCCACTGTCGCACCGTAATCTGGTGTTTGGCCAACAAACAATGTTGCATGTTGCACCCACCACCAGAGCTCGCGGGCTCAACCTACACAAGGAATATACAACACACTAAACATTTTTTTTTAAAATATTTACACACGTAATATAACAAAAAAAATAAGGCATAATAAAACAACGGATTTAATATACTTTTTTTACTTTTAAAAGTAAAGTAATAATTTAATTGTTTTAAAAATAAAATTAAGATTTTTTACTCTGTTAAAAATGCAAAAGAAATGTGTCTAACCCTATCAATATGTAATATAAAATGAGCCTCATAAAAAAACTAACCTGCCCTTTCGATTTGCGCTTTCTTGGCTGGCTAGCATTATATAAAATCTACATTACTGAAGCCTATTGGCTATTTAAAAAAAAAATAAAGGAAAAAAATCCATGTGCCCTAACGGGAAAAAAAGCATAAAATTGGAGCTCGAAGAAAAGCCCACGCGCAAATGAGGGGAAGATTTTTTTGAGTTTGTACATCGCCGGGGAGAGAAAAATACGAGGCTGCCAACGAGCAAATGAGGGGAAGATTTGTTTTTTTTTTTTGATGAAAACAAACTATAGGAAGCTGTAATCTTTTCCTGCATCAACCTGGACGACTAATCTTTCCACCCTTCCTTGCTCAAACGTCTCGAAGCTAGGCCTTTGGATGAAAGGCTGGGAGTAACAGGTAGCGACGGTGTCTTGGGTGCCTCTTCGTCGTCCCAATCATCTCCCCAATTATTATCCCATCCTTCATTGGTTGCTGATTCTGTTTTCCCCTCGCCTGACACCGGCAACTCCATTTCTAGCCTTTGATATTTTGAGGTATTGTTGGATGGGTGCTTCCTTCGGAAGCTGATGCACATCCAACATGATGCCAGGATCACCAGCGCAGCGAAGAATAAAACAACAATGGTGGACGTTCGTGACATGAAGTTTATTATATCGGCAGACTTGTGAGACTTGTCGATCTCCTTTCCAAAATAGTGGGCAATCGTATCCGTTATATCAAGTTTGCACTGACCGTTACCCGCTTTCAAAACAATGAATTTTTCACTTCCTGCCCTGGTGATAGAAACCTTCACCTGAACAATTGCAACAAACCAGAAGACAATAGATAAATTCAAAATATTTCAGTTGGGGGTTCATAACATGTTTTTTCATATCAGGGAGAAACAAGGCAGAAATGTCAAGCATTTTAAGAGCATACACAAATTACACCTATTTGACTGAGAAGCATTCAATATTACATGAAAAGTCTCTGTGCTGGAAAAACAGGCCATTGCCAAATTAATAGGCATGCTTCAAGCATAGAAATCCTTGATATCTGAATCTGTAAGAATTTATTGGGGTTATAGGCCAACTCATATTATGAAAATTAGAGGCTCTTAATTTTTGTTGGTCGGTCATGGAAGCATTCATGCGCCTCTAGAAGGGAGGTATTACAAATTACAACATCACAGCAGCATGTAGTTCATACAGTTCGCAAAATTTCTTCTTAACTCTCAACTCAAGTTCTTCTTTTAGCCTTACTTGACATGGCAACAAGACTAGGTATGCAATGCACCGCTAAAGTCTTTCTTGGCTTAAGCCCCAAACTGCAGTTCTATAGTTTGAAAAGGTTAAATATACTTGTAAACCAACAAACATGGTTCATGTAGGGCGAGGATCTCCTGCCATTGCACTACCTGTTCTATCAACAGTCAATGAAGTTGACACATCGATTCCAGTATACCAGCATGAATAGAAGTGTCCTACAATCAGTTACAATTGAGCTGCCAGTTTAATTTTTTTTCCTTCTACTTCATAATTTTTCATTGTTTTAGATTCTTATAATCATATTCCCTTCTTTTCATTCTTATATACGAGATCAGTACCTCCCACCTCAATATCTAGAAAAGCTAGTCTTAATCACCGATAGTAATGCAGAAAATGAACTAAAAGAACCAGCAAATAACAAAAGATCATATTATTATTGTAGCTTTAAAAGTGAAGCAGACAGTGATGCTCCTCCACAACCTTTTCAATAACTATTTCAAATCAGTCATAAATACCTTTTTGTCTTCTTTTTCTTTGAGTTGGATTTGTGTTTCACCTAGTTCAACAAAATCTGGCGCAGAAATTGTAACACCAAGCAGGCCTTTCCCCTTGTTCTGAATAAACAGTGAAAGATCTGGAGATTCTACAAATAGAACCAAAGTCAATACAGATATTTCAAACAAACAATAAGCAAAAACTTTTATCAGTTTCAGGACAAAAATCTGTTCAGAATAATGATAATTCCCTTACTGTATACTGAAATTTTCTAAAAGCATAGCAACAAGTGTTACCAGCACTTTGTATCGACTCAGCATTCCAAAGGTAATTTAAGTTAGCACATTCAAATTGTAATCAAAACCTCAATTTGATGAAAAAAAATTTAAAAAAATATCCCATTGATACCAAATTACTTCAGGCTTCAAAATTCTCAGAATCAAGAACAAGCAAATTTCACAATCTTTATCCTCAAATTAAACTTTTGAAGTCTTTGTAATGGATTTTCTCAACCATTCTCATGATTTTAGTTGCAAGAAACTTGGAAGTCTCTTGATAGACAGAGATTCCAAGCAAGAATCACAAAATTCATTAACAGAAAAGGGCCGGTTTATGAAGTCTGCTTCATACAGGCATAAAAGCAGACATCAGAATAGTTATCTTAGAAAACACCTGAACAGGTAACATTATCAAAACAAAGATTAAAAATGTACCAGTTAAACCAAATACTTACCATTTCCTGGGACTCTTAAACAAGCAACCAACTTGTTCTCCTCATCCGTGCATCTATTAGATTGATCACATTCTTCAACACGAGGACCCTCCTTCCTCGACTCAGTATCCCCTTTATCGCTCTTCTCTTTAGACAAATCCTTGGATTCCATCCCACTGCTCGAATCCTCCTTTTTACTATGATCACCCTTCTTTGCTTGAAACTCCTCACTTGAATTATCCTTACCCCCCTTCGCGTTATCATTATCTTTAGACCCAGATTGGCTATCCATCTTATTCTTATTCACATCATCAGCAATTCTCTCCTTAGATTTATCATCTTGACCTCCCTTTTCCTTTCCTTTATCATCATCAATAGAATTGGTTACTCGGTTTGACCCTCCTGCTCCTTTTGAACTATTAGTAGTAACATCCACTTTCGGATTTGAACCAGTGCTGGCACTTTCCTGGTTCAATCAAATCCATAATCAATAATCTAAATAAAAAAGTACACTTTCAAGACAAAAGGACAAACATTTATCAAGGTCTAATTCTTTATAAGTTACCTTTGAATCACCAAGAGAGCAGATAACAACTGCAAGTAGTACAAGAATCAGACCCAGAAAGCGAACTTGATTTGTTTTCATGTTTTGAGATAAACCCAGTTTGTTATACTAAAAATTGATACTGCTCACATAAAATCCAAGCAAAACAGGAATAAAGAGAGTTTAGATACATCAGAGTTTTGAAGAAACAGAAAAGGAAAAGCAAAGAGTTTACTCGAGGATGAAGTATATGCTAACCTGTGACTTGACATTACCGGTTGGTTGCATCTATTTTGTATGATTTTGCTGCTTGAATCTTTCAGGACACGAGCTATGATTCTCATGGAGCTGAGCTACAAGGCAAATAAGAGATTTCCTTTAATGTAGGGTTTCGCGGTTGAAATAGATACGAGGTGCAAAGAAGTTGACTTCGTATTTACTGTTTAGTTTTTAAATTAAAAAATAATATAAATTATATCTGCCATATAAAATAAGTTTTAAAGTTTTTTAAAATTAAAAAAATATAAATTATATTTTAAAATCTTATTAAAATAATTTATTTTTTACCCAATATACAAGTCAACACGCACCGTTTTCTAACTAGAAGTTAGAGCTGCTCGACCCTTTTTTTTCTAGCTTTTTATTTGATCACGAGTTCATACCTAAATTAAAATGAAGTTTATTCTTCAAGTTATTTTTAATATATATATATATAAAATAACCGTTCTAATATATTTGAAATAATTTAATATTGTTTTTACTCTAACTTATGTTTTCCTTACGATTATGTTCATAAAATCTAAATTAAAATTGTATATTCCATGTACAATCTTTAACCATTTTTTTTTTTTTTGGTGCTTCACCTTTAATTTAATTTATTTAATCTACCAATCTTTTATTATTCTTGATTCGAGACATGTCATTATTTTAATTTATTAAGGTACTGGCATGCCCATCATCTTGTGCCACATGGTTAAGAGATTGGCCCGCCCGATTAAAAACTTAAGAAAAATAAAACTGACATTTTATTATTTTTCTATTTGAGTGTCCCACTTTTAATATTATTTATTTGAGGTACAAACCCTTTTTTTTTTTTTTTATTTGAGTGCATGTTACTTCATCATGTCAGGTGCAGATGGGCTCGTCCCCTAACACGTGACAAGGAATAATTTTAATAATAATAAAAAAAAACTAAAATTCAAAGTAAAACCTATGTAGTTCGAAGTATTATAAATATATTAAAATAATATTTGTATTTTTTATATTCACACATTAAAATTAAAAATAAGATATTGGAATGAAAAAAACACAATTAATTTGTGACTTTATCTTTCAAAATTTGTCTACCAGGGCTTCTGTTTTGTCTAATAGCATGAGATGATGGGCATGTCAGTATTTAATGGACTCAATTAATCACAAGGAAAATGGACTATTTAATTTAATCTTGATATGTGCGAATGGGTTTTAATGAGAGGTGATGTGATCTCCAAATCTGAAAAATGGCCTAATAGTAATATAGCAGTAAACAATCACGAGAGAGAGGACTCCTCTAGCAATGATGAGAATTTATGGTATATTTTAAATGGACAATTTATTTCTTACAGATTATGATAATAAGTTGAACTGTTTTCTTATTCCAGTTCAAAATTCGACGAATCATGGTTCTGTTCTTTCTACCATGTCCCGGAGAGGAAAAACTTGCAGTATTTCTTATTCACCTACTTACTAACCAAGCTCATATGTGCAATGGGCAGATGCATGTGATTGCCAGGCCAGCATGAAGACTTGGCTGCAATAACTACCTCTCCTCCTCCTCCTCCATATATCCCATCAGGTTTTCATTCTCAGAAATCCTTCTGTGTTTTTTGCAGATCAAGTTTCAATGCACTTGGCTATTGAGATTTAAAACCTAAAGCTCTGACATCACAAAGGGAAAGCTCCATGGCAACTGCACGGAATATACCTGCCCCTGCTGAGCGATATCGAATAAAGCACATAACGTCTTCCCAGAAATGGGGCCGACGTTAAAGTTTCCATCAAGGTTATTCCTAAGGATCTTGAAAGCCGTTTGGATAGTTAGCGGTTCAGTGTCAGAGCCTGCATGCAAGTCATGTCTTTTAGTAACGAGCCCATCAGTAAGGAGGGCCCGTGGATATATAATGGGCTTGGAGCGATGAGGTCTGAAGAACATTGAGTGTGCATGATGGCAATGGATATCAAGCTCCATGTATCTCTTCCTAACACATACTATGATTTTTGGCTGCTCCAAGACTCGACCCTTCCAAAGTTTTGAAATATTATGATTTCGTTTTTGGTTTTTGGCGTGATGGTATTGTTCTTTTATAAGCAAACCAGGATGTTGTGTGTAGTTTAAGCTTTTGCCCGTTGGAGATTCTGGTGCTGGAAAACCATGTGTACTTTTGAGGTTTGCTATAAGTCTCTTCTTAATTTCATCGTCTAGATTACATGAGTAGTTCGAAGCTTCAATGTTTGCACTTGATACTTGCGTGTTCCTCCATCTATATGAAATCCTTAGCTCATGTTTTATTAGTGTACTACGTACTAATGACGTTTCTCTAATTAATTTTCTATATATCTCCTTAACAAGATGATTTATATTTAAAGAGTTACATTATTACCGCTGGATTTGATTTTATAAGCTATGATACTTGCACCCCTTTTTTCCCAACTTTAATCATATAATTAAAGGGTTTATTTCTCTGAATTTATGATATTTGGGCGTGTTTTTTAATTATAAAACCCCTGGTTCATTCATTTTTTATTTTTTAAAAAACTAATTAACCATCTTGTTTTTTCTTGGGTAACTTTTTTTAAGCTATTTCTCTCGGGTTTTTTCCCTTTACTTGGATGTACTATAAGCAAGTCAATGTTATGGATTTTGGCTCAGAATATCTTTTGCTTTTTGTTTGTGATAATGTGTTAATCGGTTTTATTTTAGTGGTAGATTTTGAGAGGGTTTGTGAATCAAGATGAGCTAAGAGAGAGGAAAGGTGTGTTTGGTATTACGGTTGCTGTTGTGGTTGAGGCCAAAAAAATAGTGTCATAAAAAATATTTTTATTGCGGTTCAAAATCCATACGTGAAGATCTCTGCGATCCTGGAACAATAACAAAATATAATCTAAAATAAAATTAGAATTGCGAGATAAAAATTATATTACGATATTCTTCTAATATATTTATTTTTTGTAATTAATTTTTAAATTATTTTACTATTAACAATATATATATATAGCCTTCTAATTACTATTTTTCGTGAAACGTGATTTCAACAATAAAAATAAGTGGGTCTCATAGTCAAAACAGTTTTTTTATATACTTAATCAAATATATGCAAACCATATTTTTTAAAAAATATAATTTTTATCACGTTACCAAACAGGCATAAAATCTAGACAAGCTTCCGGTATGACCCATGGAAGAATAGCTTCAGTTGTCGGGGCAAATTTTATGAATTAGCACCTTGCAGTAATTGATGATATTGTTTTTGCATGAAGCTTACGTACGTGGAGAAAATAAATTCCTTGACTTTATGCTAAATTGGAGCACCATTTTTCTTTCCTGATTTGCATTAGATTAAAAAACCCTCGGCTGTGATGGCGGTGTTTTCAAAAAACAGCCACCTGTGTTTGGTGCTCCGGTCGGTGTCAAATTCCACGAGGAAATTGCAAACCTCCTCTCAAAAAACTTTCCTGCTGAAAACACTGAACCTATTTCAGTGTTTTTTCTTACATTTTTCAAGGTTTGCCCTACCCTTCCGATTTACCTTAACGTGTTTACTTTCTTCTTTTTAGAGAAAAAAGGATTGCTAGTCTGCGCTAGAAATGGATTGTACCTAATGCTTGCCCACCAAAGCATACCAGGATTGTACCGTGCACACAGTACATATATCATCATCTTCTCTAGTGCGGCACAATTGTTCACGTCAACAAGCCATGTGAAGGTTGACTAGAGCCCTCGATTCACCTGAACATGGGAAACATCCTTGGCTTATTTTACGAGCTTGAGGTATTTTGGATCGTCTAATGTTGTTTATACCAAAGTCCCGTCATTTATTTAAAATCCAATAATTTAAAATGTCTGGAAGAAATTATATTTTTAACATGTATTGAAAATGTACATGTCCAATATTCATTTTGAATTTGAATGCTTGGATTTAAAAAACATAATAGAATAGTATCAGAGGATTCCAATCACTTTGATCCTGGAAAATGATTCGTTTATTTAAAATGTATTTTTTAGTACTATAATTGCTTGATAAACAACGAAACATCGATTATCTTCTAGAAAATTATATTCATGCATATATTTTATAAATTTAACTTGACCTTTTTGAATGTATCATCTTCACATTAACTACAATGACATGTTCAATATTATGAAATTAATCTACATGTTGAAGTAGCTTGATTTCTTCATGTTAGATTCTCACTTAGCAACATCAATGTTATAAAATACATCAATAAAAATTATCTAATAAATGACTAGATAGTAAGAATTTAAGTTTAAAAATTTTACTCCGTTGTAATTTTAGATTTAAAATAGGTGATTATAAATATAATAATACTAAAAACTTGTATAATTATTAATTTAATAATTTATGAAATTAATGAGACACATGCAGAGGGAGATATTTAAATTAATAAAAAAACATCAATGAGACAACAAAGGGTCTAAAAATATTTATAGATGACAAAGACAACTCATCGGAATGAACGGTGAGACTCAAATCTCACATGCTTACATCTACCGCTATGTTTGACCTTTAAGGATGTATTAATTAATTAGGCCATGGATAACGATATTGTCGCGCTTGAGCTCTGTAGTCTGCACAACTCAATTATCGATTTTTTTTTTCAACGTTTCATACCAGAATGATCATCGATATTTCTCCACCAGACATTGACAGCGCTCGAAGGCATGCATATACAGGTGTCATTTTTGTACAATCAAGCATAACCACAAAGGTACATTCTGACACAGTAACTATTTTATCCCTCTTTTTTAGCTTAGTTGCACTATAAAATATTCAAAAGTCCAGGCTAGATGGTAAATTTAATAATTTTGCGAGGAGAATGAAAGAGTCTATCGAGTCTGCTGCATCCCATGTAACCATGTAGACTTTGGGGTCAAAAAGAAAATAAAAAGGCAACTTGGTTTTTGTTAAACTTGCTACCCGTTTAGTAGTTTGTTTGAGGATATTTATAGAAATGTGTTTTGTTTATAAATATATTAAAATAATATTTTTTATTTTTTAAAAAATTATTTTTTGATATTATCACATCAAGATGGTATAAAAACATTAAAAAAATAAATTTAAAATAAAAATAATCTTTTTTTATTTTTTTGTTAAAAGTACTTTTCAATCTTCCTCCCATGCACCCCCTTAGCATGAAAGTAAGCAAAATCAGATAATTGAAATGAACGTGTTAGAGAATCAAAATCAGATGATCAACTGATTGTGTGACGGGGTAATAATTTGTGGAATCTTAATAGCCACATATATACCTTCTTCCCAGCGAATGGACTCCCTCCAGAGATCCCTGTCACATGTGTATATCACTTCAGCATCGGCCCCTCGCTAAAAGTGGGCCCCATCACTACCCAAATCTGGCCCACTCGAAAGCCACCCTCTCATGGGCCTCGAGCCTATGAAAATACCACTGACGTCATCGTGGCATCACGCTTCGGAAAGCTAAACGCGACAGACGACGCCCGATAGAGCTGGAAAGGAAAAAAAAACAGAGAAATTGAGAGAGAGACAGATAAAGCGAAACGTGGCCCTAGCACAGCAACGTTTCTGGCTCAGGAGTCTGGACAGGACTAGTCGGCGTTGGCAGTGTCCAAAGACTAGATACCGACAGAACATAACTTTTTGGAAAGTCAATATAATAAAATTGTTGAGGGAAATTACCTTTAGACCCATCCTAACATCCAGTCTCAAGCCATGTCTTATTTCACCATTAAAACAGTACAAGTACTTCAATACCCCTTCGGATCCATGCTGTTTCGGTCTTAACCCTTGAAAAAAGAAAGGAGAGTAAGTCTTTTTTTCCCTTTTCCATCCTGTTTTAAAACTATTTTAAATAAAAATTTTAAAAAATATTTTTATTTTTTGCAATACATTTAAAAAATTAATGATTTTAGATCATTTGTATATGTGATGATGTTAAAAATTATTTTTAAAAAATAATAAAAAATTATTATAATATATTTTTTAATAAAAAACACTTTAAAAAATAATTTTAACTATAATTCCAAATAATCATTAAAACCAACAAGGACACATGCACAGATATTTACAGGTGAAAATTAATTTTAAAAGAGTGTTTGACACTACTTTTCAGAAGCAATTTAGAGAAAAAAAAATGATTTTTTATATTTTTAGTTTTTTACTCTAAATTAAAAAAAAATAATATTTTTAGATCATTTTTATATGTTGATGTCAAAAATATTTTTTTAAAAATTATTTTTGATGCATTTATATATGAAATTCATTTTTTAACTACACTCTTAAATAACACATAAGACAATCAATAAGATGACTTTACATTGTCTTTTGAAATGTAAATATGTCCCGGACACCTTGTCTAGGACTAAATTACAAGTATTTCTCTTTTATTCATGATTAGATTGTTAATTATTTCAATCTAGTATCTTTTTGAGAATATATTCGAGATTATTTTTAAATACACACACACACACATATATTTAGACATGCATCATAGTGATTTTTTTAATCTTCTAAAAATTAATCTTGACATTATTATATCGAATGAATCTAAAAACACCTAAGACAATTAATTTAAAGTGAAAAAATATTTTTTTTTCATAAATACTTCTGAAATACAATATCAAACATCTCCTTAGCCTCGTCAACTAGGATTTGTTGTCATTTAAGCCTCTACCCATGCTATTATTATTTTGTTGATCTCCTCATCAGCTTGCATGTATTTATTCTTCGTTTTTTCTTTGATCAATCCTGCATATCAAGTTAAATCCATGCCTTATATAACATTGAACTCTACTCACTTTATATTATTGGTACTTCCATCGCCAAATATAACATATCTCTAAACAAATCATGTCATTCTATCAGTGAGTTTTTTTTTGTTTATTGCCATGGTGGTCATTGAATTTTACATGTAATCATCAAACAGGTTGTCTGTATATTCCGTTGTCAAGTAAACAGTGAAAGTGATATTTACAGTAATTCTTTTTCAATTCTCTATAATATGCTGATGGACTATGCTCATCGATCACCCTGTCATTTATAATCTAGAAATATAATTTTTAAAAACAAAAATAAAAAGATAATATAAAACTATAATATTTATTAAAAAAATAAATATTTATTATTTCAAATATAATTAATTTAGAATTGACCGTGGGGAGAATAAGAGAGAGCGCATGTATTTTTTATACGTGATCTCATTTTTATTACCAATCAGCGAAAGTTTAGCTATCTGAATATCAAGTCTTTTTACAATTAGCAGCAAGATGAGTTGTTCGGTCTTTAACTTTTGCTGGTATAACATTTTTTTCACTTGTTTAGATTAAGAATATTTTTGTGAGTGTTTACTAAAAAAACAATCACCAAAAAACTGACAGATGAATATATTCTATTAGTTTATCTTTTTGTATGGCATGGCATGATGATGCGTGGCATGAAGATTAGGAGAATGGTACAGAGGGTTGACTGGGGTGGGCGGATGGTTAGGTTTGCTTACATGCACATATTTTTTATTTTATTTTTTCTGGCCTTTGTAGAAACTTACGTGTCTTTCACGAACTTAAAAATCATTCATCTTTCAAGCCTGCCTTTACGTATTTAATGCACCACACCGAGTTGGGTCCCATTTGGATGTGGATTCGGCAGCTTTCTCAAGCTGATGACCCTTAGTTCTTGTCAATTGGTTCCATCCAATCAACCAGCTGCGCTACTGGTGCAGATACTTGGCTTGGTTTCTTCTGCTCTCTAACATCTCCACTGCTAGCCACCAAGACTACAATGGCTGATATCTTGATTCTGGCTTGTTCACGAGGATTATTTATTCTCTGTGTTATGCTTTCGGCAGGGCATTCAAATTTAAACTCTCGTTCTTTCGTTAAAAGCCTCGAGATGTTGCTTTCTTCGGATGTATAGTAGTAATTCAATAACAAATTAATAGCACCCATGAGTAAAAACGCTATCATAATTTGTGAGAAATTCCTTTCATTTTTCATAATGTTTTCAGCTGTGCATTCAAATCTCATCTCCTGCCATTCAAAACATGAAGTAAAAGAAAGTTCTTAGGGTTCATTTTAGAGACCTTTTCCTCAAGTAATTACTGACACGTCGAATAATTTCTATCCCCTCCATATTCTAACCGTTAATAATTTCCAGTGGCTATTGATTTACACAATGATTATTTAAACATTTTCCTATTGGTTGTGAATGTATATTCTCTTAAACAAGGACTTTGTATTTATGATGAATCTTGAACAAATCAAGCATTACTTTCACAGTCAAGGATGGACTGGACAATTGCTGTGATTCCCTCTTGCATGTTGTTCCGAGGAGACTCCTGTTAGATACTAGATCGGGTCGCCTCGTCAAAGGTGTCCAAAAAAGTCTTGTCATCAAAATAAACACTACACATGAATCATTTATTCAAAAAGAAAAGAAAAAAACAGTCAAGCCGACCTTGAAAACTTTCTCGTGTTCAAGACGTGTTATAAGGTGGGAAAATGCATCAGAGAAATGTGAAACCACCAAGGCAAGGATGGTGGTTCGAAAGGTTCGTCAAATTTCCGATAGTAGCTGAAGTTGCACAGGAAGAGGGAACGAGGAGGAAAAAAAAGCATCTTCTGCGTGTAAACCCGAATAGGATCTGATGAACCCCTATTACATGTTGAGTTCACAGTTAGATAAAAAAAAATAAAAACAGATTGAACGCTTTTTTATTTAAAGAAAATGTTTAGAGATTTGCCGACGTCTTAAGAGAACTTGGTTGTTATTGCTAAACAATATATTCATTTAAAAATTTAACTTATTAAATGAAATTTCAATATATATTTTATAAATATTTATCAAGTAAAAGTTTTTTAAATTTGAAATTTACATAAACTTATATTATATTATCCTTGATTTTTATCAAATAAAATAGTGATATTGATATTCGAACTTGTGACCGATAGGCCAACAAATCTCTCACACCATATTAAAGAATTATCTCATCTAAAAATTTAAATTATTAGATAAAACTCAAAATATAATTTATATTATTCTCTGACTGTTATTACCTCTAGCTGTGCTTTTCAGTTTTTATTTTTATTTTTTATAAATATTTTTGATGGTTTGACATTTAAAATGTTTTTTAAACAAAATAATAAAAAAAATATTTTTATTACATCTCCAAGAAAAACACAAAAAAACTGTTATCACGTGTGTTTCCTCAAAAAATAACAGAAATATGTTGATTTTTTATAAATAGATTAAATAAATTATATTTTAACTTAAATAACTAGTTGACTAATTTATTTTTAAACTTAAACTAATGATGACTTGTTTAATTAAAATTTTTCGAGTAAATATATTAAAAATCGAGCCTGAGCATGAATTCAGCTTTATCCAGCACGTGAAGAAACAGAAAAGCAACACGCCCTTGCCGCAGAAAGACAAGACGCGTGGCAGAGGGAGCTGTAAATGAATGCGTCAGATGTAATTAAGGAGAGGTCTGACTTCTCTCTGCAATAAATCGAAAAGGTTGCTTCTTTTTATAGTTTATTTAGGAAAATAAAACTTATAGCTGATGAATACTTTTATCTATAATTTATCTATCTTAATTATATTGATTTCACCATACACGTGGTCAAAATCACAAATTTCTCACCCTTATCTGCTCTTGTACAGTAGCAATATAGCCCTTCCCTACTCAATTCATCTAATTTCAATCTTGATTCAATCATGATCATGTTCGATGCTTATAATTAATATTTTTTAAAAAATATTTTTTATTTAAAAATATATTAAAATATTTTTTATATTAATACATTAAAATTATAAACTACTTTAAAATCAATATTTTTCTCTGTGTAAATTGTTTATACACACACAGAGACTAAATTATTGTACTTTTAGAAGCACGAGAAGATAAAAGTGTGGCGTCTCAACAAAAAATCTGAAATATTTAACTAATTGTGCAATTTTTAAAAAAAAAAATCCACAAAGTCGAGCTACCATAAAACCTAAATACAGCTCCCTGTACTTGAAATACGCGGATGGTGGAGAAATTATAAAATTATGGTCATTACATATACAGGACAGAGTCGACGGACCCTTGCTTGGGCTAAAAATTCAAACTAAGGGTATTTGGAAGTACAGGTGGTTTTTAAAAGTATTTTTTGTATCAAAATATATTAAAATAATATTTTTTTTATTTTTTAAAAATTATTTTTAACATTAGCACATTAAAATAACCTGAAAATACTAAAAATTTTTATTTAAAATAATAATAAAAAAATTAATCAAAAGCTGCGCAACACAGTGAAACTCCGCGCCAAACAGCTCCTAATTGGAATTTCATAGCTGTAAAATACAGTGAAGCCAGGGATCCATGGAAAGTCCCCTGCTCCTCTCTGCATCTATAAATACACAAACTAGGATCCAGCCGTGAACCACAGGAACCCAAAAACCTTCTTTGAAATCCTTCCCCGAGAAAATTGACTCTCTCTTCTTCTCTCTAAATTACGGTCCTAACTGCTTTGGTTTCAACTTAGTCGCTCAGCTCCTCCTCAAACACTTGATGATTGTCTTTGCCCATTAAAGCTCAAGCTTTAAGCTTTCTTTTGAGCTCTCAAAATCCCTCCATCGTTTTCTCGTATGATCATTTCCTTGTGACTCTCCTCCCAGTTTCAGAATTAACGTAAAAGGGACAGTTTTTAGTTCCCGTTTTTCTTCACTCTATTTTTTTTAGATTTATTACTATCCCCTGTTTCTTCTTCTCCAAGAAGTTCAAGAAATCATGGAAAGAATGCAAGAAAACAACTTTTCTTTTGCGTTCAACACAGCTGATATTGGTTCCGCACTGTCACAACTTATAATGACAGGAGGGACCAGTACTTTGGATTCTATCTTCTCTCATTGCCAACCAGCGCGTAATCTTAACAGTCCTGTTTTGGAGCCCTTAGGTACTTCAGTCTATCTACGCCAGAGAGATCTATTGCAAAAATTCAGTGAAGAAAACAGAATAAACACCCCCTCGTCTCACAGCTTGCTAACAAACCCTTTTCAAAATCCTGTGCACACCAGCAATTATTTGGCTCCAACCAAGAAGAAGCTATACAGGGGAGTCAGGCAGAGGCATTGGGGCAAATGGGTTGCTGAAATTAGACTTCCTCAAAACAGAATGAGAGTCTGGTTAGGTACTTACGACACAGCAGAAGCTGCAGCTTATGCTTATGATCGTGCTGCTTATAAACTTAGAAGCGAATATGCTAGGTTGAATTTTCCAAATCTAAAGGATCCTGCTAGGTTGGGATTCACAGATTGTGGTAGACTGGATGCTTTGAAGAATACTGTAGACGCCAAGATTCAAGCAATTTGTCAGAAGGTTAAAAAAGAGAGGGCAAAAAAGAATGCAGCAAAGAAGAGTAATGTTAATAGTAAAAGCACAAGAAGTAAAAAGCCAGTGAAAGTAGATGCAAAGGCATCAATGCCATCTCCATCATCATCATCATATTCACCTTTGTTTTCTGGTGATAATTGGGGTGGTAGTGAGTTGGTGTCACCGGCTGTTTCTGTAGATGGGTTTTGGAAGTGTAAGAGTTCTTCTTCTCCTTCTGTGTCAACAGATTGTGCAGTAATGGTGCCACAAGCTATGGAATTTTCAGACTGCTCCCTTGCAAGAATGCCATCTTATGATCCTGAGTTAATTTGGGAGGTTCTTGCTAATTAAGTATCGTTTCTCTTACTAATCTGAATTGTGGGACAGGTGATTATTAATTTGGAGAAACATTTGCTCTTGTTTCTCTACAATGTTATCTCTCAGTGCAAAATGTAAATGATTGTAGCTTTCCAAGTATACCATCTTCATTTACTGTATGTTCTGGTAGGATTTTTAGATCTTGTCGCAGCATAGGCAAAAAGAGTTCTTATCATGCTTGTAGTAATCTGGCCTTTGTTTTTCGTATGAAGGCAATTTTAAGGCTATCTCGGGGGAGAGTACCAAAGTGGGTTATGTAGTTTTAAGACTTACTTTAACAACAACACATCAGAACAGTCTGAAAATATAAAAAAAAAAATTAAAAAAAAAAATTAATATATAACGCGGGCATTCAAAGATTTCTTGTGGCAGATTCCCCTTCTTTACGAGCGGTCATGTGGCTGTGGAAAGTTTGGTTACCAATAGTTACAAGCAACAGCCTCCGAGTTTTGCAAGTTATATGCTATTATGCCCAGGTTTCTCACAGCTCTCCTTGTCAAGTTTTTTTCCAGCACCTTTTCTCTTCATACTTGACACTTCTATTGGTGCGACGTATGATTTGAAATAATGATTAAATGATTTTCAAATAATAATTAAATGGTCCAGCTGCCGAATGCTACAATTATTTTAATGTTTTATAGTTACAGGAACCTTTTAGTGGTGAAATATTCGAGTTTATTAATTACCTTACCTTAAGTTTGTCATTTTATTTGCAACATAATTACTAACATTCACATTCTACGAATGTTTTTTTTTTGCATGTGTTGCAAAAATCTAGCAATTTATCTCAACTGATTGTTGTTCAAGCGCGTGAGTTAGCATAATTCTGACCAAAAACATATTTCCTAGGTTACTAAAAAAATGCTTCTTAGATGATTAGAAAATTTTATTTTGATCATTTTAAGAATGTATTGTCGTTCAGACCTACTATATTCAAATGAATTTTATAATTTCAAACTCAATATACATTTTAATTATTATTTTTTTGTATTCAAGAAAATTTTATTTTTTTAAGTATTTTATATAAGTCCAAGTTAATAGAGTAAAATCATAATTATTCTAGTTTTTTAAAAGATTTACACGTTTTAATTTGAGAGTGAGATCTAACATTCAAATCTTAATACTTTTGACCCGTTATCTTCATACAGTGCTTCATTCTTTTTTTTCCCAGGACCAGTAAGATGCTTTACAATTCAATAATGCAATGATTGTGGGACGACGAAGGTAAAGAACAAATAAATCAAGCACCCAGGGTTGATTCAGATGGGCACACTTGGTTGCATCTTAGAGGCACAAAAAAGATTGAAAGCTAAAAATTGCAGTGATCAATAATGGTATGAACTGATGATCGTGACGCAACTCTGTATAAATGAAACTCAGTTTGACTCAGATGGCAACGCTTGGCTGAGCACTACGTGTCCTCTGCATTGATGTGAAGTTATAAATAAAATCAGTCATCGGCCTGTGCTGTAATGACAACTGCCATGGCCACATTTTGAAGTTCATCTTCCACGCGTCATCATCCCCTCTACCTATCCGATAATTATGGAAAGACACGGATTATATATATGTTTTTCTATTATGACAGTAGTATGGTAGCGTTAGATTATACTGCACAGTATTGATTAAATTGGATACAGCTGGAGTTAAATGGATAAATTGTTGGAAATTTATGATGAACAGTTTATTATTTAGAAGTATATATGTCCAAAATTACAATGAAAGTAAAACAAAATAATTATTTAGGTTTTCCTCAAAGATTTTTTTCAATCCCTTCTCTCCACCAGGAAAACCCCCGGTTAATCCCGTCAGCTCTTTTTCAAAAGCATCATCCAGCACACCTGGTTTTTCCAAGCTACCTGAATTTTCTCCTTTACCAGCAATTGATGATGCTTGTTCTTCAATATTTCTCTTGCTGCACACCTTTTTCTCCATTACAGAGTCCTCTGCCTCCCAGGATCTCGAAAAGGTCAAATTTGGCACATGTTTTAAGTTTCAGCCTGTGATCTCTGGGGATCAAAGAGTATGGTTTATGAGGATGATTGAAGCAGTTGTTTTGACCAAGAAAGCCGGACCTTAGTAGAGTACTTTGAAGGGTGATAGAATCAATCTACCCTGGGGAACAGATATCTTAAACATGCTCACATCATTGGTATAAACACGAAAATCCTCTGCCACGCTTGAATTTATGCAGTTATATATTTCCTTTAATTTCAATAAATGATAAAGAAAATTTAGACATAAACGTTATCACATGAACACCACAAGGAAAAATTACTACTTCTGATTTCCGGTGGCTGCCAATGCAGTAGAAGCAATTGCAGAGAATGTAAAAGAAAAGCAGTAAATGCTATCCTGAATAAAGCTTATCTCCTCTTAGTTCCAGTTCCACATGGGACTTCTCCGAGGCAAAAACTGCATCGATTTGACAAAAACAATCGAACCCAAAATGAATAATGTTGAGCAAATTGCTAAATTAACAAAAAGAATCAAACCCAAAAGTTCATGCAAGGCACAATCTGAGTTACGGTATTTCCTTTTCCTCTTTATAGTTGCTGTCGATGCTGCAGCAGAGAACATGCTGATGCTGTTTCTGCTTCTCCAGCTACCTAAATACGCTGGAAGGAGAAGGGGTGTTAGCGCTACGCTTGGAATTAAAAATGTGAAGGCTTGGCTTGCTGGAAGAGAGACAGGGATTGCCAGGACGTTGAGACGGCGAATTCAGTGACGAAATAGATCTCATGCATGCGTTTTAGATTATCTTTCCGCCGTATAAATGTTGTCTTTTTTTTCTTTTTTTTTTTATCAATGCCAAAATATTTATTTTATTCAGATAAATATCGAGCTTAATTAAAATTAACACTCGTCATCGGATAACTATAAGTTAAAGCTTGGAAATAATAATCTGTTTTCTAGCAAGGCCACCGAGGGAATATTCTTTGAGAATAAAAGGCTGCAAGCTGCAACAGCCGAGATCTGGAATTCTTGATTTTATCAGTCCTCTATCTCTTACTTTCCAGACTCTTAGATGCCCCATTCTCATCCACACCAAAAATAACCCTAGATTTTACTAAATGGATTTTTTAATCCCTTTAATCATATAAACATGATTTTATCAAGTTGTCATTGTAAATATAATATCTATTTAATTCTTAAACTCACTGCATGAATGGCCGAGTAACAGAGTAATGTATGGAATTGATTGAGAAAATCACTTGATTGTCAAATGAGAAGAGCAATAGATTTTATAGGGACTAAAATGTTACTTCCTCAAAATGAAGACAAGTAAAACGTATTCACCCGTTTTTTGTCTCCATCACGACCAATACCATGAAAGTATGAATAAAGAAACTAAAAAACAGGCAACTTGCCTATTGATTATTTTTTTTATTACTTGAAAAATAAATAATAATAATAATAATCAAGTAGTAGCAAACGATGAGATGAGAAGAAGCTCGGAACCTTTCGCTATTGGACGAGCTGACAATGGCGGTGCGTTTTGTCCTCGTTTTCTTCTACTGAAACTACCACCTCTACCTCCACGACCGGCGGCAGCGGCTGTAGCGATCTTCTGACCTTTCAAGATGGTGACCAATGATTATATGACGATTGCGAATGGAAATATGGAAGATGAGTTTATAAGAAGGCATCACAAACATGATGTTAAAGAACACCAGTGTAGTTCTTCTCTTGCGAAGCACATCAAAGCTCCTGTTCCTCTTGTAAACATCAACTACTCTCTCCCTCTCTGTTTTTTTCTTTTCTTTTCCTTTTCTTTTAGATTAAAGTTAAGATTTAGTTACAAGAGAAATATTTTTGTAGATCCGAGAGCATTTAAGGTTGATTTTATTGTTCGTTGGGTTTATTTGTGGTTTTAGTTTGTTTGAATTTTTGTTTCTGGGCATATTTCGATGAATTTGTGATTAAAGATGAATGGATTTTACTGGCAGAAAGTATTTTGAGGTGATAAATATTCAAAATTTGCAGCTACGATTGAAATCGGTTCAGTTTTTGGATCCATAAGAATGGGGTCATTACTTGTCTGCATTTTTATTTACTCTTAGGGCTCCGAATTTGTGCTAAAATATTCAAAATTGGGCGTTTAATGTATTTCTTCTGAAGCTACGAATAATATTTACTCCTTTTTTGTGATTATATTAAAATTTAAACTGTGTAATGGTGGGTAAAAAGGGCATTACTTCCTTTTATATATCGTTAGAAATATTTGACTGCAATGAAGAAGATGGAAATGATTTGATTTTGATGCTCTTTTATGCTTGTGTCAGTGATTAGTGGTGTTTGCATGATCAGGTGTGGTCTCTGGTGAGGAGATTTGATCAACCACAGAAGTATAAGCCATTTGTAAGCAGGTGTATTGTGCAGGGAGACCTTCGGATTGGAAGTGTTAGAGAGGTGAATGTTAAGTCTGGACTTCCAGCTACGACTAGTACTGAACGATTGGAGCTATTAGACGATGAGGAGCACATTTTTAGTATGAAGATTGTTGGTGGAGATCATAGACTTAAGGTACATTTTTCTGTGTTCATTTAACTGTTTTGCATAATCACGAGTTGGATTGTTTTAAGAAATTTTTATTCACGAAAGGATTGGTTATTGAGGTGATCACACGTGTTCTGGTGGGTGTCTAAATCCCAGATGGATCTGATGAGATTAGACTGGTTGTTAGGATGTGAACTTGGAGCATCTAAGCTTGTCTGCAATATAAGAATTTGTGTAGCATGACAGAAACGTTTTTTATGCTGATGTGATTGGTCCACCTCGAGGTTAATGCAATTTGCCTAAACTGTCCTAATACGGTCTTTGTAGATGCTGATGCAGTTTTTGCGCTGAATTGAAGAACTATTTTTCTATGGTGTAGTTTGCCGAATGACAAATCAAAATTTAAAACTTGTATCACAATCTGGCTGGATATATTTCTTTAAGTAATTTGGGTTGATGGACTTTATGTTAGAATCTGATTTTATTGTGCCATTGGAGCTCTCTGCTCAAATTTTCAGGTTAAGATGCTACTAAATGAGAATTCAAAAGCTTCTAAAATTTGGTGCCATCATAAACAAGATTTATATACAACTCGATAGATGTCATATCATTGATTTTTGTTAGATACTAGTTTGTTCAAATAGTATGGTTCATGGTAGATTGTTTGCTGGCTTATCATCAAAGCAAGATTTTATTCTTAGGAGGCAACAATGGAGCGCAACTGCTTTGTTGAATATTGCTTAATAACTAACTATATAATATGCTATTTTACAGAACTATTCGTCCATCATTACTGTTCATCCAGAGGTCATTGATGGGAGACCTGGTACATTGGTGATTGAGTCATTTGTGGTGGACGTGCCTGACGGAAATACCAAGGATGAAACATGTTACTTTGTTGAGGCTCTGATCAAGTGCAATCTGAAGTCATTGGCCGATGTGTCAGAGCGTTTGGCCGTGCAAGACCAAACAGAACCCATTGACAGCATGTAAGAATGCAGGGCAGGTTCCTAGTGTAGAGGTTCTGATAACGTCGGTGGAAATGAAGGTTTTCATTGTCTGAAGAATGGAGAGCTTGGTATCCAAGAGGCAAAGTCACTTTTCTTTTCCTTACACTTATGTTGAATTTCATTGCTCATCTACTGCCTATATATGGGATTCGTAAACGCATCAACATGTTAGATTGCCCTCCTCTGTTCTTGTTCGATGCTTTAATATTGTGGTACGTATTCATATCTGATTGTAAATATTCATGCATGATGACAATTGAACATTCGAGTATTTGTTTTGCTTTCGATCAACTTCCTTTCGTCCCGTTCTGGTTTGATTGCTAATTGGTCTCACGCTCAAATGTGGGTCTCCACTCGACCTGTTGCAGTTATGGACCATGGACAGCCCGCAATCCCAGAGTGATAAAGTTCACATGCTGTTCTAGTCTTTCGTGCAAGTGCATGATTTAAGACATAGATGCGCTGGAGTTACAGGTCCTGATCTGCTAATGTGGCATAGTTGATCCACATAGTGCTTCTTTTTACACAAGTTGCTTCTAGTGGCCAAAGCATGCTGACATCTTTTTCAAATGAGAGAAGTTGATAAGATTTAAGCTTGGTATATGCCCTTGTAGGACCAGAGTCCAGAGCCATATGGCATGAGTGTTGCTGAGCATGGCTCAAGGATAGAAATCTTTGTGGCTGGTGAGCCTCTGGTCTTTTGTGTGAGCATAAACCCTTGGCCCCGCCCCCCACTCACCCGAGCGTTATCTAATAAAGGTGCAAAACTGGATAAAGAAATTTAGGAAACGGAAAAAAAGTCGGTAAAAGAAAAGTCAGGTGACCGTTAGAAGTATTTTTAAACTATCAAAGCCAAGGTGATTGAAGCCCCGCAAGTATTTTTTTAGCAATATATAAAAGGCTAATTTTTATCATTTTACATTTGTTAATGTTCTAAATTGAAATTTATCATAAATTTAATGTAAAGATTTTCTTTTTTCATCTTTTGAGCTAAATATAACATTTTTATAATAGTTTCTAATTCAAATAAAATAAAATGAGGTTATAAAATATTTAAAATATTAAGATGGCTTATAAATTATAATTGTTCCCGGGATCTTTCAACCAACTTTATTTTTATTCAAAGCAGTGTTTGGTTCATTTTCGAAGATGGACGGACGAGACGTGACAATACAAAGGAAATAAAAGAACGGAGAATAAGTGGTATTCCTTTTTGTGTGATTGTGATTGTGTACACGTTTTTAAAAAAGTAGTTTTATGAAAAGTTTTTTAATTGTAATTTAACATAAATTTTATAGTATTTATTTAAAATTATTATTAAATTTAAAATTAATAATTACATATTTAGTTACTAGATTTTTTATACTAATTTCAATTTGTTAAATTAATTTAAATATACTCTATATGTATATATTGTGGAACCCATTTTGCGAATCTCAATCTGTGGTGGTCTTGGCCCAGTAGCTGTTCCATTACAGCTAGTCCTGCTTGCATAATTTGTCCTTTCCATGTCCATTAAACTATCTTTCTTTTCCTCATCTTCTTCGAGTTAATCTGCAATTTTTTTATGTAACTTGCAGCTTCATCTAGCCTATCAGGCAGTGACAATACTGGTTCCTGCGACCACCATAAGAAGAGAGAAGAGAAAAAAACACAAAACAGAAGCAAAAATCACAAAAAGATCATCACAAAAAGAGTTTCCATTTTAGAAAATGTACCGCAATAATGTGTGAGCAATATTGAGGGCGGGATAGAAACCCTTGAGTTTTGATGAGGCACGAGAGAATTGAGCTGGGAGTAGAGTGCCTTCATTTGATTTCTTCTATTTCTTTATGTGGTTTTTCTATCAGCTCTTGATGAACTTGGGTTGTTCTCCATTAATACTTGCAGCAAGAAACGCCTGAAAAGCAGCATTTTTTTTAAGATGGATCCGCATCAAATTTTTAGCTTATCACCCCTGATCGATCACCAAAACCATAGGTTATTTGGAAACTATGGTGCACCCTCAATTCCAAACACCTGGAACAATTTCTAATTATTTTAATTTTATTTTTTGAGTTTTGAAAAACATTATCCATTCAGTGGGTTATTTTTTTTATTTTTTAATGTAACTCAATATAAAACATTATTTGCCTCGTGAATTATTGGCAAGTCTTATTCTGCTCTGATTAATTCATTTTTTATAATCTACTTAAGTTGGTTAATTTTTTTTCTATTTTAATATGATGAAATGATAAATAACATTTAATAATAAAAATATATAAGCAAGGAAAATATAGATATCTATTTCTGTGTTAAAAATAATATTAACAAATATAGAGTTGATGGGGTTTGGGACTAGATTCTATCCTGCCAAATTTCTCTCTCTCTGCTTCCTGCTCAATCTCTTCTTAATTTACTTTTATGATTTTTAGTTATATATACATATTTTTATTCTTTTCAAATCCAATGGTGAAAAATAAATGTTAAAAAAATCAACGGTTAATATCCTAGATGGAGATTTTGGGATTTTGTCTAGAGATATCATTAAAAAAATGAATATATATTTCTTAAACTGAAGGTACAAAATCAGCTTAATTTTGAGATGAAAATGAAAATTAATTGCAGTCCTTGTTTTTAATATCGAATTTATTCTAGTCCTAGTATATACAAATAAAAATATTGATTAAAGAAAAGAGGTAAAATAGTTTTTCCATAAATCCCTCAAAATTTAAACTCATACAAGCAAAAAGCACGGGACAATGTCCACAGGCTTAGATATCCCATAAATAACGGTAAATAGAGTAATGCTAGCCTTGTACCGATGCTTTGTTGGAATCATATTTTTTTTAATATAAAAAATTATTAATTATATGTAATTTTTTTATTATAATATAAATTTAGATAAAATAATAAATTTATATAGAAATTTTATGAAGTGCAAGTTTTCTATAAAATATATGAATTTTAAATGGATATATTTGTTTTTTAGCAGGTTTCAATGAAATAATCAATATAAAATTATCATTATCATTAAAAAAGCTAGAAGATATTTGAATTATTGAATACATTGTATTAAGATTAGTTCATTTTATAATTCAATTTAAATTAAATAAAACAAACAAATTATAAAATGTGGAAGAACGTGCATTAATAAAAAAAATAGTTAATTTTCTATCTCCAAAAATAAGAAAATATATATTAAAAATTCATCCCCACGTTACTGTCATCATCATTACTATAACAGTTAATATTATTATCAATATTATTGTTAAAATATTGAAAATAATTAAATTAACCCGAATAATTTAAAAAGTTAAATATTTTGTCAAAAAAAAACTAAATTTATCATTATTATTGCACAGACAATAAAAATCATAAAATCATCTAATCCAAAAATAAGATAAAAATAATAAAAAAATAAAAACTATTATCAACATTATTGGCAAACAATTTAAATAGTTAAATTGCCCTGAAAAATCATTAAAAAAAGCAAAAGATTTTTTCTCAAAAAATTAAAAAAAAAACAGCTACTAAAATTATCATTATCATTGCGTAAATAGTAAAATCATAAAAATTATCTAATCCAAAGAACAAATAAGAACAACAAAAAAGAAAAAAGAAAAAAAGGGGAAAAGGGTATTAATTCTAAAATAATTACTATAGCAGTTAAAATTATTATCAACATTACTATCAGAATAATTAAAATAATTAAATTGCCCTGAAAAATAAAAAATAAAAAGCAAAAGTTTTTTTTATAAAAAGCAATTAAAAAATAATCACTAAAATTATCATTATCATTGCGTAAAAAGCAAAATCATAAAAATCATTTAATCTAAAGAACAAATAAGAAAAAAGAAATAAAGGGAAAAAAAACCTATTTACATAATGAAAAAAACCCTAAAATTATCATTATCATTAATTTTAAAATTATTATCAACACAAATTAAAATTTCAGAATTGAACCTATTAAAAATAAAACCTAAATAAAAAAAAGACAAAAATTAAAAGCATAGATGCATAAATATTAATAAAAAATAAACATTATCCAAAAATTAAAAAAATAAATGAATTAATATCAAATAAAAAATTAAAAGAACAAGGACCAAAATGAAAAATAACATATATAAAATTAATTTCAGTTGAAGGATAAAATTGAAACAAAAAACAATTGGAGGACCAAAAATAAATAGTGATAATTGTTGTCATTTTATCAAAAAATTAGAAGAAGAGAGACTAAAATGAAACTTTGTATGTATGACCAATTTCAATTGGAGAACCAAATTAAAGAAATCAAAACATCCGTACCGAAAAATTAAAGGAATAAAAAATAAATAAAAAATCAAAAGTATAAGGACTGGAATAAAAACTTCTTTATATAATCAATTTTAATTGAAGGGCACAATTGAAAACAATAAAACTTTCAATTAAAAAAATTAGTAATAAAACCAAAATCAAAACATCAAGAACCGGAGTTGACTTTGCGGCGGGAGGAGAGAAAACCGATAATCGACACAAAGCTGTCTGCCGCCGCTTACCCGAACATATATGACCGGAACGCGCTGCGATGAAAGAGAGAGGACTTGTCGGCACCACTTCTGACACATTGGACATGAATTTTTGATGGCGGGAAGAAGCCACACGCGCCGCCTTAAAGGCGCGTTAGCGGGGAACGCTATTGACACGTTTGTATGACGCACCAACAGTTAATCCAAAAAAATAAATAAAATATGAGCTAATTACCAAGAGGTCCCTAACCCTACTGATATTCACGAGAAAACCATAGGGGAAAGTATGTCGTTGCCTCTGTTTACTGTGCGCTTTTTTTTTCAGGGGTTGTTTTTATCAATTTACCGTGCAAATAAAATGGAAAAACTGGTACAGCCCCTGGTCTTGGAGCACTAATTTGTCGTTTATGGAAGCTATTTGCGTCGTTTCACTGTGCAACAAATCTAGAAATGCCGCTCGTGTCTTGTGAAAAATTCAAAAATACCCTTGGTACCGGGGGCTAAAATTTTTTGGACCCGAGGATAAAATGATAATTTTACTGTTGCGATGAATAGTGATTTAAATTTGAGTGAACAGTAAAAAATTGTACAGTAAAATAGGCATGCCTTTTATTTTATAGTTAATGTCGCATTTCATTGTTGACCGTGGTTGTTTTTTATGTGTGTTTTTATTTTAAATTAATTTTTTATTTTATTTTTTATATTATTTTGATATGATAATTTTTAAAAAATAAAATAAAAAATAATAATTCTAATATTTTTTTAAACAAAAAATATTTTAAAAAATAATCTCTAACTACCTGAGCGGCTCACCATGCCCAGCGACGCGTCCCCTTTATGAACTCACCTGCTCACTCTAGCTCCATGGAGAAGAAGACAATCACTCCTAGACAAACTCCCCCTTTCATGCCCGTTTTTTTTCTTCCCATTAATATCTGTATTTTAAAAATATTTTTTAAAAAAAAATAAAAGGTATTTTAATATTATTTTCAAGTATTAATATTAAAAATAATTTTTAAAAATTAAAAAAACAATACTGTCAAAAATAAAGACAACCGCAATCCAGTCAATAAATAACACCCCTCTCTTTCGTTCTCTAGTAGATACTTTACTTTACAGTGCCCCCCCTCCCCCCTCCCTATTTCTTTAATCTCCATTACCATTCCGTCTCTGTTCCTTTCTCCTTGTTGCATTTCCAGATCTGTCAACCAAACCCAGTAAACAAAAGTCCCAAAAAAACTATCTTTGTATCTTTCCCTTTGTACTCTCTCTTTGGGTTCTCACTAAACTTTGCGAAAATGCCACCCTTCTTGCTTTCTTTACTTCTTGTTTTTACCATTTCAGTACCTTTTTCAAGTTGTATTGCAGTTGGGGAAGTGATAACCTGCTCGGGAATAGTACCGATGAAGTACCGGAATGACAAGATATCCATAGCTGATTTTGGCGGTGTCGGTGATGGCAAGACACTCAATACAAAGGCATTTAGAGAGGCAATTTATAGGATTCAGCATCTCAGAAGACGAGGCGGTTCCTTGCTTTATATTCCTCCTGGGGTGTATTTAACAGAAAGCTTTAATCTTACTAGCCATATGACTCTTTACTTGGCTAGAGGTGCTGTTATTAAAGCAACCCAGGTAATTATTGATTAAGAATTAATCTTTGATTAGATCGCTTTTAAGTTTTGTTTGATTGGTCGCTACCAGTTTCTCATAATTGATGCTGATCAGGCATATTTACTTTAGGAGTCTTGTCTTTCATGCATTTGTTTTTTTTTATATGTATATATATATCGTAGATGTCATGTTTTTGCCAATTTTTTCTTAAAAAAATCACTATCATTTTCAGTTTGACTCTGGTCTAATGTCATTAGTTTAATTCACATATATCAGGTTCATGTGTGTCATACTTGGTGTTTCCACTCACAGTATATGAATGTCGACAACGTACATTGAGTGGTTATTGAAGGGACTGTGATTATTAGTTGTATTGGTCAATTACATATGGGAGTAAGAATCGAGCATGCCATGATGGTGACGCGAATTCATGGCCACCATTGATCTAGCGGGACCCGCCAGATCAAAGGGTAGTCATGAATTCGTTCACGAAATTCGTGCCACAATTAACTCAAGGACTAATTACTATATGATCGAGCTGTTGATTAATTATTGGCTTCATTACTATCATCACATTATCATTATCATTACGTTTTAGGTGTGGGGGTGGGAATTATTCTGAATCAGTAACTAGATTTTGAAGAGCCAAGGGAAGGGACTAACATAAGCTGTTGCGAGTCCAGCTGTGGATAGAGAAAAGAAAATGGTGGGTCTGCTATGGTATATGGGTTGCACGTGGTTGCCTTTATATGTGTTAAACAACTAAGATGGATGGAATCTTTGGGGCAGCCAAATAGCTGGCAAGTCATGTCCTGGCTTTTTTATGCTTAGATGCTGTTACCTCCATAACCATAAAATGGTTACGGATGGAGTTAAATGTTAAAAATGATTGTGACCTAGTTTTTTGTAAACAATAAATTCATCCTCGTGGTCACATCTTGGCAAATAATATCACAACTAATCCAAAGTGATGTCCGCTTTATGGTTAACAACAAGGTGATGTTTTTTCTTTTTCTTTGTAAGGATTACAGAGAACTGATAAATGTTTGAAGGTTATTAACAGGCGGCCATAAGCTATGGTTGCATCACATTTTTTCCTGCCAAAAGCAATGGTGGCTCTATGCTGCCCGATCCCAAATATGTAGTAATGGCCTTTTAGTAGTGTATTTGTTTGATGCACGGGAAATAACCATATAATTGGAACACAATTCTTATACTAGAAAGTTATAATGAACTGTAGAACTTGAATGCATTCCTTATGAATTATGGGAGGAAAATTTACTGCTGCTAGTCTTTTCCTCTTTGTTTGTAACCATCGTGGTTTTGATTAGAAATAAAACAAAAATGATTATAATAATCGATAGCTTGTACTTACAGGATCTGGAATGAGAATCTGTTTTTTTTTTCCTTACCTGTTGCTCCAGGATACTTGGAACTGGCCCTTAATTGCTCCTTTGCCATCTTATGGAAGAGGGAGAGAGCGCGCAGGCGGAAGGTATATGAGCTTTATTCATGGAGATGGACTTCGAGATGTCATCATTACTGGTTGGTTTCAACAGTAGCATCTAGTAGATGCCTCCTTCGTAATTTAAGCAACGTAGATTGCATTTGAATTCATGGATTTTCGGTGAGATATCTAGGTTCAGATTTAGTTTAAATTGCTCCATCACGGTTTAAATAATGAAGGTATTCTTTATTGTTTCAAATTCATGGATATATTGCAATCTTGTTTAAAGTTTGGATTTGAAAAGCTTAAGCTGAAGATGTATTACACTTTGAGGGATTTGGTTGACCTATCAGCTTCAGTTGTTTTTGTTGGTGCTCTCTTCTTTACAGTTGTCCCGTGTATGTAATCAGCATGATGACCTCAAATCCAATTTAACCCAACCTCTCAATTGCTTGGTTTTGAGATGAGAATAATACACGGGTTAACTTAGATTGTTGTGTCTTTATACCTGATGACATTGTGTTTCTTGTTATATGTGTGACACTCGAAACTTTTAGGTGAGAATGGGACAATTGATGGCCAAGGAGATGTCTGGTGGGACATGTGGAGGCAGAGAACTCTTCTTTTTACAAGACCCAATCTCGTTGAATTTGTAAATTCAAGTGGCATAATCATTTCCAACGTGATTTTCCGCAATTCTCCCTTTTGGAACATTCACCCTGTTTATTCCAGGTAATAATCGAAGATACATTTTTATATTTATAGTTCTTTCTCTGTAATGTTGAAGGAGTTGACTGTGCTGGCAATGCCCTCACTGTAGATTGACATTAGCTTTAACTCCTTAATCAGTTCTAAAGTATATCTGAAAATTAAAAAAAAACGATACAATCATGGACAGCCGATGCGCATGACATTCTGGATCTTTGATTATCGTAGACATTTAATAATTACTTTTATTAGTCTTGTAGATATATCCAGATGGTCCTACTGATCATCTTTAATAGCTGAAGCTCTATCCATGTATTTGATGTAAATCTTTTGTTTTTTGGCTTTTAAATCCATATTCAATTTGATTATTACTGAAGCAGATTTTCTTCTTTTCCTTGGTATCCAAGTTTCTCTAGAGCTCGAAACTGTTTTGGTGGTTAGGAATCAGTATGTGGCTGTAGAGAAATTGGTGGGACCATTCTCATACGTCATTTTATCAATAAATTTGAATAGTGAATTGAATAGATAATTGTAGTACTGACTGTTGTTAACCTGACGCAGCTGATATGTTGGGGTCACAAGTTAATTTATATGATATTTTTTTGTTCTTTGCAGCAATGTTGTTATTCGATATGTTACCATCTTGGCTCCCCTTGATTCTCCCAATACTGATGGAATTGACCCAGGTACATACTACGATCTGTTACTTATTATTATGCAATTTGTTATGCTGTTGATCGATGTTTTATGCACTTTTGCTTTGGCGAGATATGTAATTTTCTGCCATGGTATAATGTAACTGCTTTAATTTTAGCGACAAGTTACACAAATTGGTTAGTGTAGTATGTCTTGGCTTGGAGGGAAAACTATGGAGCTTACAGAATGGAAAACTATGTCTTGCACTGCATATCAAGAGGTCTCTCTTCGATAAACAAGTTTTAGGTTCTGTGAGCTTTTTAATCCTTTCTTTACCTCAAATACGTGACAACGTATTTAGGATGGAGCAGATAAGCTAATTAGCCCCTACCCATGCGCAGTTCAGCAATTGGATGCAACAAGTTCTAGCTAGTTGATGACATCTGCACTTCATGATCATCATCTGGACAAACATGATTTTTGCTCATCCTCCCATTTTCTAGTGTGAAAAAAAAAATTGTCCCTCTAATCTTAAACTATTTTCTTACAGTTCATCATTGATTCAATGCAGATTCAAGCTCTAACGTCTGTATAGAAGATTCATACATTTCCACTGGAGATGATCTTGTGGCTGTAAAAAGTGGATGGGATGAATATGGTATTGCTTATGGTCGCCCGAGCTCTGGCATCACTATCCGGAGGATAACAGGATCATCCCCGTTCGCTGGAATAGCAATAGGAAGTGAAACCTCTGGCGGAGTGAAGAATGTCCTGGCTGAAAACATAAACCTCTACAATACGGGAGTTGGCATACATATCAAAACAAACATCGGAAGGGGAGGATTCATTACAAACATCACAGTTACTGATGTGTACATGGAAAATGTTCGCAAGGGTATAAGGATAGCAGGTGATGTTGGTGACCACCCAGATGACAGTTTCAACCCAAACGCTCTCCCAGTTGTTAATGGCATCACCCTTAAAAGTATATGGGGTGAGAAGGTTCAGCAGCCGGGTTCAATACAGGGCTTGAAGAACTCCCCTTTCACGGGGATTTGTCTTTCTAACATCAACCTTCATGGTGTACCAGGGCCCCGATCCTCTCCTTGGAAATGCTCCGATGTAAGCGGATCTTCCCTCCAGGTGAGCCCATGGCCTTGTTCTGAACTGACCAGCCCTCATCAAACTGGTTCCTGTTCTGATCACTTTTGAGATTTTCGTGTAATTCTTTCGTTTTTCTTTATGTAATGCAATAAAACCCACAAGAAGTTGTTATTCAAAACGCCTTCCTTCGTCTCAACATAGCTATTGCTTACAGAGTATTTCAAAAACACCACTCTCTCTTCATCTTAATGGTCCTTAAGCCTCATCAACGTTCTTTACTTTGGCTAAGAGGCTACTCTCCTCGTGCTATACGTACATCATCATCTTCTATCAAATTTCAGAATTTATCAGTTCCAGCACACGAAACCCGCAAAAGGGTGAAAGCTATCAAAAGATTTATTTACGTGCAATACTCGACACGCTTTTTTCACTCAGCGCAAGAACATTTCTCTCAACGTTTGCGCATGATCAATTAGAACTTAGAAGGGGGGCGGGTAGAATATAACTGGCTCAAAAACTACGTCGTGGGTAGAGCACAAAATTCATATATCAATTGCTGCAGCAGCAGCAGCATTTAATAGTTTCTACTAAAACAAAAACATTTATTTTATGATACACATCTCATAGGATGCCGATCTTATTTACATTACCACAACACAAAACACATACTTAAACAGCCCCATAATATATTTATAATAACATTATTATCTTCCAAATCTCCTCAAAAATTATGCTTCAAAAACTTGCGAATCCCCTTGAACAATCCCCATTCATGCCCATGGTCGTGCCCGTGCCCGTGCCCGTGCTCCGGCTCGTGCCCGTGCTCCCGATCGTAGCCGTGCCTGTGCTCGTGATCGTGGCCATGGTCGTGCTCGTGCTCGTGGCCGTGGCCGTGGCCGTGCCCCGGCTCGTGTTCGTGCTCCTGATCGTAGCCGTGCCTGTGCTCGTGCTCCTGCTCGTGATCGTGGCCGTGCTCGTGCTCGTGCTCGTGGCCGTGCTCGTGCTCGTGGCCGTGGCCGTGCTCGTGCTCGTGCTCGTGGCCGTGCTCCTGATCGTCCTCGTCCTCGTCCTCGTGCTCCGGCTCGTCCTCGTGCTTCTCTTCATGATGATGCTCATGATGCCTCTTGGGGCCCCACTCCCTCTCCTCTCCATTTGCCACGTCATCAAAGAGAGAAAACCTGTGACCCCCGTGGTGAAACCTGGTCCACCTAGCTGGAATCTGCCTATCAACGCCACGTCTCTCCTGATGCTCACCAAGTTCAAAACCAACATCCTTCTCACCGGATACAATCATATCATTACCGTAGAAACGCGGCTTCATCATCCTGTGCCCGTGATGGCATCGGTGACGATGACGAAACGGGAGTAAAGGAAGTTGAGGCAAAAACTGAAGGTTTGTAGGACGGAAAGTCACGACTGTTAACGGCGCCACTGTCTCAGTCGATACCGTCTTGACCTCCGTTGATGATGATCCCGGTTCCGTTTGCTCATCGATTTCCACTTCAACTGGATACTTTATTTTAGATGCGGGCTCAGTTTCTGGATTCTGGCTTGGGAGGAGGAGAGCAGGCGTGGCCTTCGGATCGGGATTCGGTAATTCGGGAATAGTGAAGCCCTCATCTTGTAGATCTGACTGAGTAAGAGAATAAGCGACGGTGCATAGAAAGAAAAGAACGGTGACGGTGAGTTTGACAGACATTTTGAGATTAAAAAGTTTTAAGGTTATGGTCAATGTGTGGAGGGTTATATAGAGAGAGGGCAGGCCAGTGGGAAAAGAGGGAGAGAGTCGGGGCAGATCAGGCCAGTGGGAAAGGAGGGAGAAAGTCGGGCAGCGGTGTTCAAAGGTCAGACAGAGGATTGGAGAAAGAAATGATACTTATTGATCGGGTTTGCGTGTTGAATTATCAAGGGTGCCCCGTATTCAATTCATTTGTTTTTTGGTGTTTTCTGTTAACTTGTTTTGTTTTTAACATAAATGATGCTGTTTTATTTTATATAGAGAAACATTTATTTATTCACCTGGATGACCCGGTATCCCGGTTTTAGATCGAGTTTAAAAACTTTATTTATTCTGTCCGGAATAGTAAAGTTGAATGACTGCGATAGAGTTCGCGTGTACGAGACATTTGTTGTGTTGGCCATGTGGGTTAGAAAAGTTAATTACATTTATGCCATGGATTGTGAGAGGTGCTGTCCCGTATATCTACCGTTACCAAGCCAACAAAGGAGATGGATATGGACAACGTATTTTACCATTCTATCCCAGTTCGAGTTTGCTAACAGTTTTGTAAAAACGATACAGGTTAGAAAATAATATAGTTTTGGAAATTACTTTAAAAATTATGTTTCATTTAAATTAATTAACAAAGTAAAATTTTATTCAATTTTTTATGATTTAATGGTAAGAAAACAATTTTAAAACCCAATTACTAAAAAAAAATAGAGGAGCTAAGCTGATGTGGCACGAGAGAAGATAAGAAGAAAAAAAATGAGAGAGAGAACACGTGTCAAAATAACATATAGATATTTTGTTTTTTACTAATTTTTACGGTTAAAAAATATATTGACGAAACAGTTTTGATCATGATTGTCAATATCGTTCCAGTTTTTCTATTGATATGGAACGTTTTGGTTTCGGAGTATTTCGTTATGCCGTTTCGGGGTTGTACTGTTCATATAAAATTAATTATATATATAGATATATATGAAAAAAATTAAAATATTAATTTAACAAGCATAATTAAAATTCAAGATAAATTAACTTTAAATTATACAATACAAACACAAAATCAAACAAATAAATATCGAAATTAGAAAAAAAAATCACAAATTAATCAAAATAAAAAAGATTTTAAGGCTGGAACGGAACCAAGATGTTTCGGCTGGAATTTGGATGGAATTTCCAGAATGGACCGAAATTACAACAGAGATGAAAATAACGTCGTTTTGTCTCGATTTTGTTAACGGAACGGAACGGAATTGACAACCCTGGTTTTGATCACATATTGAAAGACCATGAACCAAGATTATAAATGATTAAAGATTTCATTATGATTTTATTTAATACTGATGAATGGTTTATTTGACAAAAAAAATAAACATCAGATCAGGACTGTTAATACTGTTCTATTTTGGCCTGAATGTTTCGTGCCATTAAAAAACCCGAGATAAAACAACATTGTTTTCGTCTCAATTTTAATTTTGACCCGTTCTAGAAATTCCGGCTGCAATGTCTCGGTACAGCTCCGTCCTTAAAATTTCTTTTATTTTGATTAACTTGTGATTGTATTTCTAATTTTGAGATTATATTTGTTTAATTTTATGTTTGTATTGTCTAATTTAAAGTTAATTTATCTTAAATTTTAATTATGCTTGTTAAATTCATATATTTAATTTTTTTCACATATATATAATTAATTATATATGAACAGTATAACTCCAAAACGGCACGCTGAAAAGCTCAGAAACCAGAACGTTCCGTATCAATAAAAAAACCAAAACAATATTGACAACCTTGCATTAGATTGTTAACTGAGATAAATTACTTGCCATTTACAATCTATAGAATTCAACCTATATGGTAGCTAAAAAACTTCAGTGGTATTTTTTCTTTTAGAATCCCATTTTCAGCTCATTTTTACCTTAGACATCCTAAAAACTTTGTTAAACAAATTCATAGCCTTAAAAATTGAAACGCACCGCATCAAAACCCAAAACACAATTCTTCTCGACATCATTTTTTTTTCATGCACTTTCAAGGTCCAAAAGACACCCATCACAATCCATAGTTAATTATAAGAGGGTAAACAAATGAAGGTTGTATAGTAAAGGAGTCACGCTGGCAATTGCTATATTTTTTTAAATAATTTATTCAATCAAATGATAATAAAAAATAGACAAATATATTTAATTGACCGAGTAAAATAAAAATATTATATGCATGGCTATACATGTTAGAAACATTATTTGAAAATAAATATTTTTTTATTTTAAAAAATATAGTTCATTTAAATGAAATATAAAAAATAGAAATGAATTAAAAAAATTCCATTCAAATATTAAACACATAACTAAAAAATTATCATAATTCAAAAAGAGGCTTTATAAAAAAAAATAAAAGAGAGAACAAGTATTAATCTCTCTCCCTGTCCCTCCCTCTCTCTCTCTATCTATCTATCAACCATTAATTGGAAAAATATGATGTAAAAAAAGAGCTAGGTGGAGCTAGGTGCTGCTAGGCCTGAATCGTCCAGGTAGGGGCCACGTGTGACCAATGTGACACATGAGTGTAGATATATTTTTTCAAAAAACTTTAAAGGTAACAAAATATCCCATACGAATCTCTCTTGTCAAGTGGAATAACTTGACTAAATTTTATTAATTTTGATGGTTTAAACCGGTGTCAATAATAAGTTTCTCTTTTTATTGTCGGAATCCAATGATCTCTTTTGTTTTTTTCTCAACAAAGGACTAAAAAGTAAAAAAGTAAACTTTTGTATAAAAACTGTTTTTTTTATAAAAAAAATATTAAGGTGCTAAAATTATATAATTTGTATGATTGTTGAAGTTTTAAAATTAAAATGTATTTGTTTTAGAATTCATAACACGTTGCCTGTGTTTGATGTCTTTTTTATATTAATATTTTTTTTCAATCCCATAATTTCTTAAAAAATAAAAATTGATTAGTTTTCGGTTAGAATGGAATTGCTAAAATGTTTTTAGATGATGATATATTGTATCTATTTAGATTTTGTTATACTACTTGTCAAACGTATAACTCAGATCATGGAATTTACTATATTTAATAATATATTTTTAAAGATATTTTTATTTAATAATATAATAAAAAATAAACACTAGTAGAATAAAATATAAATTAAATATGAAGATATTTGTTTGAAAATACAATAGCATTGTAAAAAGCAAATATAAACAAAATTTGAAGACCAATTCTAAACCAGTCACGTCTTAAAAAATAAATTATAAATAAAAATGAAACCGTAAACCACTTCGCTATTCATATATGAATAGTGATGGAGCTGGGAAATCTCAGTTCTTTTCGTTATGTAGATGATATATATCCCTTAAAATATAAAGTATTTTCATATTAATTTACATACTAGTCAGAATCAAGTTACTTAAAACTATACTTCCTTTATGCCCAAGGATTTTAAAAGAATTTAATAAAATCCATTCACTTGCTGTCTTTAAAAAATAAATTTTAAAATAAAGTAAATCTCTTGATCGAATCCTCGTGCTCAGAACATGCTATAAAAAAATTAATGTATCTCTCTATCTATATAGATAGACATGAATGCGTACAGGTGTCAAGTTTTATTTTATTATCATAAATTATAATTTAAAAATCAATTATTTCGTGAGAAAAAAAATACTACTATCATTTTGCTAGTCAGGTCAAGGTCGGTGAAGGACAGGGAACAGAAAACCACGCTTAGTTCCTGGATGTGCCAAATTCCTGTCCCTGCCATTATAAAAGTTGACTTATATACATACATACATACATATATATATATATATATATATATATATATATATATATATATATAAAAAGAAAGAAAATCCCTAAAATTTAGTTGGACCGTAAATTCTAACGAATTAAGTGGCCCAAATTTGAAAAAAAAAAACGAATTAACTAGGCCGGAGGAGGTTGATTTCCCAAATTTGAAAAGGTGTATGACCAGGGCCGAGGCCTTCTACAAAAGTCCTTGCTTCTCTTGGCCCTTGCTAGTGCTCTCACAACGGGCATGCAAATAATGATTTTAATTGCCAACCCGTGATGAATCAATCCAGTGATGGACAAACAATCCATGAATCTAGATGCACGAGATACAAGCCCACACCAAACAAATTATAAAGATGTACCCAAAGCCATCGTAGCCAATCAGGATATTAGCGAAAGCATTAAATAATGTTCTCCCCAAAGTCGGTTTAACCAATAAAAAATAATTGAGGATTTTTCCTGAAGATTCATATTTTGGACCATAACCTGGACCCAACAGGATACCGAAAGAAAACAAAGTGGCAGCACCCCAGATTCGATATTTTCTATAATAACTAGTCGGAACTAAAACCAAAGAGCACAACCCATAATCCCAAAACCACACATTTTGCTTCACTCGAAGTCTCAAAAGAATGTTATCGAGAGCCTTTACCAAGCCCAAAAAGAGCCCTAAACATGGAGACAATGAAAGCAAATCAGGGACGTCGATGCTAGATTCTGAAGATTGCTCGGTAGGGTTCATGGATGATCGGCCTTTGTTTTTCTGTGGAGAAAGTGTGTCTCGCCTGAGCTTAAGGGAGACTTTAAGGGCTTCTGTTGGTGTTATGGGAGAGAGCCCCTTAGGGATGACTGAAAAAGTGGTTTTGTTACGAGGCAAAGTTTATGCACTGAAGAGGTTTAGGGCATTGCATGTTAGGAGGCGTGAGTTTGGTAAGAGAATTGAAAGGTTAGCTCAGGTGAGCAAGAGTTGTGAATATCTTGTCCCTGTCATTGCTTACCTCTACACAAAGAGGATCAAGTTTGTTGTCTCTGATTATTTCCCCATGGGAAGCCTTGCTAACTTGCTCGCTGGTGAGTTTTACAATCGCAATTCTAAACACACACACACACACATGTACAAATTGTTGTTTCAATGATCACTAGATGCCTAAACTGATCATGTCAGCGTGATTATAAAAGAGAATTAAGCCACATCATGATATATAACGATAAATTTCATGGGATCAGTGTTCCTTTTCTTTTCCTTTTTTTTAGAATAATTTTCATTGATCTTATTTTGATAGAAATGAGAGTTTTTTTATAAACAAAAATCTACAGTTTTAATAATATATAATAAATAGATTAAGTATTTATTATTCATTAAGGGTAGAATAATCTCTTGTTTTAACTTATATACAGTTTTTTTTTTATATTTAAATTAAGTCAAGCAAGTATCTAATCGACATTATTACTACGAAAACCCTAGCCTACTTTACTTGATTCTCTCTTTACGCATTATGAATTATTTAACAAACATGACATTATGGAATACAATCATTAAGACTACACTCACCATGAAGAAAAATTGTCCCACTCATACGAGGATTTACGATCATGTATACAACACTTGCCACATTAGTTCATATACAAGACTGAAATTTTGTATAAAATCTCGTTTATTTGAGAGATAATTACTTCGGTTCTAAATTCAACAGACTCAGGCTATTTTTGAATTGCTTAGGATTAAAATTCCTTCTGAAATCTTGGACTTGTGCTTAAGTGAGAAATATTTGTGATCTGAATCTGTTTTTATTCCCTATTTGTTGTTAATTAATTGAGGTGGAAGGGAATGCGGTCACACTGTACTGGATTGGAATCAAAGGCTAAAAATAGCTCTTGACATTGCACAAGCAATTGCATTCATCCACACACAGTACCCTCCATATGAAAAGAACATGCTGATGAACGTGCACGGGAACATTAAATCCTCCAATGTCATGATTACTGTTAACTTCGCCGCCCGCCTGTCCGATTACGGCCTCACTCAACTGGCTGGAGAATTGGAGGAAGTTTCCGATACTTGGCAAAGAAAGCCGCCCCCCTCGCCTGAAAGTCCTTACAGCGACAAATTGAGTCAGGAAAGTGATATTCTCAACTTTGGTATATTATTGCTGGACATGCTAGGAGGGCCAAGAGCTAGAGATTTCAGAAATTCCGTAATGGAAAGAAAAGAAGAGATAAAGAGAGGTGACATCGAGTTTTTTGAATTTACTGTGGAGGGCAAAGAAAGGAAGCAAGCTATGCTTGTGTTGGATATTGCATTGAAATGTGCAGACAAGGTGCCGGAAGCTAGGCCTCCAATAGAACAGACGTTGAGGCGTCTTGGAGATGTACTTTTGATTAAATAGATCGTGTAATTGTTTACTTTACGCTTGATGTTGTAAAGGAAACAGATGTTTTTTTTTCTTTTCCCAGTACTATAAAAATAGAACAAATACATACACCTGCGTGTCTATGAGGTTGCATGAATGCTTGTTGATTATTATCACTTGCGGTGGCAGATGCCCTGCTATTCAAATCAAATCTCTTGCAAATGGGCTCCCATTTTACTTTCTTTGTTCATGGATTTAGGAAGCTGCCAACCTCATCTCCAGTTCAACGCCTAAAACAAGAAGACAACACATATTTATATATGCAATTCAGAAAAGAAAGAAGGAAAGAGGAGGCTTGCAACCTTAAAAAAACCCAAACTTTATGTTGTTTTCATGCATCACTGTCTGGTATTGCTACGACTTTGCCGGCTGTAATGATTAAAGATCGTCTAATATTGTTTTTACTACAGCAAGTGGCAAAGATATGAGATATGTTGTTAGTTAATTTAATGTTAGAAAATAAAATAAAACTGTGCTTTACATATATACATGCTCATAATCACAAAAAAAAAAAAATTAAGAAGAAGAAAATCACTGTCTAAGCTAAAATAATAAAACCAAAGACAAAGGAATGTTTCAAATATAAGAAACTTGAGGGGCAGCTCAGTTCTCAGATTTTGATTATATTTCCTAATATTTATCATTTCTTTTAGAGTCACTAAAGATTTATTTGATTATTAATTTTAAATTTTGCATAAAATAGACACAATATAATTTGAATATTACAATTACATGAAAGTTAAAAATAAAAATTATTTTTGAATCGCTAGAGATTTACTTGATTATTAATTTTATTGAGAAATTTACTCAATTAAGAGTGATCTTGAGCATTAAAATTCACATAATCTATCTGGAAAATCTATAACTGAATCTCACGTTAAGATTATATTATCCAAGGACTGATAATCTTTATAATTTGTTCTATTTTTTAAAAAATCTTACCCTTATAATTTATCACATCTTTACTTATATTTGGGAGAGGTTGAATTTAAAGGGGTATTTTTTTTCTTCCCTTTCCTCCTTTATTACAATTTAGCACTATTCTTGATTTGATTTTATAGCGATGCTTCAAAAATCCTTAATATTTTCTTTAACTTTTTTTTTTAAATTCGTAACAACTCGTGTGTACACACAGTTTTGTATCTCATACAGCCGAAACGTATCAAATCAAGTCAATGGGTTTGCGGGGGTACAATGATTTGACAACATTGTGGGCCCGGAGAGCCGGCAAGCTGTCAGCAGAATGGCAGGAGCAACTGGCATAGAATCACTCTCCCATTGGTTCGCCTCCTGGTGTTGCGAGGTCTCTGCACTGCAGCTTTTCCCCTGTGGATTCTTCCACTGACCAATCCTTCATTAAGTCAGCGGACCATCATGTGTCCGACAGCTGTCAAATACCAAACACCCGAGCGTACAGAGCTCTCCCCTCTTGTGACAGTGCCTTTATATTACTCACCAACCAAAGCTGCACACGTAGTCCCACACGTTTTCATACCCTGCATTTTCCGTGTCTCCCGAGGTCGTCCCCTACCTTCTAACCACATCTTTTGACACATGGAGGTGGCCCACCACATATCTTTGCAGCCTTTACATGGAATCTGTACCTAATCGTAGGGATCGCAGTGGCTTTCCTTGAGAGAGAGAGAGAGAAAAAGATAAACAGAGAGTATATTTCAAAGTACATCATATAAAGTATATTTCAAAAGATTGTTAAATGAAATTACTATTTTTATACTCATGTTTTTCCTTACGTTTTTTTTTAATATACTTATAGTATTTATTACTATATGTGATCTATTTATACTATTTTTTATTTTAATTTTTGTATAGAATTTTTTCAGAATTATAATATTACGACTAAGAAATAATAATGTTTCACTATAATAATTACATTATTATTTAATTTTTTTTACTACATTAAAAATTAAATTGTGATTGTATATGTTCTTATTAACGTATATAATATTTATCTTATTTTATTCTATTTAAAAACTGATTTTTTGATTTATAATTATATATTTTTACTTGATATAAAAGAAATACATTAATAATATTTATTCTATTATGATAGAATAAAAAATCATTTGACTCTCGGTGAGGTGAGTCATATAAATGTATTATTTTTTTATATAATTATTAATGTAGACGATTCTCAATTTATTAATTGTTTACTTGATATCAAAGAATACATTAATAACATTCATTCTCTTATGATAGAATAAAAAACTATCAAGATTGATGCATTATTTTTTTTTTTATATTTATTAGCTTCTCAATTGATTTAATTATTTACCCGATCTCAAAAAATACATTAATAACATTCATTCTTTAATGATAGAATAAAAAACTATTTGACTCTCGATGAAGCGAGTCAAATAGATGCATTTTTTAATATATTTACTAACATAAATAATTTTTAGTTTATTTAATTAAATGCATGCATATGTTTTTCATTTATTATTTTTTTTTTGTAAGAAAATACATTGGAAAAGCCTACATATTTATTTTTTTTTCCAAAAACATCCAACCCACAATGAAGCTTGAGTCAAATAGCTATTTGTTATTTAAATTAATATATGATGATGATGATTAATATTTTTTCTTTTTTACAAGATAAAATTGAACCTGGAAAATTAAAACTATAAAAAAGAGTTTCTGTAATTCTAAAACATTGTATCCGAATATCTTAACTTCTTAGCTAACTTATTACTTGGTGGGATCTTACTTTTCTACAAGGTCTAGGTTTTTTTTTTTTAACTTATTGAAAAATGGAGGTGTTTAGGTTAACACGATTCATAGTCAGGGCATTAAGGATGGATTTTCTTTTAATCCCAAGAGTATGTAACCTGTAATTACAAACTAAAGTTGATTCACCACGTCCCTGTAATTAATTTGAACACAACAAATTGTAGATGCTAAAGGTCTGTTGAACCTCATCTCACGGTGGGAACAGCATAAAGAGCACAAGATCAGCTGAGTTGTGCATTCTTTTCATTTGATGTGTGTGTGTGTGTGTGTGTTTCTTGGTGAGGAAGATGGGTTTGAAGAGGGTTGAGGATCCTATAAATTAGTTTAATCCCCCTAAATTTAGAGATGTTTCTCTTCAACCCTAATCCTAAAATTTCCCGGAGTTCCGATGCATCCATGATCATCTATTGTATCTGAAACTAAAAGAAAGCTTATCTTTTCAACCTTTGTTTCTTTCAATTCCTCATCTTTTCTTCTAAACTCTTACACAATAGTACATGTGTGTGATAATATTTCCCACAAAAACTAATAACAAAAATCAATATTTTAAAAAAGGAGGGCTAATATTGAGAAAAAGAAAAGTGTAGATGGAGTAGGGATAAGATATGCGTTAAGCACAGTTTACCTAAATGATTCATTATTATGAATTTTCACCCTCAACTCTGTGCTAACTTGATATATATAATGGCAATATAAACGTTTTTCTATTATTTTTTGTTAATGAACCATCTCACCTAAAAGCTTAAACTTGTAAGTGAGGCCTCATAATATGATTTATATTATTCTCTAACACACTCCCTTAAATGAAAGCCCTTTAGATATGAAACTTGTACAAGCCCACATTACCTTGTGCTTGATTTTTATCAAGTAGAATAGAGGTGGTGAGATTTGAATTCGTGACTGTTAGGTCAATAAGACTCTGATATCATGTTAAGGAATCATCTCACCTAAAAATTCAAGCTTATAAATGAGATCCTATAATATGATTTATATTATTCTTTAACATCCTTGTGGCACAAACTTTCTAGCAGTCATTTATAACAAACACGGGGAAACTCAGAACATCAACACACTACGGAGTGCATGCCGGTAAAGGTAAGCCGATGCCATTTCTGATGATCATTCTTTATCCCTATTGAACAAAACGTCATGTCAATCTCAGGCGGTTCTTGTAACAGCATCATCTCCTCCTCCTAGAATTTCTGAGTTGTGACATGACAAAAAAACTATTTCTGTGTTGTTTATGCACGCCAAATACTCGAAAGCCAGTCTATCACGACGTCCTGAGCTGGTTCTACACCGTATTAAACACTAGCCAGGTAGCCCAGTTTGATATTGAATTTATACGGGCAGCCAGGTCAAGGCGCATGTTTTCATTTGAAAGGCTGACTGTAAAAGGGGGAAGATTTAATTAGCTATGTATACCATGTGCCTGTGTTTTGACTGGAAAAACATGACCTATGAATTACTAGGGTTGAGAGCCGTGGCATGGTGCATGTATTTGGGTATAATTAATGGGAACCCATGTGGTAGAAAATATTTATTTGACCAGATGATTGGTTCTTGACTGCTGGATCGATCTTTGCTTACCTGTAAAAAGACATGTGGATGAAGGAGAGGATAAAATGGAATGGCCGTATGCTTCTCTTTATTCGTATCTATCACCTTTTCTTTTGATGCATCTATGTCTTTACTGCCTAGTACACACCTTGCCTGCGCCTTCTCACATGCCGAGCTATTTTCTGCAAGTCTAAAAAAACAATGTCTAAACGCTATAATTGTATTTTAGAAAAAGGAACATATTTAGCATCATAGAAGGAAAACTAAGAAAATAACAATTTTTTATCTACAAGAACCAAAACGATGAAAGATGGAATAAAAAAACAAAGCAAACACGCCGTTTTAAATAAAATAAATAGAAATTAAAAGAATGGGACCCTATTATATTTATGAAAATATCGACGGGATAAAATTAAAAAAATCTAATTTTATAAATTGTTTGAATAAAAAAATACTAATCAAACGACCATTAATGAAATCTGAAAGAAAAAATTATTGAAAGGTTGCACACTGGATTTTACAGGCTCCGATAATTATTTTTTAATTGTCAAACAGGAGGTCATGTCGGTCAACCAAATAATTAAAAGCTCACTTGTCGTGAGTATCAACCAAATTGCTACTATTTCTACAGTAGCTCGTGGAACAACAATTTGAACCATCTAGTACGATGATTTATCGGTAAAAACTTGAATCAAGAAGCTTGCTATTCATGTAATTTCAATTTTGAATTTAATAATATAAAAATTATTAAAAATTTATATGCTCGTTAAATTTAAAATTCATAAAATTAGTTGAGATATATAAAAAACCCCGTGTTTAAATAAAAAAAACAAATTGGAAGGAACACATTATGCCACACCTTTTTTCTTTTTAATTAATTTCGTGCATTCACCCTACATTATCTCTCCCATGTATATCAATTCACAGTTAGATGGTATCATCAGACGCGATTACGTTTATTAAGATCGAATCCAGCCTTTTATATACAGTAAAATAAATAAAAAAAATCATGAGAAAATACGTTCTCATGATCTGGGTTTTGGAGTTAAATCCCAACTGACGAGGCGGAGAGCATATAATTTATAATTGAGAGTTGTTCATGAGAGTATAACTGATTAAATTATTAGAGTAGGTTATTAAAGTAGCAATAAGTCACTCGTCTTCCACATTTTTCTTTTTGACTGCTGCCACTAACCCTAGACAGGAACTTCAAATGACGGTGCTTCCTTAGTCAAGATGTCAATTAAGCATTATCTAGCACTAGAGCAGGTAGGGTCACGTTAGAAATTCAGATTTTCAAATCCTGTTGAATCATTTAAAAAAAAAACAAGAAGATGAAAGTTACCGCTAGATAAAAAAAATAAAAATAAAATCAAGACTTGAAGGACTAAGAAACCCTACTGTTCTTTTGTCCTCCGGAGAATATTATCTAGTCACAATAAGAAAAAAAGAAAAAGAAAAAGAAAAGGTGAACCTCTCTTTTGACTGCAAAGTAAGCCGGAAACTCTTTATAAATAGCTACCATGTATGGATCGCTGAAAGGCATCGTATGATTATCAAAGAAAGAAGAGGAAATGGGGGGTAAAGAAAGTGAGAGATATTTTGTTTTCATGGACTATGATCCTGAATATGAGCGAATTCGAAATGATCGGTCAGTCACCATGACATTGGAAAATGTTAATCAATGTTACTAAGACATGTTTTCTTTAATTATACGACACATTGTATTATTCTTTGGATCTCTAGCTAGCTACCTGACATGAAACCTTCTCTTCTCTGTGTAACACAGGACAAAGAGAGGAGCATATGAGCTGGACATGTATCTGAGCAGGAAGCATGATGAGTTACTGGCAAACACCCTCGAGCATGGCAGCTACAAGAAGACAATATCTTTGATCATTGTTGATGGTTTTGCAGTAGAAATCACTGAAGACCAGGTGAGTATTTATGTAACATGTAGTTTGTTTGATGAATATTTGTCTAAAACACTCATTTTCGTTCTTGTTTGTTTTTGTTTACTCAAAACAGGCCAATGCGCTTAGATCTGCTAATGGGGTGAGAGTTGTGGAGAAGAATCAAGAGTTTCCTAATTAATCATCAAGAAGCTACAAGCTAGGGTATCCAGTACTACCCAGGAAAGAGCTGTGATAGATTTGGTGTCACATGAGTTTAGAAACTCATTTGTGTAGATGGAGGTTGAGATATTTTCCCTGAGATGTACTCGCGATCTCAATTTTTATTTAGAAAAAAATCACACACACACGTATAATAATAATACTGGTGAATACCAGAGAGATATGTGCTAAGTGATAGCAGGATATGCTATCTTAGGAATCCTGTTTTCTCGTCAGTTAGATGGGCATCTTCATCAATGATGACCAGGTAGTAGTATTGAAAGCATTGGGATCTATCTATCTATCTATCTATCTATATAATGTATTCAGTTTTGGAAGATCAGTGATATAATATTCAGTTTTGGAAGATCAGTGATATAAAAATGGATGCAGGAAAATCTTATTTTAAGTAGTTTTCTAATTTTGATTTTAGGGATTCATGTATTTGCATTGAAGACCTGAGGCTGTCCCAGCGCAAGCCCCTTAAATTATCCTTGTCCCGCTGCAACATGCAAACAAATGTGAGTGACCTAAAGGCAGACAAGTCTCCTAAAATGTATGTTGGATGGGATTGGACAGGATATACAATTCAATATTCATATTTAAAGTAGCTATGAAGGGGTGGGGCCTCCCTCTCCCTTTCTCCATTTAAGCTTTTAAAGGGGCTTTAAAATGGTTCCAGCTTTCAGCCAAGTTAAAGGCAAAAGCCAGCTGACATAGCAGTCATATGGGACTGCTGCGATCACATGTTTGGTAACTGGCTTCAGCATCACAGTCTCCGCTCGGATTCAATTCTCTACTCCACTTCTTTATGGCCCTCCATTCATTTAGACTTCAAATCCTATCTCGCTCTTCAATCACCTGGCCGGTAGAAAATGTGTGTTTTCATTGACCTATTTTAATTAGCTCTCCAAGGGTGGAATCTTTCCTCCCTGGTCCCGACCCAGCTACCCTTTGAAAATTGATTCATTTGATGTATAATTACATAGCTAATAGTAGAAACTTGGAGTTTAATTTAAGGTTTTCAATTCATTGGTGTTCTGTTTTTTATTTGGAATGATATATTTTAGTTTTGGACATTTCAGTGTTTTATTTCAGAATTGTACTGTGCATAAATATATATAATTTAAAATATTAATTTAACATGTATAATTTCAAATCAAACATTTAAAATAATGTAATTCAGATTCTAAACACAATATCAAATATCTAAATATAAAATTAAGATTTTAATATTTATACTAAGTAATTACTAGATCACTAACCTGTACTCCGCTATGGGTTAAATCATTTTTTTTAAAGTAAAAATAAACATCCAAATGCAAGCAATGTTTTTCTAAGCAGGAAAATATATAAATCGTGTGGAAGTGATTTAATATAATTCGATTAACTCGACAAATCCAGAGAAAATCTTGAACATGGTGAGAATGAAGAAATTTTAAATTCAAGAACGGAGTTTGCTGCTATCATGGCAGATGTTTGAGGATTTTTCTTTCATGACTTGGGTTAATTTTTTGTCAGGATTCAAAACCTCTCAAGAAAATTGCAGAAAAATAAGAATAGGAAACAAACTTCACTGAACATGCTTTTTGCAGGATGAACCGATAATTAACTTCCCCATTGCAGAGAGAGAATATAGCTTCCGTCTTTTTATGGATTTGAGAAGGGAATAAATGCTCCCATATTCAAAGTTGCACGAAGAATGTTAACGGGAACCAAATTGTGTGCCGTTTAAACTAACATTCTTGTGTTCTTCAGAGAATCCGAACACACACTGAATGATATAAATTCGATGCAATTGTTTGGTTTTGTCTTGTATTGTGACTGAAGTTGCTTGTCTACAATTTCTAGATCTGGCCCATTATTCCGTGACGGGCTGATAGGATGAGATTGAGAAGCTCCTGAATTCTCCCTCTCCCACTGGGCAATGGTGCTGTCTGCATCCTCATCGCTTTAATTAGGGTTTAAAACTTGGGTATTTAATTGTTATGGTAAGATCCAGTTTGTATCATGAATGAATTTCCATCGTTTTTTGGCAAAGGGCCATAGCAATTGAGCATGAAAACCATTACAAATTCGAAAATAGCTAGCAATGCTATATTTACAAATAAATCATGCAAACATGTAGCTCTTATTATTAAAATTGTTCAATCAATCATTTAATATTTGTGATACCTGTACTTCAGTTATCATTTATCGCATCTATTTATATGAGATTTCAGTATGATTTGGCTGCATGTAAAAAGCATTTTTTCACTCAAAAATTGCCCTCATATGTATGAATACTATAAATCCCACATATAACTAATTTAAGAAACAGAACAATTTCTATTGCAAATTATAAATTTGTTAACTGTTCTGTAACTCTCGCCCACTTGAACATACATTTGGACCCATTTGTAGCTTGAAACTAATTAATCATTAACGACTCGACATGACCGCTTGAAATTCAACTAAGATGAAATGAAGAAAATCACTTTATTTATTTCTATTATTATAATCGGTTCCTCTGTCAATTTCTGCTGCAAATATACTCGACCGTCTGGATCAAAAGTTATTCATCTCCACCTCCCAGTCAAAGAGCAAAAATGGTTAGATCGGGCTTGGTCATGGCGTCGGCCGTTTTTTCATACAGACTTGGGCATAGCTTCTATTGCGATCCTCATCTTGAATTATAACCTGCTGGCTTAAGCTTAGGATAGGTGGAAACAGGGTGGTCTAGATTTTAATTATCCCAAGATATATTATAAGATAATTCGGGTCTTCAGAGATTTGCATGTGATCATTGCTGAAAGTACGTGTTTATTATCTGTACGCTATACGCTAGAGGATATATTTTGTTTGCATTAATGAAGGCCAAATCTGTGCCAATGCTTGTTTCTGTGCCGTTGAGTGAGAAAATCTGGGCTTGCTCTGAGGGGTCAATGAATATGCATAAATTGTTGTAAAAATCAAGTTATTTGTCCATTAGAACTTCTAGCAAGCTGGTGTTGTGGTACACTTGTTGCAAAATTTCCTGTTTGCGAAGTGTTGGTACGGGCGGATTGTTCTTCTGTGTTCAGATTAATTAGTAGAAGCAAAGCCACATATTTAATAAAGACTTGTCCTTTTATTCTTATAATAATAGTATATGATTACATCATGATTGCCGTACGTGAAGCCACTTTTTTCGTTTCTAAAATACTGGCCATATCCCATTTGGCATCTCTTTATTATCTTCCACCATTTCTTTCTAGGTATGGTGAAACCATCAACATCTGATAGCTGCCCATCAATTCTGCAGAGTATCATAGAAACTTATACATGTTAGTATGTACGCACTTGCGGTCTCATATGTGAGTACTGTCAATATAGATTCGTTAACAACAACAGGAACAGTTCTTACCTTTCTTTTACCAGATTTCTCATCATCACTGTCGCTCTCGCTGCTGCTGCTGCTGCCGCCTCCTTTATCACTGTGGCCTGAAATGCCATCCTTGATCCTTTGTAGCAGACCCTTCTTGCGTTCACCTCTCCTGCTAGTCTTTGCATTGCATGCCGGAGCAGGGGTACTCAAGCCATTATTGCTTGTGCAGAGAGTCCCGGTCTTGACGACTCCACCTTCAGCCTGTTTTCCGCTTTTGCATTGGGTCTGGCACTTGGCCGTTGCCTTCCCATTCTGGGTTCCTTCTTTTTTCAAACCCCGGCTAGCCAACTCATACTTCTGGCCCAATGAGTGGTTTTGCTGGTCCTGGGTGCATGGACGCGCAACGGTTTCATAGCACTGACATGAGGCCATTGCAACTTGGGCGAAGAGGGCTTGTTGTAAGACTTCTCTTTCTGCTTGCTTGGTGCTAGAAGGCAATTCTGAAGCACGTATATATAGGCATGGAGTGAGTGGGATTCTTTCAGTATAAGCTGCTCTGAATCTGGTTTTGCAATATGGAGTTAGACAGCACATATTCTACCAGTGGAAAAAAAATGGAAGCATTGCCACTTTTTATGCCCATTTCTTGATGAATAAATTCCTTCTCTATGTTATGGCTAATGTCATAGCCATATGGCAGTATTTTTACCAATCAGACAAATTTATTGCATTGAGGAAGGAGATATGGAATCCAAGCTCAACGCTAGAAAACTCTGTCACACCAAAAGCAAAGGAATTAAACTTTACAGAGAAATGACAAGCTCGGCATGAAGCCCTGTCGGGATCCCATTTGAGAAACTCTAGACTGGACTAGGCTCATTTCGCTTAGTGGAGCTATCATCATACCAGTTAATCGTAGAATTAAAATCCACTGTAGCCTTGATCTAATATGAATTTACCAATTATTTGAGCTGAATGATTTTTCTTTTATTTCAATTTAGATATCACCGATCACGATTTGGTTCGACTTTTGAGTCATTGGAGTCACATAAAATAAAATCAAGCCGTGAGAACATCGTCCCCAAAGCGCACAACTCATTGTGTTTCGTACTGGTCCTAAGTTCAAGGATGAGGTTTTCATAAACCAGCCTTTAATTACTAACAAAAACTATAAAACAAATGTGGAGAGCTGCAACTATTGAAATGAAAAGTGAACTTCTTGCATAGTTTTCTGTTTATATCTTTTCAGTGCTATCTTTTTTATAGTATAGTTATATGATATTAGATTCCAGATTATAGTAAAAATAAAAAATTAATGATAGAAGATTGAGATGCAAAACTAGAAGAAAAAAAACATGGCTCATCCCAAATTTATAGCAGTTTTTATTTTCATAAAAAAAAATTATTTTATTTATTTTTTATACTCCATGAGTTAGAGAGAGAAAAGAGAAAAATGTTGAAAAACAACAAAAGATGGAGAGGGAGAAGGAGAGAGAGCGGTTAATTGTCATGATTTCAACAGCACAAATGGTTAAGATTGATGTCAATAGACTCCATTCGATGATGAAAGTTTGATGGTGGTGGGTTTTTCCTATAAACATGTACGAAAAAGATGATCGAGTTCTACTTTGACTTTTTAGTTACAATTGAATCTTGATTTCTTGAGTGATTTTCTAGGATTTTGAGGTTAATATGTTGTGTAGGAAGATATATATATATATATATATATATATATATATATATATATATATATATATATATATATATAATGTTTATTCGATGTTTGAGAAATCATTTTTCAACACCAAAAACCATACCCGTTGGTTTTATGGTCATATTCTAAGCTGGGTGATAATAAATGACAACTGGCCTTTCTTATAAAAAAAGAAACTTATTAAAGTTAATTGTCTCAAAAATCAAAACCAACCTAAAATATAGGTTATTTTTAAAAAAAATAAAATTTTAAAAAACACTTAATATAAGCTTTTCTCACTAAATAGAATCATTTGACACAAATATCAATTATTTTAACGATTTAAATTGATGCCAATAATATTATTCTCTCTTTTCCTGTAATTCATTGATCTCTCTCACTCTGTCAAACTAGGAAATAAAAAAATTAACTTCTGCTACAAAATTAAATTGAAAAAATATTGATATATCAAATATATATATTCTTACAATATAATGATCAAATTAAATTTATTATGTGAACTGTGAAACCATCAGCTATTTCTTTAGTCTTTTCTATTTTGATCCCTTATCTTTTAATTTTATTCCTTACTCAACAAATTGGATTCAATTATCCTTAAATTTGACTTTAAAAAATGCAATCATGCCAAAAAATAAATTAGAATAAACAATTATAAAAAGTAGATTCATAATAAAATAGAAGAGGATGCACAATAACCACCCCTATGTATTTTAGTTTTTTACTTAATAATAATAGTTTGGCCTTTAACCACTCGAAAAGGACAAGCCTAGCGTGACTCATGAATGATCCGAATGCATACAACTTGTAAATTTATTAACAAAGAATTGAACATCAGCAGCCCAAGGACGAAGCAGGCTGCTGAAACTTTTAATGAAAGTTATATCATCCAGTCCTTAATTTTCACAAACTGTGCGCCTAACTCCTTGTAATTTTACAATATTACAATTAATTCCTTATATTTGAAGCACTGTAGCTATTTTCAATCGGAAGTTATCCAAGAATTGAAAGGTAGTTTTGGGTATCAATAATAAAACCAACAGCTCTGTTGGCCATGTTACAGTCAATGAACTACTATTAAATGATTTCTTATAGTAATTAATTAATTTTGATAAATTGAAAGGACTGGTTTGTAATAATTAGCTCAATAAATAATGACCCCAAGTCAACTCATGACCTCGGCCACCACGTTGCACCTATGATTACACGAAGGGCATTCGATTTTATTTCATTTTCTCTCTCCCCTCATCCTTAAATACCCAGCAACTTGCCTTTCTTTTCGGATTTAATGCTATAAACTATTGGGAAAATTCTATGCTTTCTCTATGGCGGCTGTTAACAAACGAGAGTGTTTTTCATCTACAAATATTAAAATAATATTTTTTTTATTTTTTAAAAATTATTTTAAATATCGATAAATTAAAACAATTTATAAACATCATAAAAACTTTAATTTAAAATAAAAAATATTTTATTTTAAAATACAGTCATAAACCACTTGCATGCACCTTTCACGATGCTGATCTCTTCTTCTCGGCAATTAGAAAACGACATGGGGCCATGGAATCTTTGGATAAAGCATTTCATTGTCCAAGTTGATTATTTTCCAGCACAAAACGCGTTCATAGAAATTACACAAATACAAGAGGAAAAAAAAAACATTGTTTTATTTTGAAGCCTATCCCACCTTTTCTAATCCACCAATGCTTCGCTTGATTAGACCTAATGCAAATCTTGTATATGAACTAATCAAAATCCACGTGGAGGTTTAGTAGCTCGTAAATATTCTCATGTAAAAGTTAATTTAGCTTAATATGTAATTCTATATCTTTAATTATCCTGCTTTTCACATTCAATAAAGTCTTATTATCGCTCTTTGTGAAAAATCTAGAAAACTATTTTGCAGAGATAATGTTTTTAGCATGGTTTATTTATTTTCTGTAAGTTATAACTTGATGGTGATCATGGCCATATATTTATACATAGACCCACAAGTAGAGTTTTTGGTTAATTATTCTTCCATCAAGCAATAAAACCCCCGGCTCCTTATTGTTTTAAATAAAATAATTATTACTTTTGTGTTTTATAATTTCAAGTGAGATTCCATGGTGTATTTGAGTCACTTGATGACTTTTTAAAGGAAATATTTTCTATATTATTCCACTTCACTTATATACACAGCATAGAAATTGAGAATTATAAAACTAAGTATGGCCATAACAACACCTGAACTTTAATACTGGAGTGAAAAACAAAACACGAATCATAATAGTTTTGTTTATATGTAAGAACATGTCCTACCATGTATATTTATTGGGTCAAATATCCTAATGGGCATTACAAGAGTAGAATCCTGGGTATATTTAGTTATTTCAATAAATTAGTTATTAAAAATAATCAAGAGTTTAAATGTACTACGTTAATCTCATGATCTCTACATGTATAGAAAACACTTTAATTGCAAGATCTTTTGTAATAAGGTTAACTATGATATTATTTGTAGCTACATATTCAATTATGATTTCTTGATCTTTGATTCTATCTAGCCATATACTTTGTCAATGTGTTTACAAGGGCTTCGAATTTTGTTGTTTTTAGAAGAAAATGATTGTTGAGCTATCGTTGAGCTATCACAGTAAACTATCGGTGATATTATTATTGTAACTGCAACTTGAAATTCCTTAACATTTTTACATGTAAAGTTGCTTCAAAACATGTTATAAATATTGCTTTCATTACAAATGATACAACAATAATATGTTTGGCATTTCCCATGACATAACACCTTCAACTAGCATAGAGATATATACTAAAGTTGGTTTTATAAAAACTTAACATCCATCAAAACTTGAATCTAAATATTTTTACATTTCTATATTGACAATTAGAAGTTGTTTGAGTTGATCATTTTAAGGTGGCGTTGTGACAATTATAATGTCAATTAGCCAGAATAAATCATACTATGGTGTCGACAAATATCAAGTTATCATTTTGATATATTGTTGGTCAAACTTGTTGAAGAAATGAAACATTAAATGTCTCTAAAAAATAGTAACCTAGACTGTCTTTTTCAATCAATAAAGAAGACAACAATGAACTATACGTTGTTCGGTCCTCTCACTTTTTATAATAAAAACCACCGTTTTGGATTTTAAAAGTAGGATTTTGGGTAAAGTTCAATTTAACTTCTAATTCCTTTCAAGTGCACCTTTATCTAGTCTCAAACTTTTAATTTTGTATAATTTTATCTTTGTTGAACTTTAATATTAACCTCAGATTTATATGTCTTTTTTATTTTATTTTAATTATTTATCTTGAATTTATACAATGTAGCCTCAAATTGATAATTAAATTTTTATTTTTCTTCAATTTTAACTTTAATTTCAATTAATTGAATCCCTATAGTTTGATATCTTTTATAAAATGATAATTGGTTATAAATTTCTTCAATTTAGTTCATAATTGTCCATAAAAATTTTATTTTCTATTAATTTTTCCATTGATTTCAATTAATTGCATGCTAAAAAATAAATTTATTTTTTTAAAATTTTAATATTCTCGATTCAGCCTAAATTTATGAATTAAATGTAAATGAGAGATCTAAGTTGAATTGAGTAGAAATGTGTAGCCTATTGACATGCATATAAAATGCTATAGTATTTAGCTTACCTTGTTGAAGGTATATAAAAAAATGATATCGACATTAATCAATATATTATTGACAGACATATATATTGTTTCGATATTTAGTGTACCATTTTGATAGTAGTTAAATTAATAACATCGATATTAATAAATATATTGACAAACATATAATATATTCTGATACTTAGTTTTGATGATGGTAGCTAAGAAAGTAATATTAATCGATTTATCAATAGACATATATAAAGTTTTGATACTAAATTTACAGCAGCTTGGAAATGAGACCAACTTAAATGTTGATTTTGGAGAGAAAATATACAGCACTGGAGGTCTCCGTACTTTGGACCTGCACCAGTAACGCGGAATGAGGTTGAAAATTCTTTGTCCACTCTCCTCTCAAGCTTGGACTTTGACTTTTGGTAGCTTCTAACTGAGTCTACACTCCAATCATTCATTTCCTAAAGCACAAAACCACAAACCAATGGAAAGAAAACAGACCCTTTTCTGTGAAGTGTTTGAAGGGTAGAATTGGTCAGCCCTTGGACCTCCACAAACTATTTTACACACACTCTTATCATCTGTCTGATTTTTCAGTCAAAGAGACTGGTCTAAGCTGAAAAACTCGTTTTCTCAGTCAAACTTCAAACTGTTTACCTTCCAATCTATACATAGACCTCTCTCTTCCTTCAGGTTTTCTCATCCTCCTTTATATTCCTTACATCCACTTTTTTCTTTAAATACAAAGCTTCCTCAGCTAAAGCTTCAGTCATTTATAAATATATCTTCTGTTTCTTTTCTCCATTACACAAAGAAAAATCTAATTCTAGTTCTTGCTACTTCTGTGTTCTTATCTCCTAGGTCTTTACCAGTTTGGTCATTCCAGAATCTTTTGCTCTTACTTTTTCTGCTAAGACGAAAGCTTTTGTTTCTAGGCAACCGAACGCTACTAGTGTAGAGAATGTGCTAATATTGTTTTGGTGGACAAGGAGTTTTAGCATTTTAGAGTTAGCAAGAAGCATAATTGTATTGTTTGTGGTATCTTTAAAGGGAGGTATAGAAAATGGAGAGTGGTTGGTTCTGTGAGCAAAAGACTTTGATTGCTGAGCTAATCCGAGGTATGGAACTAGCAAAACAGTTAAGAGCTCATTTGAATGCTACATCGTCAGTTGAAAGCAGGGACGTGTTAGTACAGAGGATACTAGCTTCTTATGAGAAGGCTCTCTTGATTCTCAACTGGGGTGGGTCAATGGGACAGCCGCAAAGTGTTGGAGTCTCCGCTGGTGTTCCAGAGTCCCCCATATCCATCAATGGAAGCCCTCGAAGTGACGAGTTTGACGGGGGTGTTAAGGATAATCAGGGTTATAACGAGGCGTCAAAGAAGAGGTGAACCAGTGGTCTACTGTTATAACTCTTGCATGTTGCTACAAGATTATGTCCATTTCAGTTGTCCTAATGCTTCTTGTAAAATGTTTTCTGATTTGGATTGCAGAAAGACCGCCCCCAGATGGACAGATCATGTTAGAGTGAGTCCTGAGAATGGACTAGAGGGTCCTCATGATGATGGCTATAGCTGGAGAAAATATGGGCAGAAAGATATTTTAGGGGCAAAATATCCCAGGTCACTAGTCCTTTCTCTTTTCTTTTTTGGAAAAGTAACAAATGCCACCACTTGTGATTGTATACTTTACGGCTTAGCAGTAACTAAGAGCACAAGTAAAGGAACTTGAAACTGAGTCGTCGTGTCACTGGTTTCTCACAGCAAGGGTCAGATTACATTGAAAATGTGTCACAAATCGAGCACTCAAAACTTTCATATACAGAGAATTATGTTTTTTAACGGTCATTCCATCTTGCTATAAATAGGTTAGACATCTAATAAGAGATTGTTACGTATGCAGAAGCTATTACAGGTGCACATACAGAAATACTCAGAACTGCTGGGCTACAAAGCAGGTGCAGAGATCAGATGAAGATCCCACCATATTTGAGATCACATACCGAGGAACGCACATCTGCGCTCATGGAAACCAATCAATTCCATCACCATCATCACCAGAAAAACAAGAAAAGAAACAAAAGAATACCGATAACAACTATCAACAACAGCAGTCACAGCAAGCTCTCTATAACTTCCAAAATAGCCTAAAGGTTATTACTGAGGACTTGGACAATAAGGAGATGGTATCTCTCTTCTCTTTTCCCTCTGCATACGGATGCACAAAGAATGTGGGCAGTTATTCTCCGTCGTTTATATCTCCAGCTACACCTGAACCAGCTCACTACTCAGTTTCACCATTCCAGATGAACAATTGTTTAGGAGCGCATGATTTGCTACATCTGGAACCGGATTTCACTGAGATAATCTCAGCCAACACGTCAGCGACCAATTCTCCAATTGTGGACTTGGATTTCGCACTTGATCAGGTGGAGTTAGACCCTAACTTTCCGTTCGACACACCTGGATTTTTTTCATAATTTCATGCAGACACTGGAAATAAGAAATGAGAGTGCTGCATTTGTGTGCAATTCAACACTGGCTGGTTGCGACTGTAGAACCTAACTTGTATCATAAATGAGGAAATGATGCATGTAAAATAGGATTATCTATCGCAGCATTGGAAAATTTTAAAGTTTCCTATTAATAACACCATTAATTGTATTGCTACTACCAAACACTTCCATTAGCATAACATGTGTATATAGCCTCGAAAGCCAATTCAGCAGTAGATTAGAGGCCACCGAATGTTGACTTCTGACCAAAAAGGAAAACAAGGGAAAACACTTAGAAGTGTCGCAAACAACAATAAATTTAACGATCGCAAACAACACTTACAAGTATCGCAAACAACAGTAAATTTAATGACCGCAAACAACAATAAATTTAACGATCGCAAACAACACTTACAAGTATCGCAAACAACAGTAAATTTAATGACCGCAAACAACACTTGGAAGTATCGCAAACAGAAAAAAATGTACATACCACTCTTGTTTGCACACGAACCTATTATATGTCTATTTTACATGATAGCTCACAAATACATTCTGTCATTCTTAGGAAATCACCCAACTGATGAAGATTCACGATGTACAAAACGCTTAGCTGAATACTTATGATTCCTTGTAACAGTTTTGACAATGATCCAGTATCTCAAGCACTCGGCTGGAATGAAGCCTTAATGCACAGGTACTTGTGGCTGACCAGAAGCAGAGCATAAGAAACAAGGACTGCATAAGTATAGACCCTTCGAACATCCAGCTGGAGTAAGAACATGAAAGCTGAGAGAGATAAATAAGTGATGCATGCAAAGTAAAGTAGATATCGTGATAGAATAAACTACCTAGACAGAAGGTTTCTTTTCCTCTTCGATTTCAGAAACAGGATCTGATGAACTTTTCTGGGGAGCATTTTCATTCCTAAGAGCTTGTCTTAGCCCCAAGACAATGAATAAGTTGGTTAGGGTGAGAAGTGACTCGGCTCCTCCATGCAACCAATCCACATTAGACAAGGAAGTACCATAATGAACCTTTGCTACCTCAACCATGCAAACATAAGTCCCAGTAGAAAGTTAGGGAAGGCATGAATAATAAAGCTGATTGGTGCTCAAATTAAATCATATGCAGTGGGAGAAGCTACCATAAATTCCGGCTGGGACTGCTCAAAAGATGTGGATCAACCAAAGAACCATTAGGAAGAAAGTCAGTATAGATAAAATAAGCTGTTTGACAACAGAAGACATCCAAAAAAATGGCAGAACAAGAATTGTAAACTTAACCAGGAAAAAACACTCATGCAAAAGGAACAATGTTTAAAGAGACACCAGTATTATTCATCAACATATTACGTAATCCCCAAATTTTGATCCTACTATACGATATTATATCATTAATTGCACGAATACAATGTCCACTGCATGGAACGACTCCTTTTTAATGGAACCTGTTTGACTGTTGCCCGTAATCCCTCATTCACAAACACTTCTAGTCCTCGACCAAATGAGAACACAACAGAACATATTTTAATAAAGAGAGGAAAAGGTTATCTCAAGTCAGAAACATTTTTTTTACTAATTTCTGCATTAATCCAACAAATTAACTAAAAATTCTTAAGACTTCAAAACCCACCACTTTCCTCAATTCAATAATTTCAAATACCAAAGTAACAAACAAGAAAATTGCAAGAACATATGACTAAAGAAACTCACTGGTAGCCCCAACAAAGGCAAGCAAGAAGTAGAAACCAAAGAGAGTGAGCTTAGGAGCAGACTTGGATTTGGTAATGTAGTACAAGAAACCAATGTAAGGAAACAAAGAGAATGCAAACAGCTGTGAGGCAATGCTCTGTGAGTCAATGTTAGGTGCCCATGGATCAACGGGAAATATCAAACCAGCACCACAAACAACCCTCTTTTTCCTCTTGCAACCACCAAGTCTTGTTTTTTCTGTTAAGTAGAAATCTTTGCCTACTCTAAATGGGTCTCTCGGAAGATTTTGCAAGAAATAAGAAGAACCCACATAGGAAACAGGGATTAGTGAACTCGGTACTCTGCAAATAGGTTGCGAAAAACTGATCATCATATCAGTAAAGAACTTGGCTTTTTCGGTTGTGGATTAGGAGTCTGAGACGGAGATGAACTGAATCTAACTACTGCTAAGAGTTTATATTCTGTTAAAAAACACCATAGATTTTTGGGCCTCCTAAAGTGTCATGAACCTTGATCAGATTATCTGGCCCCTTCTTGTAGGCCTCATTGCAACAATTTTGCAGGCTTGGACCTGAAATTAAGCCTATTTTGCAACCAACTTCTTTTATTTAAGTTCTAAGTTATTTATACTTGGACTGGTAAATTCATAAGAATGAAAAATTATACAATAATTCATAGAACACAGCTTTACTCCCTATTCTCTCGCACTTCACTATTCATAGCCACCGTTTTTATTTTCAATCCCTTCAATATTTTTACACTATGGCCAATAACTTCTTTTTTTTTTAATTTCATCCTTATAATTTATGCTTACATATGGTTTTTATATGTTGGGATCAGGTTTGATTTGCATGCTCGAGTGTATCAAACGAAGCATCGAAATATTTTGATATTAAATTTAAAAATCAAAGTTTAGGTTATTGTTAGAAAATATTGAAAGAAAAATGAGTAAAATTAACGTAAAGGGAGGCCCTTTTCATTTACATTGCTCAAAAGGCATGGGAAAAAAATCAAATTAGTTCCTAAAGTTTTAATTTTTACATATTTAATCCTTATTATTTTATATTTTTATATTCTGATTCTAAATTTTATTTTTATCTATGTTTCAGTCACTTAATATTGAGAGAAAATATAGAAACCCTCTCAAAAGAATAAATGAGAAATAAATTATTTAATCAGCCATATTCTAGTCATAAAAAAGAATAATAATGGTGTCGATAAGTTTGTTTTGGTTATCAGAGTCTAGAAGTGATTACCTTAACATTTAAACATGTAAAAAAAAAACAAGAAGATGAGAACATAATTTTATTTTGATTTATAATTTTTAAATTGGTTATATGTATTTTAGGTTAGAAATGGTTTTATTAAAGTTTCAAAAATATTTTCATGTGTTTTTATTCCAAGACAAGTTAAGATTTCGATTACTATGGTCTATAAATTTAAAGGTAAGAATTTGACCTAGAAGATGAAATATCATCTCTCCTAGCATAAAAAATTTTTTAAGAAAAAAACTAGGGGATGAAGAGAGTGTTTGGCACTGCATTTCAAAAGTGTTTTTGTAATATATATATTATTTTACATTTTAAATTTTAAAAAATAATGTTTTTAAATTATTTTCATGTGTTCATATCAAAATTAATTTTTAAAAAATAATATTATTTTGATACATTTATAAATAAAAAAATACTTTAAAAAACAACAATCATAATCACTTCCCTAAACAGAAACAAAATGTTGCCCTCCCATTAAAATAACAAAAAAAAAAAAAGGGTGTGAAAGCATTTCATTTAGGCCTAGGCACATGTTTATCCTTCCATGTATGATAACTTTTTTTTTTTTTTTTGTTAAATAACCCTTAACTTCTTGTTTTAAAAAATAGAATAAGATTTTTTTTTTAAATATATTTGTTAAAATAATATTTAAAAATTTACCCAAGTATGCCATAATTTTCAATAATATCGGAGCTTTTGTGCTAATTATATATTAACCTAGTAAGTATAAAATTTACTCATTAATATTGAATGATAATAAAATATCTATCTAGGTAATTTTTATTATAAATATTTATAACTTTTTTTTAAATAATTGATTTATGATTTTTATATATTTTTCTATTGAAAATTACTTTAATTATTGTAGTGAGGGGTTTTGAGTGCATTAAGTCACGTGGAAGTTTTTTAAAAAACACTATAATATTATTTCTCAAGCAAAATATTATAAACACCATCAATTTTTCGTACATGGCTGAATTAGACTCAAAATTCCCTTAATATTTATTAACAAAAAAATAATATAAATAGCAATTTTAATTCAAACAAATCTGAAGAGTCTGATTTTTTGTCGCTTGGTTCAACATAAAATTGGATTTCACTGTAGCTATCTTCACATAATATTATTAATTATTATAGTATTTTTTTTCAATCATCATTTTATTTTATTTTTTATATCAAATTTGGTCATAGTTATTTTTATTGCTATTTATTTTATTTATGCTCTTTTTTATTTTATTTTCAATTTTATCGCTTGAAATTTTTAATTGGGAGATGATTTTCTTTGTTTACCTTTTATGAGGTCAGTCTTAATTTTATAACTTAGATAATGAATTTTAAAAATTAGCCACTTCGGTCATGGTTTATTTTTTAAAATTGATTTTTTTTTTAATTTTATTTTTTATTATTGAGTTGGTTACATGTTGATTTTTGTGATTTTATATATATATATATATATATATATATATATATATATATATAAGGTTATTCTAATCTCATATTATAAATTATAAACTTAAAATGTTAAATCAAGTTGACTTAAATATTTCTTGTTGTCATTATTTATTTTGATTTTGATTTTTTTTCTAGTTTTTCCCTTTAACATTAAATTATCTAAGATTTAAACACTGTTGTTATATTCAATTTATTTTCTACAAGATTAGTTTGGTCTCAAAACTAGATTATTCATTTGACAAACTCACTCAAGTAGAATTATCTTGTTTTTCTTGATTTTTTTAATTTATTTTCTAAATTATCAATATTCATTATGTTAAATTAAATCAATAATTCGAGTATCAAATTTTATTTGTGATTTTTTAAAATACTAGTAACACCTTAGCACTAAATGAACCTCCTGTTATCGATGTACTGATCACAGTTGTTTTTCAAAATATTTTTTACTTAAAAATATATTATTTTTTATAAAAAAAAATAATTTTAATACCAGCATATCAAAATAATCTAAAAACACCTCCCCCCGAAAAAAAAATCAAACTAAATGTGAACATACAATTCTCGTCGTCTAGCTCGAGACTGTTTGCCAACCAATTATTCAACAAAAATGAAAAAAGAAAAATCAATCTCGAAGCTGAACCACAAAAACAAAGAGCCTCAATAAAGAAATTCTAACAAAAGAAAATTCATGATCTGTTTGAGTCCATTAATTGGAGAGCTCCCAGCCTTTTTCCACATTCCAAGCTTTCTTCTATGATCTTCCTCATGTCATATTTATACTCAAAGCCCATCTCCTTCAGCTTATATGAATCGCATTTGATTCCTCTGATCTCTGCTGCTTCCCTGAACCTAAAATTTAAAAGCTATATATTAGCAAAATCACAACAGATTACTTGCAATATGTCGTTATGTTTTATAATTGAGCAAAATTTATTTTTAAAAATATATATTAAGCTTCTGGTGTATCATTAAGCACACACATAGATGAGAATTTTTAAAAATAACAAGAAGAAGAATTCTTACTTTATATCTATCTTGAATTCTGGATGATTTTCTTCAAGGTAAGCTTTAATTTCTTCAACAGTAGGATCAGCAGCTGCACAGAGGTATCTACCTTTCATTGATGGATTTTCCATGCAAAATACGTGAGCCTCACAAACATCGTCAATGGCAACAAGAGGAACTGATCCCAGAACTTCTTCCATAAACTTCAACCCGTGATAGTAACCAAACATGTTGCCAGTAAATGGTGAAAGAATCACCTGTAAACTCAAAGGCACGTGGGATAGAATAGTCTCTCCTCCCACTAGACCACAAAGAAGACTCACCACTTTAAGCTTGGCATCCTCAATTTCATTATAAATCAGAAGCTCTTTCTCAGCTAATGTCTTTGCCTTCGTATATTCCTACGGAAATAGAAAAAAGGTTTCAGGGTTTTTTGTAATTTTCGGAAAGAAAGAACCATCAACCTGTTGATTCTGTGTTGAATCCTTCAATTGGTTTTAATGGACAGAATTACAGAAAACTTTCACCTGTTTTATTCATTCAAGATCAGCCTATTTATAAGCTTCATACAAGACTCATACTCATTCTTTACTGACTAGAACTAAACAGAAAAAACAAACTACTAACTAATTACAAACTGTTATAACAAACTATTATAACAGATACCCAACAAACCCTCCCTTAAACTGAGTTACAACTATGTAATCAGCTTAATCATATGGACATTTCATTCACACCCATCAGTTCTCTTAATTTGACAAAAGCATCAAGTTTTAAAGGCTTTGTCATGATATCAGCCAATTGCTCCTGTGACCTGCAGTATTTCAGCTCCACCACACCATTCTTTGTCAAGTCTCTGAGGAAATGATACCGAATTGCTATGTGTTTACTCCTTCCATGCATGACTGGATTTTTGGATAGTTTAATGGTTGAACAATTATCACAATAAATCTCACACCCTTCTTGACTCCAGCTGATATGTTTAAGAATTCCAAGTACCCATATAGCTTGACAAGCACACATAGCAGCTGAAATGAATTCGGCCTCTGTAGTTGACAAAGTAACCACAAGCTGCTTCTTAGAACACCATGACACAACACCATAGCTCATAACAAACACATATCCTGATGTACTTCTCCGATCATCCAAGTCCCCAGCATAGTCACTATCAGAATAAGCCACAATCTTATCATTTCCTGTTCCTTTCTTATAGCAGATTCCCATTCCTGAGGTACCCTTGATATATCTCAAGATCCTCTTCACAGCCATCATGTGTAATTCAGTAGGCTTCTCCATATACCTGCTAACCAAACTCATAACATACATCAAGTCAGGTCTGGACACAGTTAGATACATTAAACTCCCTATCATTTGCTTATATTGTGTAGCATCCACTCTTGCACCCCCTTCATCTTTAGTCAGTTTACATCCCGGCACCATAGGAGTTTTAGTGGCATTACTGTTCTCCATTCCAAACCTCCTCAGTATTTCACAAGCATATTTCCTTTTATGCATGTAGATACCTTCATTATTTTGTACAATTTCGACTCCTAAGAAAAACTTCAATTTTCCTAGGTCAGTCATGTCAAATTCAGCTTTCATTGATGACTTGAATTCATCAAGCATCACTTGATCACTTCCTGTAAAGACCAAGTCATCAACATAAATGCTCACTATTAGAATTTTCCCTTCTTCTTTGACTTTGGTGAACAAAGTATGTTCGCTTGGACATTTTTCAAACCCCTCTTTGATGAAATAAGCCTCTATTCTGCTATACCATGCCCTTGGAGCTTGCTTTAAGCCATACAAGGCCTTTCTCAATTTCAGAACCTTCCCTTCTTTTCCCTCTAGCACATATCCCTTAGGTTGTTCGACATACACATCCTCTTCTAGTTCTCCGTAAAGGAAAGCACTCTTTACGTCTAGTTGGTAGACATACCAGTCATGAAGGGCTGCCATTGCTAGAATGATTCTGATGGTATCCCATCTAGCCACAGGTGCAAACACCTCGGAATAATCCACCCCATGTTTTTGGGCATAGCCTAATGCTACCAATCTGACCTTGTATTTGTCTACCTCTCCTTTCTCGTTCAACTTTGTTTTGTAGATCCATTTTACACCTATTGCCCTAGCCCCTTCAGGTAAGTTGGTTAGGTCCCATGTTCTGTTTTTTTCTATTGCCTGGATTTCACAGTCCATGGTTGACTTCCATTTTTGGCTCTCAGCTGCTTCCTCAAAAGTAGATGGATCTCTAGATTCAGTGTACAAAACTAAGTTTTGTACCTCATCTTCTTCAGACAATTCTTCTCCAGTAATATGATCCATCATCCAAGTAGGTTTCCTCACAATTCTCCTTGTTCTTCCTTGATAACTGTCTGCTGCAGAGGTATGAAGTTCATCACAAACTCTAGCTGATTGTGCATTACTGTCTGCTGCACCAATAGCCTTAACATTCTGAATTTCTATTATGTCATCAGTTCCACTACCTATTCTGTCATCAGTTCCACTACCTTCACCATTTCCAACTTCATAATCCTCATTATCACCCCAGTTTAGCACATTTTTTCTGTCATCTGATTCTTCTCTACACCATTTCCACTTCTCATTTTCTGCAAACACAACATCTCTACTCACCACAACCTTCTTAATGACTGGATTGTATAACCGATAGGCTTTTGACCCACTGCAAACACCCAAGTGTACACATTTGGTGCTTTTATTATCCAATTTTTTTCTTTTATGATCATGATTGTGAGCATATGCAATACACCCGAACACTCTACAATGTTTCACAGATGGCTTGAGATTGCTCCAGGCTTCTTCTGGAGTTCTATCTTTCACAGCAATGGTGGGACTTCGATTCATCAAATACACTGCCCAGTTTACAGCCTCTGGCCAAAATTCCTTTGGCACCTCTTTTTCATTCATCATGCTTCGAGCTTGGTTCATAATTGTCCTGTTTTTTCTCTCCGCAACTCCATTTTGCTGAGGAGTATACCCAGCAGTTAATTGCCTACTGATTCCATGAGTTTTACAGAAATCATTGAAACTTTAACAATTGAATTCCTCACCCCTATCTGTTCTTAAACAGCAGATCTCTCTCTCAGCCTCTTTCTCTACTAGTTTCTTGAAATTTATGAAAGTTTTCAATGCTTCTGACTTTTCAGTCAAGAAGAACACCCAAGTTTTCCTTGTTAGATCATCAATAAACGTAATCAAATATTTCATTCCACTATTTGATTTCGGACTCACAGGGCCACATATATCTGAATGTATCAATTGTAATTTTTCAGAAGCTCTCCATTGACTTTGCTTGGGAAAACAGTCCCTGTGCTGTTTTCCCATTATACATCCCTCACACACTCGGGTTGGTCCCTTCACAAGAGGTAACCCATTCACCATTTTCTTATAGTGCAGGGTTCTCAGCCCTTTATAACTCAAGTGTCCCAGTCTATGATGCCATAACAACGATTAATCCTCATTGACAGTATTGAAACAAGCATGTTCAGCAGTTCTACTAGAGGCTAGTAACACAAACATTCTATTTGTGGACATGCTACTTTCCATTATTAAACCTCTAGATGGATGATACAGTTTGCATAAATTGTTTCGAATTAGTATAGTTAATCCATTTTCTTGCAACTGCCCAATGCTTAACAAATTGTTTTTTAACTCAGGTATGTAATATACCTGAGTTATCAATTGTACTGCCCCCTCTACTTCCATCTTGACAGTCCCTTTTCCCATTACCATCATCCTAGCATTATTACCCAATTTCACCGATTGTCTGAATTCAACATCCAATTCTAGAAACCACATTTTATCACCAGTCATATGGTTACTACACCCGGAGTCTAGGAACCATACCTCTTTTCGTGTTGCTTTGTGCAGCTCTACATGCGCCATGAGAAGCATTTCTTCTGCCTCCTCCAGTTCAGCATAATTGGCTCCTTTAGTCCACTCTGGGCATTCGTACTGGAAATGCCCCAATTTATGGCATTTGTAGCATTCGATTAGGTCTTTGTTGAGCTGCCTGTCCCTTCCTCTTCCTCTGCCACGAAACCCTCTAAATGAGCTTCTGCCCCTGCCTCTAGTTGATCTTTCATCATAGACAATTTTCAATGCCTAGTCTTCTTCTTTGTGTTCTTGCATTCTTTGTTCATGTACTAGCAGACTCCCGTGAAGATCATCAATACTCATAGAGTCCAAATCATTTGACTCTTTGATCGAACACACAATGTAATTGAACTTCGGCGTCATGGATCTTAGAATTTTTCCCACCACTGTGCTTTGTTGTACCTTCTCTCCATGCGTCTTCATCTTGTTTGCTACAGTTAGGGTTCTTGACAGATACTTGTCCACACTTTCACCTTCCTTCATGCTTAAAGTCTCGAATTCTCTTCTCAAGGCCTGCAATTGCGCCCTTCTCACCTTGGTCGAGCCCTGATATTTTTGTTTCATAGATTCCCAGATGGCTTTTGACGTTCCCTTGTCAAGAATGGTCTCCATGATTTCTCGGTCTATAGCTTGGAACAGAAAGTTCTTCACTTTTAGATCCTTAAGCACGGCTGCTTCTTCTACTGATTTTCTTTGCCCTTCACTCGCACCAGTACCACGCGTCACCGTTGGGACTCCTTCTTCAATTAGGTTCCACATTTCTTTGCTTCTCAAGAAATTTTCCATCATCATGGACCAGTGATCGTAGTACCCAGTGAATTTGGGTATGGCAGATTGAACAAACTGCTATGATTTAATCATCTTCCCGTGTGCTCGCTTGCCCTGGGTTTCAATTCTCTCTGTATTTCACTCACCCACTATCTCTCTTTTCCCTCTGTGTTTCCCTTTCTCTCTGTGTTTCCCTTTCTCTCTCTCTCTTTCACTCAGGTCCCCTTTTTCGATCTGTGCTCTGATACCAATTGTTGATTCTGTGTTGAATCCTTCAATTGGTTTTAATGGACAGAGTTACAGAAAACTTTCACCCGTTTTATTCATTCAAGATCAGCCTATTTATAAGCTTCAGTACAAGACTCATACTCATTCTTTACTGACTAGAACTAAACAGAAAAAACAAACTACTAACTAATTACAAATTGTTATAACAAACTATTATAACAGATACCCAACACAACCATGCCATACCGTGTGGTCATTGAGGGTGAGATAGGAGAAATACCAGTACATAATCGTTGGCATAAGTGAGCGGGAGATGATCAGAAGGAGTCCAGCAGGATTCATCCATGAAAGATTTATAGCCACTTCCATCTTCATTCAATGGTGACGATGCCAACACAGTTGCAGTGTAGATGAGACGCTTAACAGTTTGTGATTTGATGCAACAGTCAACTATGCCCCTCACTCCGGCAACTGTTGCTTCCACTTTATCCTTGTACTGTTTTTCAACTTTCAAAATTATATGTTAATGGTAACCAAGAAAAAACAGTATTTGCTAATTGCTCATAATAATTAAATCTCAAATACAAATTACTGACCTGAGAACTTTTGGGGTCATGTTGCAATGGAGTGGCAACATGGAAAACAAATTCACACCCTTGAATTGCATCATCAAACTCATGGGAATTGTATATATCAGCTTGGAACAAGACTAAATTGGTATCTGCGTTTGGAAGGGAATTGAGTAGGTCTACTTTGGATCTGTCCTCTGCAGTTCCAGGAAAACATGTAAGACATCTATGCTGACAAAAACAAAAACACTAAAAGAGAGGAGGGGGGGAGACACCCAAGTTTCTTAAGGTTGCATGGACAATGTAGCCTTTAACCAACAGCTTCCTGACGAGCCAGGAACCGATATACCCAGAGCCTCCTGTAACACAGACTTTTGTGGCCATGGCGTGTGAGAAAGAAAAAGTTTCTGCTTTGGGAGGTGACTGGAAAAGAACTCGTCCTTTTATCACCACCAAGTTTGTGTGGTTAACGATCAATGTGGAAAATCTTCCTTTGCGTAGTTACTTACGAGCGAATTTACCAGCATGATGAGTTAGGTTTTTTTATTTATATAGAAAACTAATTAATTTGATGTGTATTATATTTTTTTATTTTAATATTGAATAAGTAAAATTATAATTAATAAAATTTATTAGAAACAATTTTTTTCTACTCAAAAGTGATTGAATATTGTTATCGCTAAAACTATTTTGATAAATTTTGTTAGAAAATTTGCTAAGAAAATGAAATGATTTGTTAGAAATTTATTGCCACGGATATCCGATTAAAAAAACACAAAAAAAGAAACCTGGTTAAAAAAAACTGACTTGGATACCCTGATTATAAAAAAAATAAAAAAATTATTAAAAAAAGATCCTATTTATTAAAAGGAAAAAAAAAAAAAAAGCAAGCCGTCATTAAAAGAAAGTGCAAGGGGAAAGCACTTTTTCAACAGTAATGAGAAAAAAAAACTCATGGTGCGCATAAACAAACCTGGTAATGGAAAAAAACTGTATAAGTGGGAAAAAACAGGAAAAAAAAATGTTTTAAAAAAAGTTGATCTCGAGATTAGTCATGGTGCTATTTTGCTATTTATTTTTATATCAACGCTTTCAAAATGATGATAATAATTATTTGTAATTTTTTCCTCTGATAAATATGTTAGACTAATAATATATTTTGCTATTTATTTTATATTAGCGCCTTAAAATATATATAGATATTCATTAATTTTTGAAATTGCAATCTCCTCTAGGTATTCTATCAAATAATAATAGTCGTGGTGCGTGTAAACTGATCTGGACACTCTGATTATCTATAAAAAAACCTATAAGTGTGAAAAAAACAGGAAAAAATGTTAAAAAAAAGTGAGTCCAAGGATTATTCGTGGCGCGCTAAGTTGGCCCGGAACATAAAAAATATATATTTGGGAAGAAAAAATCATGGTACGCGTAAGCTAACTCGGACACCTAGGTTATAAAAAAATACAGGAAAAAATCTATAAGTGGCAAAATAAAATAGGGAAATTTTTCTTTTAAAAAAAATGGATCCGGAAATTAATCGCGGTGCATGTAAATTGGTCCAGACACCTCAGTTATTAAAATAAAATAAAAAATCTTCCTCATTTTTTTTAAAAACACAAATTAAAAAAAAAAAAACCCAAATGCAAATTTGTAATTCAGATTTGTTGGCTGAGGTTTAAACTCTTAAAATCACAAACAGGTATTTAAAAAATTAAAAAAAAAAAAAACAAATTCAGATTTGTTGGCTGAGGTTCGAACTCTTGCGCGCCGAATCTGTCAGCGCGTGAATAACCGCTCGGCCACAGCCATTCTTGCAACATTTCTACTCAAAAATATATAAAAAGAAGCCCTGTGTAAAAAACGAAAATCGAGCTCATGTAGGCGCGAAGCAGCGAATCAAATGTCCAGTGAACAGTGCCAATGAGTCTGTGTGAACAGTAACACGCCGATCTCTTTTAGCTATACGAGTGAATTTGCCCGCGCGATGCGCTGAGCTTTTTTATTTATATTGGAAACTGATTGATTTTATGCGTGTTGTATTTTTTTTATTTTCATATTTAATTAGTAAAATTATAATTGATAAAATTTGCTAAAAATGGGTTTTTTTTCCAATAAAAAGTGATAATATATATTAAAGCTCTAATAATAAATAAATATCAAAATATATAATCATTATGATATTTTTAGAAGAAAATAAAACTTAAAAATAATGATTATTATTATTTTGAATGTTTATCTATAATAATTAGAAAATTCAATACTTAACAATATCAAAAATAAATAAATATTATTATATTTAAATAAATTATTTAACTTCAAAAATAAAAATAAAAGAGAAATAATAACAAACATTATTAATGAACAACACAAATTAAAATTTACATATTAAAAAAAATCTTAATAATAGTGGAATAAAAAAAATGGAAACAAAAACTAAGAGTATGTACATATAAACACGGACAAAAATTATAATTATGTAAACAATATATAAAAAAAAATCAAAGAGTAATGAAAAGAGAAAATCACAGTTGAAATAATTGTTAATTACTATTTAAAATTGTGATCTTCTTTAGCTATTCTATAAAATAATAGTCGTGGTGCCTGTAAGTTTATCCATACACCCCAGTTATAAAAGAAAAAATTATAAGTTGAAAAAAAACAGAAAAAAATGTTAAAAAAAGCGGTTCTGGGGATTACTCATGGTGTGCGTAGGTTGTCCTAGACACCCTGGTTATAAAAAATATATATACATGGAAAAAAAATCGTGGTGCACGTAAGCTGGCTCGAACACCACAGTTATAAAAAAAAGTAAAAAAAAAAAACATGGATCCAGAGATAAAAAAAATATACGTGGGAAAAAAATGGTGGTGCTCGTAAGCTGGCCTGGACACTCCGATTATAAAATAAAGCAAAAAAATATATAAATGGGAAAAAAAAAGGAAAAACAGTATTAAAAAAATGAGTCCAGAAATTAATCGTGGTGCGTGTAAACTAGCCCGGACACCTCATTATAAAAAAACAGAAGCCCGGTTTAAAAAAAAAGAAATCATTTTTTCAAACAGTAATGAGAAAAAAAATTGTGGTGTGCGTAAATTGATAGGGATACCCTGATTATTAGAAAAAAAACAAAAAAAATATATAAGTGAAAAAAAAAGTAGATACGAATATTAGACTTGGTGCACGTAAGCTGCTACGGATACCCTAGTTAAAAAAACACAACAAAAGAAGCCAGATTAAAGAAAAAATGACCTAGACACCCTGGTTATAAAAAAATTGAAATTGTGATCTTCTTTAGTCATTCTATAAAATAATAGTCTTGATGCCTGTAAACTTATCCGTACATCCCATATATAGAAGAAAAAATTATAAGTGGAAAAAAAAGCAGAAAAAAATGTTAAAAAAAAGTGGTTCTGGGGATTATTCATGGTGTGCGTAGGCTGTCCTGGACACCCCGGTTATAAAAAAAATATATACGTGGAAAACAAATCGTGGTGCATGTAAGCTGGCTCGAACACCACAATTAGAAAAAAAATATATAAATGAGAAAAAAATAGGAAAAATGTAAAAAAATAAATAAAAAAAAGTGGATCCAGAGATAAAAAAAAAACTATACGTAGGAAAAAAAATGGTGGTGCTCGTAAGCTGGCCTGGACACTCCGATTATAAAAAAACAGCAACAAAATATATAAGCGAAAAAAAATAGGGGGAAAAGGTATGAAAAAAGTGGGTCCAGAAATTAATCGTGGTGCGTGTAAGTTAGCCCTAACACCCCGTTATAAAAAAACAGAAGCCCGGTTTAAAAAAAAGAAATAACTTTTTCAAACAGTAATGAGAAAAAAATTGTGATGCTTGTAAATTGATAGGGACACCCCGATTATTGAAAAAAAAAATATAAATGGAAAAGAAACAGGAAAAAAATGTACAAAAAAATAGATCCGGATATTAGTCCTGGTGCACGTAAGCTGCTACGGATACCCTGGTTAAAAAAATACAACAAAAGAAGCCCTATTAAAAAAAAATGATCTGGACACTCTGGTTATAAAAAATAGTTTTTTTTTATAAAAGAGATCCCCGTTTATTGAAAAAAATCTGGTTATAAAAAAAGAGCAAGTGGAAAGCATTTTTTCAACAGTAATGAGAAAAAAAATCATGATGCGTGTAAACTAACCCGGACACCCGGTCATAAAAAAAAATGTATAAGTGGTAATAAAAAAAGGGAGAATAATAATAATAATAATAATAATAATAATAATAATAATAAAATGAATCTAGAGATTAGTCGGTGCGCATAAGTTGCAAGGGATATTTTGGTTTAAAAAAATAAATAAAAATTCTGGTTAAAATAAAATAAAAAATGGAAAACACCTTTTCAAACAATATTGAATAGTGAAAATTATTATTAAAAAAAAGAAGAAGCACAGCTATAAAAATAAAAGTGCAAGGGGAAAACACCTTCTTAAACAGTAATGAGAAAAAAATATCGTGGTGCGTATAAGTTAACATGGACACCCCGGTCATGGGAAAAAAATAAGTGGAAACAAAAAAAGGAAAAAGAAAATGCATAAGTGGAAACAAAAAAAGAGAAAAAAAATGGATCTGGAGATTAGTCTTAGTACATGTAAACTGTTATTGATACCCTAGTTTTAAAATAATAAAAAAAAAAAAGGAAAGGAACTTTCCCAGACATTTATTTTCAAAATCAAAATTGATTAAGGAAAAAATAAAAACACGGATTTTAGAAGAAGAAAAAATCAACCAGAATCAAATTTGTTGGTTGAGGGGTCCGAACCCCTGCGCACTGAACAAAAACACGGATTTTAGAAGAAGAAAAAAAACAACCAGAATCAAATTTGTTGGCTGAGGGGTTCGAACCCCTGCGTACTGAATTTTATAGCGCGCATCGAACTACTCGGCCACAACGATTGTTTTGTAATTTCTACTCAACAAATAATAAAAAAGAATCCCTGTTTAAAAAAAAAAATAACGAGCTCATATAAACGTGACGTATCAGAACAAATATCTAGTCCACGGTAGAAAGTAGTCATGGTCAACAATGCCGCTACAGTAACATCCCGAGCTGTTTTAGTTCTTTTGTAATGTAATGTAATGTAATATCCAATGTTGAATGTCTTTCTCTGCATGTTAATTATTTATGCTGAGCAGCCAAGACACGAAAATTACTGTCAAAACTCTTCTGGTGAAGGCGCGCCCAGAAAATATCCAAAAAAAGCTGTGCAGCCCATGATTCTATGAACATGGAGAGGACGCGTATTCTTAATGTTGTCATGAAGATATTTCAGCTGGCAGCTTGCAAACGGAAGTACTAAACAAACATATTATAATTATAAAAACAACTAATAGATAGTCAAACCTAGGTTTCCTTTTCACTTTATTTTTAAAATATTTTTGAAAAAAAATAAAAAATATTTTAAATTAAATTTTTTAGTATTTTTAGATCATTTTCATGTTCTGATTTTAATAATAATTTTAAAAAAATAAAAAAATATATTATTTTTATATATTTTTAAACAAAAAATATTTTCAAAAATAATTTTAACCATACTATCAAGCACATATATAATTTGCATTTGAACAATGATTTTCTTTATTCTTGATTTTTTTGTCCTTCATTTTTTTAGGTTTTGTACCCTCATTTTTTTTATTAAATTGTTTGATATTCCTAGGAATTGGTACTAGTCTTGGTGATTTGTTTTTCATACGTGTTTGTGAGGGTTTTCAGGTGTTGAGAAAATATTTCATTATTCAATTAGTTTTTGTTTGTTTTTCTAAATAATTTAATTGATTTAGAGTCTGTTTAGCACAGTTGTTGCTGTTGTGGTTAAGGTTGAGGTAGAAAAAAATCAATTTCATGAGAAATATTTTTAGTTGCGGTTCAAAACTGAAATTGAAGTGTTTGATTAAAACTATGGTTAAGTTTGAGATTTAATGAAAAATAATTTCGAATGTTTGGTTACCATGCTTTTCATAGTGCTGTCAACTTGTGAAATTACTTTAAATGACACACATATATTTTTTAAAATATTATAGATTTAATTATCATAATAATAAAATATAATTAATAATTTAAGTAAATTACACAATTGTTTATTTTTTAAAAATATATATTTTTATTTTAAAAAAATCAAACTCGGTCTGACCCAAATAAATAGGTTGGGCCAGTCAAGTTGGGCCAAAGACCCACCCCTGCCGGACTTGGGCTGGGCCGAGAGCAGCTCATCCCAAGTGTTAAGACTCTTTTAAAGTGCAAAACGGTGAGTTTGGTGTAAAAAAAACAAAACGGTGCGCTACATTCGTTTACGTGAATTAATTCATGCAATTATTGTTCACAGTAACATGGCCGACTGTGACGAAAAGGTCACCGGTCGATACCTACGTATAAAGGAATCCAAGGTGGTTCTTCCTATGATGGGGCGTCGTAAATGGTGCCCGGAGACAACGTTGGGAGGTTGTTGCATTGTGTTGTTGTTGGTTCAATTGTCTAACCTTGAAGATGCGGAGGAAGATTGGATGGTGAAGGTGCTTCCGGTGAAGAGGAGAGGTTGTCAGTGCCGTAGGAGCAGCCGGTGGTGCTCGCTAATGACTGCTGAGGAGAGAGATAGTTGTATCCATGGGCGTTTCTAGTGAGAGGAACCAAGTTTTGTGATAAAACTGCATCCATGGCTGGTGTTATGTGTGTGCTTCCTCTCCACGCAGCTGATAGCTATTTGGGTAACAATAAAAAAATAATATTCAAGAGAAAAGAAATGGGCAACAATTACTCAACCTTCACTATGAAATTTACATGTTAAATAACTTGAATATGCTCTTCACGTTCTGCGTTCTGTGAGAAGCATCTCACAAATGTATCTCACATTGTGGTGCAATCGTAGATTTTTTGGTGGGACCCACAGTTAAAAACTGGGGTCCCGTTTGGTTACTTTATGTTTGGAGCCACGATTCAACGCAAACATATGTTGAACCACGACGCCAAACACTCATTTAAAATAATTAGAGTTTTATAATTGAGTTTCAAGTTTTAAAAAAATCCAATTTATTTTTTTGCTAACATTATGAGTTGATTTTCATGGTCAATTAGGAAGTTCATGTTCTTATTTTAATTTTGATCCCTTTTTTTTTTGTATCAAATTGATCTCTTCACGTTAGTTTTATTTAGTATTAAACTTGTTAGTTTGTTTTAATTACTTGATACGAGGACTTTGCTATATTAAGAGAAAATCTTAAGTGTTTGGTTGATGCTCAATTTTTTTATTTTTTTCATTTTAAATAAAAAATTTTCTGTGTTTTTAAGATCATTTTGATGTGCTGATATCAAAAATAATTTTTAAAAATAAAAAAAAAATCATTTTAATGTATTTCTAAACAAAAAACACTTTAAAAAACAACCTCAATTACATTCCCAAATACCTCTACAGATGAGAGAGAGAAAGAAGTCCTATCACGGTTAAGAGAACTGTCACGCGAGAGAGAGAATGAGAAAGGCGATGCAGGGGAGGAGGAAAGGAGAAATAAAGGAAAAAGGATTTCTACCATCGTTTAGTTCGATCGGTCATCCAATTGATCAGGCATGTAAAACGCGCTCATTTATCTCATTGGTCATGAACACGAGTCCTGCACGCCTCAAAAGAACAATGTTATTTCCACAAATAAATTTTCAATTGTGCTATTTCGACTAATTTTTTTAGCCACCATGTTATTTTCAAAAGAGAAAGAAAAGCTCCCAGCTGTCAGGAGCAACGACATTCATCTCTCTTGATAGACCATACATAAAACTTTTTACTATTCAAAAGAGATGGATTGAGTTGGCAATAATGGTTTGGAAATCTGAAAGGAAATTATTAGTTCAACCTGCTAGTCAGAAATTTTATGAGTGGTCTGCCTGAATCACCTGTACCAGACACCTGAAAAATAAGCGGTCCTTGAAATTGATTCCTGTGACAACCATTCGTGTCGCTTGTACTAGGTGGTGTAAAATAATTGTCCTTGAAATTGAGTCTTTTACGCCTCCAGAACGTGACAGAACCATTCTTGGAAAATAGTGATACAATAGTAGCTGCAAATTTAAGCCGGAAATATAAAGTCGATAGTGCTAAAATCTTTTTGAAGCACTGGCTTCAAAAATTATGGACGGAGTTGGAGCATCGGGAAGACCGACGATGACCTTTACGAGTTGTCTTAATGATAACACGTTTAATACAAACAAAACGAGGAAACCACAACGATAGAAACAGCGGTTCCTTGCAGCCGAAACAAGTAGAAACTACAAAGAAAAGATGCCAAGGAGCTAAGGTGTGGGTTCAAATGCAGCCTGCTCAAGCCAAACACCATTCAGGTTGGATTGCCACAATCTTATCATCCCATCAGTTCCGGAGGTTGCTAAGGTCATTCCACTCATGTCCCATTCCATCTGCCACACCTAATTGCAAAGGAACATAACATGATCAAAACAAAAGCGCGACAAAATCTCCATCTATATGATGCATGTACCATTTTTCTTGGATTACAAAAATAAGGTTCAAAAGATTCAGATGCTGGCATTTATACCTCGCCCTCATATCCAGAAAGCAATGCAGCTTTTTTTAATGAAAGCCTTCCATCCAGGTCAGGGTTCAATCTAACATGCCATATCGTAATACCTTTGTGAGTAGCAACAGCTATTAACTCATATGCCCTGTGCAGAAACACAAGACCGGTTTAGTATCTTCCAAACAGACATGACCGGTATACTAGTATTACTAACAGAGCAGGAGTAGTCAAGGGCCGCAACAGCCCTAAGCAAATTGGATCAAAGCCCTAGGATCAAAATTTTCCACAGTTTGCACCTGCCACATTTCTTTGCTAATTCAAATTCCAAGATAGTGTCCACTAGAATACCTATTGTACTAATGATAAAAAGTAATGATTAGGTTTTGATTTCCTTAGTATCAGTATTATAAATCCAGTCCTGCTCAGATCTAAATTCTACATTTTTCTCTTTGATGCCAACCTATTTTTTCCAAGTCTTGAATGGAAAATATTACAGAGCGCCTACAATATCTATTCTTCTTTCTTCTTCTTCTTCTTTTTTTTTGTCTCAGACAGATTGCTGGTGATCTCATCTGAGTTTAAATCTTAAAGCCGTCCACTAGATTTAGAAATTGTTCAGATTTATCTTGAAGCAAAGAGCATAAACAATTTTGATTCCTATCATTTGTCCACATAAAATGGAGAATCATTTTCACTAATCAAATACCAAACCCTTACCGGCCAATGTTTGGTGCCCATGCAACTGCAAAAACCTGATCACTTTTGTCCAAGGGCAATGCCAACTCGGCAACTGGAAGCCATCGATGATGGGCCTGGTCAAACACCCACACCTGTGGAAAGCATCCAATTAGCTTGACCAGTACAATGGTTCATCAGCTGATTTCCTATTCAACATGGAAATTAATCGGCAGCATACTGAAAGGAAGAATTTTCTAGCATGTAATAAAAGTAATCTTGCCTGTACTAATATTACCTTTATTAACAGGTGTTCGATTGAGTTGTGATTCATAATGATTAATGTTTTTATAGTATGGAAAGTGACATTCTTAAATTTTATTAACATGTTTCAATCAGCACCAGCATGAAATCAACATAATATATCTTTCATCAGATGCATGATACACCTACCTTAGAACTGTTCAGTTGAGGTGTATCTGAGTTGAAACCCAGAACAAAGCTTGGTTCCTGGCTTTCATTCAATTGTGGATTCCAAGAAATAGACGCAGAAAAGCATGAAGCCTTCCCAAATGTAGAAACTGAATCAATCACATTCTGAATTTCAGCCTGCTCAAAAGAAAAGGAAGAAAGAAAGAAGTTACAGCTTTTTAAGCAGCTTGTGTATCATTGAGAAGTAGTATATAAATATGAATACCTGAAGTTGCCAATTCTTCAACTCGAAGGGATCCAAAAGCTCATAGACTTTCACATGGCCATCTGAATATGCCACAACCTGTAAACTATATACACATAATTATAAATTGAAATTGAACAGCTATATTAAATTTTGGGTAGGAAACTTGATACAACAACGTCACACATTTCCCAAATGCTATCGTGGCAGAAGCTGAAGCTATGTGTGTGTTTGTGCATGTATCCACCCCTAACATCTAAGATGACTATTTCCTTTCAGCAGAAATGAAAACCATACCTTCTTTGCTTAATCAAAGCAATATATTTCTGTTACATGATGACCATAATTAGACCAGTGAATATTTCATTATGCTTTCTAGCAAAAAGAGCTTGACGTGCCACAATTATTTGGAAAAAAAAAACTGGCCTGTTTTGAAAAACACCTTTAACACGCATAAGGAATGTAGGTTTACTATAAAATCTACTACTTCAATGCTATATGGTGATTCAGTTGCATCCATGCCACCAAGAGTTTCATGAGCTCACCATTTTCAAACTTGTCCGGATTACTCCAAATTGAGCCTCTAACACTGTACTTCCCTTGCTACGAAAAGTCTCACAAAGCTTCCATTGAAGAGGTTGTCCATCTACACAATTATATGTAAATAAAAAACAACAACAATAAAGTTCACCATCTTAATGAAACAGAAAACAATTCTAACAAAAACAATCAAGCTCAAAAACAAAATCAATCCCAAACTGCACTATAACGTAAAAACCCTTTATAGTTAAGAAACCGCAAAACCCTTTAATTTTCACAAACAAATAGTACCTTCAGCAATCTCCTCCCACAAAGACAGACTCCCATCTCCACAAATACAGGCCACTGCATCCCCGTACTCTGGTGGGATCCAAACGATTTTGACAATCCCACCTTCATGTATCTAAACAAGAACAAAAACACAAATTTAAGCTAAAATCAGAAACCAGCTAACTAATCTTGACACAAAACGGGACTGAACTTACTAACCCTAATCTTGGAGGTGGCGGTGAAGGAAGAGGAAGCAGGGTCAGGTGAATCGAAGATTGAGAGAAACCCATTAAAAGAACCAGTGGCTAGTCTTTGCCCACAGTAGTTCCATGAAGTGCATGTAGTGCCTTCATCTAGTGTTGCCACTGATTTCTCCATGTCTCAACACACAAGATGCGCGAATTCCCTGAAGTCGGAGGTTACAGAAGCATGGCTGCTCTTGGTTTTGGCAGGCCCAGTAGATTGCAGGCTTGGGTAGTAAAGTGAGGCAGGATTTCTAAACATCGGTAAAAATGAAAATATAATAAATATTAATTTTTGAAATATATTTTTATTTTAAAATATATTGTTTTTATTTTTTAAAATTTGTTTATAATATTATTATATTAAAAACTATCAATAATTAATTAATTTATATTAAAAAAAAATCAAAAACACGATTTATGTTTTTTAAATATTTGTTTTGCAAAGTGAAAGGCAACCTTTTCCTTTCCAAGTTATATTGTACATCTCCTTTTCCTGAGCCGAGGACACTCGGGACAGGAAAAGTTGTGATAATATGTCAACTTTGCCCTCATTAATTTTTTAATTTTCCAAGCTATGTCCTTATTATTGATTCTAGCCAATGATTTTGTGTAATATCTTTGGTTATAATTAGTAAAAAAAAATATTAAACTAAAAATCATAAAAAAGGAAAATATAAAGGAATATGAGGGATGAGAGAGGATTTTTGTTACTTGCACAAGAAAATAAAATCATTAAATAAATACTCATGAATCCATAGACACTAGAGTTAAGCCATTCCATCACTAGAAGTGGTAAATGTACCAATTTAAATTTTAAAATGGATAAATTTGATTTTTGTTTCAATTTATTGTTTCCATAGACATTAGAGTTAAATCCAATAAACTGGGCCGGATTAATGTGAGCCGGGAGAAGACGATGCGTGTAATCCGTGTATATTTTTTTTATATAAAATAATAAAAATAAGTGAACTTGAACCCAAGTCCAGGTGCACTTGGACAGAAGCCCAAACGCGTGTAAATCAGCTGTCGGTCTAGGTTCCTTTTTTTTTATTGTTATTTCAAGTTTTTTTTTTATACTACACATACAATAAAATATAGTAGAACTTTATATGAACTTTTTCACATATTTTTAAATCAGTAAAATAATTTTTATGATATTTTATTCATTTTTTTATCATACTATTAAGTTAATATTGAAAGAAGTAATTAATAGAAATAATTTATAATTTATTTTATTTGTTTGTTTTATAATTAAATAATTTATTTTTTATAATTAGATTCAATGAAAAATAAGTACGAATATATTAGGACATGTGGAAAACATATACTTTTAAGAAGAAGAAAAAATTGTACACGATGAGCTTAAATTTTACCTTGTTTTATTAGTGAACAGTTGATCTTATTTTATTCTGATCAAGTGATGGTTAACCATTTGACCGTTTCAATTTCAAACTTGATTAGGTTAGAGCAAGTCTAACGTCTATGTCATCAGAAGAGCCAAAAACCAAAAGGTATATTTTTAGCATTTTTTAATATTTTTTTCAGTTTTAACGAGTGTGCTATCTAAACAACCAAAATACCCTTTCTCGCCCTCATACATTATTTGTAGCATCTCTGAACAAGAAAACCAAAATATAAAATAATGTTATATATACGGTCACCCAACTTTCCTCCTCTACCTCTTCCCTCACTAAAGTGGTTTATACCACTTGTAGTTTGTGATATCGGCGTGGGGGTTTGACGGGGATGCAGAGGAGAGAATGAGAGAAGAATTCAGGGGTCTCTCTCTCTCTCTTTCTATATATACATATTAAAAATAATATAATTATATCAAAAATATTTATTTTTATTTTTTATTAAAAAAATACTTCAACAAAAAAGTAAAAAATTATATATAAAATAATTGTACTATATTTAAAATAATATATTAAAAATAACTATTACAGATGACTTTTATTATTGAAATAAATATAAAAAAAATGATATATATACTATTAAAAAAAAATATTTTAAAGATTTAACTCTCACGGGTCCTTTTATCATTTGAATTGATGTTAGATTTTGGAACATCAGATTTTCAAATCAGCCCACTCGCTTACCAACAACTGAGATGAGATCTATAGTTACCGCTTAATGTCTCGAAAATTATATTAAATTGTAAAACGGCTCTGAACTGTCTTGTTAATTGCTGCCGAGACGGAAATGTAGAGCCACGTTGCACCTTTTTTCAACGAGAATTGCGAAACAAAATATCAGTTTAGAACAGACGAGCGGTATTGACCGCGCTGAGTTTTTTTATTTATATAGAAAATTAATTAATTTTATATATATTATATTTAATTATTTTAATATATAAATAGTAAAATTATAATTGCTAAAATCTATTCAATATTTTTTTTCCATCAAAAAGTAATTGGATGTTGTTATCGTTAAAATATTTTTGATAAAATTTGTTAAAAAATTTGCAGAGAAAATGTCATGATTTATTATAAATTTGCTGCTACAGATATCCTAGTTAAAAAATTATAAAAAAAGAAATATGGTAAAAAAAAAAAAACTAACTTGGACACCTTGGTTAATAAAAAATTTAAAAAATATGTAAAAAAGGTTTTCGTTCATTAAAAAAAAAAAACTAGTCATTAAAAAAAATGCAAGGGGAAAGCATTTCTTAAAAAAAAAATTGGCTTTAAAATTTTAAAAATATATTGCACTATATTGTCGGCTGAGTAAATAATTTTTATAATTGTTTATATTAAAGAAATCAATAGGATTTGCCAATTTAAAATTAAAATATAATATTTCTGTATACAAAATTAAATATAATAAAACATATCACCATACCTTATTATAAAAATAGCAACATCGAAACCTTAATATCTAAAACTATAATTGTTAAAAATTATTAAATTATCTCGAGGACAAAAGCTGCAAAAACATTTAAAAAAAGTAAGAAAGAAGAATAATTAAAATAATTTATGTTCTTCTTCTTTTCTTATTCTTTTTCTTCTTTTTCTTCTTCTTCTTCTTCTTATTATTATTATTAGTGTGTTAATACTGAAAAGAAAAAAAAATGACATATTAAAAAAATCTAAATAAATTTAACAAAAGAAAAGAAAAAATAAATATTACAAGGTAAAAAAAATTATTTGACTGGGAAAAAACAACTAATAAAAAATAACAGAAATAGAAAATTAAAATAAAATCAAAATTAAAAATTAAAAAAACCGATTTGAAAATTAAAAAAATTATTAGCTGTAAAAAAATGAGTAAATATAAAAAAAAATATTTGACTTGAAAATTATAAAAAAATTACCACATTACGTTGTGAGCTAAACAAACAATTTCTATAATTGTTGGGATTACAAAAATTAATAGGATTTGCTGGTTCCAAATTAAAATATAATATTTCTATATGCAGGATTTAATGTAATAAAATAGATCATTACAGCATATTATAAAAATAACATATTGAAGTTTTAATATCTAAAATTATTATTGCTATTACTGCCAAAACAATATAATTTATCCAATTATCCTTAGAGAAAAAAAAATCAAAAACATTAAAAAAAGCATAGGTAAGAAAAATAACTAAAATTATTACTATCACTACTACCACTATTATTGTGTTAATGATTAAAAAAAGAAAAATAACTAAAAGGCTAGAAAAATCTTTAAAGCTTTGACAAAAGATTAAAAAAAATATTAGGCAAATTTTTTTTTAACCTGGCTTGAAGATAGGAAAAAAAAAACCAATAAAGAACTAAAACAAAAAACATAGGGAGAGAAAAAGAAAATATTAATTTTCAAACAATAAACATAAGATTTAAGAATTAATTTAAAAGAAAAAATATAACCTCAGCGAATAAGAAAATAACAAAAAAAATATATATATTAAAGCTCTAATATTAAAGAAATATAAAAATATATAATTATTCTAATGTATTTACAAGAACATTAAACTAAAATGATATTATATTTTCATAAATTGAAAAACAAAAGGAGAAAAAATAGACAATATTATTTTTAAAATGATAACCAATAGAAATTAAAATGTAGATATTTAAAAACTAAACTTAATAATAGTGGAAATAATAAAATTGATGAGAAAAAAAATTAATATTTTTTTTATTTTCATATTATGATACTAAAAGTATTTTATAACAATTATATTAAGTTTTTTTTTTAAAAAAAAACAACTTAAGCCATATATATATATATATAGAGAGAGAGAGAGAGAGAGAGAGACAGATATCAAGGCTCTAATATTAAATAAGTATCAAAATATATAATTAGGCTTACAAATTTAAAAGAAAATAAAACTTATAAATAATCATTATTATTATTTTGAATATTTTATCTATAATAATTAGAAAATTTAATACCTAACAATATCAACAAAAAATAAATATTATTATATTTGAAAAAATTGTTTAACTTGAAGAATAAGAAAAAGAAATAATAATAAATATTATTTTAAAAATGATTATCAATATAAATTAAAATTTAAACATTGAGAAAAATCTTAATCACAGTGGAAAATTTTTTTGGAAACAGTAATAAAGAGCATATATATATAAACATAGACAAAAATAAGAGTTAAAAGTATAGCATTAAAAATATAAGGGATAAAATAAAAAAAATATCTGTAATAAATCTAATTTAAATGACAAAACTAAAATAAATCATAATATGGAAATTCCATAATCCAAAATAAAACCATAAATAAAGCTCAAATACGTAATCTATCTGCATGGAAGGATAAAATTGGAAGAAATCAAACCTTGACACCAAAATTATCAAGGATTTATGATTAATTTGTTGGGAAGGATAAAATTGAAATAAATCAAAACTTTGAAACCAAATATATTAAGGATTTCAGGCAAAAACACATAATTAAAAGAGAAAGGACCGAACTGAAATTACAATATATAATTAATTTGATTTGAAGGATGCAATTGAAGCAAATCAAAACTTATATAATTGTAATAAGGGTCAGAAAACAAAAGTTGGATGTTCAGGGACTGGAATGAATTTTGTCAAAAACACTGCTTCGCTGACATCATAATGCGCAGGAGGAGAGAGAAATGAGAAGGGAAAATTCAAACGCCAATTGACACGTGCCCAGACACTATATGGATACACGCGCCGCCCCATATGGAAGAGATTATGGCGGAAAAGCATTCTGGACATCGGTTGGGCATTTTTGGACGCCGCATGCGCCGTCCGAAATACGCGCGAGAACGGAAAGGGACGGCGAGTGGTGGAACGCGCCAACAGTAATCCGACGAGAAAAATAATAATAAATGACTAATTACCGTATGGCCCCTTACCCTTTTGGCGTTGTTTTGTCATTTTCTAGGGTTAAAAAGGTGATTTCACTGTTTTAAGAAATATAAAAAAAACAAACCGGTCGGACGAACTGGATCGGACCAGGCCTACATTGCGCAATGACTGTTTAGACCCTCAGACCAGCGCCCCTTTTTTGTTTTTTTCGAGGGGTGATATAGTCACGACACTGTTCATGGCAAAAAAAACAAAAACGGACAAACTCGCGCGATGCACCGGTGCAAAGCACGAGTGAACAGTGCCGATGAGTGTCTATGAATAGTGTTTACACAGTAAATCAACGTTTTGTTTTAGTGTTTTTGTTAATGTTTGGAAAGGCTTTTTTCTCAAAATAAAATTGATTTTTTATATGTTTTTTAGATGGTTTTACATGCTGATATAAAAAATATCTATATCTATATCTATCTATATACACAGTGCAATTTATTTTTATCACAATTTAAAAACATGATAATTTATTATTATTTAAAATAGTGATTTTCTTAAAAAAATATAAAATAAACAAATAAAAGAGAAACTTTATTGACACATGGAAGCTTTGATAACAACACCGAGAGTGCTGTTAAAAAATATATAAATTCTATTAACCACACCTGGAAGTTTCAAATCTTTGTTACTTTTATTTCTCATTTTTATTTTTTTCAGCTTTCTTCCTTTACTTCCATTTTATTTTTGATATATTTTGAGAATATGTTTTGCAATATTTTCTTTACAGTAAATATAGTGATTATTTGGGAGTATGTTGATAATTATTTTTTAAAATACATAATAATTTTTTTAAATTATTTTTTATATTAATACATTAAAATATCTAAAATACTAAAAAAATTATTTTAAAATTACACAAGCTTTTAAAAATCCAAAAATATTTTTTGAAATGCGCATGTGTTACACAAGAAACTATGAAACACCAAGTACTTGTTCACTCTTAACTGTCTTCTAGTTATTTTAGATCAAGCACAGAACAGACTGCATCATCAAATGAAACACTCTAAGGTCCTGTTTGGCATTGCAATCCAATCTGTTTATTATTGTTTTTCAATGTTTTTTTTTTTTAAATTTTTAAAACCGACGGTTTAGTGTTTTTAGATCATTTTGATGTGCTAATATCAAAAATGATTTTTAAAAAATAAAAAAACATTATTTTAATACATTTCAGCATGAAAAACATTTTGAAAAGTAACAACAACCACATTCCCAGACAATCCTTAAAGCAAAACTTTACCCTTTTTTTTTTTTACTTTTTATGTTCCTTCCAAATTCTGGCCAGCCCTGCTAGAGACCTTGTCGATGACCCATCTTGGCTCAAAGCCCTTGTGGCAGCACTTTTTAGTCCACTCATCTTGCTCTTCATCAATTTCCCTTCTTCTCCTTCAAAAATGCTCCTTGCATAATTTGCAATATCTTCTTTCCTCACCAACCCGTTCTCATCCACCTTCACCCTCAATGCAACCTTCAAACCATCAGCTAGCACTACTGAATTCATTTTTTGCTCTGCATAGAGCGGCCATGCAATTAAGGGCACACCATTAACTATGCTTTCCAAAATTGAGTTCCACCCGCAATGAGTCAAGAAGCCTCCGGTTGAGCCATGGCTCAGGACTTGAATCTGAGGAGCCCAAGAAGGAACCACCAGACCAACCCCTTTGGTCCTATCCAAGAACCCTTCTGGCAAAAAGGCTAGAGGGTCATCGGTACTTTGGATGCCGAAGTAGGTGCCATTGGCAACCTTATCATGTGGACTCCTGACAACCCAGAGAAACCTTTGGCCGCTCATTTCCAAACCCAGGGACAATTCATTTAACTGAGCATGAGACAGAGTCCCGCCGCTACCAAAAGAGACAAACAGCACCGACCCCTTTGGCTGCTTATCTAACCAATTCAAACACTCAGATTCTCCCACATCCCCACTGGTTGAACCGGTCTGTATTAGAGGCCCGACTGGGTAAACTGGGGGCTTACCATTATTATTCTCCTGCATCAAAGCCTTCAAAGTACCCGGTTCCAAATCAATGAAGCTATTAACAATAATCCCAGCAGCCAAATCGTATAGTTTACATATATGGAGGATCCATTTGTAGGCATCATCATTCCTATCCTGAACCGCATCAACAAGATCTCTTCCTTGAACTGGGACACAGCCAGGGAGTCTGAGCGGTTCGGTCATATCTTTATACTCACCGGAGTAGGTTTCATCAAGCTCGGGCAAGTGAAAGGCCAAAGACAACAGCATAGCATTTGCCGGAAAGAAGACGAATGGCAAAACATCAAACTCTTTAGCAATTTCAATGGCAAAAGGGCCAAAAAGATCAACAACCATAGCCACAACCCTAGTTGAGTCCGTCAGAGTCTTCAAAGAGTTGCGTAAAGCATCAAGAGACCGAGTCAGGCTGAGTGTGATGCGAGTCTCCATCAAAACGTTGGGTGGGAGGTCATCAAAGTTGACTGGAGGAAGAAAGACGGAGGACATGGTTTTGGGTAGGGCTTGCAGGATTTGCCTTTGGGGTTTCATAGGTGACCCATCGTTTGGTACGATGAAGGTGACAGAGAAGTTGTGTTGGTGAACGAGTTTTTTGGCCAACTCAACAAGTGGGATTAGATGACCCATCCCTGGAGTTGGCACAATAGCCACCCGGGGTGGAGCTTCTTGGCCTTGGATGTTGTCCATGGTGGTTTTCTCGGTGAACTGAGACTCGAGGGGAAATGTGGACTGTTTGGTTAAGCTTTTAGAGTGATAACTGGAAGACAAAAGATAGGAGAGAGGGTGTGTTTGTTGTTTTTTTCTAGCTATGTTTTTCTTACTTGACAAGGTGAAATAAATGAGTCCTTTGGTCTTGCTGTTTATTTTAGTCTTCGTCAACAAAGAGGATTTTTGTTAATTACGTTGCTGCAGTGTAGTGATTACATTTTAAGTAGATTTTGAGTGATGAAATAAAATAAAATTTATTTGGAAAAAAAATCAATAAAAATAATAATAATCAAATTACAATAAATAAATTAATAAAATAACACATTTATATTTTGAGTAGGAGAAAAAAAGGCTGAGAAGGAGAAGAGCGAGAAGTCCACTAGAGTGGAACTATTGTTTCATCGTGTACACGTGTAACATCAGCAAAGAGATCACAATGAAAAGCTTCTAACGCTATCCTGAAAAATAATGTTTCACTTGTTATTAATTTTTTTTTTAAAATAATATTTATATTTGTCAAAAAAAAAAATCGCTTAACATGGTTAATAACTAAAAAGAAATTTGAAAATACAGTAACAAGTTTAATTTGGTGTCAAGAGATTTAAGACCTGATTTACAAGTCTTGATTTCGAGTTAAAACATGTTTATCTTGTAAGAACCTGTGATAAATAGAGTTTTATTTATTTAATCCGGGTCCATAAAAAATACCTAAAAAAATGTTATTTTCTTAGATTAAAAAAAAATTAAAAATACAAAAAAGCTCCTAAATACAAGTTTGATACATTTTACTTTTAAAATTAATATAATTTTTATATTGTGATCAAACTGCCATCTATCAGTCTTTTAGCGTATTTTACTTGTAAGGATAATATGATTTTTTACATTTAAAGATATCATGTTATCCCTGATCAAACTTTAACCGTGTTAATTTTTTTTGTTCTTGATCAATCTCATGATAATTAAAGACTGATATAAAAGAAAATTATTCTCAATCAATCTCATAATAATTAATGACTGGTATAAGAAAATCATATTAATCTCAATAGTAAAATCATAAAAAAAAATTAAAACGTATAATGGTAATTAATTAATAGTAAATTGAATGATTTTTTAATTAAAAAAAACCACAATGATAAGTATATTATTGCCGTGAACACCACGATTGGAACATGGTGAATTTTTAATGACAATCAAATTTTTAACAACGGTTTCAAATATTTGGATTGACCGACGTAAAACTAATTTAAAAAAAAATAAAAAATACGATTTTATTGTTTTAAATTTAATATCAATTATAAAAATATATATTAAAAAATGCATAAAAAAGATTTTGATCAATGCTATTAAAATCTCTTGTGCTCGCAACTCGCACCAACCATTGTTTTGTTTTTTCTGTCGTCTTTGTTTCTGATGACGGGATATCATTTAAAGTCAAAAACGCAATAATAAAACATAGTTTTTTTTTTTTTATGTTATTAATGTTGTTGAGAATTGTATCCAACGATAAACACAAAATTAATTATTAAAACGAACACACGCTAACCTGCTTTAAACAGTTGAATTTATCCTCTATTTTTTTTTTAATTGTTAGTATGAAATTAATTGATTAGCTTGTCATGGTAGTTGGGTTCAAGTAATAATAGGGCAATGATTGTTTTTCAAAATTATTTTATTTTTGATTTGATATCTATATATCACAATATCTAAAAAAAAACTCTAGAAAATAAATTTTAAAAAATATATTGTTTTAAAAGATAAATAAAAATCAAACAAGCTATTTATCTCATACAAAGTTTTGGCTGGTGGGCCTCTTTCAGCTGAATAATTTTGAAAAGACGATGACATGAACCCTGATTCTGGGATGCGTTCCATCCATGTCGTTTTCTTGGGTCCATGCTGTGATGCATTTTGGTGCCCGACCTCAAGAAAGTGGACCGCCTTCTTGCGTCCATGCTGTCTTTTTTTGGTACAGTGGAAAAAAACCATAAAGAGTGTGGTCAAGCAAGCGTGTTCCATTCCTTATTCCTTGGATAGCGTACACTAGCCAGACTTAAAACTGGTGCTAAGATTTTAAGTTTTTTTTAATATTATTGTAGAAAATATATATGAATGGATAAATTATAATTTTTTTGTTAATGCTAATTAAATAGTTAAATAAAAAGATAATATCTCTTCTAAAAAAAAATGAGTGTGCAAATATTTAGCCCTAGTTTATTTTAAATTTATATGCTTTTTATATATATATATATATATATATATATATATATATATATATATATATATATTAGAGGGAAATGAAGTATGCCATCAAGATGCAATGTTTAAAAATTACAGGGGCTAATTAACTAATAACTTAAAAAGTTGGGGGTACTAAAATATGTTTTTCATATACTTTGCAGAGTTACTATCCATATTAATCTTGTTTCTAACTAAAGTCCTTTTTCTTTCAAATCAGCACCCCCCCACTAAAAAAATATGCATTTTGAATGTTGGGTTTTAAAAAAAACTCAAGGGTCAAATTAAAAATTTTCAAAAAATATACTGTTACAAGATAGAGTGAAATGGGAGAGGGGTGAACCATAAAGGTGGCTGAGGAAAAACACCTCAGAGTTTGTATTACAGGTAATTAGATAAATAGATCGATATAGAGGTATTGTTTGCTACATGATATTTCAAAATAATAATGTGTTTAGGATGATCTGTTTCCAATTTCTGTGGAAACAAAGTATGTGCTTGCATCCATGAGAGAGCATTCTCCACAAAAAATGAAGTGAGATTCTCACTGCAAATGACAAAAACAAGACAGTTTTTGTAAGCATCAAACGTTGCTGCAAAGGTTAGCAGGTCAGCTTTTCAATGAGATCTTGCTCTTTAACACCTTTACTGGTGCTAATTTGCCGGCACATATATTCTCTTTTATTTTGGTTAGAATGTTGTGCCTTTTATGCAGTAAAATTATACAGTTCATCAAGCTCCTGCTACAGATTAGTATGTTTGGCAGCTAAACGCCTTTGCCTCAACTTTCTTGCATTGCCATGTATGTTATGCTTCAAATCTTATTGTTACGTAGCTGTACACTTTCTGGATGTGGAAGCAGCTGATAAAACCAGCAGAATTGGAGAGCAAGATCACCATGCGTCGTTTTACTTGCAAGTTTAGTCAACCACATTGCTGCTAAATAGCTTGAACTTGCTGGCATCAAGAATCAATTTCCTCACAGAGGAGAAAGCACCCATGAGCCCTGCACCTGTGAAGACAACGATAATGGAGAGATTGACCCAGTAGGTGAGGGACGATTTTGGCGGCTTGTAGGTCATGTTGTACAGAAGCATTGGAAGGACGAAATCTAAAGGGATGAAACCGATAGCTCCTACGACGCCATTAATGTCTCCAAAGAAAGGAAGCATAGCTGCCATAAATCCACAGAATATCATGTAAAGAGTCCGAAGGATTAGCCTCGGAATTAGATTCCTTTTGGAGAACATCCCTTGCTTCACATCAGCAGATTTCTTTTCCATGATCTCATACGCTACTTGAGAATAAACCTGTTTTATAGTGGAGGAATGTTAGCTCGACAGAAATATAGGTCTTAAAACTAAAGGAATAGGAATATGGGAAATGAATATTTAATTTTCTCTAGATTATCTTAAGAGTGAATTTGTGAGCTTACGAGGCCAATAGCAAAGAGTTGAAGCAGAACAAAAATAACACCAAGGCCAAGAACCCATGTTGGAGCCAAGGAAGGTCCCTCATCAGGCATCAGGCTTTTGATGATGTTAGAGTTAGATTTGTTTCCAAACGTCCAATACCCAGATACTGAAGCCGGGTAGAAAGTAAGAACAATTACAGTATAGCACATCAAAAGGCCTTTCACCATCTTCCCAGTAGCAGGTGGAGCCAAAGTAGCCTGTATTCATAGCATAACAGAATCGTATCAATAAAAGCATGTATCAAGAATTCTAAGTATGCACATTTTTCTTATACAATGATCCCTCATCTCACACAAAATAAAATAAAAAAAACTGAAAAGTCACACCTCATTCAGCAAAGATTGATCATGCAAATTACTCGAACCAGTCAAATCTTATTGTTTAGTTGGTTCAAATCATCAAGGAAGATGTTTTCTCATCTTTTAAACAATAGAAAGAAAGTTAAAGAAGTCTTTCTACAAATGCAAGGCTCAAAAGTTACAGAAGAATATATCAAGTATTAGCTGCAATTTACTTGTATTTCAGGCAGTATTCCATTCCCAAAGATGGCAGCTATTATGGAGATAGAAGTAAATGCACTGAAGACCCTTGCTGACCCTGACGATTCTAAGGAATAGTCCCTTGAAGGGGCATTTTTTGACAGACCTGCATAAAAAATGCGGTGTGAAAAACAATTTCTTATTTTCAAATAAGATCGAACAAACACACTTTAATGAACTGAAAAAAATACATATTGAAAGTTCAACCACTTTCTTTGCGTGCTAGCAACTTGGAAATTAATATATAGGAGCAACAGTTAAGGATCACCGACCACTTTACTGGTCAGGTTCCATATCAAAATTGGCCCATGTCAGGTCCATCACCAATTCAACAACACGTTGCAATTCCATATCCCCTAACCACCAAGTACCGTAGCGTGGTATTGAAGGCTCTGGATGTTGAAAGGAGGGATGGCCTAGAATTTATTTCCTAGCCTGTTACCAATGTAATCTTATTCATCTTTGATTTAGGAAATGTGGCAGATGGGTTCTGATTAGTTTTAAATACAAGACACCGTGGTTGCAACAGCTTCACAACAGAAAAATGTCATAGATTACAGCTAGAATGGAAATCAAGTCTCTATTCCTTCATGGAATATGAGTTGAAAGAAAGCAACCAGCAATTCTGCTTTGGTTGAAAGTAAAAATCTTGAGATTCAGGAAATGCCTTGCTCTATTTTTACTAAAACTGATTTATTCTTTCAAGTACAGAACTGAATTGCGTTTGAAACAAAGTCTTAGTTGTTTTTATACCAGATAAATTATATTGACCAGGCAACTAACATGAATGAAAAATGCAAGAAGGGTTAGGGGATGCAATATACCTGCGTTAATACAAGCACCGACAACAATGAATGTGTAGCCCAAACTGAGAAATAGTGATGCCAGGTTGATATGCCTGAGGGAGTGGAAGGTTGGCAACTGAGAGAGAACTATCATCACTACTGTCACCATTGCTATGAACTCGTACAGCTTCAGGGGTCCGTCGGGAGAAAGACTTGAGTACATGATCTTCATAACTCAAATTGGAAATGGAAAAGGAATGATTAAGTAACATAACCAAGAAAAATACAGGATTCTATTTAGCTATATGAACAAGAAGCAGGTGCCAGATGCCATTTACTTCGAAACGTCTGCCAAAACCCTTATCATAAAAGTCTGCCAAAAACTAAAGATAAAATTAAATGAATTCGTGTCAGCTTCTATATTCTCATACGTCCCAAATTGAGTACATTATTAATAAGGTTTCTTTCGACTTTCAAGTGGTATTTCCCTAAACAAGCAGTGATATTTCGATTTTGCCCAGAACAAAATGTGATCATTTGGTGGAAGTGTCAGTGACCTTTTTTGTTTTTGGTGGGTGATCAAAACAATTCCAAACGTCTTCAAACGTTTATTCTGTGATAAATATAGCCTGATTTAGTGTGTAAAAATATCATGGTACTGAGAACACCTTATAATTCATACTTTGACCAACATCTCGATTGCAAATCTGATCTGCCTTCCTATTGTCATCGTGTGAAATGAAGACGACCAGATTAAAAAAAAACCCACTACAGCCCATGTTGACCCCAATTTTTATATCAGATTATGAAAAAAAGAGTAGACCAAGCACTGACTGCAGTGATACAGTTTAGATAATACAGCAACACGTAGTATGAACGCACTGAAACGCAAGTCCCCTCGCCAGAAAAAAAGAATAAATTGGATCGCAGAAAAGATAAAGCCTATCTCTATTGTAACAAAAAGATAGACCTAGTCAAAGTTAATACACAAATGGGGCTATATTGGAAAGGTGCAGTTTTCTATCAGTTTCTGCAATATAATTAGAAGCATTAAGAAACAACACCTGAAGGCATTCCCCAGCAAGCAATATTGCTCCTATGCCAACTCCAGTATTGATGGCAGTTTGAATGAAAATAACAAAATAAAACATCCATCCAGACCCTGCAAGAAAATAAAAGGCAAAACCTCTGATTTGTTTGGCAAGTTCTTAAGTAGGCTAAACTTAAAGCTTCAAACGATTGACAAGGAGTTAAATTATGCTAAATTTCCCTGCTTGGAATGCTGACACCAAATCCAATCTGAAATATAATGATAGGTAAGCAATGACAAAAGGTAAAACCAAATCAGTTCATAATAGGAAAATCCTAGCTTCGTGTAATTACTCTGTGGACATATCAATGACATTCCTTGTGAAAGTTGGCTTGACACGTCGCTTAAAGATATCCATACCGAAAACATCAAATAGTACCCATGGCCGACAAAAATGAAAGTAAGAGAAAACGTTTTGGCAATGAAAAGGACGTTTCATATTTAGGCCTCTTAAAGCAACTTTATAGTTACCCTTTGGCCTCATAAACCATTGAAGATAACATCTAGCTTCCTCAAGCCATCGATTTCCTAGTTCTTACAAGCATTAGTAGAAAGTCCAATTCCTTTTCCTTTGCAAAACTTCATTCATGGAATTTTTTTATATTTTTCACCATTTGAAGTTTTCTTCCTATAATTAATCACACTATCTCACACACATGCACCGTTTTTTTTTTTAAAATCTCATCCATTGGATTGCAGGGCTTGTAATCAAATGGTTGAGATTCTTAGGTGACGTGGTCAACGTAAAAATGAAACATTCAAAGCAAAACCATATAGATCAGAGGCACGCTTAAATTCCTCGGTTCCAGGAAACACTCTTTAATGATTTCCCGTCGTTCCTGACTGCTCTTTTAGTGTTTACCAAAACGAAACGAAACCAATAGCTCTTAATTTTACCGTTTCGATAGTTACCTAAGACGTCGGCAGCTAATTCCCGGAATCTGATATGGCGACGGCCATCTTTTTCGCAGTAGTCTAGCACCTTCGACATGAGATAATAAGCGTAAAAGGTCACCATGCCCATCACCGTTAAGCAGATGAATCCTAAACCCCATCCTAGACCTTTAAACGCATACGGTAACGTCAGTATTGTAGGCCCCACTATCGCCGTCGTCAAATGAAATCCGGCATGCCACCACTCCCCTACGTGTTAAAAAAAAAAATTAAAAACTTCGCCGTTTCTCCAGCGTCGTGGCTCCAAGTGTATATAGAGTTTTTGCAATCACTTACCCTTGGATTGGAGGACGAACACTGCACCGGCATCAACGTCACGTTGAGAGTCTGCTGGGAAAGGGTCAGGTTTTGGAGATGGAGTCATTAATTAATGTTATATATATATAAAGACTCTGGTGTACGTGCAGGTTAAGATGCAGATGGGAGATAAGCAAGAAGCGGCGACGTTAACGTCGGAGGACCTGAAACAAAGCTAAAAGGAAGCGGGCAGGCATAATTAACGTCGCCCAGAGAGGGAAAGATAGCTGTGAGAATGCTAGGAGGAGAGAAAAGGATGGTGTCACATTCTTTGAGCGGTGACAGGAAGAAGTATTATAAAATGATTAAGAATTATAATTTTTATAGACAACTTGTCTGCCTGCCTAGTCGTCGAGCTTGGGTGTTGTGTTAGGGATATTTTGGTAGTTTCCTTTAGGTGATTGAGGAGTGAAAGAAAACGGTACCGGAATATTTGGATCGGTGCCATAACTGAAACGCCAAAGCAATCAAAATACAGTTTGATTGAATTTTTAATAATAATATAAACAGATAAAATCTAAATTAGATTTGTTTAGATAAAAATATTTGTAGCCCACTAAATTTATGTGATATATTTTTTCCATTCATGATAAGTATTAGCAGTGTAGCGATTTATCATGACTTGCGGACTTACAAATCCTTCATTTTCAATTACAAAATTGAAGGATTACGCCAAGCCTGATACACCTAACCTAAAAATGATGGTCTAGTTCAACAACAACTAGAAAAAATGATCTTCAACCAACAGACACTTGAACATCATCGACAGGAAGAGTTAGCATCTATCTGATGAAACAAGCCTTTCAATGCTGCTGTTTTTTTGTCACTTGAAGTTGCAAGTGCTACAGATTTGCTGTACCCCCCCCCCCCACACACAGTTCCTTCTTATATGCTTCCATGGCTTCCGCTGCTCTGGAGTTCCAGATTTGCCTCTCTTCTTCATTAAGTTCCTGCAAACCCAATAACACAAATTACAAATCACACTCTTCAAATTTGTAAGCAAACCAACTACCACTTCAGCAAGGTTAACGATGGGTTTTGCTAAATGAATAATTACCTTCCACTTCACAGAAATCATTGCAGTAAGGGTGGAATTATTGATTCCAGGGCGCTCTTGCATTAACTTTTCCTGGTTTCTTTGCTGCATAGAAAACAATGACTTTGTAAGTTTGATTGCAAAAACTGCACTGAAAAGTGTGACTACTCGTGAGAGACGCTTTTACCTGAACAGAAGGAATGAAGATGCAGGCTTGTTAGGGTCAACATTCTGATGCTGCTGCTTCTGGCTTTGCTCTTTGGTTTTCTGAACATTATAAAGTAAACGTTTAGCCACCAGAAAGGCTCCGAAATTAGCATAGCAAATAACAAACACAGTTAAAAGCAATAGATAGATGTTTTCAGTTTTCTCTTTCTTCTTAAGCAACTGCAATGCTTCCTGTTTCTGAAGTTTCATCTTTTCTTCCTCTTCTTTCTTGAGATTCATATCATCCTTTGTCTGCTTGTAAGCCTCCATTTCTTGCATATACTTTTCCGTGTTCTTCCTTGCAACCTGCAATTCTCGAAAGCATCTAAGAAACCAAACCGAGTAAAATAATTAAACTCCTAACTAAAAAGGTTAAGTTGTGTCAATTGTCAAGTATAAACCTCTTCATAAGGCCCCCTTTGTTCTGTCATGTTCTTCCATTCTTCACCAGCAATCTTCGCCGCCATCAGAACATAATTGTTCTGTTTAAAGGTAATTTGACCGGTAACAGGGGATTTTTTTTTTCCTGAAACAATTACCATAAAAAGTGCAAGTGAATGTTTTAAATTAGCATTATTAATTTTGGTTTTCCTATTTTGATTTTTGAATACTTACACTCTCAAGGATTTGACAAGTTGATCATTAGGGTTAAATTGTGCTAGAGAGGATTTATATGTGTTTGGGAAAAAAAATTGTTTTTGGAAGAGTTATTTATTTATTTTTTAAATTATTTTTTTTTAATATGATTTTAAGTCATTTTAATGAACACTTTAGAAAACAACATGAATCACACTCAAACAAACACTAAAATGATGATATAATCTGATATTTAAGGCTTGAAAAGGTGCATGCAGCTTGGTAAAACTCATCAGAGAAAAATTTTCTGGTAGCAATAAAATAAGTACAATATCACCATTATCAAATCAAGTCCAGCTTCACTTGATCTAGAAGGTAAGGGTAAAATGGATTGAGATCCAGGGGAGTGTAAGGCTGTGCTACCTGTAGTAGGCCTGTTCAAATAATTATTGAAAGCAAATTCTGCCTATATACGATCCTGTATGGTGACATGATCGGCTACAGAAAGCATTATTTAGGGACGGAACGCCATCAGTAACAAATAAATTTTACATCCTTGTCAGATACAATAGAGATTGGGACACCATGTAATCGAACTACATTGAATGGAATTAAGCATCACAGGTCTTATGAAGTGAGAAGTTTTTGAAAAGCGTTCGACAACCACCATAATTGAGTCGTGTTGTTGAATACTCTGAGACAGACCCAAAACAAAATCCATGTTAATATGTTGCCATGCTTGTCTGGTGGGAGAGGAGTATAAAGTCTTTCTTGGTTTCTGGTCCTTTTAGTTAGCTGACATATTCAACAATGGTGTATCACAACATCCTTACGCTTCCGAGGCAATAGAACCGATCTACAACAAGTCACACAAGTCTTGTCGTAACATAAATTTCATAATAACCCCCTGCCATGGAGTTCCGTGATTGAGAAAACACCCTCGATTCCTGCACGTGAAGCATCGCAAGCCGCTTCAAAAACTTCAGAGAAATCCAGCAATTTCACAACCAGTGTTTGCCCCATCTTCTACTTAATTTCAACAAAAGTTAACAAAGAAAAATTCTTGGCCTTCAAACACCCGATGATTAGGGCTATTATAATGCCGAAGTTCCACATAAATCATCAATAAAATATAGCTAGATTGTGAAAACATCAGACCTCAGAGAGATCCAATTCCGATAGCTTATGCTTTGACAGAATCAACTTCAAAACCTTGGTCAGAGATGATAAAGCCTAAAAAAGATTCTTTTCTTCATGAATGAGCACTTGGTGTGATTAATATAAAGTTGTTCAGCTTTCAAGATAGTCAAAAGCAGTTCACTATAGGCTAGATGGTCCTGCAAACAACGGTCAAAAATTAAAATATCATCGACGACACATTTACCCAATAGAGGTTTGAGAACTTGTGTCATAGAACGTATGGAAGCGTCAGGTGCATTTGTTAATCCGAAGGGCACAACTAGACATTTGAATAATACCTCCCTTGTTCTTCCATTCGTCATCGGGACTAATAGTGATATGGGTCATTGGCTGCTGTAGATTTGTCAACTCACAATTTGTCACCCGGCGTTCATCCATGAAAATCGTTCCAAAACAGAACTGATATGGGTGATTTGCTGCGAGGAAAGAAATAACAAACTTGTAATCATAATTGATTTGTGCTTCAAAAGAAATCATTTGTCCAAGAAAAGTCCAGAAGTCCCCCTTCCACCGGCAGAATCTTTCTCCAATTCCACTTCTGGCAAAAGCAAGCTCACAGTAAGCTGCCCATAAATTCGCATGCAGACCTGAAAAGACCCCAGTTTGAATTGCGTGTCTATCATTGTATAAAATAATAGGTCCAAATCTTAATGGCTCTCGATTAAAGATTCACCATTCATAGCATCGATGTGAACAGTCTACTCGATAACCAGGGCTATAGCATGGACGATAATTACGCCTGATTATCTCCTTAGCTCCGGTCATAATGTTGTTAAACTCCAGGTAAAGCCAAATATGTGGCTACTGTAACTGAAATTAAGGCCGATGACCTTGTTATATTCACAAGCAATGAATCTACCATTATCAACGACTTCCATCGGGGAAGTAATCCTAATGCTCATCTAACAAAGTGGCAGATTTTAATCATTTACATCTAGTTAATCTCATCAGCCATTTACAGCCTTCTCCTTTATCACATCATTCCAGCAGTGAATTGGCCCAGACAGCCACTAATGCAAGCAATCATCCTGAGCTTCCGGCATTATTTTTTTCTTTAGAACCAATGTAATTATGCAAACAGTCAATCTGATTGGACCTGGATGCCCATCCAGCCTGAGTTTGTGAAATCGATGAGTTCATGATTAGGCCCTCATTTCTTTTGTTTTTTAATATGCCGAATGAATCATCTTCAAAATAAACACCAACAATGCATAAACGGACTTGGAGATAAAAAGTACAGAAAAGTACACGAGAGAGTAATAACTAAGACAGATTCCCAGAGTCAGCAGCAGCAATCATGATAAGTACAAGGCGAACTGCGCTCAGCAGTAACCCAACAACAAATACCAGTATACTTATACCAAGATTTACCCCGTTTTCAGCAGCTTTTGTTGATGCCTTCTAAAAAATAGGTTAATTCAATAACACAATGAAACTTGTTCAAGTCGTTTAATGCAGAATCACGTGAAAGTGGAAGCCAAATAACGAAGTCTTCTTTTTGAATGAAAGAACTGTACGAGGACCGAGTCTTGTTACATGGGAATTAAAATTCAGCAACCTGATCCTGTTTCAGGAACACCATATTTTAGATAACATCACTATATCAGTTTAAACAAATGATACAGAGATGTTTACACTCTAATGCAGTTGTGGCTAAAAGTTTGTAAAATGAGACATTCAAATAAAGTACAAACAGTATTTAACATCTTACAAATCAGTTGTAGCCCTTCCCAAGGCAGTTTAGACAACGCTGTACTCTGCAATATATATGAAAGACATTAATCAAAGCAATGCACAGGCATATTAAGCAGCAATATGAAAACTATAATTACTTGCAGCATGGAAGTTTCACATTAGCACTTCACAGGTTCACATTGCCAGTCAAGTCAATCACCCAGATAAATTCTAAAGCAGTGAATACCAAAGCCAACAGTATACCAAGAATTTATGCATAACAGACAATGAAAAACAACTAACCTATTACCATCACAAGTAGGACAAAGGCAAGGATTGAAAGCAACAGGATCATACAAAGGTGACCAGTGTATGTTAGCATTCCCTTTGCAAAGCTTGCATATGTAAAACCCCTTTCCTCTACAAACACCGCAAGGCAATGCAACTCTTTTCTATTAAAAAAAAGACAGGAAAAGGAATTCAGAAAGACAACTCTCAAACAAATAATGATAGTAAAGGCAAAATTATTCCTGAATTAACCAGTTTGAGATCGGTGGCAAAACGAAGTGCATTGACAGCAATAGAGGAAGTGATGTTGAGAGCAAGAACACCGCCCAACAGGATGGCAGTGCGAGTTACAAGTGTGCGCAGTGGCTTTGGAATCATCTTTTGCGGTGTGGAGGTTTTTACAGCAGGTTGTTCACACCTATAAGCTCAGCATCCCTTGATCTTCTGATGACCAAAACAAAGTAGAATAATCTTTGGACAGGCCAACAACATGCACAGGTGAAGACACCAGTCACAATTGAAAAGGCAGTCATTGAATTTCACAAAATAATTACCTGAAAATTGAAATGACTATTTAAATGTACAAGCAACAGCAATGAGCCTGCTCATATCATTTGCTTTAAGATCAGACCTCATGAAATAAAAGCATAGCTGCCCGTACTGATATCCTAAGTAAAGGGAATTGAGCCCGTAGGAGGCACCTGCACTACATGCAAGCCCAAACGAGGCCATAAACCCAGATTTGCTAAAAAGTCGGCACAATGCACGCATGTTTACCCCCCCTAAAAGAATAGACAACTCTATGCAACCTCCCAGTTTCCAGTAAGCGCTAGATAAACATCACCAGGGCCATTCCTAGAAACTCCACAAAACCGAATTAAAAATAGCAGAAAAAACTAATCTCAACTTCTACCTTCTCGAAACAACACTAGCATGCTAATCTCAACAGCCTGCAAATCTGCCTTCATAAAAGTGCTTACGCCTATGTTCATAGCAAAACCACCAATTCCCTGGCCATTCTCAATCTTTCATCCCTAAAAACACCACCAAGACTTCCAAATCATTATCCCAGGTATATTAGGTCACTCCCAAACTAAATCAATTACAAGACAAAACCTTAGTTAAGTTATGCATGGTCTAACTAATTAAGGTTTGTTAACACTAAGGAGGCTAAGGAAAAAAAATTACTACAACGTAGAAAACACCAAAGAGATTAAGGACACAGAGGAAGGGAAAAAACCCATGATTTTTAGATATTGTCTACGTCGTATAATCAAATGAACAGGTTATGAATGAATTCAATGGGGGGGGGGGGGGACTCGAGTATAGACAAGCACAGATAAATCAAGAAATTGTGTAAAACAAAGAAGGGAGATAAGAAAAATACTTACTTGGATTGCTTTCAGACTTCAATGTGGGTAACTGAGCAGGAATCTGTGATGTAAAAGGAAGTTGGAGGGGATGGACAAGAGAAGGAGCGAAATTGAGAAGGCAACACTCAACAGACAAACAGAGGGACTTGTGATAGTAATTAACTTCATAAAACATAGAATTTTAACCATAAGAATAAGAGTAAAAGTAAAGGTATTTATTATTTACATTTAATTATTAACTTATCCATTAAGTAGATAAATAAAAAGAAAAAGAAAATCCATTTGGTTACTGACATCTGCACACAAAACGACTATAGTTATAACATATCCTTATTGACTTTACTATATGTTAATAATGTGATATATAAGGTTTTATTTAGTATAACTTGTGAAAATTAACTACCAATTTTGAATCATAATTTAAAATGGTGCTTTTATTAACTTAAGAATAAAAAAAAAATTAATATCACAACCATTGAAATTAAAAAAAAATAACAAAAAAAATACGAAAGTGTATTTCTTCAATAAAGAAAACTCCATGAATTAGAATCAATAAATTAGACGCTAAGTTTTTTTAACCTATTTTATTAAATTAAAGTTTTGACTAAATGTTACAAATTTATTATGTAAAACAGTAGTTGTTTATAAACAAAACAAACTTTTTTAGTTATTTGTTTTTAAAATAAATTAATTTGCAAAAATTATAATTCCAAAAGCCTAAATTAGGTTACCACGTACAACATTTGGCGTCTTTTTTTAGCTTAATTCTTCAAATTTCAAATAGTTAATGCTAGTCCCTTGGATTTTAGGCTATTCATGTGTTTGGTTGAGCAGTTTAACTTATTTTTTTATTAAAGATTATATATATATATATATATATATATATATATACACATATTATTTTAATATATTTATATTAAAAATATTTAAAAAAAAATACAATTTTAATATATTTTTAAATAAAATATATTTTAAAAAATAATTATTATCATCTTTTCAAATACTATTTAGTTTCAAGTGATTGGATACATGCCCTCCTGATGGGAGATAAACACTTGACTGACAAATAATAAACAAAACCATTTTTGAAAAATAAATAAATAAATAAACAAAGGGCATTTGGGATCAAAATACAAATAACATGGGCTAAAATGAAGCTTTACGATCTCCTCCTCTGCAGTCTCAGTAGCTGACATTTTTGTTGGCTGAATGGTTGATGGATTTCAGCTAAAGCCAGATAGACGGCAAATGCAAATGACAATGAAGGCCACGGAACGCGGCAGTATATACAAGCAGGGAGGTGTTCCAAAGCTCACATGACCATAAAATGCAGAAGAACATGGCACATATCAATCATCTACTGCTAGCTAATCTTCTCAGCCATTTATAGCCATCTCCATTATCACATCATTCCAGTAGTCGATAGGCCCAGGTAAACACCAATGCAAACAATCATTCTGAACTTTCGCATCTTTGTCCTGCGCGAATGGATGAAACTGCCTGTATGGTCCCGGATGGCCATCCGGCCTTGATAACAAAAGATTTGTGAAATCGAGGAGTTTAAGATTTACCCCATTTTCAGCAGCTTTCGCAGATGCCTTCTCAAACTCAGCTAATTCAACAGTACGCAAAATCTTGTTCAAGTCCTTAAGCTCAATCTCACCTTCTTTAGCTGGTGTTGTTTTCGTACAGTTCCCTCCATTGTGCCATTCTCCATTCTCAAAATGATCTGGTGTTGATGTCCTGAAAAAGATCATTCCCTTGTGTTTGGATGTTGCGATGAAGTTCATTGCATACCTAAGGGCTTTCTCATAAGCAAAGACGAATCCCTTCTCTGTCAAGTTCTTTCCAGGACATATATGGCAGCCCACCACTGTGTCATTATCATGGTAGATAGCAGCTTTAAGGAACCATTTTCCAGTAGAGATTATCATGTAATCCAAGCTCTGGTAGAGATTTGTCCAGTTCGTGTCAAGTTTGTCAAGCTGCAACTGAACTTCAGATGTTGAAACACCATTATTATCTTCAAAGATGGCGGCTTTTACAAGGAAAGGAGACCAGATGTTTGTTATGGAAAAGTTGTAAGAAGGAAAGTGCCATCTTTTTGATTTGTACTCCTCATCATGGTAAACTTCAACAGCTTGATCAACCTGCAGGATCATATAGTTAAATCTAGTAAGCTTTTCCCTTCGCCTATTTTTTATCACCATAATCACCAAAAGAAATGGTACCCTTGTAGTACCTCATTTAACAACAGTTAACATAGCTAAGCACGCACTAATTAGCAGAAGGAACATTTTAGGTGACAGTAAAGACTGGAAAAATCTGCCATCACCCCTCACAAGAGTGCGGGGCAGTGGTGGAGGAGGCACTTTGTATCACAAGATTTCATGGTAAAAATGGTTGTGGAGCATAAATGTGCTGAGATGATTGGATAAAGCTAGAAGTGATTCAGGAAAATGAAGTTTCAAGTACCGGCATATTCTGACAGAACACTCCTAGTAGCCTTCGCACATTTCTAACTAAGAATTCAATTCTGATTAACCTTCAACTTGGAAATATGACGGATCATATTTGTCACAGCAATTTCACAATAAGGCCCTTTGAAAATATGGGCATCAGATTCTTCGGATAACTTTGCAAGTGGTGCTGAGATGACTGGAGAAAGTGATTCAGGAAACATGACGGATCATATTTGTCACAGCAATTTCACGAGCTAACCACATTATAAGGCCCTTGTATATGTGGGCATCAAATTCTTTGGATAACTTTGCAAATGGTGCATCAATTTCCAAAAACATTATAACAACACTGCTGGTAAATAAATTACGCATGTCATGAGCTAGGAAAACAACCTCGTGAACTAAAAAACAAAGCGCTCAGCTCCTTATGATTTGGCCAGTGAAGCGCTGTAGAGACACTTTAATGATGACAAAATGCTTGGTTTGTTTAATGATTTTGTTAGCATTCATGAAGTGATTGAAGATGAAGATGGCGCTCATTTACAGATCAAACAAAAGATAATGTCAGGCAATGAAAATGCAACCAATTATCGAAGTACAAAGTTGTAACAACAGCCCAGTGGAGAGGCCAATAGCTGACACCAAGATCAATGATTTAGTGAAAGTTTTAGCAATTGCCGCCTACTAATGGAAGATTCATTGGGAAAAAATTACTAGGGGAGGGGGGGGAGGGGAGGAACTGAATGTCCATAAAAAATGTCAGAATTGAACCAGCATTAGCAGATCTAGGCATCATCTCGCAAACCATAGTATAAACCTTTCATGAGAATTGAAAGCGGTGAAACAAAAACAGTTTATCTGTGTCAATTTTGCTTCCGTCAACTACATGCTTCTTCTAGTCAATATAAATATCATAGTAAATCGGACAGGGCCAGCAAGAAAAAACGTAAATGTAGTTCAGTGGTCCAAAGCCAAAATCCAAATTGTTTCAGCAATCCCAAAACTTACAGTTGACAGCATGCATAGCAATGACTGCACATGGTTGCGAGATATTGAATCGCCAATCAATGCCCATCTTTTATTCCTCATCACCTCAAGAAACCTTCGAGCATTAAATGGAGGTAACTGGCAGTCTCGTGGATTCCACCTCCAGAATAGATAACCGGAATCTGTTCGTCCATTCCTCATGCAATTCTGATGACCTTCAATCAAGGAGCAACTGGAATTTGTGTACATTGGTCCCGATGGATGGGGAATCCAATCCCCGGTGAAAAGATCACACTTTCCTGCATTAAGTTCTGTAAAACCAAAGCTCAGTCTCAACAAAATATGCAAAGAGAGGTTTCATGGAAAGTTAAAGAGTGTTGATATCCAACATACAAACTAATAGATTCATTTATCCAACATGCTGCTAGACCAATATCAATGAACAATCAATTGAACAAAAAAAGAGCAATCAATCATGCAACACTAAACCAAGGCCACCATAAATATTCCAGCATTCAATATAGCAACAACCGAACCGTGACAAGACCCACCAAAAGTTTCAATCTTGCAGATCACAAGAACTGTTTATAGCACATAGATCTCCCAGGGACACCCAGAGATGAATACCTTTCTCAAAAGCAAGTCACTTCACTCCCAGCTCATCCAATTTTCATGTACATTGCACGCAAAAACGGAAAAAGAAAATATCTTTAAGAACAAAAAAACTGAAATTTGCCACGACAAATTACCTTTTTGAGGTGTCTCATTGTCAGGCTCTTGTAAATCAGCAGGTAGAGAACCCTTTGAGGTATTCGCAGAAGAAGTTGGCTTTGGAATATCAACAGCAAGAGGTGGCCTTGAAATATCAACAGTAACGGGTGGTGGTTTTGAGCTACCAACAGAAGAAACAGGTTCCTTTGACAATTCAGTGCCATCAGCAAAGGTTGTTTCTATATTTGGTTCAAGACTTGTGGATTGATAGAAAAAGAATCGAAATGCAAGACCCAAAAAGAGAGTTGCAATTGCTAGCTTAAATATCCAGTTGTTGTACTTGTTAAGAGACTTCAACCTCCAAATTAACTTCATTTTCTTCACTTCTTTTTCCTTATTTCTTCAAAGCTTTCTCTTGATAAGACCAAGATCTTGAGCTTAGGTAACGTGAAGTGTCGGACAGTAATTAAAGTAATCAAGAAGAAGGGAGAAGAAGACAGCGAAGTGGATGAACTAAAAGGAAGTAACCGACACGGAGGGCAGTACTTTTAATAACATGATTCCATAAGCCATGTTGATTTAAGGGAAAGACAAGACTGGTTAGAAAGAAGTTAAAAACAGAAGACGGGGATGTCAGCTGGCAGTGTTCTTTTTGTTTTTTAACTTTTCCTTTCTTTATAATTTCCCATGTTTATTTTTCAATTAATGAGTTTATTTAAGTGAGATTGCCATGACATTCTTTATATTTAAGAGCGACAAAATAATTGTTAATGATAGAATAAATCAAAATTTGAATCTCAGATAGAAAGTGATTGAGTAATAATTGCTAATGATTTGTGATTAAAATAGTTAATGATTAGGAAATTCCAGTGGTTAATTATTATTTTGTCGAATGCCATCGTGGGTGCTTGATTAAAAAACGTGTGGCTGGCAGCTTTCATTTTCATCTGAACTCTACTGAAAATGTGCTCTTAGCTGCCAGGATTTATGTCACCGCAGATCATGCAGGTTTCTGCTCAAATACCAGTGGACAGCAAGCTCTGTCAATTAGCCTGTTTCTTTTTATATTTGAAAAAAGTATTTTTTAAATTATTTTTTATAGAGAGAAAATATTGTTTTAATATACTTTTAAATAAAAAAATATTTTAAAAATAATTATTATCGCAACATTAAATAAGTTTAAGAACGGTATTTAACCTCATAGTATATTCGGCTAGGGCTCCGGTCCCACCTTTGGAGCTTTTTGATCGGAGGTGAATGGCGCATTTGTAGCCGAGAAGACGAGCAGCAATTATCCGCATGGAGTAAATTACTGTTTAATCCTTGAGTTTTGAATATGATTATAATTACATTTCACCCTTGTTGCCCGTTGTCTCATTCAAACATTTTGTTTCTTTTCAAATGGAGAACATTTAATATGAGATTGAGATTATGCTGTATAAAGAATTTGAAAATAATATTAAAAAAACAGAAAAAAGTAATAAAAACATAATTAAAATATGGAGCTTCTAAAAATAAAAAGGAGATCTATTTAATAAAGATCGAGGGGGTATTAATCTATATAAAGATTTTTAAAGGGAAGAAAACTAAAAAGAAAAAAAAAAGTAATGAAAACAATTAAGGGAAAATTGGAATTTATTAAAATATTAAGTGTCATGTAAGACACTTTTAAGCCATTAGGATATAAGTGAAACATCGTTGAATCTATAAGGGTACAAATATAGTTCATAAAGTAATGAACAGTGGAAAAAATAAATTTTTTTCCGTTTTAGTCCTCATATATTTGTGAGATTTTCTATTATTATTTTAAATTTAGTTGTTTTCCCCCAATTTTAACCTTCAAGAATAAGTTTATTATTTCATAATTTATTTTGATTTTATTTATATAAGGTTTCACAGTTTCATAACATGGATTACAAGTTTTTTGAATGAACCATGTTGCTCAACTTTATCTTTGATATTTGATTGAGAATTGGACTACATGATTATTATTTTGTTTATTTTATAAAATAATAATCATGACTTGAATCGTGATGACCACGTGTGTTGCTCGTAAATGAACTATATATAATCAAATAAATCAAGAATTATGTGTACTAATAAATACATAAATCATTAATGATATCTAAAAGTAAAAATTGAAAAATCAAGATACAAGTGTAAATTAAGATATTTAACCTCATAAGACAGGATATTATCTAAAAAATATTTTTATTTTATTTTCAAGAATATGAATATAAGTCATCTATACAAAAAATATATATAAAAAAAATATCATAGAGGAATAAAAAAAAACCTCTTAAAAAATAAAATAAAATGCATAACAAAAAAATAATCATAATTTTAAAGTGGCTCTCTAAAGAAAATAAAAAAGATAAAATGTATTAATTTAAATATAAATATATTTTGAAGAAATCTATATATATATATAAAGAATTAATTGGAAAAAAAATATCAAGGGCTACCTAGCTTGGCAATTCAAACTATCTCATTTGGCCCATTTTATTATCACCAACATGACAAGGTCCTTTTTTTTTTAATGCACCTGGAGCATATAGCATTTCATCCGTGCCATTTTTGTTTTTTAAAAAATAGACAGCATATTGTTTGGTCATATCTAGACACTGGCTACTATGGTGGTAGTTAAATCAAGGGTTAAGTTTAATTTATTTAAAAACATGTTTTTAACCCAAAACACATTGAGAAACATGATAAATTTATCTATTATCTAAAAAAACCAAAAAATTATCCCCGAAACCATAAATCAACTTGAGCTCAAATGTATTTTTCTCACGAGATTCTTAAGATAAAAAAATACATAATATGAACTTCCTTCATCTAAAAAACAATTTAACACAAATATTATTTATTTTGATAGCCTAAATTGGTGCTAGCGATATATTTATCTTTGTACCATCAAAATTCAATGATGTTTCTCTTCATTCTCTCAACTAGAAATTAAAAAGTAATAAAAACAAATTTTTATACAAAAATTGAATTTGAGAAATACTTAGGTACTGAAATTATAAAATTTATATTATTTTTTAAGTTCAGGGACTAGAATACATATTTTTCAAAACTTATAACAAGTCGCTCATCTTTGATATCTTTTTCATATAGATCCATCTTTGATATCTTTTTCATATAGATCCATCGTCCTTAGATCTCATCTTGCAATAAAAAAATCAAAATCAATTAAAATTCGGTTAGGACTAAATCCTTGGGGACCAAATTAGAAAAATAAAATTGCGTAGTCCATCCGTAGAGATAATGAATAGTGAAATCATAATACTCAGTGGTGGAAAGAATCCTAAAAATCTTATTTATATAATGGATTACAGTTGCAAGTATTTTATCTAATCTTATTGTGGTTGCATTGTTTTCAGTTGACAAATGATAGGCTACCTTGCTCTTAAGACATGAAGTCTGCTTAAGATCATCTTCCTTGTAACCAAACGTTGTCTTTTGATCGAGACCTGCATTCTGAACTTTTGGCGCTTCTGATCACTGAAATAAGCTAATCAACTTGTCGACAGAGAGGCATCCAGCATTATAGACTGCGATGTACACGATGGATACTCTGCAGTTCCCTGTAAACATGAATGGATTTGAAATTCCATCCATTGCAAGGACTAGACACCTTGGGATTTCAACAAAACATATGCAAAAAATACAGGCTTGATGATCTCAGAATGCTCAGCTGATCAAGGACCTTAATTGCAAAGATTTCTGGGAATCTTCATGCCGAAGCCACGCCTGGCCCTCTCAACTCTGTTCAGAACAGTCATCAATCAGTAATACATTCAAATACAGTCCCATGAAAGCTAGCGAATGCATACTCTTCCATGCAAGTGGAGAAAACTAACGCGTACTAAAGATGGGTAATGAGCCAAAAAGGGTGAGCTGCCAAACAAGAAATATTCTTCACTTCCAATATTTCAGGCCATGAACTGTTTGATGGGTGATTTTATGCATATTGATCAAGGCAAGTAAAAAACAAAACCGAGCTACATCTCCTGAAAGTATATGAAAAACTTTCCTTCCTTCAATTTTCAAACATAATTGGGTTGAAATTTTGTTCATATAGATGAACGCAAAAGATTTCCTATTTTGCTCCATATATTCCTTTTGAGCATTCTAGGCACATTATCCAAACATAACCAGCAGTTTTCATTATAAAATTCTCCAGATAACCACGACCGCAAGAACCCATGACAAGAAGGGGTTGACAGAGTTGAGTGGCATGTATATTTCAGACACTTGTTGTGACCAATTTTAAATTAGACACTTTAGATTTACAAGAATCACAGATTTTTGACCAAATTTTAGGAGTGACATGTTTACTTCCTCATATTGTCTATATGATAAAGCATCATTTATAGTCTGAAATCTACGATTCTAGTGACAGTAAAAACTCATTCCTGGAGAATATTTGAATTTCTACTGTATATATATAGCTTCCATATGTTCTATAGTCTGACAACTTGAACATTGTCTAAGAATCTTTAATAAGCAGTCAATGAGTGGAACTTACGTGGGGGCAAGCCTGCCTAGGCTATCTAGCTCTTTGCCAGTGTCCTCCTCAAAAACTCTCCCGGAAATTTCAACGATGTAGGACTTCTCTCTCTTGGTTGGAAGTCCTCTACTGGAAAGTAGGTCAAGATCTTTCTGATGCAGCTCTCTCCCATTAATAAAGACACTTGTGTTTCCAGCAGAGCAATTTGCTGGCATGGGATAATTAAATTCTTCAATGAAAGGCTGCAATGGAAATGAGATTCTTTGTCATGCCGAGATTTGAAGTTGTCAACAAATAAAAAATGTAAGCTGAAGACTCTTGAACTCACAGGAATAATGCCTAGGCAAGGTTCTCCAGTCTTGCCCCAAAACCCAGCTCGAACGTCGTACCTGAAAAGGCATATGTTAGTAATTTGTAGTTAAAAAAAAATCTCTGACATACATGCTTTGTGAAGAAGAAAGACATCAAACGGAAACTACCTGGCCCTATTGCAGTGAAAAATCTTCAACATACTATACATGATATTTATCCAGCTACCAATTCCTCAGATCACTATGTTGCATGCACAAGTGATAAAACAGACAAGAAGCAAGAGAGTGTGAATACTAACCAATAATCTCCAGGCTGAATTGGCCCAGCGAGCTTTTCAGCCCTTTTGACCATAAAGTCCGGAATGGGTTTACCATTAATTAAAACATTATGTTTCTCATTAGGCAGGTGTTGACTAGATCTTGAGAAATCCCTGAGGCTCTTTTTAATGAGACCCGGCAAGAATGGTTCACTCCCCTTGTTGATCTTCAACTGATGCTCTTCATTTCTTACCTCCACAGAGTCTTGAGATACACTGGTGTTTAGGTACTCATTGAAAGAAACCTCCACTTCAGTTGCCATTGTGACATTCACAGAGCTCTGCTGACAAATGTTGTTCTCAAGTATAGCATTCTCCTGCTCTGTCCATCCAACCCTGTTTCCTTGCTCACATTTGTTTTCTGCAGGACTAGATAAGACATCGCCAGAATGCTCTTGGAAAGGTGAGAATTGAATTGTTGAAGGCACTTCATTTTTTATGGGCCGCTCAGCAGCATAGGAAAAATCTCTCTCAACAGCCATACTGTCCACGCTCTCCTCTTCCTCTGAAGAAATAGAAGGTGATGAAGCAAGGCTCTGCCTTTTTTCACATTTGCTTGTGTTTAGCTTCCGTTCTTCTGATAGTACATCTTTGAAATCTGCTGACTTGAAGTTGTACCCATGATCATCAAAATCATTGGAGCAAGTTGTGCCGTCAGCATTCAAGCAGCCATCAGAATTTAATAAGAATTCTTTAGACACCTCATGTGAGGAAATGCCAGCCTCGGCCAACATTTGCTTGTTTTCTGCTGGAACAGAAGTAATCAGCCTCTTGTTTTCGATTTCAAGCGAGATGACAGCTGAGCAGGCACCACATCGCAGTTTTTGCTGGTTCTTCTCCCTCGCTTTAAGTTTTCTTGGCAGCTTAAGTAACTCAAAGCAATTACAGCAACTGATAAAGGGGGCACCCCCAGCTAATGTACGGCAAAGCTGTTCATTTCCACGGGCTATCACCACCCTCTTAGGACGACTCAGGGGAAAGCCATCCATATCTGATTGAACAGCACTTGGCCATCTTACATGTGACTGTGGATCCTGAGGACTCGATGCAGGGGGGTTTGCTTGAGGATGGTAAAGCAGCGGCCTGCGTGTCACTGCATTGATATGTTGATTGAAATAGAAATCAGATGAGGCCCTCGGGAACTTTTTATTGTTGAAAGTAGTGGGTGAGGCTTGTGAAGGAATATGCCGGTTATTGTTGTAGCAACGAAAACAGGAGCATGCAGGTCTGTGATGCGATCTTCCATGTGAATCCAGCATGAGAGGTTTGTGACTGAAATCCGCATACCGCCCTGCAAGGTGGTCATGAGGTGGTCGGCGCAAGTACTGTTGGGGTGGTTGATGCATCCTGGAAGTTTGTTGCTGAAATAGATCCTCGTAAGCTGTCATTTCATATGGAGAATGCTTTGATGGACTGTCAAATTTTTGCGTATCCATGTCGTAACTGTTCATATAAGGAGCAGGTCCATGGCCATAGTAGGGTTTCGCTACATGCTTATCTGGAGTCAAGTGAAGCATCGAGCTATTATAAGTATCCTGATGGTGATAAGGACCTGGAGGAGCTATTTCGCTGTACATAGGAATCCTTTCCCTTCGTTTCTCACCCATAGAACCGGATTGGCTGAGTTGCTCTTGCAACTCATCTAACCTCATAAGAAGCTCAGCTCGATCCTGCTCTAAATATGCAATTTTGTCAGGGTTGTCATACTTCTTCACTGGCCGGTCGGATCTATAAGATGAGGAGCCCAAATGATAGTTTGAAGGGCCCTCGTCCGGATAAGCAGAAATTGGAAATGTGCTCCGTTTGACAGACATTCTGCGGTTCCCTCCCCCTAAACCGTCTCTATGCGAATCCCAATGATCCATCACCCTGGTTGGCCTAAGAAAATCAGCAGAACTCTTTTTTTTCTCTGAGATTTCACGAATACCTTTCAATCTACTTGAACTAACAGATTCAGATCTATTCATTTCCATGTCATTATCATCACGGCGAATCCAATAATCATTGGGGTGCTTCATAGGTTTCTCTTTTTCTGCACCACTGTGATAACCCACATGCTGTTCCTTCACATATATGTTGCTTTTAGCAGCCGAAGTATTTTTATTTTCTGCTTTCGACAAATGACTATTGACAAAATTCACATTTCTTTCTTCAAAGATTCTTGCTTTTGTCCTATTATTTATAATCCCTTCGCTCTCCTTCTCCGTCTCAGATGCATTACCTAAACTACCGCCCTCTTTCTCTGACAAACTCTCCAATTTCTCATAGTGTTCTTCATCCCACTCCATTCCAGACCTCTCCAATATCCCACCATCTACAGTCACTTTCTTCTTTGCTGAATAATAAAGACAAAGATTAAAAAAAATTCAAACAATTCAAACTCCCTATTTCACCAAAATTGACCTGTTAACCCCTTAGCTCCATTAAAAGAAGATCCAAGAGGGAAAAGGACTTTAAAAATGAAAATTTTGAAGCTATTGTTCGCAAGTTGGAACAAAATGGAATTTGAAAATTCGAATTCTCGTTTGATCTCTCAGTAACCAAACAAAGAGAGAAAACAAACATAACCAAAATCAAGATGGATAAAGGCAGAAGCCAAACTAACCTCGAAGAACAGCACCACAACCACCACACTGATACACAGAGTAGTCAGGGAGCTCTTGTAAGAGCATTTCACACTTTGGACAACGAACTAACCGAACTTTTGCTGACCCTTCAGCCATCATTGAGCCTCAAAAGCTAAAACCCAGAAACATAAACACAACAAACCAAACTCAACCCAGACAAAAAAAATAATCCAAAACAAGCCTCAAAAAACCTCTCAAACAACAAACAAAAGCCTCAAAACCAATTAATTCAAGACAAACAAAATATCAATACTATGGGATTCCAAGAAAAAACAAAAAGAAGAAGACAAAAGACTTCTATTTTTGAGGTTTATTATTATCTCTTTTTGTGAGAACTTTGAGGTTTCTCCTGCACTAATAAAAACATGTAACATTTTTCTTCATGTAGATTCAAACATGAAAAAAGACAACGTAGAAACTGGGGTTTTTGTCTAAAATTTAAGAATCTGTGGTTCCGAATAAAAGTGAAACTTTGGAAGGGAGGGAATAAGTTGGACCGATTCCCGACAACATTGTTCGTAACTCTTTTTCCCGGGAAAGTACGGAAAATGTGAACGAGAAAATGTGGAAATGTGTGTGGTTGTTTGCTTCCAGAAATAACAAAGACACGGCATCGTTTTTGACTTTACATGACTTGTGAATGTTAAAGCTGGAATGACTTTAACACTCCTTGCCATCACATTGTCTGCGATACGTAGCTGTTTAATTTAGTGACTGCTTGTTACTGACGTCTTAAGTTTTTATAAAAAAATATATTAATATATATATAAAATAATTTAATATTTTTTCAAAATATTTTTAAAATGCAATTAAATATAATTTCACTAAAGTGTTTTTTTTTCTCCTATAAAAACAATCTGTTAATGTCCAAGTCCAGCTATAAAATACAGACAGATTAAAATTCATAAAAGGATTGAAACATTGGACTAATGTCGTGGGAGAAAAAAAATGATACATTAATTTGTTTTTTTATTAGTCTCTAGGTAATTTATTATTGTAAGATTGACGCGTTTAAAAAATACATTTTTTTTTTTTTAAGTTTTCCTTATATGATTTCAAATGATAACACCACGAGCGCGTGCTTATTTAGCAATCTGGATAACCCTCTAATGGTTTTTTCTCTATCTAATTTCTTAGGATTTAATTAATTCATTCCATGTTTTGTTTTTTGAGAAATTATTTATTTTTTAAAAACAAAATATGTAGATCATGTCTTAAAATTTAAAAATTTGAAGTTTTGTAATTAATTGTGAAATTAATAGCATGTTTTAAAATATGTGTATATGGTTGTTGAAATTAATGGTAGCTATGTATTGTTTTAAAAAATAATTTGACTAGGTATTTTGTGACGAATGACATTATTTCTCTTGTAATTAATTAGGGAAATAACTCAACATTTCCACGGGAAACTTTGGAGATTCTAGCTAGCAAACTCCTGGACGGTGAACCGTGATATTTTCTCTAAACAAGTTCTTTCCAAGTCACTAGTTATTTTGAGAATTTAAAAATATCAAAATGTATTTTTATAAAAATAAATTAAAATTATTTAAATTTATTTTTATTAACGTGGGACCTGTTTTAGTTTTTTCAAATAATATCCACACAAAATTGAGTGGGTATTTTGTAATAAAAAAATGTTTTTTTTTTTATTTATTTATGAAAATAGGCTGTTTACGAGCTAGGCAAAGTTGTCTTTTCAGTCGAGAGACAAAGACACAAAAGGCAGAATTGCTCAAAACAGTATTCCTAAGAATTTCAGAGGACAGACATGGTCAACTCGACACCATGTACATAGTCGTGATTCCATTATTCGTACGCGCTGTGTTACGCGGCTTAATTTATGTTTAATTATTAAAAATATTGACGCATTGCGACGACTTTTCTAGTTTTAAAAAATAAAAATTTAAACAAGGTTGGACTTAATCTAATATAGTTTTATTGATTTCATCTGTTTTTTTTAATTAAATAACAAATTAAAATATAATTTAATTAAAAAAATTAAGATAATATTTTTATTTTATATATATTAAAATAATAATATATTCAATCAACTCAATTTAACCTATTAAACTTGTAAAATGAACCACGAAATCATGGTAACTTTATATTAAATAAATTATAAATTTAACTCATAATTAAATAATAAAATTCAAAAAACTTAAATCAACATGGTTAATTTGTTAAACCAAAATACTATTCATAAAATTATAATAACTATATAAAAAAAACTTGAAACTCAATCTTTCATTAACCAGGTTTTAAAAGATAATCTTTGAAAAGAAATCTAAAGAAAAAAATATTATAATAAATAATATTTTTTTTTTCGTTTTTGATAAATAAAAAATAACATTTTCCTTTTGACTTTTCTTACCCAGACACTGGTAGCCAACGGAGAAGCTAGGTCAACTAACTAGCAGGAAACATTTTCTTATCTCTTCCCTTTCGTACCTTCTTTTTATATGATTTTAGCAGCCAAGTCTCTGATCTTGTTTAAAAGCCTGGCGGGCAGTGAAAGCATCGATTGCTATTTTTTTAATTAAAAAAAGTTTGCAGGGGCCTGTTTGCAAATTAAGAAACAGAAAAATAATTCTTTTATATGTTACTATTCAACAAAAAAATAAATAATTGATATAATGCTCCTTTTTTAGTCCCTTTTTATTTTTTGTTTATTACACCCTTAAAGTATCAAGTTAATATTTCTAAATAATAGTATTAAAAATAAAAATTATTTTCGAAACCATCATACAGAATTACAACCTCTTATTGTGAACGCAAAACAAAGTCAGAAGTGTAGTTCAAGTCTCAGATGGGCCCAAGTCCAGCTGTTTGCTTGTTATAATCACAGTTGACCTGGGAATTTAATGGCTATTATCTTTTGGGTCAACTCCTCAACTAATGTCCAGCTGTTTGCAGGGGCCTGATTACCATGGTAATGTGAGGCCAAAAAAATCATTTCATAGGTGGTCCAAAATCCAGACTGGCCTCAAACCTAGAAAGATTCATTGGGCTAAAAGACACCACATGAATCTTGATAGTTGATAGGATGACAATGGTAGATGAATATAGGACTTTTCGATATTTTTTATTATTTATTAAATAAATAATCTAGATACTTATAAACTGTTTATTGAGTGTTGGTGTTCAACGAGCATCTAATATTAGTTATATGCACAACAAGTATGCATATGTACATTAAATGATAAATATTATTCATATATATGAGGTTAATGTCAATACTAAACTATGTATATACAATATTTTATTATAAAAAAATATAAATATTCTACAAATATATCTATACAATATATCTATATATATTTCAGGTTAGATTGAAGTTAGTTTCAAGTCAAGTTTAACAATATTTATATTCTGCTTATTATCTATTTAGTAAAAACAATAATACATATTCATTCAGGTGAAGTTATTATCCACCAAGTTGAGATTAAATTGATGTATTAAAATAATTTATTTTTGATACTAACAGACGTAAATAGTCCAGAATCATACATAAAATAATTTTAAATAACCATACTTTACTAAGAGCTCGTATAATTTGCACATGTAAATAAAATACAGCAAACAACATGATCTGATCAATGATGTACTCTCACTTTACATGATTCTGTCAACCTGCAGTCTTTCTGGACTAGCTAGGGTTTTCCCAAATGGCTTCTTACATTTAGCAGCATGGTCTCTAACCTTCCGAACTCACATGGCATCCATTGAAATCTGAATTAAATTTGAATGAGGGGTGGAATAAAAAGATATTGCCGATCATCATCAGCAGGATTTCTTTTCTTTTTTGCAGGCATGAAGAAAGAAAGATAAGAAAAGTAGTTACAGATTGATTTCTCTACTCTTCAGGGATAGACTAACGATTTCCTAGTAAGATCCTGAAACCTCACATTATTTTCTTCACATTTACAAGTCTTTTCGTATACAATGATCCAGCAGGGGTACATGAACAATAAAATCCATTACCAGGTTCTGTGGACTTATCATTCCTTCCCTTGATCGACGTCGTTTTTCTCTTCCAGAAGAAAACCCTAATCATCTTAAATAAAACTCCTTCCTCCTTGACCTCGAGACCCTTTTCCTGATCTCTTGGGGTGCTTGAATACTGGATGACATGCCTGCCTTCCTCGTCTGGTCCAGATGGGAACGGCAGGGCCAAACTGTGCCTGTCAATGACATGACCGAGTGAAGCTATTTCATATGAATCATACAAGGGACTCCCCCAGTCCCACGCGTCAACAGCTGATTGCTCTGCCTTTCTTTTCTCCTCCATACCTCTAACAACTCACCCAAATCTGCTTATGATCATGTATGTTATAGATTCCTGGAGAGTCCTTTGTGCTCATTGAAAGGACCTCCCATGATATTATTCTATTCGCTGGAGACCATTTATGTCATTCAACGTGTCTTAAAAGACATTTATTCATTGCTTTCAAAAATATTTTTGAAAAAAAAAAAGAATTTTATTTCCTTATTTTAAATTAATTTTTTTATTTTTTTTATCATTTTCATGTGCTGTTTTAATATATTTATAAATAAAAAATATTTTTAAAAACAAAAATAACTACACTTCCAAGCACATACTTAAAAGAACCACACACATGAAGCATTAGAGGAGCTAGTCAAATCCAAAACGCGATATCCTTGAGTTAAGGAAGCAATTAATTTTATTCATCATCTAGAAGGGAGACCACATACCAATTCACGAGTGTGTTTTGTGGCATGTATTTTACATCCGTTCTTGTGAATGGTAGAATCTTTTTACCTAAAATGAGAGACTGGCTCCTAATGCTTGGGATTTTAGATGCTTATAAAACCTCCACCACCTAATGGCTCGCATGTTGTAGTTGAATGAACATTTTTTTTCTTTCTATAACGAGTTAAATAAACGAGGACATGAAGCAAGCCATGTTGAGTTGACGGAGAAACTTAAATCCACGAGAAATACTTTAAATCACCCAAATCTTTAATCTAAAAAAGACAATGCATGAGTTGCTCGCTAGCTAATATGATATTAATATCGTTACCCGCGATAAAAATATAATTAATATATATCAACAAAACTATAAAGAACATAACTTTCTGATATATGAATGATGAATCACCTGTTTAGAACTTTGGATTGAATGAATCCAACAACTTAGATAACTGTATAGAACTTGGCAATTTATTGTTGGAGAGCTTGATTTAAACGAAACCATCAAACCTATGAATTGATTTACAAGACAAATATAATTTAATAAAAAATGGACCCAAAAAAATTATAAAATATCATTCTTTATTGATAAAACAGCAATAAGTAAACAATTCAAGTCAATCAAGGTAAAAAAAACCTTCTTCTTGTTTTTCTTTTATTAAAAAAACAAATAAAAAATTACAATTAATACAATATAATTATCAATGATTGACCGGGATGAGGGCACTATATATAAGTCAAACCTTTCTATTTTTCCATTTTAGGTGAAAAAGGCGTCTAAAAATATTCTGTCATCATAAAATACCATCATGCTAAATTCCATATATTATGATTCAGTTTGTCATCAAATTCTAAATAAATACTCGGTACTTGATTAGTAAAATCATAAAGTATTCCAAGTCCAAGATAATAACTTGGATAGTGTTTGTTTTGTGGTCAAATTGTTTTTTTTTTTAATATTCATTATATATTTAGATTGTTTTAATATATTAATATCAAAAATAATTTTAAATAAATAATAAATTTCTAAAAAAAATATTACAATGATTTCAAATTCTTACTGTAGAGAGGATATTTGAGCCTATAAAAAAATAAAAAAGGGCACCAAGTTGATATAAAATTAAGAGTAAAGGTACTGAATGTACCATTAACCCCAAAATAAATAAATAAATTAATAATAAAGTAGGTAGTAGCTATGTTCACTTGTTGGGGGACCGTATAAATAAAACATTAGTTTCCCTCGCTTCCTATCCTCTCCCTCTCAAAACATTCGCCTCCATTTCTCTCCCCCTCTACTAGCAAATGCAAGCTGATTAAACCCTCACCGAATTAATCAATATCCATAATCACACTAGTCAACGCTGTCGTTTTGACCACTTTTCTAGGGTTCCGGTGACGACATCAGAGGATGTGAAAACAAGCGAGTCTGCTGTTTCTACGATCGTGAATCTCTCAGAAGAGGCTAAACTTGCTCGTGATGGCGTTAAAACACCGGGACCTGCCCTTCTTAGTATTTGCAGGTCCCTTTCGCTGGTGGTGTTTCCGGTGGAATGTGAGTTCTTTTTATTTGCCATTTTTTATTTGTGTTTTATTGATTATTTTATATAGGATTTTTTTTTAGCTAAGCAATAATTGTTGTTCATTGTATATTTCTTGAGAGAATTGCTGTTATGATTTTTGCCTTTTTTTTCCTCCTTGAAAAAAAATAAAAAAAATCATTGGCAGCTGAATTTTCATCTTTTGTCACGTGCAGGCTCGGGTAAGCATTATCCATACTGAAGACATTATATGCGCTATTGTTTCAGGTCACGTGCAGCTGTTGCTCCCTTAGAAAGACTAAAAATTCTACTGCAGGTAGTTTTTGGTTTAATTATTTGGCCTTTTATTTATGAGTTTCTGTATCATGGACAATTACATTGCGTACTGAATTTTATGTTAATTTTAGAATTTCTCCATGAACATTCTGCATGTATGACTCCTTTTGTTTACTAGAGTGATTTTACTTTTGAAATATGCTGGTTCAAAATCCCCACAGTATACAATACAATGGAACGATTCAGGGTTTGAAATACATATGGAGAGCTGAGGGATGTTTAAAGGAAACGACACTAATTGCGCTCGAATTGTCCCGAATTCAGCAGTCAAATTCTTTAGTTACGAGGAAGCATCCGAGTATGTTTTGGCGTTTCATTCTCTTTAATTGACTATCTATAAGCTTCCAGAAACATTCATTCCTGCCTATTAGTCTGCCTGCTTAAATTTTCTATGTCTTGCTCTTCTCCCCCCCCCCCCCCCCCTAAACAGGAGAATATTATGGTTTTATAGGAGGCAAACTGGAAAAGGTATGGCCATCCCTCTGTTTTTTCTATATGTGACTCTATTATGTTTGTGAGTTCGTTTACTGTTGAAGTCCATTTTCTATTTTCTGACCTTTCATCACTTTTACATATCTTTTATTTCTGTTTGGTGAGGGTGGTGTCAATTTACGCATGAATTATTTCTTGTCATCATTTTCGCTCATGCACAGAATATGATCATCAAATTGAATCGTACTGAACTCTGGGATAATCTTTAGCAAAATTATTTTTGGATTTCAAATTATAGCCATTGAGCTTAATGGTTTCTAGCTCGACAGGCGCCACATATTAGTTTCCTCTTGCAGACGACGCACAGCTTACTCCTCTTTTACGTCTTGGAGCTGGTGCTTGTGCTGGAATTATTGCCATGTCAGCAACTTACCCGATGGACATGGTTCGTGGTCGGCTAACTGTCCAGGTGCTGTGATCTACATTACCTACTCTTTGTGAATGTGCGAAACCCCCTTGTCATCTTACCATTGGTGACTTAAGATTGTCCATATGAATACTTGCAGAGACAAGACTCCTCGCCAGTACAGAGGAATCGCTCATGCTCTCTCAACAGTCCTCAATGACGAAGGTCCTCGGGCTTTATACAAAGGCTGGGTGCCATCCGTAATAGGAGTTGTAAGTGAATGGCTTGGTTTCTATTGCTTTCATCAGTTCTTGATTGTTCAGCTGCACCATGGATGTCTATGCTCTTATGCATAGATACCTAAGTTTTCACCAGCGTTGGAGTTTGCATTTCCTTCGTTAGGTCACACCTATTAATGAAATACTAAGCCAGAATTTCTTGTTCAATCTGCATATATCCCGTTAGTGAATTATCTGTGTGGTTACTAATGACCTGAATGAAGTATGACATTTACAGATACCATACGTGGGTCTGAACTTTGCTGTTTATGAATCTTTGACTGATTGCTCAAAACGAAACCGTCTGGACTAGTTGAGGACAATGAATTGGGTGTGGCGACAAGGCTTGCATGTGGGGCTGCTGCTGGAACTGTTGGTCAGACAGTTGCTTATCCTCTTGATGTGATCCGACGAAGAATGTAGATGGCTGGCTGGACGGATGCTGCTTCAGTTGTCACTGGTGATGGGAAGGGCAAAGCTGCCCTTGAATATACTGTTATGGCTGATGCCTTCAGGAAAACCGTTCGCCACGAGGGGTTTGGAGTACTGTACAAGGGATTGGTCCCCAATTCAGTGAAGGTCAGTGCAGTAACTTAGTCTTGATCATCTTTACTTGGAATCCTTTGTTTCTTTATCATTATCGTCTAAGGAGATCTTTTTGTTTTTTTTCCTTTTGCAGGTAATCCCTTCGATAGCAATTGCTTTTGTGACATACGAGATGGTGATGGTCGTTCTTGGAGTTGAGATGAGGATATCTGACTGAACAAATGAGAGGAGTAAATTATCCAAGATGAGGATATCTTGCGAGGGAAGTGAAAGGAAATACAAGGAGAGGGTCAGTTTTCGGGGATTATCTCACTTATAAAAACAATACATTTCTTCAGATCATAAATTTTTAATCCACGATGTGAGCTGTCCATTCTCATTCCATCTGACCGGACCCCAATTTCATGGTGGCTAGGTTAATTAGTCAAGACATAGACCGGGATTGGTTTTTCATCATGGCCACGTCTTTTCTTTCCTTTTCAAGGGACAAATCGTCAAATACCTTTCATGCAACATGTCATTACTTGAAGAGCTAGCCAGAAGCTGCGAGTATATAAAGCCAAGGTAAGTACGGAGAAAATTTATTAATTTTCAATTTCGTTTCCTTTTATATAAGATTTTCTTTCATTTACTAAAAAAGAATTTGCTCGTTCTCCATAAAAAAATTCTTCCAATAATTCTTAATATATATTTTTTTTAAAATGAATATTATATTTGTAAGCCAAAGTTTTAACATAAAGTTGAACTCTTTTATCTTATTTATATATTAGTTTAATTTTCATATTTATGTTTTTATATATATATATACTCCCCAATCTGAGGTGGTCATTACACGCAACACTCATTTTAACAAAAAATAGATAGAAAAACAAAAGTAAAGGCAGGCAATAAATAATTTTATGCGCAATAGTACGATTCATGGAAAGACAACCTATCATTAAAACCTCAATCGAGAGCTGTTTCCTTTATATTTTGAATTCCTGTTCCTGTTCACAAAATATCAGGGCTAATAAGAAAGACTAGTTGCCGAAAGGGAATTTAGGTTTTAGAAGAGATGATATAGCTATTGTTTTCAGCTAAATTCTGTTTAATGTAACTGATGACTCTCGTGCAAGGTAGCTTTGACATTTACTGACTAACAAAAATTTAATAAACAATCATCAATAGGATATTCTTATCAACAAAACTTTCTGGATTCAGAAAAAATATATATATGAAGAAATGAAAAGCAACCCATCACAATGAAAAACCCAAATGAATATACTGGAATGAGAAATGTTATTGAGGGCTCCTAAGATGCCCTCTGGCCTCTAAGGGGCATTTTTGAGAGCATCTCCCTGAGATAATCATAGCGACTTCGGTGATATTCAATCCATAAGCATAGCTGCCTTATCGCTTCCCTCTTCTCCTCTCCGAGGTCTAATATCCCCTCGTCCTTTTCTTTCATCATCGTCTCCAATGCTACCACCTTTTTCTCCAGTTGGTTGATAGCTTTGGTCAAATTCTCCTTCTCTGCTCCTTCCTTGCTCACCTTGACCTCTAATTGCTCAACCTTCTCCTTCAATGCCGATTCACGTTCTTTTATATCTTGTAGCTGCACAACTAAATTACCAACTTCCTCCCTCAAGTTTTCCTTTTCATTATTTGTTTCCACAAACCAATTCTTCGCAATCAGAATCTCCTTTGAAACCACCGAAATACAGTTCTCATACCTGTTACAATCTTCTTCAAATTTCATGGTCAAAGCATCCAGTCCCAACAATGAACTGTTTACTTTTTCTGAGATATCTGCAACCATCCTGAGGTAAGCTTCATTATTTGCGGTGATTATCCCAGACAATACACCAACCCTTTCTTCAAGCACTCTCTGTTCTTGTTGATACTTCTCTTCTGCTTTTCTAAAAGTGTCTTCATTCTCTGTTAGTAATTGTTCCGTGACACGGAGCTTCTGGTTTGACAGCCGGATCTTAACTTCTATGTTTCGCACATTCTCGACCAAGGTGTCAATTTCATCTTCTTTTACTTCAACATCTCTCTTCAGGTCCTCAATCATTTCTTCCATCTGCTCTACCATCTGATCTTTAGAACCCGCATGCTTTTGGAATTCTTCTGCCATGTCTTGAACTTTCCTTTCTGCTACTGCAAGACTCAACTTGCACTCCTGAAACCAGCCTTCAACTTGCTTATGCTCCTCGTTTAGCTTTTTGTATGCCTCCTCCTGTACATCCAGCATTCTTCGATGCTCTGCAATCTGGCTCACGAGCTCAGATTTCTGATTTTCCAATTCAGTTAGGTTTTCTGAAAATTCTTCCTTTACCTTTTCAAGCTGCAATTGCATTTGTTTTTTCTCAATCTGCAAAGAATTCAATTCCTGATGCAGGTTGCTGACCTGTTCCGTTAAAGCCAATATCTGAGCAGAAGCTTCAATCTCCCCATTTGTATGTCTCTCCTGAAGGGCAGAGAACTCAAGCTCTCTCTCTGTTTGTGTTTTTTCCAGTTCAAGGATCTTTTCTTGTAATCTCACCATTTCCTCTCCCAATCGCTCCCTTTCCTTGGTTTCAGTACTTATTTGCTCCCCAAGATCAGTTTTCTGGTTGCGTAGAGTCTCCACCTCTAGTTCCAGATCATCTATTTGTGCTGAACAACTTTCTTTTTCTGCCAGGACTCTTTGTTGATCTTCGGTCTTGCATACTATCTCCTCTTTCAAATTTTCGATCTGATTACGATATTCTGAGATTTCCAGAGTTTTATTCTCGAGTTGCACTTCCAGTTCAACTTTCTGGCTGCGTAGAGACTCCAGTTGCTCATGTAACTCGTTGACCTGATCAATAAGCCCCTCAACTTGAGTCGATGCTTCATTACCTCTACTTACCATCTGTTCCTCCAATTCTGCTTTCTGTTCACGAATAGATTTGAAGTCTGCTAGCAGAGTATCGACCTGCACTGTCAAACTCTCTGTTCTAGGGAATGATTCATTATGATTTTCCTCAAGTTTCTTCACGAGAGAAGAAAGTTCATCCCCTCTCACTTTTGAAATCATTTCAAGTTCCAAAACCCGGGCTTCTAATCCCTGATTCTGTTCACCCAGTTGCTTTGCTTCAGCCACTTTGCTTTCAATCTGCACCTTAAGATATTTATTCTGGGCTTGCGATGATTCCAGCTCCCGTTCCAGACCTCTTACTTGTACCTCTAATCCATTTATCCGTGCTGATGATTCATTCCCGTGCATCTCGTGCATCTCTGCAAGAGATGAATACTCCCTTTCCTTGGCACCCAATTTATCCTTTAATTGACCCGATTCACCCACAAGTCCATCAATTTTGTTTTGTGCCTGCTCCATCTCCTTTGAGATTTCAGATAATTTCAAGGTAAGAGAATCATTCTCCTTCTTGGTGACACTCAGATTATGGGTAAAGTCTGCAACTTGATGTTCTGCAGATTCCAGCTGCTGCTTCATGATAGAAATTTCCGCTTTAAGAGCTTCTAGTCCTTGCCCTGCGGTAGCTTTTTCTTCTTGCAGCTGATCAGCAAAGTTTCTTAAGTCTTCTCCAATCTTCTCACTCTCTTCAAAGCTTCTCATGGCAGCCTCTTTCTCCAAAATCAGGCTATCTTTCTCTTTGTTCAGTTCCTCCAGTCTTTGATTCAGTTCTCCCTCTGTCACGCCGGCAGCATCTAGTTTTTGCTTCAGTTCTCCATTTTCAGCCAAAAGTCGAGCTTTATCCGTGTCTGAACTTTCAGCTTCTAGATTCAAATTTCTGATGGCCTCCTCCGCTTCTTGAATCTTGATCAAAACTGTCTCATAATCCACCTTCAAAGCTTCTCTGATCTTCTCACTCTCTTCAATGCTTCTCATGGCAGCCTCTTTCTCCAAAATCAGGCTATCTTTCTCCTTGTTCATTTCCTCCAGTCTGTGATTCAGTTCTGCTTCTACCACGCCAGCAGCATCTAGTTTTTGCTTCAGTTCTCCATTCTCAGCCAAAAGTCGAGCTTTGTCCGTGTCTGAACTTTCAGCTTCGAGCTTCAAATTTCTGATGGCCTCCTCCTCTTCTTGAATCTTGATCAGAGCTGTCTCATAATCCACCTTCAAAGCTTCTCTGATCTTCTCACTCTCTTCTATGCTTCTCATGGCAGCCTCTTTCTCCAAAATCAGGCTATCTTTCTCCTTGTTCAGTTCCTCCAGTCTTTGATTCAGTTCTGTTTCTACCACGCCGGCAGCATCTAGTTTTTGCTTCAGTTCTCCATTCTCAGCCAAAAGTCGAGCTTTATCCGTGTCTGAACTTTCAGTTTCTAGCTTCAAATTTCTGGTGACCTCCTCCGCTTCTTGAATCTTGATCAGAGCTGTCTCATAATCCACCTTCAAAGCCTCTCTGATCTTCTTACTCTCTTCAATGCTTCTCATGGCAGCCACTTTCTCCAAAATCAGGCCATCTTTCTCCTTGTTCAGTTCCTCCAGTCTTTGTTTCAGTTCTGTTTCTATCATGACAGCATAATCTAGTTTTTGCTTCAGTTCTCCATTCTCAGCCAAAAGTCGAGCTTTGTCCGTGTCTGAACTTTCAGCTTCGAGCTTCAAATTTCTGATGGCCTCCTCCTCTTCTTGAATCTTGATCAGAGCTGTCTCATAATCCACCTTCAAAGCTTCTCTGATCTTCTCACTCTCTTCTATGCTTCTCATGGCAGCCTCTTTCTCCAAAATCAGGCTATCTTTCTCCTTGTTCAGTTCCTCCAGTCTTTGATTCAGTTCTGTTTCTACCACGCCGGCAGCATCTAGTTTTTGCTTCAGTTCTCCATTCTCAGCCAAAAGTCGAGCTTTATCCGTGTCTGAACTTTCAGCTTCTAGCTTCAAATTTCTGGTGACCTCCTCCGCTTCTTGAATCTTGATCAGAGCTGTCTCATAATCCACCTTTAAAGCCTCTCTGATCTTCTCACTCTCTTCAATGCTTCTCATGGCAGCCACTTTCTCCAAAATCAGGCCATCTTTCTCCTTGTTCAGTTCCTCCAGTCTTTGTTTCAGTTCTGTTTCTATCATGACAGCATAATCTAGTTTTTGCTTCAGTTCTCCATTCTCAGCCAAAAGTCGTGCTTTATCGGTGTCTGAACTTTCAGCTTCTAGCTTCAAATTTCTGATGGCCTCCTCCGCTTCTTGAATCTTGATCAAAACTGTCTCATAATCCACCTTCAAAGCTTCTCTGATCTTCTCACTCTCTTCTATGCTTCTCATGGCAGCCTCTTTCTCCAAAATCAGGCTATCTTTCTCCTTGTTCAGTTCCTCCAGTCTTTGATTCAGTTCTGTTTCTACCACGCCGGCAGCATCTAGTTTATGCTTCAGTTCTTCATTCTCAGCCAAAAGTCGAGCTTTATCCGTGTCTGAACTTTCAGCTTCTAGCTTCAAATTTCTGATGGCCTCCTCCTCTTCTTGAATCTTGATCAGAGCTGTCTCATAATCCACCTTCAAAGCCTCTCTGATCTTCTCACTCTCTTCAATGCTTCTCATGGCAGCCTCTCTCTCCAAAATCAGGCTATCTTTCTCCTTGTTCAGTTCCTCCAGTCTTTGTTTAAGTTCTGTTTCTATCATGACAGCAGAATCTAGTTTTTGCTTCAGTTCTCCATTCTCAGCCAAAAGTCGAGCTTTATCCGTGTCTGAACTTTCAGCTTCGAGCTTCAAATTTCTGATGGCCTCCTCTTCTTCTTGAATCTTGATCAGAGCTGTCTCATAATCCACCTTCAAAGCTTCTCTGATCTTCTCACTCTCTTCTATGCTTCTCATGGCAGCCTCTTTCTCCAAAATCAGGCCATCTTTCTCCTTGTTCAGTTCCTCCAGTCTTTGTTTCAGTTCTGTTTCTATCATGACAGCATAATCTAGTTTTTGCTTCAGTTCTCCATTCTCAGCCAAAAGTCGAGCTTTGTCCGTGTCTGAACTTTCAGCTTCGAGCTTCAAATTTCTGATGGCCTCCTCCTCTTCTTGAATCTTGATCAGAGCTGTCTCATAATCCACCTTCAAAGCCTCTCTGATCTTCTCACTCTCTTCAATGCTTCTCATGGCAGCCTCTCTCTCCAAAATCAGGCTATCTTTCTCCTTGTTCAGTTCCTCCAGTCTTTGTTTAAGTTCTGTTTCTATCATGACAGCAGAATCTAGTTTTTGCTTCAGTTCTCCATTCTCAGCCAAAAGTCGTGCTTTATCGGTGTCTGAACTTTCAGCTTCGAGCTTCAAATTTCTGATGGCCTCCTCATCTTCTTGAATCTTGATCAGAGCTGTCTCATAATCCACCTTTAATGCTTCTCTGATCTTCTCACTCTCTTCAATGCTTCTCATGGCAGCCTCTTTCTCTGAAATCAGGCCATCTTTCTCCTTGTTCAGTTCCTCCAGTCTTTGACTCAGTTCTGCTTCTATCACGCCAGCAGCATCCAGTTTTTGCTTCAGTTCTCGAATATCAGCCAAAAATAGTGCTTTGCCATCATCTGATCGTTCGACTTCAATCCTCAAATTTCTGATGGTCTCTTCCTCTTCTTGAATCTTGTTCAAAGCTGTTTGATGTTCCCACTTCAAAGCATCCCTTTCTTCACTTGTTGCTCTCAACTTACTATTCAGTTCTGCAATGTCTAGATTCGCTGCTTCAAGCTCTTGCTTTATGCCATCTGTTATCTTTTCACTTTCAAAATGACCATTTTTACTGACTTTGTGCATAGAAGAATCATCAGATTCTGAGCTAGATGAAGAAGAGGTATCTTTTCCATGTTTGCCATGGACTTTATCTCTCAGCTCTCCCTTCAGATTATCATATTGTCCATAGAGCAAATGATACTGTTTCTGGACATCCTCAATTAGCTCAAGAAGAGGTTCTTTTTTGGAGTTTTCTATTGAGAGGCCATCGTGTTCTTCAAGATCCTCCTCTTTTATAAGCTTCAAGATCCTTTTTACCTTGTCATCAATTTCTACAGAACAAGAAATGTCTTAAGAGTTGAACATTGACCAAATTTACAATGGAAAAGACGAGCTATAGGCACAAAACATTAATCCTGTAGAGACAACTCAAAATGTGCTGCAAGAAAGGTCATAAAATTCATTTTTTTTCCAGTTTTCATAATGCCATTTCACCATCTCCAAAATTACTGGTATAGGAAATCACCTGTTTTAGTTTCTTTTAGCTGTTCATCTTTCTCTGGATCAATGTGACTTCCAATGAAGGATTTTAATGATTCACGGAAATGTTGCTTTTTCTTTGTCATCCTCTTTAAACTTTCAATTGATTTTCCTTGGCAGCTATACGTTCAGAAATGCATTCTCCATCTTCTGCCCAAAATTATAAAATCTACATATCAGGATTTTGATAATTGAACACAGTAAGCTTCCAGATGCTTCTTCATGGTTTATTTATAAGCAGCTAAATGAAGTGGGTCAGCCATGAGAAGATAAATGATCAACGAGTGTCTTGCAAGATCAGTCTTTCAAGGCAAAAAACACAAATGAAATCATTCAAGCAGAAAGTTGGGGATCTTATTGAACTATTCAAATAACACTTACCAGGCTCTATTTGTGAGATACATCAATCAGTAAAGAAATCGTATTTGACCTGTTCTTGGCTAACAATACAACTTCAGCAGGCAGCCAGCAACTCATGGTTATACAAATGTCCCCACATCGATAAAATTCTCACCATCATCCTAAAAACAGGATAATAGTTCCGATTTGATGTGAATCAAATGTTGATAGTGAGATGAAAATCCATCCAGTTTGAATTAATAAAATCAGAGTATTTCTTTGATACACTTAAAAGGCTATATATGTATGAGCTGCGTGTTAAAGACTGTTTTGAAAGTATCAAATGGATATGACCGATCCCTACTAAAACTCAGCTATTAAAAGGCAAACTATAAAATGATCTTAAACACCCATCGTTTCATTAGGTATAATCAAACACGCATCAAAAACCATGTCACATTTGGATTCCCAATCACAACCAAGCAAATAAAGTTGCGTGTCCTCACTAATAACCTAATTTCAGATCCACCCCTTTCCAAAATCCCATCTTCTCACTATAACAAGTCCACTAAAAGAGCCATTTTTTCAAAACCATGGATAATTAAACACACCAATAAACTTCCCCTTCTTAATAGACCATTTTTCGACTAAAAATGGATAATTAAACAGCCAAACATGTCATTACAGATCCGGCCCCACCCCATAACCACTAATAAGGAATCAAATCAAAGCGCCCCAGAATAAGTTGAAGCCAAATGAGAATTCTTTCAAGAGCAGAAAATGACAGCTAAATATTGTTAAAAGTGATCTGTTCTTTTTGGTATTCTCTGTTTCCAGTATATAACACGCTACTCCTCAAACATTATTAAAACTGATTTAAGATTCATATTAAAATTCATTTTCAAAGCTTGAAACTATCTTTCCACCATAGAAACCTACAAACGGCATAGAGTTAAATTAAAGCTTTTTTTTTTACATACCAGGAAATTTCCTTTGCTTTCGCTTTCAATCTTCCCTTTTATCTTCGATCACGCTTCCAAAAATAAAATCCAAGATATGATCTAAAAAAACAGGAAGGAAAAAAATTAAACTACACAATTAACCTGAGAGATTTCCAGCTAAAAAAATGCCATCAATCTTGAAAAAAAGAAACAAGAAGAAGAAGACTTTAACCAGAACTAGAAAAAATCATGATCGTAACGTGGTTACTTCTAATCAGACCAACAAAAACCTTAACCAACACAGTTAATAAAAAGACTAAAATCAAGGAACTAAACAAATAAACGAACAAACAAGCAGAAAACGATTTAACATATGCTAATCAATCAGCAATCACCTATTTAGTCCACTAGAAACGAACTTCAAATTATCAAAAACAATAACTTGATCGATCAAAAAACTAGCTAAAAATATTTAAAAAAAAAATCAAAGAAAAGATGGAGTAACATGAGCAAATGAAGTTAAAAAAACTGAAATTCCAACTTGAGAAGGAATTACGTGCAAAAAATACAGAGATTAATCTCGATCATAATCAAGGATTAATCACCTGTAGTTCCAGCTCGGAAGAAACTTATGAAAAACGAAACGCTCTAAAATTTGAAACTGAAAAGAGAGAGAGACAGAGAGAGGTTCGAAACGACCGGTACAGCATTTTCTAGCTTTTCAATTTCAGGGGGAGGGATGGAATCTTTGGAATCTTCTCGCTTAATCTAATCATCCTCGTACTTTACTTTTTATTACAATAAGGCCACTGAGATGTCACTGAATATGAAGAGAAATATCGTGAGTTGATGCTGCGGGAAACGGGAGATTTTATTTTCTCGGAAAGAAAGAAATGATTGGTAGTTTGCGGGTCCCATTTGTATGAGTTGTTTCCCGCGCCTAGTTGAATATCTTGTCTGGATTTGAGTTTTTATTCACTGTGGTCACGTTTATATTCTCCACCAATCATGCCTTTTTTGAATGGTTCATGTGGTTTTTAATTTCGAGTGGACAGAAAAATAGGAAAATCATTTCTCAGTCACCAAATTCCATTAAGCCAATAATAATAATAATAAAATATATGGCCTGATGACAAAAAGTTGAAAGACAATTATATTCATTTTCACAAAGATTTCATTTCTATTTTTCTAAATAGAAACATCTATTAAAAAATATATATTATTTAATGAATAAGTTGATATTCTTTCATTCAATGGATATGGTTTATTTTTTAAATAATTTTATACTTGTTATTAACTCTCAATTTTATTTAGATATTATGAATGATAATTTTTAATATTATACACCTTATCTTTTTTAATTTTCTCTTCATTGTAATCTATAATCTCTTACCTCCACAAAATATTTTGTTTTCATATTTTCTTCAGCAAATACCTCAATAATTTTCAATAAAAACAATTAATGTAATCAATAGTGAGGATATCAACAAAAAGGAAATCCTTATTGAAATAAAAACAATAAAGAGGAAATAATTATTTTAAAAGAAAAGGAAAAAATAGAGATAGAAATATAATCAATAGTGAGGATATCAACAAAAAGGAAATCCACACTTGATACACAATTGTAGATGGATCCTTTTTCCAAAAATAAAGAATATTATTTAAAAAAATATATATTCTTGGAAGTTAGTCATTTTAATACGTGTTTGTTTATTTTTACAACTCAAATTTTTTTCAAACTATTTTTTAAATAAAAAAATATTAAATTGATTTTTTTTTCATATATTAACGCAGTAACAAAATATTTCTCGCTTGCTCTCCTGCAAATCATAATAATAATAATAATAATATTGGAGCTAGTATGGAAGCTGTTTGTTATATGAAAGAATTAATGTTTGTTGAAACCAGAATAACAGCGTTAGTAAACAAAAGACGAAATGCATGCAAATCTCTTCTAAGCCATTCTCCTGATATGAACAGTCTTCTTTGATACTGCTTCTCTGAGATGATCATAGCGGCCGCGATGGTAATCGACCACCATACAAAGCTGCCTGATGGCCTCCCTCTTCTCCTCGCTAACACCCAGCAAAATATCTTCCTTTTGTTTTACCTGCTGCTCTAAATATACTACCTTTCTCTCTAGCTGACTAACAGAATTCAGCTTTTCTCCTCCTTCCTTGCTCAGGGTTGCTTCCAGTTTCCACACCTTTTCTCTTAACAGGAATTCCTTCTCTTCCTTGCCATTCAGTTGCAATGTCAAACTATCCACGTTATGTTTCAGCTTTTTTATCTCATCCTTTGTTTCTGTGATCCATCTCTTCGCAAACTGAAGCTCGTTTGAGATTCGGCAAATGGGGTCCGAGACATTTTCATTGTCCTCGTAGAATTTCTTAAGCACTGTTTCCGCTCCTGAAAATACCTCTCCTGTTTCCAATAATATCTCCCTTATCTTCCTGAATTCAGCTTCAAATGCTGTTGTTTTTTCAATAAGCTCTGTGTTTTCTTGATCAAGTCTGTCTTTCATCTTCTTGTAACTATCTTTGGTTTCAGCATGAATTTGTTCGGCTACCAAAATCCTCTGATACAAGATTCGAATATGATTTTCCATTTTCATTTGGAAACTCGCTGCTAGTTCTTCTATCTTCCTTTCTAAAGATTGAAGATTTGTCCTAGGGGAATCAAGCGACCGATATTTTGGAGAATCCAATGACCGATATTTTGGAGAATCCAGCAAATGATGTCTGACTACTTTAGTCTCCTCAGCTAGCCTTTTCATGGTATCCTCCTTGTCTTTCAGGATTTTCTGCTGCTCTTCAATCTTGCTCGTTAAATTTTGAACTTCATTTTCCAACTGAAACTGGATTTGCATAATGTCTCGCCTTAGTCTCTCGTTTTGTGTCTCCAATAAACTCTTCTCGCTCAGCAAGGAATCCAAATCCTGTTGTAAACTAAAAACCTGTGATTTCAAGGCCATAATCTGAGTAGAAGCTTCATTCTCTCTGCTCTCATATTCTTTCTGACAAGGAGAAAAGGAATCCCCTCTATCTAATAAGATCCCCTCCAGTTCGAATATTCTAGCACGCATCCTCTCCCCTTCTTGTCGCAACTGTTCTGTCTCTTGGTTCTTACTTCTTATCAGCTCTTCCAGTCTGTTCTTTTGGTTTCGGATAGATTCCGCTTCTAGTTCCAGGTTCTTTCTTTGAGCATGAAAGGTTTCTTTCTCCTTTAGCAGTTCCTGTTCAGTTATAGCCTTCCTTGCTATTTCACCTTCCAAAGTTTCTGCCCGGAGCAGGTTTTCAGCAACTTCTTTGGTTTTCATGTTCAGTTGAGCTTCCAGTTGAGATTTCTCACATCGTAGGGAGTCCAATTCCTTTTGCAAAATATTAATTCGGTTCTTTAAGCCCTTGGCTTGAGCTGATGCTTCCTTCCGCTTACTTGCTTCCAGTTTAGCATTCTGAGAACGTAAAGAAACCGTCTCCAATTGCAGATTGTTGACCTGTGCCATTAGATCTTCAATTCTAGATGTGAAACTCTTCTCACCATCCTTCTGTTGCTTCTGAATTGTCGAAATCCCATCCCCTTTCTCTTTTGACATCAATTCAAGTTCCGAAACACGTGAAAGCAGCTGTGAGTTTTTCTCTTGAAGATGTTGAGCTTCGGCTGCTTTGTTTTCAATCTGTGCCTCGAAATCTTTCTTCAGGGTATACAAGGAGTCCATCTCAGTTTTCAGTGTGGTTAACTGTCCCTCCAGCTCCTTTATCTGAGTTGATGCTTGACTGTCATGAAGCTCATGTACCTTCAAAAGAGCTGAAAGTTCCCAATTTTGCTTGTTGACGTTGTCTGCTTCTTGTAAAGCTGCGCTGTATTTGGCATGTAAAGCTTCATTTTCAGAAGTGGCAGAGGCCAACCTGTGCTTCAGCCCAGATACTACTAAGTTTGCAGCATCAAGTTCTCCAGCAGTGCCGTCTGATGTTTCAAGATGCATATCTATCATGGGGCTGCTGCCTATGTCAGGAGAATAATACTCCGAATCGGAGAAGGATGAAGAGGGAGAACTTTCCTTCTCTTTTCTGCCTGGAGCCTTTTTCCCCAGCTCTGCTCTGAGATAATCATATTGCGCGTAGAGAGACTGGTACTGTTTGTGAAAATCCTCGACAAGTTCAATAAGTGCTGATCTTTTCTTTGAATCTTCCTGGATCTTACCCTTCTTGGCTGGGCCATTATTCTGTATAAGCTTCAAGATCTTTCCCACTTTATGTTCAATGTCTGCAAATTAAAAAAAAAGTAAATATGGAATTCAATATTGAAACCTTTAACAACTGGCGATAACTCGTATATCTGCACTCTATTCTTTAAACCAAGAAACTAAACATCTTTGAGGAATGAAACCACGAAGCTCAAAATTCTATGAAGAACAGATAACTGAAGAGAAGTATAGGGAAAGGCCTGTTAAGAAATGCACTTAAACTTCAGCAATTCTTATGAGATTCAATTTTTTTTAACATTTTTGCACAATTTTCTTCAGTCTAAACTCTAAATAGAGAGCCAAATGCTGACATAACTGGTAAAACGAAGATATTCAGTTTTAGCAGAAAATTTCTCTCTCGAACTTGGATGCTTATAGATACTGAAAATGCGTTCTTTTGGCCTCAGTTCTTGAATATCATAACCTGCAGTACTGGAGTATTTAGGAAATTTGAGTTTGTACATAAGAGATACTGCACCTCTTTTAGTCTCTTTCATTTGTTCGATGTTTTCAGGATCTCCATGGCTGCCTGCGAACTCCATCACCTTCGGAACGTCGCTTGATTTATAATTGGGAATTTACAGCCAACTCAAACAAATTAATGAAATGCACTCTTCATCTGAAGCATATCATCTGAAGATCCTATACGATAAAAGGCATAACCACCACCATCATCCATTGAAATAAAAGAAGCAATGCTGGCTGTCATGAAATTCAATATTTGAGTGTTGAAGAATGAAACAAGCACGCAACTTATTAAACCCTCATTAATTTCAGAAAAGATCATTCACAGTTCAGTATTTTCAAAAGTTCAACAGCTTCAGACACAAAATTATATGGAATTGCGGTTGAATGTTATTCATTTCATTGGAGCACTTCAGGAAAGTGCTTCTTTGTTATGAGATAAGCGTAATCCAGGGTTCGAATAACATTAGATCGGAAAAAGACTTCGAACCAATAACCTTAAAAAAAGGACTAGAACGGTCATCCAATCAAAACCCAAAAAACCCGGTTTCTGGCCCTTATTAAAGAAAAAAACATCTGAAGAGGTTCTATATACATGAATTTTCTGGGCATCATTTCTGTTAAATATATTTTAAATGCAATCTCCAAAAGAATTCACTGCCTTGAGTCTCCAAGTTTCCTTGATATTAATTTAAAAGAAAATAAAACCTGGAGAATATGGTCGTTCATGACAGCAGCCCAATTGACAATAGCCATATATAAATTAATGTTATCAAATTATTTTAATTTCTATGACCCACTACTTCCAGCATAGAAAGCCGCGATCCACACCTGACTATGACAAACATGGTCCACCGAGAAAACAATACTTCCAGCCGACATGTGAGTTTCATCTCTAGATGTGGAATGTTGGCGAGCAAAATCCCAACACACACATGACACATGTATATCTAACTGGGATCCACCACAATAAGCCTAGCTTCACATTAAAGCATTTCATTTCATTGCTTATATATAATAGAATCTGGGCATTAATTAATGTTAGCTTAAACGAGGAGAAAGTGACAAAACAGATTTAGATGTGAAGATTTTTTTAATATTGAAATAAAAACAGTATCTATAGAGCACGAATTTTGAAATCGGTTTCATTGAGTGAATGGGTTTTGCCGGGATCATTTGCAGTAGCACCCCAGGCTACATAAGTTTGAACTATCCCTGTGCCCTCCTCCCTCCACGGCGACGCCCTCTCTTTTATTAAAAAAAGAGGCATTGTTCCATTAAACCCAATCAACAAGACATGCAAATAACTATCAGATGAATGGATGTAATGATCTAGCAATCAATCAAACCCAAAGGTTCATGCAATAAAGACAAAATAAAACAAAACAAAAAACACCCAGATGGGAAGATTTGAGACTTTTAGGTGTTATTATTCATGTTCATGTCCCTTTTTGTAGATTAAAAGAAATGGCATCTTTTCTTTTCCTTTTCAATCATTCTCTATTTCTTTTTCTCTCTTATCTCATTTTGTATTTCCCTGGAAACCAATTCAACATTTAATAACAGTATATAAAATAAAATAAAATAAATACCTGTGATGGGAAGCGGATTTTTATACCGCAGATCTGAATCCAACAAGAGTCAAAAAAGTTAAATGTCATTAAGAAAGAGATTAAGCCAAAAAGAAAAAGGTAAACAAGGAAGAAAATTTGTACATGGCTTCTTTTTAATTCCTTTTTTTGTCCTGGCCAGGAGAAGGAATTTTTGGCGCTTCTTTTGAAACTAATACCCTTCGGTTTTAATTTTATTACAATTCAAACCAACGAAAGCACCCCAAATTCTCGCCGCGTCATCAGAAAACAAGCTATCGCGATATTCGTTTCTTCTGTGGTGCAAATTATTTGTCACCAATAATCTGCCGACAGGTGTATCACTTCCAACCCTGGAAACCCTCCTTTTTTTTTATATTCAAGCTATTAAGGAAATGTTTTCACTGTCCAAAACTAAAAGTAACACTTAAACCTCATGAAAAATTCAACAATATATATGAATCATCGGATCTTAACATTAAAATATATGATAGGTCTTACTAATCTTACAGCACATGTATTTTTAATTTTCTTTAATTGTGTTTTTTAATATTTAATATTATTCTAAAATAAAAAAAAAATTCATAAGACATGCATCATGGCTAGAAAACATGGTGATATTAATCATGACACACCATTTGGGTCATGACTATCAACAATGTTATGCTGTTTGGGCTAATAATGTGGAAGCTTTTTTTGAAATATAAATACATTTTAGTTAATTTTATCCATTTCTATTTTATTTCATATTCTTTAGTATAATATTTTTCTGGTTTTTGGTTTTTGTTTTATTTGAATGGTTTTTCTTTTCTTATTTAGTATTGTTAGGATTATCTAGGTTCTTTAATAGCTTTTTAGAAAAGAGAGACATAAATACATAAAATTAATTATTTTGAGAGTCTTCCTTCTTGGTCCTTTTAAGGTTTTGACTTGTAATAAACTCGTTATCCTTTACTTTGTTTGTGTCAATTGACATTATAGCCCAATAATCATTGATATTTATTTTGCGATGTGTTATAGAACAAACATGGCTAAAAAAATTCGAGAATAAGATATGCTTGTATATAAGGGGATAAAAAGTTTTTTTTTAGGGAAAAACATTCAATAATTAGTAAGTTATTTCTATTTACATCAACTGTTGTTATTCAACAACCTACCTATTATGAGACAATCCACATAAACGTATTATGTTAGAGACCTATAATGTATAATGTAATGGTTGGTAGGTTAACTAGGATTAACTCAAGTTTTCTTGTTTATTTTCTATATGATTATCTCAATCTCATGATTTATGATCACAGGACAACTAACTCATGTTAATTCTTGAGTTTTTGTTATATATCTGAAATGTTGTCTTAAGTTTTTTTAGTCAATATATACTTTTATCGGTTAACCGAATTTCTTTACGGTCTGAAATTTTTCTACTTGAAAAACATTGTCAATGCTTGGATGCTTTTTTTGCAAGTTCAATTTTTTTTTATCCGACACACAACGTGGTATATGTTAATGATCTACTAGTATAAACTAAAAGAGATGGTGCTTTTACAATACACCGTCTCATAGCATCATTCATTTCAAATGGCTGAACAGATCTGAGGATCTTGCAATGCTAAGAAAATATCATGACACTTTGTTAATGATTAGCTTAGCAAAACAAAATCAAGTTTCATTGTTTTAAAACAATGAAGTCTTCTAAGATCAAATTTGAAACTAAAACAAATATTTAGCCTTATTTTTTACAAGGTCAGGGGCTCAATTGTATGAACTAAGTGAAAGTTGCTGGCACTTGTAAAATATACATTAATATGTGAGGTCGGCTGTTGCACTTTAGCGATGTGTGCAAAGACCACTAGTTTTCACCTATTGTCTTTCTTGGTGGCGCTGGAATCATCTCGATGAAATCTTAATTTTTGATTGGTTATGCATGCTGAGGAGCCACGACGTCGCTTTAGCTGGCTGGACATTTTTCTCTTCCTCTCTTTTGACAAATACAGAGAAACTCCAACCAGATTTGGAGGAGGAGCTGTTTTATGAAAACTTGTTTTCCTATCATTATCTCTCACACCCACCCATATATTTGTAATTAAATGAAAATCGTCCTACAGCAGCGCAGTCATACGACTAGTTCATCTTTGCTTTGTTGCCCAGACTTTCGAAAGCAGTCCACCAGAGTGGAAGATCTGTATATGAAATGCCATAAACAACAACCTTAAAACTCATGCATTTGATAATGAACAAGTTGGGACATCGTACCACTAAACTAATCGTGTCTCTGTTGCTTTGGTGAACAAAATGCTGGGTGCATGCATGTGAGTATATAGAAGAGAGTGCAGATTTGGGATCCTTATTTTACAATAAGTCCAAAGATTATTTATACTGTTAACAGATCCACACCGACGATGATTGGATTCGGACCAAGAACATGGGGAATCAAGTGATTGAGTTGCTGTTGAGATCTTCGTATCAGCGAAAATCCGATTCGAACCAAGAACATCACCCAGCATTTCTAAATCTCACGAATGAATCTTACATTCATTGATATAGATCAGTGAGGGGAATATTAAAAGCACTTTTTTATATTAAAAATATGTGTTTCCATAATCTTATTCAAAAATATAGTAAAATTAAATGCTATTAAATACAATAATATCTAAATATATTATTAATTATTTTAACAATATTATAAAATAATTTACGTAATATATTTTTAATTGATTATTTTTTAAGAAACCGCATCTAGAATATTGGGGGAAATATGAGAAGGCCTGGCACTGAGCCTTTGTAGCCTACCTTGCTAGGGCCTTTAAAATACAAGTTCAGGTCTGCGTGTTTCATTTCCCTTTTACATCTTATTAAAATATAAAAATTTGAATTTTATTTTTATTTTTTATCTTAAATTAATAATTTTTGGTGTTTTTAGATCATTTTTATTTGATGATATCAAAAATATTTTTTAAAAAATAAAAAATATATAATTTTAATATATATTTAATTAAAAGATATTTTTAAAAACAACCTTAACTACATTTTTAAACATGGATACACGATGGTTGTCCATATAATATAATTTTTTATATTTTATTAAAAAGATGACGTCATTTTCTGTTTAGATTCCGGCCATAGTAGAAATAGCCAGAAAGGTTATTCTCAATTATTAATCATCTATAAATATATTAAAAACACCACTAGATCCTTCAAAAACATATTCCTAAGGCTAAAAACCCTCAAAAAATATAAAATCAATTCAGGAAAATAAAATTTCTCAAGTTCACTATCTTCTTTCAGCAAAACAAAAGGTTAAACACATCTCGGTGAGAATTTTTTTGTGAAATAAATTTCATTAATATCAATATTGATTTCTTTGTGTGACCGCAGATAGTGTCTTTTATGCGAGGCAACCATCAAATATGAACCAGGACCGATGCCTAAATTATACAATACACCAAGGGAAAATAAATATATAGTGCAATTCATTATTCACTCACGCAAAATACCATGGATTGCATCATTTGCCTTTAAAATGTTGTTTTTATGGTCATCCAACTTTATTTGTTTGTAAATTCATCATTCCGTTTGTGTTGAGATTTCTTTCAGCTTACATGCTCATCATATATGAAGTGTCAAAATATATTTTCATGAAACATTAAAATTATTTTTTTAAAATACAATTTTATGTTGTAGTAAAAATATAATATAAAAACCAAGGATAAAAAAGACCTTTTATTCACTTTGGCTTGAAAAAACTGTGTCGATCCCAAAGTTTTAGTTTCTATATTATTTCATCCCTATTATTTTATGTTTCAAAGCCATTTATTTTCATGTTGCAGTCCTTAGGTGTTAGACAAAGTCATCGTAAAAGGTTGAGAGAACATAATTAGCTGATCACATTTCAATCATAAGAAAGATTAGTTTTGGTTTTAATAAGGAGAACTTAATGGAGACGAAATCATAACATTGAGGTTCAAGATTTCAATCATAATATTGGCCTCTAGTCATACTAGAAAAAATAGGTCCGTGTCAATAAGGTTTTTTTATTGGTTTAATTTTCATTTTTAAGAGTGTTTTGGAGTTGAAATAAGATCGTTGAGGTTCAAGATCCACATCATAACTCAATAAGAAAGAAATAAAAAAAATTAAAAATAAATAATTATATTTATTGAAAAAACAACACTATTATAATGAATAATATTTTATTTGGTAGTGTTTTATATGAGAATAGCAAAAAACCCTACTCTATTAGTTTATAGTTAATTAACATTAACAACTTATTTTTTAAAAAAATAATTAAATTATATACATATTATTAAATACAAACATGTCTTCTTGTATTAAAAATCAACTAGGAATCCTACTTGCAATAATAGTGCGGGTAATTTTTCTGGATGTTGCTTAAAAGATTGTGACATGATCAGCGAAACAGTGAACAATATCGACCATCCAATTTTTGCCCATTTTACTGTACAAAAAATCAAAGAACAAATGCTACAAATAGCAGTTAGCTTCAAAACTGTATTACAAGGATTTGCCAATTTCATCCATAGAGAAACTGACCTGCCAACACATGCGATGTCTTTAGCATTTCTCCGTGCCTTGAGATATATTCTTCCTGTCTAAACCCTTGAGAGCATTCTCCTCTTCCCTCTTTCATCAATGGTGCAGCCAACGTCTTGTTTTTACCCGCGTGCCACGAGCAGTTTGGATATGTTTGTACAGATGAGGAAAAACCAAGTGTTACAAAATCGAAAGATCCACTAATCGTCAGCACCAGAAGCAAGCTTTTGTCTCTTCCATTCGCGTGCTTTTTCCAAGATTTTGAGATTATGGGCATGTGCTTCTTCTGGAAATACATAGTCTATGTATTCCTCGTACCTGGAAGCAAACGGTGAGTGGAAATGATCAAGGACAGGGGGAAAACATATAAAACTGAATGTGTAGCACTCAGTTCTAAAGTATAGATGTATGCATGTGGCACCCAGTTTTCAAAGTGAGTTTTATCGATAGCATTTCTTTCAAAATTTAGGAGACTACTGGAAAATTTTAGAATCTAAACTAAACCCAATTAAAGCTCTATCAAGAAAGCAATTTGGCCATTTCAGTTTAACTTGCTTGTGCAATGTGCTTTTAGGCTACAAAACACCAAGTTGATGCCCTTTGGAGTTTCATTTTTTAAATACTTTTGGCATCATCATACAAAAACATTCAACCACAACGTGAGGCTCCAAACTTGCATCTGAACTACCATCTCGATTCTCCTCGAATGCATTATTAAGGCCCCCAGACCATAAATGATGAATTAAAAACCGCCGCCTTTGGCATAATGTAAGAGAACATGATTGTAAAAGTGTTTTCAACTGATGATGGTGATAAAAGATAAAATTTGGTAACAATGTTGTCAGCAGACAGAAGATAAAAAAGCACAAGTAGATTAAATACCCAGCTGGGCCATCTTCAGAAGCAATCTGCCTTCTCTTTTTCAGTTTCTTAGGCAGCTTAGGTTCAACAAGGCTAACATCACCAAGCTGGCCAAAACTTCTCTCCATGTCCAACCATTCATCTAAGAGCATAGCTCTTTCTTCTTTCAGTTCAGGGGCGGACATTCTGAAGTAGTTTAAAGCTTTCTCAAAAATCCCTATTGACAAATTCAAGGGTAAGAATATAGCTGAAAGCATATAATAATTAAAGAATACACTGGTTAAAAAGATCAGGATTCCTTACTTCTTGCATTTTGAATACACAACTTCTGTTCTTCCATGGCAGATGCCTCAAATTTAGCACAACTGATCCAAACTTTTAGATGCTTTGTACGATCCAGGAGCCTCTCATAAAGTTCCCGGGTTCTATCATATTCACCCTCAGAGATTTCAAAATCTATATATGCCTGCAGGCAGAGGAAAAACTCATCATCAGCAGTGCATTTCATACCCTCTAACCAATAAACAATAATACTTTAAAAAAGAAAAGTTATCAGATCAGGCAGCTTAGAGTTTTAGATTGACAACAAAGATTCTCCTTTACCACACTTTCCAAAAATAAAGTCCTATATGCACACGTCCACATTCCTTCCATTAAACTACACACTACAACAAGAGGAAGCCTGCCTGACTGTGTAATGAGAAAAGAGAGCAGAAGAAGAGCATAATAGAGACAAAAAAAACTAAATAGGATTCAAAAGTCAACAAAATAAATTGATTGGAAAAGGGTATGACATTGAACCTAAGGTAGGTTCCTTGGTAAATAACAAACAAAGTCAATGACCTACAGTGACAGCAGCACCTTGCAAGGAAAGCCAGACATAAGAATTCAAAGTAGTATTGGAATGAGGAGATCAAGATTGTTCGGTGTGTCAGGGACACATTGTTAATTCCTATAATTGATAGAGGGTATATGAAATTGCACCTGAGCTAAGTTTGTGGGCAAATAACAAATTCCCAGCTATACAAAACACCACAGCTTCTTATTAGAAAACTGGCGATGAGAATTCAAAAAAATCAATCCAGCTAGTACATGCAGCAGAACTACAGAAGGGGTCTGATTGATGATTCCTATTGTCAGCATTCCATTCCACAGCCCTTAACAGCATAAATCACCCACCCCAAAAGGATACAGATGATATAATGGGCAGGAGACAGGTAATGAAAGAGAACAAATCATGGAAATGACTCGAAGAAAAATGAGAGTTGCTACAGTTGTCATTATCCTGATAAGTAGCTTCAACCATTTATTGTGTGAGAAATAAAAGTCTGGGACACCATGTATCACAATGTACGATAGTTGCATTCTTTGTGAAAAGGTCTTCAACACATACATAGACTATTAGATTCAAACATGATTCCAGACAAATATGAAAATTTACCATTACGGGACACAAAGACACCTTGATTTGAAATCAAGGAAGCACAACCATTTTTGCACTGCAGAGTTATGATTATTGGCCCCGACACTTACAGAACATATAAATGCCAAGTTCAGGTTTACAGTCAACAAAGGACATGACTTACAAATATGTAATCAACTAAAATGGGCACAGCACATAAATTACCTTCCACAACAACTCCGGCATATCCAAGGCTGGCTGTGCTATAGCAAGCTCAAAAATAGATCGTGCCCGTTCAGTTTCACTCAAGGACCTCTCCAGTTCAGCATATTTGCTCCATGCATAACAATTCTCAGGCGACCACTCTAAAAATTTCTCATAGAGTTTTCGGCAACGGTCAATATTACCAAGCTGCATCTCAATCTCAATATATTTCTTAAATATCTGTTTGTCAGCATGCAAAGGTGTCAGAACAGATCAATATATCATAATAAAAACATAAAGATTCTATTATCAGCCCAGATTTTACCTTATCTTTAGGAGCTTTCCCAATAGCATTACCTAAAACTTGCCGAGCTCCATTCAGATTCAATTGTCGGATCTCAAATTGGGCTGCTAAAAGCCAAATTTTTGCAAATGAGAATTTCTCATGTGGAATCAGGTTCAAGCATTCCCTGATAACATTTAAAAGTGAATTAGAAAAGTCTTCAAAGTCAGCTGGATTGGTTTGACTTATCAGTGCACCAATCCCTTTGTTTTATTGTTATTGTTCTGGAACCCATATTTTTATTTTCCATTACTGACAGTAAGTTGCAGATTTATGATCATTCAACAGTCAGAGTATGATATAAATGGGCATACAATATATCTGCAAGAAAGTATGCAGTATACAAGGAAGAGATGGAAAGGACAGGAGGGAAGAAGTTAATACACAAATCAAAATCACACAGCATTGTATGCTAACAAAGGCACACTTGCACACCAGATTAGAGACAAAAAAAAATTCACTTTGCTTGTGCTGCCACGTAGTTTTTTTTCAGATAAGAATGCTGTCACATAGTCAGCACGTGCCATTAAGATGGTTGAGCACTGGAAAGCTCTCATAGATCTATGAAAGAGCAGCAGCATGAACATAAATTTTTCACATTTTCGGAATAGATGATTAGAAAAGAGCAACAATTCAATCCAACTAGGACCACTTCAATTAATATTCGATCCGTATTTTCTCTCGATCCCCCCTCCCTTAAAAAATTGAGGATACTACAATAGATTCCTATCAACAAACAAAGCGCTTGAAAATACAAACTCCTGTAAGACCCACCCTTTGCTAGCAATTCTTTTTACAGCTAAGACATTATGCATCAACCATTCCCTTGTTTAATAAGGGGAAACTAAAGCGCATTGTACTGACCACCATCAACAGCAAGAACAATAAAAGAGAAATCTATATAATAATTTCAGAAAAATCAAGCTTACCTATATACCTTTCGCGTTCGCTCTACATCATCTGCATCGAGCTCTTCATAAAGGGCATAATTTATCCTAAACCATACAAAGACAAGAATCATGATCAGCACTTAATTTATCCTAAACCACACAAAAGCAAGAGTAATAATCAGCACTCGACGACAACAAGCACCACCATGCAATATAAAAATCAAAAACTTACCATAGATAGATATATCTTTGCCAGTATCTCTTCTCTTGAGCAGGCGGGACATTAGCAATTGCACGCTCATACACCTCTCTGATCCTCCCCTTATTTGTCACACTCTCCTCCAACCTAATATAATCAAACCACGCATCATAATTCAAAGGATTCTTCCTCACTTCATCTTCATATTGAAACCTCCTCTTCCCCACAATCGCATCCTCAATCCCTTCTTTATCACCATACTGTTTCTCAAACGCAACGAACTTCCTATATAAATCTTCCGCCCTCCCTTTTGGTATATGATCCAAAGCAAACTTATAAATGCACCTAGCCCTCTCCGTTTCCTTACACCTCTCTTCAAACTCCGCAAATGCAACAAACAACATTTCAGCCTCCTCATCATCAGCCAACTTCTGAACAGCCATTTCATACACATTTCTGGCCCTCGCAACTTCGCCATTCTTCATCTCAAACTTTGCATACCTAATCCACGCACTCACCTTTGGATGACACTGAACAAACCTCTCAAAAATTCCTCGGGCGCGTTCCACTTCATTATACCTCAATTCAAACTTTATATATGAAAGCCAACCTTGCTGGTCCGGCATCCACCCCATCCATCTCTCAAAAATCTGCCTAGCTCCCGCAACATTCCCCAACATCTCCTCCATGTGAATGTACTTATACCAGAGCTGATCAACCCTCGGGAGAAGGGTAACAGCCCGGTCCCACACATTCCTTGCATGATTTATGAACTTGTTTTTCATTTCCACCTCCGCGTATTTCAGCCATAAAGTGTGATTCCGGTAATCCACCTCGAGCGCACGTTCCCAAACTGAACGCGCGCGATCGAAATCCTTCTGAGACTCCTCCCATTGCGCGTACTTTATCCAAACACTTATATTCCACCTCACGCGTCGAATTAAGTCCTCGAATTCCTTTCTCTTACGGAGACGGTAATCGCCGAGTTCAGTTGAGTCTGTGATTTTCTGTTTGGGCGGTCGGATGTCGGCTTCTTGTCGTTCTCTTGCTTCGCGGAGGATTTGTTCCGCTGTTATTTGGATCGGAGCGGGGGTTTTGTTCTTGACTCGGGTTGGGCGGGGGAGCTTTACCTCGATATCTTTCCGTGTTAGGTAGCCAAGAGAAGGATCAGTGTCTTTATTGGAAGCCATGATTGGAGTGTTAGGGTTTGAATATATAGAATTCAGGGGCTAGGGTTTATCTGCTTCGTGGTGTTTGAATGAGCAAGCGAGAGAGGATAAGCATGCAAAGAAAGTTTTTCATCCTCATTAATTTGACAACAAAGTTCTTTTTGGCTATAATTACAAAAATTGAATAAAAAAACAATGGATTATACTAGTAAATTATTCTATATCAAAAATTAATTATTACTCTTCTTAAGATAAATATTATTGATATATAATAATAAAAAATTGAGCATATAGTCAAATATCTTAACTTGGGCTTTATAATTTAATATTTGGTTATCATTAACAATAGTTTTTAAATATTTATAAGTATATCATTATTTAATTATTATTTTTTAATTTGCAAACATTAATAATGCTGCATATTTTTTTTTTATATATTAAAGCATATATTCTAGCTTAACATTTCAGCCATTCAAAACTGTTTGATCCACAGAAACTCAGAAAAAAATATATCTTTAGAGAAGTTAAATAAATAATTTGATTTTTTTAATAATATAAATATTGTATTTTTTTATATTTGTACTTTAATGAAAAAAACTCTTTCGATAAGCTAATTTTATTTTAAGTTATATAATATTAATATAACTATTTATTAATAATAAATAACTAATATAAGTATAATCAAAACCATTTTCATATATTAAAATATTTAAATAATTTTTTATTGTTTTTAATTAAATATGTAAAAATACTTTTTCAATTTAGAAATATTATTTTAGCTTTGTAATATAGCTCTTCTCTTATAATTATAAAAATATAGAATAAAAACTACATCTTTTTAAATTTTTTTCTTTAACCGTTTTTTAGCTCTCCCATTAGCTATTACAAACCACTCTGCTCGTGTTGACATGCGCTCAGAATCCTTCCCCCCCACCTTGCTCTAACAACTGATATCTCCATTAAACAACATCTCTGCTTCTTGATTTATATTCTCATGCTAAATTCCAAGGGCAAGCTGTGGTGCCATCCCTATATTTTGCATTTCGTTTTAAAAGAAACTAATATTTTAAATCGTTAATATTAAAATTTATTTTTAAAAGAAAAAAAAATCATTTTAATATATTTTAAATAAAAAAAATATTTTCAAAAGAATTTCAATTAAACTCTCAAATAAACACTTAATATATTATTGCTGCCTAAAATAACTACATGAAACTTGCAAAAATAAAATCTTATAACTTTTTTCATGCGAGAAAACTTTATCTTATAGACACATTTTGCATGCTCGTGAAAGTTAATAAAATCCTGACTATTCCAAACTTTTATAAAATATACATATCCTAACTTGAATTTAAAGTTCTCAAAGGATATGATATGTTGTAAATGACTTAAGATCTGCATATAAAATTTTGAATTCGAGTAAAGACATATATTTCTTGTAAGAATCTGAAATAATCAGGATTTACTTATTTATCCGACCCTATAAAATATATTTTCCAGAATATATAATTTCCTTTGATCTAAAAAAACAACAACTTGAATTTAAAATCTATAATGCAAAGTCAAAACCCTTTACGACCACGACGCGGGACTAGAAAATAACCAGGTTACGACTACAAGGTCTCGCTACCACAAACTAACCAAAGTTGCAGTTAGGCACCGAAATCCCAATGAATTGGATTTTGAATCACCAACATTAATGTGCTGATATTATTTCAATCACTGGCATTAAAAATATATTTTTTAATAAATTTTAAAACAAAAAAAACATCTAGTATAACAAGCTCCATATTGCCATGAATGTGAACCTAGACAATGGACTACCCGAGCAAAATGAGAGCACAGCCACCTCAATAGCAATGGTGCTAAGCAATTGACCAATTTATTTGCAGGTTGGCAGCCAAGATAACTGCAACGACGATAGTGGATGGCTACCTCCAGTTTTTTTATTTTATTAATATTAATGTGAATATTTTATATATTTTTTTATTAATTTCACGAATTCAAAAATAAATAATAAATTTAAAACTACTTAAAAAAATAGACTTTTTAATTTCAAGTTTTATTAATATCACCTGCTTACTACATAGTTAGATGACTATCTACGGTTAAAAACACTAACGGTTGTGGGGGGGAAGTGGCCAAGTCATGCGAGAATTGATATCTGACATAGGATATGCCCTAGAAACTATTAAGCTCATAGGAAATATGTAGCGAACTGTCCAAATACATGCTGAAATAGTTTCTAGATCTAACTTTTATAAATATATTACGTAGCAAAAAATACTTCATAGGTGTAAGATATATTGTCAATGGCACACAAAAGGACCCGTGGATTCCTTTATTGAATTTAATTATGTTTTATTTTTGTGAAATTTGAGCTTTTTTTAATAAAAAAAATCTTAATATCTTTTATCATAAATGATTATGTTAAAAATAATATTTTAAAAACAATGTTATTTTGATTTATTACTAGTAAAAATAACAAGTATAAAACACTACAATTAAATGTTTAGGAGTGTAGTTAAGATTGTTTTTGAAAAACAATTATTTAAAAAATATATCAAAATAATATATTTTTTTTATTTTTTTAAGTTAGGATATAAAAATAATATAAAAATATTAATTTTTTAATTAAAAATAAAAAAAACCATTCCTTTTCAAAAATATTTATTAAATACAATGAAAAACACCCCGGAGAATGCAGCTGAGCCCAGAATACCACACAACACGCAGAATTTAGAGGTTAAAAAATAGCCTGGCACGAGCCAAGGTCCAAAAATGGCATTTCAGTAAATACAAGAATGCATGATGCTCTTTTGAATAACTAGAATTGCCAATAGAATTAAATAAAATCCTGGAGAAAAATATCAGGCCGCCCTCTCTCCTGACCATTTCTGAACCTATCTTACGCAGATCTAAAGACAGTATACAATCAAAACACAGTTATTAACGGGATGTTTGGGAAGCCATCCAAAATCGTATCGATTTTGGGTGCTTTTGATTTATTTTTATTTTTTTTTAAAATTTTTAAAACATACGGTTAATGTTTTTAGATCATTTTGATGTGCTGATATCAAAAATGATTTTAAAAAAATAAAAAAATATTATTTTAATGTATTTCAGCAGTAACACAATTTCAAAAGCTACAGCAACAGCTCTCCCAAACACCCTCTACATTAACACCTAATTAAACACGAAAAAAAAATCTTAACATGACAAATATAGTTTATCCAAAATTTGAAGCTGCCAAACGAGAGAGAGAGAGAGAGAGAGAGAGAGAGAGAGATTTCATTTCCATTCGACGCAACAGAGTCTCTTCTGTACATATCACTCGTCACTTCCTTCTGGGGTTTACTTCAAGGTCTACAAATTTCCAGTTTTGCCATTTCAAAATCGTTACTGGAAGGAGTTTTAGTGCTCTATTCCACTCCATATTTGATGGAGTAAGTTATATATATATATATATATATATATATATATATATATATATATATAGGCTTTGCATTTGGTTGTCCTTTTCGGTTTAGTATGTGTCTGGTTGCTGAGAAAACTAAGAGATATCAAAGACTAGATTTTGAGGGTTTTTTGTGTTGTGGAGAAGTAATGATCTCGTTAAACTTATTTCTTTCATCGCCTTCTCTGATTCTTGGTCGAGGATCAAGTTTTGCCAGGCATTCATTTTGTTGTAGAGGGATGTTTTTTGGATTCTGGGTTGCCGTTAGAATTTAAATTTTTTACTGTTTAATAAAAATGTTTCTTAATCATTTGTCTTGGTGAGAAATCGCAATTGTATTTCTAAGTTTTGCGGGGAAAGAATTATATGGTTAAGTTTGCTTCATTTGTTGCACTTACCGATTCTTAGCTGCCAAAGTGTGTTTACTAGCTTTTTTTATGACTGTTGCTGGTTTCCATCTTTTGAAAATTTTGGACCTTTTGGATTCTGGTTGCTGTTAGAATTTTGTAATTATGTTGGTTTTAAAGAAAAAATTTCTCGCACCCAGCATTTTGTGATTCTTAGCTTTGAATTAGAGCTTTGCTAGGCTTTCATTTAGTTGAAGTTTTGAAACTTTTGGATAATATGTTGCTTTAGAAGTAGTATTGATTATTCTAGAAAAACATTTCTTGATTTTTATTTTAGTGAAGATTATGGCTAAAAAGTTGTGCACTTTAAGTGCAGTGAATTGATGTCATTGCTTTTTATCATCTTGACTCTAGGAGGATTGATGATGGGCACGTGATTACAAAATGTTTGACTGAGAACAAGTCCTGTTTACATTGCTAGATGAATACATGATAGAGTTGTCTGTTTTTGGATGGTATGGATGAAGATTGGGTGATGAAGAGGTTTCAATGGACATGGCAGTGGAGGCACACCTCAGAGGTAAAGAGAGCTAGTATTCTGTGAAACCACCCGAAGGCTCCAACTTGTTGGAATCTCGTGAAACAGTTATACCCAGTTTGGGTGATTACCGTGAGAGTTATTTTCATGTATTTGCTGATATGTCGGAGGGCAAGAATGGAAAAAGGAGTGCAAGCCCTCCTTTGGATGCATCTGAACAGCAATGTTCTAGCCCTCGCTCCATGGATGATGCTGGGAATATGGTTGAAGAATTAATGGTGAGAAATTATGATGATTCAAACTTAGCCGTTGTTGGCACATCAAACAATAGGGAAAGGATGCAAGCCAGGCAGAGCCAGTGGCCACATCTTTATCAAATTGAAGGGGGATCAGTAACTGGGATTTCTTGTAGTAATACCTTGTATAAGGAAAGTGGTCAAGCAATGCTAGACGTGCAGCTCCCATCATCATCTGACATTCTGGTTCAAAAAACCTTGAGCAATGAAAGAAATGAAGCCTCAGAACAATTGGCGTGTACTGACTTTAAAGGGTTGCTAGGCAATGTGAGTTCACATGGTAGTTTTCATACAAAGATTCGTTCAAAATCAGGATTTTCTGAGTTTTTTGTCAAAAACACCTTGAAAGGTAAGGGGATTATTTATGGAGAGCTGCATCATGATAGCTTGAAAATTGAGCCAAGGGACCAGATTCACCAGAATAATGAAAGGTCTGCGGGTGGCACTTTGGCAGCTTCTGATACTCCTTTGAACTTGAGGGCTAAAACTGTAATGATGACTTCTTCATATGGTATTGCTGGGCCAAGGCCTGGTGATTCTGATCACGATGAAGTGAGTTTAAGGGAATGGCTGAATGCTGGACGGCTGAAAGCAAGTAAAGTTGAGAGATTGCAAATATTTAGACAGATTGTTGATCTAGTGGATTATTCTCATTCTCAAGGGGTTGCCTTGCCTGACTTGTGGCCATCCAGCTTCAAGTTGTTGCAATCAAATCAGGTTAAATACCTTGGTTCAGCTGTCCCAAGAGACATGTTAGAAAGTTCCATGGATCAAGATACACCCAGATCCGACATTCATGTGGTCAGAAGGAGGCCATTGGAACAAGGAATGTTTTCTTTTATTACCGGGTTTGCCAAGAAGCAGAAGTTAAGAGAGAGCATGAACCATATTAGTAGCTGGCCTCAGTTTTCTGCAAAACATAGCTTGAAACTTGAATCTACAAGTGATGGGGATGTCGATACAAATGTCTCACAAGATTCTCAAGATGAAGCTACTGAAAGTAAACGTGACACAGCGTATGGGATTGAGGCCAAGTCCAGCAGCCATAAGCTGTATGAAACAGGTCAACGACAGTTGACATCTTCTGCTGACCAGTTGGAAGAGAAATGGTATTCAAGTCCCGAGGAGCTCAATGAAGGCATCTGCAGTATTGCATCAAATATTTATGGTCTTGGAATTCTACTATTTGAGGTGCGAAGATGTTTTTTGTTTGTCTTGCCTGTTGGGCACTCTAGCTCAGCTTCTATGATAATGCTCATGTTTAATTATTTGATAAATGCTATTAATGAAATGAAATATCCTCTTCATCCGTGACTCTCTGATTGTTACTCTGGTTACCATGGTGCAGAATTTATTTCCATAAATAAATGTTTTCAAATAGCATTTTATTTCTTAAAATTCACTTTTCATGAGCCTTTATTGCTGGCACATTGTTCCGTGTAAGAAAAGAAAAAAACTCATTTTTTTGCTGCTCTTTCGCTTTTCCCAAATGTTACTTGTCCATAAAAAATTATGATTGTTGGGTTTTCTAAGAGTTGGTGATTCACAAGCTGAGAAGATTTTGCAGCCATATGTTGTAGATATTACAACAATAAAATTGCTGCCATTATCCAAGTTTAGCATCATTACTATTCTCTTGTTGGCTAGATAAGCCTATCAGCTTGCATCATGCTTATTTTTGTTTGTCATTCTCTTTTATTTTGTTTAGATAAATGAGCCTGGATTGTGTTTTTATTCTATTATATATGGTTGATTAAATTGTTTCTTTCAGTTGCTTGGTCATTTTGACTCTGACAGAGCACAAGTGATGGTAATGTCAGACCTTCGCCACAGGATTCTTCCACCTCAATTTCTATCTGAAAATCCAATGGAAGCTGGATTCTGCCTTAGGCTACTTCATCCTGAACCTTCATCACGCCCATCAACAAGGTAATTTTAAATTTTGTAAAATCTTGAATTTTATTGGATTGAAGTCCTTAGAAGCATGACATTACATTAATCAATAGTCTTGACCTTTAAATTATCAGAGGACTAAATTAATTTGAGTTACAAGAGTTGCCAATTTTTTCCAAGATGTTAATCCGGCTGTGAGAGTTTTCCTTGAACTCAATGCGATCCAAGCCCTTTGGAAGTTTCAGTACCAACTTATAATTTTTCAAGTAGTTAATTGTGCTCCCTTCTATTTTCTTTTTCTTTCATTTATTTTTAATTTGTGTTCACCTCTTCATAAACAGAATATTTACATCCATGGAAAGTTGCCAAAAAATATCCTCAACACCAGAAGTTGTGCTTATACAAATGAATGGGCTCATTGAAGTTCCTGTCTCACACACTCTCACCATCATTAGATCGCTCAATCATTTGTTTTATTTCACTCTCACCTGATCCAACTTATACACATGCAGTCTACCCTCTCATCTTATTGGTGGTGTTAAAGGCATGAAGTTTGGGTGCACATCTAATAGAGTATGTCTCGTGTACCTTAGTGAACTGTGGAAATTTTTGTTTCAACCTGGTGAAAAGGAAATGAAAGGCTGGATGATTTTGACTTGTGTCCATCATGGTATTACTAATGGAAGCAGATGGAACAGAGATGTTGAACCACTTATAATAAGTTGATATTAAAATTGCCTGAGGACCTTGTTGAGATTTGGATGAACTATGGGATTAAACTTGCACATGAATCAGTTTTTGCCCAAGTGGGTCCATAAATGTGGTAGAATTTTGCACTGGAGAAATCATTGTTTTTCTCATAAAAAATCCATTTCAGTTTAGTTTTTTCTCTCTCCCAAACCAGTGCGTTTAGTTGACGGTGAGATGTTCTAGGTTTTTTACTGGGATGGTTGTCAGCTAACTCATACAATCATACAATAGTTGTGGGGAAAGTTGTTTAAACTTTAAACTAACGCTCTCTTGTGACATTCTATTTTGTATGCATGTGGCAGGGAAATTCTGCAATCTGAATTGATTAATGGATTGCAGGAGTTGTCTGCAGAAGAATTATCACCCTCCATCGACCAAGATGATGTTGAATCAGAACTACTGTTTCATTTCCTTGTTTTGTTGAAGGAACAGAAGCAGAACCACACCTGTAAGTTAGTGGAAGATATCAGGTGCTTGGATACTGATATTGAAGAGGTTGGTAGGAGAAACAGCTCAAAGAAACACTTGCTCCATTCTTGCTTAGAGAATGACTTTCTAAATGCAAGGCAACCTACCTCTGAGCATAAAGAACCTTCCAGGTTGGAGGCATTTTCTCAAGTATCACCTGATTTTAAGACAAATGATATGAGGTTGATGAGCAATATCAGTCAGCTTGGAAGTGCTTATTTCTCCATGAGATCTGAAGTCCAGCTAGCTGAGACTGGTGCTACCACTCGGCAAGATAATGATTTACTGAGAAATCATGAGAACTGGTGTATAGAACAAGAGGGTGCAGAAGAAACCACTGATTGCCTTGGATCCTTTTTTGATGGTTTGTGCAAATATGCTCGTTATAGTAAGTTTGAAGTACGTGGGCTACTAAGAACTGGGGACTTGAGCAATTCTGCAAATCTTATTTGCTCTTTGAGTTTTGACCGTGATGCAGACTATTTTGCTGCTGGAGGAGTATCAAAGAAAATAAAGATATTTGATTTTAATTTACTCTTTAATGACACTGTTGATATTCATTATCCAGTTATTGAAATGTCAAATGAGTCAAAGCTCAGCTGCATTAGCTGGAACAGTTACATCAAGAACTATCTGGCTTCAACTGGATATGATGGTGTTGTGAAGGTGTGTGTATCTTTGCATTCTATATTTTTTACCGAAGAAAAACCTTTCTGTGATTATCAATGGTTGACCTGATGTGGGACAACCTTGTCATACCTTTGGCATGGACATTGAGTTTTCTACATCAGCTTCTGAATATTTTGTGGGTTACAAAAGGATGTCAGGGTCATGTCCAAAGTACCGCCGCTACCTAAATTTTCAAATGACAGGTTATAAAAGAAAATCACATTGCTACTGATCTATATACGTTAGTGAGGTTTCTCAACCTCTTGAAGCATACTGGTCCCTTCTCTTACATGCTGTTATTGCTATTTTTTCCTGACCTCAGATTTTCCTGCTTATTTTTTTTCCGCCATGCATTTTAGATTTTTTTCAGTTGTATTCTTAAATTCCTTGTGTTGCTCTTTACCTGATTTGCTTTGGATGTACTCCAGCTATGGGATGTGAGTACTGGTCAAGGGGTTTTTCAATACAACGAGCATGAAAAGAGAGCATGGTCTGTGGACTTTTCCCAATTATGCCCAACAAAATTAGCCAGTGGAAGTGATGATTGTTTTGTGAAGCTATGGAGTATTAACGAGGCATGCTCTCCTTGTCTCCTTTTTACTTTGTAATAGTTTGGTATTCCTAAAACCAGACTTAGAAGAATGTTTCCACTATTTAATCCATCTCCGCCAGCACCTGACCCCTGGATTTCCTCTCTCCCCAACACCCTGAAGAAATTATTAGTGCAGAATTGCTATTATTATTGATGTAGAAGGCATACCAAATATCAATTGCATTTTTATTACCACATTGAATCATGCTTGTTTTTCGAATGCATTACCTTGTATTTAAGATATGCTCTATTGATGGAAGTTATCTGAGATATTACTTGGTCAACTAGGACAATAAGATAGCACTTTCCTCATAAATGTCTCTATGCATTAATGGTTACATTTTAGCACCATTTGTATTAAAATGTCATAGCGCTGCATGGTTTTCCTTCAACTTTATATGTTTATTCCTCTTTCTTGTAATTCCTGCTGCTGCTCAATATTTTGACATTTTTGCTGCAATTTGCTTAAAAGTTTATGCAGTTCAAACTGTTTTTTGCAGAAAAATAGTATAAGCACAATCAGGAATATTGCAAATGTTTGCTGTGTGCAGTTCTCTTCTCACTCTACTCATTTACTTGCTTTTGGATCTGTGGATTACCGAACCTATTGCTATGATCTTCGGAACATTAGAGCCCCTTGGTGTGTGTTGGCAGGCCATGACAAAGCTGTGAGCTATGTTAAGTTCTTGGACTCTAAAACTCTTGTTACTGCGTCCACTGACAATTCACTAAAGATTTGGGATCTCAATAAAACCAGTTCTAGTAGTACATCCACCAGTGCCTGTAGCTTGACCCTTGGTGGGCACACTAATGAGAAGGTTGGTGTTGGTAGCCAGTTTGTTTTGTGCTGCTTTATTTTCTGTTTTTTTAAATTCTCCTGTGCGTTGGCTTTAACTTTGCATATCTTGCTTCTGTAGAACTTTGTGGGTCTTTCTGTTGCCAATGATTACATAACATGTGGTTCGGAAACAAATGAGGTATTTCTTCAGTTCCTCGTGCCACAGTGATTTGCTTGATAACCAGCGAGGATGAGAATTCATCACTGGAAAGAACAGAGTTCCCAGATTTTTTACACAACACTTCAAACATTTTTGTCAAAATTCAGCTACTTTTAACTTCATGAAGTGATGTTTCTCCTTCAGGTTTTTGCTTATCATAGATCTCTACCTATGCCAATCACTTCTCACAAGTTTGGCTCAATCGATCCTATTTCTGGAAAGGAGACAGATGATGATAATGGGCTGTTTGTTTCAAGTGTTTGCTGGAGAGGGAAATCAGACATGGTCGTTGCTTCCAATTCAAGTGGGTGTATAAAAGTATTGCAAATGGTTTGAAGCAAAGGTAGCTATCTTGGGTCTAGCAAGAAACTGCATTCTTGTGGCTTCCTTGTTGCATGGGGATCGGAGCCTTTTCTGGAAGGCATATTCATAAACTGAAACCGCAAAATTTGATTGGCAATATCTTTGAGTACACAAATGTCATCTGCTCAGCAGTCTCTACTTGCTGAGTGATATAAGGGTTTCAGTTGTCTGAACTGCACTTCACCAGATTAGCAAATTCCGATTCAAGATAAGAAAGATCAGATAAAAGCTCTGAGATACCTGCTGGTGAAAGTACCTGAATACCGTAAAGTTTAAGACGGGACTTGCCTGTAAGTATAAAACAAAATTGATTGAGATCAACGTGGTATCAAGATGAGCTGGATTGAGATACAATTCTCAAAACCAACATCAGGCATTCAGATGCTGCAAGTTATCGTTGGTCACAAGGTATCTGTACCAATTTCGACATCTGGGAATTGGTGTGCATCCCTTGAAGGTTTTGGCAAGGACCTCCTCCGTATGCACACTTGAGTTTTGAAGTCCTGTTTGATAGCGAGGCAGATTTGAAGCAAAGTTGACATTTAGACCAATTCCATCAATTTCCTTGTTAAGTTGTATTTACGGATTAAATTTTAAAAGTTTAAAGGCTTGATCTTGTAAATTGGTGTACATCCCTTGAAAGTTTTGGCAAGGACCCTTCTCCGTATAAAAGCGTTTTTCATTTGTTTTTTCAAATACCCCTAAAAATGTCATCTCACAAATTAATATTGTTTTTTAAAGTATATTTCACTTAAAAATATATTAAAATATTTTTTATTTTAAAAAAATATTTTTGACATTAAAACATTAAATAACCTGAAATACATAGAAAATTAACTGAAAACAAAGAAAAAAGTAAAAATATTATTTTTTTCAAAAAAAATTAAAAAAACAAAAACAATCATGCTCTAAGAAATTATAAAAAAAATCAGATTGAGCATAAGTACAAATGCTCCAACTCAAAAGCATTACCAGGAAAAAAAATAAAATATTATCATTACCAGGAAAAAAAAATAAAATATTATTTTGAAGAGTAAAATTGATAAAATAATTTTTAAAATAATATAAATATTTATTATTATTTTTGTGCAGGTAAGATTCATTTAGAAAAATCAAATGTATTTTGTATTATTTTAATGGGGTGGAGATCGGAGAAAAGAAGAGATGGTAGCAGTGCTTACTGCTTAGCGTGTTGTGCTATGGCTTTGGATATAGAAGAGAAAAAGATTTCAAGCTCACCAAACTACAAAAGCGAAAACTTTGTAAGCTTTCACCAAATCAGATCCATGGAATCAAATGAGAAAATAGAAAAAGTCAGCCAATCAAACTTTTAGCTAATTAAAGATGAACTTCTATTTTTTTATTCTATTTTTAAATTTCTTCTTCTAGACAACAGAGAGGATGGGCACAAGAATTTGAAGGATTTTGTTCCTTTCTTGTTCTGGTTTTTCATTAATATATATATATATATCAGCGGTAATATGTATTTTTTTTCTTGCTCTTGGCTTTTCTACATAAAGATGTAGAAATAGCATTTAAATAGACAAAAGAGCTGTGTTAACTATTGACCTGCTGAAGGAATGAAAATTAAAAATAATAGCTAAAAGTACTTTTTTTTTTTGTTGTTGTTGTTGAAGCGTTGGTGCTGCTCAAAGAAGCAACATTCTTCTCGTTAATTTTTTATTTTGTTTTTGTTTTCTGAATTGCTAAGACACAAAATCGTAAGAAAGTTTATAAAAGCTCTAAACTCAACCCAGATCTACAATAATTTCACGGAGAAAGAAATCCGATTCCGTATGCTGTCAGCTAATGTGGGAAGGTGACAGAAAGTAGATTTCTAAGGGTTTGAAGCTTGTCCAGGTGATCTGCGTCTGATTGGGCTCATACTGCTCTTGGATAATGGTTTCTGACTCTCGAATCTCATCTTCATGCTGTGCCCTGGAGGCGTCCATGGCAATGATTTCGATGGTGTTAAGGGTTTTGGCTTTCCTGCATCACAAGGCCAACATTCTTAAATTTCATTATTTAATCTTTAAAAACAGAGTAAAACTAATGAAAAGGAAGATTAAAATAAGTTTGAAACCTACAGTGTGAGAAAAGGTAAGCCTTACCTGGGACTTTTCTGACCTTCACGCTGGTAGTTTTCTTTATCAGCAGCGGTTTCTTATCAGCGGGCTCGGAGCGAACTGACCTCAAGTCAGATGGGATATTCCTTTCTGGAACTTCGGTGAAAGTAGACTTCATATCAAAACAAACAGACTTAAAGTCAGATGTAAATGACCTGGCATCAATTGTTGGTACGTGACGATCCTCCACTACAGAGTTACTCTCATCCCAGCCATTTGAGGCTGCTTCAATTACTGCTTCAGAATTCTTGATTTTAATGTGTACGCAAGTTTTTTCTTTCTCTATAAGCCTATAAGAAAACATTTGAAATGGAATTTGTGACACCGAAGGCAGATCACAAGTCACCTCCCCTTGAAACTTCTTTAGAAACCCTGCCTCCAAGTCATAAAAATCTACAGGCGGCGACTGTATATAAGGCTGGCCATCATTAGGGTTCATCACAAGGTACTTCTTGATGTATCTCAGAACCCTACAAATAGATGAGAAAGTAGGGCGATAACTTGGCTCCGTATGCCAGCATTTCTTGGTTAAGCTTACAAGGTATTTTGGTGAAAGGGATGGGAATAATGGCCGCTCTCCGGCTCTTATATTATTGATCATTTGGTCTCCTTGAAGATGCCCATCCTCAAAGGGAAGTTTCCCTGTCAAAAGCTGGAAACAAAGCATCCCAAAGCTGTAAACATCTGCTTTCTCTGTGTACTTTCTGCTGCTAGTATTTCTTGCCTGTTCTTGCTCTGCCAGAACTTCTGGGGCATGCCAAATGCAAGTATCGACTGGACTTGGCTCTGGGGATGAATGTCGAGAAGAGTGCTTTTTGACAGATGTTAAGCCAAACCCTGAGACTTTCACATGAAAATAACCTTCTGTGGCTTTCCTGGGTTTGAGAAGGACATTGCTAGGATTAAAATCTCCCACATAGATCTTTCGTGAGTGCAGAAATTCCATTCCTCTCGCAATCTGAAGCATAATATCAACTACAGTGGGAAGAGGGAACAAAACCCGCTTCTTCGGACTGCTGTTCTCTTTTATGTAAGAAAAGAAATCTTTGGTCATCAATTCCATTACAAGGAAACATTCCTTCTTGTTTTCATCATAGAAGCCACAGAGGTACTGCACTATGTTGGGATGGGAAAGGGACAGCAGCATAGAAATTTCGGAATTCAACGGTTCAAGATCGTGAAAGAAATGCCTCAAAGCAAAATTCTCCCCTAGCCATTGAATTTCCTTGTGCTGACTTCCACCTAGTCTTCTCCTCACTTGGTAATCTTCTGCTTCTAACAAAATTGAACTTGGTGGGAGTTTGCCATTAGCTGGTGCTAGTACATTTAGTTTCTTCAGCAAAAGTTCTCCAAGCCGATGCTCACTCTTTCCTGGTGGCAATGCCCTTCTCTTCTCCTTGATTGTATCAATAAGAAGCCATCTATCTTCTCTCATAGCCCTCTCCATCTGCCTACAAATCTCCCGAGGGATCAAATACTGCTTCCCAAAATTCCATTGGAAAAGTTTCGGATCACTCCAACCCCTATCATACTTTTTTACCAGCATTGCCCTCTTCCTTGTCATCTCCTCCTGGTCAAGTCCAGAGATTTCTCCTGCAATCTCAATCGCCTCGATAACAGCAGGAAAGCAGCTAAGCAAGTTGTGGATGTGAAACTCGACAGAATCCTTATTCCGATGAAGGCTAATAGCTTTTCCCCACCAATCTTTGTTATCCAAGCAACGCCTAACATAAAGTTCCCCTTCTTTGAACACCCTATACACCTCTTTCAAAGGCTCCTCGAGAGGCCTCCACTTGGTGCTCTTCTCTTCTAGTTTTAGGTTCTGCTTGATCTCCTCCGCTATCGTTTTGAAGGCCAGACAAAAGAAATTAAGCAGCAAACAGCACTGCTTCTGATTGATCTGAATATCATCTTGCAATACCATCAGAGCCTTCAAACTTCCCAACACTTCCCCTGTCTGCCTGAACTGTTCCATCCGAATCTCCGAATGGAAGGAAAGGTGATGAAGCAATGAAAAAATATTTTTGCCTGTCAAGTTTCAAAATTCAACAAACAGCGCTAAAAAAAAGGGCCTGCAACAAAAAATATTAATCAAATTAAAAACCCATCAGACCACGGTGCAAATCAAAGCACAAACATTAAATCAAAAAAGACATTAAGGATTATATAGCATCAGAGTTCGGACAGCATATATTATATTCTTACAGGATGTTTTGAATACAACAAATGAATTGAAGAAATATATATATAAAGGACCTGATTAAATCCTTACCTGAAGCCAGAACCACCTTCTTTCTTGACCTTAACCAAATCAGCTGTCAAGAAAATGAAGACTGCAATCAAGTTCTGCCAAATCAACAAAGAGTCCGAAGGCCCCTTCTCCAGTCTGATCAAAGATGAATAACCCATCTCTATATGCTATCCCAAAAGGCAAACCGAAAAAAAATAACACACAAAACAAAAAACAATAAAACAAATAGAAAAAAACACAAACAAACTGACCAGTTAAGGAGCCAAAAAGCTTGCCAAAAAGCACCTGAAGGATACAAAAACAGTTACGATAAGAAAGAAAAAAGAAACGGAAAGTTCAAGGTGACTTGTCTAATTGCTCAACTCCCCCCGAGATAAGCAAAAACTGCTTCTTTTTTTCTTTTTAATTTTTGCCTCTTAGTTTTGCTGCCTTTCTTTACAAAACTGAAGAAGACGGTGGGGGGATGGGAGAGCAAGAACCATGAAGGCTTGACCGTTGAACTCGTCCCGGTTTCTATGGAGACAAGTCTCCCTTGTCTCCATTCTTTCCCATAGTTATAGCTTTCCGCAAGTTTCGTTTTTTATTTTTCATATTTCTTCTCTGCATTTTTATTCTTTTTTTTTGCATTTCAGGTTAATGGTATCATGAAGTAATCTAAGCAGATTATACTATTTAGAGAATTATGCTTCTTTCCAGGCGACCCCAAATCAAATCCTTGATTGGTTCATCAAAGTAAATTTATTTATCATACAGAAATAATCTAAAAATACAACAACAATAACTTTAAAAGACATTATTTTCTTGTGGACTGATACTATAATTACTATTACAAATAAAATATCCCATCGATTACTAGCTGATGTTGAGGTTCTATTTGCTAATGCTCATTTGTTATCAATATTGATCTGATAAATTAGTCTTTCGAATAACACCAATCATGGATGTGGTGAGGTGAATTCAACTATATGGTCCCTTAGATTATCAACCATCAAATGGTTAAATATTATTTGGAAATTAATTACCATGCATTATTTTTTTTTACAAAATATTTTATATTTAAGATTTGACTTTTAATATTTTCATTTTGATTCTCAGTATTTTTATTAAATTTTAATTTTTTTTAATTTTATTATTAAATCTATAATAAAAAAAATTATTGTTATTCTCTTGGTTATTTTATGTTTTTTTATTTCATTACTTGAAATTTAATTTATTAAGAGTTGGTTTTCATGTTGATTTCTAATTGTTAGACCCAAGTTAATCAAATATTTTTATTTTATAAAAACAAGCTTAAAATAAAAAAATTATCGATAAATTTTGACCGGATCACGAGTCATCAGAGTTTTTGATCGTTTTACATTAGTTCAACCCTATCCAAAATTCTTTTGAAATGTGACCCAGCTTAAGCTCAGGTCATCCGGGTCACGAGTCTATCCATTAGGTCAAGTTAAATTTTAAAATAATAGTTTTTTTGGTGGGTTTTTTTTTTTTTTTGTTTAGTCATTAGTTTAAGATAATGAGTTTATAAAATTAATACAAGTTGATATCTTTTTTTTCAACTGGATCTCTTAAAGTTATTTATTTTAAAAAATAATTTTATTTTATTTAGTTTCTTTTCAATTATGTTATCTCTATTTTATGATCTAAACAAGGTTTAACTAAGTGGTCCAACTATTTTTTAAGGTTTTTTAAAAGAAAACTGATTTTTTTATTTGCATGATTATACTTGCGAGTTACAGTGACCTCAAATGAATTTTTGAGCTTTTTATATTTTTATTTTTTAATTCTTTAATTTAATCCTGGATTCTTCGTATTCACAATCAATTATTTTTTTATTTTTTTCTATAATATCAATAGCAGTTTTTTTAAAAAAAATACACTGACAACGCTGCCTTTTTTCTCATGTACACAAAAGGCAGCCCACCAATGTCGGGGGTGGAAGACTTGACGTTCGTAACGGTCATCAGGTGCTGGAGCGTCCTACCATCGTTAAGTTCATGTTATTGCCACATGGCGCGTAATGGAATTAGATCGCCTGGAACGTCCGTTTGAAACGTGACGGCGTGGGCCACGATGTTAGGTCCCATTTGTTTGCTGGAAAGTGGTTTCTTTTTGGAAAGTGAATTCCTGGAAAGTGTATTCCTAGAAAGTGAATTCCGATGTTTGACAGTATTATGGAAAATGAACTGGAAAACACTTTCCAGTGTTTGTTTATGTTATGGAAAATGATATGGAAAATAATTTATTAATAATTTTTTTTTTCAAGTTTATTAAAATAATGAGGAACAAATCTTACAAATTAAAAAGTTGAATGAGAATGAAATTGAAAAAAAAATATAATTTCATAAATTATCTCAAATAAAATAAATAATAATCAAAATAATAGAGATCAAATCTAAAAAAAAAAATTTAAAATAAAAGGTGAATAAATTAAAATAATAATAATTAACATTTCATAAATTATTTCAAATAAAATAAGTAACAATAAAAAAAATGAGGACCAAATTTGATAGATAAAAAATTTCAATAAAAAAATGATAAGAAAAAAGCAAATAGCAATTATAAAAATAAGAACCAAAATTAATATAAAAATAAAATTTTAAGAGATGGAATTGAAAAATAAATATTCAAAACAAATTATATATAGCAATCAAAAGTTTGAGGATCAAATTTGATATAATCAGCAAATAATGATATTTCTAAATTTTTCACAACTTCCGGAAAGTGTTTTCCGCCCAAATTTTCCGGAAAACACTTTCCTGAAAACCAAGCCAAATTCTTCTTTGACTGGAAAGTGTTTTCCGTTGACCGGAAAGTGTTTTCCGTTGACCAACTTTCCGGAAGACAAACAAACACAGGAAAGTTTGGAAAGTGGTTTCCCGGAATTCACTTTCCGGGAAACAAACGGGGCCTTAGATACTATTTTTATTACTATTACTGTTACTATTATTATTATAATTATTATTATTATTGGTTATTTATTAACAGATGATGTAAGAGTAAACACTTTAAAAAAAAATCTAATACATGTTTTGTCATTTTATTATAGTGAATTAGATAGATAATAGTCAAATCAAGTATGATATAATAAATTACAATGTTGATTTTAAAATTGACGAGATAATTTTTTTTGTATGATGGAAAATATCGAGAAATAATAACATAGGTTTATATTGATAAATGATAAAAAAATAAATGCTTGGATTGATGCTGATAAATAATAATAAATATTGTCTGTACTGATGTTGAATTATTTTTTTTTATATTGAATATTATTGGGAGATAATTGCATAGATTGATGCTGTTAAATAACGAGAAATAATTGCATTGTTGATATTGAATTTTTTTTATTTTACAAAATATTGAAAATAATTGCATATAAGTTGATATTGGTGAATGATGAGAAGTGATTGAATTATTGAAGTTTAACATTTTTTTACATTGAAAAAAAATTGAGAAATAATTGGATAATTTGAAGTTGGTCGATAAAGAGAAATAGTTGCATGGGTTAGTCATATTATTAATGAAGCTAACTTGTCCACTTGTCATCACAAAAAGACATAGCTTTGATGTTTTATATATCATATTGTGTTATTTTTTTAATTATGAGTTATTTTTATTGTCATTAATGATGAATTATTGTTTTAGTTAATTATCATGTTGATTTTAATATTGTTATCTTCTGTTATATATTTTTATACTTATTTTAGATGCGCATAATTTAAACTCGTTAATTTATAGGTGAACATGGTGAATAAGTTGTTTAAAATTCCAAACAAGCCAATTGCATATTTGTTATGTTTTGTTATTGATATTATCGGTTATCTTTATTAAATAACTGCCAGCTGTTATTGTCATCAATGCTTGTTTAATACAAATGTTAATGACAATTAAGGTTGTTTAAGACAATCAATTTTTCTATTTTTGCTTCATTAATAAAATTGTGTTTTTTTTTCCCATTCTTTTTAGTGAATTACATGTTATTTTATTTTCTGGTTTTCAATCTAAATAAATTAAATTACATGAATTCATGTCTTTTTTAACAAGGGAACTGTAACACAAATTTTCTTACAAATAGTTGTTTGAAAATGTAGTTGAGATTGTTTGTTAAAGTGTTTTTTTTTTAGAAATGTATTAAAATGATGTATTTTTATTTTTTAAAAAATTATTTTTTATATCGGTATATAAAAATGATATAAAAAGACTAAAAATATTTAATTAAAATATATTTAAAAAAAAATAATGATAAAGGATAGGATGTACAATCAATTTATTTATTTTTTGCCTTCGTCAATCCTCTCTGCCATTAGTTTCACGCAGCTATTGTATGAAGACAAACTCCATAGTCTTTCAGGCATAAGATGTAATTCGTATGAATGAAATAACAAGTTAGTAAATATTAATGTTATATATTATTTGTAAATTAGAAAAGTAGTTTCTAGTTAACAATTGCAGTGATTGTGAGATATATAAAAAGTCTATTAAAAAATAGTATCCTCCTTACCATAATTGTACATTTTATTTCTCTAGAAATCATATGCGAGAATAATCGGTGGTTATGAGAAAAACATAGTTTTCTTTATCAATTTATTTTCATAACATCTCTTTTCTTGCTATGGATAAAGGTATGCTTTTTTTTTTAAATAATTATTTGAGCCTAAAAATCATGTGTATTATAATTTATATTTGACCATGTTTGACACTGCATTTCAAAAATATTTTTAAAAAAATTTAAAAAAAAATTATATTTTACTTTAAATTAATTTTTTGTGTGTTTTAGATTATTTTCATGTGATGATCTCAAAAAAAAATAAAAAAAAAATTAATGCATTTTTAAATAAAAAATATTTTTAAAAACAACCGCAACAACACTTCTTAACAAACATCCAAACTTGTACTTAGACATTATTTTACTATTAAAATGATAGCAGATACCAATATAAAAAATGAAATACTTGCAAAGAAAGAAAAAAAATATATGCTCACTTATAGAAAATCTAATCACACAGTGCAATTAAAAAAATATCTGATTTAGTGCTTCGGAATCCAACATTAAAAACCTAATTTATATTATCAAATATAAAAAAAATGAAATATCTATAAATAAATTAGTCAAATATTATCGATAACAATCCCACCCCGTGTAGGAACATCAAGCCTATGATGTGACGAGTTTGTTCATGTTTTGGAAGTAATCGGACGGAATTTCTCTCTCCATAAAACTCAAAAACATAATTTTATAAATATATTTTTACGTGAGTACAAAAAAAATATTCTTTTTTCCTTTTCGATTTCCAGCAAACTCACAAGAAATAAACAAAGCTTTTTCTTTTTCTTTTTCTTTTCAATTACGCAAAAAGCTTTGTCCATAAGAAAGCGCGTCATCTGATATTTCTTTAGAATTCGAGTGAATTAGGTTGCTAGTTTGATGGGTTAAACATGTATTGATTTAGATTGGTTTGGTATATTATTATTTTAATATTGAAAACAAATATCATATAAATTATAATTTTTAAAATAAATTATATTTTGATCAATCATTTAAGTTATTTTTAAACATTTAAGTTGATCGGGTTATATTAGAGCAATTTCTACACAGTTTAAATAGAAATTTATGTTAAGTAATAAGTTTGTTTAATAAGTTTCCAAGTTAATTAGATGGGCTAAATTTGATAACATTATTAAGAAAATTCTCTAAACTTGATTTTTTTTTTTATGTTTTTTAACATATTGTTTCAAATAATAATAAAAAAATGTTTAAACAACAATGTGTTCATATTTTTTTCAGTTAAATTAGACTTTGATCAAGTCAACTTGTTTATGTAATGAATTTAGACCCGATATTTAAAGAAAACAAAAAAATTACTAACACTTAAAAAATGTACTTATAATTATTGCAAGAAACACAAGTAATTATAACAAACAATAAATGAGGAAGGGAATTCATTGTTCCCTCCTTGAGTATCACTGTTAACTAGAAAAATGACATGTTTTGTTTTATTATTTTGGTTCTTCTTTTCCTTTTCCTTTTTTGTTATTTAAGATTGGGCTCATGAATTGTTTTGATTTTTTTATAAGTTATCCATATATCATGATACATGTTATAAGTTTAGCTGGTTAATTCAATTAACTTGATTTCTTTTTTATCTTTTTATTTTTATTTTTTCTCTAGTTTCATACTTTAATTTTGGATTAATTGAAAATTAAATTTTATAATTTATTTTAATTTTCTTTGGTTTTATTATCTAAGTTACGGTTTTGACGAGTTACTTGATTGACTTCGATATTTGTTTTTTTATATTTTTTATTTTATCTTATAACAATATATTGACTATAAGTCATTTCAACTTTTTTTTTAAAAAGGTTAGCCTAGTCTTATAATCTAAATCATGAATCTAATAGTTAACATGAATTAACTCAAGTTATTTTTTTAATCTTATTTTTTAATATTAAATTGATTGAGAAATATAATTTATAATTTATTTCAATTTGCACTCTAATAGAGTATTACAAGTTTTTCATTTGAATTATAGATTTAGTATATTAACCTAGATTAACTAAAATCAATCTAATATTTTATTGTTTTATAACCTAGATTAACTTAAATCAATCTAATATTTTATTGTCTTCATATTTTCTATAAAGCATTATTTGAATTAAACTACATTTTAACGAGTCATTTAAATTATTTTTTTGACTCAAAATCAAAATCATTCCCACGTCGTTTTATTTTCTATATATATATATATATATATATATATATATATATATATATATATATATATATTAAGTTTAAATACTTATTGTTTCGAGGAGAGGACGTAATTGTAATTATAGAAAGACTATATTCAAAATATTAACATATCATCCAAGGACAAAAATAACTATAAGCTGCTGAGAAGTTGAGAAAGGAAAGAAACGAAGCAGAGAGAATAGTAGAAGTAGAAGAGTTGCGAGGAAATCGAGGAAGACAAGGATGCAGTGGTACTTCGTTGCCGCACTTCTCACAATTCTCACCAGCTCTCAGGTCACTCACTCTTTCACTTCCAAATCCCTAATTATTTCCTTCAAATCTTGATACATCTCCTTGATTTTTTATTTTAAAAAAGTCTTGAATCTACAATTCCTTTTAGTCACTGCAATTGATGTCTTGATTATGAAAATGTAATTAAGAGCTAATAATTATAAGATAAATGATAAAAGAGAGAGATCAGGCATTTCCGTTTTTGAGAAAGAAAAGATGAATAATAGAAAAATCGGATGATTGATCGAATAAGATGAGTGAATTGGTTTCGTGGACGTGGAGAGCATCTGAGGAAGCTAGTTTGTATTTAGAAGAGTAATTTTTTTTTTTGCTTGTTTTTCAGAAGATGTTAAATTGTAAATAATTAACCTATCCTCCTTTTATGTTCTGCTGATAGGGCATTTTGACGACTCTATCTCAAAGTAATGGAAAGTATCTGTACGACTATGCCACTGTACCCTTTCTTGCTGAAGTCTTCAAGGTACTCTGTTTTTGGATCATGATTTCTTAGCCGGGTTTGCCCATGTAAATTTGACATTCCTGTTTATTTTTTTTTAAAAATGCAGCTGCTGCTTTCTAGTCTACTTCTTTGGAGAGAATGTCGGGTATCACCTATTACTAGGGTGACTACGGAATGGAAGAGTGTACGCTTATATGTTATTCCTTCAATCATATATCTAATTCACAACAATGTTCAGTTTGCTACATTGACTTACGTGGATACGTCCACGTATCAGATAATGGGTAATTTGAAGATTGTTACCACTGCGATATTATTCAGGTGCCCAGTTCTACTTTTCCTGCTCAATCAGTATCAACTTGAAGTATAATTCTTTTTCTCCACTTCTTTTTATATGTATACAAGCTATGCCCTTTGATCTTTTACTTTTCGAGTTACATGTCTTTTAGTATGAATCTAGCATCACCCCCCCCCCCCCCCCCCAACTTTCTCTAAACTTCATTCTTTAGGTTATTCTTGAGGAGGAGACTCTCTAATCTGCAGTGGATGGCAATTGTTCTATTAACTGTTGGAACAACCACAAGCCAGGTGATTTTCTGAACTGTCTGTGCTGTTATTTAAGCTAGCATTTTTAATCTCCTTACTTTTTTTTTTTTACTTATGTGAAGTTCTTATTGAGATTAAAGTTTTAACAACATAATCATTGTCTTTGTTTTATTGAGTTTTTTCATGATCCTAATTCTCTTTTGATTAACATTTATCTATTACCAAAATAAAAATTATTCATGCCGTTTCTTTTATTGTAGGTCAAAGGTTGTGGAGAAGCATCCTGTGATTCTTTGTTTGCTGCTCCAATCCAAGGCTATATGTTGGGGGTATTATCTGCTTGTCTATCAGCACTAGCAGGTGTCTACACAGAGTTTCTGATGAAGAAGAACAGTGATAGCTTGTACTGGCAAAATGTACAATTATATACGTAGGTATCTTTTCTCTGCTCAATGACTTTTTCCTTTTAATATATTATTTTAGTAGTGTTGCATATGAGTAGTCATTGTAGCATTCTTGACCTGATATCATCTTCCAAGCTCTTTGACCTATCTTTCACTTCCTTATATATTCCTGACCCTGCTCGATGTACATACTTTTTGCAGTAGAGAATGAGGAGTTATTCCTTGGTAGAGTATATTGTTATTTTCATCATCATCATGATTTAGGTATTTCCTTCCCTTTCAGATTTGGCTCAATATTCAACATGGCTCGGCTTGTCCTGGATGATTATAGAAGTGGATATGAGAACGGATTTTGGTGGCAACGCCTTTTTAATGGCTACAGTATTACAACCTGGATGGTTGTTTTAAATCTTGGATCCACTGGCTTGTTGGTTTCATGGTTGATGAAGTATGCTGATAATATTGTGAAGGTAAAATCTTTCTTTATGGCTCGTCATTAACATTTTTTAGAGAATGCACACAAACATGAAATAACCCTCAGTGCTGTGGGTCCCATAGATGCAAATGATGAGGAAACTTCAATAACAATGTTGTGAAAGGATTGGAAGAAACTTCAATGCTCCCTTGATTTTTCATTTTTATACTTTTAGTATAGTTCTATAGTATCCCCGTCTTTTCAAGCTGAAGAGGGCAAGGGAGGACTCAGACCCTGGATCTCTCTGGATCCAGTCAGGGGCGGTTTCCACAAAGCTACCCTTTGTTGTCATCATTCCATGCTATCAGTTTGTTTGTTCATGAATCTGCCTGAAACCATGACGGAAGAGGGCTTTGTGAGAACTTCATTCTTTTGGCATCATATGCAACTAAACAAGCCATTTCCTCACTATGTATAGGATGCTCAAGCTTTATTAATTGTAATTTTCCATTTTGACCTCAAAGTTTGCTCATAAGACTGTTGGTAAAAGACAAGGATCCAGGTTTTTGACAACATATCTTTACATGCCACCAGTGTTATAGGATGTATGAAAGGCTTGAGAGTCTTTTTACTTGTAATCTAGGCCCATTAGCCTCAAGTGCTTTTATTAAAATAATATACTTTGTTTCTCCCTGTCTCAGGTGTATTCTACATCACTGGCAATGCTTCTAACAATGGTTTTGTCTGTGAACCTCTTTAACCTCAAGCCTACTTTGCAGGTACGATTGCACTCACAGGTTATCAAATATAAAATCCTTTCTGCCTATACCGTATGCTGGTTGATTTCAATACCATCAATGATGTTTTATTTTCCGTGTCATGCTGTAGCTTTTCTTGGGTATAATCATCTGTATGATGTCACTGCACATGTATTTTGCCCCTCCAAACATGCTCGTGGATTTGCCTGCACAAGTCAGAGCTGCTCCTGAGAGCCTGAAAGAAGTAACAGTTGAGCGAAGAACAGGTTCCTGATGTTTCTTGCACATCTCAAAAGATCGGCCTCTGCCAATTGCTTATTGAGAGTGGCATGAAAGCAATTGTTCTGCGCAGCAGGCATGAAGAAGCATAATACCCTTTAATCAGAACCCTTTCTACAGACAACTGAATTCTTCTCCACTGTTAACAAATGCTATATAACCCGTCTATCAAGATTTTCGCTCTAGTTTCGAAAGAAAAAAAAAAGGTATCTGCATCTTCACTAGGTCAATTTTGTCTAATTGTTGACAGTATCAGCTGATTATGCGAGATCATAGTAGAATTCAAAATCATTAACAATCATAGGATTCATGTAATGTGATTCATCCATGCCCATTTTTTTTCTTTGATTACTATCATCCAGAAACTTTGTTGTACTTGCAGATGACAGATGCTATCAAGGAATGAGATATTTGTCCTTCTTCAAATTTTCCGTATAAGATTCATGAGATTTCCTTTGGCTGAATGAACGTTGAATTTTCTAGTGTCTGATCTTGACCCCTATCGTTTCTTTTATGCTGATAGCTCCGTACTTCTTTATTAAAAAATTTCACCCTTGATGTAAGATTTATATAGAACATGGTCAGCCTGTATTCGAGATGACCTCTAGAGTTCAGCAAAAGAATAATGAAGGCTAGCCTATAGAGCATGAAATCAATTCCTTCCATTCAAATCAAATTTAGGACTGTTGATCAATTGATTAAACCTGGTGAAGAAAGAGACGACAAATCAAAACAAAAGAGTTGGGACAGGGGGGTGTATGTGTGCGTGTTCTAAAAATATTTTTTAAAAAAATATATGATTTGTTTTTAATGTACTAGTATTTGAAATAATTTAAAAAAATAAAAAAATTGTTTTAATATATTTTTTTTAATGATAAACAATTTGGGAAATAAATTCTATTACTCTTAAAGGTTATACCTCCATAACAATTAGACTAATCACTTAATTATCATTTTATGTTTAAATCCATAGAAAAGTTCAGAGAATTGTTCAGGAAAACAGAAGATTATTCTTCATATATGAAAGTTAGCTTGAAATACCTTGATCTCGAAAAAAAACTATACTATATGTTATTTTATGATTATGGTTCATATAGCAAGAAATTTCTAGCCATACAATTCCTTGAGCATTTAATTTGGGGCGAGACATGTAGCTCTATCTTTATTAACATGCCTACATAGAAATATTCATACCTGTACTAAAAAATCCTTGAAAATCGTCTTTTTGGGGTTTTTTTTTTAACATGCTTGTGATCAAGCAAGAGATTGGCGTGCCCTTGGATAGAACAGGCCATCTAACCTTTCAAATTTCCAGGAAATTCTTATTTTAGGGATCCACTATCGGAGTTAAACTCTATATATTATGATTTTTTGGTCAGATGAAGGCCAATATAATTTTATTTTTTGATTGGTTGGTGAGTGCATTAAATATTGTTTCTCTTATGAACATTTCAAAATACCTTGATATGATTATAATTCAAATGGTAAAGGAATTCTAGCCATACATTCTTTGTTCATGCATTTAATTTGGACTGTGAAATGTAACTGTCAAATATTGCAAGAAGATAAATTGCATAATGGTACTCAAACCTCATTAAATTCATGGCATGCGTACAGCATAAGTATATAACCATGGAAAAAAAAAGAAGTTACTTCACTTTCAGGTCATTAATGCTATCAAAATTATGGTTTTTAGGTTCTCGGACGTGCTCAAATGTTCAGCCTTACTCTCTAGGTTGTGTATAAGAGGCCAGCTGCTAGGCCTGACTATGCTCAAAAAATTGAGTTGAGATGAGTGGAGTTAGCTGCCCGAGCACGGTCTCGGCTACGCCTAAACACTCAAGGCCTAATGGGTATAGCCAGCATCAAGCGATCAAAAGAGACACCTGCTCCTGCTTCCGGATGCCGCTGCATTACCCCAGGTACAAGAAGTCTGACTATGAGACCATGCCCGAGTGGAGATTGGACTGCTTGCTGAAAGAGTATGGGCTGCCTGTTGTTGGAGATGATAATCAGAAGAGGAAGTTTGCCATGGGAGCCTTCCTCTGGCCTTCAGAGAATGAGTGACAGTCCAAAACTTGATGGTGATCATCAAGTTTCTACACGTATTATCATGTTGTACGTGGCTCAATCTATGTGCTGTAGTAAGAAAAATCATGTCGTAAATAATTATCAGTATGTTCATGAAATCCATATCTTAGTTTTAACTTGTTTTTTCTCCTATAAATTTATTGAAGATTGCCGGTAAGTTGATAAATAGATCAACTGGCCTCATTCTTCCTTCTTCCTTGTAACAAATATATATATATATATATATATATATATATGGGGGACAGCTCCAACTCGCAGACTTTAAAATATTAGCCATGCTATATATATTGAAGGTTTCAAACATTTTGCAGAAAAAATGAGAAGCATGACAGGTATATTGTTCAGAGCAAGAATTAAACCAGAAAAAATGACCTAACAAGCTCCTGAGGCTAAGCCTTCTTTTGTTCTGCTAAATTCTCGAGGGTCACCAGAGTAAACATCTCGCTGAGGTGAAGCACGGGAGAAACTCAAAGAATAACATCCGCAATCGTATCTCCTCACCTCGCCATAAGAAAGGAAGGAGTCATCATTGTACTGAAAAATACCACCTGTCATAATAATAATAATAATAATAATTTTATCATGTGTTTAAAAAATACGTATCGTGTTTATTTTGTAACTATATACTAACTAATAAAATTATAGACACGACGTTTATTGTCAAAAAAAAAATATTTTTTTTTAAAATCCGTACTCTTGAGGTGAGAAGCTCAGAAGATTGCTTGGCTAATATTGGAGATCGATAAATTATTTTTCACATTCCATACAGTCAACATCAAGACTAATTAAGATGGTAGTTCTTCATATATTCCTGAGTCATTCTCCCCTCACTAGTAAACTAAGAACCCTTGCATTGCGATTATAGTATGATTCCGTTATTTTAACGTTCCTTAAATTTGATATATATACCATTAATTTTGTAATGATTGTCTAGGGTAAATTTGAGAGTTGGATAATCAATATTTCCCATTCTCAATCGGTCATAAATTTGCCACTATAAGTTTTATAATCCATAGTTTGATGAATTCATCAAGAGGCCGGGAAGCCGTGCTAGAAAACTTGTTTATGAACATAATTAATAAATACATTTAAGGTTTAATTAAAAGTACGTAAAATTTTAAACAAAAACAAATTAAAAAGGAAAACTAACTTGATTTTTTAAAAAATATGAGTGGCCATAAAATTGATATTACATAACCCTTAGTTGACATGAAATTCAAAACTCTTTATTCAAGAATATAAATTATTGTTGTATCTTTTATTAGACTGTGATATCACAACGACCTTTTTTGGGTGGGTTGAGAGGTTTTTGGTTGGACCATTAGTTGTCATCTAGTATTATGGTTACAAGAAATCTTAATTTATCTTTGAATGTTCTAGATAAGAGACTTGTTATGTAAAAAAAAATAGTATCACTCCTAGTATATCTTACAAGAGATAAGTTATATGATTTTTCTTTATTTGTGGTTGTTGTGGTTAGATGGTATTTCAAAATTTCATTAGTCTACAATGGTGGGTCTTTTATGAACAAACCCTGATTTTCTATATCCAGAACTTGGTCTAAAAGATCCCGACTTAAAAAGATGTAAAAAAACACAACTTAAATGTTGCGAAGTAGTTGAAGTTAGAAATTTAAAGAGATTTGATGATTATTGAAATTTCACTTCTCCTTATGGTATTTCAAATATTCATGAATCATGAATCATAGGATTCATGCTAAAATATCACCAATTACCATTGAGGTTTCTTTCTAACAAACTTGAATTTTAGGTATCTTTGCATCACCCTTAATAGTATTTCAGGTAAAAAAAAAAAAAAAGAATTTTCATCTCCATACAAGAAGCGAATAAGTCATATTACTCACTATAATATGGTGGAGATTTTTTTATTATATTTTAGGACCTTCTCTAATTTATATATTTATAGAATATTTGGTCATGTCCGCGGAAACCTTTTATTTATAACAATAACAATGTTAATAATAATATTAATTAGAATTTAGATCCCATCATCCATGATGAGATCACTAGTCTTCAATGCTACAACAGGGAGGAGGAAGTTCCTGTGATCAAAGTTGATATACAGGGGGGCGTGTGCAATTTGGCTACAGTGGGTTCCTCATTGAATGTGACAATAACCGGTGCCCTTTACTGCACGACAGGAACATGGAGCATTGGAATGGATATACATGAGATGAAAATGCATCCTCCCCGCAGATGCTGACTTGAGTTTCATGTCGTTTTCCACGGTGGCTGGCGTCTGAATTTTCTTGCTATCCAAGTGTTTCCATGATTGACAAAGGATGTGCTGTGCCTTTAGCTGCCGTTGGGTTTTATTAATTTTTTAGATGGACCGGTGATCTTGAACAAGGATATGCATTAAGTTTGGTTTTTTTATGATCCTCGTTCACACGGTGATGCCACCTCTCACTTGTTCTTATCACCAAGCAACCAATCCTTCTCTTCTCCTTCTCCTCTTCCTCCTCCTCCTCTTCTTCTTCTTTTTTGACTAATATAAGTGTTTCAGTCAATTTTCACGTGCCTCAACTAATTGTATGGTTTCTAGAGTTAATGACTATATAAACCTTCAATAATTATTATATTAACAATTATAGGGTTCGAACTTGAAATCAAATTATTTCTAAACTCTTATCATTAGACCACCTACTATGTGACTGTATGCAACCAATCTTTGCTAATGAAAGGAGTGAGTCATGACCACGAGATAGCCTTGGACACTACAATTTCATACACCAAGGACCCAAACTAGAAAACTACCTTCTTGTTAAATGCCATGCCGATTAAACAAATATTACAAGACATTCATGGGGGTCTATCACGCTACTCAAACACATAAATACCCATCATCTTGGTACGTTTAACAAGTGTTTCTATGAAGTTAGAGAAAATCTATGAAGTTAGAGAAAACTAGTTTGCAGGATATTGTGGATTGAGTAAAACAAATAAACCTAAAAAAATAAACTTAAAACAACAAAAATAAATGCTCTTAAAATTAAAATCAAATGTGAACCAAGCACAAATCAATGTCAAGATGTTTGTTTGAAGTTATGATTATATCATATAAATCAAGTACAAACAATTTATGAAGACAAATTCACAATCAAACAAATGTTAAAAAAAGAAGAGAAAAGAATGATGAAAATAAAAAAAAAAAAAAAGAATTCAAAAAAGAAGAAACCATCTCCTTCACTATTTATATAAACAATAAATGAGGTTTGTTTTACCCCAATATTTTTAGTACATTGAAATCTCTCGACTTGAATCCTTACCTAACTTAGGTTTTTAAAATTAAATTGGAAGGAGATTGCTCTAGCACTAAATAGTCAACTTAAGGGAGGTCCAAAAATGATATGAACAATTGATAAAAAGAGTGGTTTGGCTATAAGGAAAAAATAATCATGCATGATCTATGATAAGACTGATGGTATCCATTAGATATAAGAGTTTTTTAAATTTATTTTTTATCTAATTATACAACAACAAAAATAAAAGTTTATAAAATCATGCATGAACCAAATACAAGCTAAATATTAGGATGTTTGTTTGATATTATGATAATTTCATCGAAATTAAATCAAAATAATGTATAAAAATAAATTTAAAACTAAACATATATTTAAAGATAAAATAAAATAAAATATTGAAAAAAAGCCCTTCTTCTCAGTGAAAAAGGGCGTTACATCCCAAGTTTTTTAGTATAGAAAGTATAATCATTAATGCTTCATAATTATCTCTCAACACACTTTAAATAAAACTTGCTGTAAATTAATTAATTTCGCTTTACTGGATCAGCCATAACTGTAATACTCCTCTACCCCTCTCTCCGACCCTCCCCACTGTAGTTAAGACCAGTCTCGCTGCTTGGGGCTAGCTTCTGACACAGAAACGAACCTCAATGTGCTAAGGGCTTCTAGTAAAAGTTTCGTCGTGGCCCAGAGTCTAGGCTTGGTTTTGCTTATTGTCGAATGCTTCGGTCTTCCCATGGCCCGGTCTTTCTTCCCATTTTTTTGGAGAATAAACAAATAATGTTTCCTATTGATGCCTCATGAGCAGGGAAAATCTTTTCAAAATAGGAATGCTAGATGGCACTGGCTGTCGTGATCAGGTACCATTGATTTCCAATGTTGCTCCAAAATCTGAATGTTTGTGTCACCATGCTTGAACGCAAACTCAAAAATACTATTCATATATAACCCGACATTTGCTACAGACAGCGTCACCAGCTTAAAAAACCCTGGATTTTTCAGGAGATTTCACTTCGTAAGGAAACACCAGGGAATAATGGCAGCATGATTCGGAGGATGAGATCTTCCTCTTCTTGATTTGGCACCTGGTGAGGTGCCGAAGATATGCTATGATGGCTTAATTCAAGGCCTAATATTCTCCCCAAATACAAAAAGAAAATATTATCATAAAAATCAACGTAAATCACTGAGAAATGTATTCTATTGAACAGCATTTCTAATAATAAAAAATCAGAAAATCTTGAGAAATGATTTTTAGAAAATCAATCTTCTTCAAACAAACATGTTCACCATCTATTATATAGATTATGTCAAGAAAACATGCTGTTGAAAGGTGCTATTTTTTAAAATAAGAAATAAAAAAATTATGCTCGTGCTATTTTTTACAAAGCTTTCATCAAAAATAGTGTTGTTCAAATCGTTTGGGCGGCTATCTATTTGTCGCTGGAAACTAACGTCTCTACGCATGGCTATCTTCTTTCTCTTACCGAAACATGCGCCCAGACCCCACACACCTTGCTTACCGTCTTACCGGTTTAACCGGTTTCATACCGGCTATATAAGTCGAGTTAGGATCGAATCAGCGACGGCAACACCTTCGGATCATTCATTCATATTATTCTTGCCCTAAAAAAGGCACCAACTTCTTTCTCTCTGCGCCTGCTCTTCGTAACCGCAGACTCTTGAGAGGTTGCAGAGAGAGAAATCAAGAGAAAAGGAACAAGAAAAATGGCTGGTGTTTCCAGGGTTGTTGCAGCTGTAGCTGCTCTTGTGGCTGTTTTTTCCATTGTTTTGCCCATTGCTCAGGCCCAAGCTCCTGCTCCTGCCCCCACCAGTGATGGTATAAATCAAAACTCTCTTTCTACGTTCTTTTGTACGTGTGTTTTTTAAGTCTTTTAAGATGGTAAGTTTCAGATCCATGAGAGCCCGGTTTTCCTTATATACTTATAATGTTCATAGATCTAGTTAGTGGTAATGTTCGGCTTACAATGCTGCAATTTAGTTTTTATGTTAACCATTCTTTTTATAAAAGTTGCTGTGGCTATGTCCAGAAGAAAAGGAAACTGATAGATTGAGATATGTAGGGATGAAATGGAGATTTGGGAAATGGGATTATCAAGAATTCTTTTACTAGCTGCAGGAGTGCTGTGGATATTTTCTTGAAAATGTGGTTTAGTTCTGGGCTTGTAGGAGTTTATTTATTGGGTGATTTAGGTGAATGAATGGTTTTGTCCAGGAATTAATGGGAGCTTTTGTTTTTGAATCAGGGACATCAATTGACCAAGGCATCGCGTATGTGCTGATGCTGGTGGCACTGGTACTCACGTACCTCATTCATGCAGCAGACTTATCTCACAGCTTCTGAATTGGTTCATATTTGGGGGAGATAGAATAGGGAGGAGGATTGGGTTGGGTTAGATATTGCGAATGTATCTCTTTTTTTTGACGTCTGTGATCACGAGACTTGTTTTCTATGAACGGGGACGGGTTTGTATTATTGGGATTTGTGGGTGTTGCTAACTGATGCTATCTATCTTCTTGTTCGGAGGCACCCTGGCTCTTGTCATTCTTTTGTGTCCATTTAACCCCGAAAGATTATTGATCCGAGACCGTCACACACTCAATGTGGGCATACATTGTACTTTTCAATAACTTTATCTGGTCTTTAAAGTTTCTTTTGGGAAATTCAATCTTAATTGAAGACTAATTGCTTTTGGTTTCTTAAGCAAGGATGAAGGGAGATGGACTGAAATAAAGAAGACGGCAAACATTGATGGAGTGTCATTATTTTTTTTAAAAAATACACCTAGGTCCTCAAACTTTAAAATAACATAAATTAGACAATTTAGGTACTTTTATATTTAAAAAAATAATTTTGGTATAAAATTTTATTTATAGTAATTTTCAATTCCTGATTAAAAAGAAAAGAGAGGGTCGATGGATTCCGATGATAGAAGAAGGGTCGTTGTTTAAGCCATTTTAACAAACAAAATGGATTATGTTTCTTGTTTGATCATAGTTGTTTTAAATCTCTGACAAAACATATTTAAACCATAAAAGATAAATATAACTCAATTTGATTTCGTGTTCTAGTGCTTTTTTTTTGTATTTTGTGCTTATAAATTAGCTTATGGGTGTTTCTAGGGTGTTGAAGAGGTGTTTTTGAGTTGAAATAACTTAAAATTAGTTTTTTTGGATTAAAAAAAAAAAAAACATTGTCTTGATTTTTCAGCTACTGCTGGATGACCTTAATTTAAACTCATAGATGATACGTCGTTTGTCTTGACAAGCAATGAATCACTTGTGTTTTTATTCTAATAAATAAATACAGACAACATGTCATTAACAACTTTAAAATAAATACAGACAAATCGTTTGTCTTTCAATGAAGAAAAGAATCAAAGATTAGGTGGTGGTGTCAAAGAGATGCGTGATGATGCTCTTCATGGAAACAAGGCTACAATCAAATCTTGTAAACTCGACACTCCAGGGAGCATTGAGTTTTGGGAACTAGTGGTCAAAAGACCACAATACTTAGCACTGATCAGGTGTTGATGCAAAAAGTTTAGCTCCCCACGTTATTAGAGACTCGTGACTTGTGAACGTCTGCTCCTTAAACTTTCTTTGCCCCGGAATTATGAGCACTGTTTGCCATCAACCAAAACAATATTTCAATTTCCTCTCTTTGTTCTATTCTTCCTTTTCTTTTTAAATTCTGATTTTGTTTTTGAAAAATCAAGAACCTGGTGGGCTTCAAATTCATACAAGACAAATGAAAAAAAAACTAAGCATAGGTATTGATATAAGATAGAAGAACAAAACGTCAGGCGGAGAAAAACCTCTGATTTTGAAGGAAGAAAGACACTCGATCTTGAAAAACCAAACCAAGAGAGAGTCCAACCAAATGAAAAAGAAAAACCTAACTAGTCTTTAATTGAATATAAAGTTTATAATTTAACTGCTAAATAATAAATACTAATACTCCTAATCCTCAGTAGCAAAATCTAGAATATCCATCCAGAATCAAAGTTCCTAGATAAATATTAATTCCCATGTTGCACTTCATTCACCACAATTTTAATAACAAAACAATTCAGAAAACCGAGTTTTGCATTAATCTAAAGCATCCTGAAAATTACAAGTTGGCTTTCCACGTCCGTATGGATTCCCAGTCCAAATCAAGTGAAGGTGACCGTTTTTGATAGGTTGTAACGTTTTGTAACAGTAAAACTAGAAGATAGCCATCAGGCCATCACAATGGAAGGAGAGAAAACAGGTATCTCAACACTAAATATCTGAATAGGCCTCAGACAAAAATCCCACCTGGCCACCAGCAAAGAATCTCAATTAAGTTTTCTTCAAGGTTGAATTTGCTTCCTGTTGGTCCTGGTCAGCTAGTGAGAACTTCTTCACTTTCTGTGCAAAAGTATCACTCAAAAAGAACGGTTTAAGAACAAAAGAGTTTAGAACATAAATGTACAATAAATCTTTATAATGCCGTAAACCATTTGAAAAGTCATAAAAAAAGGTTGCTGACTAGAAAGAGTTGTGCCGAAGACATGTGATCGTTTATGAGTAAATTGCTTCTTATAAGTTCCAAGTTGAACATTTTTATGAAGAAGCTTTAACCAACTCAGAGCTTTGATTTTCAAGTACTTCTGAAGGGTTCATCAACATTTGATCATGATATTTATACTGTAAGACCCAGTTTCAGTAGCCCTCTATAATAATATATTAGGCCTAGAAGCCATGTAGCATCTTTTCTGCAGCTCAACAACCCAGTTTCAGTAGCCCTTATGAAGTGAAATCTCCAACCTTATAGTGATAAATCCAGGGAAAACCTAAAGATCAAAGAACTTTTTATCCGCCCCGCCCTTTAAGATATCCAAGTATCATACCCAGAGAAATCATACAGATCTTAACATTCAATAGATTGAACCAGGAAAGCAAAGCCAATGCTCTCAAGACCAATCAGAGGCCACATTTCCACCCCCTCTGCTATCAACAGACAGGAAAGCAGAAGTAACGCGATGATTTGTTAATAAAGGGTTCGGATCCGTATAAGAAATTGAAGAATGAAAGAAGATACAATGCATGACCGAGTAAAGGGTAAGCATCGTCAGTAGCAGACTTGACATAGAGAAAAGCTAATTGCATAGCACAGTAGCATATAGTTTTGACATCTAAGAGGCCAAATTCAAGGCAAGAAAGCTTCAAAACCAAATGCACTGTTCACAGTTTGATCCTCAGTTACAAAATAACATCATTAACTCAAAATCATACAAAAATAAAGCTCCGAACCACTCCAAAGTCACAATGTTTTTTGCCCCTTAGAAGAACAAATCTTCAAAGTGGTCACATTTCTGTCAAAAATTTATATACCAATTTGTCCACGAAATAAAATCACCAAAAAATTCGAGTCTTTTCTATGGAAGGATAATCGATTTGACAATCGACCCAATACCAACAACTATACCGACAATGATGGACACAATTTTTCAATTCCAATATCCATATGTAAAATAAAATAAAAATAATAAATAATAAATAGCATCACAGAAATAAGAGCTCAAACACACCTTATTGAGAATACACTCTCTCAAATTTTGCAAGAGACGGATACATTTGTCTTGATCATAAGGCGATTGTGCTACACAGTTTAGCAGATTCAGTGCTTCCTCTGCACACACGGGCTTCGCACGTGCTTCGTCCATTTCTTGTTTTCTTTATCCAGAATATTTGAGGTTTTAGGTTAAGCAGGATAGACCCTTGCCAAGGCTAGGTTTCCTTCTTTTGGACCTTGAAGCTGTAGCTCTGTTTTCGATAAAAACTTTTTTAAAAAATAAAACCATCAACAAGAAGTCGAGGACAGGCTCCCGCCCGCTGCCTTCAGAAAACAGCCGGTTTCTCGCATGTTGCAGAAAACAGGCTTATATTTCAGAGGCCGAGCTGAGGTGTTCCGATGGGCCTTTGAGGTCTTAAGGTTTGATTCCTATAATGGAATGGGATTATATAATGGGCTTTAAGTCTTTGAATGTTCCTCCGATTCGGAGAAGGAAAACAGCCCACATATTGGTATTACAAAAGGAACCCAACAATAGGCCCATCCCTAAATATGGCGTCAGATGAGACTAGATCACTAGCCCAAAAACACGATTACCGTATATTGACAAGGAGGACTGGGGGAACCTTGCAGGACCCTGTTTTTTATTATTTTCTTTTTTCTTTTTTTTGAGACACCCTAATATCTATTGGATTAGGGAAATGGGGACAGAAATCCAAACACAAATTGTTAAGGAATTGACTTCTAAATGTGCACAAAGCACTTGTTATATACCTTAAACCCGTCTTACTTTTAAGCAATAATGGGACGTTGGCTGGTTAGAACATCATATACTTTTTTGAAATGTCTTGTTAATAAATACACGAACAGATTAGATTAGAATGTTTTTCATAATTATATATATCTAAGCTAATAAAGGGACTAAATTTAATCCCTAGTGGATGATATGGCGAGATGATTTCCACAGGCTTTCATGCATAAATAAATTTACCAGGAACTTTCAAAGCTCAAGTTAGTAAAAGATGAGATTTTGCGAGAGTCAAAGTGAGTGAAGTTTATTTTGCTCTTGAAAGGTTGTTGGAAACATTATTTCATGATAGTTGTGGAATTCATGAAATTCCAGAGGCAAGTTGCGCAAGAACAGCGTGCTAGAGAAGTGTGCTTAGTGCATTTATATCTCCGATCACAATTCATGAGATGCCATAAATTTCTACTTATATACATGGTTACATGCACTGCACTACTTAGATATCCATCTCCATCTCTCTGCAAAAATCTGTTCTCTTCACTTGTGGATGAATTTGACACCTACGGGCCCTACCTGCCTCCTTTTCCACCCACAATACATGATGAGGAAGCACCTCGTGTGTTCTTTTATTTCAATCTAAGAAACTTGATCGCCACACTTGCATCCAGCCAGCGGCTGTCTGGCTACCGGAGAAAAGGGAACGGTAGGATTTGACCTCTTGTTTCCTGATCTTTAAAGGGATGTGATGCACGGCAGTGATTGCTTGTTTTATATAGCGGAGGGTGATTGCACATGCGGCAGAGCTACAGCGTCAAGTACTTGGCAGTTGAAAGTTTATCTGTTAATATCTTCAAGGCAACTAACTATATACGTTTGGTAGTGTCATGAACCAGGCCAATGAAAGAAATTCTTAGACCCTTTTTGTAGCAATTTAATTAGCAAGGTGGCAGTGCATGTGATTTTCACGTGCTGGATTCCTAACTGTGCTTCTAATGAATCGCTTGCGGTACCAAAGCATTTATATCAATAAATCAATGGCTCCCTTTGAAAACTTATTTCCAAATCCTTGGCGAGATCATGTTTTTCTCCTTGTTAATTCAGATAAGTTTTGTGCTGTCAAAATTATTGTGGCAATTTGCACGGTGGCTCAAAAATCAACCTCTCCATGAAATAAAATAAAAACAAGCTTTGGGGCATGGAAGATGAAGAAGCTTGGTTTTGAGTTTTTTGATGGGCTAACAATAATGTTTCAAGAATATTTTTTATTTTAAATTAAATATTTTTAATATTTTTATATCATTTTAATATAATGATATTAAAAATATTTTTAAAAAATATTTTTAAATAAAAAATACTTTAATAGTAACTATACTCTACTTATATCTAAAATGGAGGGTCCAGATCAGCACAAAATGCTGTCCTGTGGCAGTTGGACCACGATATACAGAACTGTACCATGACAACAGTGATGATTAGCTGGATACAGCAACCATGGACCAGGAGAGGATCTAGTTTCCACCATTGCTCTGATCGAGGTGATACAAGAAACAAAACCGTTAACCAGACATGACGCGTACGGACATGATTGATTTTTTATAAGACTGGAAAATGGAGTAAGAACACCATTGTCTTCTTTTTGAATGCATCGGCAAAGGCTGGATTTATCTGATGTCTTATCTATTCAACAGCGGATCTACGTGAACTCCTCCGAATTCAATATGTTTTTAAAATAATAATAATAATCTATGTTTGTGTGTGTATATTAAAGTAATGAGTAAATATATTTAATTTATCGTAGCAAAGTCATGTTAGATAAACAAATGTTTAATAAAAGCTTAGTTTTTACACATGTTTTAAATTATAAGCATAATTAATAACGAGCATATTTTCAGCAATAAAATAATTATAAAATGCTAGCATGCATGCAATGGATGCTATTGCTATTAATTTAAAGTTCTAGAATACATGGTGTGTGTGTGTGTGTTTAAATTAAATCTAAAAATAGTATTTATTTATTAAAGCACTTTAAACTAATTAATTTTTTTATTATTGTAAATGATGAATTCTTTATTCTTAAAACTTTATTACTTTTCAATTGTGTATCTAAGATATTTTTTGTATTATATCTCCTAGAATTCCAGCACGACCACTTTAATTTAGAGGCATTTTGAAATAAAATATTTAAATAAAAAATTAACTCGAATATCTCTCAATAAAATAGACTTAAGCTCTAGATTAAGATGACGAAGAGTGTGTAAAAATTATAGTTTGAAGCATTTTCTGCACCTTTTTTTATAGTGAGTTTTGGAAGCTAAAAGGTTGGATAATTAATAAGAATTGATTCTCACCAATATTAATCTTTGATTAGCCATCATAAATCAAGAATTATATATATATTTATATATATATATATATATATAAATAGTTTGGAAAAATAAGACAAGGAAGAGCGTGTGAAAATCATGAAATTTTAGCTTCAAATTTCTTCCTCATCTTATTTTTTAAAATGAATTTTGAAATATAAAAGGTTAAAAAAATAACAAGTATTAATTCCCACCATCATCACCCTTTGATTAGCCAACATAAATAAAGAATGAAGTCTTTAGAAACCAAGAGTTCTCTGAGTAGGAAAATTAAAGGGTTTTTTTTAGATTAAATTTTCATTCGCTAGCAACCTGTTTAAATTATGTCAATAAAACAATTTTGTCTTACATCATTTTTCTTTAAATATTATTCCAGTATATGATTTAGCATGCACACTAGAAAATAGTTTCAATCTCTTGTACATGATTTGATATTTGTTTGCTTGCAATTAACTTATAATTTTGCATGATTATAAACTAAACACTGCAAGTTCATGTAATTTAGGGTTTTTGATGAGAATTTGGCCTAGCTTTTTTTCTAATAATTTAAAGAAACTAACACATGAAGCTAGCTATCAACTGACACGATTCAGATCCGATACCGAGAATGGACACGTTTTCAGTAATTTTGAAAGATGGGTTCCTCCTTCACTTTTCACGGCTGTTGGTGAAGGGATCATGGATCCACATCAAGGGATTGCAATCTTGGTTGAAAAGACTAATGGAGAAGGAAGGTCGGTTGGCTGGCTCACATACACAGTAAATAATCACGCAATGCATATGATTTTGCGGGGCCTCGGATTTAAATCCCGGACCTACACCGACTCCGTCCGAAAGATCCGAGTTCTAGCTGCTTTGCCAGTGTACATTTTTATTTGTAAATATATTTGAAGTTGTTTTTTAAAATGATTATTTTTCAGAAAAATATCACAATAATTCTTTTATTATTATTTTAAAAATATTTTTCACATCAACATTTAATATAAAAATATGAAAAGATTAATTTAATTTTAAAATAGATTTTTTTAAAAAAAAAAAAAAAACAGTAGAAACAAGCACGTTATAAAGCTGCGACACTGTCACCACCACCACCACCTCGACCATTTACACAAAATCTACCAGAAAGTGACTTCTCTGCTGACCTTTAATACGGTTCCGTTTGACATGCCTTCAATTTATAAATCACTTGGCAACGAGGGAAGGGCTAGGAGTAGTGTCACGTGTCAGAAGGGACAGTTATGGCTGATAAGACTTAAGAGTATGTTGTCATGTTAGGTGAAGAGGCTGGTCAGGTATACAAGACACTTTACTGTGCGCTAGAGGAGCCAAGGTTTTCTTATACATAGGTGTAGATCAGGAGGGATGTTTTCTTATGTTGCAGAGGTTTGGAATTACTTTTTATCACGGTAAAAAATAATAATTAATAAAACATTATAGTTAATAAAATAATTTGAAAGATCACAAATCATAAATTTGAGTTGCGACTCGCACGGATATTATCTCGACAGACTTTTTTATCACATGTATGTAAAAGTCATTTTGTTTTTATTTTTTCTGCGCTAATGGTCCAAAAATACTCCGAAGGTTTGCAGTGATATAGCCAAAATCTGGTAGCTTTCCCTGCAACCCCAGCTAAGGAAATGGGGACCATTGCATATTACTGATCCCAACCGACGAAAACTAGCAACTGTCCTTTTTTTTTTTATTGGGGGGGGGGGGGGGGGCTGAAAAATGGGCCATTTGATTTGATCATAAACCTTGATTAGCTAGACCTAATTATCCTACTTTCTTCCTTTGTGGGTTGGTCCAAAATGAGTGATGATCAGCCCATAAATTGAACTTACTCGCCATATATTATAGAGTCGAGCCCAGATAAGCACACCATTATTGAGAAACTGTTCGTGATTATTTTTACTTTAATCAAAGCAGTCGGTCTAAATTTACATGTCCATGAAATATTAGACGCATATGAATGGCTGACTCATAGCCGGTTTGATTTAGAAATAATGCCCTTGACTTGCTAAATTTCACCAATTTCATATAAGACATCCTTATCCGCTGTGAAATCAGAGAAAATGACATTTTAACATATCCCTCGTCCAGTTATGTTAGAAAAAATTAAACCTGATTATATCAAATTTGATCCTCAAACTTTTGATTGCTATATATAATTTGTTTTGAATATTTATTTTCAATTCCATCTCTTAAAATTTAATTTTATTAATTTTTTTATAATTGTTATTTGCTTTTTATCATTTTTTATTAAATTTTATCATCAAATTTGGTCCTCATTTTTTTTAATTTATTTAAATAATTTAAAATTTATTATTATTTTAATTTATTAGATTTGATCTCTATTATTTTGATTATTATTTATTTTATTTGAGATAATTATGAAATTATATTTTTTTCAATTTCATTCTCATTCAACTTTTTAATTTGTTCGATCGATAAAAAAAAAAAAAAACAGTTTCCTAAATCAAACCCATCTAGAAGAAGATTGCAGGGTGCAATCCTTTCGGCCACGGCTATTGTATCATGATCGTCCATGAGTTATTCTAATGTTATAAACTTTCAAAATGGAAATAAACATTGTGATAGCTCCATTTACAAAATGATGAGGTGAATTCATGTTAACTTGATCAATGCACAATCTAAGAGATCAAAATAACCATGATAAAAAAAAAAACAAATAAAAAAACAACAAAACTCGAGGATCAATGACCTAACATCAAATTTATGATACTTGAGTGGTGACCTGTGTTATGTTATATATTAAATTATTTAGAAAAAAAATAAAAATATTAATGATGATAAAGTTAACTAATATTAACCTGATCAATATATGACATATAATATGAGATTATATAGGCTTGTTAAAAAAAATCACAAAACTTAACATTCAGTAGAAGTAAAATCAAGCTGATTGAGATTATCAAATCTTATATGAAAAACAAGTGTTAGAATATAACCAGGGTTAAATCAAAAAACAATTAAAAGGGACCAAAATCGGACACTAAATAAAATAAAATGCCACAGGACAAAATTATATTCAAATATATCTCAAAATGATTCCATTATAAAAAAAAATAAATTACTATTTTCTCTCTCTATATATATAGTTAAAGATTTTAACATGATGTTGTTAAAATGATTTTTTTTTTTTTACATATTTTCAAATAAATAAAAATTGTAGCCCAACGCGAACCAGGCTCTGACAGAACCCAGTGTAGCTAATACCGCGATGGCGAAAAACTGAGTCACTAAAGACACTACCACTTGTGCTTCACTGATAACCACCTTCACTAGCTAGGTGGTAGGCTGTAGCAGCTCCGCTCCTTAACTCTAGAACGACCGTAACTGTACCCCAGTCTTGCTCGCAGATGCCGTCAAATTCTGCCAACTCCTGTATCAAAGATCTTGTTGAACGCGAAAGATTTCCCTTTTCTTTTTACTCTCTTGGTATCAAATCTAACACGCTCCGGCTTTATTTTTTTATTTATTTTTCTACTAATTTGAGTGTTGTTATTTTCCATTTATTAATGTTTTTTTCTTTTCAAATTTCCCATTTTAATATTTTCTTTTAAAATAAAATGAACGCGTTCCCCATATCTGACGACCATTTACGCTTCCAAGTTCTTCCTGTGGATATATTATGATAAGAAATGAAAAGTTGCATGCGAAGTTCAGTTGGATTATAGTGAAAGGTAGGCAACATGAGAATGGATTTTATTGGATTATTAAGATATTTTTAACCTTTTTATCAAAGTTGGGGTTTCTTGGCACTCATGAAAAAATTACGAGAAACCCACCGATAAATTATCCAACTTAACATCTCTTCATTGCTGAATATTGTGTCCGGGAACTTGAAACTCAGCCGTGTTGATTGAATGTGGTTGCTCCGATCACCAAACACACTAACAGGCATGCAGATGCACAATTCATTGGCCCACATTTATTAGCCTCATTTAAAGTTTGAACTCTTGTTCAGTCGATTAAACTTTCGACAGACACCTGTACGGTTGGCCACAGATTGTCAAAAATATTTATTCACCCGAAGGTCCTCCCTGGACACAAGAAAGGAAATCTAAGACCCAACAAAAAACCAACACAACCGAGTGATAAAAAAATAAAAATCGCACGAGGCCTTCATAATTTTATTGAAATCTACCTTGCATTTTTATGGTAAGATTGTCTCCACCAGCATGTTTTCTCCTTTTCAAAAAACATCGGTGACCAGTCACGTGGACTTGGCATGTGCCGTCTCAAAAGTCAATAAAACGCCACAAATAGGGACACGTAGCAAACTCTACCGTCACCGTTACTGTGACGGAGACTGTTTTTATATTACTCATCTCATATTTCACATGATAAACTCTTACATTAACCAAAGGGAATAATAATAATAATAATTAAAAACAAAAAAAAACAAAATTGGGACAGCTACTACTTGGGAAAAAAACCGATATTTGCTTCTCGCCGAGACAAAACTGACAGTGCCGAGAAACATGCAATGCCGATACGAGAAATGTCGGTTCATATTTATTGTTGCTATCTTCAAATGGCTATAAGTGAATCCGACCCGAACAAATCACCAATGTCTTGAAAATGGTCTTGAACGTTCCAGCTAGATAACCCGAACCCGAACCCGAAATCCAGATCCATGTCCCTAAAATCATCATCTTTTAAAAACCCCCCGTCAGCAAAACTTGTTTCCTCGAAAATACCCCTCACTGAACTCCTAAATTCATAAATGTCGGTTGGTGGAGGATACAGACTGTCGATAGAGGAGTTAAGCTCGGAAAAGTCGGAAACGTTTTCCGATACACAGGAGTCCTCTTTTACTTCCCGGACTTCATTTCCGGTCTCTTGGATTTCTCTGCTTGAACCGACACTTTGAGACTCGGCTTCTTCACTAAACCGGAGCACTGAAATTGGAGAGCTAACACCAACATTGTCAATGTTCATATTACGGTTACTATTTGACTCATCACCGGACATGTACCCGGAGGTGGCCGCCACCGGTGAGCATCTCGCCGGAGGGGTGACGAAGTTAGTGAGCGCGTCAGCTCCACGCAACTGAATAGCCGCATTGTCATAAACCATCGCCGCTTCTTCAGCAGTATCGTACGTACCTAGCCATAGCCGCACACGTCTCAAAGGATCTCTAATCTCAGCCGCCCATTTCCCCCAAGGCCTTTGCCTCACCCCTCTAAACTTCTTCCCTGCCACCGCCGTCGCCGGCAAACGTCTCCCCTGAGACACATTAATGCCAACCTTTTTCCTAGCACTCCTCGACGGCCTGGTCCTCAAACCGATGTCGCCTGCGACACAGCCAGCGGTTGTTGATGGTGGTGCGGTTGGCTCTATCGTAATTTCATTGACAAACTTTTTGACTCTTGTTACATGCTGTTTACGAGAAGAGATTCTTGAAACCTCGTTTTCTTCGTCACTTGAAGAGTCAGTCGCGTAAGTGTCAGTTACTGATATACGTACAATCTTTGGTGGTTTTGAGTATTGGACCGGGTTTGACAAAAATGGGGTGGTAAGTTTGGTTTGGTTTCTATGCTCAGTGAACTTGACTGGACGATCCATTTTCATGACGGGTTTCTTTTTTATCGGGTGGCAAAGCATTGAAAACGAAGCGGGGGGTTTTCAGGAGTGAGAATATAAGAAAGTCTCAAAAAGAAGATAGAGAGATTCTTTCTGAGAAAATAAAGAGAAAGGTAGGAGATGGATACAAACAGACCCTGTTGTGGTTATTAGGGACGAGAAACTTCAAGGAAAGTTTCAATAGAAACTAAACCGGGTAGCGATAAGAGGAGAGAGATGTGAAGATATGGTGAGGGAGGGAGTGATACTGAAGGGAAAGACAGAGGAGACAGCAAGAACTACGGCAGTAATAGAAAGAAGCAAAAGTTAAAGGTTCTTTGAAAGAAAGGTGGTAGCTTTACTGGAGAGAAAAAGAAAGGGAATCAAATGTTTAGAATCACCACCAGTATTGCCTTCTTCCGTCGCCGCCACCGTTGTTGGACAGACAAGCTGCTTTTCCACACGCTTACTCGGAGAAAGAAGTGAAGAGGAGCTTTTGTTGGGGAATCAGACGAACACGAAGTGTTTTTCTTGGTACTAGAAAGGAAATGGGAGGATTCAAGACACAAGAGGGAGCAAGATGAAGAGATAAGAGACCCAGCACAGTTGTGTTTGTGGGTGGATACCGAAACCGGCTCTTTTATAGGATCCCAATTATGCCGTAGTACTCCTAACCCAGTCCACCATCCTCATTTAATATTTTAATTTCCATCATTTTTATAAACTATATTTCAATTCTGTCTATTTGGGATATTTTCAAATAACTTTGCTATAAACTCTCCAACAATTTTTAAATAATTTGTAAATTAATATCATTTTTCATTCACATGCGTACAGTTTGGATAAAATAAATTAGAAGGTATACGAAGGAGATTCAATTGATATTATTTTTGGACTTTTAAAATTCCAATTTAAATAAAAAGACTTGTTCTTACCACAACTCATTTATGCTGTGGCTATATACATAAAATATATTTGATTACACGTGTTAAAATGGATGCAGTGCACTTAATATTTAAAATCTGATTCAAGAGTTTATCTTTTAAATCATCTTTCAAAATTCAAAACCATTTAATTAAATCTCAAAATAATTTTGGATTGCTACAAATCAGAAGCTCTTCCTTTCAGAGTTTAAAACTTGATTGAAAGTCTCTATGACGTTCAAGGTCTAAATTAAGATTTGTGCTATACTTTTTTGTGCTATAAATTAAGAGAATCTCTCTATATGGATAATATTTGCTTTTCCTTGCAGGGGTGGAGTGCGTGTCTAAAGACATTCTGACTGAACGACAGGTCGTAAAGAGAGAAACCCGGTTGAGAAGGGAAGATATTTTTACCGAGGAGCCGCGTAAATGGGCACGTAGGATTCCTACACGTGGAAACTTTGCCCCGACGAGAGAGTGCTCATCCAATAGGAGGCTCAGTGCTGACTCGGCTAAAGAAAGTTTTCCCCTTGGAATTGAAGATTTCCGGTCACGTGAGACCAGACACATGGTTCTGTCTTGCCTTTGACTAAGTGGGTGTTTTGGAATTACTCTAGAAATACTTCTTGAAAAATTTTTTTTTAGTATTTTTAAATTATTTTGATGTGTTTATATTAAAAAATAATTTTAAAAATAAAATAAAATAATTTTAATAAATTTATAAATAAAAATAATTTTAAAAAACAACCTCAACCAACCATCTACTAATATTAACTATACTTAACAATGTTTTAATAAACCCATTTAATGGCCCTTAATTACTATTTTAAAAGTTTTAAACCTTCATGGGATGTTTTTGTCTTTTGCGAATAGAGGATCTAATTGCCGTTAAACTATGTGTTGGCTCATTGATTCAGTGTGGTTTTTTACTTGTTTTTACCATTTACTCTTATCTCTTTGAAATCTTACAGCTAGGATTAACGTGGCAGGCAACCTTGGATTTGGGGCCATTTTATTTTATTTTTTTCTGGGTTTTTAATGTTTTTGTTAATTTGACCATGGCAACCCAGTGTTTTCTTAGCTGGCTTCAGGTCATGCACTGAGCTTGAGAGATGCCTCGCATATTTGTTAATTTACTGGTCTGTGTATTTGGTTATTTTTGTTATTTTAATGAAAACGTGATGGTTTTATTTCGATGATTTTAATGTTTCCGTTCCATGATGTAACTTTTAATTAGATTTTGTTTCAATGATTGTTGAAACGCACATCAGAGCTTTTAATTTCTCAGCACATTCTATTTTCTGTTCATAGCTGCAGCTTTGCAAAACGAGTCGAAAGCTGACATTATAGTTGTTGATATAATTAAGTAATTAACAGTAACGTCGAGGAGAAAAAGAAGGGTTTCTATAATTTTCATACGAAGAACCCAGAAAATTAGCCTCAGAAGTTTTGTAATCTTATTAATCACGAATTTAAATGCACGTAATTCACTGTATTGGTACGTGACTCTAGCAATAATTTTATCGAAGGACGTGTCAAACAAAAAAGCCGCCCATGTTTGTTTCTTTCCTCTCATTGGCTTTGTACAAATTGTTGACGATGGTAAAGAAATTCTTTTTGAGCAGACATTTTATAATAATTATCAATCTTCATTATTTTAATTCCAACCGTTGGCTACACATAACGATGCCACCTTGCAGAGGTGACACCAAATCTAGCAGAGTTCTGTGCAACTTCCTTTCTCTTCCTCTTGTTCTACTTCACCCTCCTCCTCTGTTTTCTATTGCAGCAAAAACGGAGTCTGCAATTTGATGTTTAAATTGCTTGCTCTGGAATTTTGCTGTTAGCAGATGGGGTGGAATTGATGACCCCAACACGATACACCACACACATGTATCATATAGCATTGATTAAGAATGAAAATTCAGTAATTTTTTTAGCCAAATTTATTCATGAGTAACAAATTAAACAAGAATGAAAAAGATTTTGTTTTTTACCCCGTGCAATGATCTGGATTTTACCGAGACAATATTGGCTGGTCTGCCCTCTTAAGACTATTTAAATATATGATTTAATTTGATTAATGCATAAAAAATATTCTTTTGTCATCCGATGTGTATGTATTTTTATCCAATTCTATTATTTTACATGTCTGCTCATGAGATTAAAACTCAATTAATTACGAACTGGCTAATAATCCCCAGCGAACCTTAATGATATTATGTACAAGAAGCTGGGAAGAATCTTCAGCAGCCTCAAACACGAATGCAAAAATAATAATCAATCCTTTCGCAAAGTGTGATTTTGGAGTTAATGGTCTAAAATTAATTCTTGGATTTATCGGAAAAAACAGAATTAATGTTATTTTAGTCATCTTCATATGGTTTAGCCGTGTAGTTAGGTATCCATTGCTCTAATTAAGCAACAGTCCAAGCTTTCATACTTAAATTACACTGTTCTCTGATGTCAATAATTGATTGGATGGTCAGCACTCGCTGTCACGGCTATGATTTTTGTCATAGAGAGTGATTTTGACTAAGAGGAGAATGAAAACGAAACAATTCCTCAATCATTTGCCGTTTTGTTTTGTAATAAATTTTGGATTATGTACTGATGGTTAGCACTCTAGACATATATTCGTGTACTCTCTCCATAATTTTGATGGATAGATACCTTTTTTGTAGACATTCAAGGACTATTTGATTAGCTTGAACAAGTACTAGCCAGTTGCTAATTATCTATGAATGGCAAGTGGTTCTCACAAAGACCAGTCGTGATCATGGCAGCTTGAAAATTGTGGCATAAGCTAACTAGCTAGTGTGGCAGCCCCAGTTCAAACAGAAAGGATCAGCAAAAGAAATGTCTTGTAGCAGCATCAACACTTGTAGAACAGGCTTCAGCTGTGGATACAAAACTTTTAATTATCAGGGAATTTACCTGCATGCAACATGATCAGCAGTAACCCGTTTACTTGCAGCAGTATTTGTTATTGCAGTATGGTGACAGAGCTTGGAATGTACACAACAGGATTCAAGTTTGAGTTAGAACATGTATCCTTGTAAGAGCATGAGATAACCAGAATTTTATTCATTTACCTGTACTATAAAATATGCTTCCAAGAGTGGAGTTTACTCACATAAAAAAAAGTAACATTCCTTGAAAAAAGCAGTGTGATTTCCAGGTCCTGGCTTATTATGACCACATTTATAACAAGTAGTCTTTTTTGAACTCCTGTCGCTTAACCCTCAGACACCAAACAAGACGAGAAAGGTTGAGTAGAGGGGGGAAAATCATGCGTGAAGAGAGAAAATAAAAGTAAAGAAGGGAGTCGAGAGAATCAACAAAGAGAAAAAAAGAATGGTTTTATTAGCGAAGACAACACAAAGCTGTAGCTTTCTTGGACTTCGTCCATTTACAAGCCGTGTGAAAACATCGATAAACAAACAAGCAAACAGGTACACTGGATTCGACAAAATGCTTGAGAGGTCACCAGGTCCAGTTAAATCATTAAATAATTGATTTCCTACAACTATAAGTCTATAACATATTGCCTTGATATTTGTTTGTTTTTTCCCCTTCTCAAACTCCGGAATCTCTCATCATTTTCTTATTGCAACCACACGGTGACTCAAACACAAGCTAGAGAGATCCTTCCAAGTCAATGGTGCATCGTCTCCTAGATGCTAATTAATGCAGTCTTCGAGCCACACAATAGAGAAAAATCCCATATCATTAATCCTGATGTTTTCTGGTTTCATCGAGAGTGATCAAGCACATCCCAATAAGTGTTTAAACAACTCAAGAAGCACTGTGACCTAGATACGCTTTGTTTCTAGCTAAAACTATTATTATTATTACATAATCATAGCGTTTATGAATCGAGAGAGAGAATAGTGTCGTGTTTCTGGTGTTTATTTCGCCGTGTTCCTTTATGCAACCTTCAAATAATGTCATTCAGATTCATTGATTTGTCTTGAACGACACAAAATTATTCCACCCCACAATCAATTTTCCACTCAGAACAATTGATTTTTCCGATGTATACACTATAGAGCAGTAATTTTCTTTGTGTGTGGACAACAATCTCGCCATGTTTCTTTTTTTTCTTAACAAACACATCCTTCAACCAATCTTTCAGTCTCGGACAAGCCACTTATATAGATACGTCTGTTAATAATGAATCTTTCTCTTAACTATGGTCTGTTGTTGGATTTGAAGTCCGGAAAACAAGCACCGAGCCCAATTTTCAGTTTCTTAAATATAGACTAAGCATGAACTGTTTCTTCTTGTCTTTGACATATATTATATAGTTCTGCCTCTAGTCAAGGCCTGCTGAAGTGTGCTTCCCACTATGGGTGTTTGGGAGTGTGATTACTGTTGTTTTTTAAAGTGTTTTTCGTGCCGAAATACATCAAAATGATATTTTTTAAAAAATTATTTTTGACATCAACGCATCAAAATGATCTAAAAATATCAAAACATATTCATTAAAAAAAAGAAGAAGAAGCAAAAACAGCTAAATGCTGATTTGACCACAGTACCAAATAGACATCTAAACTTAACCTGAGTGAGCTCCCGTTACAGAGCTGGTAGTTCTCCATAACTTTTATTTATTGTTGGTGATTATTATTGTTTTTATTGTTAGTATACTTCGTGGGAGCGCTATATTGCGTTTCGGATTGATTAAAAAACAACATAAAGATATTTTCTAATAGAAAAAAATAAATCAATCAAGAACTAGAAATCCCATGTATATTAAACACAGTATTTTTAAAAAATATTAATATATTAATACATTAGACTAAATCTTTTATTTTTTAAATTAAAAAATGAATTTTCATATGATGAGCTTGTAACTCATTTTAGGGGGTGTTTGGGAGTGTGGTTGCTGTTGCTTTTCAAAGTGTTTTTCGTGCCGAAATATATCAAAATGATATTTTTTTTATTTTTTAAAAATTATTTTTGATATCAGCATATCAAAATAATTTAAAAACATCAAAATATATTCATTTAAAATAAAAAAAAAAACAAAAACAGCCCAATACAAATTTAGCTACAGTGCCAAATAGGCCATAATGAGTGTACTTTTTTCTCTGAAGAGATCTTAGTTTAATTCTAATATCTTGTCATGTAACAAAAAAATGTGTTAATTAAATATATTTTAGCTGCCATGTATAGACAGAGTACTCGTTGCCCCCAAGAGATACCGGTCAAAGGCATAAGAGGAAAAAAGGAAGCAAAATAAAGTATTTCTTGTGGCCAGCTAAATGCTGGATTGTAGTTGAAAAGTGGACACCAGCTCCTCAAATTCCGGGTCCGGGCAGGAAAAAAACCAAGAGATCGATCTGGGTCATTGGGCATATATTAGGTTTAAAAATATAATATAAATTATTTTTTATTTAAAATAATAATTTTTATTTTTAAAAAATATTTCTAATGGATGCACCAAAACTATTTGAAAACACTAAAAAAATATTTCAATTAGAAATAAAAATATTTTTTAATTTTTTTATAAATACTTTTAACACGTATTATCAAATACCCAGATGTTATAATTTTAAATAGAGTAAGGTAAAAGTTTTTAATGCCCACTATTATTTATAGGTTTTCTTATTAATGCATCGGTTCAATAATCCTTGATTTGTAGGCACACGGTTTTCTTCAATTGCTATATATATGGACACAGAATTAGGGTTACATCAATCAATAATGCTGTGAGAATATTATTGTAACTTAGAGTTCAAGTTGCACTCGAAGGCATGCTTGACTGAAGTGGAAATGGGAGCTCTATGATCTTTAACTCTGATCACAGAGTCTTTTGGCTATATATTAAAGAGCAGCTCGTTGTTATATTATTAAAATTTGCCAGATTCACAGCAAACATTGCCATCGCTCTCATTTATTTCTGCAAATTAGCAGTTGCATTAATGACTCTGCATCTTGATTTTAATGCAAAACGGTGCGTTAGAAGTTGCGCTCACTAAACCCAGACATGACCTCGAAAGGGCACTAATTAATAGTGGAAGTTCTTAAATTAAAAATCAAATCATGGCACGTATGATTAAAATGCATGGAGTTATTTCATACTCATTTTTCTCTTTTTGTTAATGTAATATTCTCAAAATAAATGTGATTTATCGCGGGGTTATGGTTGTGATATATAAATTAATAATTTGTTAATATATGCAAGTTTATATAGATATACATATAACAAGTCTGTAATACCTAAGCATTTTTATGGGTACAGAATATATTCATATTTTTGTTCAAATACAGATTATTATAAGGACTATGATAAAACACAAAAAAGATTGCAATAATATATTATAATCATTAAACAATTAATTAAATATAAAAAATCGAGGAATCACTTTATCATTTCCGGCCGGTGGAGCATATGAATAGATAACCCTAAAACGAGAGAGCGAGCTACATTTAGTTAGCATCACTGTCGAGATTCCATCCCTACTTGATCAAGTGCAATAAAGTGTGATAATTCAGCTGAACATGCCACCCAAACATAACCTCTAAAGGTCTCCACTAGCAAATGTTCAGCGAGAGTTACAAAGCAAGACATAGACATTTCGCTGGTCGAATGAATATTAGAAGGAGAGGAAGGGTGCATGATTAGAGAGTTATATATATACATATACACTTGAAAACAATCAATTTCACACCCACACACCCACAACACAGGAGGCGACTCGACAATGGCCACATCATCCACTAGGGAGTTGTTTGAGTTGGGGTCAGCTTGTTTTTGGCACTCCTGTCTTCACCAGAGACAAACCCTAAGTAGATAAGATGGAGATTAATTCAAGAGTTTGAAGACCCTGAATTTAGGAGGCTAAGCTGGCTTTCCAACTCCATCGTGTGCACGACTCCTTTGCCGGGTCTTAATTTGATTTCTTTTCCATGCAATAGGGTTTATAAGGGCAACTTTCAGATGGAAAAAAAACAGGTAGCCAGATCTGCATGTCTCCCATGTTTGAAATGTTAATACATAATAGCAAGTTTAGTTTGATTAAATATATATCTCCAACAGCAACAATGGGAGACATAAGAAGACATGGGTCAAAGTGCCCTATGGAAATAAAACTAATTGAGCTTCATTTGCCTTTTCTTTTTACGGGGAAGAAAAAGAAAAAGAACATCGTATTAAATATATATTTTTCAAATATATGAGATATTTGTTATATGATCAAATGGAATAAAATAGCTGGTAGTTTTTAATGCATTTGGTGGCTTGATACTTGTCATTTTAATAACTTTCTTTTATATGGAACAGGAAAAAAACGTGCAAATGTATGAGACATGGCCAATTAATGTTGATGGATAGTTTGTAGCATGGCAAGGATGCATGCCAACAAGTACTAACAGAACCATCCGGCAGGCGATCAGCGGTGAGAATTAGATTTGAGTTTTATAGCTGTCAACATGATGATGTCCGATAGAAATTTATATGATCAGAATAATGGCTAAAAAGACAAACTTAATTGTATAGAGCTGGCTGTATTTTCAACAAAGGAAGCCAGGAAATCTTGACTTGGCAATATGACTACGCACTGAGTTTAAATTTGGTGGCTGCTTGGGGTTTATTACACACATCTGTTATATGCCCCGGCAATAATAGAGGCTGGTTAATTATTTGCAGCTCTAACGATACATGTCCAAGGAGGAGGCTCCGTTTAATTGCATGTGTACGCCTGTGTATCTATCCCATAGGTTTTGATCATCTTCTTCCTCATTATAGGCATACGCCTTCTCACAAAAAAAATATATATATATCAACTACATCTATGAGCTTGTTTCGATCATCTTCTTCCTCTTTTTACGTTTTCTAGAAATAGAATCCACTGTGGCCATTGTCGAGTGAGGATGTTTGCAAATTTAATCCTTCCCTTTTCCTTGTAAATAAAGAGGTTTTCTTTTCTGAACATCTATGAATTCAGTTCAAGGTATGAAAGAAACATCACGAGGGAGAGCCTTGTAGCATGCGCCGTACAGAATCGTCTTTTTTTTCTTTTCCCGAGATCTCTCTGCCATAATCTCTCGATCCTTTTTCCCCTTCCGATCCCAAAAAAAGAGAAACTTTTGAAATATTTTTTTTCCCTTGTTGAAACCTCTACTATAGACCTAGTGTGGGCAACGTTATATGAAGCTACTCCATAGAGACCTCTTTCAGAGTTTCAGTAGCAAGAGCCTCTTAGCATGTTCATCATGATCTGAAGCTTTGGAGTTGAGACCGAGGTCCAGGGACAAAAGCCTGTCTTTACTGCAGGTTCTGCTACCCAAATCATGAAACAAAGAGCCTGTAGCTATACTGATCTTGCTGATACCTTTTGATCTTGGTCCAATTGTCTCTGTTCTTTTCCTGTCTACCTTTTTTCGCATGTTCCTTTTGATATTAATATATATATATATATATATATATATATGAAAAACAATTATACTATATGTTTCAAAACCCTGTTTTGAGTACACAGCTGAATCTGCTACTAATCACATGAAATGAATCATCCATGGTGTATCTTCAAGTTCAATCCTGGACATCAACGTCTCCGGTGATGGAAGAAAGAAAACTCTGTAATCACTCATGTGAGTTGTGGATGTAACATGGAGGAAAGCGGCTCATCATCCAATGTGGTTTCTTAATAGGGTTTTTGAAAATAGGAATACAAGGATGATACATTAGGATATGTAAAACAGGTTTGCAAAGTACTAAAGACAATTTTTCTTACAAACAATTGAAGCAGCAAATGTATATCAGGGTGGCAGTAATTGGTCCTCTCCCTTTTGGTCCACTCATCAATACATAATAATTTAATGACCAAAGCCACTGGGAAAAAAGACTCCCCCTATCACACAGCAGCACCACATCAACCCATTGCATACTTCTGGGTCCAGCTCCTTGCAGTTGTCTCGTATTTGCTCCTGTCAGTCTTGTACATGTGGGCAATCTCTGGCACCAGAGGGTCATCGGGATTTGGATCCGTTAATAAAGAACAAATCGAAAGCAGCACCTGAAAATAGATGGGTGAGAAACTTTCTACTTTCGCATGACACAAGCAGATAAACCACAGCCAGCAGAAATCAATACCGACAGCACTTCAGAGTTTAAATCCCACAACTTGACAAATTGACTGCTCTCATGTCCCAAGCAAACATCTAACGCTATAGGGTGAAAAAAACAGAGTTGGGGAATGAATAATCAAACCATGTTTCATTCACCATCTACATAACTCAAGACCATAAACTTTAGGGAAAACCCTTTTGCATTTGACAAATGCGTACAACGCTTTTCAGAAGCTTGATTTCAACTTAAAAATGGGAATACCTGCCACCAACAATCTTATTCATCTTTAATGTGTTCAAAGGCTCGTGTAAATCAAACAACTACCACTCCTTTGTGCTCTAGATAACTTTAAAAGACAAAAACATCATTATGAGTGAGACATTCAAAATAGTCAGAATCTATCAGCAAACTGTAGCATGTGATCAATTTCATGACTATATAAACTATTTTCTGTTGCTGCAACGCCCCACTAAAAATATAAGACATGACAACGAAAACTAAAACCTAAGCAGGTAAAACAATTTTCCATGTGCATGTTTGCACTCAAAAGTACATGCAAAACTCAAAAGTGTATTTTGCCTTATTTTGGTTGGTAATGTCTTCATCTAAAAAGCATGAAAGTGTTTGGGAATATTAAAATTGAAAATAATTAAAAAGATGTAAACATTCATTTTTATACAGCATGTTTAGGTTGCTACTGAATAACAACCTTAGATATAGTGAGGGCAGGGCTCCACTGCTCCTTCAAGATATCAAGGCAAATGCTACCATTGCTATTGATATTGGGGTGAAAGACCTTTGTCCTGAAAGCAACCTGCAAGAATATCCAAAAGAATGGCAACGCAGTGAGTAAAATACAACTACATGAAAATAAAAAATTCACCCATTTTAGGAAACTTCAAGAAATGTTAAAACAAATGGTGATGATCAACAAAGCCATTCAAAGACAGATAAAAAAGAATGGGAAACCTCTCGCTGGTTTTTAGAATTCGATATCAGGACATTCCAAATTTCATGATGTGAAGCACAAAGTGCCCACAAAAGCAAATGGCTATTTGCTCTTCAAAGAGATATAACAGTATCCTTCTTCTATTCATTTGCATTAAGAATGCTTACACAGACATTAGAACTAACTAGAATGATATCGACCTTCCCTTCCCAAGGAAAAAAGAAGAAAAATCTTTCAAAAACACTTATTTCAGATATTGAGAGCACGTTCCAGACCATGGCCACAACTCTCTCCAGGAAGATGTTCTTGGGTTCCTGCTGTCTCTTTTGGCACTAGCCTCTCTATGGGCCTTGGTGGAAAAAAGAGACTACTCCTTTCCAAGGGTAAGCTGGACAGCTTGACTGGGGCTGACGAGAAAAAATCCTTAAAACAAACCCATGTCTTGATGCCAGCAGATGCTCTTGATAAGTTCACGGTTTATAGTGATTCTTTTGGAATTTAGAGGACTATGCTCCACAAAATGGTATTCTTGGAGCTTATATGTCTAACATCTTGTGTCAAATATTCTACTTACAAGTGAGCACCAAAAAGGGTGTTATGGCTACATGGAAAACATATTCAAGCAACTGTGGATAGAGTTTGACGTCATCTTCAATACAGTTTAGCAATGAATGTTCCCAACCAAAGAGCACCAGCTGATGCACGTGTGGTCACAACTCTAAGCCATAACCGATAATTTTAAGTTGGCTGTGATGTCTAGCACAGCTCTGCAGTGACAGACGTTTCAGCTTACACAGCATCTCAAGATGAAAACAAAATCCTGCCATGCTTGTTAATGGTCTGGCTATAAATGTCCATGCTAATATAGCGAATATGTGACCACTATTCAGAATGTCTAATCACATAATGCAAAGGAAGTGACAAGACAAGGAGGAAAAAATGAAATTGCCAAGAGATGATGACCATGTCAAGTCAATTAAGTACCTTAGGAGGTTTAAATGGATAGTCCGGAGGAAAATGAATTGTAACCAGAAAGACCCCCCCTGCATATGGACTATCAGGAGGACCCATGATCGTAGCTTGCCAGTGGAACATGTCTTCAGCAACAGGGCCTAAAGATGCATATCAATGAAAGCAGGAAAATCAGGGGGGGGCTGTTTTAAAACTAACCTAAAACGCCAGAGTTGGAAGTTAATACATAGTAAAACTACAAATAAAAGAAAACAAAGTAGATAGTGCAGTAATTCTTGCAACAGAAAAAAGAGTTTCCATGAATTCCCAATCAGAATTTTGGAAATAGAAATACAGAAAATGAACACTACATTTGTGGGCAGAGCATTCTGCTGGCCCTTGTAGCTACACCATCATAGATTTCAGACAAAGAATTTTTGAGTTTTGAGATTTAACAAGATTTATTGCCACAAAATCTTAAAGGATATGGTAGAAGAATTACTGCAGATTGAGGTTCCACACAATAATAGCTCATGACTTATACTGATCCGTGTATATACATCCTTAAAACCAAATTCTTCTTCACTCCCAACAATGAATATCGGGCCTAATCCAAGTCTTTGCCTTCCAACAATAGCAGCACCTTATTTTGAATATAAGGTCGTGTATGTTGTAGCCATAATTTACTACTTTCCATCGATAACAAATGCAGCCCTCAATTTGTTGAGATTTCATCCACAAACTAGTTTTCCTCTGATCATCACAAACATAGACCGAATCGGTCAAGCTAAAACTTCATCTAAACATACTCATCTCGCAACCACAACTCTCAAAAAAGAGACAACCATTATTTCTTTCACATCAACTTCAGAAGAGCACATCATACACGTTAAAAAAATATAAAACCTTGTTTTGTCCAAAAAAAAAAAACGAAACATAATAAAGACAGCTCCTTTCTTACACGAAACAAAACGAAAACCAAAACCCAGAAATAAAAAGCGATTAGATCTCGATTTGAACCTGCGCTGCAAGAAGTAGGAGGATCTTTCTGGAGATCCTTGAGTTCTTTTAAGATCCGTTTCGATGCCATCACTCAACAAAACCTCCCTGCAAAATTCACCAGATCCTTCGATCAATAAAAACGAATAATAAAAAAAAATACAGTACAGTTGCATGCGATCAAAGAAAGAGCGTGCAGCACCTGAGAGATCCCCCTCCTCGTTATACTTGTTATTATGGATTGATGATTCTTTGAAATGGGGGAATGAAAAGGAAATATGATTAGAGGAGAGATTACAGTTGCTTATAGGACCCCAGAGAGCTAGTAGGTGGTGTTATTGACTGTCTTTGTTTGGGAGTGGTTGGTTCCTTTTTATCCTCTAAGAAATAACTTTTTGTGGACGTGATTCTTTTAGTATAAAAAACTGTTATACAACTTTGTATTTTGAGACAGATTCCTTCAAATCCATAGACGTATGGTGTTTTTGTAATAAAAATGGGGTGAATTACATGTCGGTTTGTCAAGCTTTTGGTTTTTAGCATTTTAATCCCTTCACTAAAATTTTGGGTACACTCACCCTTACGCTTCCTTCCCACATGTATCTTGTGTTTGATGTGTATGGGATTTTTTTTTTATTTTTTTTTTATAATCCAGGCCAACTTGTTCGCACCATGATTATTTTTCAGATCCATTAAATATCTTACAAAGTCCAATGAACAAGTAAGACACCGTGAGGATGACAAACATGTTTGACAAATCTTGAACTCGGATAACTAGAAGAAACAAGCGCTTCACTAACCGCTAAGCCAAGACCATGCTGACATACCAGATTGATTTTGAATTTAGAGGGTTTGTCAAAACCAAAACATGTAAAAACGTTAATTCATATTGTTAAAGTGAATAAAAATAGGATCCACATTGTTATACATCATGCTGTGTAAATATATAATCAATAAATTAAAGAATTCAATTGAAAATTGATAAAACTCTAACAAAAGAAAAAATGATTAAAATCAAAACTAAAAAAATGAATTCTGAAACACCAACAACAAATATATCATTAAAAAAATCAAAGGAATAAAGATTAAATCTGATAGATAACAAAGTTAAAGGAGGACGCAATTGGTAAAAAAAAATTTGAAAAATGAATCAAAACAAAACAAATAGATAACAAAATAAAATGGGACAAAAAACAAACAGACTTGAAAATGTCGAGAGCTACACATGGTTTTCTAATAGGAAAAGGAGAAGAAAAAATTGAAAGCGGAGACTCATCAAAGATCCGGCAAGTAAAAGCGTCGCATATGAAGAGATAAAAAAGTTGAGATGAATCTAATGGCAATGATGAATCAGTTTTTTGACCACCGTATACAACTGCACATACCGCCCCAGAACAATGGTGTGGTTCACACGTGCAACGCACATACCAGCAATTTTTAACATTTTATTTCTTTTTTAAAGCACCATTATACCCTTAAAACCCAAGCATTATTAAAAAAAAAAAACATTTTGCAATTATAAATCAAACCTTTAAGTTAAACTTTTAAAAAATTGAATCCATGGATAATAGAATCATCACACTTTGGCTAAAACTATGAAATGCTGAAAAGAAATCATGGATCATAGTTAACTTGTTATTTCCTTTTGAAACAACAGTCATTTAACTTCAGAAAAGACTAATGAAAAGACCAAGATGGTCTTTAACAATTCAAAAATGACAAATGAATCAAAGAAAAAGGATTGTTTCACCCCTAAAAAATCATATCTTTTTTTTTTTTTATCAAGCACTTGCTTGCTTGAGGCCTGGTCTGGGAAGACCCAGAGTGAGCTGGCTTACAAAAAGCAATCTCTATCTGTAGAATCTGAGCCACATAATTAATGCAGCCGAAAGCAAAACGAAGCAGCCAGATAATTATTTCTGCCAGTCCAGGAAACCAAGTAAAATCACTGGATACTCTTTCTGAAGATCAGTTTAACACAAAAGCAAACTGATCTTCGGAAAAGAGCTAACGGAAGAACTACTGCATCTTGATAAAGAAGCCTATCCTTTGAGCTAATCCGACCTCACATTTTTCAATAGCAATCACAGTGGGGCGTCAAGGTTCTCTGAGCTCAATTCATAAAATATGCAACTAGCATGATTTTGCATTCAATCAAGAATATTAGTTGAGAGAAAATGCTTTAACATTTACATGGATCAATAAGCTGCTGATGCAAAGAACCACTTTCTCAGGCATCATCAGTCCAATGATATGCTGATTTGTCCAACCTTACCTCACCAGGTTCTAGATGACAAAAGTTTTATCAGAAATAGTTCATTGGAACAGTTAGGAAAATTTGAGATGATAAACGACCAGACGGGGGGGGGGGGATAAAAAGATTTAAAAAATAAAGATAAAGATAGACAGAATGGATCAGCTTGCTCTTACAGAGATTCAGGGTTCTCTTTCAACCACTAGAGGTGGTGGTGTAGAACTTTCAGATCTGCTTTCAGAAGGTTGACGATTCTCAGTGTCAATCTGCCGGACATTCTCTATCATTTTCACCACATCTGTCATCTCAGGTCTTTGATCTGGCATTCTCACCACACATGACATTGCTATCTGCAACATCTCAACCATCTCTTCCTCGATATTTGGATACCTCATCAGCTCAACATCAAACACTTCAGCTGTCCACTCCTCCCTAACAACAGAATGAACCCACCTGACTAAGTGGATAATCTCATCACTTCCCGTAGTATGAATGGGGGACTTTCCAGTAAGAAGCTCCAATAACACCACTCCAAAGCTGTAGATATCAGAAGGCTGTGCTGCTTTCCGGGTGTCTGCTACTTCCGGGGCATGATAACCAGCAGCACGAGCAAGAGGTGGGGCTAATGAGCTTGTTATAGTCGCCAAACCAAGATCAGATACACAACCATAACACCGAGAATTAAGAAAGATGTTGGAGGATTTGATGTTTCCATGGACAAATTTCCCACCATTCTCTGCATGGATACGAGCAATGCCTCTTGCTGCACCTATAGCAATTCTCATTCTGGTGTCCCAATCAAGAGGGATTCGCTCACCTCCTCTTTTTCCTGCAAAGTTTCCCAATGCATCAGAAGATATATGCAACTCTCAAGTGATTAACCGATTTACACACAAAGAAAACAGTATGGAGGAGATAAACAAGCATCCACACAATATGTCTTACTAAAATTCTCAAGGTTGAGGAATAGCCATGCTTGATCTCAAGATTTGACTGTTCCTCAAACAGCAAAACATACTAGAAAGTTGTGTATAGTTCAATTACAGCTTATATGACCGACCAAACAACCTTGTCCTGCACTTGGATGAATCTTCATGTAACAAGTATTTAATTCAACTAAAGAGGAGATCAATCCTCTCTGGCAAATAATGGAAGTGTTTTTTTTTAGAAAATGCAATTGTAGTAGAGATGACATAGTTTTTCAGTCATAGTTTTTCAGTTGTCTCACATTTATCTCACCACTAAATTACAACTATCTGATATCATGGATTTCCTGCTAAATATAGATACTCAAACCGTGCAGAGATCACATATGGGGAAAAGAAAATCAAGAACAGACTCAGAGATTATCTCAGTAAGACCATCTACGAAACTCTACTTCCATTTCAAGAATCTCGTTAATTCTCTATTCAACCACTAGCTTAACTACAGTTGAGGAAAGGTTTACCCACTTGATTGCACTCAAGGGCTACAGCTTTGCCTAAATATTCCTAAATAGGGAATAAGCATTTACTTTGCGCCATTAATATTACTTCCATGAATTCTTTTAGGCAGTAAGAGTTACAGTGCATACTTTTCAAAACTACACCACACCTAGCAAGGCCAGCAGGGCATATCTCGCATGAACTGAAGCCCATTCAACGATACCAATAGAAGTTGGCCGCTTTGCCCTTGAGCGTGGCCCTTGAGGAGATTTTCAACAAGCATGTATTGTACATTAAGCAAATATGTATTATAGTATTACACTATCAGACTCATCTAGAGGATAGGCGCGGTGAATTTCCTCCAGTAAAGTTAAAACAGAATTCTAATATGTATAATCATAATCATAGCTGTGACAGTCACTCAAACAGAACCTGCAAGTATGCTGAATGAGTAGTCTTTGAAGAATGTACTTCTGAAAATGAAAATTACTAATATTGGCATTTTATTTTTTCTGTTTTAGAAATGGCAAGCACAATTGAACTCCAAGAATATAAGCAAAAAAGGAATATTGAAAAATGCAACATACCATGTAGCATGGAGGCAACGCTCCCCTTACTGTAATAATCATACACCATCAGCTTTTCATCTTTGGAATAGTAATACGCCTTCAGTTCAACCACATTCTCATGCCTTATACTTCCAACAACCTCCATCTGCTGCTCAAAGTCTCGCTTCCCAACACTCACTTCCTTCAACCTTTTCACAACCACTGTGGTTGCGTCCTCCAGAATTGCCTTATAAGCCATACCAAATGCACCTTTTCCCAATACCTCAGCAGAAGCCCTCAACAAATCTTCCAAATCAAATGCATAGTTACACCCCTCAAAGAAAGTTAATCTATTATTAGCATCCTGACTCCTTGACACCACTTTCTCTGGTGACATTCCTCCTTTCTGCAACTTCCCTGAAAACTCATCCTCGCCCTTCTTTCTCGAGCAACAAGTAACTATCAAGAAAACAAATGCTACAATCCCCAAAACACAAGCAGCAGCTATAATCCCTAGCGATGCTTTTTCACCAAGTCCCCTACTATTCTTAGATTTTGGATAAGGTGTGGCAGATGGAGTAATAACCGGCGAAGCATGAGGAGGAAAAGTTTCAAATGGAATGTTGTTACCAGAAAACATTGACTTAGGGAATCTTCTAAGTGACCTTGGTATACTACCAGTAAGATTATTATTAGACAAGTTTATCTGCTGCAGATTCGTTAAATTAAAATCAGGGACTTCACCAGAAAACGAATTGTTCGCGAGATTCAAAGCAGCAAGGTGACTCAAATTCGAAAACGAATAAGGAATACTCCCATTAAACCGATTGTTGGACAGATTAACAATAGTAAGATTTGGCCAAACAGAAAAATCAAATGGCAATGACCCAGATAAATTATTATACTGGAGATAAAGAAAAGACAGATTCTTTAAATTAGAGAAATCGAAAGGGAACTCCCCACTGATACCATTTGATCTAAGGCTCAAAACCTGCAATGCTGAGAGACGACTGAGAGTGTTTGGTGGAATCGGACCATGAAATCCAACACCAGGCAATCTTACAGCAATTACACGAGTCCCATCTCCACTGCAATTGACTCCACTCCAGTTATTGCAAACTGGAGAGGTCTCTTTCCAGTTTAAGGACCGAGAATGTGGCAAATAGTTAACAAAATCAAGCAATGCTTGCTTATCCTCAACTGGGTCTGCATCTACTTGAAACAAAACAAACCCCACCAGTAAAACGAAACACGAAATGTGCTTGGCTTCCATGGAAGCAAAAAAAAACGAGCTGTTTCTTGCTTTTTCCTTGGAGGGTTTCTTTTCACTTTCTCTTCTCTCTCTTTCCCTGCAAAATGGCGTATATGGTTACAAGCCAGTACAAAAAAAAAAAATTAAAATAAACAAGTACGAATTTTTTTAATAAAAAATAAACTGAACACAGAATGAAGAAACGAGGGAAAAGAGAGCAAAAAGAAAAGGGCAAATTCCGAGATAATTGTCTAGAAAAGTAGAGATGAATTCTGGGCTGTTTTGCACATTAATGAACAAAACTTTTGCAGGCTTTGAATAATGAGCTATGGTCAAAAGGTGGACTCGTTTTAATTTTTAAAGCAGAAATTTCTTCACCAGATTCACGCTCTTCTCTTTTTGTTTTTTACTTTCCTAACTTTTCTGCTCAATTTCTCGAAACCCCAAAAACACACAGCACAAAACCCAACCCAAGGTAAGCCAGCACAAACAACCTTACTCGCTCACACAGTTGAACCATAACTTAATTTTTCAGATCTGTAACGCTAACAAACCAACCTCAAGCAAAAGCCAGCATTACAAATTATATGCATACTAAGAAAATGCATTACAATGAAATGACACATTTCATGACAAAGATGAACTATATTAAAAAAAAAAAATGCAAAGTGAAAACATACAAGTTATGATTTCTTTGAAGGTTAAGTAGCTTGCAAACAATAGTGCTCTCAGCTCTGCATAAGTACTATAAATAATATCTGTCAAGATTTTTCATGCTAAAAATAGAGAGAGCGAGCCGAAAAAAGAGAGAAATAAATTAACAACGGCTATGTTTTCTGGGTTTTTTTCAGTAACCGATAGCAGAAGAGCATGCTCGTTACTGTGTATTAGTGTTATTTTTTATTTATTTGAAAATATATAGAGATAATATTATTTCTTATTTTTTGCTCAAATTATTATAGTCCCTTTTCTCTTATATTTTATAAAATCAAGTGCTTTTTACTCAAATATGCTCTTCCATTTCAAATTGAAATCAGTTCGAGGTCCTCCATCCAATTCTACATAGTAATTGGCATCCGTATAGACATCAGGCTAGTTAAAAAAAAACTTGAATAACATGACTGAAAATGCAAGGATTGATTTGTCATGATTAAGAATATAGGGTTTAATAAACAAAAATGAAGGTATAGGGACCATCATGATTTTGTATATTCTTATGGGGGGTCTCGTTTCAGTACTGGCGGGGGAGAAAAATAACGGTGAACGGGGGGAAATGGAGGTGAAGTGGCCGAATGAGGGACGGACAGGTGGGGACCCGTATTAAATTCGGCTGAACTGTATGAAAATCATGTGTGATCATTATGTTATGTCGTTTTGATTATTGACAGTGTGCGGGGTATGTGAATTTTTGTGATTGATGTGGTTAGAATGATGTGGCCGTTGACTATTGGACTAGGAAGCTGGGTGGCCTTAATTTGGGCCGTTGGATTGGATAACATAGGAATGGTGGTCTGGTTGTATATCTCCGCTAAGTTGGGCATGACTCAGATTATAATATACTGTTGACATTGGATCAGAAGAATATTTGTCTGTTCCACGTCCACGGTGAAATTAGTTTTAGGGTTAGCTAATAAGTACAGTGGGGGAAAGTTAAAGGATCATAATCATACTTTGAAAACTAAAAATATATTTTCTGTTAGTCCTATGATTTTTATTTTTTACTTTTTATTATGATAGATGAAAAAAATAAAGGGAAAAATTAAAACTAAAATATTCAGTTAAAAAATACAAAAAAAAAATTACCGCTTGATAAAATTTAGGTTTCTTTAAAATTGGGTTTGTGAGTGGTCAGTCATTTAATTAGGAATCTTATTAATATATTTTTAAATAAAAAATATTTTCAAAAATAATTTTATCTGTACTATTAAATATAGCACTAAGTCAAACAAACACATTCCGTGATCCACCGTCAGCCATCCTCAAAGAGGCAGCCCCAGTACAGAGGTGAAAGAAACATGATTAAGGTCCCGTTTGTCATTGCGATATAATCTGTTTTTTTGTTGTTTTTTGTCATTTTTTTTTTAAAAAATTTGGCGGTTTAATGTTTTTAGATCATTTTGATGTGTTGATGTCAAAAATAATTTTTAAAAAATAAAAAAACATCATTTTGATGTATTTCGGCATAAAAAACACTTTGAAAAGCAAAAGCAACCACACTCTCAAACACCCCGTAAATAGTAGGTTTAGGATTAAGAAGCTTATTTTTTCTGGGATTAAAGAGATTTTTTTATAATTTTAAATTTTACAATGATTAATATAATAATTATTAAAAAATTATATAATTATTAACTTTAAAATTTATAAAATTAATTAAGATATACACCGAATATTCTGCAGTATCAAAACACGGTGAAAGAATACACGCAGCCTGACAATTGCAGAAGCAATAATTCGATTTCGATTTGGTAAAAATTTGGTGCGGGCAGGGAGGGAATAGTGAAGTGTTGGACCGCTTTATTTTTGAACATCAAGTGTGGGGACATAATTTGGGTACATTATCCTTTGCTAGAGCCCCCTTTTCAGGCTCCATCTCGGAGCTCGGTGTGTATTATTATGAAATGAAATCTATTAAACTCTTCTGGGCTGTTGGTCCACATTGTAGCTCAGGACCCACAAGCTTTGGTGGTTAGAAAATATATTTTTTTGTAAAAGATTTTTTTTTTTAGCGTTTTAAGATTATTTTTGATAGATTAAATAAATAAAATATTATTTTAATATATTTTCAAATAAAAAAATACTTTAAAAAACAAACATTTTCCTAATATAAAACAATTCTAATTACAATTGCCTTAGATTTATCTATTTAAATATATATATTTATTGTCATTAAATCTGTCACTTTATATGTTTTTTATGGGTTCAGTGATGCCTTTTGTTATTGCACTTTTATATAATTTTTTTTATGGATTCCATATATAAAAACTATAAGACTTTTATCTAAGATTGTCAATACTATTTCGGTTGCTATTCCGGTTTTTATACTGGTACGGAACGTTTCGATTTCGGAGCATTTCGACGTGCCGTTTCGGGGTTGTACTGTTTATATATATATGAAAAAATTAAAATGTTAATTTAACAAGCATAATTAAAATTCAAGATGAATTAACTTTAAATTATACAATAAAAACACAAAATCAAACAAATGTAATATCAAAATTAGAAAAAAAATCATAAATTAATTAAAATAAAGAAGATTTTAAGACCGGAACAGAACCGAGACATTCCGGTTGGAATTTCCGGAACGGGCCAAGATGAAAACAACACCGTTTTGTCTCGATTTTGTTAACGAAATGAAACATTCTAGTCATTCCGGGTGGAACGGAACAAAATTGAGAACCTTGCTTTTATCCTTCAATCTATTTTTTTTTTGTCAAGAGACCACGTGTCAATCATCTATTTATTTAACCAATATTTTACATTGGATTCAAGAATTTTTCCATATAAAATTTCCAAATACTGACAGGAGAAGAATCTAGATGATGAACTATGACGTCAGAGAAGAGTCCCTGATTCGCTAACCAATCCCGACCCCATCTATTTCCTTCTACATAAACAATTAAACATGATGAAGATGGGTATGATTTTTTAATATAATATATGAATTTTAAATCGATATAAATTTATCTGTCCAATAAATTTCAACTAAAGCTCCAATATAAAATTATCATCGCTATAAAAAAACAAAAAAAATTAGATTTCTGAATTATCAAATTTACTGTATTATGATTAATTCATTTTATAATCTAATTTAATTAACACGATAGCAAAATATAAACTGTTGAGACACTCACAATAACTAAACAACAAAAATAAATCGTTAATTTTTTACCAATAAAAAAAGAAAATATCATAAAAAATTCATTGCTACATTACCATCATTATCAAAACTATAACCATTAAAATTATTATCATGGTCATTACCCAGATAATAAAAAATTATTAAATTATCTCGAAGAATAAAAAAATATTTTTACAAAATAAAAAAGCAAGAAAACAATAAAAAAACAATCACTAAAATTATTATTATTATTATTGTTGTTGTTGTTGTTGTTGTGCAAACAATAAAACCATAAAATTATCTTAAAAGAATAAATATTATGAGCAAACAACAAAAAAAAACAAAAAAAACATGAGCATAAAAAAAACAATAAAAAAGACAAAACTAGAATAAATATTATGAGCATAAAAAATCATTTGATCCAGATAATAAATAAAAAAACAAATGGAAAAAGAATAAATATTAATTTTAAAATGATCACTAATATAAATTAAAATTTTATGATTTAATTGAATAAAAATAAAATTTCAATAAAAAAATATAACAACAAAATGTGACCAAAAAAATAAATGGATTTAAAAAAAATTAAAAGAATAAAGATCTGAAATAAAAAAGTGATATATATATATATATAATATATATATATATATATATATATAGACGATCAATTTTAATTGGAATATAAAATTAAAATAAATTAAAAATTGCATAACCAAATAATTAAAGGTATAAAAATTAAAATTAAAAAAATAAGAGATGAAATGAAAAATAGTATATATAATCAATTTAAACCGAAAGGTATATATATATATATATATATATATATATATATATATATATATATATATATATATAAACTTATGTAGAAGAAATTAAAAGAAAAAATTAAAGATCAGGGACCAAAATAAAACTCTCATCAACTTAAAGATCCAACGAGCATTTTGTTGCTGCCAGAGAGAGAGAAGAAGGAAAAGAAGAAAAACCGACCACTGATACTCCTTCGCAATCCGCACAACGATTTCATTATTAAGAAGCTATTTGAGGCAGCTTTTGCACCGCAGGTTTGCTGCGGTGTAACTTTTTTTTTTAATAAAAATTATTTTTTTTTGTGTTTTAGATCATTTTGATGTGCTGATGTCAAAAATAATTTTTAAAAAATAAAAAAACATCATTTTAATATATTTCGGCACGAAAAACTTTTTGAAAAATTTTGAAAAGCAACCACAACAGCAATTCCAAACACCCCCTTAAATTGTCTTGGACGCAGTAAATCACCCACGACTTGTAGTCTTTTTTTTTTAAATTAAGTAGCAGACCACCAACACAGGCAGGTCCAGGTTCTGGCTTCTACCGCCATCAGTGTTCACTCTGGTCCATTGATCTGGTGGTCTAGTCCAATGCACAGATCGTTTGCCAACACTCCTCCCCGCTACTCTACTAGAACCTTGCCAAGCAGATAATCCAAAGCAAAAGCCAAAATTAGGTTGCACTGATTTCATTTTCTGCTTCATGATTCTTTCTTTTTGTCAGTTTATTTATCAACATTCACACAGCAGGGAGAGTAAGCAACATTCCTTCGAAATCCCAAACCACTAGTCATTAAACCTTGATGAGCAACAAGCCAAATATGAGCCTTTCGAGGACCACCCAACCCCACACCACGGACCAAAACTTTTCAGAATCATTCCATCCATGCCTGTCCAAAAGCTCATAAGCAGAGAAGTATGCATTCGGGGATGGTCCCAAAATCAATTCATCATCACTAACATAAAACCCCACAAAGCAGCTGATTATCGCACCAACAGAGAGTTTGGCGGTCTTTGAAAGAAGCCTGGACGTTTTGTGCAGTGATGCCCGGGCATCCTGTAAGAGGGAAAAGTGTGAAGTGGTGTCAGAAGGGGAAGAATTGTCAGAAAGGTGCTGATGTATGAACAAAATTCGTTGAATAAAGGGTTAAAAGCGTTTCAATAGTTTTACATTATCGTCGAACGGATCTTTTTTTGAGATAATAAATGAATCTTCACAAGCTAATTCTGAAATGTGTGTCTATTTTCCACACGCGGGAGATCAGTAGATGAACTATAAAACTGGAAGGAAAGGAAACGGATTGATTTATTTTCTTCGTGATATTAAGTTCGTGGAAGACAGCAGTTAGCGTCAATTAAAAGTGTTTTCAAACGTAGATCAGGTGTAGTTAAAAAGATATGTTGTTTATACGAACAAAAACACAGAGAAAGAAAGGAGCTCGAACCTATTTGACATAAATTTTGTTTCATATAATATAACCAAAACATAGAGACAGTGATAGGAAAAAGGAAAATAGTCCATGCAGGAGATCGAACGAAAATGATTTAAATATATGAAAATCAATAAATTAAGAATGCCAAAAAAAATTATACCCTTTTCCTGAAGAGTGTGAGAAAGCAATGGAGAGGAAGGAATTTTGTTGGTAGAGAAGAGAAGCTTATAAAATGATGGTTAGAAAAAAAAAGAAGCAGAGTGGTTAAAAGAATGATTTGTGAACAGTTTTGATCCTCTCTGTCGCAACCATGTTGGTAAAGCCGGAGATACAAAGTGGTGTCCTGATGGGCTCAAAGTAACATTCTTCGTCGGCAATTTGAATATCTCCACTATTTCTCAGGTTATCCACGATGGTAATGGCCTCTGTATTATTACAAGCACAATATTAAAAAAGACTGGCCAGTAAAGATTTTTGAGTTTTGGAATAAATTATGTTTATCTTTAAACACCCAGACCCTTTTAATGGGACATGAATCAAATGCCTAAAAGTACAAGTTAAGAAACCTTTGGATCTTGAGATTGGTGGGGACAGATGTCCCTTGTTACACACTCAAATAAGGAAACCACAGAAGGAAGCTTAGACCCTAAAGCAAGGTTGCAGCAGCTACTGAATTTCAAAGGTGGACGGACAAAACCCAGCAAGTCTCCGCGTTTTTCTTTATCTAAAACTGCTAGCTTAGGAAATGTTTCGTGTTGTCATTTTCATGTCATATAATGAGAGATACAACGCACCTCTCTTTGTTAACCTTCGTTTCACTTTCAAAATTTGCTTCGAGGATATCTTTTGAGTTTTTCCTTTTTTGCAGGTTCACCTCAGAACCAGACTAGTTATTAATCCTCCGTCCGTGAAGAACCATCCCAGAATCCCCCCGTTGAAATGTAACGGGGAATCAAACTTTGGCCGTGGAAAGCCAATCGTGCCAGAGTTCGACCACTCTTGAAGTCGAACCTTGGAGTAAAATGTTGCATATCCGAGAATGTACTAGGAAATTATGATTCTGTCGCTTTGACATCCAAAAGTAGAATTCGAGGCCGAACAGAGATCATAAGGATGAGAAGCGTGATAGAATCCCCTTCAACAAAGCATAATTGGATATAACACCTCCTGCAGCAACAACATCAACCGAGTTTGATTTGAACAGAGTTTTTAAGGTGTCATTAGGCTCACCAACTCAGAAGTTTGCCTGCTAACATAGTTACCGATGTGCTATTTAGGCCTGTACATTTTTAATTGAAAAGTCATTCATAAAACCCAAAAAAGTAGCAGTGAAAACCCAAAAAGTCACCAGGCTCACCAAACAGTTTCTATTTCCAACGTGGAAAACCCAAAAAAGTAGCAGTGAAAATGGATAGTCAAAAGGAAAGTCATTCATAAAATGTTTTAGAAACCAATCCATGAACATTCTGACTGTTAGTGATAGTTTATAAAGAATATGACAATCAAAGAGAACACTGTTCTAAATTTCCCAAGTACAAAAAGGATCTGCTTCTCACTGAGAAAAGAAATAAAAAAGAGTCCGAGTCTGTTTAATTGTGCTGAATGATAATTCGACAACAGATGTTCAAGAATCAACTCAGACATCCGCGAGAAAATTCTCCTGCAGTGTAAAAAATCTTCATAATTGCTAACTGGCTCACGCCCAAAGACTTTGAACAAGACTGGTTTTTTAAAGGCGAGAGTATCGCAATACATCTTCTATCAACAATGTCATGCTTTTGTCGCCATCAGGATCAACTCTTGCCAGATGTCTGAGTTGATGTTCATGCATTACATGATGTTCATTTGTATCTGTCATCAGAAACAAGAGAGAGGGTTCACGCAAAGGGAAATGCAAACGGAACCCTTTCTTGTTACATGTTGACATGGCCTACCTTGCTATGTATTAGATTTAGGTACAGTGTTAACAAGGCAGATCCAATCACACAGCTGCACACAAGGACCCTGGAGTATCAAATAGAATTGGATTATTGACCCTGGAGATATGATATCTTCTCTTTGAGAATAAACAGCTATTATCAGTAAGGAAAAGGGCTAGCATTCATGAGCAGAGTTTCTGACAATTTATAGTTCATCATGTCAGATGGGTATGGGCAAGACATCATTTTTTAACTCAACATCTGACCTTGCTTGGTCACTATGTTAGAGACCAAGTCTTGGGTGGCAGTGCTTTTTTATAGATGTCATGGGACACTGCCAACAGGCAATATTATAACTGATTTGTGCATACATACAAGAATTTCTCTATCATGATTGAATCACACACTGTCAAAGCTCCATCAGGGTGTTACTTGAAGACTATTGGTTCGAACCAACAAATCAGTTATATTATTATGGCCTCTTTCTTGCTCTTCAATGACTTCTTCCTAATAAAGTTGTTGTTTGTACACACAAACAAGAAAGATAGAAAGAGACCTGTGGACCATGAGGAGCAGCAAAATTTTGATTCATCAATGTGCTTTACATCAAGCCCAATGAACCATGACCCAGTACTGACATCATCATGGGCATATGTACGGAGAAGGGACCTGTAAGAACAAAATAAAAGGGTCAGCTAGTTGAAGTCAAGTGCATTCTTTTGTCATGCATATTAGCTAGAGAGTGAAAAATCTACCTGTTAATTGAAATAAACTGAGCCAAAGCTCGTGAAATGGCATAAATTTCACCAGACGCATGTCGGAAATATCTGCACCATAAAAGAATTTTCGTAAACACAGATTTGAAGAAATTGACAGTGTATTTTATCCGCACCAATTATATTATAGTAACTTTGATGGACTAAGTTTAATATATGTGGTGTGAGTCATTATTTAGACAGCATAACAGAGATTAACAGAGGAAGTCAAGCTACAATTCTTTATAGTGCTATAAGACACAAAATCGGTTCACCTATGCTCACATTAAATAGCTATTATGGGATTTATGAAAGCCACGGCAGAATAGGTGATTTTGTATCAAGCCCAAACAAACCATCAAAAGGCAGGCTTACCTCACCATGCATATATGCAAACTAAAAAGGGCATAAATATCCTTCCATTGTAAAGAAGACAACAAAACCAATGCTCTGTTACTTACGATTTTGCATCACCGAATTTCCACCAGTCTGGTTCATACCATTTGTGGGTCCTATAAAATGCATATTATATCAGGGTTCCAGATAACATTATTATCTTCACACCAAGAAATGAGTTACTGTTGGATAAAGAATTTTGATCAAACTCACGGCTCAGAAAAAACTTCGCCTGATTTCATACACCCAATATATGTGCGAGGTTTATCCAAGTGAGTAGAAAGGGTTGCTCCCAGAGCATCTGTACATCAAAGCGAAGGATAAACAGCAGTTCTAGTGGAATGAAATTACATAGTTTTGCAGCATTCAAGTTCCAGTATAATTCAGGAGGTCAATTATTACTTTTCTCAAGATTTTTAACCTGTCATTCTTTATTTCTTATTTCTATTCTCAACATTACAACTGTTAGTCACACAAATAATCCCTTAATAATAATAACCTGTAAGGTCCCTTTTCTAGTATATCACACAATGATGCCACATGCAGTTGGCTTAATTATCACAACGATGCTACTGTAGACTACATACCAATATTAACATAAACATCATCATTGACCTTAGCATAAAATTCAGCATCCCAGGTCTCCACAGCATGTATAAAGAATAATTTCGACTTTTTTGGTTGCTCCTCTGTGGCCTCCACTTGACCATCCTGTTGAGGTAAGAAAGGAATGTAAACAATACAACTAATATCTGCTTCTTCAAATTACCATGTATTTAAACATGCTGTCTGACACCAATGGAACTTGTTACCCCCATACACCAACTACTACGGCATTAATTCAGGTTACCTGACAGTAGTGCAGTTCAATTTAGTTTGTTTCTTGGTAAACTAAGATTTAGGCTGCATTGCCAAAATTATATATTAAGATTGTCTACACCTGAATATTTAATGCTTACGCAAAGAGCAGTGAGTATTATACTTCACAATTCAAATATCTTATAAAAGTTGAAAGATTAAGAAACTCAACTTCTAGGAAGCAGAATTTATTATAAATCTTTCCAGCAAGCAAGGATTTAACAAGACCTTAAAAAGAAAATGTTTTTAAATTGATTCAAATAAATAGAATAACAGGTAAACTTACAAGAAAAATGAAGTCATTAGTCTGCCTATTTTCATTGTCGATCTCTCTGTCCAAACTGTCTCCACGATTTGCACTGCAAAATGTACAGAGCACTGACTTGAAAAACAGAATGACCCCAAGATTTTCTGAAGACAGAATTAGATAAAAAGAAGCTAATGTCTCTCTAAAATAAAAATAAACCATCGAACAGAAACCTTCTTCCTATTACAAATCGCAAAACAATGCCCTTTTCATCCTCCATTTGTTTTAGGGCTGCGCCTGCACATATTGCAACTGCAAATTAACTACCATCCAAAGAAGAAACCAATCGCATATAGTAATGCATTTAAAAGGCCTTAGATGTATAAAAGATGGATGCAACATAAGCTATCGATCAATAGAAGAAATCAGCCTTCAAACAATCCCCAAGGCCATTATCAGAGACCTTTCTCAGTACTCACTAAATTAGCTAGACCCGCCAAATCATATATCAATTCTACTAACTGTTAGTTTTTACACTAGCAAATTCCTCCATGTTGGGAGCATACCAACATCCTTATTGATAGTACAGCTAAAGACCAATCTTTCAAAAATATTCAGCATTCTCTCAACATGAAAAACCCTGCCAAAATTCCGCTCAGGCAAGTAAAGCTACTGTTGCAAAGATTATGATGCCCATACACCCCTACTTCATTACCGCATAAATCTATATACAATCAGTGATCAACATTGCAATCTACTGCATGTCAAGAAATCCAACACCTATCTCAATAACCACCACCAAATACACTAACAATTTTCAGACTTGCATAGGGGCAATCAATTTTACCTGTAGGCATCCACGCCTTCCTAATAGCATCCCTATTCTTCTTTCGACCAAACGTTGTAATAATTCCAATAACAGCTAAAATCCTTTTCTTCGAACGCCCATCACCCTTATCAACCAGTTTGTTCGAAACAAAACCTGCCTGCCTCGCTGCAGCTAATTCCATCTCAACAGCTGATAACCTCTTCTGTTGCTCCCTAACAGCAATAAACTAAGCAATTAACTCCAACCACATTAAGTGACACTACAGCTTTTCAAATTTGACCCAACGTACAAAATTAAAAACAATATTATTTTAGCTAATTACCTGCAAGCTATGATTTTTAACGTGTCATCAACAGAAACAGCAGATTTCCCCTAAAATAATAATAATAAAACGTTCATTAATTCATTTATCAAATAAACTTAAACCCAAAAGAAAAATAAATTACACTACCTGACCAGTTCTTTTATCAAGTTCTTCAACTAAATGCAATCTAGTCTCTGCATCCTGCCATAAACTATAAATACGAAACACTAATCAAACACTTAATCACTCAAAAACGATCAAATGGGGCCGTAACTATTAGTTTAAAAGGGATTGACAGACCGGCCAGCAACATAAATTGTAGCCATGGTTGCAAACATGGCTAGCAAAAGAGAAGAAACCCGTGATCCGAATCCTAAACCGGATTGCCCCCGGCTACTTGATCCACCTCGAGTATGCATTTCTGCTAGTAATTCAATGAAAAAAATGGATTAGAAGAGTAGATTTGAGTGTCTGGATCTAGATTAGCTGCTGCTTTAATGGAGGTTTGAGAGAGAGAGAGAGTCAGTCGAGGAATGTAACGTTGTAGCTGATTCCTATTCCTAAAAATTGAGAGTTGTTTGTCCCTCCTCGGTTTCGTTTGTTGCAAGGATTAAAGGGCAAAAATCTTTTTTGCTCCTTATATTTTAGAAATATATCTAAATCATTTCTCTTAGCAATCATTGTTTCAAACCAGTCCCTATTCTTTCTATTTAGGATAATCCAAAGCCTTTTGTACACCTCTGTTGGTGACGGGGCGGATGAATTGGCAAAAGTTCACACTTCACAGTGACAGAGGGAGCCCGCTGTGAAAACTGTTTTTGAATAAAATAAAAATCAGAGCATCTTTTGTTTTTTGATCATTGATTCTATTGTATTATTAGGGCTGTGTTTGTTTCCCGATTCTTTAGAAATGTCATTATTTGCTGATTATATCAAATTTGATCCTCAAACTTTTGATTGCCCTATATAATTTGTTTTGAATATTTATTTTTCAATTACATCTCTTAAAATTTAATTTTTATATTAATTTTGGTCCTTATTTTTATAATTGCTATTTGCTTTTTATCATTTTTTTTGAAATTTTTTATCAAATTGATAATTTATGAAATATTATTATTATTTTAATTTATTCACCTATTTTTTTTAGATTTCTTTTTGATTATTATTTATTTTATTTAGATAATAATTATATTTTTTAATTTCATTTCATCTTTTAATAAAAAAAAAATTAATTTTAACTTTCCAAAAGAAAACCACTTTCCAGCAAACAAACGGGACCTAGAAAAGGAAAACCAAAAACTTAGAGCGTGATAATTAAATTAAAGATTATAATTTCCATCACTCTTCTTGCGTTTTAGTAGCTATTTAACTTGTGTTTAACCATGAGTTGTATTTCTTTTTTTAAAAAAAAAACTAGGTATGCAAGTTTTTTTAATGCATTTTTTTACACAAAAAATCTAAGTATAAATAAAAAAAATCAGCAATTGAAATTAAAATTAAAAAAAATATAGATCAAAATATTTTATCTAGCAACATGAAACATTTACCCAATTGTGTTTATTAAATTTATTTATTAAAATTAATTTTGCACTCGATCAAACAAAAAAAATTACATAAACATAAAATTGACCGAAAAAAATAAAAAGACAATAATAGTAAACAAACATTTGTTATTATATACAAGATAAGATCATAATAATTTGTAAAAAAACACTTTGGAAGCTCAAAAAAGGTGGTAAAATAAATTGGTTTGAATTATCTCGAGTTAGTGTAATAGAATGTGACTTGGATTATAAGAGGCGAGTCAACCCACTTTAACCTTCAAAATTGTAATTTTGTTATTAATATAAATAGTGATTTGTGAGTGCATGCATGAAGATTTTTTTATATATTTTAGAGCTTTGTATAATATATGCACTTGTTATATATCTTTAATTTTCTTGGCATATCTTTAGCCATTAAAACTCTATTGACAACTAGTAAAGATTGCAAGACTTGTTTGTAAAATAACTATATTGTATTATAATTCCTACACTTTTTTCCCTTGGTCTTACAATGTCTTTGGACAATTTGTTGGCCTATAAAAAGAGAATTCCTAAACATGAACAATTGGAGGCTCTTTAGTCCTGCTTATTATTGTATTTTTTAAAAATATTTTTTTTTATTATAAATTAGTTTTTTTCTATGATTTTAGATTATTTTTACATTCTGGTATCAAAAAATATTTTTTAAAAATTAAAAAATATTATTTTAGAAATTTCATTAAATTGTTAAGCACGATTTATGAACTTTTACAAATACAAAAGTACTCCGTGTATATACACACAACTTTTTTTTTTATTTATCATTATAGTTTATTTTCTAACATTTTTTTAATGAATTTATTTGTAATTCAAAATAACTTAAAACATAAAACATTATATATAATTACTTGTTAACAGTTGTAAGTAGTTGAATTATTGATGTTATTTTTATTTTTTTATCCCGTTTATAAATTACAATGTTAACTCTAGTTTATTGCTCAGCATAAATCTATTAGTCAAGGGTCGAGGTTGCGTTAATTCCAGAACTGTGAGTTATGGAGTCGAAAAAACCTTTGAGTTGAATGCGGACCTTTTCACAACTGCTTGGTGGGCTATCAGGGTAATTGATCTTGTATACATGATTGTGTGGCTGGGCCTGATCACTGTTTGATGAGATGATGGAGTAATTGGACTTGGTTTTTCCATACTTTTTTTTTAAAGAAAAATATCAACTCTTTATCAAAATATAAGATTTTTTCATTAGTAATTTTCATTTCCTGAAAAATATATTTATGATCCCAAGTGAGCGAGTAAAGGATGCACGACATGATTTGAACTCGAGACATGCTAGGTAGATTATAAATTTTTTATTATCATGTCATGTTAGATGGAGAAATGACAACAATAAAAAAGAAAGGAGAATGAAGATCATATGAAGTGTACATGTGATTATTATTCGTGGTCTTTAATGTATTTGTGTATTTATTTGGTGCCATGTTGATATTAAAGAATAATTGTTTTCATTAAGAGGTAGCCTAGAAATAATTTTGGAATTTGCATGGGAGGACTGGAGGTGGGGACGAGGCCCCCTATAAGCCTGAGTGTTTAGTAATTGTTTAACATCATATTTTTTCTATATAAATATTATATTTTTAAATTATTTTTTTAGTATTTTAGATTATTTTAATATAATAATGTTAAAAATAATTTTTAAAAAATAAAAGACACATATTTTTAAATAAAGAAATATTTTAAAAAACATACAGGATCACAAATATATAGGTGTACTGGGAAAGGGTCTTTTGGAAGTCCCTTTGACAGGAGATCAAGTGTTTAGGCTGGAGAGCAATCCACAGTGGTGGATAGCAGTCTGGTTGTCTTAACTGAACTGGTCTTAAACTATTTTCTTAGAAATGTTTTTTTTATATATATTTGAGCAGGCAATACCTCCTTCTACTGAAATGGTGTTTGACGACAAGAAATCTTCATCTCTTTTATATTCCAACCGAACAATTTAGTTTAATTTTAATTATGCAATTTCATTCAAGCACGCTTGCTTTGTTTTATGATTTTAGTTTGATCACATGTTTATGATTTTTTGAGTTTCACATCCTGTAATTAAACTAAACAAATCTTATCCCTGTGTTCACTATGACTTTTGATACCCACCTCAAATCTAGTTTACATCAGAAGGCTTGTGTTGCTGGAGGAAATGGGTGGGCATACTAAGGTAGGTGGTGTTTCACTTCTGTGTTTTAAAATTATTTTTGAAAAAAAATAAATTTAATTTAATTTAATTTAATTGATATTTTTAGATAATTTTTATATATTGATATAAAAAATAATTTATAAAAAATAAAAAAATATTATTTTAATATAAATATAAACAAAAAAAACTTTCACAACCAAACAGTGATTTAGTTTTGGCTATTTACGGGGAAAAAGAAAGGGTTGGATAATGTGGAGGAGGCTGGGCCTCTTCGGGATTTAAAAGCGCGTGCGGATGGGCATGACCATGATTATGCGGTGGAGGCAAAGGGACGGCGTCCTTTTTTTACTGCCATGGTCAAGGTAGGGCCGTTACTTTCTTTAACAAAGCAAGTACGTCGTCAAAATGGCAACAAAGAAACACGAGTATTACACGTTTATTTTTAAAATGATATTTTTTTTTTAAAAAAATATTTTTAATACCAACACATATATATTAAAATATATATAAAAATAATAATTAAATGAACAAAAAAAAAAACAAGGAGTATCCATCGCAATTCTGTTTAAACCCACGTGGAAAAAAGCCCGAAGGGCTGGAGGAGCATTATTAAATGACCCTACTCTCCACTAATTAAAGTAAATGCACTTGCGACTTGCGAGTCATTATTAAAAAGATCATTTTGTCCTCGTCAGCACGGGGAGTGAGCTGGATTTGATGGCAAAATAAATAAATATGAAAATGACGATCAAAAGACATCTTAAACAGCTCACCTAACCTTGAGGTGCAGGTGGGGTGAATATTTTTTCAGACAAGATAGCGAGATATCGACTTAGATATTCCTGAGTATGATTAATGATTTTTGGATTTTTATTTTTATTTTGTACAAAATTATTTTAAACACGTATCAGTAAGCAATTACCCTTGTTATTTTATTTTAATCATAATCGACTTCACCATGTTTGTTTTCAGTTTATAGATTTAAACATATATAAACTCCAGTATTTTTTAGAAAATCCTTTGCTTAACATGTTTTATGATGATAAATTACCAATCTATATTAATTGTTTTTGAACTATAATTTCTTTAATGATAAACTAAACATATTTATAATATATTTTTAAACTTAATATTTATCATTTTAATATTTGAGATGAATTCGACATTTCTATTTTGATTAAATGTCAAACTCTTACTTAAAAATATGAAATGATAGTTTTTCATTTCAGTTTCTAATGCAAACTCATTGTCACGACCTGATTCCCGGATCCATAACCGGCATATAGGCATGGTCCCCTTCAAGATTCCACACCTATGCGAACCCAAACTTACAAGTTTATCATTCATATTCGGAGTCCAATGCAGCGGAAATAACAATAGACTTTATAAAATAATTCAAATGTCTTAATACAAAAGTTGAATAACCTTGTTATAAATGTGGAGTGCTAACTAGACATAAAAATAAAAGTGCTGATTACAACCAATATAATAAGTTCTAAAATTTCAGCGATAATAATCTGCTAACGAGCTACGAGCCTGAAAATAATAAATAATAAGGAGGTGAGTTCAACAACTCAGTGAGTAGATAACATCTAATATAAATATACGAGATAATATAACAATGAGAAATATATTATCGAATGGGTTCAGAGTTCTTACAAGAAGTTTCTCAAATAGGTCATAACAAGAATGTATAGGTAAAGCTCGTCAGAAAATCATAATGCGATATGCACAAAGACTAACATTACCCTGTTAGTGTGGGTATTCTGACTGACATACCGTAAGGATATATATCATCAAACATACATATTCATATCTCAAGGCTCAACTCATGTTATCAATCAAATGAGGAACTATCAATTCACAAACAGATATTGGCTTATATCAAGAACGTATATTCAACAATTGATTATGCTTTATCGTATCAAGAGTACTAAGAGTTTAATTCATAATCTTATGTGTTTCGAATTAAAGTAAAAAATGACTCAAAAGAATTAAAGTCTCTTAAATAAATGTATCTAAGAGTTTAATTCGTAATCTTATGTGTTTCAAATCAAACTATCTATTTTTTACAAAACCTAAAACAATAGTTTCTTCCGAAGTCTAGTTCAAAATACACAATTCATAAAATTGATAATAACTCATCAAATAAGACTTAATTATCCATCAAACCAATCTGAAATACTAATATTTCATCTAGGGACCATTATGTAATTTTCTTATATTTTTAGGGTCACATTGTAATTTTATCCAATTAAATGACTAAATTGAACACTTCATAATTCATAGCTATACTAAAGTCTTGTCCATAATTCATCCTCAATTCTGTCCAGAATCTTAAATTTCACTTCAGGGGCCAAACTGCAATTTTTCAAAGTTCAGGGACTAAGTTGTAATTTTTAAAAGTTTAAATAAAATCTACAAACCCTAATCACCAATGCAAGCAATTAACTTAACCATTAAACAATACTTTTTACATAATAACACATACACATTACCTTAATATTTATTTCTTCTCCTTCCTTCTTTTAGCTTAAGTCACTAAGGGCATTAATGCATTTTTTATTAAAAATTTCAAAATCCTAAAATTATTTTCCTATTTAAAGTTTCAAAACCCTACACTCATGGCATGAAATTATAATTTTGACATTTCAATGATAAACAAATACGATATTAAAAAGAATTGAAAATCTATATATGTCCTTATCACTTGGCATATTAGAGATATTAGAGTTGAACACAACTCATGTCATCAATCAAATGAGGAGCTATCAATTCAGAAGCAGATATTTGTTTGGAAATAGAGATCTTGGACCTCATCAAGTTTCTAGTTGAACTAAATCAAATATTTACATGATAGATTTGATTCGTCTGTTCAAGTTTACAATAACTTAGTTGACCCACTCCATTTTGTTCAAGTTTACAATGACTTAATTGACCCATCTGATTTTATTTTTGTTTAGAAATATGGTTGAGATCGTTTAAATTTATAATAACCTAGTTGACTCAATTATTTCGGTTCAAACCAACACCAAGAGAAAAAACCAATAACATTTTAACTAAAACAATTGATTTCGACTGTTTTGTTGATTCACGAGATGACCTTTAAGTTGTAACCCAATAATTTAAACTCTTTTTTGTGGCAGTCTCAAGAGTCAAGCTTACCATAAGTATCACAAATTAGGATTTCAATAAATTATGAAAATAAATATATTAATTATATAAGATAAACTTTACTATCATGTCCATTAACGTGTAATCTTAAGGAAATGCTTAAGTCATTATTATTACTATTGAACAAAAAAAATCCCGTTATCAAAGAAGACAAAGCCAATTCTCAAAAGGAAGAAGACGATAAAGCAGGAACCCTACCAGCTACAAGACAGAAAAAGGAAAGGATTTGCACGCCAACAATCCCCAATTATAATGACTAGAAAAAAAGACTGGGGCGTCTAATTAAAAGCTAATTTACAAATGACAGTATTTTAATTCCCAATTATAATGAATAGAAAAAAGATTTGCACGTCTACCACTCGAATTCGCCAGACCAAAAAATCAAGAGGGTCAGCTCATCTTATTCATGATTATGCCGTTCGCATTTCAATAAAATATCATATGAAATAGCTATAATTAAAAGAAAAGAGCCACAAAAAACATGTGATTTCCACTCGCTTGATGGACTTTTGTTTTTGGATCCAAGAAAATCTATTTTTTAGAAAATCTATTTTATAGATCTAAGTAAATAAATAAAATTTTAATTATTTTATATTTTTATAAAAAATATATATATATATTCGAGACTTGTTATAATATAGATCCCAAATACTTTATTATAATGTAATATTTATTGTGAACTAGACGATATGCACGTAGCTATTTCTTTTGGATGTATCATTTATTTATCAAGGGCCCGTATGAACATGTTGTCGAGGGAATGGACGTAAATGCCAAGGAGTTGAATGACAGTCCGATCTGAAAGCAAATTCGGAAGAATTGGTAGCAAATACATGCATGGAGACACATTATCCTTTCCTGTCCAGACCTCCTAGTTCAAGACATCTTCCTCCTCCAGCTCTGTATTGACAGGAGTTTTTACAGTATAATTATGATATTTATATGAAATATTGTTATTAACAATTAATTAATATTATTAAATTTTGTTTTTGTTGTTGTGATATAGGTTTTAAAAAATGTAATTGGAGTTATAACAAATAAACATGTTTTTTTTTTTAATGAAATGCTGAAAGAATGATATAATCATATGAAGAAGTATTTCGAATCATATGGATTCCAGTCCAAATCTGGTTGGATGTTAATAGATATGAAAGAAAAACTTACTGTGAAGGCATTTAATTTCGTTTGACAAAGTAAGTCAACCAAAAACGGGCCACTTGAATGAAGAAGGATGTCCCATGATTTTTATTCTATATATAATGGATCGGAGATCCTCTTCAAGTCGTGCAGAAGCTATAAGCTTAGTAAGAAGCAAGGGAAGCAAGAACAGGATCTGCTCAGGTAATTACGGTTCTTCTTATCTTTCGATTTCCCTTTCTTGTTATCTCTTGTAATGGACACAACAGTTCTAACTAGTTTCTGTCACATTGAGTCTAGCTAGCACAGTTATTTCACGGTGCCACTCACCTTTTCTTATTTTATATTTATCTTTTACTCTCATGTAATCTGTCAAGCTCAGGTGTGTTTCACAGAAACTAGTGTCTGAGCTCGATCAAATGCTTGTTTTAACATAAAATTATATCTCATTCATGCTGCAATTGCCTAATTATTGTTTAAAGTCTTCTTACGAGTTGCTGTTTGACAAGTGTAACAGGCATGGGCCATGAATAGGTCAAAAGACTCAAATCTACTATTAAATGTATACAGTAGTTTTTAAATATATTTACCTCGTTCCACAAATGATCTTTGCACACTACATTTTTACCCGGCTCGTGTATCATGCCTGCTAAGTTTTCAGTCTGATTCAGGATGTGTGAAATTCATGAAGCGGAATGTAAAAGAAGAACCAAAATACTGGAATAATCTCATATCGATTGAACTGTGTTAGTAGCCGATTATATACATCAGAAAGACCTATAATTAAGGAGAGAAATCAGGACATAATTACAGCCTAACAATTTACAAGATAAATATGGAAACATAATATTAGCATGAATCTCTTCATGATCAGCCATATCTTCAGGATCAGCATCAGCCATATCTTCAAGGTCAGCTGCATCTCTTTCATATCTTCAATAGGATGCGCATGGCAAATGCTTGTGATTGAATGGCTTAAGAAATAGGCCACGAGCAAATGCAAGGTGCACGAAGAACATTAACTTGTTAAGGTATCGACTCTGGCAATCCACGGCTAGCCAAAAAGAAAGAATAATAATAATAATAATGATAAAAAACCCTGAAACTTTCAGTTAAAATGGTATGGTCACTCTAAGAAGCAACACCAACACTTCGCAGTGATGAAGTTCTGTTCAGTTGTGGCCTTTTTGGTTTGTAGACTTCCATACATGTTGTTACTCTCTTTAGCCAGCTGTTGAGCGTACAAGGTTGTATCAGTTAAAATAATTTTGGATATTTTATCTTTTCCCGGAGCAATTTTATTGTTGTCTTGTGCTTTTCAGGGAAAGAGCTATATCATGGAGAATGATCATACTTCAAAAATTCTATATGAACCTTTACAAGGTAAAGAAGGAAATTGCAACGATGAAATCAATTCAAATGACAAAGTCACTCCTTTTGCCAAAGCAGGTTTTTTTAGCACAATGTCATTTTGGTGGCTGAATCCATTAATGATGAAGGGTAGAAAGAAAATTATTGAAGATGAAGACATTCCACAGTTAAGGCAGGCAGATCAAGCACATACCTGCTACTTAATGTATACGGAGAAAATGAACAAATTGAAAGAAAAAGGATCATCTAATCCACCTTCAATGTGGTCAATGATCTTTTCATGTCACCGGAAAGAAATTTTAATTTCTGGGTTTTTTGCATTGATCAAGGTAATCACAGTTTCCACTGGCCCTTTGCTTCTTAAAGCCTTCATTGATGTCGCTGAGCACAAAGCTGCTTTTGCATATGAAGGTTATGCGCTAACGATGGCATTGTTTTTAGCAAAATGTTTAGAATCTTTGTCGGAAAGGCAATGGAACTTTCGAACAAGATTAATTGGGGTCCAAGTAAGATCTATGCTGTCTGCAGCTATTTATCAGAAGCAATTACGGCTTTCAAATGATGCTAAGATGAATCATTCTCCTGGTGAAATAGTGAACTATGTAACAATAGATGCTTATAAATTAGGCGAGTTCCCATATTGGTTTCATCAAATATGGACAACATGCCTTCAACTGTGTCTTGCATTATTTGTTGTCTACTATTCTGTGGGGCTGGCAACTGCAGGAGCTTTAGCTGCTATCATATTGACCATACTCGCGAGTTCCCCATTGACCAAGTTACAGCATAAGTATCAGACGAAGCTCATGGAACAGCAAGATACAAGACTGAAGGCCATTACAGAGGCGCTAGCAAATATGAAGGTCTTGAAGTTGTATGCTTGGGAAACACATTTCAAGAAAGTCATAGAAGTAACAAGGAAGGCGGAACTAAGATCACTCTCAATAGTTCAATTTCAAAGAGGGTGTCAAATGATTTTGTTTTGGTCGTCTCCTATTATAGTGTCAGTGGTTACTTTCTGGTCATGCTACATCCTTGGAATTCCACTCTACGCTAGCAATGTCTTCACATTTTTAGCAAGTTTGCGCATTGTTCAGGAGCCAGTGAGGCTCATTCCTGATGTTGCGACAATGTTCATTGAAGCAAAGGTTTCATTGGATCGAATCACAAAGTTTCTAGAAGCACCAGAGTTGCAAAACAAACATGCAAGGCAAAAAGGCAATGACCCAGAGCTCGATTTATCTGTTTTCATCAGGTGTGCTGAAATTTCATGGGATACTGATCCTTCCAAAAAGGCCACATTAAGAAGGGTTAATCTAGCATTTAAACCAGGAGCAAAGGTAGCTATTTGTGGAGAAGTTGGATCAGGAAAATCAACACTTTTAGCTGCAGTTCTTGGAGAAGTTCCACGAGTCAATGGCATAGTAAGTCCACAGATTAATGCATAGTCCACTTGATACAATTCTATGTTTGTATTCTGTTAATATTAGTGATACAATCATATGAGGTCCTGATTCAAGTATTTCTCATTTTATTTACTCTAGAAATCCATCGATAAGAACATCATGTGCAGTTGTCAATTGCTTGTTAGTCAGTAATTAGCCATTTCGAAATTATCTAAACCAACATTCTTGAATTTAAGTGCTGTATTTCAAACTTCTATAATAGAGGTTTCTCTCTAATTATTTTGATCCACAATTTCCAGGTTCATGTTCATGGAGAAGTAGCCTATGTTTCACAGACTGCATGGATTCAAACCGGGACTATAAGGGAAAATATTCTCTTTGGATCTACAAAGAATCAAATCAGATATCAAGAGGTGCTTAAGAGGTGTTCCCTGCTGAAAGATATTGACCTGCTTCCATTTGGGGACCTCACTGAAATTGGAGAAAGAGGTGTTAATCTGAGTGGTGGACAGAAGCAGCGGGTTCAACTTGCACGTGCTCTGTATCGGAATGCCGATATCTACCTTTTGGATGATCCCTTTAGTGCTGTCGATGCTCATACAGCAACCAGCCTGTTCAATGTGTCATCCCTTTACTTTTTGTCTGCCCTCTGTTATACTTATGATAAATTTCTCCGTGGAAACTAACTTACGAGGGTTGTTGGCAGGAATATGTTATGGAAGCTCTATCAGAGAAGACAGTATTACTAGTGACTCACCAAGTCGACTTCCTTCCAGCATTTAATTCTATTTTGGTTAGCTTCTCGTGTTTTTTTTCTTTCAGTAATCTGTCTATTTGAAGATTAACTATGGGTTTAAGCCATCGATTCATTTAATAAATTGTGTACTTTGGCCAGTTAATGTCTGCAGGTGAGATCCTACAAGCTGCTGCATATGATGAGTTGCTGGCGTCTTGTCAAGAATTTCGAGAACTTGTCGATGCACATAAAGATACGGTTGGTTCTGAAAGGAACAGGGGATATGCTTCTGGAAAAACTACAACTGGAGTTTCCAAAGAAGCGATTCAAAAGACTTGTATCAGGGAACAACAAACAGAAGCCTCAGGAGATCAACTTATTAAGAAAGAAGAAAGAGAAACAGGAGACACAGGCCTCAAACCTTACGTACAGTATTTGAGTCACAGAAAGGGATTTTTGTTCTGCTTCTTGACAGTTTGTCTTCATTTCTTATTTGTAGTTGGACAACTTATACAAAATTATTTCTTGGCTGCTGACATCCAGAATCCTCATGTAAGCAAAGTAGAATTGTTCACTATCTACTCAGTGATAGGGCTTATCTTGGCAGTCTTTTTGCTCTCCAGGAGTTTCTGTCTAGTTAGATTAGGTTGTGACGCATCAGACTCAATTTCGTCTACTCTGCTCAACTCTCTTTTCCGAGCACCAATGTCCTTCTATGACTCCACTCCTCTGGGAAGGATACTGAGTCGGGTAAGAATATCGAAATTAAGATTTTGAATGTTTTTTCGGAGCGTAGTTTGAGACTTTCTGGGGTCTTCACTTTGGCAGGTATCTTCTGATTTGAATACTGTTGACCTTGATGTGGCATTCAAATTAGCTGTGTCACTTGGTTCGACTTTGAATGCCTACACGAGTCTTGGGATATTAGCTATTCTTACCTGGCCAGTCCTTTTTCTCATCATACCTTTGGTTTATCTATGTATAGTTGTGCAGGTACTGCTTCCACTATCCCCGACCTTCTTGCCTGCTCTTTTGATATGATAGTGTCTGGCCTTCCTGATATAGAATTTCCTAGTATTTATTTGCTTAACATGCAGAGATACTACTTTAGTACTGCAAAAGAGTTGATACGAATCAGTGGCACAACCAAGTCTTCGGTCGTCAACCACCTTGCCGAATCCATTGCTGGAGCCATGACTATCAGAGCTTTTGGAGAGGAAGATCGATTTTTTTCACATAGTCTGGATCTCATCGATGCAAATGCAAGTCCTTATTTCCACAGCTTTTCAGCAAACGAGTGGTTAATCCAATGTCTTGAAATTCCGTGTGCAATTGTTCTCTCGGCCTCTGCACTCGCCATGACTTTGCTTCCTTTAGGAACTTCTTCCTCAGGTAACTCTGAGCCTTACTATCCATCTGGGTCTTCAGATTATATACTTCACTATTCACATTGTGTGCAAAAAAGTATTCGGACATAAATTATTTTGATATCGTATCCAACTAGAGCTTAATTGTCTAATGAACATTGTTATTTACGGTCTGATGGCAGGGTTTGTTGGAATGGCATTATCATACGGCCTTTCATTAAATGTCTTTCTCATCATATCAGTCCAATACCAATGCTTCAGAGCAGAATCAATTATTTCAGTAGAAAGGCTAGAGCAATACATGCACCTCCCTAGTGAAGCTCCAGAGATAATAGAAAGTAGTAGACCGCCAAGCAACTGGCCCACTGTTGGTAAAGTGGAGATATGCAATCTGAAGGTAAATTTGCAACTTCCTTGCATAAGAATTATAGTGACCTTATATGTTTACATCAAACAGGTCAGATACCAACACAATTCGCCACTTGTTCTTCGGGGAATAAGCTGCGTCATCGAAGGCGGGCAAAAAATAGGGATCGTTGGTCGTACTGGTAGCGGAAAGACAACTCTTATCAGTACTTTGTTTCGCCTGGTTGAGCCAACGGAGGGAAAAATCACCATAGATGGCCTTGACATCTCTACAATTGGTCTTCATGATCTTAGAGCACAAGTTGGCATCATCCCACAGGATCCAACACTCTTTAGAGGGTCTGTCAGATACAATTTAGACCCCTTATCAGAACATACCGATCTACAAATATGGGAGGTAATGCTTCTTCAAATGTATCAAAATCCCAATTCCATTGTCTAAATATCATATTCACATTCTCTTCCCCGTGAATGCTCGAAAGGTTCTTGAGAAATGCCAGCTCCAAGAGGCGATTCAGCAGAAAGATGAAGGCCTAAACGCTCAAGGTAAGGAGAAGAGAAGGGTGTCTAAAAGATGCACATTTATTGATTTTAGAAAGGTGAATATGCACATAATGGTTTGCAGTTGCGCAAGATGGATCGAATTGGAGCATGGGACAGAGGCAACTATTCTGTCTTGGACGTGCATTGCTCAAATGCAGCAGGATATTAGTTCTTGACGAAGCTACTGCATCAATCGACAATTCAACAGATGCAATCCTGCAAAAAACGATAAGAACAGAATTCTCAGACTGCACTGTAATAACCGTGGCTCATAGAATACCAACTGTGATGGACTGCACTAAAGTTTTAGCTATAAGAGATGGTGAGCAGTAGTGTTTCCTCATTACATGCAGCAAGAAAAGCTCGGTTGTTTATTTATGCTAATACTGGTGCCATTAACAGGGAAATTGGCGGAGTATGACGAGCCATTGAACTTAATGAACAAGGAAGGATCATTATTTGGGCAGCTTGTGAAGGAATACCGGTCACGGTCGACAAACATTGGTGCCTCCTAAGAAGATCGGCAGGAAAACTGCAACGTATTGGTATTTATTAGATTCCAAGTTTGAAAATCCATCAAGATTCGAAGTGTTTTTCTTGGCAGAATTGGTTTTGGTTTAATAAAGTAATTAATGCGTGTGAAAGTTTTAAAAGCATTCTAATTTGCGTGATAGAAGAATTGCAATTTCTCAGTACTTGTTTAATATCATGGATCCAATGACAAAATCGAAAAGAATTTAAAATTTGATAAAAGAGTCAAGAATCGAAATTAAAAATCAAAATAACAAGGTCAAATATAAACCAACATAAAACAAAAGGATAAAATTGATATAAAAATTAAATGGCAAAGGCTGAAATTGAATGAATAAATATATAAAATTTGATACAATTAAAAGAACGGAGTTCAAATATGATAAAATTAACAAATAACACAACCTTTTAATCTTGCTCGAGAACATGCTTCTCAAGGTTAAAGAGAGAATATATATATAGATAGATAGATAGATAGATAGATAGATATAATCCGAGCTCCAACGTGGATTGGGAAGGCTACAGCATATCCTGGACGAACGACACAGCATCAAACGATAACGCAATAGAAGCCATCCTCCATAAAACTATACGTACAGAATTCGCAGACTGCACTGTAACAACTGTGGATGTTGAATGGGATTTCTTTTTTCGCCTTTTTGATACGCTACAAGTACCGTGAAATATATAACTTCATCTCATAAAACTGGCCGGGGGCAGGCCATGCCAGAACCTGGGATCTGTGAGAGGCGACATTGATTGTTCTACGAAGAGTAGTCGCCTTTCCTTATCAAATGTAAAAAGGGTTTTTCATAAAACCTGAGAGAGCATAAGGTGTGCAAATAAAATGGGTTTTATGTTAACAGGGAAGGTGGTGGAGCATGATGAGCCATGGAAGCTAATGAATAAACAAGGATCACTCTCTGTGCAGCTGCTGAAAGAATACATACTGGTCTCCTACTACCCAGAAAGCTTGATTTTTAGATAGTGATTGGGTTTGGTAAGTGTTTTTCCAAGGTTTATAATGTCTTATGGATGTGATTGCAAAAATATTATTAATCTTATGTTTTCCTTGGTTTTTTTTTTTAATTATCACGTGATTGAAAGCTAAATCGATCCTTGTTATTATGTCAATTTTGAAAACAAGAGTGGACAACATTTTTATTTTTATATTAATTTTGATCCTTGTTGTTTTTAGTTTTTTTGTTCTTTTACTAATTTTTTTTAATTTATTATTTTATATTTTAATTTTTATCCTCGTTCAAAATCCTTTTCTATAATTAAGATTTATTTTTCAATCTCATATTTTGACATTTAATTTACTAAAATTTAAATTTTATGATTTTTCTCAATATTAGACGCTTCAACTGTAATAACATGAATTACAAATTCGAAAAATTAACACAATATTTATTTTTGAAAAAAAAATATAATTTTTTTAATTAAATTAACTCAATCACATGATGGGATTGTTAGTGATATCAAAATTAAGATCTGAGCTGTGTGTATATATATATATATATATATATATATATATATATATATATATATATATAATATATAAGATTCTGAGTTAAATAACTGTGGATTGTGGCAGTGTCGGGACATTGTGACCTTGATTAACCTGCCTTTTATGATTTGTTTCTGGGGTTTATTTGGCTTTTGCCTTTGTGTATTTTGTGTATGTGTCTCTTCCTTCCAGACAAAGAGGACAAGTGGCTATATATATTCTACTATATATATATATAATGTCGGCGGGGGGAAGATTACGATGAGAGGAGATATATATATATTTTTTTTTTTTTTTTTTTTTTTCTTAATTTTATTCAAAATTTTTCTTTAGATTATATGATTTTTATGATTTTATTATTTATGCAATAATAATGATAATTTTAGTTATTATTTTTTTATTGTTGTTTTATAAAAATCTTTTGCTTTTTTATTTTTTATTTTTCATGGCAATTTAATTATTTTAATTTTTTTGGCTGTAATGTTAGTAATAATTTTAGCTTTTATAGCAATGATAATGGCAATAACATCAGGATGAATTTTTAATCTATGTTTTCGTCTTTTTGTTGATAGAAAATTAACAACTTTTTTTTTATTTGATTATTGTAGGTATTTTCACAATTTATATTTTATTTTTGTTTGATTTAAATTGAATTATAAAATGAACGAATCTTAATACAATGAACTTAATAATTCAGATATCCGATTTTTCTTGCTTTTTTAATGATGATGATAAATTTATGCTGGTTATTTCATTTGAAACTACAAAACAGATAAATTTATATCGATTTTAAATTATAATAAAAAAAATACACATAATTAATATTTTTTACATTAAAAAAAATATTGTGCCGCCCACAGCGAAACACGGGTGCATTGTCTAGTATATATATAAACCCTCTCACAACTTACAAGTTCAACCCGTGAACAAACATTAAAAAGCAATATATCTTTCGAACTACCTAAAATGACACCGTTCAGAACACACCCGCCCATCCATCTAGTTGCAGCACCTCCCTAGGAATCATCGACAGTCACGAAACCCTCTGCCTGTCTCACTAGACTCCAAACAGGCCCTGAACCTTTCACTTTCTCGACGAGTCCGTCACATTTTCCCCTTCTCCAAACAAGGAAAATATCTCCCTTCTCCCCCGCATTCACCAACCCCGTTTCTTTCATTCGCCTCTTTACTCTCTGTCTACCATGGACGCCTCTAAGCTTTCACGCATCGGCCTAGCAGGTCTAGCCGTGATGGGTCAAAACTTAGCCCTAAACATTGCTGAAAAAGGTTTTCCAATCTCAGTCTATAACCGAACAACTTCCAAAGTCGACGAAACTCTTTCCCGTGCTCAATCCGAAGGCCCATTCTCCCTATCTGGTCAGTACTCTCCTCGTGACTTTGTTCTCTCAATCCAAAGGCCCAGATCCATCATCATCTTGGTCAAAGCTGGAAACCCAGTTGACCAAACGATAGCTGCTCTGACTGAGTTCATGGAGCCTGGCGATACTATCATCGATGGTGGGAATGAGTGGTACCAGAATACTGAGAGGAGGATTCAACAGGTGGCAGATAAAGGGATTCTTTATTTGGGCATGGGGGTTTCCGGTGGTGAAGAAGGTGCGAGACATGGGCCTTCGTTGATGCCTGGTGGTTCTTTCGAGGCGTATAAGAATATTGAGTCTGTCTTGATGAGTGTTGCTGCTCAAGTTGATGATGGTCCTTGTGTTACTTATATTGGCGAAGGGGGTTCAGGAAATTTTGTTAAAATGGTTCATAATGGGATAGAGTACGGAGATATGCAGTTGATATCGGAAGCTTATGATGTTTTGAAGAATGTTGGCGGGCTTTCGAATAGCGAACTGGCGGAGATTTTTGGGGAGTGGAATAGAGGGGAGTTGGAGAGTTTCTTGGTTGAGATCACGAGTGATATTTTTAAGGTCAAAGATAATTTGGTTGATGGGGATCTGGTTGATAAGATATTGGATAAGACTGGAATGAAAGGGACAGGGAAATGGACTGTTCAGCAAGCGGCTGAACTGTCTGTTGCTGCACCGACGATTGCTGCTTCGTTGGATTGTAGGTATTTGAGTGGTTTGAAGGAGGAGAGGGAGAGTGCGGCGAAGATTTTGAAGGAAGCTGGGCTGGAGGAGGAAGTGGGGAGTGTTAAGAGTGGGGTTGATAAGAGGAGGTTGATTGATGATGTGAGGAAAGCATTGTATGCATCCAAGATTTGTAGTTATGCTCAAGGGATGAATTTGCTGAGGGCTAAGAGTGCTGAGAAAGGGTGGGATTTGAATTTTGGTGAACTAGCTAGGATTTGGAAAGGTGGGTGCATTATTAGGGCTGTGTTTTTGGATAGGATTAAAAAGGCTTACCAGAGGAATCCTAACTTGGCAAGTTTAGTTGTCGACCCGGAGTTTGCCAGGGAGATGGTGCAGAGGCAGGCGGCTTGGAGGAGAGTCGTGGGGTTGGCGATTTCAGCTGGAATTAGCACTCCGGGAATGTGTGCCAGTCTTGCTTATTTTGATACATATAGGCGTGCTAGGCTGCCAGCAAATCTTGTTCAAGCTCAGAGAGATTTGTTTGGGGCTCATACTTATGAGAGGACTGATCGTCCAGGGGCATTTCATACTGAGTGGACAAAACTTGCTCGCAAGAGCAGTGCTGGTGCTTTCAGTTAAGCATGTTCATGGGTTGGCTGGCTGGCTGGCTGTTTGTTTTAATTGGCTGTTGGGTAATGTTTCTCTTTGAACTGTAGCTGCATGTTTCCTTGAGAGGATTCGTTGCTGTTATTGGTTAGCCTCACAGAATTTCCTGTTAATAAGAATGCATGCCTCTTGAGCACAGCTAGTTGTTCTTATATATGCTGCAGATAAGATAGAGTTCGGCTCTGCTTTATAGATTTTGCTTATTTGCTGCTGAATAATGTTTCCAACTCCTGTGAGGCTATTCGATATGAAACTTCAGAGCTCGCATGCTTTATGAAAGTTTGTTGTTCTGGCAATAAGCCTGTTTGAACTCGTCGTACATGTTCATGAAAATCAATGTATCATAGGGCTACAAGGTTGGTTGCGAAGAGAAAACATGGCTGCTGGGAAGGGGTGTTAACTTCATCTTCCGCTCAAGTTTGCTGTTGATGTGCTTATATTCAATGAACAATTGATGATCTGTTGGTTTTTTTGGATCTTGAATGATCTGCTAAGAAAGAAGGGAATGCCCTCTGTTCGTCAAGGTGTTTATGGCATGGGCTGCCTTGTAGTTTGTGTTCATTCCTAACCTTTTCCATGGAAATCTTTAGTTTTCATGCATCTTCTGCTATGAACTTAATAACACGAGGCTGCTCAATTTCTGCATGATTCACCAGAATCCTTTCGTTATTGTTTTTGCAATATCTGGCAGGATACTGGTTAAGGATTATCAACTCATTCTTAAGCTGTATTTGTTTCCTGTAATTTATTTTTCTGGAAACCACTTTCTAAATTTTCTTATGTTTGTTTATTTTTCGGAAAGTTGTGAAAAATTTAAAAATATCATTATTTACTGATTATATCAAATTTGATCCTCAAACTTTTGATTGCTATATATAATTTGTTTTGAATATTTATTTTTCAATTTCATCTCTTAAAATTTAATTTTTATATTAATTTTGGTCCTTATTTTTATAATTGCTATTTGTTTTTTTCTTATTAGTCCTCATTTTTTTTATTGTTACTTATTTTATTTGAAATAATTTATGAAATATTAATTATTATTATTTTAATTTATTCACCTTTCATTTTTTTTTAAATTTTTAGATTTGATCTCTATTATTTTGATTATTATTTATTTTATTTGAGATAATTTATGAAATTATATTTTTTTCAATTTCATTCTCATTCAACTTTTTAATTTGTAAGATTTGTTCCTCATTATTTTAATAAACTTGTTCATTTTCTTTGGAATTCACTTTTAAAAAAAAAACTACTTTCCAGCAAATAAATGGAGTTTTATTTTTTAGGATTACAGGATTTAATATTCATTCGGATTGATATTCTTTCTGTCTAAGGAATTTATGTTGTTAAAGAAAAGATTGCTTCTCAAATGAAGGCCCTTTACTTGCATCTTATTACATTATCATTGCAATTACAATTACAAGAAAAGGGAACACATTGGAGAGAAAACATTGTGGATTGGGATATTATTTTTTCCTCTCTTTCTCTCTCTTATTTATTATTGATTTTTTTTTATCTCGAGCTGTTTAGGATTTTGGGCTAATAAATTATCTAGAGTAGTTTGCCATGGGTTTTAATAGTCTTGAAAAAAATATTCTGACGTTAAGTTGATTTAGTAAAATATAACTCAATTTTTATTATTCATGAGGTGCTTTTTCTAAAATTTTATTTTATTTTTAAAACAAATTGATCCCTTTTTTAGATATTTAGTTTTGACTTAAAACTTTATATTGGTAATTTCTTAGTCCTGAGTCTTTGAAATATGGGAGAAAGTCGTCAGAAAACAGGAAGGGAGAGAGAAAATCCTAAATAAGAAGATCACGTTGTGATAATTATTTTTATTTGGGTTAGTTTTTCATTTTTGATTGATTAAAGGGTCATTTAAAGCTAGAAATGAATTTATTAAGGTTTTTAGGGTGATCCTGAGTGTTTTCAGGTGGGAAAAAAAAAACTTTCTTGTCCTTGTTAAATTATTCAATTTTTTTATATTTGTTCTAAATGCTTTCGGATTTTGTAGTGACTGATAAACTAACTTGAAATGTTATGACTTTTATTAAATAAATATATTAATAAGAAGATAATTAATTATACCATGGAATTATTTTATTTTAATAAAATATTTTTAATGTTTTGAATCATTTTATTATAATAATAAACTAAATATTTTACTACCAAATCTGATGGGGTTGGCATGTTGAGGCACATGATAGTAATGGAAGAAGCGACGCTACTCCCCACCATTGTCGTTTCTTCCTGAAAATCTAGTGCTCTTGAATCAATTGCTGGTATTAGCCTTACTAGAGGCCAGGGAATATGCACTTGATTGCCCCTCATTATGAGGCAGCAACAACATCCGTCTCTCGTACCAGAGATGTTCTTGGAGTTTAATGGCGAAACAGGCCAGACAGATGGAGTCCACATTGCAGATGCCATAAAATTGCAACTGAGGAGATTGCAGGAAGTTGTAAGGGCATTTCGAATGCTCCATTAACTTTGGTGGTAATGAAAATTGGTTTTCCTGATCTAACAATGGTTGCTCTTTCTGGAATCACCAGTTCACGGCCAGCCTGACAACTTCTAGCGGGATACGGCCTGAAGGGGGTAGTTTCATCCTTAATATTTTGTACGAGAGTGTTGCTTTCACCACATGTGAATCCATGAAGATGTCACGGCAAGTGGACAAAGTGGGGCAGAGGACTATAGCTGTGGTTACAAAGGCCTATAAAGTACCTGAAGGGTTGCTTGAGAAGGTCACTGCAGATGATGTGAACATAGGCCTTGGTTATGTCTGAATGAGAAATCATATTGGTGATGAGAGTCTTGTGAGGATGAAGCGGATGGAAGAAGAAAAATGTTTGCAATTCATCCACTTCTTTCCATGATCGACAAGTCTATTGTTGGTATTCCTGTTTTGGCTAAAAAAAGTAATGTAGATTCAAGCTTCTATAATGGCTAAATGCTGGCTAGAGATTGTTGGAAAATTTTCGGGAAGTTGTATGGAAATATGACCGGGCTGAACAGGATGTCCAAGGCTATGACATCAATTACTGAATCCGTGACTTCTTTCATGGAAGTTATGGATCAAAGAGTCGCTGAGGGGTGATACTCCAGTGAACTCCTCAATTGCCCAGAAAATAACCATACTAGAAACTTCCTGATGGATGAAATTCGTGCTTCAGATGAAGCTAAAGCGATCGAACTTCTAAATTTACTTCCCCGCCCTGCCTTGGTTCTGTCTGTTCGGGTTAGGCATTCGTGATAAGATTAATTATTTTGAATGATTACAAAGCATGTAGATTTATCTAATTTATGGATATATAAAGACTCAAGAGTCACCATGTAAGAACAAGCTCGAAGCTCATTAAATCTTCTTCAAACACACAAAGAGGATGGGAACTCACATTCTCTTCTTTAACCTCTCATCGTTTCTTGCATTTTCCTTACAAACAGACGCCCAACCTCTTAAGTTTCCCACAATTAACTTAAGCATAAGGTGGTCTCTTGAGCTCGATAGAAAGCTTGTTTTGCAGGTGTTCATGAGGCTCAAGTTTAGGAGCCACTTTCAATGACCCAATCTCCAAAGTCCATCAAACAGCTATGGAAAGGCTCATAATCCTTTGAAGTTATCTCCGACTTCATCAGATCCTAATGGTGGAAAGATTGAAAAGATGTTTGAAGAGGGTCCTTCTGCAGCAGCTAAACGCTGTAGGCTTAGTGTAAAGTTGCTGATGGACGCTTCTTGTCCAATATCATGAACATTTATGCCTTCGGTGACTAGCTGTCAGCTTGTTGCTAGTATGTTATGTATTGCTTGCAATTCGCTACAATGAAGTAGTTTGTTTCTTATGTTTCAAATAAAGGATCTTCCTGTTCAACAACAGCTTTCATATCCGAGTGCAAGTGCTAATTGCAGTGTGTTCGTGATGGCACAATAAATTGAATAGTAACCTCTAATTCACTTGCTAAAAACGCCGACCATTTTTCTTTGCCGAATATGAATATTCATCGCTCAACAGATTCAGAAATCTTAAAAAATAAAAACATTTTATACTTCAGGGTTTCCTAGAATAGAAATACCAGGGAATAGAGAAGAGTTGAACAAAGAAGAGGATTTAAGCAAGGATCAAAGGAAAAGGTCTGTACTCTATAAGACTCTAAAAACCTGCATTCTCAAGGTTTGGCTGAGTTCTTGTTACTGTTGCAGAAGGCATTTTACCTCTGCCAACCCATATAGTATCAAGAACCAAATCTTCATCCGCCTGTCTTTCCATTGCTTGAATCGTCTTTGTTTTCAAGAGTTTCAGAGACACAATCCCAAAGTATACTAGCAAAGCCACTACACTGAATCCAAGCACAATCTCTATCACCCATAAATACCACAGACTATGCTTCCTGTTATCTCTTCCTTTCCTCTGTAGTGGAACCACAATGGAGAAGTGTCCTTGATCTTGAGAATGACATTCATTAAGTTGGTTGACTTCACTAAGGTGAAATGCCCCACTAGCACTAAATGTTACACACTTTGCTCCAGGGACTATCATGCTCTCAGGAATCGTTGAGTTGGCGAAACGAATTACTATAGCCTTTCCCCTTGTATCAAGGCTAATCTTCTCAGTACTTTCGGCCCTTGCATTAGATGCATTAAAAACCATGAAACCAACAACAGGAGTGATCATTGAATAACCTGGAGCACTGTAGTAGTAAGAAGACCAGTTGCCCAAGTCTTGATAGACTATAGCCAGCCTCTTCACATGTGGCGATGTCATGGTTCCGGATGGAATCTGAAAGTTGCTAAAATTAGCGCCAATGTTCCACAATGTCCGGCTTCTGATTCGTACTATCAAACTTCCAAACCTGATAGATTCACAGGAATCAGACCCTTGTATAAAGCACCAGTGTGAGGCCACTGGTGAACCAAGGATTTAAAAGCAGAATCCTGAAGAAATGTATCCAGAGTATCAGTAGTGAAGTTGTCTGAGCAGTGCACAAATGGTGAAAAACACAAGCTGAGAACTAACCAGATGATGTTCAAGCTCATGCTGGATCTTGGTTGTAAACAGCAATGTCTTTTAATATAATCAGAAAAAGGATCAGATTAACTCAAGAGATCAGAGGCATGAAGAAGGGCCTTTATAATATAAAATCTTGGAAACTTAATTAGTGTTTTCTTGAATCATGATGTTTTTTCAAAGCACGCTTATAGCGGGACCCTGTAGGAAGGTCTAAAAAGTCAATTTAGTTTGACTTCAAGCCACCGTAATCCAATATGTTGAGGCTTGAAGGGGGTATGTTTTCTAAAATTTAGCTGATTTGGTTACATCCTTGGAGGCTTGACACGAGAGAGAAGAAGGTTTGTCCTATGTTGGATCATTCAATGTTAAAATCTAAGCAGAGATTCGAGAGAATAATTTTTTATATATAAATATGTAAATTGAGATGCGGATGAATCGTCATGAACTCTTAACAAAAGAAGACTTTAATCTTGATATGCAAATGCTGCATCGATCATACCTTGTTGCTTAATTTTTTTTTACAATTACAGACTAAACCTTTAAAAAGTAAAAAGAGTGAGGCAGATTTGTTTTACCTTTAAAAAAAATGCCCTGAATTCTCCTCACTCTGAAAACAACTTAGCATGCGGCATTTGATGCAAAAGCCCGCCCTGTAACGGCGACCTAGTTGTCCTAATCTCAAGTTTAACAGTGTCATGCTCCATAAGTGAGAAAAAAACAAGATTTTTTTTTTGTACATGAACCGGAGGGGTCAAGCTTATTATAGCCGGGTACCTTTGAATTTCTGGGTTCAAGACTGAAGGCAAAGCAGTGTCTTTGTTCTTCTTTTACAACGCATTGACAGATAAATTCTAGATGGGTGCCACATGTCAAAGTAGCTAAAGCAAGTCCTACGTGCATTTATATAATTACATTATATATACACTCAAACAGCTTCATCATCATCACAGAAGATTAGCTTGATTGCTACGTTGTTTCTACTTGAATGAAAAACAACAAAATATGACTCCTTCCTCACCCTGAATATTTGAAATTTTCCTGCTAAAACATGAGCTCAAATGCATCTAGATCACCAAACAAAGTATCCAGGTCCATATGATCTAAAGCTCTAACACCCCTTCTCCTCCCCTGTTTTTCCTTCCCTTGGCAGAAAGGAAATGAGCATGGAAAAAAAAATTGCTCGATCAGTAACTACAAGTCATCTAGCGAGGTCAAAATAGCATCTAGGAATGTTGACATACTACTTTCACCATCACAGAGCGGCATGACTGGAATGAATAGATCAGATAACACCAGCGTGGAAAATCCAAACCAAACTGGGCCTCCAAAAAGCCATGTCTTGGAGATAAAAACTCATTGCCTTATGGTAAGTTCAGCCCTGAGATGGAGGATGTCATTAATAAAATTATTGCTGTCATCTTCTATGAATGCTTGCCAGTGTACACCAAACAGATTTCGATACCCAACTGCCTTCCCACCTGTGAAAGTGTAGTTTCCTTTGTACTTGCTCACATACTCCTCAGTTGGCTTTGATCTGGCTGCAAACTCATAGTCGACACCAAAGCTCACTGATCCTTTTTCTTGCATTCCCAGAAAAAGACCAAAACAGTGGTACGTGCCCTGTTGGTCCATGTTGCAGTGAGCAGACAAGAAAAATCCCTGTCCACCTAGGTGAAAAGCCTGTGAATACACCCGGCCAGTTGGAAATAGCTGTGCACATTCCTCCCGCTTCAAGTCCAGGTAGACCACACACTGCTGATGAGGAAGTTCAAGCTCAACCACCTTGACTGGTCGATACTTGTACACTCGCTCCACAAAGCGACGATTGGCAGCATTTGGCTCATCTGCTGCAATAGCACGCTGCCTATGTGATGTTTCAGCCTTGAAAAACAAGGCCTCGAGAACAACCTTGGATGCAAGTTCTGGGTGAAACTCATTGCAATTTAATACCTTCTTCAGTTTTCGACAGGTCATAGAGGGGAAACGGATTAGTCGAACTAGTCGTTTGGCAATAACTTCTTTCCGCTCCTCCAAATTTGGATAATGAGTACGAGCCCACTTAAGCACTAAGTCGTAAAGAGTGTCCTCTGAAGCTGCCTGGAGATCATCACTGGATAGCACTGCCTCAATACCAGCCAAAGGCAATTTAAGCACCTCTTCCTGAAACCTAACCAGAAATGAAGCTCAACAGAATATCTCAATAATTCAGGGCATGAATGACAAAGAAGCTTAAATGCATTTTCCATATATTGCATGAGAAATTAGTGCTGCAAGCAGCTAAAACAATAAACTCAAATATATCTTGTTAAGCAAAGGTTGTAGGCAATGCCAAAATCAATTTTGTCACAGAACATCAGCATCAAATTAAAAAGATAATTACAAATAATAAGAGGCATGCCATCAATTAAAATGAACAATGAGCAGCAAATAAAAGAGGCTTACTTTGATATTTCTTTGTATTTTACAGCAAGAAAATGCTTTGCTGCATCTGTCAGGGGCTGAACTGCTTCTGCCATTAAAATATTTGAAGGAAGGTCCAAAAAGAGCAAAGCAGATTCACAGGTCATTGGAATGTTGCGCAATAACCTGCTGCAATATCTCATACATGATGCAACCTTGAATTTGTCAGCAACCAAGAGAACATCCAGCAAAGCAGTAGCTTGGGTTGCTGATAAGGTGTTACTGTACATAAAATTGAGGAGGTCCAATAAGGCCTCTTCTTCTGTTCCACGAGAGCAAATACAGGAAGAAGAAAACAGTGTCAAGTCAGCTTCATCTATTTAACATTGGGATAAAGAAATAATGACAACGATGATGGCCCATAAATGTGTAGAGATGCAGAGCAACACTGGAAAAACTATATAATTTTTTTTTAAGAAAACAAATGGCCATCAACAGGCAATAGTAACCAGAAATAGCAAATAATCTAAGGCTACTGTATTTACCAGAGGCATGTATCTGTACAGTTACATCTCGCTGCTCGGACTCCTTCATCCCATTTAAAAACAACTGCAAGAAACAACATAAGTTTATAAGGGACAAAGTTCAGTCAATAAAAGCAGAAAAAACAAGGCACAGCTTCTCACCTTGTGAAAAAACAGACTTTTGGCTGCCAATATTGCAGAGCTAATATATATACTCTTAACTCTTAGAACTCCTGAGCAATCCATGCTCCAGGATGAGTCACTGCTTGGACCAGCAGCATCACCTACACAATTAAAACAACCAATCATACAAATGGAATGCTTTTTTAGCAGGGCAATCACTAAAGTTTACGTGCAAGTCACCAGAAGTAGCAAGGATTATAAAAAATTAGAAAAATACCACATCGATTAAAATCCAATTGAGCATCTGTAGGAGACCCCTCAGCCACTACAGCCTCTACGTCTTGATTTTCACAAGCCACATTATTCTCCGTGTCTGGAATATTAAAATTCAGTACCTGCTCGTCCTTGTTTTGCCCCACAACTTCCACAGCTAAATGCCACAAAGTGCAAATCACTTTCTAAATCAGTAAAACCAATATCAACATGGACGATAATAAACATATTTTATTATAAAAAAGAAAATCAAAGAAACCAAAATGGCTAAATATTAGAGCTTTAAAGTAAAACTAACAGTTCCAATTGCAACAACGTCATCACTGTTTATACATAAAAGACATTCCGTGTGTGTTTCGTATAGTGGTGCGGTGAGTTTTTCAAATGCTTTCAATTAAAAATACATCAAAATAATGTTTTTTTATATCTTTTACTTTTGACATAAGGACATCAAACAGTTCAAAAACACTTAAACAAACATCAATTTGATTTTTTTTTCCAGAAGAAACAGTATAAAAGACAAGTTGCAAAGCAAAAAAAATACTCAGGTTGCATCAAAATTCCATTACTTTTTTTTTAAAAAAAAAAACACTAATAACTCTAAATTATCCAATGACACTTAAAAACGCTAAAGATCAACAATTCCCGTCAACGATTATATCCTAAATTTCCTTACTTTGGTAGCAAAACGTTCAAATTCACATAAAAACTTGCAATGCCAACAATTAGACACTAAAGTAAAACTATAATTTCCGATCAACAAAAAAAAACATTAGTTAACACATTATACCAAGATTCAACAGCTTGTGCAATACTGTTTTCCAAAGAGCATCAAGCCAAATAGCTCGCAATTATTCAAATTTACATAAAAAAGTAAGAAAAAAACTCAAAAACAAGTACTGACCCTTATCTTTGTTTATATCCTCTCTTCTTCTCTTTCGGTTACGGGACCACTCAGTGATGCTAGAACAACCATCATCGACTGGTTTTGCATCTGGCAAATCAGCGACAACCTCAATCTTTAAGACCCTATCGGAGAAATTACTGTCATTGAAAGCGAAACCGAAATCATAATCAGACCGATAGTCGACCGGAGAGAAGTCCGAGTCCATTCCAATTCGAGGACCGAAGAGGTCTGCCCCTGGCAATCTTACTGAAGGGTGAGAATTTTTAAGATTTTTTGTTTGGATTTTTAGAGATTTTGAAACCTAGAATTTTGGGCTTTGTTATTTGTTTACTTATTAGTTTGGATTTCGTGTTAGTTTGGATGGTGTGGGAAATGACGAAGTTAGTTTGGTACGGAGATCAGATGTATAATTACCAAAACAGATAGTAATTGCACGATAGCTGCGGTTGTTTTTTTTTAATCACAGTGATTAGATTAGATGTGTTTAGATTATTTTGATATGTTAATATTAAAAATAATTTTTAAAAAATAAAAAAATATCATTTTAATATATTTTGGCATGAAAAACACTTTGAAAAGTAACCATAACCGCACTTTCAAACACCCCCGACTATACACCCACGTTTGTTTGCTGAAATTTAAATATTTTTTATTTAGTTTTAATATATATAATTTCTTTTTTTATATTTTAATTTTTTATTTAATTTTGATTTCTTGATTTTTTCAGTCCTTATGAGATAAAAAAAAAAAAAATTTGGTCAAGAGATTCGTCATGGTACGCATAAGATGGTCCGGCCAACCCGGCTATCATAAAAAAACAAAGAAAAAATATATACATTGAAAAAAAAATTATAGCGCGTGTAAGATGACCGGACACTCGGAAAAAATATAAATAAAAAAAAGGTGGGTCCAAAGATTAGTCGTGGTGCGTGTAAGTTGGCCCGGACACCCCTGGTTATTAAAAAACAAAAAAAAGACAATTTGGTTATATAACAAAAAAAATAATTTATTTAGTTTCTATCCCTTGATTTTTTTTGTTCTTCCAAGATAAAAAGAAACAGAGAAAAAAATGCAAAAAAAAAAAAAGTGTGTCCAGGGATTAGTTACAGTGTGCGTAAGCTGGCGTGGACACCCCTGTTATAAAAAAATAAAAAATATATATATGCATGGAGAAAAAAATCATTGTGCATGTAAACTGGCTTAAACACTTTGTTTATCAAAAAAATAAAAATCTTTTTTTTTAAATGGATTGAAAAAATAGTTGTGATGCGTTTAGTTAGTTCGGACACTCCCACTATAAAAAAAACAAAAAAACAGTCCTGTTATTAAAAAAAAACAGTGCAAGGAAAAACACTATAGCAATCCACAATTAAATGTATGAGGAGCTAACATATATAATTTCTTGTTTTGTATTTTAATTTTATTTTTTTATTTAGTTTTGATTTCTTAATTTTTTTGGGTCCTTGTGAGATTAAAAATATATAAAAAAAAAATGGGTTAAGAGATTAGTCGCAGTATGCATAAACTGGTCCGAACAACCCAATTATATTTAAAAAAACAAAGAAAAAATATATATGTGGGAAAAAAATTATGATGCGTGTAAGCTGGCCTAGACACCCATAAAAAATATAAAAAAAATGGGTCCGGAGATTAGTCGTGGTGCGCGTAAGTTGGCCCAAACACCCCCAGTTATTAAAAAAACAAAAAAATGATAGTTTGGTTATATAACAAAAAAAAATAATTGATTTAGTTTTGATCTCTTGATTTTTTTTTATTCTTTCAAGATAAAAAGAAATAAAGAAAAAAATATATATAAAAAATATTTTCAGAGATTAATCATAGTTTGTGTAAGTTGGCCCAGACACCCACATATATATATATATATATATGGAGAGAAAAATCATGATGTGTGTAGACTGACCTAAATACACCGTTTATCAAAAAAACAAAACATTACTTTTTTTAAAAAAATATATATAAAAAAAATTAGCCGTGATGCGCGTAAGCTGATCCGGATACTCTGGCTGTAAAAGAACAAAAAAACAGTGAAAGGAAAAACACTATAGCAATCCACAGTAAAATGTGTGGGGAGCTATAGTATTTCCCCCACACGATTTAGGTTATTTTTAATATAAAATAAAATTTTCAAATATTACCGTTAACATTCTTAGCAAATAAACAACATGTTTTTTTTTATTAGTTTCTTTTTTAGTATAATTTTTCTTCTTCAATATTCTTTATAAAAAAAAATAATAATTTACTTCTCATAAGTTATTACAATTTTATAATTTATACTAATAGTTTAATAAATTAACTCAATTGACTCAAGTATTTTTATTTTTTTATTTTTTATTTTTTAACATTGAAATAATTTGGATTTCATATATTTTATTTTTTTAATATGTTTTCTTTTTTATGAGGTTATCATTATTTAATAACTCAAGTTACGGGTTTAATAAACTAACTCAAGTAGTTTTTTGTTTTTTTTTTGAAAAAAAAAAATATCTTTCAACATTAGATTGATTGAGAATTGAGTTTTATAATTTATTATATATATTTTTGGTTATTCTAGTCTCATTATTAGAGTCACAAGATAAGTAAGTTAAATCAAGTTGACTATGATCATTTTTTTTATTGATTTCTTTTTAATTTAATCTTTTAATATTAGAATTATTGAAAAATGAGTTTTTTTAATTTATTTTTCATTGGATTATTTATTTTTATTTTTTACATATAATCAATGTTCCTATCAAAACAAAAATATTTTATAATTTTCAAAGCAAGTTAACAAAAAATATCAAAATAGTATGTACATATTTTATTTTTAATTTAAAGCTAAAAAAATCATAAATATAATAAAATCATGATCAGAATTTATTTAATAATTTTAAGAAGAAGAAAAAAACTGTATCAAATTTTATGAACAATTTTATATTAATATTATTATTTTCATGTCAAATATACAATAATTAAAAATATTAAAATTCAAATAAAAAATTATAATGGAATTTAAGAACCATGTTAAAAAAAATCTAATAGATTTAATAATCATATGAAAACTAAAAAGTAAATGAATCCAACAATTTTTCTAAAGTGCAATTAAAATAAAATAAGGACAAAAAAAATCAGGACTTGTACCTGGCCCTCTAATAGTAGGCCACGTGCATCTAACCTTGCTTTATTTATTTATTTTTATTAAGAGAATAGATAAAGAAGCCATAATATGATCCCCAATTAAATGGATTTATTTGACACAAATATTGATCATTTTAGTTACTTGAATTTGTATCAATAAATTTTCTCTCTCTTTGCTAAATTTTACAAACATAAATAAATTTTTATATTAAAATTGAATTAGAAAAATATTAAAATATTGAATATGTATAATGACTAAATTAAATGTTTTGTATGAACTTTGTAACCATCACCCATTGGTAGCTTTATTGGACTAAAACATAAATAGCTACCAAAGAAAAGAATACCTTGTGTCTTTTATATTATTTCCTCTAATAATTAATGCCCTTCACATATTTTTAATTAATTTCCTCTATTTTTATCTTTCTTTAAATTTACATTATTTTCTCCTCTCTCTTTACCATTTAATTATCAGGTTTTTTTCTTGAATTTAGAAACTTGATATTCTTTTCTCAATATTTCTTTTCTGTATATTCAAATTCAATAAATTGTGCGTTCAGTAGATGACAATGTAATCTTAACGTCCACGCCACCAACACTTTAACAGATTGTAATGGAGGTATTTGATTAAAAATAAATAAAGTTTAGAAACTTAAAAAGAAAAAATAAAAGTGAAAATATTTAATTGGAAATCTTAAAAGCCCATCCATTGCTCAGCATGTGGGCTAAGAATAAGGATGGCAAACCTAACTCAGCCTCGATATATTTTCTTTTCGTGGACCTATTAAAAGCAATTTTGAGTCACATCGATGTATTACTCCTCGAGAAAGTGAGATAAAAGTTGAAGGAGGGATAAGATACCCTTTATCACAAGCCTACTACGCGAGAGGTTCTAACATGGGAGAAAAAAAGTTGGAGATGTTCGAAATTGGACCCTGTGATAATCCCTACCATATGGGATTCTTAACAGGGCAGAGGTTTTCTGATAAGATTAGAAGTAGGTTATCTACTGACCTCATTCTTCAAAATCAGCTCCTTCCTTTCGCGAAAACACCAGAATCACAGGCACTGATTAAAGCACTCACCATCAACAACCAGAAGAAATTTCCAAAATACTGGGATGAGCTGTTAGGGACTGCTGAAGGAAGTGGAGTGCCTGTTCTCCATGTACTGATCATCATCCAGGTTTATGAGAGCTGTATTATATTAGCATTAGATATAAAATTAGTCAATAATTGTTCACGTGTGTATGCAGATGATATTAATTAACTTCAGAAAGGAGATTCTTCCATTTCTTCCAAAGAGTACTGCGGGAAATTCAAATGCAGACACCAGTCTGTGCAACGCGCCAGATGACTGTTCTGATGTTCTTGTTGTGAGTGACACTATGGCCATTGCAGCACATAATGAAGATGCAAATGTAGCTCTAGTTGGCCACACGTAAGCTTTTAATTCTAGTATATCCTAGGTTTTTCTAGGAACAGGTCCATTTTGTTCAATTCAGGAGTTTCTCTTTTTCTTTTTTTATCATGCGACATTTTCATGTGGGGTTTGCAGGTATATAATCAAGGCAACTTTGCCAAATGGGTTGTCCTTTGTTGGCTATACATATGCAGGAGAGCTTCCAAGCTGTGCATTTGGGTTCAACAGTAATGGACTGGTATGTTTTTTCATCCATCAAGATGCTATCGGGAACCAGTTCCCTGATTTTGGTTGCGTAAATCTGTGTAGTCGACAGCCCTTCTTCTCACAACAGACACCAAGGCTAAGACCTCACACATTGGACACCGTTGGTCAAAATTAGAATGATCAGATAATAGTAACTAGAGAATGAACTGGCCGACCACATATCAAGCACCAGAAGAGAGTTGCCCGGGAACGTCCTGCAGCAAACTCCAGATCCTCCCCGTGGTGTTTAAGCTATATTTGATTTGTTAGTACACTTTAGTATACTTGAAATGAAAATCTAAACTGCAACGATCGTGTCATCTTTTTAGGCATTTACGCTAAACTCAGTGCCCCCATCTGAAGCTGAGATTGTCGCTGGAGGGATTGGACGGAACTTCATCTCTCGAGACCTCTTGGAAGCAACAAGCATCGATGATGCGTTGCGTGTAAGATCCAGTACTCTTAGATTTTTTCATTACGTTGAGATTAGTTACATTAGGTATTTGACAGCCCTGCTTTCCTTCCAGAAAATACAATCTTCAGAAGTTTCTGTAGGGCACAGTTATAATCTTATCAACATAGGAGCGCGGAGAATTTTGAATGTTGAGACTGCATCAAGGAATCGAGTTTCTGTTCATGAAGTTGGGGCAACACCATTCTTCCATGCAAACATGTATCTCCACCTTCAAGTTGAGCAGGTAAAATAAACGCAACAAAAACTCTGCCTAAAGGAGTTGAATTAGAAAGAAATGTTCTTCCCTTGTAAATAAGCCAATTCTACCTTCACCGTATCAGCCATAGCATCGCCTAAAACAACACTGTCAATCATGTGCTTTCCCCGAACACTATTTTTGATGTGGTAAATCTCAATTGTTTAAAACTTGGTATGGAAACATGGGGACTTCTACCCTTAAAAGCAATCTTATCAGATAAAAGAGCACCAATCCATTTCACCAAGTAAAATTATGGACTTGATGCAATTTTGCTAAGGTGGAAGATGATAACTCGAAGAGCAGGCAAGAGAGAGCAGCTATCCTCCCGAAAAGATCAAAAGATGATTTCCTGTCACTTCTTGGGGACACAGATCATAAAAGATATCCAATTTACATGACAGGTATTGAAGAAAGAAAAAATAGAACCCTTTCTCTTCTTCAGTAATTTTACTGACCATATTGGCTGTATTTTCAGGGCCAACACTATACACTCTATGCACAGCTATGATTGATCTGGACGACAAAACACTATCAATTATTGAAGGGAATCCAAAGAATGGAAAAGTTGCCTGCATTTTCTCCATGTCCACAAAAGAGTTAAGTCACATAGAGATCAACCAGTATTACTGAAGTTGATGTAGAAATCACTTGTATCTGAAGCTGTTATGCAGGTTCATAGAGGCCCAACATGTGGCCATCTATACACCGCATTGCTGCAACCTGATCAAAAGAAATTTGTAAAAGATCTTAGAATCCTTTATAACAGGACTCCAAAAAATATTTTAAATATGCCTGCTGACATTGAGGTGATTACCTTTCCGTGGATTTCATACTTGATGGGACCATCTAATTCAGCACCCAAGGCCATGAGTTTTGTCACTGTCGTGTTAATGTCAGTTACCGTGAATGACAGCAAAGAAGAATACCCTTTCAGCACAAGATGATTGCTGTAAAATCAGGGTTAGAAGCTTGCGCTAATTAGAGCTGAAAGCAAACCAGATGTCAAAACCCAAATAAAAAAGGGGGCTAAGAACCTATTGACAGAACATTTCCCAAATGCCAAAAACCAAACCTGTAATATATATATATATAAAACACAGGGGAATATGCGTAGCAGTGTCTGTGAATTTTAAACATTAAACAAGTGCAAGCTACAATAATTCACCATCAGAGAAGCATTCCTCATCCAATTTGTCTAGAGCAGTGGCGCAAAATTATAATTCCTTCCCAAGAAAACAAGAAGTCAACAATTGACAAGCTTTTATCTCCTTATATATTTGAAATGCATGTGAAGGTGGAAATTTTCAGTAACCATACAACCCCTCAAGTTCTTCTATTGCTTCACAAAACTTCCATTCAAAAAAACAAATATAGAAAGGTTCCCTCCCTCGTACGAACATTATCAGACTGCAAATTTCAGTCTCTCACACAGACTGGTGTCTTGAAATTAAATTCTCTACATTTCAATAAAATTCAACTGGAAAAATATTCAAAACCTGAATCATGTTTAACGGCGATATCAAAACGTGTGTCCTTCTGGTAGACCTTTCATCAAACAGATGTATGACATGAAACAACAAGGAAAGAAATACATAGCTTGCAGAACACATGAGAAATGGTTCTTACTTGTGGGATTGCATGAGAGAGAGCTTAAGAGATCCAGATTGAAGTTCAGCCCAACGAAGAGTGCATACATTTACAGTGAAATCCAGTCCTTCAGAGTAGAAACGAGCTGCTTTTGGCACGTCCTTATGAAGCTGTAGTATCCACCTAAAAGTGGCCGCCCCTGCCATCTCTCTGTGCGGCTAATCTTGTGTAAACGGGGGCCAGAAAAGAGGAGAAGAAAGGGAATTGGAGAGGGTTTCAGTGTGCTGATGCATGCGAGAGAACAAATGGGGAACACAGAGGACCCATGACACCATGAAACGCTTCAGAGCTAACTGGTTAACCTCCTACTCTATGGTCTATAGTCAAGAATATAAGCCAGAGACTAGGCCCACAAACAAACCTTATTGCCTTTTTGTCTGAGTCCGATTGGGCTTTTTTAGATAACAAGCCTGAAAGATTACAAGTGTCAATACAACAACTCGTCGATGCATGTGTATTTTTTTTACCCGTGTTATGCTATGGTCAGATTTTTTTTATAATTTTAAAAATATAAAGAATAAGGAGAGAGAAATGTAAAATATATTAAAAACTTTTAAAATATTAAGATAATAATATAATGGATGATATTATTTTTTTTAAAAATATACTGTGACAGCGTTATACTAGATGAACTTCCGTCAATTATGTTTAATCTATAAAACTCACTATCTAGAGCTTATATCATACCCGAATTGAAACCAATTAAAATTTTCAATTCAAATTAATCAAATATTAAAGGCCTAAAATAAAATAAATATTTAATTAAAAAATTACTAGGACAAATTTAGATCAGTGACAAGTGTTGCATCACGACTCATATTGGTTACTAATAACATGTAATCTAAATCATAGATGAACATATAATCTAAATTATATTCTATATAAGGTTTAGTAAAAAATTATTAAATAGATATTTGTAGAAAAGACAACCATTTAAATTATCAAAAAAATGTATTTCTTCAACATAAACATCATTTTTTATTTATATATCTGTTTATTTTTTCAACAAAAAATGTTTTTTTAACCATTTCTTTCTATATATATATATATATATATATATAAAAAAAAACTATCACAATCTCTAAAGCAAGTTATTGAAAAAATATATTAAAATAGTTTGTAAATATTTTTGTATGTAATAGAATAGAAAAGAAATGAATAAAAGTTATAAAATCATGTAAAAAAAATCTATTGTAAAATTTAAATAAACAATATTTTATTTTCACTGAATATTCATTAGCAAATTCATTATTTTTCATTTATGCATATTACACACATAATAATTGAGAAAATATTTGAACATTCCCGTTAAAACCAATATTATTATTTAATAACTATGAAAAAATTAAATAGTAATTTAAATATAATGTAAAGACTTGTTTAGAATGCATTTCAATTAAAATAAAATAAAAAAAACGTAGAAAGGGAGTAGGTGTTGGAGGAAAAGAAATGGAGACGGTGCGCCTAGTGTGAGTAACTGAAAGAATATGGATGAAATTTATTTTGATATTGTTTTTTATTTATAAATATATTAAAATGATATAAAAATAATTTAAAAACATTATTATTTTTTAATTTAAAATAAGATTTTATACGTCCTTTTAAGAGAAAGAAGGGCAAGCATGGGGCTGTTAGGCTATTCATGGTCAGGCCCGACACCCCCTTTATTTTTTTAAAAAAGAAAAGAAGATAACAACGTATCACTTGTTATTGCAGATGATGCATCATATGATTGAGAAATCAAGCTAGTGATTTTTGAATTTTAAATCTTTTTATAACTTATTTTCATCTAATAAACATCCTTATAATTCCAATAAACTAATTTATCAAATCAAAATATCTCTAGATCATTTTGAAAAAAAAAATTTCTAAACATAATATAAATTTTTTAAAATATCTTAATATCACTCTCCTCGTAAAGAGAAATGTATTGACATCGAAGTTTTTGTTTTATATTAGGATTTACATTAAATAAATTTATTTAACAATGTCTAAATAATGCAAATATTTCATAGTTTGTAAATAATATTATAGATTTTTATGGTGATATTAACAATTAGTTTTTAAATAATTATATTTTAATCAACAATGCTTTATTTGTGCTTTAAAAACTAAACAAATTCCTTCATGAATATTTTAATTCGGAGAAAAATATTTATTTTATTACTTTTTAATTTATTTATTTTAGTTTTATATTTTTTGATATTTCATGTAAAAGTATTTGATTAGTTTTTTAAAACAAAAGGCATGTTTTTTTAAATACAAAAAAAGAAGAAAACACAAGATAAATAAAAGGGAGTTATAATTATGGAAATACATTTTTTACATTTTTTTCCTAATTTCTATTTTTATTGATTTTATTATCATTCTACTAATAAAAAAAAATATGTTTCTTTAATATAAAAAAACTATATTTGAGTAAGATAAATAATGACAAAAATATATTTTCTCTCCATAATTTAAATCATTATTTTTTTATAAATATTTATTTTTATCACCACACAATTAAATAAAATAAAAAAGTTACTTATATAACTAAACCAAATATTTATGTGTATTTGTCTTTTATTACATTAAAGATTAACTTTTCATTTTAGTTTTTAATTAGTTAACTTTTCTATGATTTATGTATTTTTCAATTTATTTTATGATACACACACACATGAAAAATTGTAATTGGTACACACACATATATAAAACATATTCACAATGCTAGAGCCCTTTTCTTACTTTGCAAATTTACTAGGAATCATACCCGCACCAGCACTAAATTGGAGGGTGCACTTACTGCATTCTCTAATCTATCTCACTTCAAAACAGTACATCACTCATATACAGACTTGAATTTCAAATTACAATAAGATGAGTGCAACGGAAAATTTTATGGTGCACAATATTCTAGGATCCATTTTAAACAAAAGAAATGGACACAAGTATAAGAGAGAATAAAACTTATGATCATCAAAAGTGATAAAAGGTTACAAGAATAACTCTATCAAATACTAATATTCACAAAGAACAAGTTCCTGATTCTGAAGGTCTGTGCAGTCAGTTCTCTTGTTTCCAGCAGGACTTCGTAACCAATTCACTGAGAGTTTTCACCATAGTCTAGGAGGAACCTTTAAAGATTTTTAATCGAGACCGAGACCCCTTCGATCGTGCTTCAAGAAGCTTCGCTTTCAATGTATTTTCCTTCAAGCTTGTTGGCGGTTTTGTAGAAGATTCAGAAATGTCTAGATCTGAGGAAGTGAGTTTTGACATCCACCGTCGAACTGGACTAGCATTCCTCCGAGGTGGGTAGCTGCACGAAGCTTCGCCAGGATCATTCTCAAGGTGTAGATTAACAGCTTCTGATGATGAGATATGGCTTTTTATCAAGCTGTCAATCGCATAATTTGAATTTGAGTCATGTATCCCTTCCGGTTTGCTCTTTCTTTCCAGACTGCCACCTCCAGTGGCATCACAATTTTCAGACCTCCAAGAAATACTCACTTCAGTGGGGTGAGGGGGGTTATCTCCACCTGTGTTTACGTCTTCCAGGTCCACCACCTGGGATTTCTTATTTCCGTTGTATGTCATAGCCTGAGCCATATGCTCTTCAAATTTTACTTGCAAGTTCGCTGGATTTTGCCCTCTGGTCCTTTCAAGAGATGGAATCTTTTTCTTTGTTCGAGCAGATTTGTCCATTTCATCAGTACAGCCAGCTAGAGCTTCATCTTCATGTTGGTGAAAATCACCACTGCTTGGTTTGTTAAGCTCAAAACAGTGTGAATCACTGCCTGTTGAATCCTCTTCATCGCCCACATCTTGTGGAGCACTTACAACCTCATTCAGAGGGACAGATTCCATTGAATTGCGTCGTTCCCTTTGCAATACATTATCGCTACACTTAAAATTACCCATTCCTTTAGTTTTAAGGAATGTCTCTATTTCAAAACCCAACTTGTCCACTATTGAGTTGTTTTCAGAAAAACCATGCTGTGCTTCTTCTAGCCTCGTCTGCATCCTCTCATCAAGCCATGTTTCAGATATATGGAGAATCAAACGATCACCATCAGCCCTTCCAACCCAATCTCCATCAGATTTTTTATTTAGAGCATGCACTTCCTGTTCATAGTCTTTTATTCCTTTAGCAAACTCATCGCAGAGGTCTTCCAACAACTTTCTAGATTTCCTCTCTCTTTCCATATCTTTCAAAGCATTAGAAAAGGAGGATTTCACCTCAGAAAGCTCTCGAGCTAATTTCCTGCGTAGGCTCTCTGATCGTTTCCTTAACTTCCTTTCATCTTCCAGCTCATCCCTAAGAGACTGAATAGCAGCATGCAAACGATCCTGCTCCTTACTCTTTCGAACTAGTTTATCTTCAGCAATTTGCTTCATTATATCATCTATCTCATGCCGATCTGCTTGCTGATCCCTAAGTAGTTCTTTGATCCTGATACGGGCACGGTCTAGCTCCGTTTTTAATGCTTTTATCAATGACATATTAGAAGCATGCTGTTCTTCAAGGCTCCATATTCTGTTCAATACTTTTAGTAGTTCTGTGGATGTTTTGAGACTATAATGTGACTCGCCAATCCTTCCTTTGAAGTCCAATGAGCTGGAAGGAGTAACTGCAGGGTTATAAGGTGCCACCTGCATAAAAAAGACATGTCGAATTATGGGGAAGGCATAATGAGGCCAGTTGTTTATCTTTAATGAGGCGTCATGACCAAAAAAATAAAAATAAAATATTTATGCAGATAAAGGCAAGATGGAAAGTCAAAGAAATAGCATGTGCTAAATGTCAACTGTATAGACAAACCTGTTTGGAATCCATTTCATATAGAAAAGGCAACAAAGTGGTAAATTAGAGGAGAATAACAAGAATATGAATTGAAATTTCGTATCAATGGTTATGCTGCCAACTCATCCATTCCCTGCCCCCAGCCTCTTTCCACATAATAGATGAAGAAAAAACAAAAGAGCGAGAGATTTTATGAAAATGGAACTGATTTGTTATCATTCATATAATTCCCAAGATACAAATCTATTTTCAAAGAGAGGGGGCAGGACTAACCTTAGATGTGCCCATATACTCTAGTCAATCGATGCAAAGGAGATATAAAAATCGGGGTCTTAAACAAGAACTTTATGCAATTTGAGTAATGTGGTTCAATGTGCTAGCAGCTTGTGGCAGGAGCAATAATGGACTCAAGGTTTGATAATTAGTCTTCCTCTTGCTACTCAAAACAACTTTTACTGTACTACCGGATCCAGAAACCAAAATTTGCTTCACAAAAGAAACAAAGATCTCTATGTATTCTCCTGGTGGCTAGTAAATATACATTGATGCTTACCTCCATAGAACTACCATAACTTGCTGGAGATACGGGTTGCAGAGCACGGTTACTTCTTTCAATTGATCGATGATGTTGAATCAGAGTTGAAGCAATATGTCTCCTCAAACTGCCTGCACTTTCTGGCTGGTTAAGAAATGAGAGACGGATTAGCAGCAGAAAAGAACAGTACAGTGTAACATGTTCTAAATTAGGATCAAGTTAATGCACACCAGTTTGGACAATGGAAAAGGTAACTAATTAAGCCACTATCACTGGTTGTTATCAACCTGTTATTCGCAAAGAATCATCACTCGACAAGTTCAGAGTCACACAAAATAAACAGCACATTAACGATTCGTGAAATATTTAGAGATCTCAAAAGGTTTTCCAAGTTGAATTAAGAAAAAACAAAACATTAGATGACTACTGTTTGGATTAGTTAAGGTGAATCACCTAAATAACGAGTGAAACTCCTCAACAAAACATGGTCAATTCATAATTAACCATAACTGACTCATTCTTGTAAAAATATAACAATCGGAGAGCAAACGGTAAGAACAAGATAGGAAACAGAGAGTAGCATTCCATTAAAGGGAAAAAATCAAAGCAAGGAGAAGAACTTAAATAATACATTAGATATCCTCCCTATACCAAACCAGTCTGTAGACATAAAAAACTAATCTTTGCATTTTATGATCCCAACTTTGAACAAATCAAAGCACTCTAAAAACAACAATTTTCATCAATCAAAACAGAATCTAACAATCTATGATCCTTGATAAGAAATCTCAACTAATAGAAGAACCTCCATAAACTAATCTTTATCAACCATAACAGAGCCAGTATCAACATAGTTTTTCCATAACATAAACCAGAATCGAATATAAGACCCTAAAATACAACAACCAATAAGCATAATCAAACTACAAAAAGAAAATGAAAAAAAAACTAATAGCCAACAAGAAGTGGGGAGGGGGGTGGGGGGGAGGAAGAACAAGCTGTGAAATATTATAAGCTCATGTATAAACCTGATCAGGAGAGATAGGAGTAGGGTCAGCCAAGAAATGAGAGAGGTCAAGTCCCTTGTCTTTGAGAAAGTGATGGCGCTTTTCGTGGCGGCGCAACCTGGAATCGCCGCCACCACCATTACTAATATGCACGCCCCTGTGCATTTTAGAGAGACTAGGCAAGTAATGGTTAAACTCCCAGAGAGCAGCAGCAAGCTTTCTAGCAGAAACAACTACAGTATTGCTGTTGTTAAAAAGCAGAAGAGGAGGCTCCTCCTGCTCCTCTTGAAGACTATTGGTATCAGCGTTGTCAATGATACTAACATGCGCGGTAGGTAAAGGTTTCCAATGTCTAACTGGAGTGCAAGAAAACGGGCCCACTCTTTTCCCTACCAGGACACCTCTCTTCAACTTTTCCCTCAACCTTTCCTCCTTTTCTGTTGCCCTTCCTCCACTTTTCCCTTTCATTTTCTCTTTTTTTTCTATTATAATTATTCTCAACCTTTCCTCCTTGTCTGCTGCTCTTCTTCTCTCATTCTCTAAGGGTTTTTTTGTAGACTTGGGTGGTCAGTTTATAAGCTCAAGTGAAGATAAGTTTTTTTTCATTTTATGTTGTTTCTTGCTGCTGCGGAGATGCGGTGAGTATCCGGTGATCTCCATGGACAAACAGATCATAGAAAGATAGAGAAGGGGGCAAAATGGTTGGATTCCCTGTCCATGAATTTGGTTGGGTCACCCGCCAATTGATGACTGTTGTAAATTTGTCATGAGGGAAAAGGATGGTAATTTTTTGCTTTTATTTCTCGCCTTTATTTATTTGTTTTTGAATTTTTACTTTCTATTTTTAGCTGTAATATGACATATTCCAGCTCATGACCAATTTGTTGAGGGAGTATCATGAATTTTAGCGTTTCTGATATTGTTGTCGTTTTTGTGGTTATAATTATTTTAAAAATAAAAACAATTTTTGTTATGATTTAAAAAAGAAAATTTTAAATAAAACTGTTATAAGATAAGTTTTTACATGTAAAATAATTAAAAATATATTTTTTATAAATAAAAAATATTTTTTTGTATTTTATACAAAAACTTTAATTAAATAAAAAATATCACAATATCAAATCATATCTTATCATGATAAGATTGAATTCTACTGTATCCATATTTTTTAATATATAGTTTTTTTTTTCTATTGATAATATCTTTTATCATATCATAATTGGGTAGCGTGTAATATTACTTTCTACGAGACAAAGAAACGTTTGATTTGTATCTCTTATTATAAAAAACAATTGTAAGAAAAAAAATCAGCGGATCAGGCACGCGGGTCTATTTCAAGTCCACGCGCCCGAGGCTTCATCAAGGTAGCTTCCATGTAACAATAATGAATCCGGCATCTAAGAAGAGATGGCAAGGGCAAGTACGGGGAAAGACATGTTGGTATTAAAAGTAAAAATTTTGAATTTTTAGTTATTTTTATTTTTTTTATATCTTCAATGAGAGAGCCAAATGAGTAGCCAAAATGATTTTCATTTACATGCAGTGCCATTTCTATATATTTTCATTAAAGAGTCATAAATAAAATATAATCATTGGAATTGTATGGAGCAACACATCAATAGACAATGAGCTAAACAATTGAAACATTGATTTGCGGTGGTAAAATTAGTGTCAGGCTTGAAGTGTTAAAGAATAATATAAATTATATTCTATGACCTCACTTACAAGCTTGAATTTTTAGGTGAATTGGTTCTTTTTCATCTCACCACTCTTATTCTATTTGATAAAAATTAATCACAAAGTAATATGGGCATATGCAAGTTTCAAACCCAAAGAATTTTCACTTGATAGGGTATGTTAGAGAATAATATAAATCATATTCTAGGGCTTCACTTACAAGTTTAAGTTTTTAGGTGAGATAGTTCCGTAACATGAAGAACCCAAACCCAATTTTGAATCAAAATAGCATAACCTAAAAAATTCAAAACACAGATTTTGGTTTTTTAGTTGTGTAGATTTCATTGAATGATAAAAGTTTTGAAATTTGAAAAACATGAGCATGTGCATGGGTATTTGTTGATATAAAGACACCAAGAGTCTTAAAAATGAGAACTTTTTATTATGGACAAAGAGAGGATATCAGGCTAGCTAATGTTGTTGGGATTATAAATCCTTATGTGATTGCTCACAAAATTTCAAGAAGATTTTGCAGGTCATGAGCACTTCACTTTGCATAAGACCATGAATTGGCAGATAAGGGAGAGGGGGGGAAGGGCAGCGCAAGCAAAAAGGAAGGTAGAGTTTTAGGACGGGTGTGTGTGTTGTATGAGGTGGGGTGAAGGTAATTAATAATAATAATTAATATAAAAAAATGGGTGTTATTAATAATAATAAAAAAAAGATAATTAATAATAATATTTAGTATACAAAAATAATTATATGAAATTGATAAATTAAGAATTTCTTAATCAGTTAGTTTAATTATATATTTTAAATTTATTGTTAGATTTATAAACTATTTAAATTTTATATTTAGAATTGTTGTGCATTTATTCGTAATTTGTATGTTGATAATGATATTATTTTTCTTATATTAAATAGATGTTGTGATGGATTTTTTCAACATTTTAAAATTTAAAATATTACGGGTCTTTTAATTATATTTAAATTCATTCTTTTAATTTAAATATATTTTTTTAAAAATAATTTTATTGTTAGAGAGTTTTTCAAAAATAATTATTTAATTATATAACTTACTCCTATTTACTATATAATTAATTGTATAATTAAATTATGTATAAAATAATTAAATTTTATTTAAAATAATATAAAAAATAGCTCTCCAAAATAATTTTTACTATTAGAATGCACATCAATAAAAAAAATTCATATATATTATTTAAAAAATCATCTTAAAATTTAAACTCTTCAAAATGAATCTTACGGTTGTAGTTGGCCATGAACGCATCAGAACACTAACATCAATTCTGCCTACTCCACCATCATTCTTGATATATTGATTTTTTTTTTCTAGATCCAGTAACCCTTTTGATAAGCAAGGATCAAACCTCACCTCTACATAAAAAATACAAAAATAAAGTAATGTATTTGTATAAAAACTAGCTAGTTGTCTGCGTTGTGCTGCAGAGAATTGTTTGGCAATATAACTCCTTCCTCTTACTTTTTATATCAGCGGTGAAGCTCATCGCCATATGAGATGGGAGATGAAGCCACTTGAAGATCCAGCTTGGCTGTTTCGCTTTTCTTCTCTCCCTCCATCACGGCTGCTACCACTACTATTATAGCTGTTTATTGTTTCCGATAAAGATGGTGTTAAGCTGATTTATTTGGTGAATGTTTGTTCAGTGATGACTGAGAGGGGCTCAAGTTTTGATGGTGCAGAGGAGCTTGTAGAAAATGTGGTTGTTGCGGAAGAATATGATTTTCAAGCAGAAAGAAAAAAGGCCATAACAGATGGAAATGATGGTGGGTGTGGTGGTCTTACCGCTGTCTGCGGTGATTTAGATTTGTGATCGTTGATGGGCGATGGTGGTGGTCGAATCGGTTGTGAAGAGAAAAGGAGAAGCTGCTGTCATTTTTCTCCTTTTATTTTATTTTCCAACTTTATCCCGAAAGAAGTTTACAATGTTCACATTAGTCCCCCGTCCCTTCTTCAACTACACTATGCTCACTAAACATTTTTTTTCATTAATTTTCTTTTTATGACTTGTTAGAAGAGCATTTCTTTTGAAAACTCATCAATACACGTGCAATTACGGAAAATAGCTAAAAACAGTCGAATTTTGTTGAAAATGCTTCTCTCTAGAAGAAGGATGTATATTGAATAAGATAATATGTTATATATATATATATATATATATATATATATATATATATATATATATATATATATATATATATATATATATATATAATATGTTAGATAGATACATAGATAGAAGGATGCATTGTCTTTGGATTCCAGACAACCAATGGACCAGCCCATTGGTACCCATAGAAAACAAGCGTGGCTAAAACTGGGATTTGAATTGACAGAACACATATGTTGTCCTTTGAATTATGATAGACATCGCTGGGAACAATTGACACGTGACAAAGAAGTCTCAGGAAAAAAAAGTGGACTTGGAAACCCAAGAAAAGCAATTCATACCAGCTGAACAGTCAAAGAAGATCAGCCGCCAACGAATTTGGAATTCCATTAAAGTTATCTATTTTATCTCTAAAAAACTTTTAAAAACGTAATAGCTTCTAGTCCAGCTATTAAAAAACGGGATTCGATAAGCCATCGGAGCTTAATATCATTAAAATAATTTAAAAACAATTTCTCGGTTGCCATCTTTTAAGGTTGTTTGATTTGAAAAATGAAATTTATTTTTTATTTAATTTTTTTTTTTAATCAGGCTATCATCATCTCATAATCCACGCAAAAAAAAAATTAACTAGATCACATAAGTTTTTCTTAGGTCACTTTTTTTGAAATATATCTCTAAAATTTTTAATTACACCACCTTGGTTTAGATACACTTCTCGACAAAGTTTTTAAGTCAAAGATTATAAAACTCAAATATCTCTAATAAGATGCCTGGAATCTATATTTGAAAGGAAAGTCAAAGTATGAAAAGGAGAATAAAGACAATAAAAATACGGTGAGAAATAATATGTAAAAACTAAAAAAAAAACAAAGTTTATAATTATTTTTTCATCCAATTTTTTATAGTAAATTATGAGAGCACACAAAGATTTGAGGGGCTATCATCATGCTTTATACATTTATTTATTTTTTTGCTTAAAATTCATGTTTTATAAGACTAAAATTCAGGTGATGACCCAACATCCCTGAGATTAGTTACGTGTTTAGCTCAAGTACATGCAAATCTATAAAGTTATTAGGCTTAACATCTCACCGAGTCTAAATGGATATAAAATTGATTATCTTTTTAGACCTCATATTATGCCATAAGACTCTAGTTATTGTTTTTATAACTCTTGATATAAAATTTCAAGGCTAATGACATTAATTTCTCTATGTTGCTATCCCTTATAAATGATACACAAGAGATATTTATTCATCTTTAATGCATTCATCAATGATAGCTTTCCTTATCAATATCATCAGGACAAGATGACTCTTGATATAAAATTTCAGGGCTAATGACATTTATCTCTCTATGTTGCTATCCCTTGTAAATGATACGCAAGAGATATTTATTCATCTTTAATGTATTCATCAATGATAGCTTTCCTTATAAATATTATCAGGACAAGATGACTCTTGATATAAAATTTCAGGGCTAATGACATTTATCTCTCTATGTTGCTATCCCTTATAAATGATACGCAAGAGATATTTATTCATCTTTAATGCATTCATCAATGATAGCTTTTCTTATCAATATTATTAGGACAAGATGACACTGCAATCCCTTCTTTTCATAAAAAGAAAAAAGATTTATTTATGAAAAAGACTTATGAGCTATATAAGCCTTATGAAACATTGAATGAGACTACTTAAAATCTCCTTTCTTTGCTACATATTTATTGCCAGTCTCTCTTTAAAATATCATTGTTTTTTTCTCAAGAAAAACACCCCATTAAGTATCAGAGTCTCCTCAAATTCTTCAAATAGAATCTTTTGCAAGTACCAGTCATTAGTTATTTTGACCTATTAGGCATTGTCCACCAGCTATCAACCATCTTAGTTAGAGAAAACAAATCAAACTGCTATAATTAAGAAATTAATTAATAATCCAAAATATAAATATCTCTTCAACTACTTGAATTTATAATAATTCAAATGGGTAAAATCATAGTTTAAAATCATAATTTGAACATATATATTTTGTTTAGCATCGTATGGTGCTTAAAGAGTCACCATTCAATATCCAACTTATCAAAAATTACATCTATCATTTAAGGGTTGCAAACTCCTCTCTCTCCCTCCCTCCATCCCTCCTTCTGATCTAAATTACAATTATGATTTCTTATTCTCTTTTTAATCATCCTTTTGTGCTGCAAGATAGATGCATATTTAAAATCAATGTGTGTGTGTGTTGAGTCCATATGATTATGTCAATCACTGAATTTATTAAATAACATTATCCTTAAATATCTTACTAATTAATTAACCATACAAGTCAGAGTTATAAAAATAATGTTTCTACACCAACTTAAACCTTTTCTTGTTGATTGATATTTGTACCAAGTTAACAAAGACAAATTATGATGTGTGTGAGTCACCCTGTAAATTGGAAAAATCATTACAATTTTATTTACTTTTAACTTCACTGGAAGTGGATCATAAGCGCTTGAGAAAATCCATGAAATTTATTTCTAAAAAGATTTGGGCTTTAACTTAATTTTACCTGACCCATCATTTATGTGCCGGGAAAAGAAACCAAAATGTGTAATGTGTGTGTATTTCTTTAAGGCGTCAAGAGCCTTAAAGAGCCAAATTCTTCGAAAAGAATTTTTTTTTTAATGTTGAATGTATCATATATATTCAATATGATCATGAAATAAAACTTTTTTTTTAGGATTATAATGTAATCCAATTATGATTCATAAGGAACGTATAGGATAACGATATTTGTGACCTTATATAATTATTAAGAGTGTTATTGCTCTTCACAATTTTTTATATGTTTTATAATTTTTATAACTTGTTTAGATACTTATATTAGTAGATAAGTTGATGTATAGATTAGAGAAATACAATTATCAATAATAAAAAAAATATTGTTGATTGATTTGATAAAAATAATATAGCATGGTTAATTATGGTAAATCATAAATCCTAAAAACATTGGCATCTTTATTTTGATTTCTTTATTAAATTTCTATTGTTTTATAAGATGAAAAATTACTTTTATTTGATTCATCAAATATATCATATTTTAATCAAATTTGTTTATTGTCAATAATTTTTTAATTCTCATTGGCAACTCTCATTTTCACTCATTTTATTACTTGATATGATATGTGCATTATGATTTAAGTTAACAAGTGAAAAGGCACTTTGATTTTTTTTTTTGAAAATTTCAAGGTTGATAAAATTTTAGATTTCAAGATTGTTGACTCAATATTGCTACGAGTTAATATTAAGAGTTTTTATTCACCTTACATGATATTTATGTTAAAGATATAAATGTATTCTTCTACATGACTGTGATTATTTAAAAAATAGTGTTATATTGGAAATTATTTAAAAATTCCCTTTAACATATGAGTAAAGGATCAAATCTTGAGCCTAGTATAAAGGTGAAAGGGAAAAGTAAGTTAATTGAAATAAGAGTTAACATTTTTGGTATAGTCATTAAAGAAGATTTCATGGAGCAAATAAAAAAGTTTCATGATAAAGATCAATAGACAAAGTTTGCAAACAAGAGAAAAAGTATTGCCAAAACATTTAATGGAAAATATTATAGTTGCAACATAATGGTTATAAAATTAGAGACTAACAAAATAACCTGAGAAAAACAATGATTATTAAAGCCAATATCAACAAGGTTGATCATTTAATTAGTGAAGTTTCATAAATAAACATGTTTTTGTTTTAGAATTCAACCTCATTAAAAATCTTGAATAATGGTAGATAGACTAAAGCAAGTAAACATGTGTGTATTAAAAAAATATTATCCATTTACAAAAACATGGATAATGAACACTTATAAATTGAGAACTCATCAACCTTTAAAGTACTTGGTGTTTAAATTATCATTATGATGACAATGATTTTTTTTTTTTTAAAAAAATAACCCTTAATATCGTGTTTCATGTTGTTGACACTAAGATGAACTTAATGTTTGAAGTATTGTCGAGAAAAATTGGATTTAAGGTGTTTCTTAAAAGTGACAAATTGTATTATCTAAAAATAAAGTGTTTATATAACCATAGTATATCAGTGATTGCCTATTTAGAATGAATATGATGATTATTGTAACTATGAGTAGGAGAGAAAATACAATAATGCCTATTCTTTTTTACTTACTTAGTTTAGTGACATGTGGCATAACAAGTAAGACACATGAATTATAATTATATATAAAGGTTAATAGATCTTGATTTATTTTTTGTAAGAAAAAAAATGCAAATATATGGTTTGTTTAGAATTAAAATTCACAAAACTTTTGTTAATTCATTTTAAAAATAATAAACCTTCAGGTTTAATTCACTTGAACAATAGTGGTTTAAAGTTTGTATACAATGACGGTGAAAAAAAGTCATATTATTTTTAAAAATAACCACACAATGTATTGCTGTATATATTTATTTGGATGAAAAAAATAAGGCTCTTAAAATGTTTAAATATTTCAAGAATTCAGTTGAAAATCATTTTCATAGGAAAGTAGAGGTAATAGAGAGTGATAATGAATATCAAGCACTATTTGATGAATTCTATTCTGAAAATTATATTATCCACCAAAATACCATTTACTATTCATCTCGACAAAATGATATTGTAAAATGTAAGAACTGAACTTCATAAGATATAATGAAAACAATATTGATAAGTTTATTAACACTTCATAATTTACAGGTGAAGGCATTTTTAATGGCTAGTTATATACTTAATAAAGTACTCATAAGAAGTTAAAAAATAAATTATATGGGCTATACAAAGATAAAAGATCTTTCTATAAATACCTTAAAGTACATGACATTATAATTAGTCTTTAAGGAGTAAAAGTAAAACCGATAATATTTCACCTGGGAAAGTTCAAAAATCAAAAGCTACATGTCTTGATACAAGGATCTATCAAACAAGTATCCGTGGTTGAACTTTTTAAGTCTTTGCATCTGTCAAACTATTTTCATTCAACCGGAGAATTGTTGATTTTGGTTTAGAAAACTTGTAATATTCATTTCATGGCAAAATTATATGCGAGACACACTTAAATTTAGAGTTAAAATCATTTTGGGTTTTGTAATCTAACATGGATAATTTAATAAAAAATATCAATATATTTTAAAATTATTTTTAAAAAATCTTTAAATAACAAGAATTATAAACTTAAAATAGTTTTGTAGTTAGATTGTGGACTTGTAGACTCATTTTAGATCAATAATTGTTTTACAGTACATGAACCAGTTCATTAATTATATAATAAATTATGATAAGTAACTCATAAGCTATAAACATTCATTATAATGAATACACATTCATTAACGTTAAGTATAAAGTTTTTTTTATATTATATATTGATTGAAAATCTTTCCAAAAGTATAAAGTTTTTCGACAAAGAAACCAATAAAAAGTTAAAGCCAAGCAAAATGATAACAATTATTTTTTGCCAGATAAATTAAAAGAATGATGGATACTGTGTTTTAAAAATATTTTTTGTTTTAATTTTTTTATTTTAAATTAAAAAAATTAATTATTTTAAAAATATTTCATATATTAAAAATAAATTTAAAAAAATAAAAAAAATATTATTTTAATATATTTTTAAATAAAAAATATTCTTTAAAATATCATCGAACATAATTAAAGTTAATAAAGACCGGGAAGTGGTGCGGTCACCTCCCAGAGTTCTTGCGGGGTCCAATGGCGATTGCGTAATTATTGAAACATACAGTGGCAACTATGGAGTTGAGGAACTTTCGCGGTGTGCTATAAATGGAGACGGTGTTTACTCGTCTAAAGCATCACGCGGTCTCCAATCACCTCTCCTCCTGGAACCTCCATCCTCGTACTAACACACAGATCTCCTCCATAATTTGTGTGTTGCGGTATTCTATATCTTTTCTGAATCTCGATTTTTCTGGAGAAGCAAATAGACCAAATGAAGAGCCGAGGAAAGAACTGCACTTAAAGTATACCATAAGTATCCTCGCATATAAAGCTGAATATTCAGGTGATTCTCGATCTCTCTCTTTTCTTGATAGAAAAAAAGTCAAAATCCCTGAGTGTCACTTTTTATATATTCTTTTTCTCAATATCAATTTAAAGTTGGTGCATTTGTTTCTGTGTTTCTGTATGAGCTTTTGAGTTAATTTGTTTCTCTCCGTGAAATAAAAAAGAAGGGAGGGAATTCACCGTTGGGTGCTGTTTGTGTCTCTGCATTTGTGTTATGATACGCGCATAATTGCAAATGATTTTATTTGTTTTTTTCAGAGTTGCAATTTTAAATTATTCATAATCTTATGTTTGTGGTTACCGTCAAGTCTCGAAAGGGCAACCACTATAGAGGTGGCGTCAAAGCCAACAATATAATTTTTTATTTATAATTATTTTGTTATATATGACCGTTCTTTTTATCTACAACAATGACTTCAGTATAATTTACTTTATATTCTTAGGAAACAAGCCCATCCTTTACAATTAAATAAAATAAACTAAAAATAAAAAATCTGGTGCGCCTGAGACCTACAAATGATTCTTTTTTCTTTTTTCTATTAATAGGTTCGTTATGTCACTTTTCAACAGTTATTTAATGCTCATAATGAATTAATGTATTTCTTTTCTTTTTATTATAAATTCTTAAAAATATCACCATACAAAGTAGCAGTTATTTAAATTAATTTTTTTTATTTAATTTTTTTTTAACATAATTCAACAATAAACAGAGTATATTGATATAGTCGAACAATGCTTAATAGATATTCCAAAATAGGTGTTACTTTCCTTTATATATATATATATATATATATATATACACATACATATAATTTGAAGTCTTAATAGAAGGCGATAGCTCTGCTAGTTCAAGCAATCCTGATTGGTTTCAAAAAGGACTGTGAAGATATTTACGGAATATAATTTGCTTGCCATGTTTTACTTTACCATGGACAGTACCGTCACAATTAATATATACCAACGCAAACTCATTTATCCACAAGTGAAATTTAAACCGTATAATTAAATTCTCGTGGGAGGTGACTAACGCAATTTCTTTTTTTTTTTTCTTGCGGTGAATCCAGTGTCTTATTTGGTGATATACAGATATGGCGGCCTTGAATGCTACTGGAACGATGTCATGTCCTAAACCAATGAAAGCTACGTCTAATGGCGTATTCCAAGGAGATAATCCTCTTGACTATGCATTGCCACTTGCTATCCTCCAAATATGTCTTGTTGTCTTGCTCACTCGTATTCTAGCTTTTCTTATAAGGCCATTACGCCAGCCTCGTGTGATCGCCGAGATTGTTGTAAGTTGCTAGCTACTTTTTGTTTACTTTGCGTAATGTAGACTTTTTTTTCAGTGTTTAATTATACGTAACTGAAATTTTGATCTTGACCAAGTCTAAGTTAATAACGTTGCATATTTTATTGTTTCAGCGACTTTGTTTGCATCAAGAAGGATTCATTTTAGTCAGGGAGTTTAAACCTGCTTTTTAAAGTGTTTTTCAAACATAATTTTAGATTTTTTTTAATAGTTTTGATGTGATGATATCGTAAATTAAAATACTATATCTGAAAAAATACATGCACATCGTCGATACTTTTCTTGTGAAATTAGATAAATACATGCACGACTTGTATGGTTCATTAACGGATATAAAACTTATTTTGGTCCTCGAGTCATGTTCTTATTATTTTTTTAATGGCAAAGGCATCCTCAACCAGCTTTCACAAATAATATTCCTGTTAATTTAAGAATATAGAAAAAAAAAAGATTGACTGGGTGTTCTTTTTTCATGGTGTATGATGGTATATTCTTTGGAATAATTGGCTGAATATATAAAATTTCCAAATGGGGAATAAAAATTGGTACATATGCTTCCTAGTTGAGGATTCTTGTGTGGTTAATATAACATATAGCATGATTTGATTTCTGTTTATTGTAGTAGATGGTAAAGCTTATGGATCCAGCTCCAGCTGTTTTAGTTATTTTAAAACATGTGTAAGGCGAAGAATTTTCATCCTGGTCTATACTTGATAAGACAATTGATTTAAATTTAAGAATTTCATAACTTAAACTGAGAGAAAAAAACTTGGACTTTAAAGTTATTTTGAAAATAAACTTTTCCATAATTGTTGTTAAGAAAAATAGAAATCTACATGCAGCCACATGGTGATCCTCGTGACAACTGATTTCATGCTTAAGCATGTAAAGTTAATGTTAAAGTCTATGTGACAAAGAAGGGTTAAGTGAAAATTCAATTTGTGATGAACTTCTTAAAAGTGGCCACTTTTTATAGCTAATACATAAAGGATTTTATACACAACAACCTGTAGCAGAGTTTGACATTTGCCTCAGTAGTCAAATGCTATGAAATGGAGTCTTTCGGAATGCATGTATAGTAATTTTTGTTGCCTCTTGTTGATTGATGCATTAGATCGGTAGATGTTAAAATTATCTTGTGCGTGGTTTAAGAAACTCCTCGCAGCATCTTCTGGTTCCCTGAGCAATCTACTACTGGCAGAAGTATTAGCTTTCTTAATGAAAAGAATGTGTATTTAGCCAAGAACCATAATTTTTCTAGCCTAACCTTGATAAATTTATTGAAAAGCTGAATCAATTGGATTAATAGATGTCTGGAGATTTCACTTCCACAATATGAAAATAATAGCTTTATATGATTCATCACTACTTTCTAGAACAGGTTCAGGTGTCTTATTTTCGTATTGTTTTGCTAAATAGTTTTTACTGAAAGGGATGGAGCAAAAGAAATTCTCATTGAGACTATTAATGGTTATTTTTCGTATTGTATCTGTATTCTCATGCATTAAAAGTCTAATCATAGTTGATGTGCAAAAAAGTGTTAAGATTAGTAATTAATAATTTGTATTTTTTTTAACAGGGAGGAATACTACTCGGGCCATCAGCTCTGGGTCGAAACAAGCATTATCTGGATAAAGTTTTCCCAGATAAAAGCCTCACGGTGTTGGATACTCTAGCAAATCTTGGTCTTCTTTTCTTCCTGTTCCTGATAGGACTTGAGTTGGACCTGAAGTCCCTTCGCCGGACAGGAAAAAAAGCTTTAAGCATTGCTGCTGCGGGGATTAGCTTACCCTTTTTATTAGGAATTGGAACATCATTTGCCCTCCATGGAACTATCAACAAAGGAGTGGATAAAGCTCCATTCCTTGTCTTCATGGGGGTGGCCCTTTCTATTACTGCTTTCCCTGTTTTGGCTCGTATTTTGGCTGAACTTAAGCTTTTAACAACTGATGTTGGTCGAATGGCAATGTCAGCAGCAGCAGTCAATGATGTGGCTGCATGGATACTTCTTGCTCTTGCTATTGCCCTGTCTGGAACTGGCCATTCTCCTCTTGTATCTTTATGGGTATTTTTGAGTGGGTCAGCATTTGTTCTTTGTTGCATATTCATTATCCCTCCTATCTTTAAATGGATGGCAAATCGCTGTCCTGAGGGGGAGCCAGTGGATGAAATATATGTATGTGCTACTTTAACTTCTGTTTTAGCCGCTGGATTTGTCACCGATTCAATTGGAATCCATTGTCTCTTTGGTGCATTTGTTGTTGGAGTTCTTGTCCCCAAAGAAGGAGCATTTGCTGGTGCTCTTGTTGAAAAAGTCGAAGATATTGTATCTGGTCTCTTTCTCCCATTGTACTTTGTCTCAAGCGGATTAAAGACCAACATAGCCACAATTCAAGGGCTTCAGTCCTGGGGTTTACTGGTTTTGGTAATAACTACAGCCTGTTTTGGGAAAATTGTTGGCACTGTAGGTGTCTCTATTCTTTGCCGAATGCCTTTTCAGGAAGCTCTAGCTATGGGGTTCCTAATGAACACTAAAGGCCTGGTGGAGTTAATTGTCCTGAACATTGGTAAAGATAGGAAGGTAAAGTCAAATGTGTTCTTAACTAACTTTAATCCTTGAGCCTGTTTTAAGATATTTGTACTCGATATTCTTCCATTCAAGACTCTAATCATTTGGTTGATTGGTACTGCAGGTTTTGAATGACGAAACATTTTCCATCATGGTTCTGATGGCCATATTCACAACTTTTATCACAACACCTTTAGTTGTGGCAGTATACAAGCCAGCTAAACGAGTGAGTAGGGATGATTACAAAAACAGAAAAATTGAGAGAAATGACACCAATACTCAGCTCAGGATCTTGACCTGTTTCCATTCAGCAAGGAACATTCCCACAATGATCAATCTCATTGAGGCTTCGCGGGGGACTGGCAAGAAGGAAGGACTGTGTGTCTATGCCATGCACCTCATGGAGCTCACTGAGAGGTCATCTGCAATACTTATGGTACACAAGGTGAGAAAGAACGGGCTACCGTTTTGGAACAAGTTTCAGCAGTCTGGTAATAATCAAGTAGTTGTTGCTTTTGAGGCTTTCCGGAAGCTGAGCCGTGTGTCTATACGTCCAACAACTGCAATCTCAGCAATGCATGGAATGCATGAAGACATATGTGAGAGTGCTGAACAGAAAAGGGCAGCGGCTATAATTCTCCCATTCCACAAGCACCAGAGGCTGGATGGGACATTTGAGACAACTCGGACTGAATTTCATTATGTTAATATGAGGGTTCTTGAGAATGCGCGGTGCTCGGTTGGTATCTTGGTGGATCGCGGGTTTGGTGGAGGCACACATGTCCCTGCAAGCAATGTTTCCTATTCTGTGACTGTTCTATTCTTTGGGGGTTGCGATGATCGTGAAGCCCTTGCTTATGGTGTGAGAATGGCTGAGCACCCTGGTATCAGTTTATCTGTTATTCGTTTCACTGCAAGCCCTGAGATCGTTGGAGAAATTGTAGGAGTTGATATAAATGATGACTACAATGTTTCGACGGAATCAACTGATAATGAATTTATAGCCGAGTTCGAGAAGAAAATCTCAAATGACAGCTCGGTCAAATATAAAGAGAGAATCGTGAACAATGCTGCGGAAACTGTTGAAGCTGCTAAGGAATTTAGTCGCTGCAATCTGTTTCTTGTTGGCCGAGTGCCTCAGGGCCCTGTAGTTGCATCTTTGAATGTAAAGGTAGAGTGTCCTGAACTGGGGCCTGTGGGACATCTTTTGATTTCTCCTGATTTCACAACTTTAGCATCAGTCTTGGTGATGCAGCAGCATTCTAGCCCAATAAGGTCAGTAGGTGGTTCAACAAGGATTGCAGAGATGCCTGCGGAAGATTCAGAAACTTAATACAATTGAGTTGAATTTGAAACATGACAATATAGAGTAAATCTGATTAAATAAGTTTCATAGGGGCTAATTTGTTGCATTTGCACATACAAAAGGATTGGGGGTGGGGGACCGGGGGCGGTGGTTTCCGAGAGGACGGCGTTTCTTCTAAAGACGGATCAAGGTTCCGTCTAGGCCTTCTTCAGTCTATCGTTAGTTCATTATATTGTCAATTAACAAAGCAGGGTAAATCCGTTTATGTATACTCGCAAAACGCTATCCGCGGATTTTTCTCTCCAGATTTTTTTTTAAATTTATTATTTAATATCATGTTATTTTAGGAATTGGATTTGATTTTTTAAAAATTTTGTACGCTAAATAAATATATTATTCACTATAGTGGTGTTTTGTAATTTGGAAATTTGTTTTAATATAATATTGAGCTATTTTAGGAAGCACGAGCGAACTTGCCCGCGTGTTGTGTTGGATTTTTTTTGTTTATATAAAAAACTAATTGATTTTATGTGTATTGTAATTGATAATTTTAATATTTAATTAGTAAAATTATAATTAATAAAATCTGTTAGAAATATATTTTTTTTCCATCTAAAAGTGATTGAATGTTGTTACTACCAAAACTCTTTTGATAATGATTTAATAGGTAGATCGTATAATTGGAATAGAAAAATCTCTGTTAAAATGAGCCGCAAACCGCGTTTAACATGCTGATTGATTATTGTGTATGTTTTATTTGTTTCATTAATTATTTCATTAGCAAATAGTTGAATTATAATCATTGAATTTTAGCATAGATGAGTAATTTGTTTTGTGCAACAAACAATTTGATTGATGATTTTGTTTAATTATCTTGATTATAATTTAATTGGTAAATAGCAAAACAACAATTTATTAAATTGATCAAAGATATATTATTTGTTATCTGCAACATATTAATGGTTTGTTAGCCATGTTTTAGCTGCTTGACGAATAATTAATTTGACAAATAGCAAAAATACAACTGCTAAAATTTATCAAAGATTTTTTTTTCATATTTTTTTCATATTATTATATTAAAAGTATTTCAGAGAATTGATATTAAATTAATGCTAGATTTCTAAAAAAAAGTCAGTTTATTTTTTATATACATTTAAGATGTTAATATCGAAAAAATATCATTTGGTTGTTGTTTTGTTTTTTCTATTGGTACGAAATATTTCGGTTTCGAAGCGTTTTGCATGCCGTTTCGGGGTTATATTGTTCATATATAATTAATTAATTAATTATAAACTTAAAAAGCAAAACAATAAATATAATTTAAATTCAAAGTTGACAACAATTTTATTTTTTTATAATATATATATTTTTTAATTTTTCTTATTTTTTATTTTCTCATTTTCAATACATCTCATGAACAATATATATATATATAATGCGTGGAAAATAATTTTTTTTATGTATATCTGAAATGGAACAGCCGGCGAGATTCTGGCTTGTTTTGGCCGGTATGTGGCCGAAATTTCCGGTACAAACCGGAATTTAAACTGAAATAAAAATGGCCAAAACAAAATGGTATTAATAACCTAGGAAAAAACCATAAGGCTATTAAGCAACAATCTCAAAGAAATTAAAGGATATTTGATATTGTATTTGAAAATTTTAAATTTAATTTTTTTATTTATTTTAAACTAACTTTTTTAATGTGTTTAGATATTTTTGATGTATTGATATTAAGAATAATTTTTGAAAATAAAAAAATATTATTTTAATATATTTTTAAATAAAAATTATTTTAAAAACTAAATACAAATACCTCCTTTTCCTCTCTTTTTTTTCCTATTCCAATCTCTCTCTCTCTCTCTCTCTCTCTCATCTTCCCTACTTTTGCCTCCTCTTTGCTCCAAAACGCCTCTCATTCTCTGGTTTGCTTTCACTCCATCAAAACTTTAATCTTCGCTGTAAAAAAAGAAAAAAGACTGAAACTTTGAGTGATTTGGTGTGGTTGCTTTGTTTTTTCTTTCCGTAACTCTCATTCTGCGTGTTCGTTTACACATATGATGAAGATTCAGATAGATAAATAGTTAAAAATGTGTGCTTTGAGTGTAGATTTTGAGAAGTGGAGGAGTTTTTGTTGCAGTGGAGTTGAGTCAACTCCAGGAAATTTACCAAGGTTGGATCACAGATGGAAACAAACTTCATTCGTTATTTTGATTTTTTTGTGTTATGAGGTTTATGATTTGTTGGTTTATGTAGTTCTTGATTGTGATTTCTGGAATTTTTTTTTTCTCTTTTTTTTATGCGCGCGTGAGTTCGTTTGATTTTTGCTGCGATTGCAGCGTGAACCTATGATCTCCTTTTCACGCAATACATGGTGAAGTAGCGGATCACGCATCCCAGTCCACATTGAAGCTTTCTTATTAATATTTTATATGTTGTGTGTTCTCTTTCTATTGAGTTATTTATTGGTCTGATTTTTTTTTTATTAATTTTAATTTTAACTTAGAAGTGAATTTTTTTTTTATAATTATTACCATCTTATTACCTGTATTATAAGTTTGATAGATTGATCAAATTGATTTAGTTTATTTTTTTGTTTTTTAAATTAATTAAAAAAAATAGATTTACTATTCAATAATTTAATTTTTTTTCTCGGTTTAGTATTTTAATATTTATTTAGAAATTGAGCTTTATAATTTTTTAATTTTTTTTGCAATTATCATGGTGTCAAATATTTAGTTTTTTTCTCTTGATTTCAATCTTTATCATTGAATATGCTGAAAATAAATTTTTGTATTTGTTTTTTATAAAGTTATTTTAATTTTATTATCAAAGTCACGAGCTTAACAAGTTTATGCATGTTCACTTTGATTTTTTTTTATTGTTTTTTTATCTTTTAGCATTGAGTTAATTGGAAACTATAATTGTAATCCTTTTCAATTTATTTTTTATGGAGTTATTTTAATTTCATAATTTGGATTATGAGTTTGATAAGTTCACTCATGTAGATTTTTTTGTTTATTTATTTTTATTCTTTATCGTTAGGCTGATTAAAAATCAGCAAATATATTTTTTTATTTTCTTTTTATAAAGCTAATGTCAATTAATTTGCACAGCTCAAATTACCGTAATTTCACTAATTTATTCTCTAAAGTACAAGAAAATCTCAATTACATAATAATTAGGCTCAACAAAAACTTTCACTAATAAAATTTAGATCCGAGAAAAAACACAAGCACATTGATTTAAAATATTATATAAAAAAATTATTATATTTTGGGTAACCTGAAATTTTTTATCAGAAAACTTTTTGGTTATCGGGAAATTTTAAAAACTTATTACCGAGATTAGTTCTAATAATTCATGTTTTTTTTACATGGCGCTTACCCGCTAGTTAATTTTTGGAATCTTATTATAGAAACTCTTAATTAAATTAAACGAAAAGTAATCGAATTTCCAATAATAAAACCCTAGAAAAGATGAGTTCTAAAAGACCTCTAGATAATGGAAATGAAAATATTAAAGGAGAAAATAAAAAAATAATTATTGGAATTTAAAGTGCATGAAATTTTGGAAACAAAAAAAATTAAAAAGAGTATCACCCAAGGAAGTACGAAATTTCCTCACTCCAAAAAAAATAAAAAATAAAAATCAGAAGGAAATTTCCTACTTGATGCGAATATTTATATATAAAAAAAACTATTGATGTAAATAACTATTAAATTTGGTCCAGAGTTCTGCTCGATAAACTGGCAAAGCGGAATCTGATTCATGGTTTTATTTTTAATATCAAATTCGACTAAAACATGTTTAAATCAGCTTTTATTTTTTAAAACAAAATAATTGGCTTAAATTACATGATAATTAACCTTACAACTAGTCCATAATAACCCGAAATTCCCACAAAATTTATCGAAGACCACTAACTTCAGTTCTAAATCAATCTATTAACTATATCTGTATAGGCATTAATGCAAATACTCATCTTAAAAAAGAAGTATTGGTATTAATAATCTCATAAAATTATGGTTATTAATGATAACCTATACAAAATGATTTCACCTCTTATCCCACCTCGTTTACAAGCAAAAGATTTAGTTTAGCCTCTCTTTTTAAGAGGTATTTTTTTCTGAATGAAATCCATATGCGGGTGTGAGCACAAACATTTGTATTGTCTAAATCCTTTATTTACAAGATTAATGAAGGTTTAAGATACTTGTACTAGTTTTATGTTCATGACAAGCCAATTGTGAGGACATCTTTATTAATTGTAAACAAACATGAGTAAAATGGTAAGGCAAGATTTAGTCTAGAAGTGATTAGTGAATCTTAGGGTAAAAAAATTAACTCTTAATAGTAATGATATGTGTCAATATCCACACATGATAGGTCTCTCGAGAGACATTGCACCACTAGAATCACATGGTAAATTGGCAACTTTCGTTCGTAAACATTACAAAAAAAAAAAAAAAAAAAAAAAAAACTAAATCCGGGCTTTGAGGATTTTGTTTCCAAGGGTAATTGAGTTATTATATTTAAAAAATAAAAAATTAATTTACAAACCATGATTAAGTTTTTTAAAAGGTATTAAACTATGGAGACGTCCCTTGACAATTATAGTATAGCAAAGGATCGTCATGGAAAGAGTCTTTTATTCCAAGACTAAATTATACAACCTTTTGCCACATGGCTGCGTTTTTTTTATTTAATGGAGACAAGACGAATCATATATGGGGATTCGAACTACAGGTTTCTCATCTGGAAAAGGATGCTCCTGCTTTTTTATCTCCTTCTGGTTAGAATTAGAAGAAGAAAAATGCTCAGTCACTGCGGGAAATCTCCCTTTGATTGGAATTCCACTGTGCTCAATCATGTTCCTTGTTGCTATTCGTTTTCTTCTTCTTCCATTTAAGTTTCTATTGAATTTAGGGCAAAACTATATCGTCATAATTTGTCTTCCACGTGTGGGGCTTGGTTAAACAAAAGAGAGGGATCACTGAGCCAGTTCATGCTCTCTGATGCACGAGTTCAGAATTGATAAGAATTTATCTACTCAACACAGCGAGATCATTGAGTTTTTATTTTTCACCAGTCAATGATCGGTTTGACCGGTTATAATCTTGCTTGTAAAGTTCCAACGCAGCACTCAACTTCAAGTCCAGCTCGATGATATATCAAGTTATGGAAATGAAACGCAGCTAGCACCGAAAAATCAAATTCATTAGAAGGAATCAATTTAACCTCCCATTTTAGATATAGATTGTGAATTGTGATCCAAATTTAACCCCCCGTTTTAGATACAGAGAGTGATCAAAATTCTGTAACAAGATGCATGGAAGACAAAACTTTAACAATGACTTCTTTCTTGTCTTTTATATTTTTAGCTGAAAACAACACACAAGACATAGAGATTGTTGTCTCGCAGCATCTTTTGATCACTTGTGCTTAGAAGGATCAAACCCAAGTCCCAATGCCTTCACCAGCTAAAAGAATGTCTGTAGTGCTCTTATACCAGAATACTACAAACAAAAAAAAACTAGAGTTGTTGAGGTATACAATCATGCTTTGCTGTAAGGCAAATGACTAAAAATTCGAAATTACCATATAAGCTGAAGATAATGGTTCAATCCTGCACCACACTGAGGACAATCTCAGCTGTGACCATGAGAGATCTTGCAGTGAAATTATGCTCCATTCTCTTCCTCCTCTCTACCCTTTCAGTTTTCTCAGCAGAAGCATCCTTTAAACCAAACGAACCATGCAAACATCTTGTTCTCTATTACCACGACACTCTTTTTAATGGCACAGATGTGGCGAATGCAACATCTGCTGCTGTTACCGATCCTACAAAGCTTGGAAACTTCAAATTTGGTAAGCTTGTCGTTTTTGATGATCCAATGACCAAAGACAGTCATCTTCTTTCACCTCCTGCTGCAAGAGCACAAGGGTTCTACTTCTATGACATGAAAACCACTTACAGTGCATGGTTTGCCTTCACTTTAATCTTTAACTCCACCAAACAGAAGGGTACTCTGAATATAATGGGTGCGGACTTGATGACGGAGGAGACAAGGGATTTTTCTGTGGTTGGAGGTACAGGAGACTTTTTCATGGCTAGAGGGATTGCTACAATTCGTACGGACACAGTCCAGGGGGCATCTTATTTTCGTCTGAAGATGGATATTAAGCTGTACGAGTGCTATTAGGCATTAATTACAAGTCTTTTTTCTTTTCTTGTGGTCATATGTGCAAGATTTGATGAATAAAATGAGTTTCTGGGTGCAATCTTGTAGTCTACTTGGGTGTCTGATCAATATCCACCATGTAATTAAGTTTCTGGGCACCAAGTCTTACCAGTGATGCACGTATTAATCTGGATATTTTGTTTAAATGCCTTTGAACGAGTGTTTAAGCATATTTCCCATCTTGTTGATTAATGGAAAATGCTGACAGATCATTTATCTCATTGCCACTCGAGCATACAGATGAACAATTATATTTACTCACAAAAGCAATTCCTTGAACGAAGAAACAAAACATACGATGCCATGCTGCTACTGGGAAAAAAATGCAGAAATTTCAAGAGTTGGTTTATGAATTCAAGTTGGGAAAAAGTAATTTGCTAGTTATAGTTTTGTTTCCTAAGACGGAGATTGGAAGAAGGATTACGCAAATCTCGATCGAAATAGAGATCTAGTAAAATTTACAGAAAAGGCTGCCTATATTATTAGTGAGTTAACTATAACATGCGTGCTATGATCATAGTTCTTCTGGGGTCTTATAGCACAGCACCTTTCTCGGGGGTGACGAGAAAAGTCAAAAGTTGATGATACCAAAAGGATTCGTCGCAAGTTATGCATGGGAAATCTTGCATGGTGCTCAAAAGTAATAAATAGTATCTTATTAGTTATTTACTGATGTATTTAAAAGAAAATAGTTATATATAGAACAGAGAATAAAATGATGAGATATCTCTGTCAAAAATCAAAAATCTTCTGTTTACTTGTAACTATCTTTTATTTTTAAATGGTTCTGAAAAATAATTAATAAAAAAACACTGTTTAATACATGAGTCAGATAAATTTTCATATTATATACTATTTTTTTGCTCAAATCTTTTTTTTATAACCTAAAAAATGACAAGACATTAGGAAGCAAAGAAATTTCTTGCATAATAATCAAAAACATTTAAATGGCAACATATTAGATAGTATATTTTTTAAAAAATAATATTAAAAAGATGACACATTATATTGACTCGGGTTAACAACAATTAACCCACTCGTAATATGGGTGTGATATCGTGATAAGACCATGAAACCCCAATTAAAATAATTCATACAAGTTCGATTATCATGAATCATGTATTGAAGATGGAAAGAAAAGTATTTAAAAAAAAATAAAAAAAAATTATTCGAGTAAACTTATATTGATGGCGGGTGCAACACCACAAGTAAGGTCAATTGTGTTCGGACATACCAAATCAAAGAGATGAAAAACTCAGAGGATGAAATTGAAAATAATTTGTAATCTGTAATAGTTTTTTCAAATAAAAAATACAATTAAAACAACATGGACTAAATTTGAAAAGAAAATAAATTGAAGGTATGCTGTTAGTATTTTAGGGGCAGCGCGTAAATTGAGGCAAAGAAGAGGGAAAAAACTCAATTAGAGACAAATCAGATGCGCGCGCACACCGTCTAGGGAGGAGGAAGATGCTGAGACGAATAGAATGAGACAGTAAACACAACGTTTTCAACCATTGAATTCATCCACACGTGCCATCCAAAAACTAAATGCACACGTCATCAACTTTTGCATTCCCTGATTGTTTTACTGTATTGTTTCAAGAATCATCACATGGCTTTGTTACTTAATTATTCAACCTTTTGTCACATGGCTTTTTTTTTTTTTTATTATTATTATTTTAATGGAGACAAGACGAATCATATCTGGGGCTTCGAACTACAGGTTTCTCATCTGGAACGGGATGCTCCTGCTTTTATCTCCATCCGGCCAGAATTAGAAGAAAAAAATGCTCAGTCACTGCGGGAAATCTCCCTTTGATTGGAATTCCACTGTGCTCAATCATGTTCCTTGTTGCTAATCGTTCTCTTCTTCCATTTAAATTTCTATTGAATTTAGGGCAAAACTGTATCGTCATATTTTGTTTTCCACGTGTGGGGCTTGGTTAAGAAAATAAGAGGGATCACTGAGTCAGTTCATGCTCTCTGATGCACGAGTTCAGAATTGATCGGAGTTTATCCACTCATCGAAGCGAGATCATTGAGTTTTTTTTTTTTACCAGTCAATGATCGGTTTGACCGGTTATAATCTTGCTTGTAAAATTCCAATGCAACGCTCAACTTCAAGTCCATCTCAAGCATCTCCCAATGGCAGTGATGTCTCAGGTTGTGGAAATGAAACGCGGCCAGCACTGAAAATTCAAATTCATTAGAAGGAATCGCATGCTGTTTGAGATATTGACGTAGTGGAATTTTCCCTTTTTTTTTTTTTTAATAAATTGGTCAGTAGCCCTATGTCAGGAAAAATAGAAAATCAGCATGTCTCACTCAAGAGGGCTTCTCTTTCTCTTATTGTCAGTAGCCTAATGGTTAAGTCCACTTGGAGCAACTGGGCCAGACGACATTGATAGCGGAGTTAAGAATAAAAACCATAACTGACAAAAAAAAAAAAGAGGTTTACTTCCGCAAATAAGTTTTTTTTTTTATATATAACATGGATATACTGGACAATTTGCGTACATCATAATTAATTTCTGAATTCAATGAACATTATGGAAGTCCAATAAACAAGTAAAATACCATAAGAATAACAAGCATGTCTGACAAGACTTGAACCTAGGTATCATAAAGGGACAAGCGTTTCACTTACAGCTAGGCCAAACCTTACATGTCTAGTGATAAGTGAGTTTTTCCCTAATATGACCTATTGGTTGCGAAGCAATATTATGGAAGACAATGAAAAAAACAATTTCATCACATTGAGATGTCTATCTAAATTTAGGGAGAGGAAAGATATATTTTGAAAGACAGGGAAAAAAACAATTCCATCACGTTGAGATGTTTATCTAAATTTAGGGAGAGGAAAGATATAATACCTGTTTGGCTAAGCAGTTGAACCGCCGTTTGGCTAAATTTTGAATTATTTTTTTTATTTTAAATGAATTTTTTTAGTATTTTTAAATTATTTTGATATGCTAATGTTAAAATTGATTTTTAAAAAATAAAAAAAAATATTATTTTGATGTATTTTTAAATAAAAAACACTCTCAAAATCAACTGCAACCACACTCCTAAACACTTCTATATTTTGAGGAGAGAGAATTGATGAAGAGAGATGGGAAAGGGAGGGAGAAAGAAGCAGAAAAAAATAAAAATTAAAAAAAAAGGAATAAAGAGAAAAGGTATAAAGAAAATCAAGTTAAAATATATTTTAGATTTTTTCTAAATTTTGAATATAATATTAATCCGATATGTAAAATGCTATTTATATATATATAAATGACAGCAAAGCAGTTCACGCTTAAAGGTTGGGAGGGTTAAGGTAACTCCCCCTCCCCCTTTTAAACTAGAATTTTCTTTATTTTGACACCGACTAATGTGATTAGATTTTCAGTATATTTATATCCATATTATATGTATTAATAAAAAAACTGAAATGGATACCCAATCAATTGAAATTTAATACATTTTAATATATATTGATTTAAAAAAAAATTATATGTATAGGTAGGGTAAGCACTAAAAATACCAACGGACTTGTACAATTGGTTCGGTTCCGAACCTCCCAATATCAAATTCTAACAACAAAAGATCCTTATAAACTGATCCTTAAAAACCCAAGAAACTCTTTAGGATTATAGAAGCCGACGCTATCATGATGCCACTGCTGTTTCCCACTAGCAACAGTGGCCGATCTACAAGCTTATTTTACAGCTATTGACTCTTTTTTCGGCAAATCCCACAATTACATGGTCTTTCTAGTGAGCTACAAGCTTCCAACGTAATGTGAGGAATAACAAGTGATCGATCAAGAGTGATGATCGGTCGCTTCACCGGAGGATATAAGTTATCATTTGCCAAAACTCAGGGCAGCGTCCCTGGATGAAATAAGAATATCCACCGGGAAACTTTCCGTCGGAACGAGAGTGGTCTGTATTTCTCAACTATTGCCGGGTCGGTGAGGAAGTGATTTGTAAATTAAGCTTAGTTTTGATTTTTTGGTTCAGATTTAAAAGTCAACATTAAAAAAACCATTAAAATTTTCGACTACTGAGTTGATGGTAGAAATATATAATTAATTTCATTCAATTAGAGAATGTGGAAATATTTATTGCTATCTAATTAAAAAAACATTAGAAGGTGGAAAAACTCTCCAAAAATGTAAATCACATTGACTCTCAAACGGGTCACGTAGAAGACTTTGGATGTGCTTGCTGTGGGACCTATATATATATACACACACACATGCACACATACTGAGGGATTGAAAATTTAGTTGAGATTGTATTTTAAAACAATTTTTATTCAAATGATTTTTTTTATTTTAAAAAAATTATTTTTAACTTTAATATTTCAAAATAATTGAAAAATATTCTATCATGTTGCACCTCTATATTCTATCTTGTTGCTTAAGCAACCCTGACCATTCCAGTTACTATCTCCATCATTCGCAACTGTAGAGCTCGTATGGCCAGGAAGGAAAGATTCGCCCATGAATTAATTGCTCGATCACAAAAATGTTGAAATAACTTTGGGGAAAAAAGAGAGGCTACAAGTAAACGATCCCGAGTTGTTACCGACTAGAATCCTTAGCTTATTGGATGGTTAGTGATATTTTAAGGGATTCGGTGGTTGCATAATCAAAACTATAATATAAAATTTAATAGAAGCAAAATCCTTTTGGAATCAATAGTACGTCCTCTTGCTGGAAAAAAAGAGCTCACCTACCATCCCCTTTCCACGACCAAACAAATTGTCCAACTTTTCTTGCAATAAAACAAATCATCACCTACCCCCACCAATCTTCCACCCGAATTTATTATTAAAACACACAAGGGCTTCGTTAATAGTCAAACATAGGCCCACATTAAGTGGATATTTACACCCACTTTTGGGTGTTGATTTTGATCCAAGAACGTGCCTTTTCTATAATATTTCAATCATTATTTTATATATACGTGTGTGCGTATTTCAAAATAGCGTTATCGCATCGGATAAATTAAGATAACATTGGACAACACACAGCCACCCATAATGGAATAAAAAATATCAAGAAATTAAATTATATGCTTCAAGTTTATTATTATTATTATTATTATTACCGATGTTGTTATTGTTATTGTTATCACTACCAGTATAGTTTGAGAAGCATGAAGTCAAAAGCAAGGCACCAAAAATCCAACACTCCAGCTCATGTGGTCAAACCAAGGCGGCCAGCTAAACATGTGACTGGTTTAAAGTACAGCTTTTACAGCGAGTAAAATCTATCCATTATGATAAACCTGTTTTTCTTTTTTTATTTCTGATTTTTTTTATTTTCCTTTGTAGTTAAAAAAATATATTCATTTATTAAAAACAAATACGAATTTCTCAACTCTATTTTTATATATAAAAAAATAAAAACAACAATTTATAATTAAGTCATCTTTTTATACTTTATATTTATGATAATATAATTATAAAAATGTTATATAAAAAATATAAGACGCTGTTTTTATTTCATTCAAATTAAAAATTAGCATGGAAAAAAAATAATATTCTTAATTGGGAAAAAAAAGAAAGTCCTTATGCTAATTGAAAAATAGCATTTATAATACTAACTAAATATTAAGATCAAGATGTAAAAAATTAATTTTAATATTTTATATTAGTAAAAAGCGTGTGTATTGGGCATGTCTTTTTTTCAATTAAAAATCAATAAGAAACTGCATAGAAAAACCATGCAGAACCTCTAAAATATATTTTTCAAACTCAATATAATTATAAAAACTTGAGAAGAAAAACTATGCAGAACCTCTTGGCAAGTGATTGCCACCGTGGAACTGTATCTTTTTCGTGTGTGTTTAGAAGTGTGATTGTTATTGTTTTTTAAAGTATTTTTTATTTAGAAATATATTAAAATGATATTTTTTTTTTAGTTTTTAAAAATTATTTTTGACATTAACAAATCAAAATAATTTAAAAATATCAAAAAAATTATTTTAAAAAAATAATTAATCAAACACTGATTATACCGGAAAGCCAAATAGACACTTAGTCATCAATGATCAACAGTTACATGTTCTCAGTAGATTTCACGGTAAAGGTTCTGATTTTAATCAAAACCGACAAATTAACGGTGTTTATACACAGTGGTTCTATATTAGCTGAGCTACAAAGTAGACCATCAAATTTAGTATAGGTTGAAAAATAATGGCGACTCGATGAAAGACTCATACTTTTCAAACCTCTCATGACAGCGAGCTGGTTCTGCTATCTTGTGACAGATGAAGAAAAGAAAAGCATACTCAGGTAACTAAGTGACGCGGGTTTAGAGTTAAAAAATTTGTTTTTTTATATGATTTTGAATTTAAATATTATGATTATTAATATAATAATTATTATAAATTTATATGGTTGTTAATTTTAGAATTTGTAAAAATAGTTGATATACATGTAAAATAGCTTAGCTTGGACATCCATATTAATAAAAGAAATCAATTTCTTTTAATTTCTTTAAAAGAAATTTTGGTTTTTTTCTGAATTCAATTTCTCCGTTTATGAAAAATCCTTAAATATCTGTTCAATTGTGACAGGATTGTTACACATGCTGCTTTTTTCCCGATTATCAGTGGCTAAGAGTGAACTGTTTCTTTCTCGTAGTCGATGAAAGCTCTTTTATTGGTTTGTAAGCCATGACTTTTCCCAGGCTATTTGCTCGATTGCAAACTAATAATCGAAGACTGCTTGTCTTAAAATAAACTTGTTAACTTGTTATCAATCCCACGGGATGCTGTGTACTAAATTTCAAAAGTTTTCTTGAGATTAAAATAAATGTTTATTTTTATTTAAAAAAAAAACTAAATGTCTTGGTGTTTGTAAATTATTTTGATATGTTAATATCAAAAATAATTTTAAAAAAATAATCCCGAAAGGTTCTACTGAATTAATTAGATGGAAAATTAACGGCAGTCCTGATTGATGGTTATGTCCAGTTTCCGACCATTCAAACTCTTTTGACGTGTTAGAGGGGCGGAGGAATAAGGTGAAGATTTCTTTTTAGTATGGTCAACGATTCCCAGCCCAATCAAACTTCCTTCTTTTTACTCATCTATTGATTTCAGTTCCTGAGATTCACAAAAGAGGCAATCCAGTTTCTACCTTTAGTTCAATCAGCTAATTTGAGGACGAGAATTTTATATTTTTATTTTATTGGTAAAAATGATGTGTAGTGGGTAGGTGGCCAAGTAGTTGTGTAGACTGTAGACAAATCCAATTCATAAAATTAGCAGGAATTCAACTGACCGTATATCAGCAAAATTCGATGGAGATTTTTGAGCCATGGTTTTTCAATTGACCAGCTTCCTCGTAACATCCAAGATGTGTGCCCTTATATAAGAAGATGAAGCGCAGAGCTAACTCACCACTAACTCAATCATCCACATCTTCTTCTTCTTCTTTGGCTCCTCTTGCTTCATTTATCTCAAGAAAGACTCTCAGTAGTAAGAAAATGAGAGCAAGCTGTATTCTTCTTTGTTTCCTCATGTTTCTGGCTGTATCTTCAGCCTATCCAGGCAAGAAGAAGCAGTACAAACCATGCAAGGAGCTAGTCCTGTACTTTCATGACGTTATTTACAACGGCCGGAATGCTGCTAATGCAACATCGGCAATTGTGGCGGCACCGGAAGGGGCCAACTTAACCATCTTAGCAGGGGAGTTCCATTTCGGCAACATTGTAGTTTTCGACGATCCCATTACCCTCGACAACAATCTTCACTCTCCCCCAGTTGGTAGGGCACAGGGCATGTATATTTACGATACCAAAAACACCTTCACTTCCTGGCTAGGCTTCTCTTTCTCCCTCAACTCTACAGAGCACCATGGAACCATAAATTTCATCGGAGCTGACCCGATCATGATAAAGACCAGAGATATATCGGTGGTTGGCGGGACTGGGGATTTTTTCATGCACAGGGGAGTCGCAACTATAGCCACTGATGCATTTGAAGGTGAAGTGTATTTCAGACTCAAGGTTGATATCAAATTCTATGAGTGTTGGTAAAAAGCAACACGTGTGTGATTTATTAAGGATTTAGTTTGATTGTTAAGTGGAGACTTGGGTATGCTTTTGTTGTATTCCCTTTTCATCGAATAAAACATCATAATTTAAGTGTTAACTTTGTGTTTTTTAATGAATTTCATTTTCCCTGCTTTGCACCGATTAAATTTTGAAGCTAGCCGAGGCACTTAATAATATGGCTCTTCTTGTTCAAAGAGGAAAACAAATCCCATTTCTGAAATCTAATATCTTAGGCATTTAAATATTTAAAATTTTTGGGTTATAATTTTATGTTATATTAGAGTTTTAATAATAAAATAATTAGACTTATTTTGTTTCTTTCTAAATAAATTAATAAGATCAAATGCAATATAATAGTACATCTTTGAGAATCTCAAGCTAAAAAAACATTAAGTTAAGAAGAACAGCTAGAATTTAAATATTATTACCCTCATTATGTTTAACTGATAGGCTTTTTTTATTGAACGAAATGATTAGAGACTAATAAAAAACCATTTATGAGACTTGGCCTTGATTTAAGATAACATCGGGGAACTGAATTTTATAAAGTGAAGAGAAGTAACATTTCATCTTAAAGGAGTTTTTGTCATTGTCTGTATATATATTAAATTAAAAATATTTTGATATTTTTAAATTATTTTCATATACTAATTTCAAAAATAATTTTTAAAAGATAACCACGAACGCGTTTATAATTTCCAAACATATACCAAAAATCCGTCAAATTCTCAGCCAACATTTGGTAAACAAAAATTGGAGTATGAGTCTATGTGGACCCGTAATTAAACACTTTGCTCTGTTGTGAAAGCCACCGGTACGATAGCTATACTCATTATCTACACTAAATATATTTTTACTCTGTTATTCCAACTCAGTATTTCTTCAAATAAATAATTTGTATTATTGTAAAACTTATAAACTCAAATGTAATTACAAATAAACTAAAATAACACTGTGATTCACTGTACATGCAAATTAAAATTATTGTAGATTAAAATAATAAAATAATTATTTGACCTCTCGGTGTGCCTCAATTTAGCTTTTGAATCAAGAATAATTTAGCATTTTTTATATTTTTCGAGTTTGGTAAAATAACTCTTATAGCCTATAATAAAACAAAAACACAATTTTGCTTGTAGAGCTATCACGGTCCTTACACATATTTAATGAACCTTATACATATTTAATGAACAATTTAAGAATCATGCAACTACCAATCTGCCCCCTTTAATGACAAAAACAAGGGGTGAGTTTGCAATTTTTTTATATATATATAATTCTTTAATCTAGCATGAACATGTCAAGAGTGTGTCAATATTGATATGTCCATAAAAGATAAAATACAAGAATTAGTTGTGGCAATAATTAGGTAATTGACCATTTTTAAAATAATATTTTTCAGACAACTCCAAACACGCTGATGATTTTTGGGCTTATGCCCTTTTCGTACAATGTGTGTGGACTATTTTAGCGGTGAAAATTTTTCATATGGTATGTCATCGGGTGCACTTCTATATACTCCACCATATGGTGGAGTGCATTGCCTCCAAAGGTGGCCAAAAATATTCTAGTTGGCTGTTAAACGTTTGTTCCCTCTTCTCTCCTCTGCTAACCAAACATGCTTGACAGTCCTCAATGTTATGAAAGTGTTAACTTCAATCTCTAATCTTTTGATTGTGTTATATAGTACTGGTTGTTAGTATAGAAGTTTTGATTTGTTTCAATTTTTTCCTTCAATGAAAAATTATTATATATTGTATTTTCATTTTAATCCTTGATCTTTTAATTTTCAGATTAGTTTGAAATCCCTAATATATTCGGTATCAAAATTCTAATTTCTTTTAATTTTATCCTTCAGTAGCAATTGATTATAAATTTGAGTTTAATTTCGGTCCTTAGACTTTTAAATTCTAATTTGGTTTGAAATTCTTTAATTTTTTCCGTATCAAAGTTTAGATTTGTTTCAATTGTATTCTATAAATGAAAGTTCATATACTAAATGAAAGTTCAAGTTCATATATATTTGTTTTTTATTTCAGCCATTATACTTTCAATCTCTGATTTTATCTCAATTCCTTTATATATATTGAAATTGTTGTTATTTTTGTTCATACTTGTATATACATGCTCTTGGTTTTTGTTCTTGATTTTTATAATTTCCTCTGTTATTATTTTTTTTATTTAATATTTAAATTTTAATTGGTCATTTAAAAAATGATATTTAGTATTTTTCTATTTTTTTATTTATTATTCAAGTCAAATAATATTTTAAAATGTTGTCAATTTTTTTTTTGTTTTTTTTGTTAATATTTATAGTTGTTACATTTTTTAATTATTATAGGTAAGACATTCAAAATAATAATAATGATTATTTGTTTTTTTTGTATATAAATACATGAGGCTAAGTATATATTTTTATAATTGTTTATATATAAATAACCTATTTGTTTTCTTAAAATAAAATCATAATTTACTTTCAATGTTTTAAAATAAAGTCATAATTCATTAATTGATGTTATTTTTGTTCATAAATGATCTTGAAAGATTTTTTATATATGATATTTTTGATCTAATAACATATACAAATAATATACGAAGATACAAGTAAACAAAACAAGTGAAAAAATTGGGATAAATAATCTACTATAAAACATTTTTACAAGTCACTTGTCTCATGCTTCACCACAACCAGAACCAAATTTTTTAGCATGTAAAAAAAATATTAATGGTCCTGGATTTTTTTATGATACTATACATCCGAACGAAATAATCAACTTATAAAACTTTTAATTATTTAGTTTTTTTATATATTCATTTTATTATGGATAAGGTGTTTAAAAATATGATAATGATTATTTTAAAGATATTGATAATTATATATTTTGATATTTATTTAATATTAACGTCTTGATATAAATATATGAACTAACCTTTTTTGAAAAAATGTTAACTTAATTTAATCTTTGTTATTTGAAATAATTTTAATATGATAATATAATGAATAATTCTTAAAAAATAAAAATAATATTTTTAACAATAATGATGGTGGTAGCGATAATATTGCCAATAATAATTAAAATATTAATTATTTACAAAAATAATTATAATAACAGTTATAATAATTATGACAATTTAACAATCATAATAATAACAATGAGAATAATGATCAAAATAATTCATCAGTCTATGTTGTTTTTTGTTAAAAATTATTTTTTATGGTTTCTATGTATGATATTTCAAATATAATATTATGTAAATAAAAAATATACAAAGTCGCACGCTAGAAAAATGGTTGGAAAAATTAGGTCAATTTATCTATAATGAAAAAAATATATGAGTCACTTGCCCCATGCTTCGCCGCGACCAAAATTAACATTTTTAACGTGTAAAAAAAATATTAATGGTCCTATATTTATTTTGTGATGATATACATATAAGCGAAATAACCAACCTACAAAAATTTTAATTATTTAGTTTTTTTATATATTCATTGTATCACAGGTAAGACGTTTAAAATAATGATAACGATTATTTTTAAGGTTTTTTTTTTCTTAACAAATATACGATACTAATTATATATTTTGATATTTATTTAATATCAATGCCTTAAAATATATATTAAAAAATAAAATATATATTTTTTGAAAAATCTCAAATTAATTTAATCTCAATGTCATGAAATACTTTTAATATAATAATACAAAGAGTAAAACTTAAAAAAATACACAATAATTTTATTTTTTAAATAAAAATCACTTTAAACTAAAAATATACCAAATCACACGCGGACAAAATATATGAAAAATAACAGATCACTAACAATAAAAGATTCACTGTAAATGCATTAGAGAGAGTTTCGTTTTCATTCTACGCTATCAAAACTAAGTTTACTCTGTTGTTTAACACAATTGCATTAATACGAAGATAAAAAATAATAAAAATTAAAATTTAAAACTAAGATTATAGATATAAATACAAACAAAAAATTAAGAATTGTCCCAGAAGAACCACAAAAATAAAAGGTCAAAACTAAATAAAAAAATAAAAGAATAAGAATTAAAATATAAGATTTTATATGTTAAAACAAGATAAAAAAACAATTTACTAACTATATACTAAAATAGCTCGGATTATGAATGTGTATTACGAGAGTTTTGACTGTAGATTTCAATATTTCTTTCACAAGTTTTCGGTGTTGGCCAGCTTTGCCTTTTCTTTTGTGTGTTTTGATGCCAGTGTTATTTGTTGTCGCAATAATTTTTTATGTGAGCATTTATTAGGTAGGTGTTAGCTTATTAATTAGCTATTTGACTTTCTCTGGGCGATGACATTTATTTCGACCACTTTGTCCACCTGATTTTAAATGGGATCGTCATCCTAATACTCACGACGAGCTGACTTATTTTTCCACCTGCCTGTGTAACCCTCGGTAGCTATCCAAAACAAGATTGCTTCTTTTAAGGTTAATGGTTGTTTGGTAAAGTATTTTTTAATATATATATATATATATATATATATATATATTCTAAAGCAATTTTTAAACAGAAAAAAATAAACAAACACTCTAATTTACACTCATTAATAGCAAGATTTTGGGATTATTTAGGAGTTTAGTTGCTATTGTTTTTTTTTTAAAAATTGTTTATAAATATATTAAAATGATATTTTTTTATTTTTTAAAAAATTATTATTAATATCAATATATTAAAATTATTTAGAAACATTAATTTAAAACAAAAAAAAAAACATTTTTTCCCCAAATTTTTTATATGTTTTCTCATGGCTTTGCCACTTGTCTTGGTGATTTCAGTTATTTTATTTTATTTTTCCTGTGGTTTAATTGCCATGTGCTTCGTTGCTTTAATAGTTAATTTAGGTATATTTGTTTTATGGCTGCAAAGTTATTTTTTTATGTTGGTTCACTGTCCTTGGATTTATCCTAAGATGTATTGATATGCTCCAACAACATTCATTGTTACTTTATATATTTTGTTTTTTTATGTTTATCAAACCATGCATGTAGACCAATGACAACATGAAATTTGATGCAATTACTGGGGAAAAAACTATATTTTTTCACATCTTCGTGTTGGAAATATTTTGAAGTAATCTTCAATTTTTATATTTTTGCTGATAAGGTTTTATGCTAATGTTGTTGCACTTTGATGTATTAATATATTTTATTATATCAAATTTTATATGTATAAATATTATATTTTATTTTAATAATAGTATAACTTATTAATTATTTTAATTATAATAATTATAAAAATTATTTACTAAACTCAGCAACAGTTAATCTAACTAGTATACACTATATTCTCAAAATGAAAACATAAATTTTTTAAAAACCACGTTGCTTTTCGTCCTCAGCAGGGCGCTTCTCCTCTAGTCTTGTCATCTCTATTTAGAACTTAGAAGAGGAGTCTAACTCTATGGTTTAACCGTATGGAAGTAGCCCGACTCTATGGGCTTACTCTGAAAGAAAAGTTTGATTTCGTGGGCTTACTCTGAAAGAATAGTTTCAAGCCATGATATCACCCTGAAGAAAATCACAAGGATAAAATTATATTTTAACTTTTATTTTCTATATAAAAATACCTCTCCGATACACCTGGAATCTTTCAAATTCAAGGTTGATAATTTATTTATTTTTAGTGTTTTTAAAGTTTATCTCTATATAATTTCATTAAACTTTATTTCTTTATAAAATTACTAATTTTAATATCAGAAAGTCCCCAAACTTATTAAAAATATATTAGCTGCTAACCTCATTAGCTTACCAAACATCACCTGCTACTACTATCATAACTAGCAACCACTCCAAGATACCAGGCATTAACTACTATTAGCAACAATTATATAAAAAATATTGGCACATGCTACCTTGGCATTCTGCCAAACATAATGGATATGAAGAACATATGATTAAACTAAATAAATTAACTAGTTAAGCTTTCCATGAGCTCATTGTTTTCACTTGCTTTATTATTTTGAATTTTTTTAATTGAAATATCGGAATAACACTTCACAATTAATTTTTAGATTCACTAAACATCTTATAAATTTAATTAATATGTAAGGTACCGTAAAAATGACAGACATACACAAAAAAGATAAAACCCAGATATAGAGAAAGAGAACAAGTCCCTTCCCCCACTTAGACAGGACAACAAGTGCAAATCTACACCAACACATTTTTTAATTTTGGATAAAAAAAAATCTACCAATGTATATATAAATTACCAAAAAAATATAACCTAATCCTAACTCTAAATTCCTCAATAGATCTTAGCAAAACACTAAATCCCCTACCCCTCAAATTCTCCACCCACTCAACGGTCTCAATTTGTTCCCCAACGCGACCGACAACATCCTTTCACGTATCTTAAAATAGTAGCCACCTCTTGAATTGAATTTTTGACGTGGTAGAATTTTGTCGGTATTTTAATTTAGTCATCATGAGATTGAAGGCATGCGTGAAAGGTGGAGGCGTGAAGCGGAAGCAAAAGAGAGGTTGCGGTGGTTTCTTGGCCTTGTGCTGAAAAAACCTCTAGGAATGGGGGGACTTACAGATGTGAAGCGTGATGGTTTTCACTGGGTGGTAACGAGGCAGTTGCAGAGAGGGTGTCGAGGAAGGCAACCAGGCCTTGTCCGCCACTAGTGGGCAGGGGATGATCGTCAGGTCCAAGGGGATCTTTATGAAGTTTTCCACAATTTTGTTTGGAAAACAGCAGCTTTTTTGTTAGGTTAATGGGGTTGTGTGAAGAATTCGTATCTTTTTTTAATTGTGTATATGCTAGGAGTGTTCAATTAGCAGAGCTGCATTGCTTATTGCAGTCTATTCGAGCCATGCTATATATATATATATGTTTTTTATAATTGTTTTTGGAATTTTGCAGCAACACTTCACCTAGTTTCGGAATTCAGCAAATGCCATTGGAGAGTAAATTAATATCATGTTACTAAGAGCATGTTTGTTTAGAATAAAGGATGAGATATTTTAAAGACTTGGTAATATAATTTTGTATTGTTTGAATTAAAATTATTATTAAGCATGTAAATTAAATTAAATAAATAGCTTAATAAATAATTTTTTTCTTTTAGCACATATATCATAAACAACACTGTAAGATAATAATATAAATCATATTTTGGGGTCTTATCTATAAACTTAAGTTTTTAGATGAGATGGTTCTTTAACATAGTATTTAAGCCTTGTTGACTCAGCGGTCACGAGTTTGAATATCACCCTTATTCTATTTGATAAAAATCAAGCACGAGGTAGTGTGAGATCTGTACAAGTTTTAAGCTCAAAGAATTTTTATTTAAAGAGATGTATTATAAAATAATATAAATCATATTATAGAATCTCATTTATAAAATTAAATTTTTAAATAGAATAATTAATTAACAAAAACATTTAAAAAAAGAGAAAAACAATAATCCAAACACTACATTTAGGGTTTGGTTAATTTACGTGGGATAAAGTTGTTTTAGGTTTTTCGGTGGGGGAGGGGGGTTGCTTTTAAAGCTTTCTGAGATTCTGCAAATCAACACGACTGCATACTTTAATTAATCAAAGACTAGACCAAGACAAGACAGTTCAATTATTTTGCAAAAGTTCGATCTGAATTATTTTTGAATTTTCCGTGCGTTCCAGCAAGTAGGGATAAAAGCTAGTGCATACATCAGATTGCGGAATAAGCTTTGATAAGTGAATTTTTATAAAGAATAATATAAATTATTTTATAGAATCTTACTTTAAATTTTAGATGAGATAATTTTTTAATATAATATCAAAGTTTTATTGGTCTAGCGATTATGAGTTTGAATCTCATTATTTTTATTTTATTTAATAAAAATTAAATACAAAGTAGAGTGAGTTTGAACCCAAACTTCAAGTCTAAAGAGTTTTCAATTGAGGGGTGTTAGATAATAATATAAATCATATTCTGAGGCCTTACTAAAAGCTTGAATTTTTAAGTAAAATTATTATTTAACATTGTATCAGAGTTTTGTTGACCTAACAGTCACGAGTTCAAATCTCAACACCTCTGCTCTATTTAATAAAAATCAAATACAAGATAATGTGGGTTTGTACAAGTTTCAAACTCAATAAATTTTCACTTCAAAAAATTTATTAGATAATAATATAAATTTTATTTTATTATTTAAATTTGTAGATGAATTAATTATTTAATATGTTATCCACGACAGTATGAAAAAAAGAGCAGAATTACAGTCTGATAAGTTGAATGGCTTTCTCCCCAGTCTCTTCCTTGCTCTTTTTTTCTGCGAGTGATTCACATGCAGCAGGCCTGTTGAGACAGTGCTTACCCCTCCAACTAAAGTCACCTGAGAAATTAACCAATCGCCACCCTTTACCACCTCTATTCACCTTTATGGGTATTCCGGCGCTTGATTGTGGGTGGATATGAAATTTACTGGCTTTGATTCAAACAGGTCTCTTGAGATTGATGTTGGTTTGATATCGTAGACGAGGTGTTAATGAAGTATTACTGTGAAAATTTTAGCTTGAGACAAGGTCATAATACTAATTTTATGAAAAATAGTAATTATTTATTTGATTATAAAATTATAATAGTAATATTATATATACTTTTCAGTCATTAAATACGATTCTAAATAATCTGATATTTTTCATTAATTTATTTTTAGAATATTTATCTTTTCAATTAATCATATAGGAAAATTATAATTTGAGCAAAACTATATATAAAAATAACAAATCACAAATATCATATTTCAAATACATTTTTAATGTTTTGCTTTGAAGCAAGAAAAGAAAATCTTACAGGATAAAAGTAATTAACTTCGCATTAAAAAACGATGATTAACTCTCTAAATCATACCCACATTGGGTTGGGTGGCCTTTTTGTTTTCCACATTTGATTACACTGCATTTTCTGTAAGTAAATACAACTAGGGTTGATATTTTTTGTTCGGTTGGTTTTTTCCTTAAATAAAACAACAAAATTTGTAATGTTTTGAAGTGGGGAATCCCAGGTATAAACAAAAAGCCAAAAACTCTTTATCCCCCCCGATGAAAGGTGTGCTCATGGGAGTGCAGGGAGCAGACTGATCATACTCTTTACCTCCTTTCTCAGTGAAATTTCAACTTTACTCTGCGGGCATGACAGAAAATGGAGGACCCTGCAATCAACTTTTAATGATGAATTTTAGTTTTAAAATCGTACCTCGAGGGGTTGCGGTAAAGGGTTTCTATATTGGCCCATTGGGAGCTACAGAGTTCAAAAGATGGAATGACGCACACGACATATTTTCAGAATATAGTCTGTGATTCACATGTCTGTCGTTTTCATTTCGTTTTTTTCTTTTAAAAAAAATATGAAGTGCCTGCCACTCTCCATTTTCTAAAGAGAAATGCCAGTTATAAATTGGGTGAGTAGAGCATAGCAATCTCATCACCTCAAAGCAGCACTGCCATATCGACACTCTCCACGATAATGGCAGCTACAGAGCTCATCTCAGCTCTTCTCCTCCTCCTTCTAATCTGCAGCTCCGATATTTCGAGCAGCGAAAAAACCAGAAGACCCGAGCCATGCAAAAGGCTAGTGCTCTACTTCCATGACATTCTATACAATGGAAAGAATGCGCAGAATGCAACATCAGCAATAGTGGGATCACCAGCTTGGGGCAACAAGACCACCTTGGCTGTACCAAATCGTTTTGGAGACGTCGTCGTTTTCGATGACCCCATTACTCTGGACAACAGTTTCCGTTCAACCCCAGTCGGACGTGCACAAGGGTTTTACTTGTATGACAAGAAAGAAATCTTCACTGCTTGGTTTGGTTTCTCTTTCGTTTTCAACTCGACACGGGTGAAGGGTACTATAAACTTTGCCGGGGCAGATGATATAATGAAGACAACTAGAGATCTTTCTGTTGTTGGCGGTACCGGTGATTTCTTCATGACTCGAGGGATAGCAACATTGATGACCGATGCATTCGAGGAGGATCGGTATTTCCGGCTTCGTGTTGATGTTAAACTATACGAATGCTATTAGCAAAGGACTTTGTTCATGGCTTAATTTGTGTGATGCACCTCTGTTGATTGTTTCTCCTTTTCTTTTGTTTTACAAGGTGGTTGTGATCCAAGTCAAGTAATAGGGATGGTTTTTTCAGCTAAGGTGAAAGATGTGTTGATTGAGCTATGGCACGATTAACAATTCTATGGTCGTATATGTATGTCTGTTTTCCTAATGTAATTGCATGATCATGAGTGTGTTTATCATTATGAATATATTGTTAAATTAATGGATATGCATCTTCCATTTATTTTTATCTAATAACGATATTTATATAAAGATTCATTACTTATATATCTTTTAGCCCATAAATAAAATTTATTTTAATGTGATATGTTGAGAGGTTTTATGGCTTCTCATTAGATTATGTTTTCTCTCTTTATTTGCAATGTAGTCCTTCCTTTTTAATTCGATACCATGTCCCTTTTGATTTTATATTATGTTATAGCACAGTCAAACACTATATAGATATAAATGTTTTCTTCGTCTTTCTATTTTATACCATTTATAAATTCAAAATTTACTTTTATTTGCGTCATCAGATGGCTCTCAAAGATAAATTAACCTACTGAAGAGATAGTAGAATTAGAACAATTATCACCTGAAGAACACAAATTCTTTTTAACCTCTCAAATTCATGTGATTTATCTCATCTCCTGAAGAGGAAAAACTATATATTAGATTAGATTATATTAGTTTTTCGAGGAAGCTCTATTCATAAATAATATTTTATACAAGTTAAATGCATTGATATGATAATTACACTATTGTGAAGAACAGTAAATTTTACCTGGGTGCACAGTGAATTCTCCAAAGGTTTTAAGTTTTTTTTTGTAATTTTAGGCGAAACCTCATTATAATCCCTAAACAATGAACTCATTCTTAATTTAGTCACAAATATAAATTTTGTTAATTAGATCTACAAGATATCATCCACATGTTAATTGAATCTTCCGCTCAAAATCTTCTCACCTTTTTTCTTCTTAATGAAAACTCCAGGGTCTCAATTTAGATAGTCTGGGAACCCATAATATAATTTTTACTGGTTTTTTTTCTTACTAATAGAAGGTTGAATTTGTAATTTGCATAAACTGAAAACCCTAATGAACTATTGCCACTTTGACAGGGCCTGAAAATGCCAGTACATAAAACACTCCAACTTTCGGATAATAAAAACAGGGTCGTCCACATTCTTCTATAGATAGAGCTCTTTCTGGGCTTTCTGCAGAATACCTTGAGCTAATATGATTCTGTAGTTCGCACAAGTTTTGAGCCCTATCAGCCCAAAGGCCCACAAGTAAAGCAAACAAAAAATCCCACGCACAGTACCTGTTGTTTTAAGAGAGAGCAAACCAATCCTTTAATGTTAGAAATTATAAGTAAAAATAAGATAAAATAAAGGAAAATATTTGGATTAAATATGGGCTTTTGAAACTAAAGGACTGATTCATTACTTTGTAATAAATATAGAAACTAAGTTATAATTTATAGCCATTAAAAAAAGTCCAGATGGTGCTGGCGCTATACAACACAGATAACTTATCCATCATCTCGTATAAACAGAGAGAACCAAAGGTCCACAGAAAAGCAATTGTGTGAGTGAGGAAGAGAGAGATGCCAAGCTTAACGCTCGCAGAGAGCAGTTTGATGGCACATTCATTGCCCCCATGTCCTAATCCTCTTAAACCAAAAACCCTTTGCTTCCTACCTTTGAATTCTTTCTCCAAGAAACACAACTCTTCTAAGCTTTCCTATGGCAACCACCCAAGTTTCATTTTCTCCAGGTAACTCTTCTTGAATTTTTAAATTTCTTCTTTTTTCAATGTTTCTTTCGCTATTTGACGTTCAAGCTTATGCGACAAATACTGAATCCTGAGCTGATGTGTTATATGGTTAGTGGTTAATTTTGAAAATTTCGATGGCCAAAATTTATCGTGCAGATTTTCAAGACAATGCTGCGTGAACTCATTTGAAGAGACATTTGGACTTGTTTTATCGAAGCTTTCTAAGAATCGGGATGGTCTTGTAATGTTTCTAAAAACAAGGCCTTGTATATAATATCAGTGCATGTATATTTTATTGATATCATAATGCAATGTCATTTAGTGGTTTAGCTGATTGGGAGATTTTCTTTTTTTGCATTTTTTTTATGAAAAAACCTGCAATTTTGATGTAAAAGTTCACTTTTTTGTTTTTTCTCTTCTCCTGTTTTGTATTTTCAAGGGGATGCTCAATTATGAACAGGGGCTTAGAGACCTTGGTTACAAGAATTACCAAGACACCACAGGAACAGTTTCAGAAAAATCACTAGTGAAGAAAAAGTCATCAAGGGAGAATCACATGGTGGCAGCTTCTGCTCCATCACATGGCGGTTTCCTGAAGTTTTTGTTGATCTTTGGATATCTAACACTTCAAGGCTCTCGATCAGCATTTGCTGGAACAGATATTTCAATTGCTTTGCAATCGATTCCGTACTTAGGGGACCTTGGTGATATTAGCACAGGTTTTGCTTCAGTTAGGAGAATCTCCCTGTATCTTTTACAACTGGCATTTTGTTATGCTTAGAAGCTAGAAATTTGGTCCTAGTGAAATTTCCACATGCTTAATTGCAATTAAGAGTCTTTTCATATTTCCTTTCATCAGAACTAATATCATCGGTGCAATATTTTTGGTTGCAGGCATTCTTGCTTATATTTTTTTCTGAACTCGGAGATAAGACATTTTTTATTGCTGTAAGTAACTAAGATTTTCCATTTGACACTTCATTCATTATCTAAGCAACATAAATTTGCCACTACTCTTTTCTAGTTGCAACCTAATGAATGACGTGAATCCTTTGTTTTCCCAATTGAGTATACTTGTTTGAAATCTGCACCTGTGTGTCTGTGGCTTGGCAAGAGACGTTAAGCTTAAAGGCTTTTTCGGCAACTTCCCAATCCTCCAAGCAATATTAATTTTTAATCCCAAATGCCGTGCCGATGTTCTCCATAGCATCTTTGCCAATTTACTATTGAAATTTAAATTAAAGAAAAGACTCATGATGATCGAAATAACCTCCAGTTTCGTGCTTCTATGCCATTATGAATAACAAGCACTTTACTGAAGATAGAACAAAGCTCAAGATGTGGGTGTTTTATGTCCTGTGCAGGCACTTTTAGCAGCTAGGAATTCTGCTCCCATTGTTTTCACAGGGACATTTGGTGCACTTGCGTATGTTTTCTGCTCAAGCATGGTGATTTAGATGTCCTTTGCATTTTAAACTTTATGATAGTGAAATTTCTTGTGAATAATCTATGTTCTATACGATCTGATTCCGCTATTGATCTTTGTGTCGAGATAATCGGAGCACTTCTTGATGTTGATTTGGGAAAGAAGCTTCCATGCATTAAAATATAATAACATTACTTGGAAGCCAGAATTCTTACATAGCTCTAATGTATTTCCAGATTAAGAAACCATCCGTGTAAGCAAATGATTGAAAAAACTATTTGGCTGAGATTCAACTCCAAAATTTATGATTCAAGTGCTTACTTGTGTTCATATAAAGTCTTTTCCACGGCTCTTCAAATTGATATCGTTATGCACTAACTCCACACCTTTGTGCTTCAAGCTCAAGCTTTTACGCTCAAGGCCACGCGTTGTTGGTTCAAATCCATAATGCTTTGCTTCAAATCCATGGCTTTAGTTCTGTAACTATGACCTTTGGGATCCATAACTTCATACTTCAACTTCATGCGGTGAAACCTCATACCTGTGTTTTCTTATCGCAATTTTTTATATTTCAATTTTACACCTTTGTACTTCAAAATTTTGTATACGAAACCATGACCTTTTTGCTTCAATTCCACACCTTTGTCATTCAAGAACAAACTGTGGAAATTAAAACCATACCTTTCTGTATGAATATTTCAATGATCTTGCTTCTGATACCTCAGACATGTATAGCTTATATTTTGAAGGACATGTTATCATTCATCTATTGCTTAGTGTATTTGTCTCGTTTCTGTTAAAATGAAGATGGAAGTGAACTGTTATTTCTTACAGAAAAGCCCATATGTCATGGCAGGGTGATGACTATCATATCTGTTGTTCTTGGAAGAACTTTCCACTATGTTGATGAAATTCTTCCATTCAGGTATTGCTATGAAACTTCTTATACTTTTAGAATTCATTGACTTATGCTGAATGGAGTGGATGTATTTAATATTGGTGCTATTATATGCAGTACATATTGAAATAGAGTGGATACGTTACAAAGAACAAAATGATTGCTTGAACTTGTAAAAACTTGTTTGGTTTCTATTAGAAACCTGAAATTGTTTGTGCACCATTTGCACTGGTCCTTTTTCTATTTTCCCACAGGACATGGAATGATAATTGGATTTTACTATTTTGTATATTAACTTAATTTCCTCCATTAGATCTTGGAGATTCACAATGTATTGCTTAGGCTAGAACATGAACTTGAGACCTAACTCCTGTTGGTTTGCAAAGAGTGCTGCTGATGAGCCACCAGCCAATGAGTTTTCTGTACTTTATCTTTACTAGAACCTATATGTGAATTGTTGCTCTGATATAATATATCGATTTACATGCAGGTTGGGTGAGACTGATTTGCCTGTTGATGATATTGCTGCAGTTTGCCTTCTGGTAAATATTTGATCTTCATTTTTCATCTTAAAGTAAGAACTGAACTGCAAAGCTCATACAGTCTGTATTGTCCACAATGACCCCAAAACACACAAGTCTTACAAACTCTTATTTTCATAAGACATATAATAAGCTAATTCAAGTAAACATCAGGTCTATTTTGGGGTTTCAACACTTATTGATGCCACATCAAGTGAAGGTCTAAAGGCAGAAGATGAACAAAAGGAGGTGATCTTTTAATTTTAGTAAAATGCAATAAAAATTGAAGATTGATGCTCTTTCTCTATGTTTTTCATTTAATCTCATGTTTTGCCTATTCTTTAAACTAGGCTGAGCTAGCAGTTTCGGAGTTGTCAGGAAATGGCACTGGGATTTTAGCTGCTGCTAACACCATTATCAGTACTTTCCTCTTGGTTTTTGTTGCGGAATGGGGTGACAAATCATTTTTCTCGACGGTTGGTGAGTTACTATGCTAAGAATTATACTCATCAGACAGATTGTAACACTTGCTGGAAACAATTACCAATAGGATTTATTTCTTGCTCCTGCTTTGTGTGAGGCATCAAGAACTGTACTGTTTAAGCATATTTTTGAACATGCATATCGATTTGACATTTATCTTTGACTAGACTGTAAATGGTGGACTTGGTCTCAGGGCATCAAAGCTGGTCTGATAATAACACGTAGCCACAAAACTGAAAGAAAAAGGTCATTGTTTGCACTGAATGTTGAGTATGGATGGCACTATTCACTTTGAATTTGAAAAAATCTCCTGGATTGTGTATTTTCAGCCTAAGAGGCAATTACTTGGGGTAATGATATTGGCCTGATTTTTGTCTCTCAATAAAAAGCAGGCAGGCCATGTTTGTAATTTAGAATAAATGCTAAAATACCATGAATAACAAGGTTCATCTGCTGTGATCTGTTAGAGAAACAAAATTGGAAGATTTTGTTTTCCTCCTAGAGATTCAATATGTGTAGTGCTTTTCTTCTGGCCCAGGAAAACTGAGTTTGGAGTATATTATATTTGTATACCATCTGAATTCTCGATTTCCAGTATACAGAGTAAATAGCTTGTCCCCATGTGATCCTGAGATCAGCTTTGCTAACAGAATTTTCATCTTCTCATGCAGCACTTGCAGCAGCTTCTTCACCTCTTGGTGTCATTGGTGGAGCCCTGGCTGGTCATGGTGTTGCAACTTTGGTAGTTAATGCTATCTGAAAGAAACTTAAGATTTACTTTGATACACCAATGATAACCTGTTTCAAAATCACAATTGCCAAGCTTTCTGTAGAATATGGAAAAATCTGCTTTCAAATTTTGAATTGAATATTGCAGCGAGTATCATAATTCCCAAGTTCTCTATATGATATGGAAAATCTGCTTTTGAAATTCCAAATTAATATTGCAGCGAGTATATATATAATTATAAATTTCTTGATTGTTGAAACAAGGCCATGCACGCCAACTATATATAACTGGTAAAACAAGATTTCTACCCCATGCAACTAATCTTTCTCTTTTCCTTCACACACAACACCAGGCCTCATCTATCTACCTTTTTATGTTTTGCAGATTGCAGTTTTGGGAGGTTCTTTACTTGGGACATTCTTATCAGAAAAGGTAGGTTTGAAACTTCAACTTCAACTTTCATTTAGAAGCAAAACAAATCTTTCTAGATATATTCGCCCTGTCTCTACTACATGGAACTGCAAAAGTTCCGACTTAGTGCACCTTGATTGTCTCTTCAACAATGGAAGTCGCACATATTGCTTGACTTGTATTGAGGATGGGAAATGATCGGTGACTACCATTGACCTGGCGGGGCTTACAAGTATGCCCCACCTGATCAACAGTGGGTATGAATTCATGCCACCTGGCACGATTCATTAAGTGGCCCAGATTGTCCTCTTTTCTGCACATATTGCCATCAAATTTGTTTGAAACCTATTGAGGCAATCAGAATTCAATTCCTGACCTATCATAACTAATATAAGAAACTCACTGGGGCCAATTAGTCCAACATGGAATCCAATCCAGTCAGTACATCTTAATTGATAGAAGATGTGTAGTGCAATGAATGTTAGGGAGCCATTTCCTACTAAAAGGAATCCGGCCAGGAGGTTTGCATGAATTGTCTAGTCCAAGAATGTAAGGTTAGAAATATCATGGTATTTGTACCTTGAAAAGATCCCTTGGTTGGACCACCATGATTAAGCAACCACATAAAGTTTATCCCATAAGACAATACTCCAGTTGAAATATCTTGGTAGGTAGTGGACCTATGCGCCTCTACTCTACCAAGGACATCTTCATTCTTTGCCATGATTTCTTGACAAGTGAAGCATGATTTCTACTAGGAATATTAAGTAACATGCAATGAGGAATTTTCTCATCTTCGTTTCAAGCGCTAAGGAAAATTAGTCCATTTCTTGTACAGGCCATTGCTTATATTGGAGGAGTTCTTTTTCTTGTCTTTGCTGCTGTAACATTGGTTGAGATTGTGAGTTGAGATTCAAAAACTACACTCATTTTCTTGTACATGTAAAATCCCAGTTCATAAATTTCTTGTGCGTGCGGGCAAGAAGAATTTATAAGCAGCGTAATCAATGTTTATTTTTTATACGGAGCATCCCTTCTGACTATTTATAATAACCCTATTTAGGGATCTCTCACTATCATCCCTAGCGTATCACCTCATTCTCAATTTCATCCCAGAAGCTAAATACATGCGAAAGAAAAAAATTGATGGTTCTTTGCATGGACGAACAACGTCGTCTGATTTGTGAGAATTAGGTGGTAAAGTACATGAGGGGAGCAGGAGGCTCCGTTTCCTACTATAGTATGATATATATTGGTCATTGACTTGTTTTGATGTTTGCTCCAAATCGACGAGTTAAATTATCTCAGACATGCGTGGATTACTGTTGTATTTGTTTGGATTTTCATGCTGCTTGAGAGCTCTTGCTATGGCTATGAAAATCCAGGTAGAGAAAAATATTGTTCTTTTTTCCCCGGAAAACTCTCTTTCTCGACTCTTTTGTTGAGGTGGGGCAACAATTTGCACCCCCATAGAAGGGTGGAGGAAAAGACGCTGGAAGCTTTGGCAGATGTGGCTTCTTCGCGCCCATCCATGAAACCTTTGCCAGAGAATCAAATCAAAAGGTCAAGACTTGAAAAGATGACACCCCCCCCCCCCTCCCCCACCCGACTTTTTTCCGCTTTTGCTTCGTTCATCGATCCCCATGATTAGTTAACTAATAGTCGCAAGGTTTGTTTCTTTTTGATTGTTTATAATCATAACAGACATTGGACGGAATCTTACGATTCGAATTATTTATATAAAAACAAATCATTGAACAAATTATTATTTTCTAACTCTTGCATTTTTTTCTTATATACCATGTTTTTTGAAATAAAAAGGAAGGGCAATTGAAATAAAATTTACTAGTTTTTTCAATAAATAAGAAAAATGAATCTCTTCTATTTAAAATATTTTTTTATTGATGCATTTTTTTTAAAAAAATGATTTTTTTATATCAAAAGTTGTTTTTTTTTAATAAGAAACTTTTGATGATATATGAAGCAAGTCTCAATAATAATAATAATAACAATAAAAAGAGGTCTTGATTTGATTGTATGCAGTTGAAGGGAAAAGAAAAAATTAAGCAAAAAACATTATGTAAAAATCATAATAAGAATAAAAAAATATAAATTATTCTTATTGAATATTCATGACCAAGAATTTAAAAATATACTGTATATAGTGTTAATTTATAATAATTAAGAAATAATTTCTAATATCCCCCCAAAAAAGTTTCATGATCTTATTTGAGAGTAAATGCAAAATTGAATGGTATTTAATGAGATAATATTTTAAATATGATTTTATCTGTAATTATTTTTAATTAAAATCTAAGAATATTTTTATAAAAGAGATCAAGGAATATTTTGATGTACACATGCATATAATATCTTAAAAATAAATAAAATAGATAAAGAGTTTATTTATTAATTTTAAGTTTAATATCAAAATATTATATATCATGAAATTGACCTCGAATTTAATACTGGGATTTAACTAAACACTTTGAACTCTAAAGAATGTGCATAGATAAGAAATTAAATCAGATAAAATACCACAAACGGAAAATAAAATGATGTAAACGTACAGTATAAAGAAGGGCAGATATTTTTCATCGAATGGAATCGCGTAATCAACAATAAAATTCGAAATCTTTTTAGGTCTATAGAGTACAGTGGTATCAAAATAATTATCTCCTCCCCCCTTTCCCTGGCGTTTCTTTCACTCATTTTTTCAAGAGAATTGTTCTCATTGGAATATAATCCCACATCGCTCGTTCAGCGGTTTCTGAAAAGATTTTATCAAATAACATCCTGTTTCTATTCATTTCAATTTTGCAATCTATTTTTCAAATATTTCCCTGTGCTCATATTTTTTTATTTAATGAAACTTTATTTTTTTTATATTTTTTACAGGTATGAATTAAACAAGTAAAATCAATCTTGACTATTCTATATTTTTACAGGATAACTACACCCCTCGAGCTTGAAATTTGAAGATCTTACTTCCGGTTCGCTGAAAATCCTTGTATTATTGTCCACTCTACAATCCCTTAATTTTTCACAAATTTGATTTGGATCCAATACATCGTTTTCTTTGTTTTTCAATCCATAGTTTCAAAAATAAAATTGCTAGATTTTTGTGGTAAAGAGAAAAAAAAATCTTAAACAGTAAGAAATATTAATCTTGGTATGATGAGTTTTATTAAATAATATATTAAAAAAAATCTATGTAATTCTATTAATTTCTGAAGTGAGTCTTTTTCATTTTAATAAAATACAATTATTAAATATTATTGGGTATATAATTCATGTTATAAGATATTTTCTTTTTAATCTGCATCTATTTTTTAAATTTTTTGGTCTTATTTTTTAGTCGATTTTTTTATTTTATGATATATATATATATATAATTAATTTTTACTTTTTTATAAAACACTGGAAAAAAATTTATTTTTATTTTTATGCTGAAAATAAAATTCATTTGACCTTCTAGGAAGCTCATATGAGAGTTAGTGCACACCATAACAGGGGGGGTGGATGTGATAATCTCATCAAACCGACCACCGTACACCTACATGGTGACAATTCCTACCGCCTAGGTGCGAGTGACCTTTAAAATTCTGACACGGATAACCATGCAAGTGCAATCAACAATAAAATGAATTTCGCAAAGAATAAGTGTTTAACGGTTTTACTCGCCTTTTTTTTTATCTATTTATTAAAATAAATACAAGCAGGAAAAAAAAACTTGAAATAAAAATATTTTTATTTTATCTCTTACCTTTAAATCATTTTTATAAGAAAATAAAGTAAAAATATGACTAACAAAAAATCATATATAATCCACCTATAAATACAATTGATAAAACGAGCGGCGTGGGATAAGATTTTCAGCATGGTATCGAATTGTTTGACTTTATCTGTTTCGATGGTATAGTATAATATCTGGCGCTTCAGTTCACGTGTTTTTGTTTCTGGGAAAATATCTCAGCACCGCTGCTTTTTGTGGGACAAGCTTTTTCCTGCTTCGGGGTAATTAGCTCTCTGTTGGGCGCACAACCTTATCTTCCTTGAAACAGGACAGGAGAAAAACGAAGTGGCTTTGAAGACATGATTGCCGAACCTCACTTTTTGCACAGCAAGCGCCACCTGTGCATCGTCAGTTGCGTGACCTTTTTTTCTTCCTACTCTCTCTCTTTCCGCCATAAATAATATCTGGTGCCCCCCTAGAAACAATTAATCTCGACCCATGTACATTTATTGTAGCTAGTTATTGACTGGTTTGCACGAATGTTATGCTACGGATTAAATTTTTAAAAATTAAAGTAAAAAAAAATATATGTCTCGATAGCATGGAGATACCTGGTATTGTTATAAAATCCAGGTTATTAAATCAATTTTAAAAATTATCTACTCGACTTCTTGTGCGACCCTTTTAAAATTAAATAGTGTAGAGATTGTATTAATATATTTGATAGGTCTGAATTTTCCAACAAGATAAATAATTACGATAAATTTAAAATCAAACAATATTGAGTGATCAATTTTTTTAAGAAAAATAAGCGAGAAGAGTGTCGAGAAAATAAATCTTCATCGTTCATATAAACATAAATAGTGAAGTTTTTTTTAGTTTAGATTGTATTGATAGGTTTGATACGTTTTTTTAGCATACAGAGAATTAAAATTATATAGGTAATGACTTGGCGTGACTTGATGATTTTGCAGGTTCATGTATAGCCCAAGTAAATGAGAAAAAATATAATTAACTCAAAAACACAAACACAATATATTTTTTAACCATCAAAACGACTAAATATTAATTGGACTCAAATTTGCTTATATTAATGTATCAAGTATGTTATTCAGATCACGATATATTGAAAATCATATTGAAAATAAAAATAAATAAATAAATAAATTTAACCCAATATTGAAGGATAAAATAAAATAAAAATAAAAACAATAACTCATGTTAAATTCGATTAACCTAACAAATATGAGTTCCAATACTATGATAGCTCTATAAAAAATTAAAAAAAAAAACAACTTAAATTTAGACTACCTTAAAAAACTTGCGATCTAAATCACAAGACCATGATAATCATATTAAAAATAGAAAAGAGAGGACCATGACCTAAATCATGATCTAAATCAATATTGAAGGATAGAATCAAATAAAAAAAGGACAAAAACAATAACTCATGTTAAATTTGATTAACCTGTCAAATTTGAATATCAAGACTATGATAACTCTATAAAAAAAACAAAAAAAAACAATTTAAATTTAGACTACCCTGAAAAACTTGCGATCTAAATCACAATACCAAGATAATCATATAAAAAACAGAAAAAAATTACTATAATTATAAATATTAATTCTTGATCAAACAAGTATTAAAAGATAAAGTAAAAAAAAAATATTTAAAAAACACGGGGCGAACTAGAGGAGCTGTGACCAATTCATAAAATTGGTGATGTGGATCATATAATCAAGATAATTTTATGAAAAATAAATATATTTTTTAAAAATTTAATACCTAATAAATATTGTATTAGATGATGAAATTAAAAAAAAAAAACCACAAAATAATCTTAATTTTCTTTTAAGACCAAATAATGAAATGCATTGGCATTCCGTTGTTCACCCATTAGAGTGAGCTGCCGAGGGTTTTTATTATATTCTCTAGTTATTGGACTCATGATTCATTTTTTTTTTTTTTACAAAAACAATTGAAAGCTTTTCAAATGTTTTTTTTTTAATTCTAAGTATAGATTAAAAGGTTTATACATGCATTTAATTAAAAACCATTTGTGTCAATAAATATAAAGAGCAAATTGTTCTCAAGTTTATTTAACATGTCTCGCTGTAAATCAAATAATTATTTTGTTCCAATACAGGAGAATTAATGTATAAATGTTATTAACATATTTCTTGATATTGAATAAAAAATATAACCTTGGATTAAAATATTGCTGCTTACATATCATAAAATTTAATAAAAATCATATACATTAATAAAAACATGCAGGATCTCAATTTAATTTTTGATGTAGCAGAAAATAGAACAAAGTTACAATTACTACAATGAAACAACATTTCCTAGATATTTGTATGATATTTAAAAAAATAAAGAAAAAATAAAAATAAATCACAAAAGAATAAATATAAGAGCAAAAAAGATAGTATAAATATTTAAAATGTAAAGAGTATATTTTTTCTCTAAAAAAAGTGTAAAGAAAAAAAGGAAAAAATAAAAAGAAATATTACAAAAAATTAAAAAGAAAACAAAGGTGATAAATAGACCAAACTTAAAATGATAAAAATATCAAACATAGGAAAACATATGAAAAACTTTATTTATATTTAAAAAAATTCAAACATTACAACTTTCCACCACTACACTACCGTTGCAGTAAAATAAAATAAAATAAAAATAAAAATTATAATTATACTGTTTCCTTTTATAATAAGAACAACAACTTTACAAGAAGACGAAGCCATGTTTAGTATCCATCTCACGAGACATTAATTTATCCGTTACATTAAACGAGGGGCTAACGTTGACTACCTCTTCAGGTCCAGATAAGTTCAATTTCTAGCATTTGTTAAGAATTGAACACGTAATCTCTTGATATAAATGAAATAAAGTCACAGCCAATGAGTTAGAGAATTATTTAAACATAAATAAATAAATAAATATTGACTGACAGCGATGATAGGTTTTGTATCCTTTTAAATGAAGTTTTTGTACTTAGGTCCTTTCGTAATAGCGATGCGACCACTACTTTTTTCAAAATGTTTTGTTGTAATTTTTTATATGTTAATATCAAAAATTATATTTAAATAACAAGCATAAATATGTTAATATATTTTTAAACAAAAAATAATTTTATAAAAATTCTAAACACCTGGTTGGATAGGAGGAAGAAGAAGTGAAGAAAACTTTCTTTAATCATTTTTGAGAAATAGGATGTTTTTTCGGTTTTAACAAACACAGTCTTATTTGCACTCATTCTCAATCAAACTCAGAATACAAAAAAAAAAAATGTTTTTCTATTAATTTACACACACAACCACGCCTGCACGCCCATGTATGCATGCAAATGTTAGATTTTTTGTTTTTTTATACAATTTAAATTAAGTTAAACTTTGACGATTACCATATTTTAAATACTAATAAATTTCAAAACTTTGATTATTCAATGGTTTCATAATAATTGAAACCAAGAAATTCAGTAATGAATTGATTATTATATAAGAGCTTGTTTATTATGATGTTTTAAAAGTTATTTTGAAAAAAAATATTGTTTTTAATGTTTTAATGTTATTTTGATTTGATGATATTAAAAATATATTTACAAATAAAAAATGTTTTTAAAAACATTTACACCACGCTTCTGACTATACTCTTTAAGTGTACCGAACCGTTATCCTAAAATAAAATATAAAACACCCAAGTTGTAATAAATGCTATTACACTTTCCAATTATATATATATTTAAAAAGAGTAAACAAATGCCTTTGTGCCATGCTACTTATCTAGCAAACATAAAATGAATGAACAGGCTCTTTCTTCAACGCGCTCCTAACGAGTGCTGTTAAGATTTTTTGTTTTAAAAAAACAGTTTAGGTTGGCGATGCGTTGAAAGCGAAAACCGTTCCACAGCGAGCGCGAACCATGGACCCATCGAGGCGTCGCGTTTCTCGAAGGGCTATTCTGGCTTCCGGATAGAGTCAACGGTTACGAGCCACTGCGGAACTAAACAAGCTACAAATAAGCTCCCAAATCGTATAAATAATTCCAATCGAGTTTCAGAAGTTCACATTTAAGCAATATTCTCTGTTCTTAATAAGTAATATTTATTTATTTATTAAGTAATGTTATATTAATATATAAAATCTGTAGGTAGGAAACAGCACAACTAATTCTTCAATTTATTTGATTTCCTTGGAGGTTGTTTAGCGTGCGATGGTTTTAATTTTTAATAATCTGGAGGGTTGGATGAAATTATACACTTAGCTGAGAGACTTCCCTGTAACCTTCCCGATAAATAAAATAACCGGCTGTCTCGTTGACGTGTCAGAGGAAGAACTGTGGGACCTATTTTTGGAGGGTCTCGATGTCGTATAGCCACGCGCTACGTGTCTTGACTGTGTAGATTTTGTTTTTTGGTTCACCTTCTAATGCTCATTGACCGTTAGACAAATTAATAATTATAGAAATTTTAAATGATTTAATTTTTAAATAAAATCGAAATTGAATAAAATATATATATCTATATATATATATATAAATATTATATAAAATAATAGTGAGTTGAATAAAAACAATATGTTTTCTAATGTTTTATTAATAATTAACTATCAATTAAAAAATGTAAACGATGCTATTTTATTTCTCTGTTTTTGTTAGCAGAGAGCCCGAGTTCAAAATCTTGTCAATTAAAACATTTTTTTTACCGGAGATTTATTCATGCTTGCCTTTTTAAGGTAATTTTCGTTTGTTACCGCGGTTTAAATAAAGATTATTTAAATTTTACTTTTAAAATATTTTTTATATTATTTAACAGGCTGTTGTGAAATTTTTTTAATATATTTTTAAATAAAATATTGTTTTAACACATCAATTTGCAGAAGGGTTTTTTTATATAAAAAATCATAAAACATTTTCAAGTGAAAGGTGCAGTGGGAGAATAATAATAATAAATTAAATACAAGGTTACATTTGATTTTGACACTTGATGTTGTGAAAAAAAGAAGAAGATTTAACTTATTATTTTTGCAAAGTTGATTTTTTATTTAATCATTGGTTAGTTGACGCCTTGATAGAATACCTTAAGCTTATAAATGAGTTTATAAATATTTTTAAAATATCATTTTAGACGTTTCCAGGGAATAAAAGGTAGTTAAATATGAGGTTTTCTAGGTTAAGGATGCTGAACACAATTTTCGCATATCAAGATCAACAAAGATGTGCTAGCAGGTGACACATTGCAGACAACATATTGTTTAGTTTTGTACTTACCATATGAGTGAACGACTCTTCGTTTACCCACTAGAAAGAAAGGACAAGGTGCACAACCCTCACCTGTAGATTTACATGCACCTAGTTTTTTTTATTTTATGAAAGTCTTTTATTTTGTTTCTTTAAAATGTATTTAGATGTAATTAAAACAGCATGATTACAAATCATGGTGTTGTTTTATTAGATATTAGCTAGTTTTATAGTATTTTTTTTTTTTATATAATACTATAACATTCTTTTGTGACATTATCAAGTGCTTTTTTACTAGCTTTTTTCCATGTATATAAAAACTTGTTCCTGTGCTTATAATATTTTTTAATGTAAAATTATTTTTAAAAATAATCTTAATAATATTACCAAATATGCATTAAAGGTTGATTATTTCTAATAAAAAATGACATAGTTTCTTATCATCGTTTTTTTTCGAGAAGAGTGTTTGTATAAACCATAAAAAGTTTACGCATAGATTATGAAAAAAATAAAATAAAATTCATCGATATCAAAAATAAAAGGCAACATATTTTTTTGACAGCGGAAAAAAATAAAAAAGAAGAATTCATGAATACTTAAGAAGAGGAAACACTGGACAAATTATACTTATTCATTAATATAAAATTAAATGTGCCAACCCACGTGACAAAAACACGTCATAAATACCAAAGAGAAAATATCTGTCTCCAACAATTAATATCCTTCAATACCAGCCACTAAAATAAAAGAGGTAGTTTCCTCTTTTTTATATATAAAAACAAAGGGAAAACGATTGGTTTTAGTCTTTTTGATAGCATTAAAAAAAAAAAACTAAACTAAAAGAAATGGCACGTGTGTTGTTTTCACTTTAACACGTGCACCATCACCACCAGCACCACCTCGCCTTCTTTTGCTCTATTCGTTAATTCCACCTATCGCACTTCGTTTTTTCGCGTCTCCCTATTTCCTCCCATCTCTCTCTCCGCCTCCTTTTTTTAATCCCTCTCGCCGGTGCTTCCAAAATCTCTCGAAAACCCTCATCCTTCGAGTCATCCGCGCTCTTTCCACCTTTATTCTATTGATTCTATTCAAATATCGAGGTAATCGTAATCATCTCATCTCCTTAATTTACATCTTAATTTTGGATTTTTTTTAATCGGAGTTCTTGTGATTCGCGGTATGTTTGGCTGCTGATAGACTGAAGGAAAGCATGAATGTCTTTTTGTGTGTTTTTTTTAGTTGAGATAAAGAAGTCCTTGCCTCAGGTAGTCAAAAAGTTCAGCTTCATCGTCTGGGCTTTGTTTTCAATTTTTGGATTTTTAAGCAGTCAGAGAGTTATTGTATCAGTACTTTTTTAGCGACGATGCTCGAAGAATTGTAATCAAAGTTTCGTTTTTTCATTGGTTGTCTTGATGTTAACAAGGAAGACTCTTAACTCTTTTTGCATGAATTGCGAAAATCCCTTTCCTTGTTTTATTACTAGATCCTAATTTAAAATCCATTCATGTGATTACTTTTTTGTTTCTTCCACTGGTTTTTTGGTAGATGATCAGTGAGTACGCTTCATTTGAATCAGGGCAAGGACCAATGTACTTGGTTTCACTTAGTGAGACATATATGGATTCTTTAAACTGCTCTTCTGATTTCATAGGAATTGATATTTCGTTCTTTTACTATGGCTTGTTTTTCAACTTTGCCGCTATTTTATACATGTAAGGTGTTAATTTTCTTACCGAATTCTGTCATTTTCCTTCCTAGATCTGCAGGTGGCATCTGGCTGTTGCCTACAGTCTCGCTTCTAGAGTTTTATTTTTGAACTTTTGTGTACTGCTATTTTAGCTATTTCAGAATATATTTTCTATTTGAGAGCAAATTCACGTCTTTCACTCTGAGTAGCCTTCTTGTATTGACTGAATGGTTTATAATTGTTATGGCACTAGCTTCTTAGTTCTTATGTTATTTTTCTCACCATAATAGCTCCTGATATTCCGCTGGCCTGATGGGTGTAAAGATTCTTGATGGGAATTTTCTTGTGAATTTGGGAATGTTGCATTCATGAGCTCCGATGCTGATTCTTATTACCCTATTAATGATGTATTTCAGGCTGTCTGTCAAGGGAACTTGCCTTGCTATGATGTATTTCTTTTTTATTTTTACTTCTGTTTCATTTTGCTGGGAGTAAAGTGCTGTAAGCTAGATGCAAACTTTTCCTTTATCTCATGATCATTGATGATGATGATGAATCTGACAGCAATTACTTTTTGGTAATGCTTCAACATCTTTTGTTCTAACTTCTAACCATTTGACTTCTTCTGAAACAGGATGGTTGACTGGCTCACTGCTATGAAGGAATATAGTGTGCCCAGATTCATTGTCTTCTGTTACAACTGATCAGCCAACTTCTGGGTTAAACTAAATTATAAGAAAATGGATCGACGTGATACATCTGGATTCGTTAGTGGAGGTGGGATGTGCCATTTCGGAGACATCTAACCCTAGTTCTGTAGCTAAATATTTTTCAACACCTAACCTAGTTGTGTAGTTCATTTTAGTGATCCCAGAAGTCAGGTGCACTGTTCATTAATATTGGTATCAGGTTTGGAAATCTCTAGGTTTAGCCATTACTTCATGGATAACTGGATCTGGAACGTGGGTTTCGCTGCTGATTACCCTTCAAATGCATTCAAGATTTTGGGCACTTCAGCACCTGTTGGAGGAGTTGGCACCAAATACAGTGCTGATACTGTCTTGCGCCTTGATTCCCCAGGATCTTCAGTCCCATATGGCTCTTCTTCTAAGGGAATTAAGCGGAAGTGGAATTTGATTAATGGATCCATGGGCCAAAATGTTGGTTCTTCACTATCTCTTGGGCTTGGCCGCCCCTCAAGTTCATCAGATAGTAAGGGGAGTTCAGCAACTGCTTGCACATCAATGTCTTCTGCAAAAGAAACTGATGAAGAGTCCTCGCTGGATCTTGAATTGGACTTCTCTCTCCATCTTGGCAACGAGAAGATGTTGAGCCCGAAGAAGCCTGCTCGTTCATATATCAAGGGAATGGAATTTCAGCCCAAGGTTGACTTGGAGTTGGGTCTCTCCACCGGTCCTTTTGAATCTGATGTTGCAAGCATCCATCCACGCACAAGTTCACTTGAATTTGGCTTTGATATGCCAGTGGCTATGGGTGGAGCATCAAGTGTGGATGAAAGATTGGCATCATGTAGTTGGAAATCAGGCATTACACTGCTTCCATTGCAGATTTCCTCGAGCAAAGAGGCTAGCTTCTTCTTCAAGCAGATTCCAAGAACTAGGGATCCTACTCCCAGTTTTCCAGACCACTCATCTAGTGTGATAACATCAAAAAGTTCAGTCACCTGTTCTTCTGGGATAAGTCAGCAGCAACAGCCATATCAACGCAGCACTAGTCTAAAGTTATGTCAGGTTGAGGGATGTGGAAAGGGTGCCAGAGGTGCTTCTGGCCGTTGTATTTCACATGGTGGAGGTCGAAGGTGTCAGAAAACTGGTTGTCTCAAGGGAGCTGAGGGCCGAACAGTGTATTGCAAGGCCCATGGGGGTGGTCGCCGCTGTGAATTCCTTGGTTGCACAAAAAGCGCAGAAGGTCGCACAGATTTTTGTATTGCACATGGTGGCGGCCGGAGATGCAGTCGTGAGGGCTGCACTAGAGCTGCCAGGGGGAAATCTGGTCTGTGCATCCGACATGGTGGTGGTAAGAGGTGCCAGAAAGAAAATTGCACAAAGAGTGCAGAGGGCCTCTCTGGTCTTTGCATTTCACATGGAGGTGGTCGTCGATGCCAATTCTTAGGATGCACCAAAGGAGCACAAGGGAGCACTATGTTCTGTAAGGCACATGGTGGGGGGAAACGCTGCACAGCTCCAGGATGCACCAAGGGCGCAGAAGGGAGCACACCTTTTTGTAAGGGCCATGGAGGAGGGAAAAGATGTGCCTTCCAAGGTGGTGGGATTTGTACTAAGAGTGTACATGGAGGGACCAACTTCTGTGTGGCACATGGGGGTGGAAAGAGGTGTGCTGTACCTGAGTGCACAAAAAGTGCAAGAGGACGGACACATTTTTGTGTCCGCCATGGTGGTGGAAAAAGGTGCAAGTCTGAAGCATGTGGCAAAAGTGCACAAGGCAGCACTGATTACTGCAAGGCACATGGTGGAGGGAAGCGATGCTCCTGGGGTCATCCTGGATCAGAATATAGTAATCAACCTCCTGGTCCTTGTAACTCATTCGCTAGGAGTAAGACAGGTCTCTGTGCACTTCATAGTGGCTTGGTGCAGGACAAGAGGGTTCATGGTGGTTTCACCTTGGGACCTATGGTACAGGACCCCAGTAGTAGCCAGTCTGAGAAAATGAAAGAAGCTGTCACTGCAGAGGTCATGACCATTGATATTGTGAAGACGGGCACTAGTGCACTGGCTTCAGGCAGAACCACTACCGATTTGAAACATATTGGAGACTCGAGCACCTCTATATCTGTCAGAGAAGCAGGTCTCTCATCAATGCCGGCTTTTGTATCAGAAGGCAGGGTGCATGGTGGCAGTTTGATGTCAATGCTTGCTAGGGTTTCTGGTGTTGGCTCTAGCAACAACCAAGCTGTTGCTGGAGATCCATCAGAGCCAAAAAAATCATATGTGATTCCTTAGAACTGGATGTAAGATTATTTCTTTCCTTTGTGTTTGATTTGTTCTTAGCGATTTAAAGACTTTTTAGCTGTTTGGGCCCTTCATATTTATTTGGTTTAGTCTGTTGGTGTTTAGAATCTGTTCTCGTTCATTTGTCAAATTGGAGAGAACATGTAAGATCCTCGACACCTTTGTGTGGGAAAACCTAGTAGGTTTAGTCAGCATCAAGTCAGGTCTGGTGTTCTTTCTTGTAAATATTTGCATCTTTTCAGCAGGTTGCGGTGTAGACAGGTTGTGGCCTGTAACGTCGGTTAGTTTGTCAAACATTCTGTTGATAATAAATCCTTTAAGCAGCGCATTGCCACTGCTTCTGTGCTTCAGGTTTTGATTTTTTTCAGAGTGCGTAGTTTGCTATACTTCATCTGATTGTGGATGCCCAACAAGTTAGTTGCATTTTACACGTTGAATTTCCTCGGTTGCTTTCCAATTTCATATTTTCTGAATTAGAATTTGAGAGTGAATTTTATTGGGATGTTAAGGCTTTTTCACGAATCAGGAAACTGTTTCCTTCATAGTTGATTTTTTTTGAAAAATGAGATTATGGTAAAAGTTTTGAGACTATTGGTTTTGTACATAAATAGTTGTTTTTAAAATCTATATCATGTAAATTAATCAATATATATAAAAGTCAACTCAAAATTATTTTATAAAGATCAGATTCTCAATAGATAAATTCAAGATTTAATAGCTTTATAATTTAATGATACTGAATGTATTAATGGTCTTATAAAGTGATAAATAGTAATTTTGCCTATTGAATTTTGAATCTTATCTCTTGGCCATTAAGTTTTTATAAACTTAGGATTAATTATTGTATACTTTACATGAGATATGTATCCTGGAAAACAATGCATTAGGTATTGTGTTTAAATTATGCTATTTTTTATATACTTTTCTAATTTATATAAATTTTCTAAAACTTTGACTAGAGCGTGTTACTCGGTAAAAGATCCTTTAAAGTTTGAGTCTTTTGTAATTTTAACACAATTTAATAAAAGTTTTGAGATATAACACCAGTAGAAAAACAATGCAATTTAAACATAACTACTGTTGAAAATAAAGGTTAAAAACAATCACAATTGCCATTAAAATAATGCATGATTTTTATTAAGGATAATGATTGTAAAAAATCATTTTTTAATCAAATTAATCAACAACTATAAAAGTCAGTTTAATTTTTTATGCAAATCTAATGATTAAGAAATAGAGTTCAAGATCTAAGAAGAATCAGTAGTTAAGAACACATCAAAGATCCTGATGAAATGATATTAACCACACGTTGAAAAACTGGCAAATATGATCCTAATTTGTTAAGGTATTTGTTCGAGATTCATTTAGGATTAATTATGACCTTGTTTAATGGTATTCCAAGATATATTTGGAATAATTTCGTCGAGATTTTATTAACGATACCGAGCCTATCAAAAATAGATTTGTAATGTCTGGAATGATCATTTTTTCTTTATAGTTGTTTAGTACATAATTTTTATTAAAATATGTATTGTGCTCAATTACTATTTCCAATTTTAATTACGTTTCAATTTTTCTATTTAACCAAATATTTTACTCAATATATGTCATTCTCCTGAAAATTTTCAGCCGTTGATTCTTCTGCCGGATTGAGCATTCAAGGACTCGTGTTTAGAATAGGTCCATGACCTCTAACGAAGCCCATTGGGCTAGCAATGGCTGGCTTTGCGTAGAATATACTGAAACGATTGATACAGCATCTCACATCTCTAACTCCACAACCATGAATCACTCACAAATTTTTTAATTTTAGCTTCGTAAGATTCTAGGCCATTGGAGAATGATCATCTTGGATTTCCTTTCATTTTGTTGTTTAGTTTTTTATGATTTTATTATACTTAAATGTTTACCATATTTACGATATCATCAGTTCCCTGCTCCTAGGCAAAATGCGTCATGCTTTTGGTTTTATGGATTTTGTTTCTATTTTCTTTCTATTTCACCTTGTGAAATGTTTTTTTTTTTCTTTCTTTTTTTAATCTTTTATCTGTAGACACGAATGTTTCCCCATCGTTCTTGCTCTTAAACTGCGTATATAGGAAGGAACAACGAAGCTGCACCCATCCATCATTTCAGTATTCTTACCGGTCATGTTTAAACACTCAAAAACATCTGGGTATCTTTAATTGAGGTACTGCACAAACTATCTGATGTTTTGGTTAAGGTTCAGATCAAGGTATTGACGCCAGCCCTCTTCCTTCGTCTGTTGTAAAAAAAAATCCCACAAGTAATGTTGCTGTTCGTGCTTTAGATTCTTATAAACTGAGAAAAACACTTATTATTTTTTTATTATTTATTTCAGGTGATTACAAGTGACGATATCTTTTAAAGCCCATGTTCTCTCTGTCCCTCTTTTAATCTTGCAATTTCCTTTTTCTTGTCAGATAGGAATGATATGTGCAAGATCTTTATGTGTTCCAGCTATACACCCTCGTGCTTGAACTTGGCCATCTTTGAAAGCTCATCAACTGCTTCAACCAAGCGATCAAGCCTAGCGACAAACTCAACGAGTAAGGAAGTAAAATTGGCAAGTGACAATGCTGCAGTGCTCTCGAATGCTCTCATTCTTGGCTAAAATTCCATACTAAGACCCCCTTCTTCTTCGAAAGCGTCAACTTCCCTTGATGGCCATGAATGCAGTCTTCTTGACTGCTTCCTCATCATCTCATGGTAGGACTCTGTCTGTTGTGGAGGAGTATCTGAAGGCTCATTTTGGTTTGTATGATTCGAGCTTTTTTCTGTACCGCTGCTGACAAACTCAGTTAAAAGACTGGACGGGTCGTAGAGGGTGGCTGAAAAGGTATGAGAGAGCTTAGTATAAGTGGTTTGAGAGAGTTGTCAGGAGGGTCAAAATTAGATGTTAGGAGATAAGAGTGCATGTCTATGGCTCGTTGCAATCGCTCCGTTGAGCTATGAAGTTTCTTTAACAGTGACGTTTTAAGGGTTCGTTTCATGTCACCAATGTCTTTGCCCAAGCTCCTCACTAGCTTTGCAGCGTGGGTTGCTGCTTCGTGAATCTCTGAATGGAATGCGAGTCGGAGGTTGTAAGGTGCCTACAGATAAAAATTTCAACATCGAAACTAATCATGTTTGGGATCGTTAGAAATAAGAAAAAAAGAGTTCCATTTTATCTCTATTTTTATAAATTAAATTCTCATTCCTACTCTTGTCAAATCGATAATAACTTATTTTTTCTTCTGAAAATCAACTACAGGTTCCGCGATCATGATTTCTAGTTGGCTGAGCAATTACTAAGAATGGCTTATACTTCAGCTGCCAGAAGTTAGTTTCCATACCTCAGATACCTATGCAGTTTCCCATTGAATCTATTGCTTTGATCCTGAAAACGCCCCCCCCGATCAACTATGAACCAAATCACAGGAATCTTTGTTGATATGAGACTGAACAAAGAACAAACGAATATAAATTTATCTGTGTGTTATCTCTCAGCGAGCCATATTCTTATGCCATCGGCCCTCAATGGAAGCCAATCGAAAGAACAACAAATACTTCGTATAGCTCTTCTTCGTGAATTGGTCCAATTTGCCTTCAAAGTATTCAACTAAGGTAAGCTTTGGAAGATCCCCTTGTTGCAGGCATATTTGTACACAGTTGCTGCAGAGGAATGCGAATATCCCATCTGAATATACATGTGCGTGTGCACGTTAACAAGCAACAATGAAATTCCACACTGGATGCGCACGCATAGATACAACCAGAGAAAAGTGAGAAAGGAAAATACCTGAATCTCAGAGTGTAAAACACCATGAAGTGCCATGACCTCATAAGCACAATATCGTAGATCTGCTCCAACTTTGACGTACTCTGACCATGGATAGGAGAAGTGTCGAAACCTGCCTTGCGGTGGCTCCCATTTTGCCGGGATAGCCTTTCAAATGAAGCCAGCAAAAACCATGGTTATTGTTAATATTTACATACAAAAATAAGCTAAAATTGACAAAAAAAAAATTGTTAGCAAGTATGCACCAAGGATTCAAGTTTTGCGGAGGAATTCAGGGTACTTTTACATCTCCTGTAATCTGGCTCATCTGGAAATTCATCCATTGAAGTCTTGGAAAACTCTGGATGATCTAGCCCATTGTCTTCTAAATATTTCTTCACGCATTCTAAAATTTCGAAAATGAGTACTGGAATTAGTTCCTATCTATTGTTTGTTCCTCCTTGCATATAAATATAAAGTACAGACCCCTCGATTGTGTCGGATCCGTAGGCTGAAAATATACTTGCCTGAATATCTCACCTTCAAGAGAGTCAGCTACTACGTTAAAGCTATTGACAAGTTCCTCGTGCAATTGCTCCCCGGCCCATATAGGAAAAACAAGAACATTCACCAGGACTGCTACAAACCCTCCAATGGCAATAGAGTACAGTCGATCCATCGCAGTTCTTATTGGATTCCCCATCCGATACCCAGCGACTATGATCACGCAGTATGTAAAGAGTATCACCCTGAACCCATACTCATAAGGCACTAGTGATGGCCATAATTTCATGAATGACGCAATAGCTCTGCAGATTAGTATTGCATGTAAAATCTCCTTAACATAGACCGACTTAATCTCGTTCTTTAGTTCCTGATATTTAAACAATTTAGAAGCTATACCAATCAAAAAGATGCTAATGCCAATTATGATAGGCTCGGTGACCCGGCCACACTGAAGAGCTAACTGAGCAACTGCTATAGCCAATATTCCTGCAAGCAAGCTTCCAAGAGCGCGGTTGAATCCTCGATTAAAAGTTGCACCTTGAGAAAACAACATCCGCATCTATCAGGTAGCTCTGTGCCAAGTTTTTGCAACTTCTGTTTTTACTCAGTTTCGATATATATAGCGCAAAAACAATGGCTTACTTTACATGTGAGCAGGCAAAGATAAACATGAACATATGCATATGGGCGGAGCCAGGAATTTTTTTTGGGGGTGGGGGAGATCAGGAAAAACTTTTCTAGGGGTGCCAAAGCATATTTTACTAGTTTTGGCCCTAAAATGTTAAATTGTTTAAGGAGGAGCCAGGAGTTTTTTATTTTTATATAAGCTGTTTGGGGCAGCTTTTGCACCGCAGGTTTGTTGCGGTGCACTATTTTTTTTTCAATAAAAATATATATTTTTATTGTTTTAAATCATTTTGATGTGCTGCTGTCAAAAATAATTTTTAAAATATAAAAAAATATTATTTTGATATATTTCAGCACGAAAAGCACAACTAAATATTTTATGGGTAATAGACTTTTCCCCCAAACATGATGGAACTGGCTTGTTGGAGGGGCATTAGCCTTGGATTTTCGGACATATTGATCCTGACTCGACTAGCCCCATTTCAATGGGTATTAGCCTTAGATTTCTGACCTTGTTGGTCTTGTCATATCCAAGCCCATTTTAGTTGGTATTAGACTTACATTTTATGGGTAATAGACTTTTCCCCCAAACATGATGGAACTGGCTTGTTGGAGGGGAATTAGCCTTGGATTTTCGGCCATATTGATCCTCACTCGACTAGCCCCATTTCAATGGGTATTAGCCTTAGATTTTTGACTTTTTTGGGCTTGTCATATCCAAGCCCATTTTTGTTGGTATTAGACTTACATTTTATGGGTAATAGACTTTTCCCCCAAACATGATGGAACTGGCTTGTTGGAGGGGCATTAGCCTTGGATTTTTGGACATATTGATCCTGACTCGAGCAACCCCATTTAAATGGGTATTAGCCTTACATTTCTGACCTTGTTCTTCTTGTCATATCCAAGCCCATTTTAGTTGGTATTAGACATAATGTTATGGGTAATAGAATTTTCACCCAAACATGATTGAACTGGCTTGTTGGAGGGATCATTAGCCTTGGATTTTCGGGCATATTGGTATTAGACTTCAAATTTATTGGTAATAGACTTTTCCCCTAAGCATGATTGAACTTGGTTTTTGGAGGGGGTGTTAGCCTTATATTTTCGGACAAATTGATCCTGACTTGACGAGCCCCATTTAAATGAATATTAGCCTTAGATTTATAACCTTGTTCATATCCAAGCCCTTTTTAGTTGGTATTAGACTTCAATTTTAAGGGTAATATTCTTTTCCCCCAAGCCTGATTGAACTTGGTTTTTGGAGGGGGTGTTAGCCTAGGATTTTCGGACAAATTGATCCCGACTCGACGAGCCCCATTTAAAGGAGTATTATCCTTGGATTTCTAACCTTGTTCCTCTTTTCATATACAAGCCCTTTTTAGTTGGTATTAGATTTCAATTTTATGGGTAATAGACTTTTCCCCCAAGCATGATTGAACTTGGTTTTTGGAGGGGTTGTTAGCCTTGGATTTTCGGACAAATTGATCCTGACTCGACGAGCCCCATTTAAATGAGTATTAGCCTTAGATTTCTAACCTTGTTCATATCCAAGCCCTTTTTAGTTGGTATTAGACTTCAATTTTATGGGTAATAGACTTTTGCCCCAAGGATGATTGAACTTGGTTTTTGGAGGGGGTGTTAGCCTTCGATTTTCGGACAAATTGATCCTGACTCGACGAGCCTTATTTAAATAAATTTAAGCCTTAGATTTATAACCTTGTTCATATCCAAGCCCTTTTTAGATGGTATTAGACTTCAATTATATGGGTAATAGACTTTTCCCCCAAGCCTGATTGAACTTGGTTTTTGGAGGGGGTGTTAGCCTAGGATTTTCAGACAAATTGATCCCGACTCGACGAGCTCCATTTAAATGAGTATTAGCCTTAGATTTCTAACCTTGTTCACCTTTTCATATCCAAGCCCTTTTTAGTTGTTATTAGACTTCAATTTATGGGTAATAGACTTTTCCCCCAAGCATGATTGAACTTGGTTTTTGGAGGGGTTATTAGCCTTGGATTTTCGGTCAAATTGATCCTTACTCGACGAGCCCCATTTAAATGAGTATTAGCCTTAGATTTCTAACCTTGTTCATATCCAAGACCTTTTTAGTTGGTATTGGACTTCAATTTTATGGGTAATAGACTTTTTCCCCAAGCATGATTGAACTTGGTTTTTGGAAGGGGTGTTAGCCTTGCTTTTTCGGACAAATTGATCCTGACTCGATGAGCCCCATTTAAATGAGTATTAGCCTTAGATTTCTAACCTTGTTCATATCCAAGCCCTTTTTAGTTGGTCTTAGACTTCAATTTTCTGGGTAATAGACTTTTCCCCCAAGGATGATTGAACGTGGTTTTTGGAGGGGGTGTTAGCCTTAGATTTTCGGACAAATTGATCCTGACTCGACGAGCCCCATTTAAATGAATATTATCCTTAGATTTATAACCTTGTTCATATCCAAGCCCTTTTTAGTTCGTATTAGACTTCAATTATATGGGTAATAGACTTTTCCCCCGAGCCTGATTGAACTTGGTTTTTGGAGGGGGTGTTAGCCTAGGATTTTCGGACAAATTGATCCCGACTCGACGAGCCCCATTTAAATGAGTATTATCCTTGGATTTCTAACCTTGTTCCTCTTTTCATATCCAAGCCCTTTTTAGTTGGTATTATATTTCAATTTTATGGGTAATATTCTTTTCCCCCAAGCCTGATTGAACTTGGTTTTTGAAGGAGGTGTTAGACTAGGATTTTCGGACAAATTGAGCCCGACTCGACGAGCCCCATTTAAATGAGTATTAGCCTTGGATTTCTAACCTTGTTCCTCTTTTCATATACAAGCCCTTTTTAGGTGGTATTCGACTTCAATTTTATGGGTAATAGTCTTTTCCCCCAAGCTCGATTGAACTTGGTGTTTGGAGGGGGTGTTAGCCTTGGATTTTCGGACAAATTGATCCTGACTCGACTAGCCTCATTTAACTAAGTATTAGCCTTAGATTTCTAACCTTGTTGATATCCAAGCCCTTTTTAGTTGGTATTAGACTTCAATTTTATGGGTAATAGACGTTTCCCCCAAGCATGATTGAACTTGGTTTTTGGCGGGTTTGTTAGCCTTGGATTTTCGAACAAATTGATCCTGACTCGACGAGCCCCATTTAAATGAGTATTAGCCTTAGATTTCTAACCTTGTTCATATCCAAGCCCTTTTTAGTTGGTATTGGACTTCAATTTTATGGGTAATAGACTTTTCCCCCAAGCATGATTGAACTTGGTTTTTGGAGGGGGTGTTAGCCTTGCTTTTTCGGACAAATTGATCCTGACTCGACGAGCCCCATTTAAATGAGTATTAGCCTTAGATTTCTAACCGTGTTCATATCCAAGCCCTTTTTAGTTGGTATTAGACTTCAATTTTATGGGTAATAGACTTTTCCCCCAAGCATGATTGAACTTGGTTTTTGGAGGGGGTGTTAGCCTTAGATTTTCGGACAAATTGATCCTGACTCGACGAGCCTTATTTAAATGAATTTTAGCCTTAGATTTATAACCTTGTTCATATCCAAGCCATTTTTAGATGGTATTAGACTTCAATTATATGGGTAATAGACTTTTCCCCCAAGCCTGATTGAACTTGGTTTATGGAGGGGGTGTTAGCCTAGGATTTTCGGACAAATTGATCACGACTCGACGAGCCCCATTTAAATGAGTATTAGCCTTAGATTTCTAACCTTGTTCACCTTTTTGTATCCAAGCACTTTTTAGTTGTTATTAGACTTCGATTTATGGGTAATAGACTTTTCCCCCAAGCATGATTCAACTTGTTTTTTGGAGGGGGTCTTAGCCTTGGATTTTCGGACAAATTGATCCTGACTCGACGAGCCCCATTTAAATGAGTATTAGCCTTAGATTTCTAACCTTGTTCATAACCAAGACCTTTTTAGTTGGTATTAGACTTCAAATTTATTGGTAATAGACTTTTCCCCCAAGGATGATTGAACTTGGTTTTTGGAGGAAGTGTTAGCCTTAGATTTTCGGACAAATTGATCCTGACTCGAAGAGCCCTATTTAAATGAATATTAGCCTTAGATTTATAACCTTGTTCATATCCAAGCCCTTTTTAGTTGGTATTAGACTTCAATTTTATGCGTAATAGACTTTCCCCCCAATATTATTGAACTTGGTTTTTGGAGGGGGTGTTAGCCTTAGATTTTCGGACAAATTGATCCTGACTCGACGGGCCCCATTTAAATGAAAATTAGCCTTAGATTTATAACCTTATTCATATCGAAGCTCTTTTTAGTTGGTATTAGACTTTAATTATATGGGTAATAGACTTTTCCCCCAAGCTTGATTGAACTTGGTTTATGGAGGGGGTGTTAGCCTAGGATTTTCGGACAAATTGATCCCAACTCGACGAGCCCCATTTAAATGAGTATTAGCCTTATATTTCTAACCTTGTTCACCTTTTCATATCCTCGCTCTTTTTAGTTGTTATTAGACTTCAATTTATGAGTAATAGACTTTTCCCCCAAGCATGATTGAACTTGGTTTTTGGAGGGGGTGTTAGCCTTGGATTTTCGGACAAATTGATCCTGACTCGACGAGCCCCATTTAAATGAGTATTAGCCTTAGATTTCTAACCTTGTTCATATCCAAGCCCTTTTTAGTTGGTATTAGACTTCAATTTTAGGGGTAATATTCTTTTCCCCCAAGCCTGATTGAACTTGGTTTTTGGAGGGGTTGTTAGCGTTGGATTTTCGGACATATTGATCCTGCCTCGACGAGCCCCATTTAAAAGAGTATTAGCCTTAGATTTCTAAGCTTGTTCATATCCAAGCCCTTTTTATTTGGTCTTAGACTTCAAATTTATTGGTAATAAACTTTTCCCCCAAGCATGATTGAACTTAGTTTTTGGAGGGGGTGTTAGCCTTAGATTTTCGGACAAATTGATCCTGACTCGACGAGCTCTATTTAAATGACTATTAGCCTTAGATTTATAACCTTGTTCATATCCAAGCCCTTTTTAGATGGTATTAGACTTCAATTTTATGCGTCATAGACTTTCCCCCCAAGCATGATTGAACTTGGTTTTTGGAGGGGGTTTTAGCCTTTGATTTTCGGACAAATTGATCCTGACTCGACGAGCCCCATTTAAATGACTATTAGCCTTATATTTATAACTTTGTTCATATCGAAGCCCTTTTTAGTTGGTATTAGACTTCAATTATATGGGTAATAGACTTTTCCCCTAAGCCTGATTGAACTTGGTTTATGGAGGGGGTGTTAGCCTAGGATTGTCAGACAAATTAATCCCGACTCGACGAGCCCCATTTAAATGAGTATTAGTCTTAGATTTCTACCCTTGCTCATATCCAAGCCCTTTATGATTGAACTTGGTTTTTGTAGGGGGTGTTAGCCTAGGATTTTCGGACAAATTGATCCCGACTTGACGAGCCCCATTTAAATGAGTATTAGCCTTGGATTTCTAACCTTGTTCCTCTTTTCATATCCAAGCCCTTTTTAGGTGGTATTATACTTCAATTTTAGGGGTAATATTCTTTTCCCCCAAGCATGATTGAACTTGGTTTTTGGAGGGGGTGTTAGCCTTGGATTTTCAGACAAATTGATCCTGACTCGACGAGCCCCATTTAAATGAGTATTAGCCTTAGATTTGTAACCTTGTTCATATCCAAGCCCTTTTTAGTTGGTATTAGACTTCAATTTTATGGGTAATAGACGTTTCCCCCAAGCATGATTGAACTTGGTTTTACGAGGGGGTGTTAACCTTTGATTTTCGGACAAATTATTCCTCACTCGACGAGCCCTATTTAAATGACTATTAGCCTTAGATTTATAACCATGTTCATATCCAAGCCCTTTTTAGTTGGTATTAGACTTCAATTTTAGGGGTAATATTCTTTTCCCCCAAGCCTGATTGAACTTGGTTTTTGGAGGGGTTGTTAGCGTTGGATTTTCGGACATATTGATCCTGCCTCGACGAGCCCCATTTAAAAGAGTATTAGCCTTAGATTTCTAAGCTTGTTCATATCCAAGCCCTTTTTAGTTGGTATTAGACTTCAAATTTATTGGTAATAGACTTTTCCCCCAAGCATGATTGAACTTGGTTTTTGGAGGGGGTGTTAGCCTTAGATTTTCGGACAAATTGATCCTGACTCGACGAGCCCCATTTAAATGAGTATTAGCCTTAGATTTATAACCTTGTTCATATCCAAGCCCTTTTTAGTTGGTATTAGACTTCAATTTTATGGGTAATAGACTTTTCCACCAAGCATGATTGAACTTGGTTTTTGCAGAGGGTGTTAGCGTTGGATTATCGGACAAATTGATCCTGACTCGACGAGCCCCATTTAAATGAGTATTAGACTTAGATTTATAACCTTTGTCATATCGAAGCCCTTTTTAGTTGGTATTAGACTTCAATTACATGGGTAATAGACTTTTCCCCCAAGCATGATTGAACTTGGTTTTTGGACGGGGTGTTAGCCTTGGATTTTCGGACAAATTGATCCTGACTCGACGAGCCCCATTTAAATGAGTATTAGACTTAGATTTATAACCTTTGTCATATCCAAGCCCTTTTTAGTTGGTATTATACTTCAATTTTATGGGTAATATTCTTTTCCTCCAAGCATGATTGAACTTGGTTTTTGGAGGAGGTATTAGCCTTGGATTTTCGGACAAATTGATCCTGACTCGACGAGCCCCATTTAAATGAGTATTAGCCTTAGATTTCTAACCTTGTTCATATCCAAGCCCTTTTTAGTTGGTATTAGACTTCAATTTTATGGGTAATAGACGTTTCCCCCTAGCATGATTGAACTTGGTTTTTGGAGGGGGTGTTAGCCTAGGATTGTCAGACAAATTAATCCCGACTCGACGAGCCCCATTTAAATGAGTATTAGTCTTAGATTTCTACCCTTGCTCATATCCAAGCCCTTTTTAGTTGGTATTAGACTTCAATTTTATGGGTAATATTCTTTTCCCCCAAGCCTGATTGAACTTGGTTTTTGGAGGGGGTGTTAGCCTAGGATTTTCGGTCAAATTGATCCCGACTCGACGAGCCCCATTTAAATGAGTATTAGCCTTGGATTTCTAACCTTGTTCACCTTTTCATATCCTCGCCCTTTTTAGTTGTTATTAGACTTCAATTTATGGGTAATATTCCTTTCCCCCAAGCCTGATTGAACTTGATTTTTGGAGGGGGTGTTAGCCGAGGATTTTCGGACAAATTGATCCTGACTCGACGAGCCCCATTTAAATGAGTATTAGCCTAGGATTTCTAACCTTGTTCCTCTTTTCATATCCAAGCCCTTTTTAGTTGGTATTATACTTCAATTTTATGGGTAATATTCTTTTTCCCCAAGCATGATTGAACTTGGTTTTTGGAGGGGGTATTAGCCTTGGATTTTCGGACAAATTGATCCTGACTCGACGAGACCCATTTAAATGAGTATTAGCCTTAGATTTCTAACCTTGTTCATATCCAAGCCCTTTTTAGTTGGTATTAGACTTCAAATTTATTGGTAATAGACTTTTCCCCCAAGCATGATTGAACTTAGTTTTTGGAGGGGGTGTTAGCCTTAGATTTTCGGACAAATTGATCCTGACTCGACGAGCCCTATTTAAATGACTATTAGCCTTAGATTTATAACCTTGTTCATATCCAAGCCCTTTTTAGATGGTATTAGACTTCAATTTTATGCGTAATAGACTTTCCCCCCAAGCATGATTGAACTTGGTTTTTGGAGGGGGTTTTAGCCTTCGATTTTCGGACAAATTGATCCTGACTCGACGAGCCCCATTTAAATGAATATTAGCCTTAGATTTATAACGTTGTTCATATCGAAGCCCTTTTTAGTTGGTATTAGACTTCAATTATATGGGTAATAGACTTTTCCCCCAAGCCTGATTGAACTTGGTTTATGGAGGGGGTGTTAGCCTAGGATTTTCGGACAAATTAATCCCGACTCGACGAGCCCCATTTAAATGAGTATTAGCCTTAGATTTCTACCCTTGCTCATATCCAAGCCCTTTTTAGTTGGTATTAGACTTCAATTTTATGGGTAATATTCTTTTCCTGCTAGCCTGATTGAACTTGGTTTTTGGAGGGGGTGTTAGCCTAGGATTTTCGGACAAATTGATCCCGAATTGACGAGCCCCATTTAAATGAGTATTAGCCTTGGATTTCTAACCTTGTTCCTCTTTTCATATCCAAGCCCTTTTTAGTTGGTATTATACTTCAATTTTATGGGTAATCGACTTTGGAGGGGGTGTTAGCCTTAGATTTTCGGACAAATTGATCCTGACTCGACGAGCGCCATTTAAATGAATATTAGCCTTAGATTTATAACCTTGTTCATATCGAAGATTTTTTTAGTTGGTATTAGACTTCAATTATATGGGTAATAGACTTTTCCCCCAAGCCTGATTGAACTTGGTTTATGGAGGGGGTGTTAGCCTAGGATTTTCGGACAAATTGATCCCAACTCGACGAGCCCCATTTAAATGAGTATTAGCCTTCGATTTCTAACCTTGTTCACCTTGTCGTAACCCAATTTTGGGATCTGATGTCAGCAAGTCAATCAAGGTGAAATATTGGATGTTTTTGAGAGCTCGATCGTATCCCTTTTGCACTCGAAAATAAAGAAAATCGCAGATTAAAGGTCGAAATAATTTATTATCAGATAAATCTGCGTAAAATCTAAGAAAAAGAATATAATTATATTTTACGGGTCATTTCGATCTAATTGTTCGTTTTAAATTATAATTGTATTTTCAGAACTAATTTTGGGTCCAGTTGAAGGGTTTAACTATACTTTAAAATTGGTCAAATTAATTTTACTAAGGGTTTCGTTAATAAGAAATCAAGTTCTTAAATTGAATATGGGTTCAATTTATGAAATTGAAATTTTTGAAGACCAATTTGATTTTTTAAAGTCAATTATGCGAAATCGGAGCTGAATTGGACAAATTGAGAGTTTAATGGTCGATTAAGGATTAAATCGCGAAAATCAGGAACCAAGGACCAAAATAAAAAAATCGCGCAAAGCTAAAGTTGAAATTGAATTTTTAAGGGGATATAATTGCACAAACTCACAAGATTAAATCCAATTGGATGCAATTAAAGAAATTATAAAGGACTAAATCATTTTTTTTACCTTCTTAAAATTTTTGAAATCTGCATTTAAAAGAAATTTACTGTTCCGGCATGCATAGCATTCAAAAATTCTCAGGCGCGAGATCACGGCAAAACAAATCAAATTTCCTTCCTATTCAGTTGCGATTTTCTTCCCATCACAGCAAGGCAGATCGTAACTTTATTCCATTTTTCCTAAATCAACCGTTATCTTCCCAAATTTATCTCCATCAAAGTCAATTTCCTGATTCTCCTCTGATTTCTCTCGATTTGATTAACTTTCCATAACACTGCATGGCCGAGCTCGGGTCTTCTATGCTATAAATAGCAGCGTGCACGGTGAAACAAGGGGAGGGAGTTGCAGGGAGAAAAAAAGAGGGGAAGGAGCCAGGTTGATGAAAAATAGAAACAGAGAGGGGAAAGAAAGGGAACGAACAGGCAGAGGATGGGAGTTAAGAAAAAAACGCAGGAACAGGGGAAGGAAAGAAGAGATTTACGTGAGTAAGAAATATAGTATTAAGGATGCCTTCCCATCGTTTTATCTCGTTTTCTGCCTCTCTCTCTCTAAAAACCAGACCGCTGTTTCTCTCTCATTCTCGGCCAAGCCAAGCATCACCACCGTCGACCACCCATATCGCTCCTTATCATCAACATAAGCCACCCCCCAACCGTAGCAACTCATTCAGCACCTCAGGAGAAGGAAGAGACGAAGATAGACGAGGCAGCAGCAGCCCCTACAACGGTGAATAGTAGCGGGATATCTATATAAAATATAAAAAAATTTATTTTTAGAAAAAAAAAATACTTTAAAAAAAAATGTATTATTTTCTTGCATCGGCCAATACACTAGCATATTTTAAAAATTATTTTCCTCGACAAAAGAATATATATTATTTTGGATTTTGAAGAAAAATGAGTTTTTAGCATGGATTTCAAAGAAAAAATCATTTCTTGCATTTCAGATTTTACAACATGTTTGTAAAATCCAAAGAGTATTGAATATTTCAAAAAAAATAAAATCTTATTTTTTGGGTAATTTATTATTCACCGTCGGTATTTGGATAAATAAATCCTATTAATATCCAAAATATTCGACAAGAATGATCACAGCTATTATTCTCGGTGGATAAATAAATCAAAAGGGTTAATATCCAAAATATTAGTGAATAATATGATATTATCTATCGGTGTTTGGATAATTAAATCCTAAGGGGTTAATATCCAAAATATTCTGCGAGTAATATCCCATTTGCCATTTAATTAACATATGTTTTTGAGTCTTAACAAATCATAAGCAAACCAAACGCCAAGCTTACCTTAGGTAGGGTGTACTTGCTAAACCCTTTACGTCCTTACCCTAGAATCTACGAAAGACGGTTTTAGGTTTTAGTAACCATAATACTAGGTGGCGACTCCTTTTACGAAAATAAAATTAGACCCTCGACATTGAATTCACTTGCTCGATTTTACACCTTTTCATATCCACGCCCTTTTTAGTTGTTATTAGACTTCAATTTATGGGTAATAGACTTTTCCCCCAAACATGATTGAACTTGGTTTTTGGAGGGGGTCTTAGCCTTGGATTTTCGGACAAATTGATCCCGACTCGACGAGCCCCATTTAAATGAGTATTAGCATAGGATTTCTAACCTTATTCCTCTTTTCATATCCAAGTCCTTTTTAGTTGGTATTATACTTCAATTTTATGGGTAATATTCTTTTCCCCCAAGCCTGATTGAACTTGGTTTTTGGAGGGGGTGTTAGCCTAGGATTTTCGGACAAATTAATCCCGACTCGACGAGCCCCATTTAAATGAGCATTAGCTTAGGATTTCTAACCTTGTTCCTCTTTTCATATCCAAGTCCTTTTTAGTTGGTATTATACTTCAATTTTATGGGTAATATTCTTTTCCCCCAAGCCTGATTGAACTTGGTTTTTGAAGGGGGTGTTATCCTAGGATTTTCGGACAAATTGATCCCGACTCGACGAGCCCCATTTAAATGAGTATTATCCTTGGATTTCTAACCTCGTTCCTCTTTTCATATACAAGCCCTTTTTAGTTGGTATTAGACTTCAATTTTATGGGTAATAGACTTTTCCCCCAAGCATGATTGAACTTGGTTTTTGGAGGGGGTGTTAGCCTTGGATTTTCGGACAAATTGATCCTGACTCGACTAGCCCCATTTAACTAAGTATTAGCCTTAGATTTCTAACCTTGTTCATATCCAAGCCCTTTTTAGTTGGTATTAGACTTCAATTTTATGGGTAATAGACTTTCCCCCAAGCATGATTGAACTTGGTTTTTGGAGGGGTTGTTAGCCTTTGATTTTCGGACAAATTGATCCTGACTCGACGAGCCCCATTTAAATGAGTATTAGCCTTATATTTCTAACCTTGTTCATATCCAAGCCCTTTTTAGTTGGTATTAGACTTCAATTATATGGGTAATAGACTTTTCCCCCAAGCCTGATTGAACTTGGTTTTTGGAGTAGGTGTTAACCTTGGATTTTCGGACAAATTGATCCTGACTCGACGAGCCCCATTTAAATGAGTATTAGCCTTAGATTTCTAACCTTGTTCATATCCAAGCCCTTTTTAGTTGGTATTAGACTTTAATTTTATGGGTAATATTCTTTTCCCCCAAGCCGGATTGAACTTGGTTTTTGGACGGGGTGTTAGCCTAGGATTTTCAGACAAATTGATCCCGACTCGACGAGCCCCATTTAAATGACTATTAGCCTTGGATTTCTAACCTTGTTACTCTTTTCATATCCAAGCCCTTTTTAGTTGGTATTAGACTTCAATTTTATGGGTAATAGACTTTTCCCCCAAGCATGATTGAACTTGGTTTTTGGAGCGGGTGTTAGCCTAGGCTTTTCGGACAAATTGATTCCGACTCGACAAGCCCCATTTAAATGAGTATTAGCCTTAGATTTCTAACCTTGTTCATATCCAAGCCCTCTTTAGTTGTTATAAGTCTTCAATTTATTGGTAATAGACTTTTCCCCCAAGCATGATTGAACTTGGTTTTTCGAGGGGGTGTTAGCCTTTGATTTTTGGACAAAATGATCCTGACTCGACGAGCCCCATTTAAATGAGTATTAGGCTTAGATTTATAACCTTGTTCATATCCAAGCCCTTTTTAGTTGGTATTAGTCTTCAATTTTATGGATAACAGACTTTTCCCCCTAGTATGATTGAACTTGGTTACTGGAGGGGGTCTTAGCCTTGGATTTTCGGACAAATTGATCCTGACTCGACGAGCCCCATTTAAATGAGTATTAGCCTTAGATTTCTAAACTTGTTCATATCCAAGCCCTTTTTAGTTGGTATTAGACTTCAATTTTATGGGTAATAGACGTTTCCCCCAAGCATGATTGAACTTGGTTTTTGGAGGGGTTTTCAAAAACAACAGTAAACATCAATGGAGGATTTGAAAAGCTAGAGGTGGTGGTATGGGGACTCTTGCTTCTTAAGTAACTTCAATTTTATTTTATTTATGGAGATAAATATGGACGAAAAGAGAAGGAAAAGGAACCATGGACTCTTACTCATATATATATATATATAGAAGGAAAAGGAACCATGGACTCTTACTCATATATATATATATATATATATATAAAGAAATTAAAAAATAAAATTAAATAAAAGTAGTCAAACTAATACCCCCAGCATTTTACCAGGTTCCAAGCAAAACAGGAGCTGCATAATTTTTCATTTGTTTTATATCCCTTACTTTTATTCCAAAATTTGACTGGATTTTCTGAAATTTTCTTCATTTCATACTCCATGATTGATGATCAAAGAAGGACTCTCTAACTTGTTTTCTTTTTAGTTGGTATTAGACTTAATTATATGGGTTCTTTTCCATGCTTGGGATTGAACTTGGTTTTTGCTCTAGGCTTTTCTCGCATCCACCGAGCATTTAAATTGACTCCAGCATGATTGAACTTGGATAGACTCATTTAAATGTTAGGTTTCAGCCCAAGTCCCCAAGCCTTTAGTGTCAAGGATTTTTCGGACATTGGAGCCCCATTTATGACTTTTAGACTTACTTTTTCATTCCAGCCCTTTTTAGTTGGTATTAGCCTTGAATTTATGGGTAATAGCCTTCGAGGAGCCCCATTGACATGAGTATTAGCCTTAGATTTCTAACCGACTCTCAAGCCCTGAGATATTATAAAGCGTTCGTTTCCCCTTGTATTAGCCTTTTATAGGTTGGCCTCGGGAATCGACTTATGATTCCAGGCATTTCTAACCCTTTTAGCCCTTTTAGTTGGTATTAGTCTTCAATTGTCTTCAATGGTCTACGGGACTGGTCCATCTCGACCTGTTCCCCAAAGCGAACTTGGTTTGTGTAGGGGGTCTTGACTTGAGATGGTTTTAGGGTTGAGATGGACTCCATTTAAATGAGTAAGCCTAGATTTATAAACCTTGTTTTCGGACTTTAGACGACTTTTTTGATCTTGGTTTTTGGGGGTTGACACGGATTTTTCGAGATCCGACTCACGAGCTTCGATTTAAATGAGTATTAGAGCCTTATAACCTTGATTTCTAACCTTGTTCATAGAGATAATTCGGGTAATAGACTTTTACATGATTGAACTTGTTTCATATCCAAGACTCTTCGCCTTAGACAAAATGACTTTTTCCTGCTTGGGTTTTTGGAGGGTATTAGTTAGCTTGCATTTTTAGGACAAATTGGATCCCCACCTTTCGTCGGCGGTGGCCTAGACCTTGTTCATTCTCATTTTGGGTAACTTCAATTTTACGGTAATATCCCCTGCAGATTGAAGCATGATTGAATGATCTGCCTAGTATTAGCCTTCTGGTATGAAAACGTTAGCTCTCGGATTTCCCCCTTTTTATAGATTGATTTTGGATCCCATTTAAAAAGTAGAATTGCCTTGGATTCCAAGCCCTTCCCTTCAAGCATAGATTGAACTTGGTGGTTGGAGGGTTTTGGAGCCTTGGCTCGATCTGACTCGGTCGGGACTGGATCCCCAGTACGCGACAGTCCCATAATTCTAAGTGTAGCCTTAGAACCTTGTTCATACCTTAGTCACCTTTATCATCCAAGATTTGGTTAGACTTTTAGGTGGTTTTTAGGTTGTTAGCCTGGATTTTGACTCCTCGAAGCCCCATTTTGAGTATTGGTAACCTTGTTCCTCTTTCATCATATCCAAGCCCTTTGGTGAGCTGATGGTATTAGACTACGACGTTTCCCCCAAGACATGATTGGTTGGATGAGCCTGCAACTTGATCAGCCATTTCGGTCGCATTTAAATAAGGGAGCTGGCAGCCATGATGAACTTGGTTTTTTATATTGTTCCTCATTCAAGGCCCCAGTTAAATTTATTAGAGTTCTCAATCTTTACAGGTAAGACTTGGTATTTATGGGTAATCACTTTTCCACAAGCATGATTGAACTTGGTTTTGAGAGGGGGTGTTAGCAGCCTTGGATTTTCGGTTAAATTGATCCTGATTGACGAGCCCCATTTAAGCGATAGTATATGAGGCTTGGATTTCTAACTTGTTCCTCTTTTTCATATCAAACTTTTTGTTCATTTTTTGGACAAATGGATCCCCACTCGATCTACGAGTTTGAAATCAAGCTCTTTTCAATCCAAATTATTCCATTTAGACTTAGATTTCTCAATTATGGGTAATCGAAGCATCCTCCCCACTTCAGACAAATTGATCCTGCTCTTGATTTGAGCCCCATTTAAATGAGTATTATTATTATTGGCCTTATATTTCTAACCTTGTTCATATCCAAGCGCATTTTAGTTGGTATTAGACTTCAATTTTATGGGTAATCGACTTTTCACAAGCATGATTGAACTTGGTTTTTGGAGGGTTGTTAGCCTCTGACAAATTGCCCCTAAGTATTAGCCGGTTCGCATATAGACAGAGAATGATTTGTTTGTGGACAAAATCCTCATTGAGCCCCATTTAAAGCAGTATTAGCCTTGACTTCAAATGACTTTACCCCCCTTTGGTTTAGCGAAATTCATTAACTTTAGACATGACAATTGACAATAAGCAAGTCGAAAAAATGGCACGAAGCCAACAACAGAAATTAAGACTTAAATTTCATAATTCACCATTATTCCAACAGATACAATGATTCTATATTCTTTCAATAACTATGAACGCTAAATTACCGATCTTACGAATTTCCTATCGACTCAGGACCCATGCATTTTAGCTGGTATAAGACTTCAATTTTATGGGTAATAGACTTTTCCCATGCATGATTGAACTTGGTTGGAGTGCCTTGGAGACAAATTGATAGGTAAATGGATCCTAATTTCGGCTTTTTAGTTGGGAGCCCTTCAGTTTCCCCAAGCTTAGATGGTTGAACTAATCCAAGCCAAGCCATTTTAGGTGGTAGGGGTGTTAGCCTTGGATTTTCGGACAATTTTTGATCCCGACTCAGGAAGGAGAGGGTGTTAGCTTAGAACAAATGTGATCATACTGATGTAGGTGGTAATAGATCCCGATTCTCGAAATTGCCTTTTTGATGAGCCCCCCATCAATCATTTATGGAGTAATATTGGCACAAATTCCAATCTGATTCGACAAGCCCCATTTAAAGGCAATAAATGACCGACTGATGAGGGGAGGATTGAACTTGGTTATGGGTAATAATCTTATGGACAAATTGACCAATCACAAGCATTGGTAATTACATGATTGAACTTGGTCTAGCCTTGGATTTCTAACTTGTTCAGATGGCCTAGCCTTTTCGGAATATTCTCTGATCATGATTGAACTTGGTTTTGGAGAATTAGCCTTGGATTTTGGACAAATTGATCCGATTGACGAGCCCCATTTAAGCGAGTATTAGCCTTAGATTTCTTACCTTGTTCATATCAAGCCCTTTTTAGTTGGTATTAGACTTCAATTTTATGGGTAATAGACTTTTAGCCAAGCATGATTGAACTTGGTTTTTGAAGGGGTGTTAGCCTTGGATTTTTGGACAAGACTCGGCAGTACCATTTAAATGAGTATTAGCCTTAGCTTTCTAACCTTGTTCATATCCATATTTTTAGTTGGTATTAGACTTCAATTTTATGGGTAATAGACTTTTCCCCAAGCATGATTGAACTTGGTTTTTGGAGGTGTTAGCTTGATTTTGACAAATTGATCGACTTCGACGAGCGCCATTTAAATGAGTATTAGCCTTAGATTTCTAACCTTGTTCATATCCAAGCCCTTTTTAGTTGGTATTAGACTTCAATATTATGGGTAATAGACTTTTCCCCCAAGCATGATTGAACTTGGTTTTTAGATGGTCTGTGTATGGGTTTTCCGACAAATTGTTCACGACTTCGACGAGCGCATTTAAATGAGTGTCGTTAGATTTCTACCCTTGTTCATATCCAAGCCCTTTTTAGTTGGTATTAGACTACAATTTTATGGGTAATAGACTTTTCCCCCAAGCATGATTGAACTTGGTTTTGGAGGGTGTTAGCCTTGGATTTTGGGACAAATTGATCATTTCGGCAGAGCCCCATTTAAATGAGTATTAGCCTTAGATTTCTTAACCTTGTTCATATCAAGCCATTTTATTAGACTATTATGGGTAAGACTTCAATTTTATGGGTAATAGAGTTTTCCCAAGCTCAAACATGATTGAACTTGGTTTTGGAGGGTGTTAGCCCTTAGTTTCGGTTTTCAAATTGATCACTCGGCGGCCAATTTAAATGATTATTAGCCTTTTTCCCCAACCTTGTTATATCCAATCCCTTTTAGTTTCAATTAGACTTAAATTATATGGGTAATAGACTTTTCCCCAAGCATGATTGGAATTGGTTTTGGTATTAGCCTTGGATTAGACAATTGATCGACTTGTTTTTGGCGCAAATTGAATGCCCCATTTAAGCAGTGTATAGATTTCTACCACAATTCATATCAAGCCTTTTAGTTTGTATTAGACTTCAATTTTGGGTAATAGACTTTTCCCCAAGCATGGTTGAAGAGGATGTTAGCCTAGGATTTTGGAGATCTGACTCGGAGCGCAATTCAAATGAGTAGCCCCATTTAAATGAGTATTAGCCTTAGATTTCTAACCTTGTTCATCTTTTCATAGTTGGTATTAAGACATCAATTTTATGGGTAATAGACTTCTCCCCAAGCATGATTGAACTTGGTTTTGGAGGGGTGTTAGCCTTGGTTACGGACAAATTGATCTGACGAGCCCAATTTAAATTAGCCTTAGATTTCTAACCTTGTTCATATACATCCTTTTTAGTTGGTATTGGACTTCAATTTTATGGGTAATAGACTTTCCCCCAAGCATGATTGAACTTGGTTTTGGAGGGTGTTAGCCTTGGATTTTTGGACAAATTGATCGACTTGAAATAATTATTAGCGCGAATAGTATTAGCCTTAGCTTTCTAACCTTGTTATATCAAGCCCATTTTAGTTGGTATTAGACTTCATTATGGGTAATAGACTAGAGCCCCAAGCATGATTGAACTTGGTTTTTGGAGGTGTTAGATTTTTCGGACAAATTGCATCTGACTGCGAGGGGCCATTTAAATGAGTATTAGCCTTTGATTTCTAACCTTGTTCATATCTAAGCCCTTTTTAGTTTGTATTAGACTTCAATTTTATGGGTAATAACTTTTCCCCCATGATTGAACTTGGTTTTGGAGGCCTTGGATAGACTTGGATTGATCGGCAATGATTTAAATGAGTATTAGCTTGATTTCTAACCTTATTAATACTCCTTTTAGTATGTTTAGACCCATGGAGTGATTTCCCCGACATTATTGAACTTGGTTTTGGAGGAGTGTTAGCCTTGCATTTTCGAACAAATTGATCGACCTGTTAAATGAGTGTTAAATAGTATTAGCCTTAGATTTCTAACCTTGTTTCATATCAATCCTTTTTAGTTTGTATTAGACTTCAATTTTGGGTAATAGACTTTCCCCAAGCATGATGGAGAATGATTAGTTTTGGAGGGTGTTAGACGAATTGATCGACTCGACGAAACCTGAGTTATAGCCTTAGTGTGTATGCGTTCTAACCTTGTTCATATCAAGCCTTTAGTTAGGTAGTAGACTTCAATTTAATAGGTAATAGACTTTCCATGAAAGCATAGTTAAGAAAGCTTTTATGAGGGTGTTAGCCTTGGATTTTCGGACTTATTGATCTGACCCGTGGCGCCAATTCAAATAGTATGTAGATTCTAACCTTGTTCATATCAAGCCCTTTTTAGCTGGTATTAGACATTTTATGGGTAATAGACTTTCCCCCCAAGCATGATTGAACTTTTGGAGGGTGTTAGCCTTGGATTTTAGACAAATTGAACTGACTCCAACGAGTGCAATTTAAATGAGTGTTAGCCTTAGATTTCTAACCTTCTTCATATCCAAGCCCTTTCTAGTTGGTATTAGACTTCAATTTATGGGTAATAGACTTTTCCATAACATAGTTGAACTTGGTTTTTGTTAGCCAGCAGATTTTTGACAAATTGATCTATTTCTGACAGTATGAATTTAATAGTATTAACCTTAGATTTCAACCTTGTTAATCCCATTTTAGGTGGTATTCAGACTTCAATTTTATGAGTAATAAGTTTTCCCCAAGCATGATTGAACTGTGAGCCTAGGATTTTCGACAAATTGATCGATTAACTTAGTATTAGCCTTAGATTTCTAACCTTGTTCATATCAAGGCCCTTTTTAGTTTGGTATTAGAGTTCAATTTTATGGGTAATAGACTTTTCCCAAGCATGATTGAACTTGGTTTTTGGAGGGGTGTTAGCCTTGGATTTTCGGACAAATTGATCTGACTAAACGAGCGCCATTTAAATGAGTATTAGCCTTAGATTTCTAACCTTGTTCATATCCAAGCCATTTTTAGTTGGTATTAGACTTCAATTTTATGGGTAATAGACTTTTCCCCCAAGCATGATTGAACTTGGTTTTGGAGGGAGGTGTGTTAGCTAGGATTTTCGAGACAAATTGATCGATGAGCCCCATTTAAATGAGTATTAGCCTTAGATTTCTAACCTTGTTCATCTTTATATCCAGCCCTTTTTAGCTGGTATTAGACTTCAATTTTATGGGTAATAGACTTTTCCCCCAAGCATGATTGAACTTGGTTTTTGGAGGGTGTGTTACCTTGGATTTTCGGACAAATTGATCGACTCGGCGAGGCCCATTTAAATGATTAGCCTTATTTCTAACCTTGTTCATCCAAAGCCTTTTTAGTTGGTATTAGACTTCAATTTTATGGGTAATAGACTTTTCCCCAAGCATGATTGAACTTGGTTTTTGGAGAGTGTTAGCCTGGTTTTTCAAAATTGATCTGACTCGAGCGCCGATTAAATATAGATTTCTAACCTTGTTCATATCAAGCCCTTTTAAATTGTATTAGACTTCAATTTTATGGGTAATAGACTTTTCCCCAAAGCATTTGAACTTGGTTTTGCATAGGGGTGTTTTTAGGATTTCTGGCTGTTCATATCCAATTTCTGGGATTGTTCAATTTTTGTGTTCCCCAAGCATGATTGAACTTGGTTTTAAGGATTTTGACAAATTGATCTGACTAAACGAGCCCTATTTAAATGAGTATTAGCTTAGTTGTTAATATCCAAGCCCTTTTTATTAGACTTCAATTTTATGGGTAATAGACTTTTCCCCAAGCATGATTGAACTTGGAGTGTTAGCCTTGGATTTATTGGAAGAAATTTAGATGACTCGACGAGGCCCATTTAAATGAGTATTAGCCTTAGATTTCTAACCTTGTTCATATCCAAAGCCCTTTTTAGTTAGTTAGCTTCAATTATTTGTATAATAGACTTTTCCCATGATTGATTGGCTTTTTTTGGATTAACTTCAATTTTATCTTCAATAGATTTTCCCCAAAGCATGATTGCTTGGTTTTTGAGGTATTGATCCTGACTTGACGAGCTTTATTTTAGATGCAAATAGATCAATTTGGTAATAATTTTGTATTACCTTGGATTTAGACTTAGCCCTAGCATTTAAATGAGTATTAGGCATTGATCGATTGGTCATATCAATTAATCTGACTCAGGCAAGCAAATTCATGATTGAACTTCAGTGGTGTAGATTCCTAATTTTATCATATCCGACATTTAACTGTTATTTAGACTTATCATTTTATTTGGTATTAGAGTGAACTTTTATAGGGGTAGACTTTTCCCCAAGCATGATTGAACTTGGTTTTGGAGGGGGTATTAGCCTTGGATTTTCGGACAAAATTGATCCTGACTCGACGAGCCCCATTTAAATGAGTATTAGCCTTAGATTTCTAACCTTGTTCATATCCTAGCCCTTTTTAGTTGTTATTAGACTTCAATTTATGGGTAATAGACTTTTCCCCAATATGGAGGGTTAGCCTTGGATTTTTGGACAAAAGCCCGAGCCTTAGATTGTATTAGCAATTTAATGAGTATTAGTATATTCTTTTTCCTCTATTCAAGCTCTTTATTAGTATTAGACTTCAATTTATTGGTAATTAGACTTTTCCCCAAGCATGATTGAACTTGGTTTTTGGAGGGTGTTAGACTACTCGTGACCGACCCATTTAAATGAGTGCCTTAGATTTCTAACCTTGTTCATCTTTTATATTGGTATTAGACTTCAATTTATGGGTAATAGACTTTTCCCACTGTGTTTTTGGAGGGGTGTTAGCCTATTCAAATTGATCCGACTCGATTGAGCCCTAGATAGTTAGTATAGCCTTAGATTTCTAACCTTGTTCACATATCCAAGCCCTTTTTAGTTGGTATTAGACTTCAATTTTATGGGTAATAGACTTTTCCCCAAGCATGATTGAACTTGGTTTTGGAGGGGTTGTTTTGGATTTTCGGACAAATTGATCCGACTCGACGAGCCCCATTTAAATGAGTATTAGCCTTAGATTTCTAACCTTGTTCATATCCAAGCCCTTTTAGTTGTTATTAGACTTCAATTATATTTTGGGTGAACTTGTTTTTATTCTTGGACATTTCCCAAGATGACTTGATTTCTAGCTTTTTATATCAGTTTTATGAATATGATTTCTCCCCATTTAGGTATTAGCCTTATCTTTAACCAATTTTATGGGTAATAGACTTTTCCCCCAAGCATGATTTTTGGAGGGGTGTTAGCCTTGGATTTTCGGACAAATTGATCCGACTCGATTTCAACCTCATATCAGTTAAATTTATGAGTAATAGCCTTGTTCATATCCAAGCCCTTTTTAGTTGGTATTAGACTTCAATTTATGGTTAGAGTACTTATTCCCCCAAGCATGATTGAACTTGGTTTTTGGAGGGTGTTAGCCTTGGATCGACGAGCCCCATTTAAATGAGTATTAGCCTTAGATTTCTAACCTTGTTCATATCCAAGCATTGAACTTGGTTTTTGGAGGGTGTTAGCCTTTTTGGACTCAACAGCCCCAAGTATTAGCCTTAGATTTCCCTTGTTCATATCAAGCCCTTTTTTAGTTGGTATTAGACTTCAATTTTATGGGTAATAGACTTTTCCCCAAGCATGATTGAACTTGGTTTTTGAGGGTGTTAGCCTCGGACAAATTGATCGACTCGGCGAGCCCCATTTAAATGAGTATTAGCCTTATTTCTAACCTTGTTCATATCCAAGCCAATTTTTGGGTAATAGACTTTTCCCCAAGCATGATTGAACTTGGTTTTGGAGGGGGTGTATTTAAATGGTATTAGCCTTAGATTTCTAACCTCATATCTAAGCCCAAGCTTCATAGATCCTAAGAACTTGGTTTTCAAGGTGTTTAGCCTTGGATTTTTCGGACAAATTGAAGACTTCGAATTGATTATTAGATTTTAATTTGGATTGATTTTAATGATTTGACTCACAAATTGGAGCCCCATTTAAATGAGTATTAGCCTTAGATTTCTAACCTTGTTTATATCCAAGCCCTTTTTATTTGGTATTAGACTTCAATTATATGGGTAATAGACTTTTCCCCCAAGCATGATTGAACTTGGTTTCTGGAGAGGGTGTTAGCCTTGGATTTTCGGACAAATTGATCCTGACTCGACGAGCCCCATTTAAACGAGAATTAGCCTTAGATTTCTAACCTTGTTCATATCCAAGCCCTTTTTAGTTTGTATTGGACTTCAATTTTATGGGTAATATTCTTTTCCCCCAAGCCTGATTGAGCTTGGTTTTTGGAGGGGGTGTTAGCCTAGGATTTTCAGACAAATTGATCCCGACTTGACGAGCCCCATTTAAATGAGTATTAGCCTTAGATTTCTAACCTTGTTCATATCTAAGCCCTTTTTAGCTGGTATTAGACTTCAATTTTATGGGTAATAGACTTTTCTCCTAAGCATGATTGAACTTGGTTTTTGGAGGGGTTGTTAGCCTTGGATTTTCAGACAAATTGATTCGGACTCGACGAGCCCCATTTAAATGAGTATTAGCCTTAGATTTCTAACCTTGTTTATATCCAAGCCCTTTTTATTTGGTATTAGACTTCAATTATATGGGTAATAGACTTTTCCCCCAAGCATGATTGAACTTGGTTTCTGGAGAGGGTGTTAGCCTTGGATTTTCGGACAAATTGATCCTGACTCGACGAGCCCCATTTAAACGAGTATTAGCCTTAGATTTCTACCCTTGTTCATATCCAAGCCATTTTTAGTTTGTATTAGACTTCAATTTTATGGGTAATATTCTTTTCCCCCAAGCCTGATTGAGCTTGGTTTTTGGAGGGGATGTTAGCCTAGGATTTTCAGACAAATTGATCCCGACTTGACGAGCCCCATTTAAATGAGTATTAGCCTTAGATTTCTAACCTTGTTCATCTTTTCATATCCAAGCCCTTTTTAGCTGGTATAAGACTTCAATTTTATGGGTAATAGACTTTTCCCCCAAGCATGATTGAACTTGGTTTTTGGAGGGGGTGTTAGCCTTGGATTTTCGGACAAATTGATCCTGACTCGACGAGCCCCATTTAAATGATTATTAGCCTTAGATTTCTAACCTTGTTCATATCCAAGCTATTTTTAGGTGGGATTAGAGTTCAATTTTATGGGTAATAGACTTTTCCCCCAAGCATGATTGAACTTGGTTTTCGAAGGGGGTGTTAGCCTTGGATTTTCGTACAAATTGATCCTGACTCGACGAGCCACATTTAAATGAGTATTAGCCTTAGATTTATAACGTTGTTCATATCCAAGCCCTTTTTAGTTGTTATTAGACTTCAATTTATGGGTAATAGACTTTTCCCCCAAGCATGATTGAACTTGGTTTTTGCATGGGGTTTTAGCCTTGGATTTTCGGACCAGTTGATCCTGACTTGAGGAGACCCATTCAAATGAGTATTAGCCTTAGATTTCTAACCTTGTTGATATCCAAGCCCTTTTTAGTTGGTATTAGACTTCAATTTATGGGTAATAGACTTTTCCCCCAAGCATGATTAAACTTGGTTTTTGGAGGGGTTGTTAGCCTTGGATTTGCGGACAAATTGATCCGGACTCGACGAGCCCCATTTAAATGAGTATTAGCCTTAGATTTCTAACCTTGTTTATATCCAAGCCCTTTTTATGTGGTATTAGACTTCAATTATATGTGTAATAGACTTTTCCCCCAAGCCTGATTGAACTTTGTTTTTGGAGGGGGTGTTAGCCTAGGATTTTCGGACAAATTAATCCCGACTCGACGAGCCCCATGTAAATGAGTATTAGCCTTCGATTTCTAACCTTGTTCACGTTTTCATATCCAAGGCGTTTTTAGTTGTTATTAGACTTCAATTTATGGGTAATAGAATTTTCCCCCAAGCATGATTGAACTTGGTTTCTGGAGGGGGTATTAGTCTTGGATTTTCGGACAAATTGATCCTGACTCGACGGGCCCATTTAAACGAGTATTCATGAGCCCCATTTAAACGAGTATTAGCCTTAGATTTCTAACCTTGTTCATATACAAGCCCTTTTTAGTTTGTATTAGACTTCAATTTTATGGGTAATATTCTTTTCCCCCAAGCCTGATTGAGCTTGGTTTTTGGAGGGGGTGTTAGCCTAGGATTTTCAGACAAATTGATCCCGACTTGACGAGCCCCATTAAACTGAGTATTAGCCTTAGATTTCTAACCTTGTTCATCTTTTCATATCCAATCCCTTTTCAGTTGGTATTAGACTTCAATTTATGGGTAATAGACTTTTCCCCCAAGCATGGTTGAACTTTGTTTATGGATGGGGTATTAGCCTTGGATTTTCGGACAAATTGATCCGGACTCGACGAGCCCCATTTAAATGATTATTAGCCTTAGATTTCTAACCTTGTTCATATCCAAGCCCTTTTTAGCTGGTATAAGACTTCAATTTTATGGGTAATATTCTTTTCTCCCAAGCCTGATTGAGCTTGGTTTTTGGAGGGGGTGTTAGCCTAGGATTTTCAGACAAATTGATCCCGACTTGACGAGCCCCATTTAACAGAGTATTAGCCTTAGATTTCTAACCTTGTTCATATACAAGCCCTTTTTAGGTGGTATTAGACTTCAATTTTATGGGTAATAGACTTTTCCCCCAAGCATGGTTGAACTTGGTTTTCGGAGGGGGTGTTAGCCTTGGATTTTCGGACAAATTGATCCTGACTCGACGAGCCCCATTTAAATGAGTATTAGCCTTAGATTTCTAACCTTGTTCATATCCAAGCCCTTTTTAGGTGGTATTAGACTTCAATTTTATGGGTAATAGACTTTTCCCCCTAGCATGATTGAACTTGGTTTTTGGAGAGGGTGTTAGCCTTGGATTTTCGGACAAATTGATCCTGACTCGACGAGCCCCATTTAAATGATTATGAGGCTTAGATTTCTAACCTTGTTCATATCCAAGCCATTTTTAGGTGGTATTAGACTTCAATTTTATGGGTAATAGACTTTTCCCCCAAGCATGGTTGAACTTGGTTTTTGGAGGGGGTGTTAGCCTTGGATTTTCGGACAAATTGATCCTGACTCGACGAGCCCCATTTAAATGAGTATTAGCCTTAGATTTCTAACCTTGTTCATATCCAAGCCCTTTTTAGCTGGTATTAGACTTCAATTTTATGGGTAATAGACTTTTCCCCCAAGCATGATTGAACTTGGTTTTTGGAGGGGTTGTTAGCCTTGGATTTTCGGACAAATTGATCCTGACTCGACGAGCCCCATTTAAATGAGTATTAGCCTTAGATTTCTAACCTTGTTTATATCCAAGCCCTTTTTATTTGGTATTAGACTTCAATTATATGGGTAATACAGTTTTCCCCCAAGCATGATTGAACTTCGTTTCTGGAGAGGGTGTTAGCCTTGGATTTTCGGACAAATTGATCCTGACTCGACGAGCCCCATTTAAAGGAGTATTAGCCTTAGATTTCTAACCTTGTTCATATCCAAGCCCTTTTTATTTGGTATTAGACTTCAATTATATGGGTAATAGACTTTTCCCCCAAGCCTGATTGAACTTTGTTTTTGGAGGGGGTGTTAGCCTAGGATTTTCGGACAAATTGATCCCGACTCGACGAGCCCCATGTAAATGAGTATTAGCCTTAGATTTCTAACCTTGTTCACGTTTTCATATCCAAGGCGTTTTTAGTTGTTATTAGACTTCAATTTATGGGTAATAGACTTTTCCCCCAAGCATGATTGAACTTGGTTTCTGGAGGGGGTATTAGCCTTGGATTTTTGGACAAATTGATCCTGATTCGACGAGCCCCATTTAAACGAGTATTAGCCTTAGATTTCTACCCTTGTTCATATCCAAGCCATTTTTAGTTTGTATTAGACTTCAATTTTATGGGTAATATTCTTTTCCCCCAAGCCTGATTGAGCTTGGTTTTTGGAGGGGGTGTTAGCCTAGGATTTTCAGACAAATTGATCCCGACTTGACGAGCCCCATTGAAATGAGTATTACCCTTAGATTTATAACGTTGTTCATATCCAAGCCCTTTTTAGTTGTTATTAGACTTCAATTTATGGGTAATAGACTTTTCCCCCAAGCATGATTGAACTTGGTTTTTGGAGGGGGTGTTAGCCTTGGATTTTCGGACAAATTGATCCTGACTCGACGAGCCCCATTTAAATGAGTATTAGCCTTAGATTTCCAACCTTGTTGATCTCCAAGCCCTTTTTAGTTGGTATTAGACTTCAATTTATGGGTAATAGACTTTTCCCCCAAGCATGATTGAACTTGGTTTTTGGAGGGGCTGTTATCCTTGGATTTTCGGACAAATTGATCCTGACTCGACGAGCCCGATTTAAATGAGTATTAGCCTTAGATTTCTAACCTTTTTCATATCCGAGCCCTTTTTAATTGTTATTAGACTTCAATTTATGGGTAATAGACTTTTCCCCCAAGCCTGATTGAACTTTGTTTTTGGAGGGGGTGTTAGCCTAGGATTTTCGGACAAATTGATCCCGACTCGACGAGCCCCATGTAAATGAGTATTAGCCTTCGATTTCTAACCTTGTTCACGTTTTCATATCCAAGGCGTTTTTAGTTGTTATTAGACTTCAATTTATGGGTAATAGAATTTTCCCCCAAGCATGATTGAACTTGGTTTCTGGAGGGGGTATTAGTCTTGGATTTTCGGACAAATTGATCCTGACTCGACGGGCCCATTTAAACGAGTATTAGCCTTAGATTTCTAACCTTGTTCATATACAAGCCCTTTTTAGTTTGTATTAGACTTCAATTTTATGGGTAATATTCTTTTCCCCCAAGCCTGATTGAGCTTGGTTTTTGGAGGGGGTGTTAGCCTAGGATTTTCGGACAAATTGATCCCGACTCGACGAGACCCATTTAAATGAGTATTAGCCTTAGATTTATAACCTTTTTCATCTTTTCGTATCCAAGTACTTTTTAGTTGGTATTAGACTTCAATTTATGGGTAATAGACTTTTCCCCCAAGCATGATTGAACTTGGTTTTTGGAGAGGGTGTTAGCCTTGGATTTTCGGACAAATTGATCCTGACTCGAGGAGCCCCATTTAAATGAGTATTAGCCTTAGATTTCTAACCTTGTTCATATCCAAGCCCTTTTTAGCTGGTATAAGACTTCAATTTTATGGGTAATATTCTTTTCTCCCAAGCCTGATTGAGCTTGGTTTTTGGAGGGGGTGTTAGCCTAGGATTTTCAGACAAATTGATCCCGACTTGACGAGCCCCATTTAACAGAGTATTAGCCTTAGATTTCTAACCTTGTTCATCTTTTCATATACAAGCCCTTTTTAGCTGGTATTAGACTTCAATTTTATGGCTAATAGACTTTTCCCCCAAGCATGGTTGAACTTTGTTTATGGATGGGGTGTTAGCCTTGGATTTTCGGACAAATTGATCCGGACTCGACGAGCCCCATGTAAATGATTATTAGCCTTAGATTTCTAACCTTGTTCATATCCAAGCCCTTTTTAGCTGGTATAAGACTTCAATTTTATGGGTAATAGACTTTTCCCCCAAGCATGATTGAACTTGGTTTTTGGAGGGGGTGTTAGCCTTGGATTTTCGGACAAATTGATCCTGACTCGACGAGCCCCATTTAAATGAGTATTAGCCTTACATTTCTAATCTTGTTCATATACATGCCCTTTTTAGTTGGTATTAGACTTCAATTTTATGGTAATAGACTTTTCCCCCAAGGATGATTGAACTTGGTTTTTGGAGGGGGTGTTAGCCTTGGATTTTCGGATAAATTGATCCTGACTCGACGAGCCCCATTTAACGGAGTATTAGTCTTACATTTCTAACCTTGTTCATCTTTTCATATCCAATCACTTTTTAGTTGGTAATAGACTTCAATTTATTGGTAATAGACTTTTCCCCCAAGCATGATTGAACTTGGTTTTTGGAGGGGGTGTTAGCCTTGGATTTTCGGACAAATTGATCCTGACTCGAGGAGCCCCATTTAAATGAGTATTAGCCTTAGATTTCTAACCTTGTTCATATACATGCCCTTTTTAGTTGGTATTAGACTTCAATTTCATGGGTAATAGACTTTTCCCCAAGCATGATTGAACTTGGTTTTTGGAGGGGGTGTTAGGCTTGGATTTTCGGCCAAATTGATCCTGACTCGACGAGCCCCATTTAACTAAATATTAGCGTTCGATTTCTAAACTTGTTCAACTTTTCATATCCAATCCCTTTTTAGTTGCTATTTGACATCAATTTTATGGGTAATAGACTTTTCCCCCAAGCATGATTGAACTTGGTTTTTCGAGGAGGTGTTAGCCTTGGATTTTCGGACAAATTGATCCTAACTCGACGAGCCCCATTTAAATGAGTATTAGCCTTAGATTTCTAACCTTGTTCATATACATGCCATTTTTAGGTGGTATTAGACTTCAATTTTATGGGTAATAGACTTTTCCCCCAAGCATGATTGAACTTGGTTTTTGGAGGGGGTGTTAGCCTTGGATTTTCGGACAAATTGATCCTGACTCGACGAGCCCCATTTAAATGAGTATTAGCCTTAGATTTCTAACCTTGTTCATATCCAACCCCTTTTTAGTTGGTATTAGACTTCAAATTTATGGGTAATAGACTTTTCCGCCAAGCATGATTGAACTTGGTTTTTGGAGGGCGTGTTAGGCTTGGATTTTCGGACAAATTGATCCTGACTCGACGAGCCCCATTTAAATGAGTATTACCCTTAGATTTCTAACCTTGTTCATATCCAAGCCCTTTTTAATTGTTATTAAACTTCAATTTGTGGGTAATAGACTTTTCCCCCAAGCATGATTGAACTTGGTTTTTGGAGGGGGTGTTAGCCTTGGATTTTCGGACAAATTGATCCTGACTCGACGAGCCCCATTTAAATGAGTATTAGCCTTAGATTTCTAACCTTGGTCATATCCAAGCCCTTTTTAGTTGGTATTAGACTTCAATTTTATGGGTAATAGACTTTTCCCCAAACATGATTGAACTTGGTTTTTGGAGGGGGTGTTAGCCTTGGATTTTCGGACAAATTGATCCTGACTCGACGAGCCCCATTTAAATGATTATTAGCCTTTGATTTATAACCTTGTTCATATCCAATCCCTTTTTAGTTGGTATTAGACTTCAATTTTATGGGTAATAGACTTTTCCCCCAAGCATGATTGAACTTGGTTTTTGGAGGGGGTGTTAGGCTTGGATTTTCGGACAAATTGATCCTGACTCGACGAGCCCCATTTAACTGAATATTAGCGTTAGATTTCTAAACTTGTTCATCTTTTCATATCCAATCCCTTTTTAGTTGGTATTAGACTTCAATTTTATGGGTAATAGACTTTTCCCCCAAGCATGATTGAACTTGGTTTTTGGAGGGGGTGTTAGCCTTGGATTTTCGGACAAATTGATGCTGACTCGACGAGCCCCATTTAAATGATTATTAGCCTTAGATTTCTAACCTTGTTCATATGCAAGACATTTTTAGGTGGTATTAGACTTCAATTTTATGGGTAATAGACTTTTCCCCCAAGCATGATTGAACTTGGTTTTTGGAGGAGGTGTTAGCCTTGGATTTTCGGACAAATTGATCCTAACTCGACGAGCCCCATTTAACTGAGTATTAGCCTTAGATTTCTAACCTTGTTCATCTTTTCATATCAAATCCCTTTTTAGTTGGTATTAGACTTCAATTTTATGGGTAATAGAGTTTTCCCCCAAGCATGATTGAACTTGGTTTTTGGAGGGGGTGTTAGCCTTGGATTTTCGGACAAATTGATGCTGACTCGACGAGCCCCATTTAAATGAGTATTGGCCTTAGATTTCTAATCTTGTTCATATGCAAGCCATTTTTAGGTGGTATTAGACTTCAATTTTATGGGTAATAGACTTTTCCCCCTAGCATGATTGAACTTGGTTTTTGGAGGGGGTGTTAGCATTGGATTTTCGGAGAAATTGATCCTCGCTCGACTAGCCCAATTTAAATGAGTATTACCCTTAGATTTCTGACCTTGTTCGTCTTTTCATATCCAAGCCCTTTTTAGTTCGTATTAGACTTCAATTTTATGGGTAATAGACTTTTCCCCCAAGCATGATTGAACTTGGTTTTTGGAGGGGGTGTTAGCCTTGGATATTCGGACAAATTGATCCTGGCTCGACTAGCCCAATTTAAATGAGTATTAGCCTTGGATTTCTAACCTTTTTCTTCTCTTCATATCCAAGCCCTTTTTAGTTGGTATTAGACTTCAATTTTATGGGTAATAGACTTGTCCCCCTAGCATGATTGAACTTGGTTTTTGGAGGGGGTGTTAGCATTGGATTTTCGGAGAAATTGATCCTCGCTCGACTAGCCCAATTTAAATGAGTATTACCCTTAGATTTCTGACCTTGTTCGTCTTTTCATATCCAAGCCCTTTTTAGTTCGTATTAGACTTCAATTTATGGGTAATAGACTATTCCCCCAAGCATGATTGAACTTGGTTTTTGGAGGGCGTGTTAGCCTTGGCTTTTCGGACAAATTGATGCTGACTCGACGTGCCCCATTTAAATTATTATTAGCCTTAGATTTCTAACCTTGTTCATATCCAAGCCATTTTTAAGTGGTATTAGACTTCAATTTTATGGGTAATAGACTTTTCTCCCAAGCATGATTGAACTTTGTTTTTGGACGGGGTGTTAGCCTTGGCTTTTCGGACAAATTGATGCTGACTCGACGTGCCCCATTTAAATTATTATTAGCCTTAGATTTCTAACCTTGTTCATATCCAAGCCATTTTTAAGTGGTATTAGACTTCAATTTTATGGGTAATAGACTTTTCCCCCAAGCATGATTGAACTTGGTTTTTGGAGAGGGTGTTAGCCTTGGATTTTTGGACAAATTGATGCTGACTCGACGAGCCCCATTTAAATGATTATTAGCCTTAGATTTCTGACCTTGTTCATATACATGCCCTTTTTAGTTGGTATTAGACTTCAATTTCATGGGTAATAGACTTTTCCCCCGAGCATGATTGAACTTGGTTTTTGGAGGGGGTGTTAGCCTTGGATTTTCGGACAAATTGATACTGACACGACGAGTCCCATTTAAATGAGTATTAGCCTTGGATTTCTAACCTTGTTCATCTTTTCATATCCAAGCCCTTTTTAGTTGGTATTAGACTTCAATTTTATGGGTAATAGACTTTTCCCCCAAGCATGATTGAACTTGGTTTTTGGAGGGGGTGTTAGCCTTGGATTTTCGGACAAATTGATCCTGACTCGACGAGCCCCATTTAAATGAGTATTAGCCTTGGATTTCTAACCTTGTTCATCTTTTCATATCCAAGCCCTTTTTAGTTGGTATTAGACTTCAATTTTATGGGTAATAGACTTTTCCCCCAAGCATGATTGAACTTGGTTTTTGGAGGGGGTGTTAGCCTTGGATTTTCGGACAAATTGATCCTGACTCGACGAGCCCCATTTAAATGAGTATTAGCCTTAGATTTCTAACCTTGTTCATATACATGCCCTTTTTATTTGGTATTATACTTCAATTTATGGGTAATAGACTATTCCCCCAAGCATGATTGAACTTGGTTTTTGGAGGGCGTGTTAGCCTTGGCTTTTCGGACAAATTGATGCTGACTCGACGTGCCCCATTTAAATTATTATTAGCCTTAGATTTCTAACCTTGTTCATATCCAAGCCATTTTTAAGTGGTATTAGACTTCAATTTTATGGGTAATAGACTTTTCTCCCAAGCATGATTGAACTTTGTTTTTGGAGGGGGTGTTAGCTTTGGATTTTCGGACAAACTGATCCTGACTCGACGAGCGCCATTTATATCAGTATTAGCCTTAGATATCTACCCTTGTTCATATTCAAGTCATTTTCAGGTGGTATTAGACTTCAATTTTATGGGTAATAGACTTTTCCCCAAACATGATTGAACTTGGTTTTTGGAGGGGGTGTTAGCCTTGGATTTTTGGACAAATTGATCCTGACTCGACGAGCCCCATTTAAATGATTATTAGCCTTAGATTTCTAACCTTGTTCATATACATGCCCTTTTTAGTTGGTATTAGACTTCAATTTTATGGGTAATAGACTTTTTCCCAAGCATGATTGAACTTGGTTTTTGGAGGGGGTGTTAGCCTTGGATTTTCGGACAAATTGATACTGACTCGACGAGCCCCATTTAAATGAGTATTAGCCTTAGATTTCTAACCTTGTTCATCTTTTCATATCCAAGCCCTTTTTAGTTGGTATTAGACTTCAATTTTATGGGTAATAGACTTTTCCCCCTAGCATGATTGAACTTGGTTTTTGGAGGGGGTGTTAGCCTTGGATTTTCGGACAAATTGATCCTGACTCGACGAGCCCCATTTAAATGAGTATTAGCCTTAGATTTCTAACCTTGTTCATATCCAAGACCTTTTTAGTTGGTATTAGACTTCAATTTATGGTAATAGACTTTTCCCCCAAGCATGATTGAACTTGGTTTTTGGAGGGGGTGTTAGCCTTGGATTTTCGGACAAATTGATCCTGACTCGACGAGCCCTATTTAAATGAGTATTAGCCTTAGATTTCTAACCTTGTTCATATCCAAGCCCTTTTTAGTTGGTATTAGACTTCAATTTTATGGGTAATAGACTTTTCCCCCAAGCATGATTGAACTTGGTTTTTGGAGGGGTGTTAGCCTTGGATTTTCGGACAAATTGATCCTGACTCGACGAGCCCCATTTAAATGATTATTAGCCTTAGATTTCTAACCTTGTTCATATCCATGCCATTTTTAGTTGGTATTAGACTTCAATTTTATGGGTAATAGACTTTTCTCCCAAGCATGATTGAACTTGGTTTTTGGAGGGGGTGTTAGCCTTGGATTTTCGGACAAATTGATCCTGACTCGACGAGCCCCATTTAAATGATTATTAGCCTTAGATTTCTAACCTTGTTCATATCCAAGCCATTTTTAGGTGGTATTAGACTTCAATTTTATGGGTAATAGACTTTTCCCCCAAGCATGATTGAACTTGGTTTTTGGAGGGGGTGTTAGGCTTGGATTTTCGGACAAATTGATCCTGACTCGACGAGCCCCATTTAACTGAATATTAGCGTTAGATTTCTAAACTTGTTCATCTTTTCATATCCAATCCCTTTTTAGTTGGTATTAGACTTCAATTTTATGGGTAATAGACTTTTCCCCCTAGCATGATTGAACTTGGTTTTTGGAGGGGGTGTTAGCCTTGGATTTTCGGACAAATTGATCCTGACTCGACGAGCCCCATTTAAATGAGTATTAGCCTTAGATTTCTAACCTTGTTCATATCCAAGCCCTTTTTAGTTGGTATTAGACTTCAATTTTATGGGTAATAGACTTTTCCCCCAAGCATGATTGAACTTGGTTTTTGGAGGGGTGTTACCCTTGGATTTTCGGACAAATTGATCCTGACTCGACGAGCCCCATTTAAATGAGTATTAGCCTTAGATTTCTAACCTTGCTCATATCCAAGCCCTTTTTAGTTGTTATTAGAGTTCAATTTATGGGTAATAGACTTTTCCCCCAAGCATGATTGAACTTTGATTTTGGAGGGGGTGTTAGCCTTGGATTTTCGGTCAAATTGCTCCTGACTCAACTATCCCCATTTAAATGAGTATTAGCCTTAGATTTCTAACCTTGTTCATATACATGCCCTTTTTAGTTGGTATTAGACTTCAATTTTATGGGTGATAGACTATTCCCCCTAGCATGATTGAACTTGGTTTTTGGACGGGGTGTTAGCCTTGGATTTTCGGACAAACTGATCCTGACTCGACGAGCGCCATTTATATCAGTATTAGCCTTATATTTCTACCCTTGTTCATATCCAAGTCCTTTTTAGTTGGTATTAGACTTCAATTTTATGGGTCATAGACTTTTCCCCAAGCATGATTGAACTTGGTTTTTGGAGGGGGTGTTAGCCTTGGATTTTCGGACAAATTGATCCCGACTCGACGAGCCCCATTTAAATGAGTATTAGCCTTAGATTTCTAACCTTGTTCATCTTTTCATATCCAAGACCTTTTTAGTTGGTATTAGACTTCAATTTTATGGGCAATACACTTTTCCCCAAGCATGATTGAAGTTGGTTTTTGGAGGGGGTGTTACCCTTGGATTTCCGGACAAATTGATCCTGACTCGAGGAGCCCCTTTTAAATGAGTATTAGCCTTAGATTTCTAACCTTGCTCATATCCAAGCCCTTTTTAGTTGTTATTAGACTTCAATATATGGGTAATAGACTTTTCCCCCAAGCATGATTGAACTTGGTTTTTGGAGTGGGTGTTGGCCTTGGATTTTCGGACAAATTGATCTTCACTCGACGAGCCCCATTTAAATGAGTATTAGCCTTAGATTTCTAACCTTGTTCATATACATGCCCTTTTTATTTGGTATTAGACTTCAATTTTATGGGTAATAGACTTTTCCCCAAGCATGATTGAACTTGGTTTTTGGAGGGGGTGTTAGCCTTGGATTTTCGGACAAATTGATCCTGACTCGACGAGCCCCATTTAAATGAGTATTAGCCTTAGATTTCTAACCTTGTTCATATCTAAGCCCTTTTTAGTTGTTATTAGACTTCAATTTATGGATAATAAACTTTTCCTCCAAGCATGATTGAACTTGGATTTTGGAGGGGGTGTTAGCCTTGGATTTTCGGACAAACTGCTCCTGACTCGACGAGCCCCATTGAAATGCGTATTAGCCTTAGATTTCTAAACTTGTTCATATACATGCCCTTTTTAGTTGGTATTAGACTTCAATTTATGGGTAATAGACATTTTCCCCAAGCATGATTGAACTTGGTTTTTGGAGGGGGTGTTAGCCTTGGATTTTCGGACAAATTGATCCTGACTCGACGAGCCCCATTTAAATCAGTATTAGCCTTAGATTTCTAACCTTGTTCATATCTAACCCCTTTTTAGTTGTTATTAGACTTCAATTTTATGGGTAATAGACATTTTCCCCAAGCATGATTGAACTTGGTTTTTGGAGGGGGTGTTAGCCTTGGATTTTCGGACAAACTGATCCTGACTCGACGAGCGCCATTTATATCAGTATTAGCCTTAGATTTCTACCCTTGTTCATATCCAAGTCATTTTCAGGTGGTATTAGACTTCAATTTTATGGGTAATAGACTTTTCTCAAAGCATGATTGAACTTGGTTTTTGGAGGGGGTCTTAGGCTTGGATTTTCAGACAAATTGATACTGACTCGACGAGCCCCATTTAAATGAGTATTAGCCTTGGATTTCTAACCTTGTTCATCTTTTCATATCCAAGCCCTTTTTAGTTGGTATTAGACCTCAATTTTATGGTTAATAGACTTTTCCCCCAAGCATGATTGAACTTGGTTTTTGGAGGGGGTGTTAGCCTTGGATTTTCGGACAAATTAATCCTGACTCGACGAGCCCCATTTAAATGAGTATTAGCCTTAGATTTCTAACCTTGTTCATATCCAAGCCCTTTTTAGTTGTTATTAGACTTCAATTTATGGATAATAGACTTTTCATCCAAGCATGATTGAACTTGGATTTTGGAGGGGGTGCTAGCCTTGGATTTTCAGACAAATTGCTCCTGACTCGACGAGCCCCATTTAAATGAGTATTAGCCTTAGATTTCTAACCTTTTTCATATACATGCCCTTTTTAGTTGGTATTAGACTTCAATTTCATGGGTAATAGACTTTTCCCCCGAGCATGGTTGAACTTGGTTTTTTGAGGGGGTGTTAGCCTTGGATTTTCGGACAAATTGATACTGACTCGACGAGTCCCATTTAAATGAGTATTAGCCTTGGATTTCTAACCTTGTTCATCTTTTCATATCCAAGCCCTTTTTAGTTGGTATTAGACTTCAATTTTATGGTTAATAGGATATTCCGCCAAGCATGATTGAACTTTGATTTTGGAGGGGGTGTTAGCCTTGGATTTTCGGACAAATTGCTCCTGACTCAACGAGCCCCATTTAAATGAGTATTAGCCCTAGATTTCTAACCTTGTTCATATACATGTCCTTTTTAGTTGGTATTAGACTTCAATTTTATGGGTAATAGAGTATTCCACCAAGCATGATTCAATTTGGTTTCTGGAGGGGGTGTTAGCCTTGGATTTTCGGACAAATTGATCCTGACTCGACGAGCCCCATTTAAATGAGTATTGGCCTTAGATTTCTTACCTTGTTCATATCCAAGCCCTTTTTAGTTGTTATTAGACTTCAATTTATGGCTAATAGACTTTTCCCCCAAGCATGATTGAACTTGGTTTTTGGAGGGGGTGTTAGCCTTGGATTTTCAGACAAATTGATCCTGACTCGACGAGCCCCATTTAAATGATTGTTAGCCTTAGATTTCTAACCTTGTTCATAGACATGCCCTTTTCAGTCAGGTATTAGACTTGAATTTTATGGGTAATAGACTTTTCCCCCAAGTATGATTGAACTTGGTTTTTGGAGGGGGTGTTAGCTTTGGATTTTCAGACAAATTGATCCTGAATCGGCGAGCCCCATTTAAATGATTATTAGCCTTAGATTTCTAACCTTGTTCATGTACATGCCCTTTTTAGTTGGTATTAGACTTCAATTTTATAGGTAATAGACTTTTCCCCCAAGTATGATTGAACTTGGTTTTGGAGGGGGTGTTAGACTGGGATTTTCGGACAAATTGATCGTGATTCGACGAGCCCCATTTAAATGAGTATTAGCCTTAGATTTCTAACCTTGTTCATATACATGCCCTTTTTAGTTGGTATTAGACTTCAATTTTATGGGTAATAGACTTTTCCCCCAAGCATGATTGAACTTGGTTTTTGGAGGGGGTGTTATTGATGATTTATTGAGCCCCATTTAAATGAGTATTAGGATTTCTAACCTTGTTCATATCCAAGCCCTTTTAGTTATTAGACTTCAAATTTATGGGAAATAGACTTTTCCCCCTAGGATTTTCGGACAAATTGATCCTGACTCAAAGAGCCCCATTTAAATGAGTATTAGGCTTATATTTTTAACCTTGTTCATATGCATGCCCTTTTTAGTTGGTATTAGACTTCAATTTATGGGTAATAGACTTTTCCCCCAAGCATGATTGAACTTGGTTTTTGGAGGGGGTGTTAGCCTTGAATTTTCGGACAAATTGATCCTGACTCGACGAGCCCCATTTAAATGAGTATTAGCCTTAGATTTCTAACCTTGTTCATATACATACCCTTTTTAGTTGGTATTAGACTTCAATTTTATGGGTAATAGACTTTTCCCCCATGCATGATTGAACTTGGTTTTTGGAGGGGGTGTTAGCCTTGGATTTTCGGACAAATTGATCTTGACTCGACGAGCCCCATTTAAATGAGTATTAGCCTTAGATTTCTAACCTTGTTCATATACATGCCCTTTTTAGTTGGTATTAGACTTCAATTTATGGGTAATAGACATTTTCCCCAAGCATGATTGAACTTGGTTTTTGGAGGGGGTGTTAGCCTTGGATTTTCGGACAAATTGATCTTGACTCGACGAGCCCCATTTAAATGAGTATTAGCCTTAGATTTCTAACCTTGTTCATATCCAGGCCCTTTTTAGTTGGTATTAGATTTCAAATTTATGGGTAATAGACATTTTCCCCAAGCCCTTTTTAGTTGTTATTAGACTTAAATTTATGGTTAATAGACTTTTCCCCCAAGCATGATTGAACTTGGATTTTGGAGGGCGTGTTTGCCTAGGATTTTCGGACAAATTGCTCCTGACTCGACGACCCCCATTTAAATAAGTATTAGCCTTAGATTTCTAACCTTGTTCATATACATGCCCTTTTTAGTTGGTATTAGACTTCAATTTATGGGTAATGGACTATTCCCCCAAGCATGATTGACATTGGTTTTTGGAGGCGGTGTTAAACTTGGATTTTCAAACAAATTGATCCTGACTCGACGAACCCCATTTAAATGAGTATTAGGCTTCGATTTGTAACCTTGTTCATATCAAAGCCCTTTATAGTTGGTATTAGATTTCAATTTTATGGGAATAGAGTTTTTCCCCAAGCATGATTGAACTTGGTTTTTGGAGGGGGTGTTAGCCTTGGATTTTCGGACAAATTGATCCTGACTCGACGAGCCCCATTTAAATGAGTATTAGCCTTAGATTTCTAACCTTGTTCATATACATGCCCTTTTTAGTTGGTATTAGACTTCAATTTTATGGGTAATAGACTTTTCCCCCAAGCATGATTGAACTTGGTTTTTGGAGGGGGTGTTAGCCGTGGATTTTCGGACAAATTGATCCTGACTCGACGAGCCCCATTTAAATGAGTATTAGCCTTAGATTTCTAACCTTGTTCATATCCAAGCCCTTTTTAGTTGGTATTAGACTTCAATTTTATGGGTAATAGACTTTTCCCCCAAGCATGATTGAACTTTGATTTTGGAGGGGTGTTAGCCTTGGATTTTCGGAAAAATTGATAGTGACTCGACGTTCCCCATTTAAATGAGTATTAGGCTTAGATTTCTTACCTTGTTCATATCCAAGCCCTTTTTAGTTGGTATTAGACTTCAATTTTATAGGTAATAGACATTTCCGCCAAGCATGATTGAACTTGGTTTTTGGAGAGGTTGTTAACCTTGGATTTTCGGACAAATTGTTCCTCACTCGAGGAGCCCCATTTAAATGAGTATTAGCCTTAGATTTCTAACCTTGTTCATATCCAAGCCCTTTTTAGTTGGTATTAGACTTCAATTTTATGGGTAATAGACATTTTCCCGAAGCATGATTGAACTTGGTTTTTGGAGGGGGTGTTAGCCTTGGATTTTCGAATAAATTGATCCTGACTCGACGAGCCCCATTTAAATGAGTATTAGCCTTTGATTTCTAACCTTGTTCATATCCAAGCCCTTTTTAGTTGTTATTAGACTTCAATTTATGGATAATAGACTTTTCATCCAAGCATGATTGAACTTGGATTTTGGAGCGGGTGCTAGCCTTGAATTTTCAGACAAATTGTTCTTGACTCGTCGAGCCCCATTTAAATGAGTATTAGCCTTAGATTTCTAAACTTGTTCATATACATGCCCTTTTTAGTTGGTATTAGACTTCAATTAATGGGTAATAGACTATTCACCAAAGCATGATTGAACTTGGTTTTTGGAGGGGGTGTTAAACTTGGATTTTCAGACAAATTGATCCTGACTGGACGAGCCCAATTTAAATGAGTATTAGCCTTCGATTTCTAACCTTGTTCATATACATGCCCTTTTTAGTTGGTATTAGACTTCAATTTTATGGGTAATAGAGTATTCCCCCAAGCATGATTGAACTTGGTTTTTGGAGGGGGTGTTAGCCTTGGATTTTCGGACAAATTGATCCTGACTCGAAGAGCCCCATTTAAATGAGTATTAGCCTTAGATTTCTAACCTTGTTCATATACATGCCCTTTTTAGTTGGTATTAGACTTCAATTTTATGGGTAATAGACTTTTCCCCCAAGCATGATTGAACTTGGTTTTTGGAGGGGGTGTTAGCCTTGGATTTTCGGACAAATTGATCCTGACTCGACGAGCCCCATTTAAATGAGTGTTAGCCTTAGATTTCTAACCTTGTTCATATCCAAGCCCTTTTTAGTTGTTATTAGACTTCAATTTATGGGTAATAGACTTTTCCCCCAAGCATGATTGAACTTGGATTTTGGAGGGGGTGTTAGCCTTGGATTTTCGGACAAATTGATCCTGACTCGATGAGCCCCATTTAAATGAGTATTAGCCTTAGATTTCTAACCTTGTTCATATCCAAGCCCTTTTTAGTTGGTATTAGACTTCAATTTTATGGGTAATAGACTTTTCCCCCAAGCATGATTGAACTTGGTTTTTGGAGGGGTGTTAGCCTTGGATTTTCGGACAAATTGATCCTGACTCGACGAGCCCCATTTAAATGATTATTAGCCTTAGATTTCTAACCTTGTTCATATCCAAGCCATTTTTAGGTGGTATTAGACTTCAATTTTATGGGTAATAGACTTTTCCCCCAAGCATGATTGAACTTGGTTTTTGGAGGGGGTGTTAGACTGGGATTTTCGGACAAATTGATCCTGACTCGACGAGCCCCATTTAAATGAGTATTAGCCTTAGATTTCTAACCTTGTTCATATACATGCCCTTTTTAGTTGGTATTAGACTTCAATTTTATGGGTAATAGACTTTTCCCCAAGCATGATTGAACTTGGTTTTTGGAGGGGGTGTTAGGCTTGGATTTTCGGACAAATTGATCCTGACTCGACGAGCCCCATTTAAATGAGTATTAGCCTTAGATTTCTAACCTTGTTCATATCCAAGCCCTTTTTAGTTGTTATTAGACTTCAATTTATGGGTAATAGACTTTTCCCCCAAGCATGATTGAACTTTGATTTTGGAGGGGGTATTAGCCTTGGATTTTTGGACAAATTGATCATGACTCGATGAAGCCCTTTTAAATGAGTATTAGCCTTAGATTTCTAACCTTGTTCATATCCAAGCCCTTTTTATTTGGTATTAGATTTCAAATTTATGGGTGACTTTTCCCCCAGCATGATTGAACTTGGTTTTTGGAGGGTGTTAGCCTTGGATTTTCGGACAAATTGATCTGACTCGACAAGGCCCCATTTAAATGAGTATTAGCCTTAGATTTCTAACCTTGTTCATATCCAAGCCCTTTTTAGTTGGTATTAGACTTCAAATTTATGGGTAATAGACTTTTCCCACGATTGAACTTGGTTTTTGGAGGGTGTTAGCCTTGGATTTTAATAAAAATCGGTGAGCCCCATTTAAATGAGTATTAGCCTTAGATTTCTTACCTTGTTCATATCCAAGCCCTTTTTAGTTGTTATTAGGCTTCAATTTATGGCTAATAGACTTTTCCCCAAGCATGATTGAACTTGGTTTTTGGAGGGGGTGTTAGCCTTGGATTTTCGGACAAATTGATCCTGACTATAGAGCCCCATTTAAATGAGTATTAGCCTTAGATTTCTAACCTTGTTCATAGCCCTTTTAGTTGGTATTAGACTTCAATTTATGGGTAATAGACTTTTCCCCCAAGCATGATTGAACTTGGTTTTTGGAGGGGGTGTTAGCCTTGGATTTTCGGACAAATTGATCCTGACTCGACGAGCCCCATTTAAATGAGTATTAGCCTTAGATTTCTAACCTTTTTCATATACATGCCCTTTTTAGTTGGTATTAGACTTCAATTTTATAGGTAATACACTTTTCCCCCAAGCATGATTGAATTTGGGTTTTGGAGGGGGTGTTAGCCTGGGATTTTCGGACAAATTGATCGTGACTCGACGAGCCCCATTTAAATGAGTATTAGCCTTATATTTCTAACCTTGTTCATAGACATGACCATTTTATTTGGTATTAGACTTCAATTTTATAATAATACACTTTTCGCCAAGCATGATTGAACTTGGTTTTTGGAGGGGGTGTTAGCCTTGGATTTTCGGACCAATTGATCCTAACTCGACGAGCCCCATTGAAATGAGTATTAGCCTTAGATTTCCAACCTTGTTCATATCCAAGCCCTTTTTAGTTGTTATTAGACTTCAATTTATGGCTAATAGACTTTTCCCCCAAGCATGATTGAACTTTGATTTTGGAGGGGGTATTAGCCTTGGATTTTTGGACAAATTGATCATGACTCGATGAAGCCCTTTTAAATGAGTATTAGCCTTAGATTTCTAACCTTGTTCATATCCAAGCCCTTTTTATTTGGTATTAGATTTCAAATTTATGGGTGATAGACATTTTCCCCAAGCATGATTGAACTTGGTTTTTGGAGGGGGTGTTAGCCTTGGATTTTCGGACAAACTGATCCTGACTCGACGAGCGCCATTTATATCAGTATTAGCCTTAGATTTCTACCCTTGTTCATATCCAAGTCATTTTCAGTTGGTATTAGACTTCAAGCATGATTGAACTTGGTTTTTGGAGGGGGTGTTAGCCTTGGATTTTCGGACAAATTGATCCTGACTCGACGAGCCGCATTTAAAAGAGTATTAGCCTTAGATTTCTAAACTTGTTCATATCCAAGCCCTTTTTAGTTGGTATTAGACTTCAAATTTATGGGTAATAGACTTTTCCCCCAAGCATGATTGAGCTTGGTTTTTGGAGGGGGTGTTAGCCTTGGATTTTCGGACAAATTGATCCTGACTCGACGAGCCCCATTTAAATGAGTATTAGCTTGATATTTCTAACCTTGTTGATATCCAAGCCTTTTTTAGTAGGTATTAGACTTCAATTTTATGGGTAATAGACTTTTCCCCCAAGCATGATTGACCTTGGTTTTTGGAGGGGGTGTTAGCCTAGGATTTTCGGACAATTTGATCCTGACTCGACGAGCCCCATTTAAAAGAGTATTAGCCTTAGATTTCTAACCTTGTTCATATACATGCCCTTTTTAGTTGGTATTAGACTTCAATTTTATGGGTAATAGACTTTTCCCCCAAGCATGATTGAACTTGGTTTTTGGAGGGGGTGTTAGCCTTGGATTTTCGGACAAATTGATCTTGATTCGACGAGCCCCATTTAAATGAGTATTAGCCTTAGATTTCTAACCTTGTTCATATGCAATCCCTTTTTAGTTGGTATTAGACATAAATTTTATGAGTAATAGACTTTTACCCCAAGCATGATTGAACTTGGTTTTTGGAGGGGGTGTTAGCCTTGGATTTTAGGACAAATTGATCCTTACTCGATGAGCCCCATTTAAATGAGTATTAGACTTAGATTTCTAACCTTGTTCATATCCAATCCCTTTTTAGTCGGTATTAGACTTCAATTTATGGGTAATAGACTTTTCCCCCAAGCATGATCGAACTTGGTTTTTGGAGGGGGTGTTAGCCTTGGATTTTCGGACAAATTGATCCTGACTCGACGAGCCCCATTTAAATGAGTATTAGCCTTAGATTTCTAACCTTGTTCATATATAAGCCCTTTTTAGTTGGTATTAGACTTCAATTTTATGGGTAATAGACTTTTCCCCCAAGCATGATTGAACTTGGTTTTTGGAGGGGGTGTTAGCCTTGGATTTTCGGACAAATTGATCCTGACTCGACGAGCCCCATTTAAAAGAGTATTAGCCTTAGATTTCTAACCTAGTTCATATCCAATCACTTTTTAGTTGGTATTAGACTTCAATTTATGGGTAATAGACTTTTCCCCCAAGCCTGATTGAACTTGGTTTTTGGATGGGTGTTAGCTTAGGATTTTTGGATAAATTGATCCTGACTCGACGAGCCCCATTTAAATGAGTATTAGCCTTAGATTTCTAACCTTGTTCATATCCAAGCCCTTTTTAGTTGGTATTAGACTTCAATTTATGGGTAATAGACTTTTCCCCCAAGCATGATTGAACTTGGTTTTTGGAGGGGGTGTTAGCCTTGGATTTTCGGACAAATTGATCCTGACTCGACGAGCCCCATTTAAATGAGTATTAGACCTAGATTTCTAACCTTGTTCATATCCAAGCCCTTTTTAGTTATTATTAGGCTTCAATTTATGGGTGATTGACTTTTCCCCCAAGCATGATTGAACTTGGTTTTTGGAGGGGGTGTTAGCCTTGGATTTTCGGACAAATTGATCCTGACTCGACGAGCCCCATTTAAATGAGTATTAGCCTTAGATTTCTAACCTTGTTCATATAAATTCCCTTTTTAGTTGGTATTAGACTTCAATTTATGGGTAATAGACTTTTCCCCCAAGCATGATTGAACTTGGTTTTTGGAGGGGGTGTTAGCCTTGGATTTTCGGACAAATTGATCCTGACTCGAGGAGCCCCATTTACATGAGTATTAGCCTTATATTTCTAACCTTGTTCATATACATGCCCTTTTTAGTTGGTATTAGACTTCAATTTTATGGGTAATAGACTTTTCCCCCAAGCATGATTGAACTTGGTTTTTGGAGGGGTGTTAGCCTTGGATTTTCGGACAAATTGATCCTGACTCGACGAGCCCCATTTAAATGAGTATTAGCCTTAGATTTCTAACCTTGTTCATATACATGCCCTTTTTAGTTGGTATTAGACTTCAATTTTATGGGTAATAGACTTTTCCCCCAAGCATGATTGAACTTGGTTTTTGGAGGGGGTGTTAGCCTTGGATTTTCGGACAAATTGATCCTGACTCGACGAGCCCCATTTAAATGAGTATTAGCCTTAGATTTCTAACCTTGTTCATATCCAAGCCCTTTTTAGTTGTTATTAGACTTCAATTTATGGGTAATAGACTTTTCCCCCAAGCATGATTGAACTTTGATTTTGGAGGGGGTGTTAGCCTTGGATTTTCGGACAAATTGATCCTGACTCGACGAGCCCCATTTAAATGAGTATTAGCCTTAGATTTCTAACCTTGTTCATATCCAAGCCCTTTTTAGTTGGTATTAGATTTCAAATTTATGGGTAATAGACATTTTCCCCAAGCATGATTGAACTTGGTTTTTGGAGGGGGTGTTAGCCTTGGATTTTCGGACAAATTGATCCTGACTCGACGAGCCCCATTTAAATGAGTATTAGCCTTAGATTTCTTACCTTGTTCATATCCAAGCCCTTTTTAGTTGTTATTAGACTTCAATTTATGGCTAATAGACTTTTCCCCCAAGCATGATTGAACTTTGATTTTGGAGGGGGTGTTAGCCTTGGATTTTCTGATAAATTGATCCTGACTCAACGAGCCCCATTTAAATGAGTATTAGCCTTAGATTTCTAACCTTGTTCATATACATGTCATTTTTATTTGGTATTAGACTTCAATTTATGGGTAATAGACTATTCCCCCAAGCATGATTGAACTTGGTTTTTGGAGGGCGTGTTAGCCTTGGATTTTCGGACAAATTGATGCTGACTCGACGAGCCCTATTTAAATGAGTATTAGCCTTATATTTCTTACCTTGTTCATATCCAAGCCCTTTTTAGTTGTTATTAGACTTCAATTTATGGATCATAGACTTTTCCTCCAAGCATGATTCAACTTGGATTTTGGAGGGGGTGTTAGCCTTGGATTTTCGGACAAATTGATCCTGACTCGACGAGCCCCATTTAAATGAGTATTAGCCTTAGATTTCTAACCTTGTTCATATACATGCCCTTTTAGTTGGTATTAGACTTCAATTTTATGGGTAATAGACTTTTCCCCCAAGCATGATTGAACTTGGTTTTTGGAGGGGGTGTTAGCCTTGGATTTTCGGACAAATTGATCCTGACTCGACGAGCCCCATTTAAATGAGTATTAGCCTTAGATTTCTAACCTTGTTCATATCCAAGCCCTTTTTAGTTGGTATTAGATTTCAAATTTATGGGTAATAGACTTTCACCCAAGCATGATTGAACTTGGTTTTTGGAGGGGGTGTTAGCCTTGGATTTTCGAAGAAATTGATCCTGACTCGATGAGCCCCATTTAAATGAGTATTAGGCTTAGATTTCTAACCTTGTTCATATCCAAGCCCTTTTTAGTTGTTATTAGACTTCAATTTATGGGTAATAGACTTTTCCCCCAAGCATGATTGAACTTGGTTTTTGGAGGGGGTGTTAGCCTTGGATTTTCGGACAAATTGATCCTGACTCAACGAGCCCCATTTAAATGAGTATTAGCCTTAGATTTCTAACCTTGTTCATATACATACCCTTTTTAGTTGGTATTAGACTTCAATTTTATGGGTAATAGACTTTTCCCCCAAGCATGATTGAACTTGGTTTTTGGAGGGCGTGTTAGCCTTGGATTTTCGGACAAATTGATCTTGACTCGACGAGCCCCATTTAAATGAGTATTAGCCTTAGATTTCTAACCTTGTTCATATACATGCCCTTTTTAGTTGGTATTAGACTTCAATTTTATGGGTAATAGACTTTTCCCCCAAGCATGATTGAACTTGGTTTTTGTAGAGGGTGTTCGCCTTGGATTTTCGGACAAATTGATCTTGACTCGACGAGCCACAATTAAATGAGTATGAGCCTTAGATTTCTCAGCTTGTTCATATCCAACCCCTTTTTAGTGGGTATTAGACTTCAATTTTATGGGTAATACTGTTTTCCCCAAAGCATGATTGAACTTGGTTTTTGGAGGGGTGTTAGCCTTGGATTTTCGGACAAATTGATCCTGACTCGACGAGCCCCATTTAAATGAGTATTAGCCTTTGATTTCTAACCTTGTTGATATCCAAGTCCTTTTTAGTTGTTATTAGACTTCAATTTATGGATAATAGACTTTTCATCCAAGCATGATTGAACTTGGATTTTGGAGGGGGTGCTAGCCTTGAATTTTCAGACAAATTGTTCTTGACTCGACGAGCCCCATTTAAATGAGTATTAGCCTTAGATTTCTAAACTTGTTCATATACATTCCCTTTTTAGTTGGTATTAGACTTCAATTTATGGGTAATAGACTATTCACCAAAGCATGATTGAACTTGGTTTTTGGAGGGGGTGTTAAACTTGGATTTTCAGACAAATTGATCCTGACTGGACGAGCCCAATTTAAATGAGTATTAGCCTTCGATTTCTAACCTTGTTCATATACATGCCCTTTTTAGTTGGTATTAGACTTCAATTTTATGGGTAATAGAGTATTCCCCCAAGCATGATTGAATTTGGTTTTTGGAGGGGGTGTTAGACTGGGATTTTCGGACAAATTGATCCTGACTCGACGAGCCCCATTTAAATGAGTATTAGCCTTAGATTTCTAACCTTGTTCATATACATGCCCTTTTTAGTTGGTATTAGACTTCAATTTTATGGGTAATAGACTTTTCCCCCAAGCATGATTGAACTTGGTTTTTGGAGGGGGTGTTAGCCTTGGATTTTCGGACAAATTGATCCTGACTCGACGAGCCCCATTTAAATGAGTATTAGCCTTAGATTTCTAACCTTGTTCATATCCAAGCCCTTTTTAGTTGGTATTAGACTTCAATTTTATGGGTAATAGAGTTTTCCCCCAAGCATGATTGAACTTGGTTTTTGGAGGGGTTGTTAGCCTTGGATTTTCGGACAAATTGATCCTGACTCGACGAGCCCTATTTAAATGAGTAATAGCGTTAGATTTCTAACCTTGTTCATATCCAAGCCCTTTTTAGTTGGTATTAGACTTCAATTTTATGGGTAATAGACTTTTTCCCCAAGCATGATTGAACTTGGTTTTTGGAGGGGGTGTTAGCCTAGGATTTTCGGACAAATTGATCCTGACTCGACGAGCCCCATTTAAATGAGTATTAGCCTTAGATTTCTTACCTTGTTCATATCCAAGCCCTTTTTAGTTGTTATTAGACTTCAATTTATAGCTAATAGACTTTTCACCCAAGCATGATTGAACTTTGATTTTGGAGGGGGTGTTAGCCTTGGATTTTCTGATAAATTGATCCTGACTCAACGAGCCCCATTTAAATGAGTATTAGCCTTAGATTTCTAACCTTGTTCATATACATGTCATTTTTATTTGGTATTAGACTTCAATTTATGGGTAATAGACTATTCCCCCAAGCATGATTGAACTTGGTTTTTGGAGGGCGTGTTAGCCTTGGATTTTCGGACAAATTGATCTTGACTGACCCCATTTAAATGAGTATTAGCCTTATATTTCTTACCTTGTTCATATCCAAGCCCTTTTTAGTTGTTATTAGACTTCAATTTATGGATCATAGACTTTTCCTCCAAGCATGATTGAACTTGGATTTTGGAGGGGGTGTTAGCCTTGGATTTTCGGACAAATTGCTCCTGACTCGACGAGCCCCATTTAAATGAGTATTAGCCTTAGATTTCTAACCTTGTTCATATACATGCCCTTTTTAGTTGGTATTAGACTTCAATTTTATGGGTAATAGACTTTTCCCCCAAGCATGATTGAACTTGGTTTTTGGAGGGGGTGTTAGCCTTGGATTTTTGGACAAATTGATCTTGACTCGACAAGGCCCATTTAAATGAGTATTAGCCTTAGATTTCTAACCTTGTTCATATCCAGGCCCTTTTTAGTTGGTATTTGATTTCAAATTTATGGGTAATAGATATTTTCCCCAAGCATGATTGAACTTGGTTTTTGGAGGGGGTGTTAGCCTTGGATTTTCGAACAAATTGATCCTGACTCGACGAGCCCCATTTAAATGAGTATTGGCCTTAGATTTCTTACCTTGTTCATATCCAAGCCCTTTTTAGTTGTTATTAGACTTCAATTTATGGCTAATAGACTTTTCACCCAAGCATGATTGAACTTTGATTTTGGAGGGGGTGTTAGCCTTGAATTTTCGGACAAATTGATCCTGACTCAACGAGCCCCATTTAAATGAGTATTAGCCTTGGATTTCTAACCTTGTTCATACACATACCCTTTTTAGTTGGTATTAGACTTCAATTTTATGGGTAATAGACTATTCCCCCATGCATGATTGAACTTGGTTTTTGGAGGGGGTGTTAGGCTTGGATTTTCGGACAAATTGATCCTGACTCGACGAGCCCCATTTAAATGAGTATTAGCCTTAGATTTCTAACCTTGTTCATATACATGCCCTTTTTAGTTGGTATTAGACTTCAATTTTATGGGTAATAGACTTTTCCCCCAAGCATGATTGAACTTGGTTTTTGGAGGGGGTGTTAGCCTTGGATTTTCGGACAAATTGATCTTGACTCGACAAGGCCCATTTAAATGAGTATTAGCCTTAGATTTCTAACCTTGTTCATATCCAGGCCCTTTTTAGTTGGTATTTGATTTCAAATTTATGGGTAATAGATATTTTCCCCAAGCATGATTGAACTTGGTTTTTGGAGGGGGTGTTAGCCTTGGATTTTCGGACAAATTGATCCTGACTCGACGAGCCCCATTTAAATGAGTATTAGCCTTAGATTTATAACCATGTTCATATCCAAGCCCTTTTTAGTTGTTATTAGACTTCAATTTATGGCTAATAGACTTTTCACCCAAGCATGATTGAACTTTGATTTTGGAGGGGGTATAATCCTTGGATTTTCGGACAAATTGCTCCTGCTTCAACGAGCGCAATTTAAATGAGTATTAGCCTTAGATTTCTAACCTTGGTCATATACATACCCTTTTTAGTTGGTATTAGACTTCAATTTTATGGTTAATAGACGATTCCCCCAAGCATGATTGAACTTGGTTTTTGGAGGGGGTGTTAGCCTTGGATTTTCGGACAAATTGATCTTCACTCGATGAGCCCCATTTAAATGAGTATTAAGCTTAGATTTCTAACCTTGTTCATAGACATGCCCTTTTTAGTTGGTATTAGATTTCAAATTTATGGGTAATAGACATTTTCCCCAAGCATGATTGAACTTGGTTTTTGGAGGGGGTGTTAGCCTTGGATTTTCGGACAAATTGATCCTGACTGGACGAGCCCCATTTAAATGAGTATTAGCCTTAGATTTGTAACCTTGTTCATATACATGCCCTTTTTACTTGGTATTAGACTTCAATTTTATGGGTAATAGACTTTTCCCCCAAGAATGATTGAACTTGTTTTTTGGAGGGGGTGTTAGACTTGGTTTTCGGACAAATTGATCCTAACTCGACAAGCCCCATTTAAATGAGTATTTGCCTTAGATTTCTAACATTTTTCACATGCAAGCCCTTTTTAGTTGTTATTAGACATCAATTTTATGGGTAATAGACTTTTCCCCCATGCATGATTGAACTTGGTTTTTGGAGGGGGTGTTAGCCTTGATCCTGACTCGACGAGCCCCATTTAAATGAGTATTAGCCTTAGATTTCTAACCTTGTTCATATACATGCCCTTTTTAGTTGGTATTAGACTTCAATTTTATGGGTAATAGACTTTTCCCCAAGCATGATTGAACTTGGTTTTTGGAGGGGGTGTTAGCCGTGGATTTTCCGACAAATTGATCCTTACTCGACGAGCCCCATTTAAATGAGTATTAGCCTTAGATTTCTAACCTTGTTCATATCCAAGCCCTTTTTAGTTTTTATTAGACTTCAATTTATGGATAATAGACTTTTCCCCCAAGCATGATTGAACTTGGATTTTGGAGGGGGTGTTAGCCTTGGATTTTCTGACAAATTGCTCCTGACTTGACGAGCCCCATTTAAATAAGTATTAGCTTTAGATTTCTAACCTTGTTCATATCCAAGCCCTTTTTAGTTGGTATTAGATTTCAAATTTATGGGTAATAGACATTTTCCCCAAGCATGATTGAACTTGGTTTTTGGAGGGGGTGTTAGCCTTGGATTTTCGGACAAATTGATCCTGACTCGACGAGCCCCATTTAAATGAGTATTAGCCTTAGATTTCTTACCTTGTTCATATCCAAGCCCTTTTTAGTTGTTATTAGGCTTCAATTTATGGCTAATAGACTTTTCCCCCAAGAATGATTGAACTTTGATTTTAGAGGGGGTGTTAGCCTTGGATTTTCGGACAAATTGATCCTGACTCGACGAGCCCCATTTAAATGAGTATTAGCCTTAGATTTCTAACCTTGTTCATATACATGCCCTTTTTAGTTGGTATTAGACTTCAATTTATGGGTAATAGACTTTTCCCCCAAGCATGATTGAACTTGGTTTTTGGAGGGGGTGCTAGCTTAGGATTTTCGGACAAATTGATCCTGACTCGACGAGCCCCATTTAAATGAGTATTAGCCTTAGATTTCTAACCTTGTTCATATCCAAGCCCTTTTTAGTTGTTATTAGACTTCAATTTATGGGTAATAGACTTTTCCCCCAAGCATGATTGAACTTGGTTTTTGGAGGGGGTGTTAGCCTTGGATTTTCGGACAAATTGATCCTGACTCGACGAGCCCCATTTAAATGAGTATTAGCCTTAGATTTCTAACCTTGTTCATATACATGCCCTTTTTAGTTGGTATTAGACTTCAATTTTATGGGTAATAGACTTTTCCCCCAAGCATGATTGAACTTGGTTTTTGGAGGGGGTGTTAGCCTTGGATTTTCGGAGAAATTGATCTTGGCTCGACTAGCCAATTTAAATGAGTATTAGCCTTAGATTTCTAACCTTGTTCATATCCAAGCCCTTTTTAGTTGGTATTAGATTTCAAATTTATGGGTAATAGACATTTTCCCCAAGCATGATTGAACTTGGTTTTTGGAGGGGGTGTTAGCCTTGGATTTTCGGACAAATTGATCCTGACTCGACGAGCCCCATTTAAATGAGTATTAGCCTTAGATTTCTTACCTTGTTCATATCCAAGCCCTTTTTAGTTGGTATTAGACTTCAATTTTATGGGTAATAGACTTTTCCCCCATGCATGATTGAACTTGGTTTTTGGAGGGGGTGTTAGCCTTGGATTTTCGGACAAATTGATCCTGACTCGACGAGCCCCATTTAAATGAGTATTAGCCTTAGATTTCTAACCTTGTTCATATACATGCCCTTTTTAGTTGGTATTAGACTTTAATTTTATGGGTAATAGACTATTCCCCCAAGCATGATTGAACTTGGTTTTTGGAGGGGGTGTTAGCCTTGGATTTTCGGACAAATTGATCCTGACTCGACGAGCCCCATTTAAATGAGTATTAGCCTTAGATTTCTAACCTTGTTCATATACATGCCCTTTTTAGTTGGTATTAGAATTCAATTTTATGGGTAATAGACTTTTCCCCCAAGCATGATTGAACTTGGTTTTTGGAGGGGGTGTTAGCCTTGGATTTTCGGACAAATTGATCCTGACTCGACGAGCCCCATTTAAATGAGTATTAGCCTTAGATTTCTAACCTTGTTCATATACATGCCCTTTTTAGTTGGTATTAGACTTCAATTTTATGGGTAATAGACTTTTCCCCCAAGAATGATTGAACTTGTTTTTTGGAGGGGGTGTTAGACTTGGTTTTCGGACAAATTGATCCTAACTCGACAAGCCCCATTTAAATGAGTATTTGCCTTAGATTTCTAACATTTTTCACATGCAAGCCCTTTTTAGTTGTTATTAGACATCAATTTTATGGGTAATAGACTTTTCCCCCATGCATGATTGAACTTGGTTTTTGGAGGGGGTGTTAGGCTTGGATTTTCGGACAAATTGATCCTGACTCGACGAGCCCCATTTAAATGAGTATTAGCCTTAGATTTCTAACCTTGTTCATATACATGCCCTTTTTAGTTGGTATTAGACTTCAATTTTATGGGTAATAGACTTTTCCCCCAAGCATGATTGAACTTGGTTTATGGAGGGGGTGTTAGCCTTGGATTTTCGGACAAATTGATCTTGACTCGACGAGCCCCATTTAAATGAGTATTAGCCTTAGATTTCTAACCTTGTTCATATCCAAGCCCTTTTTAGTTGTTATTAGACTTCAATTTATGGCTAATAGACTTTTCCCCCAAGCATGATTGAACTTTGATTTTGGAGGGGGTGTTAGCCTTGGATTTTTGGACAAATTGATCCTGACTCGATGAGCCCCTTTTAAATGAGTATTAGCCTTAGATTTCTAACCTTGTTCATATCCAAGCCCTTTTTAGTTGGTATTAGATTTAAAATTTATGGGTAATAGACATTTTCCTCAAGCATGATTGAACTTGGTTTTTGGAGGGGGTGTTAGCCTTGGATTTTCGGACAAATTGATCCTGACTCGACGAGCCCCATTTAAATGAGTATTAGCCTTAGATTTCTTACCTTGTTCATATCCAAGCCCTTTTTAGTTGTTATTAGACTTCAATTTATAGCTAATAGACTTTTCACCCAAGCATGATTGAACTTTGATTTTGGAGGGGGTGTTAGCCTTGGATTTTCTGATAAATTGATCCTGACTCAACGATCCCCATTTAAATGAGTATTAGCCTTAGATTTCTAACCTTGTTCATATACATGTCATTTTTATTTGGTATTAGACTTCAATTTATGGGTAATAGACTATTCCCCCAAGCATGATTGAACTTGGTTTTTGGAGGGCGTGTTAGCCTTGGATTTTCGGACAAATTGATGCTGACTCGACAAGCCCCATTTAAATGAGTATTAGCCTTATATTTCTTACCTTGTTCATATCCAAGCCCTTTTTAGTTGTTATTAGACTTCAATTTATGGATCATAGACTTTTCCTCCAAGCATGATTGAACTTGGATTTTGGAGGGGGTGTTAGCCTTGGATTTTCGGACAAATTGATCCTGACTCGACGAGCCCCATTTAAATGAGTATTAGCCTTAGATTTCTAACCTTGTTCATATCCAATCCCTTTTTAGTTGGTATTAGACTTCAATTTATGGGTAATAGACTTTTTCCCCAAGCATGATTGAACTTGGTTTTTGGAGGGGGTGTTAGCCTTGGATTTTCGGACAAATTGATCTTGACTCGACAAGGCCCATTTAAATGAGTATTAGCCTTAGATTTCTAACCTTGTTCATATCCAGGCCCTTTTTAGTTGGTATTTGATTTCAAATTTATGGGTAATAGATATTTTCCCCAAGCATGATTGAACTTGGTTTTTGGAGGGGGTGTTAGCCTTGGATTTTCGAACAAATTGATCCTGACTCGACGAGCCCCATTTAAATGAGTATTGGCCTTAGATTTCTTACCTTGTTCATATCCAAGCCCTTTTTAGTTGTTATTAGACTTCAATTTATGGCTAATAGACTTTTCACCCAAGCATGATTGAACTTTGATTTTGGAGGGGGTGTTAGCCTTGAATTTTCGGACAAATTGATCCTGACTCAACGAGCCCCATTTAAATGAGTATTAGCCTTAGATTTCTAACCTTGTTCATATACATACCCTTTTTAGTTGGTATTAGACTTCAATTTTATGGGTAATAGACTATTCCCCCATGCATGATTGAACTTGGTTTTTGGAGGGGGTGTTAGCCTTGGATTTTCGGACAAATTGATCTTCACTCGACGAGCCCCATTTAAATGAGTATTAGCCTTAGATTTCTAACCTTGTTCATATACATGCCCTTTTTAGTTGGTATTAGACTTCAATTTTATGGGTAATAGACTTTTCCCCCAAGCATGATTGAACTTGGTTTTTGGAGGGGGTGTTAGCCTTGGATTTTCGGACAAATTGATCCTGACTCGACGAGCCCCATTTAAATGAGTATTAGCCTTAGATTTGTAACCTTGTTCATATACATGCCCTTTTAGGTAGGTATTAGACTTCAATTTTATGGGTAATAGATTTTTCCCCCAAGCATGATTGAACTTGGTTTTTGGTGGGGGTGTTAGCCTTGGATTTACGGACAAATTGATCCTGACTCGACGAGCCCCATTTAAATGAGTATTAGCCTTAGATTTCTAACTTGTTTCATATCCAAGCCCTTTTTAATTTTTATTAGACTTTAATTTATGGGTAATAGACTTTTCCCCCAAGCATGATTGAACTTGGTTTTTGGAGGGGGTGTTAGCCTTGGATTTTCGGACAAATTGATCCTGACTCGACGAGCCCCATTTAAATGAGTATTAGCCTTAGATTTCTAACCTTGTTCATATACATGCCCTTTTTACTTGGTATTAGACTTCAATTTTATGGGTAATAGACTTTTCCCCCATGCATGATTGAACTTGCTTTTTGGTGGGGGTGTTAGCTAGGGATTTTCGGACAAATTGATCCTGACTCGACGAGCCCCATTTAAATGAGTATTTGGGTTCGATTTATAAGCTTTTTCATAACAAAGACCTTTTTAGTTGGTATTAGATTTCAATTTTATGGGTAATAGACTTTTCCCCCAAGCATCATTGAACTTGGTTTTTGGAGGGGGTGTTAACCTTGGATTTTCAGACAAATTGATCCTGACTGGATGAGCCCCATTTAAATGAGTATTAGCCTTAGATTTCTAACTCTGTTCATATACATGCTCTTTTTAGTTGGTATTAGACTTCAATTTTATGGTAATAGACTTTTCCCCCAAGCATGATTGAACTTGGTTTTTGGAGGGGGTGTTAGCCTTGGATTTTCGGACAAATTGATCTTGACCTGACATGCCCCATGTAAATGAGTATTAGCCTTAGATTTCTAACCTTGTTCATATCCAAGCCCTTTTTAGTTGGTATTAGATTTCAAATTTATCGGTAATAGACATTTCCCCAAGCCTGATTGAACTTGGTTTTTGGAGGGGGTGTTAGCCTTGGATTTTCGGACAAATTGATCCTGACTCGACGAGCCCCATTTAAATAAGTATTAGCCTTAGATTTCTAACCTTGTTCATAAACATGCCGTTTTTAGTTGGTATTAGACTTAAATTTAATGGTAATAGACTTTTCCCCCAAGCATGATTGAACTTGGTTTTTGGAGGGGGTGTTAGCCTTGGATTTTCGGACAAATTGATCTTGACCTGACATGCCCCATTTAAATGAGTATTAGCCTTAGATTTCTAACCTTGTTCATATCCAAGCCCTTTTTAGTTGGTATTAGATTTCAAATTTATGGGTAATAGACTTTTCCCCCAAGCATGATTGAACTTGGTTTTTGGAGGGGGTGTTAGCCTTGGATTTTCGGACAAATTGATCATGACTCGACGAGCCCCATTTAAATGAGTATTAGCCTTAGATTTCTAACCTTGTTCATATACATGCCCTTTTTACTTGGTATTAGACTTCAATTTATGGGTAATAGACTATTCCCCCAAGCATGATTGAACTTGGTTTTTGGAGGGGGTGTTAGCCTTGGATTTTCAGACAAATTGATCCTGACTGGACGAGCCCCATTTAAATGAGTATTAGCCTTAGATTTCTAACCTTGTTCATATACATGCCCTTTTTAGTTGGTATTAGACTTCAATTTTATGGGTAATAGACTTTTCCCCCAAGCATGATTGAACTTGGTTTTTGGAGGGGGTGTTAGCCTTGGATTTTCGGACAAATTGATCCTGACTCGACGAGCCCCATTTAAATGAGTGTTAGCCTTAGATTTCTAACCTTGTTCATATACATGCCCTTTTTAGTTGGTATTAGAATTCAATTTTATGGGTAATAGACTTTTCCCCCAAGCATGATTGAACTTGGTTTTTGGAGGGGGTGTTAGCCTTGGATTTTCAGACAAATTGATCCTGACTCGACGAGCCCCATTTAAATGAGTATTAGCCTTAGATTTGTAACCTTGTTCATATAGATGCACTTTTTACTTGGTATTAGACTTCAATTTTATGGGTAATAGACTTTTCCCCCAAGAATGATTGAACTTGTTTTTTGGAGGGGGTGTTAGACTTGGTTTTCGGACAAATTGATCCTAACTCGACAAGCCCCATTTAAATGAGTATTAGCCTTAGATTTCTAACATTTCTCATATGCAAGCCCTTTTTAGTTGTTATTAGACTTCAATTTTATGGGTAATAGACTTTTCCCCCATGCATGATTGAACTTGGTTTTTGGAGGGGGTGTTAGCCTTGGATTTTCGGACAAATTGATCCTGACTCGACGAGCCCCATTTAAATGAGTATTAGACTTAGATTTCTAGCCTTGTTCATATACATGCCCTTTTTACTTGGTATTAGACTTCAATTTTATGGGTAATAGACTTTTCCCCCATGCATGATTGAACTTGCTTTTTGTTGGGGGTGTTAGCTAGGGATTTTCGGACAAATTGATCCTGACTCGACGAGCCCCATTTAAATGAGTATTTGGGTTCGATTTATAAGCTTTTTCATATCAAAGACCTTTTTAGTTGGTATTAGATTTCAATTTTATGGGTAATAGACTTTTCCCCCAAGCATGATTGAACTTGGTTTTTGGAGGGGGTGTTACCCTTGGATTTTCAGACAAATTGATCCTGACTCGACGAGCCCCATTTAAATGAGTATTAGCCTTAGATTTCTAACCTTGTTCATATACATGCCCTTTTTAGTTGGTATTAGACTTCAATTTTATGGGTAATAGAGTATTCCCCCAAGCATGATTGAATTTGGTTTTTGGAGGGGGTGTTAGACTGGGATTTTCGGACAAATTGATCCTGACTCGACGAGCCCCATTTAAATGAGTATTAGCCTTAGATTTCTAACCTTGTTCATATACATGCCCTTTTTAGTTGGTATTAGACTTCAATTTTATGGGTAATAGACTTTTCCCCCAAGCATGATTGAACTTGGTTTTTGGAGAGGGTGTTAGCCTTGGATTTTTCGACAAATTGATCCTGACTCGACTAGCCCCATTTAAATGAGTATTAGTCTTAGATTTCTAACCTTGTTAATATCCAAGCCCTTTTTAGTTTGTATTAGACTTCAATTTTATGGGTAATAGACTTTTCCCCCAAGCATGATTGAACTTGGTTTTTGGAGGGGGTGTTAGCCTTGGATTTTCGGACAAATTGATCCTGACTCGACGAGCCCCATTTAAATGAGTATTAGCCTTAGATTTCTAACCTTGTTCATATACATGCCCTTTTTAGTTGGTATTAGACTTCAATTTAATGGTAATAGACTTTTCCCCCAAGCATGATTGAACTTGGTTTTTGGAGGGGGTGTTAGCCTTGGATTTTCGGACAAATTGATCCTGACTCGACGAGCCCCATTTAAATTAGCCTTAGATTTCTAACCTTGTTCATATCCAAGCCCTTTTTAGTTGGTATTAGACTTCAATTTTATGGGTAATAGACTTTTCCCCCAAGCATGATTGAACTTGGTTTTTGGAGGGGGTGTTAGCCTTGGATTTTCGGACAAATTGATCTTGACTCGACGAGCCCCATTTAAATGAGTATTAGCCTTAGATTTCTAACCTTGTTCATATACATGCCCTTTTTAGTTGGTATTAGACTTCAATTTTATGGGTAATAGACTTTTCCCCCAAGCATGATTGAACTTGGTTTTTGGAGGGGGTGTTATCCTTGAATTTTCGGACAAATTGATCATCACTCGACGAGCCCCATTTAAATGAGTATTAGCCTTAGATTTCTAACCTTGTTCATATCCAAGCCCTTTTGAGTTGGTATTAGACTTCAATTTTATGGGTAATAGAATTTTCCCCCAGGCATGATTGAACTTGGTTTTTGGAGGGGGTGTTAGCCTTGGATTTTCGGACAAATTGATCCTGACTCGACAAGCCCCATTTAAATGAGTATTAGCCTTAGATTTCTAACCTTGTTCATATCCAAGCCCTTTTTAGTTGGTATTAGACTTCAATTTTATGGGTAATAGACTTTTCCCCCAAGCATGATTGAACTTTGTTTTTGGAGGGGGTGTTAGGCTTGGATTTTTGGACAAATTGATCCTGACTCGACAAGGCCCATTTAAACGAGTATTAGCCTTAGATTTCTAACCTTGTTCATATACATTCCCTTTTTACTTGGTATTAGACTTCAATTTTATGGGTAATAGACTTTTCCCCCATGCACGATTGAACTTGCTTTTTGGAGGGGGTGTTAGCCTGGGATTTTCAGACAAATTGATCCTGACTCGACGAGCCCCATTTAAATGAGTATTAGGCTACGATTTATAATCTTGTTCATATCAAAGCCCTTTTTAGTTGGTATTAGACTTCAATTTTAAGGGTAATAGACTTTTTCCCCAAGTATGATTGAACTTGGTTTTTGGAGGGGGTGTTAGCCTTGGATTTTCGGACAAATTGACCTTGACTGGACGAGCCCCATTTAAATGAGTATTAGCCTTAGATTTCTAACCTTGTTCATCTACATACCCTTTTTACTTGGTATTAGACTTCAATTTTATGGGTAATAGTCATTTTCCCCAAGCATGATTGAACTTGGTTTTTGGAGGGGGTGTGAGCCTTGGATTTTCGGATAAATTGATCCTGACTCGACGAGCCCCATTTCAATGAGTATTAGGCTTCAATTTATAACCTTGTTCATATCAAAGCCCTTTATAGTTCGTATTAGATTTCAATTTTATGGGTAATAGACGTTTCCCCCAAGCATGATTGAACTTGGTTTTTGGAGGGGGTGTTAGCCTTGGTTTTCGGACAAATTGATCCTGACTCGACGAGCCCCATTTAAATGAGTATTAGCCTTAGATTTCTAACCTTGTTCATATCCAAGCCCTTTTTAGTTGTTATTAGACTTCAATTTTATGGGTAATAGACTTTTCCCCAAGCATGATTGAACTTGGTTTTTGGAGGGGGTGTTAGCCTTGGATTTTCGGACAAATTGATCCTGACTCGACGAGCCCCATTTAAATGAGTATTAGCCTTAGATTTCTAACCTTGTTCATATCCAAGCCCTTTTTAGTTGTTATTAGACTTCAATTTTATGGGTAATAGACTTTTCCCCCAAGCATGATTGAACTTTGTTTTTGGAGGGTGTGTTAGCCTTGGATTTTCAGACAAATTGATCCTGACTCGACGAGCCCCATTTAAATGAGTATTAGCCTTAGATTTCTAACCTTGTTCATATACATGCCCTTTTTAGTTGGTATTAGACTTCAATTTTATGGGTAATAGACTTTTCCCCCAAGCATGATTGAACTTGCTTTTTGGAGGGGGTGTTGCCTGGGATTTTCGGACAAATTGATCCTGACGCGACGAGCCCCATTTAAATGAGTATTAGGCTTCGATTTATAACCTTGTTCATATCAAAGCCCTTTTTAGTTGGTATTAGATTTCAATTTTATGGGTAATAGACTTTTCCCCCAAGCATGATTGAACTTGGTTTTTGGAGGGGGTGTTAGCCTTGAATTTTCGGACAAATTGATCCAGACTCGACGAGCCCCCATTTAAATGACTATTAGCCTTACATTTCTAACCTTGTTCATATACATGCCCTTTTTGGTTGGTATTAGACTTAAATTTAATGGTAATAGACTTTTCCCCCAAGCATGATTGAACTTGGTTTTTGGAGGGGGTGTTAGCCTTGGATTTTCGGACAAATTGATCCTGACTCGACGACCCCATTTAAATGAGTATTAGCCTTAGATTTCTAACCTTGTTCATATCCAAGCCCTTTTTAGTTGGTATTAGACTTCAAATTTATGGGTAATAGACTTTTCCCCCAAGCATGATTGAACTTGGTTTTTGGAGAGGGTGTTAGCCTTGGATTTTCGGACAAATTGATCCTGACTCGACGAGCCCCATTTAAATGAGTATTAGCCTTAGATTTCTAACCTTGTTCATATACATGCCCTTTTTAGTAGGTATTAGACTTCTATTTTATGGGTAATAGACTTTTCCCCCATGCACGATTGAACTTGCTTTATGGAGGGGGTGTTAGCTTGGGATTTTCAGACAAATTGATCCTGACTCGACGAGCCCCATTTAAATGAGTATTAGCATTAGATTTCTAACCTTGTTCATATACATGCCCTTTTTAGTTGGTATTAGACTTCAATTTTATGGGTAATAGACTTTTCCCCCAGGCATGATTGAACTTGGTTTTTGGAGGGGGTGTTAGCCTTGGTTTTCGGACGAATTGATCCTGACTCGACAAGCCCCATTTAAATGAGTATTAGCCTTAGATTTCTATCCTTGTTCAATCCAAGCCCTTTTTAATTGTTATTAGACGTCAATTTTATGGGTAATAGACTTTTCCCCCATGCAAGATTGAACTTTGTTTTTGGAGGGGGTGTTAGGCTTGGATTTTTGGACAAATTGATCCTGACTCGACGAGCCCCATTTAAATGAGTATTAGCCTTAGATTTCTAACCTTGTTCATATACATGCCCTTTTTAGTTGGTATTAGACTTCAATTTTATGGGTAATAGACTTTTCTCCCATGCACGATTGAACTTGCTTTTTGGAGGGGGTGTTAGCATGGGATTTTCAGACAAATTGATCCTGACTCGACGAGCCCCATTTAAATGAGTATTAGCCTTCTATTTCTAACCTTGTTCATATACATGCCCTTTTTGGTTGGTATTAGACTTCAATTTTAAGGGTAATAGACTTGTCCCCCAAGCATGATTGAACTTGGTTTTTGGAGGGGGTGTTAGCCTTGGATTTTCGGACAAATTGATCCTGACTGGACGAGCCCCATTTAAATGAGTATTAGCCTTAGATTTCTAACCTTGTTCATATACATACCCTTTTTACTTGGTATTAGACTTCAATTTTATGGGTAATAGACATTTTCCCCAAGCATGATTGAACTTGGTTTTTGGAGGGGGTGTTAGCCTTGGATTTTCGGACAAATTGATCCTGACTCGACGAGCCCCATTTAAATGAGTATTAGCCTTGGATTTCTAACCTTGTTCATATCCTTGCCCTTTTTAATTGTTATTAGACGTCAATTTTATGGGTAATAGACGTTTCCCCAAGCATGATTGAACTTGGTTTTTGGAGGGGGTGTTAGCCTTGGATTTTCGGACAAATTGATCCTGACTCGACGAGCCCCATTTAAATGAGTATTAGCCTTAGATTTCTAACCTTGTTCATATCCAAGCCCTTTTTAGTTGTTATTAGACTTCAATTTTATGGGTAATAGACTTTTCCCCCATGCATGATTGAACTTTGTTTTTGGAGGGGGTGTTAGCCTTGGATTTTCGGACAAATTGATCCTGACTCGACGAGCCCCATTTAAATGAGTATTAGCCTTAGATTTCTAAACTTGTTCATATCCAATCCCTTTTTAGTTGTTATTAGACTTCAATTTTATGGGTAATAGACTTTTACCCCAAGCATGATTGAACTTGGTTTTTGGAGGGGGTGTTAGCCTTGGATTTTTGGACAACTTGATCCTGACTCGATGAACTGCATTTAAATGAGTATTAGCCTTACATTTCTAACCTTGTTCATATACCCTTTTTAGTTGGTATTAGACTTCAATTTTATGGGTAATAGACTTTCCCCAAGCATGATTGAACTTGGTTTTTGGAGGGGTGTTAGCCTTGGATTTTTAGGACAAATTGATCTTTGTGTGACCCCATTTAAATGAGTATTAGCCTTATATTTCTAACCTTGTTCATATCCAAGCCCTTTTAGTTGGTATTAGACTTCAATTTTTTGGGTAATAGACCTGTCCCCAAGCATGATTGAACTTGGTTTTTAGAGGGGTGTTAGCCTTGGATTTTCGGACAAATTGATCCGACTCGTCGAGCCCCATTTAAATGAGTATTAGCCGTAGGTTTATAACCTTGTTCATATCCAAGCCCTTTTAGTTGGTATAAGACTTCAATTTAATGGGTAATAGACTTTTCCCCAAGCATGATTGAACTTGGTTTTTGGAGGGTGTTAGCCTTGGATTTTTCGGACAAATTGATCCTGACTCGACGAGCCCCATTTAAATGAGTATTAGCCTTAGATTTCTAACCTTGTTCATATCCAAGCCCTTTTTAGTTGGTATTAGACTTCAGTTATATGGGTAATAGACTTTTCCCCAAGCATCATTGAACTTGGATTTTGGAGGGGGTGTTAGCCTTGGATTTTCGGACAAATTGATCCTGACTCGACGAGCCCCATTTAAATGAGTATTAGCCTTAGATTTCTAACCTTGTTCATATACATGCCCTTTTTAGTTGGTATTAGACTTCAATTTATGGGTAATAGACTATTCCCCCAAGCATGATTGAACTTGGTTTTTGGAGGGGGTGTTAGCCTTGGATTTTCGGACAAATTGATCCTGACTCGACGAGCCCCATTTAAATGAGTATTAGCCTTAGATTTCTAACCTTGTTCATATACATGCCCTTTTTACTTGGTATTAGACTTCAATTTTATGGGTAATAGACTTTTCCCCCAAGCACGATTGAACTTGGTTTTTGGAGGGGGTGTTAGCCTTGGATTTTCGGACAAATTGATCCTGACTCGACGAGCCCCATTTAAATGAGTATTAGCCTTAGATTTCTAACCTTGTTCATATACATGCCCTTTTTACTTGGTATTAGACTTCAATTTTATGGGTAATAGACTTTTCCCCCATGCATGATTGAACTTGCTTTTTGGAGGGGGTGTTAGCCTTGGATTTTCGGACAAATTGATCCTGACTCGACGAGCCCCATTTAAATGAGTATTAGCCTTAGATTTCTAACCTTGTTCATATACATGCCCTTTCTACTTGGTATTAGACTTCAATTTTATGGGTAATAGACTTTTCCCCCAGGCATGATTGAACTTGGTTTTTGGAGGGGGTGTTAGCCTTGGTTTTCGGACAAATTGATCCTGACTCGACAAGCCCCATTTAAATGAGTATTAGCCTTAGATTTCTATCCTTGTTCAATCCAAGCCCTTTTTAATTGTTATTAGACGTCAATTTTATGGGTAATATACTTTTCCCCCATGCAAGATTGAACTTTGTTTTTGGAGGGGGTGTTAGGCTTGGATTTTTGGACAAATTGATCCTGACTCGACAAGGCCCATTTAAACGAGTATTAGCCTTAGATTTCTAACCTTGTTCATATACATTCCCTTTTTACTTGGTATTAGACTTCAATTTTATGGGTAATAGACTTTTCCCCCAAGCATGATTGAACTTGGTTTTTGGAGGGGGTGTTAGCCTTGGATTTTCGGACAAATTGATCCTGACTCGACGAGCCCCTTTTAAATGAGTATTAGCCTTAGATTTCTAACCTTGTTCATATCCAAGCCCTTTTTAGTTGGTATTAGACTTCAATTTTAAGGGTAATAGACTTTTCCCGCAAGCATGATTGAACTTGGTTTTTGGAGGGGGTGTTAGCCTTGGATTATCGGACAAATTGATCCTGACTCGAAGAGCCCCATTTAAATGTGTATGAGCCGTAGTTTTCTAACCTTGTTCATATCCAAGCCGGTTTGTGTTGGGATTAGACTTCATTGTTATGGGTAATAGACTTTTCCCCAAGCATGATTGAACTTGGTTTTGGAGGGGGGTTAGCCTTGGATTTTAGGACAAATTGATCGACTCGTGAGAGCCCCATTTAAATGAGTATTAGCCTTAGATTTGTAACCTTGTTCATATCCAAGCCCGTTTTTGTTGGTATTAGACTTCAATTTTATGGGTAATAGACTTTTCCCAAAGCATGATTGAACTTGGTTTTTGGAGGGGTGTTAGCCTTGGATTTCGGACAAATTGATCTGACTCGACGAACTTAGATTTCTAACCTTGTTCTTTATATCCAAGCCCTTTTAGTTGGTATTAGACTTCAATTTTATGGGTAATAGACTTTTCCCCAAGCATGATTGAACTTGGTTTTGGAGGGGTGTTAGCCTTGGATTTTCGGACAAATTGATCGACTCGACGAGCCCCATTTAAATGAGTATTAGCCTTAGATTTCTAACCTTGTTCATATCAAAGCCCTTTTTAGTTGTTATTAGACTTCAATTTTACGGGTAATAGACTTTTCCCCCAAGCATGATTGAACTTGGTTTTTGTAGAGGGTGTTCGCCTTGGATTTTCGGACAAATTGATCGACTCGATGAGCCCCATTTAAATGGGTATTAGCCTTAGATTTCTAACGTTGTTCATAGCCAAGCCCTTTTTAGTTGGTATTAAACTTCAATTTGATGGGAATAGACTTTTCTCCAAGCATGATTGAACTTGATTTTTGGAGGGTGTGTTAGCTTTGGATTTTCAGACAAATTGATCTTGACTCGACAAGCCCCATTTAAATGGGTATAAGCCTTAGATTTCTAACCTTGTTCATATCCAAGCCCTTTTTAGTTGGTATTAGACTTCAATTTTATGGGTACTAGACTTTTTCCCAAGGATTATTGAACTTGGTTTTTGGAGGGGGTGTTAGCCTTGGATTTTCGGACAAATTGATCCAGACTCGACGAGCCCCATTTAAATGAGTATTAGCCTTAGATTTCTAACCTTGTTCATATCCAAGCCCTTTTAGTTGTTATTAGACTTCAATTTTATGGGTAATAGACTTTTCCCCCAAGCATGATTGAACTTGGTTTTTGGAGGGGGTGTTATCCTTGGATTTTCGGACAAATTGATCCTGACTCGACGAGCCCCATTTAAATGAGTATTAGCCTTAGATTACTAACCTTGTTCATATCCAAGCCCTTTTTACTTGCTATTAGTCTTCAATTTATGGGTAATAGACTTTACCCCCAAGCATGATTGAACTTGGTTTTCGGAGGGGGTGTTAGCCTTGGATTTTCGGACAAATTGATCCTGACTCGACGAGCCCCATTTAAATGAGTATTAGCCTTAGATTTCTAACCTTGTTCATATCCAAGCCTTTTAGTTGGTATTAGACTTCAATTTATGGGTAATAGACTTTTCCCCAAGCATGATTGAACTTGGTTTTTGGAGGGTGTTAGCCTTGGATTTTGGGACAAATTGATCTGACTCGAGGAGCCCATTTAAATGAGTATTAGCCTTAATTCTTCCGTCCAAAAACCAAGTTCAATCATGCTTGGGGGAAAAGTCTATTACCCATAAAATTAAAGTCTAATACCAACTAAAAAGGGCTTGGATATGAACAAGGTTAGAAATCTAAGGCTAATACTCATTTAAATGGGGCTCGTCGAGTCAGGATCAATTTGTCCGAAAATCCAAGGCTAACACCCCCTCCAAAAACAAAGTTCAATCATGCTTGGGGAAAAGTCTATTACCCATAAAATTGAAGTGTAATACCAACTAAAAAGGGCTTGGATATGAACAAGGTTAGAAATCTAAGGCTAATACTCATTTAAATGGAGCTCATCTAGTCAGGATCAATTTGTCCAAAAATCCAAGTATAACACCCCTACAAAAACCAAGTTCAGTCATGCTTGGGGGAAAAGTCTCTAACCCATAAAATTGAAGTCTAATACCAACTAAAAGGGACTTGGATATGAAGAAGGTTAGAAATCTAAGGCTAATACTCATTTAAATGGGGCTCGTCGAGTCAGGATCAATTTGTCCGAAAATCCAAGGCTAACTCCCCCTCCAAAAACCAAGTTCAATCATGCTTGGGGGAAAAGTCTATTACCCATAAAATTGAAGTCTAATACCAACTAAAAAGGGCTTGGATATGAACAAGGTGAGAAATCTAAGGCTAACACTCATTTAAATGGGGCTCGGCGAGTCAGGATCATTTTGTCCGAAAATCCACGGCTAACGCCCTCTCCGAATACCAAGTTCAATCATGCTTGGGGAAAAGACTATTACCCATAAAATTAAAGTCTAATACCAACTAAAAAGGGCTTGGATATGAACAAGGTTAGAAATCTAAGGCTAATACTCATTTAAATGGGGCTCGTCGAGTCAGGATCAATTTGTCCGAAAATCCAAGGCTAACACCCCCTCCAAAAACCAAGTTCAATCATGCATGGGGGAAAAGTCTATTACCCATAAAATTGAAGTCTAATACCAACTAAAAAGCAGTTGGATATGAACAAGGTTAGAAATCTAAGGCTAATACTCATTTAAATGGGCCTCGTCGAGTCAGGATCAATTTGTCCGGAAATCCAAGGCTAACACCCCTCCAAAAACCAAGTTCAATCATGATTGGGGAAAAGTCTATTACCCATAAAATTGAAGTCTAATACCAACTAAAAAGGGCTTGGATATGAACAAGGTTAGAAATCTAAGGCTAATACTCATTTAAATGGGGCTCGTCGAGTCAGGATCAATTTGTCCGGAAAATCACCCCCTTCAAAAACCAAGTTCAATCATGCTTGGGGGAAAAGTCTATTACCATAAAATTGAAGTCTAATACCAACTAAAAAGGGCTTGGATATGAACAAGGTTAGAAATCTAAGGCTAATACTCATTTAAATGGGGCTAGTCGAGTCAGGATCAATTTGTCCGAAAATCCAAGGCTATCACCCCCTTCAAAAACCAAGTTCAATCATGCTTGGGGGAAAAGTCTATTACCCATAAAATTGAAGTCTAATACCAACTAAAAAGGGCTTGGATATGAACAAGGTTAGAAATCTAAGGCTAATACTCATTTAAATGGGCCTCGTCGAGTCAGGATCAATTTGTCCGAAAATCCAAGGCTAACACCCCCTTCAAAAACCAAGTTCAATCATGCTTGAGGGAAAAGTCTATTACCCATAAAATTGAAGTCTAATACCAACTAAAAAGGGCTTGGATATGAACAAGGTTAGAAATCTAAGGCTAATACTCATTTAAATGGGGCTCGTCGAGTCAGGATCAATTTGTCCGAAAATCCAAGGCTAACACCCCCTTCAAAAACCAAGTTCAATCATGCTTGGGGGAAAAGTCTATTACCCATAAAATTGAAGTCTAATACCAACTAAAAAGGTCTTGGATATGAACAAGGTTAGAAATCTAAGGCTAATACTCATTTAAATGGGGCTCGTCGAGTCAGGATCAATTTGTCCGAAAATCCAAGGCTAACACCCCCTCCAAAAACCAAGTTCAATCATGCTTGGGGGAAAAGTCTATTACCATAAAATTGAAGTCTAATACCTACTAAAAAGGGCTTGGATATGAACAAGGTTAGAAATCTAAGGCTAATACTCATTTAAATGGGGAACGTCGAGTCAGGATCAATTTGTCCGAAAATCCAAGGCTAACACCCCCTCCAAAAACCAAGTTCAATCATGCTTGGGGGAAAAGTCTATTACCATAAAATTGAAGTCTAATACCAACTAAAAAGGGCTTGGATATGAACAAGGTTAGAAATATAAGGCTAATACTCATTTAAATGGGGCTCATCGATTCAGGATCAATTTGTCCGAAAATCCAAGGCTAACACCCCCTCCAAAAACCAAGTTCAATCATGCTTGGGGGAAAAGTCTATTACCTATAAAATTGAAGTCTAATACCAACTAAAAAGGGCTTGGATATGAACAAGTTTAAAATCTAAGGCTAATACTCATTTAAATGGGGCTCGTCGAGTCAGGATCAATTTGTCCGAAAATCCAAGGCTAACACCCCCTCCAAAAACCAAGTTCAATCATGCTTGGGGGAAAAGTCTATTACCCATAAAATTGAAGTCTAATACCAACTAAAAAGGGCTTGGATATGAACAAGGTTAGAAATCTAAGGCTAATACGCATTTAAATGGGGCTCGACGAGTCAGGATCAATTTGTCCGAAAATCCAAGGCTAACACCCCCTCCAAAAACAAAGTTCAATCATGCTTGGGGAACAAGTCTATTACCCATAAAATTGAAGTCTAATACCAACTAAAAAGGGCTTGGATATGAACAAGGTTAGAAATATAAGGCTAATACGCATTTAAATGGGGCTCGACGAGTCAGGATCAATTTGTCCGAAAATCCAAGGCTAACACCCCCTCCAAAAACCAAGTTCAATCATGCTTGGGGGAAAAGTCTATTACCCATAAAATTGAAGTCTAATACAAAATAAAAAGGGATTGGATATGAAAAGACAAACAAGGTTAGAAATCTAAGGCTAATACTCATTTAAATGGGGCTCGTCGAGTCAGGATCAATTTGTCCGAAAATACAAGGCTAACACCCCCTCCAAACACCAAGTTCAATCATGCTTGGGGGAAAAGCCTATTACCCATAAAATTGAAGTATAATACCAACTAAAAAGGGCTTGGATATGAACAAGGTTAGAAATCTAAGGCTAATACTCATTTAAATGGGGCTCGTCGAGTCAGGATCAATTTGTCCGAAAATCCAAGGCTAACACCCCCTCCAAAAACCAAGTTCAATCATGCTTGGGGGAAAAGTCTATTACCCATAAAATTGAAGTCTAATACCAACTAAAAAGGGCTTGGATATGAACAAGGTTAGAAATCTAAGGCTAATACTCATTTAAATGGGGCTCGTCGAGTCAGGATCAATTTGTCCGAAAATCCAAGGCTAACACCCCCTCCAAAAACCAAGTTCAATCATGCTTGGGGGAAAAGTCTATTACCATAAAATTGAAGTCTAATACCAACTAAAACCGGCATGTATATGAACAAGGTTAGAAATCTAAGGCTAATACTCATTTAAATGGGGCTCGTCGAGTCAGGATCAATTTGTCCGAAAATCCAAGGCTAACACCCCTCCAAAAACCAAGTTCAATCATGCTTGGGGGAAAAGTCTATTACCCATAAAATTGAAGTCTAATACCAACTAAAAAGGGCTTGGATATGAACAAGGTTAGAAATCTAAGGCTAATACTCATTTAAATGGGGCTCGTCGAGTCAGGATCAATTTGTCCGAAAATCCAAGGCTAACACCCCCTCCAAAAACCAAGTTCAATCATGCTTGGGGGAAAAGTCTATTACCCATAAATTGAAGTCTAATACAAACTAAAAAGGGATTGGATATGAACAAGGTTAGAAATCAAAGGCTAATACTCATTTAAATGGGGCTCGTCGAGTCAGGATCAATTTGTCCGAAAATCCAAGGCTAACACCCCCTCCAAAAACCAAGTTCAATCATGCTTGGGGGAAAAGTCTATTACCCATAAAATTGAAGTCTAATACCAACTAAAAAGGGCTTGGATATGAACATGGTTAGAAATCTAAGGCTAATACTCATTTAAATGGGGCTCGTCGAGTCAGGATCAATTTGTCCGAAAATCCAAGGCTAACACCCCCTCCAAAAACCAAGTTCAATCATGCTTGGGGGAAAAGTCTATTACCCATAAAATTGAAGTCTAATACCAACTAAAAAGGGCTTGGATATGAACATGGTTAGAAATATAAGGCTAATACTCATTTAAATGGGGCTCGTCGAGTCAGGATCAATTTGTCCGAAAATCCAAGGCTAACACCCCCTCCAAAAACCAAGTTCAATCATGCTTGGGGGAAAGTCTATTACCCATAAATTGAAGTCTAATACCAACTAAAAAGGGCTTGGATATGAACAAGGTTAGAAATATAAGGCTAATACTCATTTAAATGGGGCTCGTCGAGTCAGGATCAATTTGTCCGAAAATCCAAGGCTAACACCCCTCCAAAAACCAAGTTCAATCATGCTTGGGGGAAAAGTCTATTACCCATAAAATTGAAGTCTAATACCAACTAAAAAGGGCTTGGATATGAACAAGGTTAGAAATCTAAGGCTAATACTCATTTAAATAGGGCTCGTCGAGTCAGGATCAATTTGTCCGAAAATCCAAGGATAACAGCCCCTCCAAAAACCAAGTTCAATCATGCTTGGGGGAAAAGTCTATTACCCATAAAATTGAAGTCTAATACCAACTAAAAACGGCATGTTTATGAACAAGGTTAGAAATCTAAGGCTAATACTCAGTTAAATGGGGCTCGTCGAGTCAGGATCAATTTGTCCGAAAATCCAAGGCTAACACCCCCTCCAAAAACGAAGTTCAATCATGCTTGGCGGAAAAGTCTATTACCCATAAAATTGCAGTATAATACCAAATAAAAAGGGCTTGGAAATGAACAAGGTTAGAAATCTCAGGCTAATACTCATTTAAATGGGAGTCGTCGATCAATTTTTCCGAAAATCCAAGGCTAACACCCCCTCCAAAAACCAAGTTCAATCATGCTTGGGGGAAAAGTCTATTACCCATAAAATTGAAGTCTAATACCAACTAAAAAGTGCTTGGATTTGAGCAAGGTTAGAAATCTAAGGCTAATACTCATTTAAATGGGGCTCGTCGAGTCAGGATCAATTTGTCCGAAAATCCAAGGCTAACACCCCCTCCAAAAACCAAGTTCAATCATGCTTGGGGGAAAAGTCTATTACCATAAAATTGAAGTCTAATACCAACTAAAAACGGCATGTTTATGAACAAGGTTGAAATATAAGGCTAATACTCAGTTAAATGGGGCTCGTCGAGTCAGGATCAATTTGTCCGAAAATCCAAGGCTAACACCCCCTCCAAAAACCAAGTTCAATCATGTTTGGGGAAAAGTCTATTACCCATAAAATTGAAGTCTAATACCTACTAAAAAGTGCTTGGATTTGAGCAAGGTTAGAAATCTAAGGCTAATACTCATTTAAATGGGGCTCGTCGAGTCAGGATCAATTTGTCCGAAAATCCAAGGCTAACACCCCCTCCCAAAACCAAGTTCAATCATGCTTGGGGGAAAAGTCTATTACCATAAAATTGAAGTCTAATATTTGTCCGAAAATCCAAGGCTAACACCCCCTCCAAAAACCAAGTTCAATCATGCTTGGGGGAAAAGTCTATTACCCATAAAATTGAAGTCTAATACCAACTAAAAAGGGCTTGGATATGAACAAGGTTAGAAATCTAAGGCTAATACTTATTTAAATGGGGCTCGTCGAGTGAGGATCAATTTGTCCGAAAATCCAAGGCTAACACCCCCTCCAAAAACCAAGTTCAATCATGCTTGGGGGAAAAGTCTATTACCCATAAAATTGAAGTCTAATACCAACTAAAAGGGCTTGGATATGAACAAGGTTAGAAATATAAGGCTAATACTCATTTAAATGGGGCTCGTCGAGTCAGGATCAATTTGTCGGAAAATCCAAGGCTAACACCCCCTCCAAAAACCAAGTTCAATCATGCTTGGGGAAAAGTCTATTACCCATAAAATTGAAGTCTAATACCAACTAAAAAGCGGATATGAACAAGTTTAGAAATATAAGCCTAATACTCATTTAGTTGGGGCTAGTCGATTGAGGATCAATTTTTCCGAAAATCCAAGTCTAACACCCCCTCAAAAAACCAAGAGCAATCCTGTTTGGGGGAAAAGACTATTACCCATAAATTTGAAATCTAATACCACCTAAAAGGGCATGGATATGAACAAGGTTAGAAATATAAGGCTAATACTCATTTAAATGGGGCTCGTCGAGTCAGGATCAATTTGTCAGAAAATCCAAGGCTAACACCCCATCCAAAAACCAAGTTCAATCATGCTTGGGGGAAAAGTCTATTACCCATAAATTTGAAGTCTAATACCAACTAAAAAGGGCTTGGATATGAACAAGGTTAGAAATATAAGGCTAATACTCATTTAAATGGGGCTCGTCGAGTCAGGATCAATTTGTCCGAAAATCCAAGGCTAACACCCCCTCCAAAAACCAAGTTCAATCATGCTTGGAGGAAAAGTCTATTACCCATAAAATTGAAGTCTAATACCAGCTAAAAAGGGCTTGGATATGAACAAGGTTAGAAATCTAAGGCTAATACTCATTTAAATGGGGCTCGTCGAGTCAGGATCAATTTGTCCGAAAATCCAAGGCTAACACCCCCTCCAAAAACCAAGTTCAATCATGCTTGGGGGAAAAGTCTATTACCCATAAAATTGAAGTCTAATACCAACTAAAAACGGCATGTTTATGAACAAGGTTACAAATCTAAGGATAACACCAGTTAAATGGGGCTAGTCGAGTCAGGATCAATTTGTCCGAAAATCCAAGGCTAACACCCCCTCCAAAAACCAAGTTCAATCATGCTTGGAGGAAAAGTCTATTACCCATAAAATTGAAGTCTAATACCAACTAAAAAGGGCTTGGAAATGAACATGGTTAGAAATATAAGGCTAATACTCATTTAAATGGGGGCCGTCGAGTCAGGATCAATATGTCCGAAAATCCAAGGCTAACACCCCCTCCAAAAACCAAGTTCAATCATGCTTGGGGGAAAAGTCTATTACCCATAAAATTGAAGTCTAATACCAACTAAAAACGGCATGTTTATGAACAAGGTTAGAAATCTAAGGCTAATACTCAGTTAATTGGGGCTAGTCGAGTCAGGATCAATTTGTCCGAAAATCCAAGGCTAACACCCCCTCCAAAAACCAAGTTCAATCATGCTTGGGGGAAAAGTCTATTACCATAAAATTGAAGTCTAATACCAACTACAAACGGCATGTTTATGAACAAGGTTAGAAATCTAAGGCTACTACTCAGTTAAATGGGACTCGTCGAGTCAGGATCAAATTGTCCGAAAATCCAAGGCTAACACCCCCTCCAAAAACCAAGTTCAATCATGCTTGGGGGAAAAGTCTATTACCCATAAAATTGAAGTCTAATACCTACTAAAAAGGGCTTGGATATGAACAAGGTTAGAAATCTAAGGCTAATACTCATTTAAATGGGGCTCGTCGAGTCAGGATCAATTTGTCCGAAAATCCAAGGCTAACACCCCTCCAAAAACCAAGTTCAATCATGGTTGGGGGAAATGGGGTCGTCGAGTCAGGATCAATTTGTCCGAAAATCTAAGGCTAACACCCCATCCAAAAACCAAGTTCAATCATGCTTGGGGGAAAAGTCTATTCCGCATAAAATTGAAGTATAATACTAACTAAAAGGGGCATGTATATGAACAAGGTTAGAAATCTAAGGCTAATACTCATTTAAATGGGTCTCGTCGAGTCAGGATCAATTTGTCCGAAAATCCAAGGCTAACACCCCCTCCAAAAACCAAGTTCAATCATGCTTGGAGGAAAAGTCTATTACCCATAAAATTGAAGTCTAATACCAACTAAAAAGGGCTTGGATATGAACAAGGTTAGAAATCTAAGGCTAATACTCATTTAAATGGGGCTCGTCGAGTCAGGATCAATTTGTCCGAAAATCCAAGGCTAACTCCCATTCAAAAAACCAAGTTCAATCATGCTTGGGGGAAAAGTCTATTACCCATAAAATTGAAGTCTAATACCAACTAAAAGCGGCTTGTATATGAACCAGGTTAGAAATCTAAGGCGTATACACATTTAAATTGGGCTTGTCCAGTCAGGATCAATTTGTCCGAAAATCCAAGGCTAACACCCCCTCCAAAAACCAAGTTCAATCATGCTTGGGGGAAAAGTCTATTACCGATAAAATTGAAGTCTAATACCAACTAAAAAGGGCTTGGATATGAAAAAAGTTAGAAATCTAAGGCTAATACTCATTTAAATGGGGCTCGTCGATTCAGGATCAATTTGTCCAAAAATCCAAAGCTAACACCCCCTCCAAAAACCAAGTTCAATCATCCTTGGGGGAAAAGTCTATTACCCATAAAATTGAATTCTAATACCAACTAAAAAGGGCTTGGATATGAACAAGGTTAGAAATCTAAGGCTAATACTCATTTAAATGGGGCTCGTCGAGTCAGGATCAATTTGTCCGAAAATCCAAGGCTAACACCCCCTCCAAAAACCAAGTTCAATCATGCTTGGGGGAAAAGTCTATTACCATAAAATTGAAGTCTACTATTTGTCCGAAAATCCAAGGCTAACACCCCCTCCAAAAACCAAGTTCAATCATGCTTGGGGGAAAAGTCTATACCATAAAATTGATGTCTAATACCAACTAAAAACGGCACGTTTATGAACAAGGTTAGAAATCTAAGGCTAATACTCAGTCAAATGGGGCTAGTCGAGTCAGGATCAATTTGTCCGAAAATCCAAGGCTAACACCCCCTCCAAAAACCAAGTTCAATCATGCTTGGGGGAAAAGTCTATTACCATAAAATTGAAGTCTAATACCAACTAAAAACGGCATGTTTATGAACAAGGTTAGAAATCTAAGGCTACTACTCAGTTAAATGGGGCTAGTCGAGTCAGGATCAATTTGTCCGAAAATCCAAGGCTAACACCCCCTCCAAAAACCAAGTTCAATCATGCTTGGGGGAAAAGTCTATTACCATAAAATTGAAGTCTAATACCTACTAAAAAGGGCTTGGATATGAACAAGGTTAGAAATCTAAGGCTAATACTCATTTAAATGGGGCTCGTCGAGTCAGGATCAATTTGTCCGAAAATCCAAGGCTAACACCCCCTCCAAAAACCAAGTTCAATCATGCTTGGGGGAAAAGTCTATTACCATAAAATTGAAGTCTACTATTTGTCCGAAAATCCGAGGCTAACACCCCCTCCAAAAACCAAGTTCAATCATGCTTGGGGGAAAAGTCTATTACCCATAAAATTGAAGTCTAATACCAACTAAAAACGGCATGTTTATGAACAAGGTTACAAATCTAAGGATAACACCAGTTAAATGGGGCTAGTCGAGTCAGGATCAATTTGTCCGAAAATCCAAGGCTAACACCCCCTCCAAAAACCAAGTTCAATCATGCTTGGAGGAAAAGTCTATTACCCATAAAATTGAAGTCTAATACCAACTAAAAAGGGCTTGGAAATGAACATGGTTAGAAATATAAGGCTAATACTCATTTAAATGGGGGCCGTCGAGTCAGGATCAATATGTCCGAAAATCCAAGGCTAACACCCCCTCCAAAAACCAAGTTCAATCATGCTTGGGGGAAAAGTCTATTACCCATAAAATTGAAGTCTAATACCAACTAAAAACGGCATGTTTATGAACAAGGTTAGAAATCTAAGGCTAATACTCAGTTAAATGGGGCTAGTCGAGTCAGGATCAATTTGTCCGAAAATCCAAGGCTAACACCCCCTCCAAAAACCAAGTTCAATCATGCTTGGGGGAAAAGTCTATTACCCATAAAATTGAAGTCTAATACCAACTAAAAATGGCTTGGATATGAACAAGGTTAGAAATCTAAGGCTAATACTCATTTAAATGGGGCTCGTCGAGTCAGGATCAATTTGTCCGAAAATCCAAGGCTAACACCCCCTCCAAAAACCAAGTTCAATCATGCTTGGGGGAAAAGTCTATTACCCATAAAATTGAAGTCTAATACCATGAACAAGGTTAGAAATCTAAGGCTAATACTCATTTAAATGGGGCTCGTCGAGTCAGGATCAATTTGTGCGAAAATCCAAGGCTAACACCCCCTCCAAAAACCAAGTTCAATCATGCTCGGGGGAAAAGTCTATTACGCATAAATTTGAAGTCTAATATTTGTCAAAATCAAGGCTAACACCCCATCCAAAAAACAAGATCAATACTGCTTGGGTGATAAGTCTATTACAATAAAATTGAAGTCTAATACCAACTAACAAGGTAATGTTTTTGAACAAGGTTAGAAATCTAAGGCTAATACTCATTTAAATGGGGCTAGTCGAGTCAGGATCAATTTGTCCGAAAATCCAAGCCTAACACCCTCAACAAATACAAACAAAAATCATGCTTGGGGGAAAAGTCTATTACCCATAAAATTGAAGTCTAATAACTACTAAAAAGGGCTTGGTTATGAACAAGGTTTGAAATCTAAGGCTAATACTCATTTAAATGGGGCTCGTCGAGTCAGGATCAATTTGTCCGAAAATCCAAGGCTAACACCCCTTCCCAAAACCAAGTTCAATCATGCTTGGGGGAAAAGTATATTACCCATAAAATTGAAGTGTAATACCAACTAAAAAGGGCATTATGTGAACAAGGTTAGAAATCTAAGGCTAACACTCATTTAAATGGGGCTCGTCGAGTCAGGATCAATTTGTCCGAAAATCCAAGGCTAACACCCCCTCCAAAAACCAAGTTCAATCATGCTTGGGGGAAAAGTCTATTACCCATAAAATTGAAGTCTAATACCAACTAAAAAGGGCTTGGATATGAACAAGGTTAGAAATCTAAGGCTAATACTCATTTAAATGGGGCTCGTCGAGTCAGGATAAATTTGTCCGAAAATCCAAGGCTAACACCCCCTCCAAAAACCAAGTTCAATCATGCTTGGGGGAAAAGTCTATTACCCATAAAATTGAAGTCTAATACCAACTAAAAACGGCATGTTTATGAACAAGGTTAGAAATCTAAGGCTAATACTCAGTTAAATGGGGCTAGTCGAGTCAGGATCAATTTGTCCGAAAATCCAAGGCTAACACCCCCTCCAAAAACCAAGTTCAATCATGCTTGGGGGAAAAGTCTATTACCCATAAAATTGAAGTCTAATACCAACTAAAAAGGGCTTGGATATGAACAAGGTTAGAAATCTAAGGCTAATACTCATTTAAATGGGACTCGTCGAGTCAGGATCAATTTGTCCGAAAATCCAAGGCTAACACCCCCTCCAAAAACCAAGTTCAATCATGCTTGGGGAAAAGTCTATTACCATAAAATTGAAGTCTAATACCAACGAAAAAGGGATTGGATATAAACAAGGTTAGAAATCTAAGGCTAATACTCATTTAAATGGGGCTACTCGAGTGAGGATCAATTTGTCCGAAAATCCAAGGCTAACACCCCCTCCAAAAACCAAGTTCAATCATGCTTGGGGGAAAAGTCTATTACCCATAAAATTGAAGTCTAATACCAACAAAAAAGGGCATGGATATGAACAAGGTTAGAAATCTAAGGCTAATACTCATTTAAATGGGGCTCGTCGAGTCAGGATCAATTTGTCCGAATATCCAAGGCTAACACCCCCTCCAAAAACCAAGTTCAATCATGCTTGGGGGAAAAGTCTATTACCCATAAAATTGAAGTCTAATACCAACTAAAAAGGGCTTGGATATGAACAAGGTTAGAAATCTAAGGCTAATACTCATTTAAATGGGGCTCGTCGAGTCAGGATCAATTTGTCCGAAAATCCAAGGCTAACACCCCTCCAAAAACCAAGTTCAATCATGCTTGGGGGAAAAGTCTATTACCCATAAAATTGAAGTCTAATACCAACTAAAAACGGCATGTTTATGAGCAAGGTTAGAAATCTAAGGCTAATACTCATTTAAATGGGGCTAGTCGAGTCAGGATCAATTTGTCCGAAAATCCAAGGCTAACACCCCCTCCAAAAACCAAGTTCAATCATGCTTGGGGGAAAACTCTATTACCCATAAAATTGAAGTCTAATAACAACTAAAAAGGGCTTGGATATGAACAAGGTTAGAAATCTAAGGCTAATACTCATTTAAATGGGGCTCGTCGAGTCAGGATCAATTTGTCCGAAAATCCAAGGCTAACACCCCCTCCAAAAACCAAGTTCAATCATGCTTGGGGAAAAAGTCTATTACCCATAAAATTGAAGTCTAATACCAACTAAAAAGGGCTTGGATATGAACAAGGTTAGAAATCTAAGGCTAATACTCATTTAAATGGGGCTCGTCGAGTCAGGATCAATTTGTCCGAAAATCCAAGTCTCTACACACTACAAAAACCAAGTTCAATCATGCTTGGGGGAAAAGTCTATTACCATAAAATTGAAGTCTAATATTTGTCCGAAAATCCAAGGCTAACACCCCCTCCAAAAACCAAGTTCAATCATGCTTGGGGGAAAAGTCTATTACCCATAAAATTGAAGTCTAATACCAACTAAAAAGGGCTTGGATATGAACAAGGTTAGAAATATAAGGCTAATACGCATTTAAATGGGGATCGTCGAGTCAGGATCAATTTGTCCGAAAATCCAAGGCTACCACCCCCTCCAAAAACCAAGTTCAATCATGCTTGGGGGAAAAGTCTATTACCCATAAAATTGAAGTCTAATACCAACTAAAAAGGGCTTGGATATGAACAAGGTTAGAAATATAAGGCTAATACGCATTTAAATAGGGCTCGACGAGTCCGGATAAATTTGTCCGAAAATCCAAGGCTAACACCCCCTCCAAAAACAAAGTTCAATCATGCTTGGGGAACAAGTCTATTACCCATAAAATTGAAGTCTAATACCAACTAAAAAGGGCTTGGATATGAACAAGGTTAGAAATCTAAGGCTAATACGCATTTAAATGGGGCTCGTCGAGTCAGGATCAATTTGTCCGAAAATCCAAGGCTAACACCCCCTCCAAAAACCAAGTTCAATCATGCTTGGGGGAAAAGTCTATTACCCATAAAATTGAAGTCTAATACCAACTAAAAAGGGCTTGGATATGAACAAGGTTAGAAATATAAGGCTAATACTCATTTAAATGGGGCTCGTCGAGTCAGGATCAATTGTCCGAAAATCCAAGGCTAACACCCCCTCCTAAACCAAGTTCAATCATGCTTGGGGGAAAAGTCTATTACCCATAAAATTGAAGTCTAATACCTACTAAAAGGGGCTTGGATATGAACAAGGTTAGAAACCTAAGGCTAATACTAATTTAAATGGGGATCGTCGAGTCAGGATCAATTTGTCCGAAAATCCAAGGCTACCACCCCCTCCAAAAACCAAGTTCAATCATGCTTGGGGGAAAAGTCTATTACCCATAAAATTGAAGTCTAATACCAACTAAAAAGGGCTTGGATATGAACAAGGTTAGAAATCTAAGGCTAATACTCATTTAAATAGGGCTTGTCGAGTCAGGATCAATTTGTCCGAAATCCAAGGCTAACACCCCTGCAAAAACCAATTTAAATGGGGCTCGTCGAGTCAGGATGAATTTGTCCGAAATCCAAGGCTAACACCCCTGCAAAAACCAAGTTCAATCATGGTTGGGGGAAAAGTCTATTACCCATAAATTTGAAGTCTAATACCTACTAAAAAGGGCTTGGATATGAACAAGGTTAGAAATCTAAGGCTAATACTCATTTAAATGGGGCTCGTCGAGTCGGGATCAATTTGTCCGAAAATCCAAGGCTAACACCCCCTCCAAAAACCAAGTTCAATCATGCTTGGGGGAAAAGTCTATTACCATAAAATTGAAGTCTAATATTTGTCCGAAAATCCAAGGCTAACACCCCCTCCAAAAACCAAGTTCAATCATGCTTGGGGGAAAAATCTATTACCATAAAATTGAAGTCTAATACCAACTAAAAAGGGCATGTATATGAACAAGGTTAGAAATCTAAGGCTAATACTAATTTAAATGGCGCTCGTCGAGTCAGGATCAATTTGTCCGAAATTCCAAGGCTAACACCCCCTCCAAAAGCCAAGTTCAATCATGCTTGGGGGAAAAGTCTATTACCCATAAATTGAAGTCTAATAACTACTAAAAAGGTCTTGGATATGAACAAGGTTAGAAATCTAAGGCTAATACTCATTTAAATGGGGCTCGTCGAGTCAGGATCAATTTGTCCGAAAATCCAAGGCTAACACCCCCTCCAAAAACCAAGTTCAATCATGCTTGGGGGAAAAGTCTATTACCCATAAAATTGAAGTCTAATACCAACTAAAAAGGGCATGTATATGAACAAGGTTAGAAATCTAAGGCTAATACTCATTTAAATGGGGCTCGTCGAGTGAGGATCAATTTGTCCGAAAATCCAAGGCTAACACCCCCTCCAAAAACCAAGTTCAATCATGCTTGGGGAAAAGTCTATTACCCATAAAATTGAAGTCTAATACCAACTAAAAGGGGCATGTATATGAACAAGGTTAGAAATCTAAGGCTAATACTCATTTAAATGGGGCTCGTCGAGTCAGGATCAATTTGTCCGAAAATCCAAGGCTAACACCCCCTCCAAAAACCAAGTTCAATCATGCTTGGGGGAAAAGTCTATTACCCATAAAATTGAAGTCTAATACCTACTAAAAAGGGCTTGGTTATGAACAAGGTTAGAAATCTAAGGCTAATACTCATTTAAATGGGGCTCGTCGAGTCAGGATCAATTTGTCCGAAAATCCAAGGCTAACACCCCTCCAAAAACCAAGTTCAATCATGCTTGTGGGAAAAGTCTATTACCCATAAAATTGAAGTCTAATACCTACTAAAAAGGGCTTGGATATGAACAAGGTTAGAAATCTAAGGCTAATACTCATTTAAATGGGGCTCGTCGAGTCAGGATCAATTTGTCCGAAAATCCAAGGCTAACACCCCCTCCAAAAACCAAGTTCAATCATGCTTGGGGGAAAAGTCTATTACCCATAAAATTGAAGTCTAATACCAACTAAAAACGGCATGTTTATGAACAAGGTTAGAAATCTAAGGCTAATACTCAGTTAAATGGGGCTAGTCGAGTCAGGATCAATTTGTCCGAAAATCCAAGGCTAACACCCCCTCCAAAAACCAAGTTCAATCATGCTTGGGGGAAAAGTCTATTACCCATAAAATTGAAGTCTAATACCTACTAAAAAGGGCTTGGATATGAACAAGGTTAGAAATCTTAGGCTAATACTCATTTAAATGGGGCTCGTCGAGTCAGGATCAATTTGTCCGAAAATCCAAGGCTAACACCCCCTCCAAAAACCAAGTTCAATCATGCTTGGGGAAAAGTCTATTACCCATAAAATTGAAGTCTAATACCTACTAAAAAGGGCTTGGATATGAACAAGGTTAGAAATCTAAGGCTAATACTCATTTAAATGGGGCTCGTCGAGTCAGGATCAATTTGTCCGAAAATCCAAGGCTAACACCCCCTCCAAAAACCAAGTTCAATCATGCTTTGGGGAAAAGTCTATTACCCATAAAATTGAAGTCTAATACCTACTAAAAAGGGCTTGGATATGAACAAGGTTAGAAATCTAAGGCTAATACTCATTTAAATGGGGCTCGTCGAGTCAGGATCAATTTGTCCAAAAATCCAAGGCTAACACCCCCTCCAAAAACCAAGTTCAATCATGCTTGGGGGAAAAGTCTATTACCATAAAATTGAAGTCTAATATTTGTCCAAAAATCCAAGGCTAACACCCCCTCCAAAAACCAAGTTCAATCATGCTTGGGGGAAAAGTCTATTACCATAAAATTGAAGTCTAATACCAACTAAAAACGGCATGTTTATGAACAAGGTTAGAAATCTAAGGCTAATACTCATTTAAATGGGGCTAGTCGAGTCAGGATCAATTTGTCCGAAAATCCAAGGCTAACATCCCCTCCAAAAACCAAGTTCAATCATGCTTGGGGGAAAAGTCTATTACCCATAAAATTGAAGTCTAATACCAACTAAAAAGGGCTTGGATATGAACAAGGTTAGAAATCTAAGGCTAATACTCATTTAAATGTGGCTCGTCGAGTCAGGATCAATTTGTCCGAAAATCCAAGGCTAACACCCCCTCCAAAAACCAAGTTCAATCATGCTTGGGGGAAAAGTCTATTACCCATAAAATTGAAGTCTAATACCAACTAAAAACGGCATGTTTATGAACAAGGTTAGAAATCTAAGGCTAATACTCAGTTAAATGGGGCTCGTCGAGTCAGGATCAATTTGTCCGAAAATCCAAGGCTAACACCCCCTCCAAAAACCAAGTTCAATCATGCTTGGGGGAAAAGTCTATTACCCATAAAATTGAAGTCTAATACCAACTAAAAACGGCATGTTTATGAGCAAGGTTAGAAATCTAAGGCTAATACTCAGTTAAATGGGGCTAGTCGAGTGAGGATCAATTTGTCCGAAAATCCAAGGCTAACACCCCCTCCAAAAACCAAGTTCAATCATGCTTGGGGGAAAAGTCTATTACCCATAAAATTGAAGTCTAATACCAACTAAAAAGGGCTTGGATATGAACAAGGTTAGAAATCTAAGGCTAATACTCATTTAAATGGGGCTCGTCGAGTCAGGATCAATTTGTCCAAAAATCCAAGGCTAACACCCCCTCCAAAAACCAAGTTCAATCATGCTTGGGGGAAAAGTCTATTACCCATAAAATTGAAGTCTAATACCAACTAAAAAGGGCTTGGATATGAACAAGGTTAGAAATCTAAGGCTAATACTCATTTAAATGGGGCTCGTCGAGTGATGATCAATTTGTCCGAAAATCCAAGGCTAACACCCCCTCCAAAAACCAAGTTCAATCATGCTTGGGGGAAAAGTCTATTACCCATAAAATTGAAGTCTAATACCAACTAAAAACGGCATGTATATGAACAAGGTTAGAAATCTAAGGCTAATACTCAGTTAAATGGGGCTCGTCGAGTCAGGATCAATTTGTCCGAAAATCCAAGGCTAACACCCCCTCCAAAAACCAAGTTCAATCATGCTTGGGGGAAAAGTCTATTACCCATAAAATTGAAGTCTAATACCACCTAAAAAGGGCTTGGATATGAACAAGGTTAGAAATCTAAGGCTAATACTCATTTAAATGGGGCTCGTCGAGTCAGGATCAATTTGTCCAAAAATCCAAGGCTAACACCCCCTCCAAAAACCAAGTTCAATCATGCTTGGGGGAAAAGTCTATTACCCATAAAATTGAAGTCTAATACCAACTAAAAACGGCATTTATATAAACAAGGTTAGAAATCTAAGGCTAATACTCATTTAAATGGGGCTCGTCGAGTCAGGATCAATTTGTCCGAAAATCCAAGGCTAACACCCCCTCCAAAAACCAAGTTCAATCATGCTTGGGGGAAAAGTCTATTACCCATAAAATTGAAGTCTAATACCTACTAAAAAGGGCTTGGATATGAACAAGGTTAGAAATCTAAGGCTAATACTCATTTAAATGGGGCTCGTCGAGTCAGGATCAATTTGTCCGAAAATCCAAGGCTAACACCCCCTCCAAAAACCAAGTTCAATCATGCTTGGGGGAAAAGTCTATTACCATAAAATTGAAGTCTAATACGAACTAAAACCGGCATGTATATGAACAACCAAGTTCAATCATGCTTGGGGGAAAAGTCTATTACCATAAAATTGAAGTCTAATACCAACTAAAAATGGCATGTTTATGAACAAGGTTAGAAATCTAAGGCTAATACTCAGTTAAATGGGGCTAGTCGAGTCAGGATCAATTTGTCCGAAAATCCAAGGCTAACACCCCCTCCAAAAACCAAGTTCAATCATGCTTGGGGGAAAAGTCTATTACCCATAAAATTGAAGTCTAATACCAACTAAAAAGGGCTTGGATATGAACAAGGTTAGAAATCTAAGGCTAATACTCATTTAAATGGGGCTCGTCGAGTCAGGATCAATTTGTCCGAAAATCCAAGGCTAACACCCCCTTCAAAAACCAAGTTCAATCATGCTTGGGGGAAAAGTCTATTACCCATAAAATTGAAGTCTAATACCAACTAAAAACGGCATGTTTATGAACAAGGTTAGAAATCTAAGGCTAATACTCAGTTAAATGGGGCTAGTCGAGTCAGGATCAATTTGTCCGAAAATCCAAGGCTAACACCCCCTCCAAAAACCAAGTTCAATCATGCTTGGGGGAAAAGTCTATTACCCATAAAATTGAAGTCTAATACCAACTAAAAACGGCATGTTTATGATCAAGATTAGAAATCTAAGGCTAATACTCAGTTAAATGGGGCTAGTCGAGTGAGGACCAATTTGTCCGAAAATCCAAGGCTAACACCCCCTCCAAAAACCAAGTTCAATCATGCTTGGGGGAAAAGTCTATTACCCATAAAATTGAACTCTAATACCTACTAAAAAGGGCTTGGTTATGAACAAGGTTAGAAATCTAAGGCTAATACTCATTTAAATGGGGCTCGTCGAGTCAGGATCAATTTGTCCGAAAATCCAAGGCTAACACCCCCTCCAAAAACCAAGTTCAATCATGCTTGGGGGAAAAGTCTATTACCCATAAAATTGAAGTCTAATACCTACTAAAAAGGGCTTGGATATGAACAAGGTTAGAAATCTAAGGCTAATACTCATTTAAATGGGGCTCGTCGAGTCAGGATCAATTTGTCCGAAAATCCAAGGCTAACACCCCCTCCGAAAACCAAGTTCAATCATGCTTGGGGGAAAAGTCTATTACCATAAAATTGAAGTCTAATACCAACTAAAAACGGCATGTTTATGAACAAGGTTAGAAATCTAAGGCTAATACTCAGTTAAATGGGGCTAGTCGAGTCAGGATCAATTTGTCCGAAAATCCAAGGCTAACACCCCCTCCAAAAACCAAGTTCAATCATGCTTGGGGAAAAGTCTATTACCCATAAAATTGAAGTCTAATACCAACTAAAAAGGGCTTGGATATGAACAAGGTTAGAAATCTTAGGCTAATACTCATTTAAATGGGGCTCGTCGAGTCAGGATCAATTTGTCCGAAAATCCAAGGCTAACACCCCTCCAAAAACCAAGTTCAATCATGCTTGGGGGAAAAGTCTATTACCCATAAAATTGAAGTCTAATACCTACTAAAAAGGGCTTGGATATGAACAAGGTTAGAAATCTAAAGCTAATACTCATTTAAATGGGGCTCGTCGAGTCAGGATCAATTTGTCCGAAAATCCAAGGCTAACACCCCCTCCAAAAACCAAGTTCAATCATGCTTGGTGGAAAAGTCTATTACCCATAAAATTGAAGTCTAATACCTACTAAAAAGGGCTTGGATATGAACAAGGTTAGAAATCTAAGGCTAATACTCATTTAAATGGGGCTCGTCGAGTCAGGATCAATTTGTCCGAAAATCCAAGGCTAAGAACCCCTCCAAAAACCAAGTTCAATCATGCTTGGGGGAAAAGTCTATTACCATAAAATTGAAGTCTAATATTTGTCCGAAAATCCAAGGCTAACAGCCCCTCCAAAAACCAAATTCAATCATGCTTGGGGGAAAAATCTATTACCATAAAATTGAAGTCTAATACCAACTAAAAATAGCATGTTTATGAACAAGGTTAGAAATCTAAGGCTAATACTCAGTTAAATGGGGCTAGTCGAGTCAGGATCAATTTGTCCGAAAATCCAAGGCTAACACCCCCTCCAAAAACCAAGTTCAATCATGCTTGGGGGAAAAGTCTATTACCCATAAAATTGAAGTTTAATACCAACTAAAAAGGGCTTGGATATGAACAAGGTTAGAAATCTAAGGCTAATACTCATTTAAATGGGGCTCGTCGAGTCAGGATCAATTTGTCCGAAAATCCAAGGCTAACACCCCCTCCAAAAACCAAGTTCAATCATGCTTGGGGGAAAAGTCTATTACCCATAAATTGAAGTCTAATACCAACTAAAATGGGATTGGATATGAACTAGGTTAGAAATCGAAGGCTAATAGTCATTTAAATGGGGCTCGTCGAGTCAGGATCAATTGGATATGAACAAAGTTGGAAATCTAAGGCTAATACTCATTTAAATGGGGCTCGTCGAGTCAGGATCAATTTGTCCGAAAATCCAAGGCTAACACCCCCTCCAAAAACCAAGTTCAATCATGCTTGGGGGAAAAGTCTATTACCCATAAAATTGAAGTCTAATACCTACTAAAAAGGGCTTGGTTATGAACAAGGTTAGAAATCTAAGGCTAATACTCATTTAAATGGGGCTCGTCGAGTCAGGATCAATTTGTCCGAAAATCCAAGGCTAACACCCCCTCCAAAAACCAAGTTCAATCATGCTTGGGGGAAAAGTCTATTACCATAAAATTGAAGTCTAATATTTGTCCGAAAATCCAAGGCTAACACCCCCTCCAAAAACCAAGTTCAATCATGCTTGGGGGAAAAGTCTATTACCCATAAAATTGAAGTCTAATACCTACTAAAAAGGGCTTGGATATGAACAAGGTTAGAAATCTAAGGCTAATACTCATTTAAATGGGGCTCATCGAGTGAGGATCAATTTGTCCGAAAATCCAAGGCTAACACCCCCTCCAAAAACCAAGTTCAATCATTCCAGGGGGAAAACTCTATTACCCATAAAATTGAAGTCTAATACCAACTAAAAAGCGCTTGGATATGAACAAGGTTAGAAATCTTAGGCTAATACTCATTTAAATGGGACTCGTCGAGTCAGGATCAATTTGTCCGAAAATCCAAGGCTAACACCCCCTCCAAAAACCAAGTTCAATCATGCTTGGGGGAAAAGTCTATTACCCATAAAATTGAACTCTAATACCAACTAAAAAGGGCTTGGTTATGAACAAGGTTAGAAATCTAAGGCTAATACTCATTTAAATGGGGCTCGTCGAGTCAGGATCAATTTGTCCGAAAATCCAAGGCTAACACCCCCTCCAAAAACCATGTTCAATCATGCTTGGGGGAAAAGTCTATTACCCATAAAATTGAAGTCTAATATTTGTCCGAAAATCCAAGGCTAACACCCCCTCCAAAACCAAGTTCAATCATGCTTGGGGGAAAAGTCTATTACCCATAAAATTGAAGTCTAATACCAACTAAAAAGGGCTTGGATATGAACAAGGTTAGAAATCTAAGGCTAATACTCATTTAAATGGGGCTCGTCGAGTCAGGATCAATTTGTCCGAATATCCAAGGCTAACACCCCCTCCAAAAACCAAGTTCAATCATGCTTGGGGGAAAAGTCTATTACCCATAAAATTGAAGTCTAATATTTGTCCGAAAATCCAAGGCTAACACCCCCTCCAAAAACCAAGTTCAATCATGCTTGGGGGAAAAGCCTATTACCCATAAAATTGAAGTCTAATACCAACTAAAAAGGGCTTGGATATGAACAAGGTTAGAAATCTAAGGCTAATACTCATTTAAATGGGGCTCGTCGAGTCAGGATCAATTTGTCCGAATATCCAAGGCTAACACCCCCTCCAAAAACCAAGTTCAATCATGCTTGGGGGAAAAGTCTATTACCATAAAATTGAAGTCTAATACCAACTAAAAAGGGCTAACACCCCCTCCAAAAACCAATTTCAATCATGCTTGGGGAAAAGTCTATTACCCATAAAATTGAAGTCTAATAACTACTAAAAGGGCTTGGATATGAACAAGGTTAGAAATCTAAGGCTAATACTCATTTAAATGGGGCTCGTCGAGTCAGGATCAATTTGTCCGAAAATCCAAGGCTAACACCCCCTCCAAAAACCAAGTTCAATCATGCTTGGGGGAAAAGTCTATTACCATAAAATTGAAGTCTAATACCAACTAAAAATGGCATGTTTATGAACAAGGTTAGAAATCTAAGGCTAATACTCATTTAAATGGGGCTAGTCGAGTCAGGATCAATTTGTCCGAAAATCCAAGGCTAACACCCCCTCCAAAAACCAAGTTCAATCATGCAAGGGGGAAAATTCTATTACCCATAAAATTGAAGTTTAATACCTACTAAAAAGGGCTTGGATATGAACAAGGTTAGAAATCTAAGGCTAATACTCATTTAAATGGGGCTCGTCGAGTCAGGATCAATTTGTCCGAATATCCAAGGCTAACACCCCCTCCAAAAACCAAGGTCAATCATGCTTGGGGGAAAAGTCTATTACCCATAAAATTGAAGTCTAATAACTACCAAAAAAGTCTTGGATATGAACAAGGTTAGAAATCTAAGGCTAATACTCATTTAAATGGGGCTCGTCGAGTCAGGATCAATTTGTCCGAAAATCCAAGGCTAACACCCCCTCCAAAAACCAAGTTCAATCATGTAAAGACCCATAAATATACCAACTAAAAAGGGCTTGGATATGAACAAGGTTAGAAATCTAAGGCTAATACTCATTTAAATGGGGCTCGTCGAGTCAGGATCAATTTGTCCAAAAATCCAAGGCTAACACCCCCTCCAAAAACCAAGTTCAATCATGCTTGGGGGAAAAGTCTATTACCATAAAATTGAAGTCTAATACAAACTAAAAAGGGCATGTATATGAACAAGGTTAGAAATCTAAGGCTAATAATGCTTGGGAGAAAAGCCTATTACCCATAAAATTGAAGTCTAATACCTACTAAAAAAGGCTTGGATATGAACAAGGTTAGAAATCTAAGGCTAATACTCATTTAAATGGGGTTCTTCTAGTCAGGATCAATTTGTCCGAATATCCAAGGCTAACACCCCCTCCAAAAACCAAGTTCAATCATGCTTGGGGGAAAAGTCTATTACCATAAAATTGAAGTCTAATACCAACGAAATCCAAGGCTAACACCCCCTCCAAAAACCAAGTTCAATCATGCTTGGGGAAAAGTCTATTACCCATAAAATTGAAGTCTAATACCAACTAAAAAGGGCTTGGATATGAACAAGCTTAGAAATCTAAGGCTAATACTCATTTAAATGGGGCTCGTCGAGTCAGGATCAATTTGTCCGAAAATCCAAGCCTAACACCCCCTCCAAAAACAAAGTTCAATCATGCTTGGGGGAAAAGTCTATTACCCATAAAATTGAAGTCTAATAACTACTAAAAAGGGGTTGGTTATGAACAAGGTTAGAAATCTAAGGCTAATACTCATTTAAATGGGGCTCGTCGAGTCAGGATCAATTTGTCAGAAAATCCAAGGCTAACACCCCCTCCAAAAACCAAGTTCAATCATGCTTGGGGGAAAAGTCTATTACCATAAAATTGAAGTCTAATATTAGTCCGAAAAACCAAGGCTAACACCCCCTCCAAAAACCAAGTTCAAACTTGCTTGGGGGAAAAGTCTATTACCCATAAATTGAAGTCTAATACCAACTAAATAGGTCTTGGATATGAACAAGGTTAGAAATCTAAGGCTAATACTCATTTAAATGGGGCTCGTCGAGTCAGGATCAATTTGTCCGAAAATCCAAGGCTAACACCCCCTCCAAAAACCAAGTTCAATCATTCCAGGGGGAAAACTCTATTACCCATAAAATTGAAGTCTAATACCAACTAAAAAGGGCTTGGATATGAACAAGGTTAGAAATCTAAGGCTAATACTCATTTAAATGGGGCTCGTCGAGTCATGATCAATTTGTCCGAAAATCCAAGGCTAACACCCCCTCCAAAAACCAAGTTCAATCATGCTTGGGGGAAAAGTCTATTACCCATAAAATTGAAGTCTAATACCAACTAAAAACGGCATGTTTATGATCAAGGTTAGAAATCTAAGGCTAATACTCAGTTAAATGGGGCTAGTCGAGTGAGGATCAATTTGTCCGAAAATCCAAGGCTAACACCCCCTCTAAAAACCAAATTCAATCATGCTTGGGGGAAAAGTCTATTACCATAAAATTGAAGTCTAATACCAACTAAAAATAGCATGTTTATGAACAAGGTTAGAAATCTAAGGCTAATACTCATTTAAATGGGGCTAGTCGAGTCAAGATCAATTTGTCCGAAAATCCAAGGCTAACATCCCCTCCAAAAACCAAGTTCAATCATGCTTGGGGGAAAAGTCTATTACCCATAAAATTGAAGTCTAATACCAACTAAAAAGGGCTTGGATATGAACAAGGTTAGAAATCTAAGGCTAATACTCATTTAAATGGGGCTCTTCGAGTCAGGATCAATTTGTCCGAAAATCCAAGGCTAACACCCCCTCCAAAAACCAAGTTCAATCATGCTTGGGGGAAAAGTCTATTACCATGAAATTAAAGTCTAATACCAACTAAAAGCGGCATGTTTATGAACAAGGTTAGAAATCTAAGGCTAATACTCATTAAAATAGGGCTCGTCGAGTCAGGATCAATTTGTCCGAATATGCAAGGCTAACGCCCCCTCCAAAAACAAAGTTCAATCATGCTTGGGGGAAAAGTCTATTACCCATAAAATTGAAGTCTAATACCAACTAAAAAGGGCTTGCATATGAACAAGGTTAGAAATCTAAGGCTAATACTCATTTAAATGGGGCTCGTCGAGTCAGGATCAATTTGTCCGAAAATCCAAGGCTAACACCCCCTCCAAAAACAAAGTTCAATCATGCTTGGGGGAAAAGTCTATTACCATAAAATTGAAGTCTAATATTTGTCCGAAAATCCAAGGCTAACACCCCCTCCAAAAACCAAGTTCAATCATGCTTGGGGGAAAAGTCTATTACCCATAAAATTGAAGTCTAATACCTACTAAAAAGGGCTTGGATATGAACAAGGTTAGAAATCTAAGGCTAATACTCATTTAAATGGGGCTCATCGAGTCAGGATCAATTTGTCCGAAAATCCAAGGCTAACACCCCCTCCAAAAACCAAGTTCAATCATGCTTGGGGGAAAAGTCTATTACCATAAAATTGAAGTCTAATACCAACTAAAAACGGCATGTTTATGAACAAGGTTAGAAATCTAAGGCTAATACTCAGTTAAATGGGGCTCGTCGAGTCAGGATCAATTTGTCCGAAAATCCAAGGCTAACACCCCCTCCAAAAACCAAGTTCAATCATGCTTGGGGGAAAAGTCTATTACCCATAAAATTGAAGTCTAATACCTACTAAAAAGGGCTTGGATATGAACAAGGTTAGAAATCTAAGGCTAATACTCATTTAAATGGGGCTCGTCGAGTCAGGATCAATTTGTCTGAAAATCCAAGGCTAACACCCCTCCAAAAACCAAGTTCAATCATGCTTGGGGGAAAAGTCTATTACCCATAAAATTGAAGTCTAATACCAACTAAAAAGGGCATGTTTATGAACAAGGTTAGAAATCTAAGGCTAATACTCATTTAAATGGGGCTAGTCGAGTCAGGATCAATTTGTCCGAAAATCCAAGGCTAACACCCCCTCCAAAAACCAAGTTCAATCATGCTTGGGGGAAAAGTCTATTACCATAAAATTGAAGTCTAATACCAACTAAAAACGGCATGTTTATGAACAAGGTTAGAAATCTAAGGCTAATACTCAGTTAAATGGGGCTAGTCGAGTCAGGATCAATTTGTCCGAAAATCCAAGGCTAACACCCCCTCCAAAAACCAAGTTCAATCATGCTTGGGGGAAAAGTCTATTACCATAAAATTGAAGTCTAATACCAACTAAAAACGGCATGTTTATGAACAAGGTTAGAAATCTAAGGCTAATACTCATTTAAATGGGGCTCGTCGAGTCAGGATCAATTTGTCCGAAAATCCAAGGCTAACACCCCCTCCCAAAACCAAGTTCAATCATGCTTGGGGGAAAAGTCTATTACCCATAAAATTGAAGTCTAATACCAACTAAAAAGGGCTTGGATATGAACAAGGTTAGAAATCTAAGGCTAATACTCAGTTAAATGGGGCTAGTCGAGTCAGGATCAATTTGTCCGAAAATCCAAGGCTAACACCCCCTCCAAAAACCAAGTTCAATCACGCTTGGGGGAAAAGTCTATTACCCATAAAATTGAAGTCTAATACTTATGAAAAAGGGCTTGGATACGAACAAGGTTAGAAATCTAAGGCTAATACTCATTTAAATGGGGCTCGTCGAGTCAGGATCAATTTGTCCGAAAATCCAAGGCTAAGACCCCCTCCAAAAACCAAGTTCAATCATGCTTGGGGGAAAAGTCTATTACCATAAAATTGAAGTCTAATATTTGTCCGAAAATCCAAGCCTAACACCCCCTCCAAAAACCAAGTTCAATCATGCTTGGGGGAAAAGTCTATTACCCATAAAATTGAAGACTAACACCAACTAAAAAGGGCTTGGATATGAACAAGGTTAGAAATCTAAGGGTAATACTCAGTTAAATGGGGCTAGTCGAGTCAGGATCAATTTGTCCGAAAATCCAAGTCTAACACCCCCTCCAAAAACCAAGTTCAATCACGCTTGGGGGAAAAGTCTATTACCCATAAAATTGAAGTCTAATACTTATGAAAAAGGGCTTGGATACGAACAAGGTTAGAAATCTAAGGCTAATACCCATTTAAATGGGGCTCGTCGAGTCAGGATCAATTTGTCCTAAAATCCAAGGCTAAGACCCCCTCCAAAAACCAAGTTCAATCATGCTTGGGGGAAAAGTCTATTACCATAAAATTGAAGTCTAATACCAATTAAAAACGCCATGTTTATGAACAAGGTTAGAAATCTAAGGCTAATACTTAGTTAAATGGGTCTAGTCGAGTCAGGATCAATTTGTCCTAAAATCCAAGGCTAACACCCCCTCCAAAAACCAAGTTCAATCATGCTTGGGGGAAAAGTCTATTACCATAAAATTGAAGTCTAATACCAACTAAAAACGGCATGTTTATGAACAAGGTTAGAAATCTAAGGCTAATACTCAGTTAAATGGGGCTAGTCGAGTCAGGATCAATTTGTCCGAAAATCCAAGGCTAACACCCCCTCCAAAAACAAAGTTCAATCATGCTTGGGGGAAAAGTCTATTACCCATAAAATTGAAGTCTAACACCAACTAAAAAGGGCTTGGATATGAACAAGGTTAGAAATCTAAGGCTAATACTCATTTAAATGGGGCTCGTCGAGTCAGGATCAATTTGTCCGAAAATCCAAGGCTAACACCCCCTCCAAAAACAAAGTTCAATCATGCTTGGGGGAAAAGTCTATTACCCATAAAATTGAAGTCTAATACCAACTAAAAAGGGCTTGGATATGAACAAGGTTAGAAATCTAAGGCTAATACTCAGTTAAATGGGGCTCGTCGAGTCAGGATCAATTTGTCCGAAAATCCAAGGCTAACACCCCCTCCAAAAACCAAGTTCAATCATGCTTGGGGGAAAAGTCTATTACCCATAAAATTGAAGTCTAATACCAACTAAAAAGGGCTTGGATATGAACAAGGTTAGAAATCTAAGGCTAATACTCAGTTAAATGGGGCTAGTCGAGTCAGGATCAATTTGTCCGAAAATCCAAGGCTAACACCCCCTCCAAAAACCAAGTTCAATCATGCTTGGGGGAAAAGTCTATTACCCGTAAAATTGAAGTCTAATACCAGCTAAAAACAACATGTATATGAACAAGGTTAGAAATCTAAGACTAATACTCATTTAGATGGTGCCAGTCGAGTCAGGATGAATTTGTCCGAAAAACCAAGGCTAACACCCCCTCTAAAAGGCAAGTTCAATCATGCTTGGGGACAAGTCTATTACCCATAAAATTGAAGTCTAGTACCAACTAAAAGGGGCTTGGATATCAACAAGGTTGGAAATCTAAGGCTAATACTCATTTAAATGGGGCTAGTCGAGTCAGGATCAATTTGTCCGAAAATCCAAGGCTAACACCCCCTCCAAAAACCAAGTTCCGTCATGCTTGGGGGAAAAGTCTATTACCATAAAATTGAAGTCTAATACCAACTAAAAACAGCATATATATGAACAAGGTTAGAAATCTAAGGCTAATAATCATTTAAATGGGGATCGTCGAGTCAGGATCAATTTGTCCGAAAATCCAAGGCTAACACCCCCTCCAAAAACCAAGTTCAATCATGCTTGGGGGAAAAGTCTATTACCCATAAAATTGAAGTCTAATACCAACTAAAAAGGGCTTGGATATGAACAAGGATAGAAATCTAAGGCTAATACTCATTTAAATGGGGCTCGTCGAGTCAGGATCAATTTGTCCGAAAATCCAAGGCTAACACCCCCTCCAAAAACCAAGTTCAATCATGCTTGGGGGAAAAGTCTATTCCCATAAAATTGAAGTCTAATAAAATCCAAAAAGGGCTTGGATATGAAAAGACAAACAGCGTTAGAAATCTAAGGCTAATACTCATTTAAATAGGGCTCCTCGAGTCAGGATCAATTTGTCCGAAAATCCAAGGCTAACACCCCCTCCAAAAACCAAGTTCAATCATGCTTGGGGGAAAAGTCTATTACCATAAAATTGAAGTCTAATACCAACTAAAAATGGCATGTTTATGAACAAGGTTAGAAATCTAAGGCTAATACTCAGTTAAATGGGGCTAGTTGAGTCAGGATCAATTTGTCCGAAAATCCAAGGCTAACACCCCCTCCAAAAACCAAGTTCAATCATGTTTGGGGAAAAGTCTATTACCCATAAAATTGAAGTCTAATACCAACTGAAAAGGGCTTGGATATGAACAAGGTTAGAAATCTAAGGCTAATACTCATTTAAATGGGGCTCGTCGAGTCAGGATCAATTTGTCCGAAAATCCAAGGCTAACACCCCCTCCAAAACCAAGTTCAATCATGCTTGGGGGAAAAGTCTATTACCCATAAATTGAAGTCTAATACCAACTAAAAAGGGCTTGGATATGAACAAGGTTAGAAATCTAAGGCTAATACTCATTTAAATGGGGCTCGTCGAGTCATGATCAATTTGTCCGAAAATCCAAGGCTAACACCCCCTCCAAAAACCAAGTTCAATCATGCTTGGGGGAAAAGTCTATTACCATAAAATTGAAGTCTAATACCAACTAAAAACAGCATGTTTATGAACAAGGTTAGAAATCTAAGGCTAATACTCATTTAAATGGGGCTCGTCGAGTCAGGATCAATTTGTCCGAAAATCCAAGGCTAAGACCCCCTCCAAAAACTAAGTTCAATCATGCTTGGGGGAAAAGTCTATTACCATAAAATTGAAGTATAATACCAATTAAAAACGGCATGTTTATGAACAAGGTTAGAAATCTAAGGCTAATACTCATTTAAATGGGTCTAGTCGAGTCAGGATCAATTTGTCCAAAAATCCAAGGCTAACACCATCTCCAAAAACCAAGTTCAATCATGCTTGGGGGAAAAGTCTATTAACCATAAAATTGAAGTCTAATACCAACTAAAAAGGGCTTGGATATGAACAAGGTTAGAAATCTAAGGCTAATACTCATTTAAATGGGGTTCGTCGAGTCAGGATCAATTTGTCCGAAAATCCAAGGCTAACACCCCCTCCAAAAACCAAGTTCAATCATGCTTGGGGGAAAAGTCTATTACCATAAAATTGAAGTCTACTATTTGTCCGAAAATCCAAGGCTAACACCCCCTCCAAAAACCAAGTTCAATCATGCTTGGGGGAAAAGTCTATTACCCATAAATTGAAGTCTAATACAAACTAAAAAGCGATTGGATATGAACAAGGTTAGAAATCAAAGGCTAATACTCATTTAAATGGGGCTCGTCGAGTCAGGATCAATTTGTCCGACAATCCAAGGCCAACACCCCCTCCAAAACCCAAGTTCAATCATGCTTGGGGGAAAAGTCTATTACCCATAAATTGAAGTCTAGTAACAAATAAAAAGGTCTTGGATATGAACAAGGTTAGAAATATAAGGCTAATACTCATTTAAATGGGGATCGTGGAGTCAGGATCAATTTTTGCGAAAATCCTAGGCTAACACCACCTCCAAAAACCAAGTTCAATCATGCTTGGGGGAAAAGTCTAATACCCATTAAATTGAAGTCTACTATTTGTCCGAAAATCCAAGGCTAACACCCCCTCCAAAAACCAAGTTCAATCATGCTTGGGGGAAAAGTCTATTACCCATAAAATTGAAGTCTAATACCAACTAAAAAGGGCTTGGATATGAACAAGGTTAGAAATCTAAGGGTAATACTCAGTTAAATGGGGCTAGTCGAGTCAGGATCAATTTGTCCGAAAATCCAAGTCTAACACCCCCTCCAAAAACCAAGTTCAATCACGCTTGGGGGAAAAGTCTATTACCCATAAAATTGAAGTCTAATACCAACTAAAAACAGCATGTTTATGAACAAGGTTAGAAATCTAAGGCTAATACTTGTTTAAATGGGGCTAGTCGAGTCAGGATCAATTTGTCCGAAAATCCAAGGCTAACACCCCCTCCAAAAACCAAGTTCAATCATGCTTGGGGGAAAAGTCTATTACCCATAAATTAAAGTCTAATACCAACTAAAAAGGGCTTGGATATGAACAAGGTTAGAAATCTAAGGCTAATACTCATTTAAATGGGGCTCGTCGAGTCAGGATCAATTTGTCCGAAAATCCAAGGCTAACACCCCCTCCAAAAACCAAGTTCAATCATGCTTGGGGGAAAAGTCTATTACGATAAAATTGAAGTCTAATACGAACTAAAACCAGCATGTATATGAACAAGGTTAGAAATCTAAGGCTAATACTCATTTAAATGGGGCTCGTCGAGTCAGGATCAATTTGTCCGAAAATCCAAGGCTAACACCCCCTCCAAAAACCAAGTTCAATCATGCTTGGGGGAAAAGTCTATTACCCATAAAATTGAAGTCTAATACCAACTAAAAAGGGCTTGGATATGAACAAGGTTAGAAATCTAAGGCTAATACTCATTTAAATGGGGTCATCGAGTCAGGATCAATTTGTCCGAAAATCCAAGGCTAACACCCCCTCCAAAAACCAAGTTCAATCATGCTTGGGGGAAAAGTCTATTACCATAAAATTGAAGTCTAATACCAACTAAAAACGGCATGTTTATGAACAAGGTTAGAAATCTAAGGCTAATACTCAGTTAAATGGGGCTAGTCGAGTCAGGATCAATTTGTCCGAAAATCCAAGGCTAACACCCCCTCCAAAAACCAAGTTCAATCATGCTTGGGGGAAAAGTCTATTACCCATAAAATTGAAGTCTAATACCAACTAAAAACGGCATGTTTATGAACAAGGTTAGAAATCTAAGGCTAATACTCAGTTAAATGGGGCTAGTCGAGTCAGGATCAATTTGTCCGAAAATCCAAGGCTAACACCCCCTCCAAAAACCAAGTTCAATCACGCTTGGGGGAAAAGTCTATTACCCATAAAATTGAAGTCTAATACTTACGAAAAAGGGCTTGGATATGAACAAGGTTAGAAATCTAAGGCTAATACCCATTTAAATGGGGCTCGTCGAGTCAGGATCAATTTGTCTGAATATCCAAGGCTAACACCCCCTCCAAAAACCAAGTTCAATCATGCTTGCGGGAAAAGTCTATTACCCATCAACTTAAAGTCTAATACCAACTAAAAAGGGCTTGGATATGAACAAGGTTAGAAATCTAAGGCTAATACTCATTTAAATGGGGCTCGTCGAGTCAGGATCAATTTGTCCGAAAATCCAAGGCTAACACCCCCTCCAAAAACCAAGTTCAATCACGCTTGGGGGAAAAGTCTATTACCATAAAATTGAAGTCTAATACCAACTAAAAACAGCATGTTTATGAACAAGGTTAAAAATCTAAGGCTAATACTCATTTAAATGGGGCTAGTCGAGTCAGGATCAATTTGTCCGAAAATCCAAGGCTAACACCCCCTCCAAAAACCAAGTTCAATCATGCTTCGGGGAAAAATCTATTACCCATAAAATTGAAGTCTAATACCAACTAAAAAGGGCTTGGATATGAACAAGGTTAGAAATCTAAGGCTAATACTCATTTAAATGGGGCTCGTCGAGTCAGGATCAATTTGTCCGAAAATCCAAGGCTAACACCCCCTCCAAAAACCAAGTTCAATCATGCTTGGGGGAAAAGTCTATTACCATAAAATTGAAGTCTAATACCAACTAAAAACGGCATGTTTATGAACAAGGTTAGAAATCTAAGGCTAATACTCAGTTAAATGGGGCTAGTCGAGTCAGGATCAATTTGTCCGAAAATCCAAGGCTAACACCCCCTCCAAAAACCAAGTTCAATCACGCTTGGGGTAAAAGTCTATTACCATGAAATTGAAGTCTAATACCAACTAAAAACGGCATGTTTATGAACAAGGTTAGAAATCTAAGGCTAATACTCAGTTAAATGGGGCTAGTCGAGTCAGGATCAATTTGTCCGAAAATCCAAGGCTAACACCCCCTCCAAAAACCAAGTTCAATCATGCTTGGGGGAAAAGTCTATTACCCATAAAATTGAAGTCTGATAGATACTAAAAAGGGCTTGTATATGAACAACGTTAGAAATCTAAGGCTAATACTCATTTAAATGGGGATCGTCGAGTCAGGATCAATTTGTCCGAAAATCCAAGGCTAACACCCCCTCCAAAAACCAAGTTCAATCATGCTTGGGGGAAAAGTCTATTACCCATCAATTTTAAGTCTAATACCAACTAAAAAGGGGTTGGATATGAACAAGGTTAGAAATCTAAGGCTAATACTCATTTAAATGGGGCTCGTCAAGTCAGGATCAATTTGTCCGAAAATCCAAGGCTAACACCCCCTCCAAAAACCAAGTTCAATCATGCTTGGGGGAAAAGTCTATTACCATAAAATTGAAGTCTAATACCAACTAAAAACGGCATGTTTATGAACAAGGTTAGAAATCTAAGGCTAATACTCATTTAAATGGGGCTCGTCGAGTCAGGATCAATTTGTCCGAAAATCCAAGGCTAACACCCCCTCCAAAAACCAAGTTCAATCATGCTTGGGGGAAAAGTCTATTACCATAAAATTGAAGTCTAATACCAACTAAAAACGGCATGTTTATGAACAAGGTTAGAAATCTAAGGCTAATACTCAGTTAAATGGGGCTAGTCGAGTCAGGATCAATTTGTCCGAAAATCCAAGGCTAACACCCCCTCCAAAAACCAAGTTCAATCATGCTTGGGGGAAAAGTCTATTACCATAAAATTGAAGTCTAATACCAACTAAAAACGGCATGTTTATGAACAAGGTTAGAAATCTAAGGCTAATACTCAGTTAAATGGGGCTAGTCGAGTCAGGATCAATTTGTCCGAAAATCCAAGGCTAACACCCCCTCCAAAAACCAAGTTCAATCAGGCTTGGGGGAAAAGTCTATTACCCATAAAATTGAAGTCTAATACCAACTAAAAAGGGCTTGGATATGAACAAGGTTAGAAATCTAAGGCTAATACTCATTTAAATGGGGCTCGTCGAGTCAGGATCAATTTGTCCGAAAATCCAAGGCTAACACCCCCTCCAAAAACCAAGTTCAATCATGCTTGGGGGAAAAGTCTATTACCCATAAATTCAAGTCTAATACCAACTAAAAAGGGCTTGGATATGAACAAGGTTAGAAATCTAAGGCTAATACTCATTTAAATGGGGCTCGTCGAGTCAGGATCAATTTGTCCGAAAATCCAAGGCTAACACCCCCTCCAAAAACCAAGTTCAATCATGCTTGGGGGAAAAGTCTATTACCATAAAATTGAAGTCTAATACGAGTCCGAAAATCCAAGGCTAACACCCCCTCCAAAAACCAATTTCAATCATGCTTGGGGGAAAAGTCTATTACCCATAAATTGAAGTCTAATACAAACTAAAAAGCGATTGGATATGAACAAGGTTAGAAATCAAAGGCTAAAACTCATTTAAATGGGGCTCGTCGAGTCAGGATCAATTTGTCCGAAAATCCAAGGCTAACACCCCCTCCAAAAACCAAGTTCAATCATGCTTGGGGGAAAAGTCTATTACCTATAAAATTGAAGTTTAATACCAACTAAAAAGGGCTTGGATATCAACACGGTTAGAAATCTAAGGCTAATACTCATTTAAATGGGGATTGTCGTGTCAGGATCAATTTGTCCGAAAATCCAAGGCTAACACCCCCTCCAAAAACCAAGTTCAATCATGCTTGGGGGAAAAGTCTATTACCCATAAAATTGAAGTCTACTATTTGTCCGAAAATCCAAGGCTAACACCCCCTCCAAAAACCAAGTTCAATCATGCTTGGGGGAAAAGTCTATTACCCATAAAATTGAAGTCTAATACCAACTAAAAACGGCATAACAAGGTTAGAAATCTAAGGCTAATACTCAGTTAAATGGAGCTAGTCGAGTCAGGATCAATTTGTCCGAAAATCCAAGGCTAACACCCCCTCCGAAAACCAAGTTCAATCATGCTTGGGGGAAAAGTCTATTAGCCATAAATTGAAGTCTAATACCAAATAAAAAGGTCTTGGATATGAACAAGGTTAGAAATCTAAGCCTAATACTCATTTAAATGGGGCTCGTCGAGTCAGGATCAATTTGTCCGAAAATCCAAGGCTAACACCCCCTCCAAAAACCAAGTTCAATCATGCTTGGGGGAAAAGTCTATTACTCCAAGTTCAATCATGCTTGGGGGAAAAGTCTATTACCATAAAATTGAAGTCTAATACCAACTAAAAACGGCATGTTTATGAACAAGGTTAGAAATCTAAGGCTAATACTCATTTAAATGGGGCTCGTCGAGTCAGGATCAATTTGTCCGAAAATCCAAGGCTAACACCCCCTCCAAAAACCAAGTTCAATCATGCTTGGGGGAAAAGTCTATTACCATAAAATTGAAGTCTAATACCAACGAAAAAGGGATTGGATATGAAAAGATGAACAAGGCTAATACTCTGTTAAATGGGGCTAGGCGAGTCAGGATCAATTTGTCCGAAAATCCAAGGCTAACACCCCCTCCAAAAACCAAGTTCAATCATGCTTGGGGGAAAAGTCTATTACTCATAAAATTGAAGTCTAATACCAACTAAAAAGGGCTTGGATATGAACAAGGTTAGAAATCTAAGGCTAATACTCATTTAATTGGGGCTCGTCGAGTCAGGATCAATTTGTCCGAAAATCCAAGGCTAACACCCCCTCCGAAAACCAAGTTCAATCATGCTTGGGGGAAAAGTCTATTACCCATAAATTGAAGTCTAATACCAAATAAAAAGGTCTGGGATATGAACAAGGTTAGAAATCTAAGCCTAATAATCATTTAAATGGGGCTCGTCGAGTCAGGATCAATTTGGCCGAAAATCTAAGCCTAACACCCCCTACAAAAACAAAGTTCAATCATGCTTGGGGGAAAAGTCTATTACCATATAATTGAAGTCTAATACCAACTAAAAACGGCATGTTTATGAACAAGGTTAGAAATCTAAGGCTAATACTCATTTAAATGGGGCTCGTCGAGTCAGGATCAATTTGTCCGAAAATCCAAGGCTAACATCCCCTCCAAAAACCAAGTTCAATCATGCTTGGGGGAAAAGTCTATTACCCATAAAATTGAAGTCTAATACCAACTAAAAAGGGCATGTTTATGAACAAGGTTAGAAATCTAAGGCTAATACTCAGTCAAATGGGGCTAGTAGAGTCAGGATCAATTTATCCGAAAATTCAAGGCTAACACCACCTGCAAAAACGAAGTTCAGTCATGTTTGGGGGAAAAGTCTATTACCCATAAAATTGAAGTCTAATACCTACTAAAAAGGGCTTGGATATGAACAAGTTTAGAAATCTAAGGCTACTACTCAGTTAAATGGGGCTAGTCGAGTCAGGATCAATTTGTCCGAATATCCAAGGCTAACACCCCCTCCAAAAACCAAGTTCAATCATGCTTGGGGGAAAAGTCTATTACCCATAAAATTGAAGTCTAATACCAACTAAAAAGGGCTTGGATATGAACAAGGTTAGAAATCTAAGGCTAATACTCATTTAAATGGGGCTCGTCGAGTCAGGATCAATTTGTCCGAAAATCCAAGGCTAACACCCCCTCCGAAAACCAAGTTCAATCATGCTTGGGGGAAAAGTCTATTAGCCATAAATTGAAGTCTAATACCAAATAAAAAGGTCTTGGATATGAACAAGGTTAGAAATCTAAGGCTAATACTCATTTAAATGGGGCTCGTCGAGTCAGGATCAATTTGTCCGAAAATCCAAGCCTAACACCCCCTCCAAAAACCAAGTTCAATCATGCTTGGGGGAAAAGTCTATTACCATAAAATTGAAGTCTAATACAAAATAAAAAGGGATTGGATATGAAAAGACAAACAAGGTTAGAAATCTAAGGCTAATACTCATTTAAATGGGGCTCGTCGAGTCAGGATCAATTTGTCCGAAAATCCAAGGCTAACACCCCTCCAAAAACCAAGTTCAATCATGCTTGGGGGAAAAGTCTATTACCCATAAAATTGAAGTCTAATACCAACTAAAAAGGGCTTGGATATGAACAAGGTTAGAAATCTAAGGCTAATACTCATTTAAATGGGGCTCGTCGAGTCAGGATCAATTTGTCCGAAAATCCAAGGCTAACACCCCCTCCAAAAACCAAGGTCAATCATGCTTGGGGAAAAAGTCTATTACCCATAAAATTGAAGTCTAATAACTACTAAAAAGGTCTTGGATATGAACAAGGTTAGAAATCTAAGGCTAATACTCATTTAAATGGGGCTCGTCGAGTCAGGATCAATTTGTCCGAATATCCAAGGCTAACACCCCCTCCAAAAACCAAGTTCAATCATGCTTGGGGGAAAAGTCTATTACCCATAAATTGAAGTCTAATAACAACTAAAAAGGGCTTGGATATGAACAAGGTTAGAAATCTAAGGCTAATACTCATTTAATTGGGGCTCGTCGAGTCAGGATCAATTTGTCCGAAAATCCAAGGCTAACACCCCCTCCAAAAACCAAGTTCAATCATGCTTGGGGGAAAAGTCTATTACCCATAAAATTGAAGTCTAATACTAACTAAAAAGGGCTTGGATATGAACAAGGTTAGAAATCTAAGCCTAATACTCATTTAAATGGGGCTCGTCGAGTCAGGATCAATTTGTCCGAAAATCCAAGGCTAACACCCCCTCCAAAAACCAAGTTCAATCATGCTTGGGGGAAAAGTCTATTACCCATAAAATTGAAGTCTAATACCAACTAAAAAGGTCTTGGATATGAACAAGGTTAGAAATCTAAGGCTAATACTCATTTAAATGGGGCTCGTCGAGTCAGGATCAATTTGTCCGAAAATCCAAGGCTAACACCCCCTCCAAAAACCAAGTTCAATCATGCTTGGGGAAAAGTCTATTACCCATAAAATTGAAGTCTAATACCAACTAGAAAGGGATTGGATATGAAGAAGGTAAGAAATCTAAGGCTAATACACATTTAAATGGGGCTCGTCGAGTCAGGATCAATTTGTCTGAAAATCCAAGGCTAACACCCCTCCAAAAACCAAGTTCAATCATGCTTGGGGGAAAAGTCTATTACCCATAAAATTGAAGTCTAATGCCAACTAAAAAGGGCTTGCATATGAACAAGGTTAGAAATCTAAGGCTAGTACTCATTTAAATGGGGCTCGTCGAGTGAGGATCAATTTGTCCGAAAATCCAAGGCTAAGACACCCTCCAAAAACCAAGTTCAATCATGCTTGGGGGAAAAGTCTATTACCCATAAATTGAAGTCTAATACCAACTAAAAAGGGCTTGCATATGAACAAGGTTAGAAATCTAAGGCTAATACTCATTTAAATGGGGCTCGTCGAGTGAGGATCAATTTGTCCGAAAATCCAAGCCTAACACCCCTCCAAAATCGAAGTTCAATCATGCTTGGGGGAAAAGTCTATTACCCATAAAATTGAAGTCTAATGCCAACTAAAAAGGGCTTGGATATGAACAAGGTTAGAAATCTAAGGCTAATACTCATTTAAATGGGGCTCGTCGAGTCAGGATCAATTTGTCAGAAAATCCAAGGCTAACACCCCTCCAAAAACCAAGTTCAATCATGCTTGGGGGAAAAGTCTATTACCCATAAAATTGAAGTCTAATGCCAACTAAAAAGGGCTTGGATATGAACAAGGTTAGAAATCTAAGGCTAATACTCATTTAAATGGGGCTCGTCGAGTGAGGATCAATTTGTCCGAAAATCCAAGGCTAACACCCCCTCCAAAAACCAAGTTCAATCCTGGTTGGGGGAAAAGTCTATTACCCAAAAATTGAAGTCTAATAACAACTAAAGAGGGCTTGGATATGAACATGGTTATAAATCTAAGGCTAATACCCCCTCCTAAAACCAAGTTCAATCCTGCTTGGGGGAAAAGTCTATTACCCAAAAATTGAGGACAAATCAATAATTGTCCTATACTCAAAATGGGCTCGTCGAGTAGATCAAGGCTAACACCCCTCCAAAAACCAACATCAATCATGCTTGGGGGAAAAGTCTATTACCCATAAAATTGAAGTCTAATACCAACTAAAAAGGGCTTGGATATGAAGAAGGTTAGATATCTAAGGCTAGTACTCATTTAAATGGGGCTCGTCGAGTCAGGATCAATTTGTCCGAAAATCCAAGGCTAACACCCCTCCAAAAACCAAGTTCAATCTTGCTTGTGGGAAAAGTCTATTACTCATACAATTGAAGACTAATACCAACTAAAAAGGGCTTGGATATGAACAAGGTTAGAAATCTAAGGCTAAGGCTCGTCGAGTCAGGATCAATTTGTCCGAAAATCCAAGGCTAACACCCCTCCAAAAACCAAGTTCAATCTTGCTTGTGGGAAAAGTCTATTACTCATACAATTGAAGACTAATACCACCTAAAAAGGGCTTGGATATGAACAACATTAGAAATCTAAGGCTAATACTCATTTAAATGGGGCTCGTCGAGTCAGGATCAATTTGTCCGAAAATCCAAGGGTAACACCCCCTCCAAAAACCAAGTTCAATCATGCTTGGGGGAAAAGTCAATTACCCATAAAATTGAAGTCTAATACCAACTAAAAAGGACTTGGATATGAACAAGGTTAGAAATCTAAGGCTAATACACATTTAAATGGGGCTCCTCGAGTCAGGATCAATTTGTCCGAAAATATAAGGCTAACACCCTCTCCAAAAACCAAGTTCAATCATGCTTGGTGGAAAAGTCTATTACCCATAAAATTGAAGTCTAATACCAACTAAAAAGTGAATGGATATGAAGGCTAATACTCATTTAAATTGGCTAGTCGAGCCAGGATCAATTTGTCCGAAAATCCAAGGCTAACACCCCCTCCAAAAACCAAGTTCAATCATGCTTGGGGGACAAGTCTATTACCCATAAAATTGAAGTCTAATACCAACTAAAAAGGGCTTGGATATGAACAAGGTTAGAAATCTAAGGCTAATACTCATTTAAATGGGGCTCGTCGAGTCAGGATCAATTTGTCCGAAAATCCAAGGCTAACACCCCCTCCAAAAACCAAGTTCAATCATGCTTGGGGGAAAAGTCTATTACGCATAAATTTGAACTCTAATACCAACTAAAAAGGGCTTCGATTCGAACAAGGTTATAAATCTAAGGCTAATACTCATTTAAATGGGGCTCGTCGAGTCAGGATCAATTTGTCCGAAAATCCAAGGCTAACACCCCCTCCAAAAACCAAGTTCAATCATGCTCGGGGGAAAATTCTATTACCAACGAAAAAGGGATTGGATATGAACAAGGTTAGAAATCTAAGGCTAATACTCATTTGGCGAGTGAGGATCAATTTGTCCAGAAAATCCAAGGCCTAACACCCTCCAAAAACCAAGTTCAATCATGCTTGGGGAAAAGTCTATTACCCATAAAATTGAAGTCTAATACCAACGGCTTGGATATGAACAAGGTTACTCATTTAAATGGGGCTCGTCGAGTCAGGATCAATTTGTCCGAAAATCCAAGGCTAACACCCCCTCCAAAAACCAAGTTCAATCATGCTTGGGGGAAAAGTCTATTACCCATAAATTGAAGTCTAATAAAAACTAAAAAGGACTTGGATATGAACAAGTTTAGAAATCTAAGGCTAATACTCATTTAAATGGGGCTCGTCGAGTCAGGATCAATTTGTCTGAAAATCCAAGGCTAACACCCCCTCCAAAAACCAAGTTCAAAAAGTCTATTACCCATAAAATTGAAGTCTAATACCAACTAAAAAGGGCATGTATATGAACAAGGTTAGAAATATAAGGCTAATACTCATTTAAATGGGGCTCGTCGAGTCAGGATCAATTTGTCCGAAAATCCAAGGCTAACACCCCCTCCAAAAACCAAGTTCAATCATGCTTGGTGGAAAAGTCTATTACCCATAAAATTGAAGTCTTATGCGAACTAAAAAGGGCTTGCATATGAACAAGGTTAGAAATCTAAGGCTAGTACTCATTTAAATGGGGCTCGTCGAGTGAGGATCAATTTGTCCGAAAATCCAAGGCTAACACCCCCTCCAAAAACCAAGTTCAATCATGCTTGGGGGAAAAGTCTATTACCCATAAAATTGAAGTCTAATGCCAACTAAAAAGGGCTTGCATATGAACAAGGTTAGAAATCTAAGGCTAGTACTCATTTAAATGGGGCTCGTCGAGTCAGGATCAATTTGTCCGAAAATCCAAGGCTAACACCCCCTCCAAAAACCAAGTTCAATCATGCTTGGGGGAAAAGTCTATTACCCATAAAATTGAAGTCTAATACCAACTGAAGAGGGCTTGGATATGAACAAGGTTAGAAATCTAAGGCTAATACTCATTTAAATGGGGCTCGTCGAGTCAGGATCAATTTGTCCGAAAATCCAAGGCTAACACCCCCTCCAAAAACCAAGTTCAATCATGCTTGGGGGAAAAGTCTATTACCCATAAAATTGAAGTCTAATGCCAACTAAAAAGGGCTTGGATATGAACAAGGTTAGAAATCTAAGGCTAATACTCATTTAAATGGGGCTCGTCGAGTCAGGATCAATTTGTCCGAAAATCCAAGGCCAACACACCCTCCAAAAACCAAGTTCAATCATGCTTGGGGGAAAACTCTATTACCCATAAAATTTGAAGTCTAATACCAACTAAAAAGGGCTCGGATATAAACAAGGTTAGAAATCTAAGGCTAATACTCCTTTAAATGGGGCTCGTCGAGTCAGGATCAATTTGTCCGAAAATCCAAGGCTAACATCCCCTCCAAAAACCAAGTTCAATCATGCTTGGGCGAAAAGTCTATTACCCATAAAATTGAAGTCTAATACCAACTAAAAAGGGCTTGCATATGAACAAGGTTAGAAATCTAAGGCTAATACTCATTTAAATGGGGCTCGTCGAGTCAGGATCAATTTGTCCGAAAATCCAAGGCTAACACCCCCTCCAAAAACCAAGTTCAATCATGCTTGGGGGAAAAGTCTATTACCCATAAAATTGAAGTCTAATACCAACTAAAAAGGGATTGCATATGAACAAGGTTAGAAATCTAAGGCTAATACTCATTTAAATGGGGCTCGTCGAGTCAGGATCAATTTGTCCGAAAATCCAAGGCTAACACCCCTCCAAAAACCAAGTTCAATCATGCTTGGGGGAAAAGTCTATTACCCATAAAATTGAAGTCTAATACCAACTAAAAAGGGCTTGCATATGAACAAGGTTAGAAATCTAAGGCTAATACTCATTTAAATGGGGCTCGTCGAGTCAGGATCAATTTGTCCGAAAATCCAAGGCTAACACCCCCTCCAAAAACCAAGTTCAATCATGCTTGGGGGGAAAGTCTATTACCCATAAAATTGAAGTCTAATACCAACTAAAAAGGGCTTGGAGATGAAGAAGGTTAGAAATCTAAGGCTAATACTCATTTAAATGGGGCTCGTCGAGTCAGGATCAATTTGTCCGAAAATTCCAAGGCTAACACGCCCTCCGAAAACCAAGTTCAATCATGCTTGGGGGAAAAGTCTATTACCCATAAAATTGAAGTCTAATGCCAACTAAAAAGGGGTTGGATATGAACAAGGTTAGAAATCTAAAGCTAATACTCATTTAAATGGGGCTCGTCGAGTCAGGATCAATTTGTCCGAAAATCCAAGGCCAACAGCCCCTCCAAAAACCAACTTCAATCATGCTTGGGGGGGAAGTCTATTACCCATAAAATTGAAGTCTAATACCAACTAAAAAGGGCTTGGAGATGAAGAAGGTTAGAAATCTAAGGCTAATACTCATTTAAATGGGGCTCGTCGAGTGAGGATCAATTTGTCCGAAAATCCAAGGCTAACACCCCCTCCAAAAACCAAGTTCAATCATGCTTGGGGGAAAAGTCTATTACCCATAAATTGAAGTCTAATACCAACTAAAATGGGATTGGATATGAACAAGGTTAGAAATCGAAGGCTAATACTCATTTAAATGGGGCTCGTCGAGTCAGGATCAATTTGTCCGAAAATCCAAGGCTAACACCCCCTCCAAAAACCAAGTTCAATCATGCCTTAGGGAAAAGTCTATTACCCATAAAATTGAAGTCTAATACCAACTGAAGAGGGCTTGGATATGAACAAGGTTAGAAATCTAAGGCTAATACTCATTTAAATGGGGCTCGTCGAGTCAGGATCAATTTGTCTGAAAATCCAAGGCTAACACCCCTCCAAAAACCAAGTTCAATCATGCTTGGGGGAAAAGTCTATTACCCATAAAATTGAAGTCTAATACCAACTAAAAAGGGCTTGGATATGAACAAGGTTAGAAATCTAAGGCTAATACTCATTTAAATGGGGCTCGTCGAGTGAGGATCAATTTGTCCGAAAATTCAAGGCTAATACACCCTCCAAAAACCAAGTTCAATCATGCTTGGCGGAAAAGTCTATTACCTATAAAATTGAAGTCTAATACCAACTAAAAAGGGCTTGGATATGAACAAGGTTAGAAATCTAAGGCTAATACTCATTTAAATAGGGCTCGTTGAGTCAGGATCAATATGTCCGAAAACGCAAGGCTAACAGCCCCTCCAAAAACAAAGTTCAATCATGCTTGCGGGAAAAGTCTATTACCCATAAAATTGAAGTCTAGTACCAACTAAAAAGGGGTTGCATGTGAACAAGGTTAGAAATATAACGCTAATACTCATTTAAATGGGGCTCGTCGAGTGAGGATCAATTTGTCCGAAAATCCAAGGCTAACACCCCCTCCAAAAACCAAGTTCAATCATGCTTGGGGGAAAAGTCTATTACCCATAAAATTGAAGTCTAATACCAACTAAAAAGGGCTTGGATATGAACAAGGTTAGAAATCTAAGGCTAATACTCATTTAAATGGGGCTCGTCGAGTCAGGATCAATCTGTCTGAAAATCCAAGGCTAACACCCCTCCAAAAACCAAGTTCAATCATGCTTGGGGGAAAAGTCTATTACCCATAAAATTGAAGTCTAATACCAACTAAAAAGGTCTTGGATATGAACAAGGTTAGAAATCGAAGGCTACTACTCATTTAAATGGGGCTCGTCGAGTCAGGATCAATTTGTCCGAAAATCCAAGGCTAACACCCCCTCCAAAAACCAAGTTCAATCATGCTTGGGGGAAAAGTCTATTACCCATAAAATTGAAGCCTAATACCAACTGAAGAGGGCTTGGATATGAACAAGGTAAGAAATCTAAGGCTAGTACTCATTTAAATGGGGCTCGTCCAGTCAGGATCTATTTGTCCGAAAATCCAAGGCTAACACCCCCTCCAAAAACCAAGTTCAATCATGCTTGGGGGAAAAGTCTATTACCCATAAAATTGAAGTCTAATGCCAACTAAAAAGGGCTTGCATATGAACAAGGTTAGAAATCTAAGGCTAGTACTCATTTAAATGGGGCTCGTCGAGTGAGGATCAATTTGTCCGAAAATCCAAGGCTAATACACCCTCCAAAAACCAAGTTCAATCATGCTTGGTGGAAAAGTCTGTTACCCATAAAATTGAAGTCTTATGCGAACTAAAAAGGGCTTGCATATGAACAAGGTTAGATATCTAAGGCTAGTACTCATTTAAATGGGGCTCGTCGAGTCAGGATCAATTTGTCTGAAAATCCAAGGCTAACACCCCCTCCAAAAACCAAGTTCAATCATGCTTGGGGGAAAAGTCTATTACCCATAAAATTGAAGTCTAATACCAACTAAAAATGGCATGTATATGAACAAGGTTAGAAATCTAAGGCTAATACCAACTAAAAATGGCATGTATATGAACAAGGTTAGAAATCTAAGGATAATACTCATATAAATGGGCCTCGTCGAGTCAGGATCAATATGTCTGAAAATCCAAGGCTAACACCCCCTCCAAAAACCAAGTTCAATCATGCTTGGGGGAAAAGTCTATTACCCATAAAATTGAAGTCTAATACCAACTAAAAAGGGCTTGGATATGAACAAGGTTAGAAATCTAAGGCTAATACTCATTTAAATGGGGCTCGTCGAGTGAGGATCAATTTGTCCGAAAATCCAAGGCTAACACCCCTCCAAAAACCAAGTTCAATCATGCTTGGGGAAAAGTCTATTACCCATAAAATTGAAGTCTAATACCAACTAAAAAGGGCTTGGATATGAACAAGGTTAGAAATCTAAGGCTAATACTCATTTAAATGGGGCTCGTCGAGTGAGGATCAATTTGTCCGAAAATCCAAGGCTAACACCCCCTCCAAAAACCAAGTTCAATCATGCTTGGGGGAAAAGTCTATTACCCATAAAATTGAAGTCTAATACCAACTAAAAAGGGCTTGCATATGAACAAGGTTAGAAATCTAAGGCTAATACTCATTTAAATGGGGCTCGTCGAGTCAGGATCAATTTGTCCGAAAATCCAAGGCTAACACCCCCTCCAAAAACCAAGTTCAATCATGCTTGAGGAAAAGTCTATTACCCATAAAATTGAAGTCTAATGCCAACTTAAAAGGGGTTGGATATGAACAAGGTTAGAAATGTAACGGTAATACTCAATACTCATTTAAATGGGGCTCGTCGAGTCAGGATCAATTTGTCCGAAAATCCAAGGCTAACACCCCCTCCAAAAACCAAGTTCAATCATGCTTGGGGGAAAAGTCTATTACCATAAAATTGAAGTCTAATACCAACTAAAAACGGCATGTTTATGAACAAGGTTAGAAATCTAAGGCTAATACTCATTTAAATGGGGCTCGTCGAGTGAGGATCAATTTGTCCGAAAATCCAAGGCTAACACCCCCTCCAAAAACCAAGTTCAATCATGCTTGGGGGAAAAGTCTATTACCCATAAAATTGAAGTCTAATGCCAACTAAAAAGGGGTTGGATATGAACAAGGTTAGAAATCTAAGGCTAATACTCATTTAAATGGGGCTCGTCGAGTCAGGATCAATTTGTCCGAAAATCCAAGTCTAACAGCCCCTCCAAAAACCAAGTTCAATCATGCTTGGGGGAAAAGTCTATTACCCATAAAATTGAAGTCTAATACCTACTAAAAAGGGCTTGGATATGAACAAGGTTAGAAATCTAAGGCTAATACTCATTTAAATGGGGCTCGTCGAGTCAGGATCAATTTGTCCGAAAATCCAAGGCTAACACCCCCTCCAAAAACCAAGTTCAATCATGCTTGGGGGAAAAGTCTATTACCCATAAAATTGAAGTCTAATACCAACTAAAAAGGGCTTGGATATGAACAAGGTTATAAATCTAAGGCTAATACTCATTTAAATGGGGCTCGTCGAGTCAGGATCAATTTGTCCGAAAATCCAAGGCTAACACCCCTCCAAAAACCAAGTTCAATCATGCTTGGGGGAAAAGTCTATTACGCATGAAATTGAAGTCTAATACCAACTAAAAACGCCTTGCATATCAACAAGGTTAGAAATATAACGCTAATACTCATTTAAATGGGGCTCGTCAACTCAGGATCAATTTGTCCTAAAATCCAAGGCTAACACCCCCTTCAAAAACCAAGTTCAATCATGCTTTAGGGAAAAGTATATTACCCATAAATTTGAAGTCTAATACCAAGTAAAAAGGGGTTGGATATGAACAAGGTTAATTCTAAGGCTAATATTCATTTAAATGGGGCTCGTGGAGTCAGATTCAATTTGTCCGAAAATCCAAGGCTAACACTCCCTCCAAAAACCAAGTTCAATCATGCTTGGGGGAAAAGTCTATTACCCATAAAATTGAAGTCTAATACCAACTAAAAATGCCTTGCATATCAACAAGATTAGAAATATAACGCTAATACTCATTTAAATGGGGCTCGTCGAGTCAGGATCAATTTGTCCGAAAATCCAAGGCTAACACCCCCTCCAAAAACCAAGTTCAATCATGCTTGGGGGAAAAGTCTATTACCCATAAAATTGAAGTCTAATACCAACTAAAAAGGGCTTGGATATGAACAAGGTTAGAAATCTAAGGCTAATACTCATTTAAATGGGGGTCGTCGAGTCAGGATCAATTTGTCCGAAAATCCAAGGCTATCACCCCCTTCAAAAACCAAGTTCAATCATGCTTGGGGGAAAAGTCTATTACCCATAAAATTGAAGTCTAATACCAACTAAAAAGGGCTTGGATATGAACAAGGTTAGAAATCTAAGGCTAATACTCATTTAAATGGGGCTCGTCGATTCAGGATCAATTTGTCTGAAAATCCAAGGCTAACACCCCTCCAAAAACCAAGTTCAATCATGCTTGGGGGAAAAGTCTATTACCCATAAAATTGAAGTCTAATACCAACTAAAAAGGGCTTGCATATGAACAAGGTTAGAAATCTAAGGCTAATACTCATTTAAATGGGGCTCGTCGAGTCAGGATCAATTTGTCCGGAAATCCAAGGCTAACACCCCTCCAAAAACCAAGTTCAATCATGGTTGGGGGAAAAGTCTATTACCCATAAATTTGAAGTCTAATACCAACCCAAAAGAGCTTGGATATGAACAAGGTTAGAAATCTAAGGCTAATACTCATTTAAATGGGGCTCGTCGAGTCAGGATCAATTTGTCCGAAAATCCAAGGCTAACACCCCCTCCAAAAACCAAGTTCAATCATGCTTGGGGGAAAAGTCTATTACCCATAAAATTGAAGTCTAATACCAACTAAAAAGGGCTTGCATATGAACAAGGTTAGAAATCTAAGGCTAATACTCATTAAAATGGGGCTCGTCGAGTCAGGATCAATTTGTCCGAAAATCCAAGGCTAACACCCCCTCCAAAAACCAAGTTCAATCATGCTTGGGGAAAAGTCTATTACCCATAAAATTGAAGTCTAATACCAACTAAAAAGGGCTTGGATATGAACAAGGTTAGAAATCTAAGGCTAATACTCATTTAAATGGGGCTCGTCGAGTCAGGATCAATTTGTCCGAAAATCCAAGGCTAACACCCCCTCCAAAAACCAAGTTCAATCATGCTTGGGGGAAAAGTCTATTACGCATGAAATTGAAGTCTAATACCAACTAAAAACGCCTTGCATATCAACAAGGTTAGAAATATAACGCTAATACTCATTTAAATGGGGCTCGTCAACTCAGGATCAATTTGTCCTAAAATCCAAGGCTAACACCCCCTTCAAAAACCAAGTTCAATCATGCTTTAGGGAAAAGTATATTACCCATAAATTTGAAGTCTAATACCAAGTAAAAAGGGGTTGGATATGAACAAGGTTAATTCTAAGGCTAATATTCATTTAAATGGGGCTCGTGGAGTCAGATTCAATTTGTCCGAAAATCCAATGCTAACACCCCCTCCAAAAACCAAGTTCAATCATGCTTGGGGGAAAAGTCTATTACCCATAAAATTGAAGTCTAATGCCAACTAAAAAGGGCTTGCATATGAACAAGGTTAGAAATCTAAGGCTAATACTCATTTAAATGGGGCTCGTCGAGTCAGGATCAAGTTGTCCGAAAATCCAAGGCTAACACCCGCTCCGAAAACCAAGTTCAATCATGCTTGGGGGAAAAGTCTATTACCCATAAAATTGAAGTCTAATGCCAACTAAAAAGGGCTTGGATATGAACAAGGTTAGAAATCTAAGGCTAATACTCATTTAAATGGGTCTCGTCGAGTCGGGATCAATTTGTCCGAAAATCCAAGGCTAACACCCCCTCCAAAAACCAAGTTCAATCATGCTTGGCGGAAAAGTCTATTACCCATAAAATTGAAGTCTAATACCAAGTAAAAAGGGGTTGGATATGAACAAGGTTAATTCTAAGGCTAATATTCATTTAAATGGGGCTCGTGGAGTCAGATTCAATTTGTCCGAAAATCCAAGGCTAACACTCCCTCCAAAAACCAAGTTCAATCATGCTTGGGGGAAAAGTCTATTACCCATAAAATTGAAGTCTAATACCAACTAAAAATGCCTTGCATATCAACAAGATTAGAAATATAACGCTAATACTCATTTAAATGGGGCTCGTCGAGTCAGGATCAATTTGTCCGAAAATCCAAGGCTAAAACTCCCTCCAAAAACCTAGTTCAATCATGCTTGGGGGAAAAGTCTATTACCCATAAAATTGAAGTCTAATACCAACTAAAAAGGGCTTGGATATGAACAAGGTTAGAAATCTAAGGCTAATACTCATTTAAATGGGGCTCGTCGAGTCAGGATCAATTTGTCCGAAAATCCAAGGCTAACACCCCCTCCAAAAACCAAGTTCAATCATGCTTGGGGGAAAAGTCTATTACCCATAAAATTGAAGTCTAATACGAACTAAAAAGGGCTTGGGTATGAACAAGGTTAGAAATCTAAGGCTAATACTCATTTAAATGGGGCTAGTCGAGTCAGGATCAATTTGTCCGAAAATCCAAGGCTAACAACCCCTCCAAAAACCAAGTTCAATCATGCTTGGGGGAAAAGTCTATTACCCATAAAATTGAAGTCTAATACCAACTAAAAAGGGCTTGGATATGAACAAGGTTAGAAATCTAAGGCTAATACTCATTTAAATGGGGCTCGTCGAGTGAGGAACAATTTGTCCGAAAATCCAAGTCTAACACCCTCCAAAAACCAAGTTCAATCATGCTTGGGGGAAAAGTCTATTACCCATAAAATTGAAGTCTAATACCACCTAAAAAGGGCTTGGATATGAACAAGGTTAGAAATCTAAGGCTAATACTCATTTAAATGGGGCTCGTCGAGTCAGGATCAATATGTCCGAAAATCCAAGGCTAACACCCCTCCAAAAACGAAGTTTAATCGTGATTTAGGGAAAAGTCTATTACCCATGAAATTGAAGTCTAATACCAACTAAAAAGGGCTTTCATATGAACAAGGTTAGAAATCGAAGGCTAATACTCATTTAAATGGGGCTCGTCGAGTCAGGATCAATTTGTCCGAAAATCCAAGGCTAACACCCCCTCCAAAAACCAAGTTCAGTCATGCTTGACGGAAAAGTCTATTACCCATAAAATTGAAGTCTAATACCAACTAAAAAGGGCTTGGATATGAACAAGGTTAGAAATCTAAGGCTAATACTCATTTAAATGGGGCTCGTCGAGGGAGGATCAATTTATCCGAAAATCCAAGGCTAACACCCCCTCCAAAAACCAAGTTCAATCGTGCTTGGGGGAAAAGCCTATTACCCATAAATTGAAGTCTAATACCAACTAAAAAGGGATTGGGTATGAAAAGATGAACAAGGTTAGAAATCTAAGCCTAATATTCAGTTAAATGGGGCTAGTCGAGTCAGGATCAATTTGTCCGAAAATCCAAGGCTAACACCCCCTCCAAAAACCAAGTTCAATCATCCTTGGGGGAAAAGTATATTACCCATAAAATGGAAATCTAATACCAACTAAAACGGGCTTCGATATGAACAAGGTTAGAAATCTAAGGCTAATACTCATTTAAATGGGACTCGTCGAGTCAGGATCAATTCGTCCGAAAATCCAAGGCTAACACTCCTCCAAAAACCAAGTTCAATCATGCTTGGGGGAAAAGTCTATTACCCATAAAATTGAAGTCTAATACCAACTAAAAATGCCTTGCATATCAACAAGATTAGAAATATAACGCTAATACTCATTTAAATGGGGCTCGTCGAGTCAGGATCAATTTGTCCGAAAATCCAAGGCTAAAACTCCCTCCAAAAACCTAGTTCAATCATGCTTGGGGGAAAAGTCTATTACCCATAAAATTGAAGTCTAATGCCAACTAAAAAGGGCTTGGATATGAACAAGGTTAGAAATCTAAGGCTAATACTCATTTAAATGGGGCTCGTCGAGTGAGGATCAATTTGTCCGAAAATCCAAGGCTAACACCCCCTCCAAAAACCAAGTTCAATCATGCTTGGGGGAAAAGTCTATTACCCATAAAATTGAAGTCTAATACCAACTAAAAAGGGCTTGGATATGAACAAGGTTAGAAATCTAAGGCTAATACTCAATTAAATGGGGCTCGTCGAGTCAGGATCAATTTGTCCGAAAATCCAAGGCTAACACCCCCTCCAAAAACCAAGTTCAATCATGCTTGGGGGAAAAGTCTATTACCCATAAAATTGAAGTCTAATACCAACTAAAAAGGTCTAGCATATGAACAAGGTTATAAATCTAAGGCTAATACTCATTTAAATGGGGCTCGTCGAGTCAGGATCAATTTGTCCGAAAATCCAAGTCTAACACCCCCTCCAAAAACCAAGTTCAATCATGCTTGGGGGAAAAGTCTATTACGCATGAAATTGAAGTCTAATACCAACTAAAAACGCCTTGCATATCAACAAGGTTAGAAATATAACGCTAATACTCATTTAAATGGGGCTCGTCAACTCAGGATCAATTTGTCCTAAAATCCAAGGCTAACACCCCCTTCAAAAACCAAGTTCAATCATGCTTTAGGGAAAAGTATATTACCCATAAATTTGAAGTCTAATACCAAGTAAAAAGGGGTTGGATATGAACAAGGTTAATTCTAAGGCTAATATTCATTTAAATGGGGCTCGTGGAGTCAGATTCAATTTGTCCGAAAATCCAAGGCTAACACCCCCTCCAAAAACCAAGTTCAATCATGCTTGGGGAAAAGTCTATTACCCATAAAATTGAAGTCTAATACCAACTAAAAAGGGCTTGGATATGAACAAGGTTAGAAATCTAAGGCTAATACTCATTTAAATGGGGCTCGTCGAGTCAGGATCAATTTGTCCGAAAATCCAAGGCTAACACCCCCTTCAAAAACCAAGTTCAATCATGCTTGGGGGAAAAGTCTATTACCCATAAAATTGAAGTCTAATACCAACTAAAAAGGGCTTGGATATGAACAAGGTTAGAAATCTAAGGCTAATACTCAGTTAAATGGGGCTAGTCGAGTGAGGATCAATTTGTCCGAAAATCCAAGGCTAACACCCCCTCCAAAAACCAAGTTCAATCATGCTTGGGGGAAAAGTCTATTACCCATAAAATTGAAGTCTAATACCAAATAAAAAGGGCTTGGATATGAACAAGGTTAGAAATCTAAGGCTAGTACTCATTAAAATGGGGCTCGTCGAGTGAGGATCAATTTGTCCGAAAATCCAAGTCTAACACCCCCTCCAAAAACCAAGTTCAATCATGCTTGGGGGAAAAGTCTATTACCCATAAAATTGAAGTCTAATACCTCCTAAAAAGGGCTTGGATATGAACAAGGTTAGAAATCTAAGGCTACTACTCATTTAAATGGGGCTCGTCGAGTCAGGATCAATTTGTCCGAAAATCCAAGGCTAACACCCCCTCCAAAAACCAAGTTCAATCATGCTTGGGGGAAAAGTCTATTACCCATAAAATTGAAGTCTAATACCAACTAAAAAGGACTTGGATATGAACAAGGTTATAAATCTAAGGCTAATACTCATTTAAATGGGGCTCGTCGAGTCAGGATCAATTTGTACGAAAATCCAAGGCTAACACCCCCTCCAAAAACCAAGTTCAATCATGCTTGGGGGAAAAGTCTATTACGCATAAAATTGAAGTCTAATACCAACTAAAAACACCTTGCATATCAACAAGGTTAGAAATATAAGGCTAATACTCATTTAAATGGGGCTCGTCGACTCAGGATCAGTTTGTCCGAAAATCCAAGGCTAACACCCCCTTCGAAAACCAAGTTCAATCATGCTTTAGGGAAAAGTCTATTACCCATAAATTTGAAGTCTAATACCAAGTAAAAAAGGGTTGGATATGAACAAGGTTATAAATTTAAGGCTAATATTCATTTAAATGGGGCTCGTGGAGTCAGATTCAATTTGTCCGAAAATCGAAGGCTAACACTCCCTCCAAAAACCAAGTTCAATCATGCTTGGGGGAAAAGTCTATTACCCATAAAATTGAAGTCTAATACCAACTAAAAAGGGCTTGTATATCAACAAGGTTAGAAATCTAAGGCTAATACTCAATTAAATGGGGCTCGTCGAGTCAGGATCAATTTGTCCGAAAATCCAAGGCTACCACCCCCTCCAAAAACCAAGTTTAATCATGCTTGGGGGAAAAGTCTATTACCCATAAAATTGAAGTCTAATACCTACTAAAAAGGGCTTGGATATGAACAAGGTTAGAAATCTAAGGCTAATACTCATTTAAATGGGGCTCGTCGAGTCAGGATCAAATTGTCCGAAAATCCAAGGCTAACACCCCCTCCGAAAACCAAGTTCAATCATTCTTGGGGGAAAAGTCTATTACCCATAAAATTGAAGTCTAATACCAACTAAAAAGGGCTTGGATATGAACAAGGTTAGAAATCTAAGGCTAATACTCAGTTAAATGGGGCTCGTCGAGTCAGGATCAATTTGTCCGAAAATCCAAGGCTAACACCCCCTCCAAAAACCAAGTTCAATCATGCTTGGGGGAAAAGTCTATTACCCATAAAATTGAAGTCTAATGCCAACTAAAAAGGGCTTGCATATGAACAAGGTTAGAAATCTAAGGCTAGTACTCATTTAAATGGGGCTCGTCGAGTGAGGATCAATTTGTCCGAAAATCCAAGTCTAACACCCCCTCCAAAAACCAAGTTCAATCATGCTTGGGGGAAAAGTCTATTACCCATAAAATTGAAGTCTAATACCTCCTAAAAAGGGCTTGGATATGAACAAGGTTAGAAATCTAAGGCTAATACTCATTTAAATGGGGCTCGTCGAGTCGGGATCAATTTGTCCGAAAATCCAAGGCTAACACCCCCTCCAAAAACCAAGTTCAATCATGCTTGGGGAAAAGTCTATTACCCATAAAATTGAAGTCTAATGCCAACTAAAAAGGGCTTGCATATGAACAAGGTTATAAATCTAAGGCTAGTACTCATTAAAATGGGGCTCGTCGAGTCAGGATCAATTTGTCCGAAAATCCAAGGCTAACACCCCCTCCAAAAACCAAGTTCAATCATGCTTGGGGGAAAAGTCTATTACCCATAAAATTGAAGTCTAATACCAACTAAAAAGGACTTAGATATGAACAAGGTTATAAATCTAAGGCTAATACTCATTTAAATGGGGCTCGTCGAGTCAGGATCAATTTGTACGAAAATCCAAGGCTAACACCCCCTCCAAAAACCAAGTTCAATCATGCTTGGGGGAAAAGTCTATTACGCATGAAATTGAAGTCTAATACCAACTAAAAACGCCTTGCATATCAACAAGGTTAGAAATATAACGCTAATACTCATTTAAATGGGGCTCGTCAACTCAGGATCAATTTGTCCTAAAATCCAAGGCTAACACCCCCTTCAAAAACCAAGTTCAATCATGCTTTAGGGAAAAGTATATTACCCATAAATTTGAAGTCTAATACCTAGTAAAAAGGGGTTGGATATGAACAAGGTTAATTCTAAGGCTAATATTCATTTAAATGGGGCTCGTGGAGTCAGGATCAATTTGTCCGAAAATCCAAGGCTAACACCCCCTCCAAAAACCAAGTTCAATCATGCTTGGGGGAAAAGTCTATTACCCATAAAATTGAAGTCTAATACCTACTAAAAAAGGCTTGGATATCAACAAGGTTAGAAATATAACGCTAATACTCATTTAAATGGGGCTCGTCGAGTCAGGATCAATTTGTCCGAAAATCCAAGGCTAACACCCCCTCCAAAAACCAAGTTCAATCATGCTTGGGGGAAAAGTCTATTACCCATAAATTTGAAGTCTAATACCAACTAAAAAGGGTTGGATATGAACAAGGTTATAAATCTAAGGCTAATACTCATTTAAATGGGGCTCGTCGAGTCAGGATCAATTTGTCCGAAAATCCAAGGCTAACACCCCCTCCAAAAACCAAGTTCAATCATGGTTGGGGGAAAAGTCTATTACCCATAAATCGAAGTCTAATAACAACTAAAAAGGGCTTGGATATGAACAAGGTTAGAAATCTAAGGCTAATACTCATTTAAATAGGGCTCGTCGAGTCAGGATCAATTTTGTCCGAAAATCCAAGGCTAACACCCCCTCCAAAAACCAAGTTCAATCATGCTTGTGGGAAAACGCTATTACCCATAAATTTGAAGTCTAATACCAACTAAAAGGGGCTTGGATATGAACAAGGTTAGAAATATAAGCCTAATACTCATTTAAATGGGGCTCTTCGAGTCAGGATCAATTTGTCCGAAAATCCAAGGCTAACACCCCCTCCAAAAACCAAGTTCAATCATGCTTGGGGGAAAAGTCTATTACCCATAAATTTGAAGTCTAATACCAACTAAAAACGTATTGCATATCAACAAGGTTAGAAATATAACGCTAATACTTATTTAAATGTGGCTCGTAAAGTCAGGATCAATTTGTCCTAAAATCCAAGGCTAACACCCCCTTCAAAAACCAAGTTCAATCATGCTTTAGGGAAAAGTATATTACCCATAAATTTGAAGTCTAATACCAAGTAAAAAGGGGTTGGATATGAACAAGGTTAATTCTAAGGCTAATATTCATTTAAATGGGGCTCGTGGAGTCAGATTCAATTTGTCCGAAAATCCAAGGCTAACACTCCCTCCAAAAACCAAGTTCAATCATGCTTGGGGGAAAAGTCTATTACCCATAAAATTGAAGTCTAATACCAACTAAAAATGCCTTGCATATCAACAAGGTTAGAAATATAACGCTAATACTCATTTAAATGGGGCTCGTCGAGTCAGGATCAATTTGTCCGAAAATCCAAGGCTAAAACTCCCTCCAAAAACCTAGTTCAATCATGCTTGGGGGAAAAGTCTATTACCCATAAATTTGAAGTCTAATACCAACTAAAAAGGGGTTGGATATGAACAAGGTTATAAATCTAAGGCTAATATTCATTTAAATGGGGCTCGTCGAGTCAGGATCAATTTGTCCGAAAATCGAAGGCTAACACCCCCTCCAAAAACCAAGTTCAATCATGCATGACTTTTTAATGGGTATTAGCCTAAGATTTCTGACTATTAGCCTTCGATTTTCAGACAAATTGATCCTGACTCGACGAGCCCCATTTAAATGAGTATTAGCCTTAGATTTCTAAGCTTGTTCATATACATACACTTTTTAGTTGGTATTAGACTTCAAATTTATTGGTAATAGACTTTTCCCCCAAGCATGATTGAACTTGGTTTTTGGAGGGGGTGTTAGCCTTGGAATTTCGGACAAATTGATCTTGAGTCGACGAGCCCCATTTAAATGAGTATTAGCCTTAGATTTCTAACCTTGTTCATATCCAACCCCTTTTTAGTTGAAAAGCTACCGCAACAGCTCTCCCAAACAGACCCATAATCGTAAACATAAACTCACCCACTGTGTATTCGAACATGACAGCAACAGTGAGGATGGACCAGATGATGTTGGTGCCAAGTATATCAAAAGGTGCTCGGAATAGTATTAGGAAAGACACTAGAAGAACAGCTAGGCCAACTTTGAATGCGAATTTTACTCTGTTGCTATATTCTTTGGCAAAATCCCATACACTTCATAACCAGGCTTTACAGGAGGAGAATGGTCCAATGCCGCATTCTTTACTGGTATCAGGCAGATTGGATTTGGTTGCTGCTGGTGGAATGTTGGTCTGAATGCTACCCTTTTTGCCATTAATTCTCCAATCAAGAATCACAAACTCTTTCTTCTAGATCTTTAGGCCTAGTTTGCTTTGTATTTCCTGTATGGTTAGCTGGAGGTCTGTTATATTTTCCAAGAAAAAGACTTAAAACTGAAAGAAAATTTCGAAGCAAAGTAGGGTTCCGATGAGAATGATGAGCTCATAAGAACACTAGTATTTGATGTTGCAAGATACGAGTTGTTTTATGAGGAGGAGAGAGAAATTTAAAGAGTTAGGGGTGCAAACTAAGTCGAGGTGCAGCTAGGGAAGAGAGAATGTCTATTCATGATATGAAATATAGAGAAAAAAGGAATAAAACGGAAATGATAGAAGAGAAGATGAAAACTCAGGATAAAGATGCTTAACTTCAATAATGAATGGGGAATTAGAATCTTAAAATGCATGGTCATGCAATTTCAGTCTCCACGCACGTCTGCTCTTTCTTTATATCACACCGCGGGAGGTTTTTCCGTGGCGATTGTGATGCAGTAGAGCAGTGATGGTGGTGGAAACAGTAACTGATATATAAAAGGCCAGTCAAAAATGTATTGTATCAGCAGTATAAAGCCTCAATAAATTCCGCTTTCACAGATCTACGTGCATTTTGCATTATGCTAAATGATGTTTTTTTCTTCTGTTGCCTGGTATTTATAAATTAATTTACTGTTGCCTGCATATGAGGGGAAAAATTGAACTTTCTAGCTTCACACATCTCTGACAGTAACAGATGCACTTCTAGGTTATCAATCCAGTCCACCAGCCAAAAGTAGGAGGATGGATAAAACCTGAACCAATAAGATTATTTGTATAATGATAAGGATGATTGCAAAAATCAAAATCCTGACCAGAATCATAATATTACCTGACATCACATCCTCAAAAGACATCCTGTATATGATCATAGAGGATTAGCATAGCTCTAACAAATTTCAGAAACATCGACAAATTATCCAGCTTTTTATTCACAAAAAAGGACAAAATTGGTCATCTGACAAATTTCAGATGGATAAATGATCTTGATTTTGTTATATGGCAAATTCTGTTCATTTGGTTATGTTAATTCTTATAAATTTGATCCTTAAAATCACATAAAAGCAACGGATAGAGAGACTTAAAATAACTAGAATAAGATGGTGGGATTCCTTATGAGGAGATGCCTTTTTTCTATTGAGCATACAGTAACAGATGGATAGTAACGGGTAAGGAGTCCCCGCAGCAGACGCTGGTCTTCCACAAGATCAGCTGCAGATAGAGATAACACTCTGTTTAAATTTTGAATTGTAAATGGTTATCTCATGTAATCTTTTAGATATTCAATTCTGTAAATGTCTATAAATTAAAGATATTGTAACACTGAGAAATCAATTAAAATCAAGACTGTTCATACAGTTTCTTCATTTTCTTCTTCATGTGGGAATATTTCCTCGACTAAGCAACTTGCTCCAATATTTGTTTTCCATGTACAAGTTGTTCAGTTTCAGTCCCTCTTTCTTCTGTAGCATATTACGTTCGTTCCTTGCTCTAAAATAACTCCAAGGCATCAGTTTATTGCACCAGGAATTTAGCTGTTTATGCTATTATTCCTCTATAACAATTCTTCTATCACTTTCTTTTTTCCAGTGTTGAAGGCAACCATTTTGGAAATGAAAGACGAATAGATTCGTAGAGTTTTCGTCGACCTGGATTGATTGATGGCTCGCTCAACAATAGTCACTCTACACCTGATTAAGGAACTGTTGAAATGCATGCTGAAAACCTCAGGTTTGACATCCTTGTAGTTATTACCTGCTAAGCCTTTATTGGTTTAACTGGAGAAGAAAAAAAGTAACTGTCAACAGCATGCATTGCTATTCCTTAGGAACAAATAGCCAAGGATTTGAACTGTGAGAATATAATTTTAGGATGAGGAATATATTCCGGGGACAAAGCTAAATGTCAAGATTACAAGTTCAGGACACCGTTTGACCATGAGTAATACAACTGACCAGTCAGGAAAAAAATTAAAACTCAATGGCTATCTTGCCAGCAGAATCCGCCCTCGATCGGTTATTTAAGTTGTGAATAATACTAGCCAGCCACGTTCCATCTAATAAGCTTTTCCAGTAATTCTTGTGGGATGCACCAATGCATTTCATCAGTATACAGTGGATGTTGAACGAGATACAAGACATGGAAAATGTGGGATGGATGGTTCTGATCCTGCCACCATAAGGATATATCAGCTTTTATAGTCTCTTAAACAAATTTAGAATGCTTATGGTGACAAGAATCCAGACTTGGCTGACCCAACCTCAATGCAATGGATGATGATAGAGGTCCGATTACCATTTCTTTATTTTCTTTGTCCCCAAGCTTCTCGGAGATGTCAAACCCCTGCGTGACTTTCAGAATGTTTGCTCTTGTATGGCGTTAATAGTTGATGGAACCTGAAGCTTTTAAATGGCATGCTAGAGGTGGCTTTATTTTCTTTACAGCAAAACTAACACAGCTGTTTCCTACTCATTAAAAATATTGAGTTCACTGGTCAAATCCACCCCACTCTCTCTTTTTTTCCTTTCTGTTCTCCATCTCAGGGAAAACAGATTTTCTTCGTGGAAATCTTGTCAGAATCGGCCTATAAAAATCACTATGTCTGCCACAAGAATTTGTTCCATTTTCCAATTCCCGCACGCATCCTAACCTCTCAATTGATCACCATTTCCTATATGGAAATAATCTATAATAAATAATCTGTCCCGTTCAGTTTCCCTTTGTATCTTAACCTCTCGCTCGATTTCCTGGATACTTACACAGCTTTGTATCTTTCAATTCATGTGCCTGTGTGAGGTTCCGATTTTGAACAACACAACCATCAAAAGAAGCCCACATTTCCAATACTCGGCTTGCCAGCAGAAATCACTAGTGCTTTGTATCTTCAGTTTGATATCGAAAATTATTATCATTGATAGCTAAGACGAAGTGCCGAGATCCAGCAACTCTACCAGTCATCATACACATTAAATCTGCTATATAATACTGAAAAGAAGTGTATGGTAAGGAAATTTAGAAAGGCAATTCAACGAATATTATTCTGCAGGAATAAAATCATTTTGCTTTCACATAGTCTGCTAATGCTGGATGACAATATCCCTTTACAGCCTTAAAACAAAACCCATTGACAGAACTCACTGCTTAGCTTTAAGAACTATTTTTGTTGAAGTGTGGATTTTCTCTTATCTGTCTTGGCTTCTTTACTCAACTTTTTGACTTGTAAGCACTGAAACAGAAATATTTCACAGGAATCTAAAAATTTCTAGCAGTATCTCCTTCGACAAGTAGCAATGAAATATTAGCCGTCAATTTTTTGGTTGTTATCTGCTAATTTTGTCGTATTTACTACGTGTGTGACACAACCATAGCAAACGACAATGGAATTGGATGCCTAAGTGATTGAAAGATAGCTAGCTGAATTGAAACCAACTATTCCTCGTTCCCGAAAAACTGCATGGACCTGTGGAGATGCAATGAGCCACCTCCTTGAGATCCCTCCACCAATTATAATTACAATTATTTTTTTAATAAAACACTTGGAGAAACATTGTTGACGGTCCAAAGTGTTTTTCCCATTTTGCCAATCTAAAATCCAGTCAAATACCTATTGGAGATATTTTTCTCATCATTTCATAGGAATTTATTTGTTATTACCACATTGATTTGATATTATAGGGGTATAGTTTTTTGTTTTACAATATCTTATGTATAGTAAAATGATTGTATTGTTCTTAAAATCAAATCTTTTCAAGGTTGTGCCAAGAGTATTTTTATCTTTTTTATTTTATACATAAAATAACTATATTACCTTTATTTCAATGTTTTTTTTATATATATAATTTTTAGTTTTATCATTTAATAATGAGTTATTTGAAATTTAAAATTAATAATTTAATTTAATTTTATGACTTTTTATATTTTTTATTAAACATATAATTGTTTGACTGAAAAGAAAAATTATCCTTAGAATTAAAGTTATTAAACACAGTGAAATACATGACCTATGTTCGCGAGCTCAACTATATTAATTTTAGTTATATCCTGATCATATATCAATTTACTTCATTAGATACCTACCAGTATAAACATTTTTATTTGTGATCGATAATATTTTATAACCAAAAATACATTGAAAAGTCCTGTATATTCAATTTTTTTTGTTGAAAGAAAAAAACTACTTGATCTATAGAAAAGCGTGGGTGACATTATTAATAATTATAATAAGCTGTGATTTCATTTATTCCGACACAATATATAACGTTAGAAAAAGAGCATTAAATAGATTGAATTTGATGTGCTGACATCAAATTCCTTTGAAAATGGACAGCCAAAAAGGGATGGGGGATGGTCTCTTCTTAAGCTAATATTATAAGCATTAATTAAGTAGTAGATCTTCATTTCTAGTGAAGGAGATGGATCCACTTCCCAGATAAATTGAGATGTGTATACGACGTGTTTCACAGCTGCAGTGATGACCACATCAAGCAATGAGTTTTCCAATATCAGCACTTCACATTCGATCTCCAGAAAATGAATATTATATAATTGTATTCAAAAACCTTCAACAAGCGTTTGTAGTCCAACGGTTAGGATAATTGCCTTCCAAGCAATAGACCCGGGTTCGACTCCCGGCAGACGCAAATTTTAACATTTGTTATCTTGTTTGTCCTTTTCTTCTTCTTATATCCATTGCCTACTTTGCCTTCCAAGTCGCAGCCGACAAGGGTCGGAAGTTTCAAACGACATGTATAATCACACAATTTGAATCGCTTGTAATAATTTGTTGGGTTCGATAAATAATAGATACTGTTAAGTCGACTGAGACCAAATATTATTTATTTTTATTACAGTTATCAATACCTCAAATAAATGTCTATTTTATTTTTCATATTAATGTTTATTTTTTTAGGTATTTATTTTTATTATATAATTAAATATAAAAAGTTTTTAAATTTAATAAAGCTCATCACCTAAGTTACGTGGGAATATGAGTTGATTTAATCTGTCATTAACTTGATTTAAAAAAAAATGTAATTTAACAAAAAAATTTAAAAGTTAAGCCAGATTTTTATGGATTATCAAGATTGCATTTGAATCCTTAAAATTAATTAACTTAAGCTGGACTACCTCTCATGATTTACTTTGAATTATTAGATAGAAAACTAAATCAGGAAATTTTAAAGTTAACCTGGTTGTTCAAATTTAGTAACTGTATTAAAAAACTCTCATTGTTTTTAATTTTTTTATATCTTAAAAAATATTTAATCCAACGGTCAGTATAGCACTTTATCAATTTATCAGTTGCCATGAAAGATCGTGACTTGAAAACGGGCTGATAATACCACCCGTGCCTCTACCGTTAAACCATGCTTAATCCTCTTTCTTAACAATACATAGTCTATTAAATCTCTTTATGTCGGCAACGCTCTTTACGTCCTGTTTCCCGTTAGTAATGCCATCGACATAATTTATTATAAAAAAAAATATATCTATTTATTTTTTAAAATAAATATTACTATTACTAAATACACTAAAATATGTAGGGAAATCATTGTAGTTCCTTACATATTTTACTGTGGATTTCAACAGTATTTCCTTCTTTTTCTTTTTTACTCTTTCTTATTATCTTTTTTTTTCATTTTATTTGTTTCTTGCTGTTTTTTATTATTTTTTTTAGTTTTTTTAATTATTTTTTTTGTTTCTTGCCTTCTTTTTTTTATGTTATTATGTTTTTTTTTCTTCATATTTTCCCATAATTTTTTATACTTTATTTTTCTTTTTTGACTTATATATATTTATTTTTATTTTTTTCCATGAATTTTTTTTCTTGGTTATATCTTTATAATTTTTTTCCCTTTTCCACTTATATATATATAATCGACGTGTCCGAGTAGTTTAAATGCATCATGATTAATCCGCGGATCCAATTTTTTTATGGCTTTTTTTGTTGCTAAAGTGTTTTTTTATATTTTTATTTTGTTCACTTATATATTTTTTATAACCGGGGTTTACGGGGCAGCTTATGTACACCACAACTAATTTCCACACCGAATTTGTTTTTAAAACAATATAGATTGCTAAAGTGCTTTCATGTTTTTATATATATATATAGATATTGATATAGATATAGATATTTTTGTTTTCTTTAACTTATATATTTTTTTTCAATCATGGTCTCTAAGTCATCTTATGCTTTCTTTCTTTTTTTGCTTATATATTTTTTTTATAACCATGATCTCCGTGTCACCTTTGGTGCACGATAACTAATACCCAGACCAATTTTTTTTATAACTGAATGTCTTGGTCATCTTGTGTGCACCACGACTAATCCCCATACCAATTTATTATTTTCTCTAAAAAAATTTCCTTATACTTTTTTTGTTCACTTATACATTTTTTTTTCCTTATCACCGGACTAATTTTTTTTATATAATTGGTGTCTTCGGGTTAGCTTAAGCACACCATGACTAATTCTTTGACCGAATTTTTTTTTTTAAGCAATATGAATTGTAAATGATGTGGAGAAAGCACTGTAGCTCCCCACACACAGTATTGTTGATTGCAATAGTGCTTTCCCGCTACAATGTTTTTTCCCCTGATTTTTACTTCTTCTTCTTTTTACCTTTTTTTTTCCTTATTATGTTTTTTATTTTTTATTTTTTATCTTATTATATTTTTTCCCAAAACATTTTTTTTGCCCATTATACTTTTTTATATTCTTTTTTCTTTTTCCATTTATATATTTTTTTTGTTTTTTGTTTTTTTAACCGGGGTGTCTTAAGCGCACTACGATTAATTCATGTATCTAATTTTTTTTTATAACCAAGGTGTTCAGGTCAACTTATGTGTATCATGACAATCCCTGGACTCATTTTTTTTCTAAAGTGTTTTCCCGCTGATACTTTTTTTTCTTATACTTTTATCTTGTTCATTTATATATTTTTTATAACCGGAATCTCCAGACAAGCTTAAGCATACCAAGACTAATTTCTAAGCTGATTTTTTTAAAAATACTATGAATTGCTACAATGCTTTCACGCTTATACTTTTTTTTCTTCTTTTACTTATATATATATTTTTCTTGTAACCATGGTCTCTTAGCCAACTTAAACTTATATATCCCTGTAGGACAAAATCCAAAAGTTAGTTATAAGGGTGTATTTATAATTTATCAATTTTTAATTATATTTTCTGTAGTAGTGTTGTGGACGCGTCTTCGGGCATGACGTCAATTTCAGAGCTCATGCACATTTCGGATAGCGCGTGCGACGTCGTAAAACTTCTAAAAATATATAATAGTTTTTTATATATTCATTTTATTATGTAAAATGTATTTAAAATAATGTCATAGTATCAGAGGTATTTTCATTTTTTTTTATTTTTGTGCACAGTACAATAATTATAATACCCTTAAATAACACAAAAACCAAGAATTGTTAGTGGGGGTGTCCCAATAATTTTACTTTTTTAGTACACAATAAAATAACTTTTGTAGCCTCAAATAAGACAAAACAAAAGAGTCACTTGTGGTAGTGTTTCAAACATTTCACGTTTTACTATACATGTATGGAAAAGAATTTCACTCTTATTTTACATCACCAAAGTTAAACTTACTATGTTTTTCAATGCGAGTTGCATTTAATCTTATTTTACACCACCAAAGTTAAACTTACTATGTTTTTCAATGCGAGTTGCATTTAATACAAATAAAAATAACAATAAAAATTAAAAAAATCTTAACAAAGAGTAAAGGTGTATAGATACAAATAAAAAAAATTACACTATCTTATAAGGATAAAAATAAATCAATGGATTGAAACTAAATTAAAGAAAAACCAAAATATAAAATATAAAATTATGTGTTAAATCTAAATAAAAAAATTAAATCACTGCGGCGGAGCGCGGGTTTACGTCTCGTAGAAACTAACTAATGTCATGGAGTAATTTTATGTCATTTTATAATTTTATTTTCCTTAAATTTTAGTCTACAGATATTGAGATAAGTTCAATGTAGTCATTGAAGTCTTAGTAAAAGCTCAATTAAGTGCCTAAGAGGGTGTTTGGTATCATGGCCCAGCCGGAAGTTTAAAATAAGCAGGTAGAAAAGCATAAATTTAGTGTATGGTAAGGTTTAAAAAGTTAAAAAGTTAGTGTGGGTCCCGCTTGAAAAAAATATAAAACGCCGGCTCGTGAAAAGCAGCAAATTGCTACTTTTCAAGCTGTGCATTTTATATGGGAGAGGGGCTGGGTATAATTATTTATAGGGGGCTGGGGTATTATTTATTACATTTCATATTTGTTTTGGGGGGGCTGAGAGGGTGAGTATAATTATTTACGGGGGGGTTGGGGGTTGGGGTAGTATTATTTATTACATTTTATAATTGTTTCGGGGGGATGGGAGTAGTATTGTTTATTATATCTTGCATGTATTATATTTTCCAGGGAGGGGAATGATTTATTATTTATTATATTTTCTTATAAAAAAATATTTTCAATATTAAAATAATTTAAAAATTAATTAAAATATAAATAAATATATTAGAAGGAGATCACAATATAATTTTTGTCTCATAATTTTAATTTTATTTCAAATGATATTTTACTATATGTTGTTCCGGGATCGTAGATGCCTTCACGTATGGATTTATAGTTTGTGATGAAATTACAAGTAGTTTGATGGGAGAATAAAAATAATTGTCTAATTGACTTAAATTATTAATTACATTTTATTATTATTATTAAATATTTAAAGAACAACACACACACACACACACACACACACACACACACCCCTTTTTGTATAGATATTGTTTATGATGACATTTCAAGTAATTTGGTGAGAGAATAAAAAAAAATATCTAATTTACTTGAATTATTAATTACTTTATATTATTATAATTATTAAATCTACTATATATATATATATATATATATATATATATCATTTAAAGTAATCTCATAAGTTAAAATCAATATGAAAAGCTTGGTAACCAAAGAGATAAAACTGATTTTCATTAATCTCAAACTTAAAAGCAGTTTAAACCAAATACTTCAAAACTTATTTTGAAACGCAGCAAAAATGCTTTTCTTAAAATTGTTTTTTTCAAACCTCAACCACAAAAGCAAAAACAATACCAAACAGACCCTAAATATCTTATCTTTGCATTTTCTGGACAGCATAGTTTTAAGTGTTCATGTTTTGATTCTAAGAACTCATTTTTAATATGGTTTTTAAATTTTTAAAAACCCCTTTTTGGTTTATAATTTCTAAATTTTATATTTTTGGTCCCTATAGCTTTAGTTATTTTCATTTTAGTTCAAATTTATATTTCTCGTAATTCAATCCCTAGATTTTGAAAGAGCTTGGTACAGTCATTCGATTTTTTGTTATAAAAATTAAATCTGGTACCTAATTTTTTCAGTTTTTATATTTATGTTTTTTTATTGTTTTCAGTATTTATATTTTCCTAAAATTTATATTTCAGCCCTTAAATGTTGGGGCATGAAAGATATAATTTCAAAAAAGAGAAAGGAGTGAGAAATTTTTTGCTATTTGTTTTTATCCCATAATTTGTTAGGCCTATATTATCATTACCTAATAGGTTTCCCTATAGTCTACACTTATAAAATATTTACTTGCGCATTTTTTTTTTTTTTACTATCAAAATAGATTTTTCACTATAATTTTCTTATTTCCCAATTAAAAAGTTTTATCTGCATTCATAACGCCACTGTGTACTTTATAAAAGCACAATGCGGGATCGACAAGAAAGGGATGCCGTAGTGGTTGTATCGACCAGAGATACCGTTCTAATCAATTAAAAATAAAGATGTGAATTACAAAATTAATCAAGAGGATTAAATACTATGTTTTGGGATTCGCGTCACAAAATATCTTAAGTGTAAGCCTTCAACTGGTTGGTCAGCGGAATCCATACACAATCCAGCATACGCCTATTGCACCGTAAATCAACCCAGTCAAGACCGTTTTGGTAATTTAACCTCTCCCCCCGGCAACAAGACAGGACTCCCCCGAGCTCTCCCACTGTCGTGTCTCTTGACTGCTCTCTCGCTCATAGCCATTGACTCTCATTTGACCAAAGTACTCTCTCACGAAATGGGAAACTGCAACAGCTTCCTCCCCTCCACCACCACCACCCACCATGATACTCCTCCCAATGGTGGGATAAAAGTCCTACCTCCAACTGCCAATCCACCGCCTCTATCTCAACACCACCACCAATCCTCGGCCTCCGGCTCCACTGCAGTCGGCAGAGTCCTTGGCCGGCAGATGGAGGATGTACGCAAGACATACATATTTGGTCGCGAGCTAGGTCGCGGCCAGTTTGGAGTCACGTACTTGGTTACTCACAAGGAAACTAAACAGCACTTCGCTTGCAAGTCAATTGCGTCTCGGAAGCTCATCAACCGTGATGATATCGAAGATGTTCGCCGTGAAGTACAGATCATGCATCACCTTACTGGCCACAGGTCAACACTGATCCAAAACGACTCGTTCTGGTTTATTATTTTGATTAACTCAAAATGCAGAATCAAGCTTTATTAACTTAAATTGCAGGTTTGAACGACATTTCTACTTGCTGTTTCGATTGACTGGAGTAGCTTAATTGAAAACTCAGAATCTGAGCTGTTTAGTTATTATTTGGTTAATTAAAATGAAAAAAAAAATAAAGAAAATTGAAATTGAGCAATTTAGTTCTTCTGGTTAATTAAAAATGCAAAATTTAGCTCTTTAGCTGGCTGTCTCTGGTTACGAAAAAAAAAGGAGCAAAATCTAGAGCTTTCAAGGATTTAGTTTTTTTTTTTTAAAATAAAAAAATAAAAATAAAATAAAATTTGTGATCCTTATTTTTGGTCAGATCATAATGCGAGTATGTGCTTTTTATGAATTTGGTTAATTAAAAATCTGCAAAATTTAAAGTCTTTTGAGTTTCTATGTAGTAGGAATATGGTGACATTGAAATAAGGCTTGCAAGGATAGACATTCTTAAGTTCTCATATTGATTGATAAGAAATTTCAGCTCTTTGGTTCTTTGATTAGTTAGCGATGCAGTTGTTTTGCTTTTTAGGTTTTTGGCGGATTGGGGAAATGAAACATTTACTGCTTTAAGCTATTTTGGTCGATCAACATATCCAAATTTGATCTTTTGTTCGGCTGATTCAGTAAAACAGCAAATTTGGGTTCTCTCTCTCCAGTTTAACAAAAATACGAATCTGATCTGTTTAAATTTTCTTAATTAGTCGAAAATATGAATTTGAAATCTTTTAGTTTCCTTATAATAGGAATATAGTGGAATTGAAGGGAGCTTATGAGGATCAGCATTCAGTGAATTTAATAATGGAGCTGTGTGAAGGAGGAGAGTTGTTTGATCGGATAATAGCAAAAGGGCATTATTCAGAGAGAGCCGCAGCCAATTTGTGCAGGCAAATTGTGTCTGTTGTGCACAATTGTCATACGATGGGAGTGATTCATAGGGACCTGAAGCCTGAGAATTTCCTCTTTTTAAGTACTAATGAGGATTCGCCTTTGAAGGCTACTGATTTTGGGCTCTCTGTATTTTTCAAGCCAGGTGATTGTTTAATGGTTAATTGAAGGCACTATAATCATAATGCCTTGAAGTTATGGCTTATTAATTATATTTACTTATTGCACTTTAAGAATCTATCTTATCACTTGTAATTTAGTTAAATGTTACATTTTATGAATGATAAGAAATATTGCTATTCTTGATAATTTGCTGGTGATCTTTTTTAACTCCAGGTCTCTGTGTGTTTGCAGGAGATGTGTTTAAAGACCTTGTTGGAAGTGCTTATTATGTAGCTCCTGAAGTATTGCGACGAAACTATGGAGCTGAGGTTGACATCTGGAGTGCAGGGGTCATATTATATGTTCTTCTCAGTGGTGTCCCACCATTCTGGGGAGGTGTGGCTTTTAAACTTAATTGAGAGTAGAAAATTTGGTAATACACTGTTTATCATTGTTCTGATGTATGTTATACAAGTGCAACCTTTTTGAAGAATATGCTTGGCATGACTTAAAACTTTGCTGGTTATAAATCAAGCTCCTCTAAAGTGAAGTTGATGTAGTTAAGACTCCTACTCCATTTTTGAGTGCACAGTGAACAAACTAATAGGTAATGTGCAGGGATCAGACGTGCTTGGTGGTTTTGCCTCTCACCTTTTTTCTTTGTTTTGTATGCAGATACTGAACAGGCCATCTTTGATTCTGTTCTCCGAGGACATATTGACTTCTCCTCTGATCCATGGCCTTCAATATCTAGTAGCGCCAAAGATCTTGTGAAGCAGATGCTAAGAGCTGATCCAAAGGAACGGCTTTCAGCTGTTGAAGTTCTAAGTAAGTTTCACTTGTGAAGCAAGTTCTTTTTCGAGATAAAAGTGGTTTGAAGGTTGTCAATTCTTGACTCGTAAAGTTCTGCATCTCATTTCATCTTCTTCATTTCTCTTAGTCCTGCTTCATCCTTGAAGTGTGTCATTCATGCTTTGGAGATATGATTGCATGAAGTCCCATATGCTTGTTTTCATTGTTGTTGGTTGGAACTTGACATCTTTATTGTCCATCGCTTGATCCAAGCTTTCCAAGCCATCCCCAACAAGAAGATTAGATTTTTGTGTGGTAAAGAAATTGTGTGCACATGTTTGCTTGATTGGCATTGAAGAGCTATTTTAGTTTCATCATGCCTCCTTTCCCCATTACACTTTTTGAAAACATCGTATAAAGTTTTGCTTTAATCTCTTTTTCATTTGAAAGTGAAGGAGGAGACCTGATTAGACTAAAAATGCCATGCAGATCATCCATGGATGCGAGAAGATGGTGCCTCTGATAAGCCTCTTGATATTGCTGTTTTAACTAGAATGAAACAATTTAGGGCAATGAACAAACTAAAGAAAGTAGCACTGAAGGTGAGAAATTCCCTTTTTGGTTGAAGATTGTAGGATCATATTTTTGAATGTACGTTATTTGATATTAGAAAGGTCAAGGTTGGATGCAATGAAACCAAAGGCATAATCAGAAAAGAAAATGCTTGCTGTTCTTATTGTAGTGACAAATGTCTCTTCTTTCTTCAGGTAATTGCTGAAAACCTTTCTGAAGAAGAAATTATGGGCTTAAAGGAAATGTTTAAATCTATGGACACGGACAACAGTGGAACAATCACTTTTGAAGAGTTGAAAGCTGGTCTTCCAAAGCTGGGTACTAAGCTTTCTGAGTCTGAAGTGAGGCAGTTAATGGAAGCGGTAATGTATCTGTTCCACCTGAGCTTAATGGTGCCTTCAGATTCTTTTATTCTATTCATGCACAGAGAGCAGTATTAGGTATCCCTGCAGAAATATTTATCCTCCTCAACTCTTATTCAGTTTAAGCAGTCAACTCTTCCCAAACCGAACCTCTAGTTTCAGATTAGGATTAAAGAATGAAGCCATTAGGATTGAGAACTGATGTGGAAATTCATCACCCACACTGATAATTTGGAAAAATAGAATCTTTTCATTCATCTTATACCTTTAAAATGCAATTACCATGTTCAAGAATGAAGAGAAATGACTCAAAGCAATGGCAGAGAAATGCTGCCTTTTTCTGAGGCAGTTCTTTATGGCTACCTCAGGTATTCTAGATGCATGTTGTTTCTCATTTTGATGACCTATTCTGTGGTTCAGCTGAAATTGATGAGCTGCTTTTTCAGGCTGATGTGGATGGAAACGGAACAATTGATTACATTGAGTTTATAACAGCTACAATGCACATGAATAGAATGGAAAGAGAGGACCATTTATACAAGGCCTTTGAATATTTCGACAAGGACAAGAGCGGGTATTTTGTTCTATTTCTCTACAACTTTGGACTTCCATGAATTTCTTTTCCTGTACTTGTATGTGAGCATCGGTCTGTCTTTTTATATATACAGGTACATCACAATGAAAGAGTTGGAGCAAGCTCTTATGAAATATAATATGGGTGATGCAAAAACAATAAAAGAGATCATTGCAGAAGTTGACACTGACCATGTGCGTTTCTTATTTCAAACTTCCATTTCTGCTGATTTTGCTTTTTTGAGGTCAAGGGACAGAAAGATATAGTTTCCTTTACTTAAACTTGTGCGTGTAACTCATCTCTGGAAGTAATTTGGTGCACAAATGTTTCATGCCTGAGAAAGTTTGGGTTCCAAAACTTTTATATAAAATTCCAAGGATATGGGACCTGTTTAACTAATATACTTGCACAATTAAATAAGAAGCTACAGGGATCATTCTTAAAGGAAGTTTCATCGCTCCTCATAATGTTAATTAACATGTGTAATACTGTGGGAGAATATGAACACATGTTATGATTGCCTCATCAATATCATTAATAATATGTTCACAACTCCTTTTGCAGGATGGAAGGATCAACTATGAAGAGTTCGCAGCCATGATGCGAAAAGGCAATCCTGAGTTGGCCCCTAACAGACGGCGCAAATGAGCTTGGTATATTTCACTTTCTTCTGGCTTCAATTTTTTAATCAACTATTTATTAATTTGTTTACGCTGTTGTATCACGGCTGATATCCATGTTTGACCTCAGCTTCGCCACCTTCTCATGACAAAAACTGCTCTTTGAAACCTGTTGTTTTCTCCCATACCATGCCATTGTGGATAATTTGAGATAATTTTTCTTTTTTGTATTTGATACTTTTCTTTACTGGTTAGGGGTTAGGGTTTTGATCATGCGATGTTTTTTATTGTCCTTGGGAACCTTCCTGTATACCCACTTTATATTTACGCAATATTTTCTCTCCAATTGTCTTAGAATTACCACCGCTTGTCATTCCCATTTCTTCTATCAATGAAGAAAGGATTGGAAAATGATGTTTCTTCTCTTTTACTGGCAAGTTATGTTCTCTTAGAATTCTTCTTTTACATTGTATAGTTGAGCTCTGAAATCTCCGTGTGATGACCAGCCGCTCTTGTTTTTTATTGCTTGTGCTCATCTACAATTTATTTTTATATAGATCTTGTTCTCAAAGAACCGTTCTTATTGTTTTACGTTTACAATGTTGTGTCGATCATCCTTCAAGATTAGGATTACGAGTAGTGTGGAAAAAACAATCATTAAAATGGTTTAGAGTTGTCACATAATATTTTGATTACTAAAAATCTTTATTGGTCTTCAGAGTCTGGACTGGAGGGTGATTAGTTGTGTATGAACAAGACAATAACACTCAAGTGCAACATATCTAATATAAATTGTAGTGCTTATATGTTTGAATGTTAATAAGATTATTTTTCTAACTGTTAGTCTATTTATTGTTTAAAGCAGGTCCACCCTAATAGACTAGACCATGACTTTATAGGTTAAGTGGTCATTCTAGAGTTAGAAATATATTTTTTGCATTTTTTTTTTAATATTGAAATTACATTTATAATTTTTTATATTAAAAATAAAAGGATTGGTTTATTAGTATTTTGTTTTTGAAATTTAGGTCAAGTACCCATGACTTTAATAAACTTGCATATTAAACCATTATGTATGCAAAATATAAAAAATATTTTTTTTTTTTGTATTTTCATGAATGCTAAACCATGCAATATATATATATATTTTTTGTATTTGTTTGTATTAAAAATGCAAAAATAATTTTTTGGATAAATTTGGCCATGCATAATATCATTTATTTGACACCAATGAGCTAAAAAAACAATAAAAATTAAAAGGACACTCTTCCTCTTTTTCAGTAATTCTCTTTGTAATCACATTCGTGTTTATCATCACAATCCCACAATAATCACAACTCAAAAAAATAATATAATAATACATTATAGATCTGTTGGAAATGCTAGAAATAGAATAGAAGAGTGATTGAGCTCAAAAGTCGAGGAAACAGAGGCAGCGTGTGAAATCCTCACTCCATTATCGTTGTTGGTGCAGAAGGTCACGTGCTGCTACTTCCAGAGGCTAGACACCGGTGGAATTGAACCAAATAACAATGTAAGTTGTCAACAACCATCATATCTCATCTTTGATCCCCCACCGGCAGAGCACCAAAAGAGATACCTAGAGAGGAAGCTTTGTTATGTTAAAGCTCGATGTGTTTCCTCTTCTCTTTTTTTATTTTTTTTATTAATGAGACATCTGATTAATTTTATGAATTTTAAAGTTAATAATTATATAAATCTTCAATTAACATGTGAAGGGAAGATAGTTTTGTGTATATGCTGTTATATAATGACAATGGCGCATGAAGAGGAGGGATGGATACTGTTTCGGCTAAAGGTTTGCATGTGTCGATCTATTTTTATCTTCTAATATACACCGATGCTAGTTCTTTCCATTAAAATATATGGTTTCGAGCATAATGTATGAATTGTCTCAATATGAATTCATGAAAATACCTCCTTTAAATAAAAAAAAACTCGTGGTCGTTTAGATTGTGTCTCGCCAAATTTACCTAGATTCGAACCCTGTCAATAACATATATATTTTATCTCATATTTATCCATTTAGACATTTTTTTTTTTAAATCATCATATATCTTCCATAAGAGAATAAATTTTAATAAAAATAAATTAGAGCACATAAATGATATGTATTCCTTACAATTACCCACTGAGACTCTTGGACACATTAACATTAAGGTTGATATTGATAAATTTTAAGCTATAATGAGATATTAGATATAAATGGCTCACATTTCTTCACAAAGTCGAGTCAATATTTTTCTTACTTAAAAAAACAATGTCATAAACTACTATCATGTTTTAAAGAAGAAGAAAAATTTCACGAATCCCCCCATAAACTCTTTTCAATAAGTTGGTTTCATTTAATGAAACTAAGAAAGATAATATTTGAAAGTGGGCCCCAACAGTAAATGCAAAGCCCCAAAACACAAGCATGGCCGGGAAAAAACGAAAGAAAAGAAATAGAAGCCCGCGAGAGAAATGGATCAGTTTTGTTAGATCAACAGATTCAATGCACAGTTACAAACAAACTTAAACCCCAACCAAGCACTCCTCATTTCTTCCTTTCCTCTATTAAACGACCGTCCAACACTCAAAAAACGACGAGCAGGTGAAGCCGCGGAACCAGCTTCTCCTCTCCTCTCCTCTCCATTAAATCATGGTATGCATTAATCACTCGCTTTTCATGAAACCCTACAAAATCAAGCTTTTCTGTAATTTGTTACATTTGATTGATCTGTCTTCGATCTCACTCACTGACAATTGAAGAAGATTTATTGATCGTTGCTCTTGCTTGAGCTGATTCAGTTAGGTTGATGTTAATTTTATTGAATCGTGTCGTTTTGATTTCTATTTCGAGCAGGCGGAGTGTAAGAATCGGCGAAAACATGTTTTACTATTAGCATATCAGAGTTTTGGGGTGGTGTTTAGTGACTTAAGCACTTCACCTTTATATGTTTATAAATGTACATTTTCCGGGAGATTACGTCATTATCAGAATGAAGACACCGTCTTTGGAGCCTTTTCATTGGTTTTCTGGACTCTTACTCTTTTTTCCTTGTTTAAGTATGTTGGATTCATGTTGTGTGCAAATGATAATGGCGAAGGTGAGTGTTAAATGCAAGTTTGTTGATTCGGTTTTCATTTTGATCTGTTTGCGTAATTGGATACTAGGTGATCTTGTTGGGTTGTATTGGCAGGGGGGATTTTTGCGTTGTACTCGGTTATTTGTAGGCACGCGAAGTTTTGTTTACTTCCTAATCAACAAGCAGCGGACGAGGAGATTTCTACATATCATAGTGCAGGCTATTCGAATAGGAATGCGGTTTCGTCTAGGTTCAAGAAGTTTGTTGAGGGACATAAGAAAATGAAAACAGCTCTGCTTGTTTTAGTTTTGTTTGGTGCTGCCGTGTTTATTACCATCGCCATCTTCACACCTGCAATTTCCAGTGAGTTGATGAATGATTGTCATGCATTTTTATGTTGTTTGTTTTATGCACTACTATGCTGATGAATATTTGGTCTTCTGCAGTTCTTTCATCCGTTGAAGGGCTGCAGGTTCGAGCCAAGAATTTGCATCATGGTGAGTGCAACTATCTGAATAAAGGAAACAAATAGCCTTTTACAGTTTATTCTCATTTACACACGAACGCGTGCAGAGAGATTTATAATATGACCTAATTCATGTATGTGTGCCTCTAATGCTGTCATGACATTTGAGGGTTGATTCTCATCAGGTCAAGGATTAGGTGTCTGGTGAAACCTCAAAGCAAACCTTGTAAGAACTGAAACCTTTGAGAAAAGCCACTTTCATATGCTCATTTTCGGATGCGTGATATAGCTTAGCTTTGTGAAAGATAGAATCTTGGTTGATGAGATCCTGTGATTTCATGACTGATTAATGCTCACACCATTTTCATGACCATTAGGTGTGAAATCTGATGTGGGTTGAAATGATGAATGGCCTTACCTTGGATGCCTTAAAATAGACTCAAGATCCAAAATGTAGCCCTGTAGTTTGTAGCTACATTTATCTGGTCCATTTGTCTTTTGTTGAACAGAGAACCATTAAGTTCAGTCTCCTTAATGATAAGGAGAAGAAGGCATAAGTAGCGTTCAATTTAACTGTCTCCACTCGAGCCATTTAGCTGAAGTAGTTGACGAAATAACAGTTGGGAGCGTGGTTTGCCTGCATTTATTCTATTAGAAAATAGTCTTTGACCTCCATGGTGCATTCACCATTCAAGTTACTAACACTTCTCTGTACACCAGGTATGTTGGTCATCATTGCCTTGTTTTTATTGATTGGCCTTTTTGTATTGCAACACTATGGCATGCATAGGGTGGCTTTCATGTTTGCTCCTATAGTGATTCTATGGTTACTGTCCGTTGCCTTTGTTGGTATCTACAATATCATTAATTGGAATCCAAGAGTATACCAGGCTCTTTCTCCATATTATATCTACAAGTTCTTTGAGGAAACCGGAAAGGATGGTTGGATTTCTCTTGGAGGAATACTTTTATGTATTACTGGTAATGGCATTTGAATTTAGTTTAGTTCATTAAGCTTTGTCATTGTCTCATGCATGCTTTTCACTTAACTGCAGGAACTGAAGTTGTATTTGCAGGGCTTGGCCACTTCACAGCTTCATCAATAAGGGTATGTGCAACCAATGATTCTCCTATGGATTTGGATTATACACTTATTTTGTGGGTGATATTATACACGGAAAGAGCTTTTTGAGTTCTTTGACGATGGGTTAAGAGAAGCTTTTTGGTTCAACACATTAGTGGTAGCATTAACAGTATATTGCTGATAATTTGTGATGCTACTGTCCTAACATATATGTAGATCAAGGTACCCCTGCTTGTCATATGTCCACTTGAAAAGGTCCTCTCAATTGTTTTCACCGAATTGATTCTACTGTTATTCAGACAACCATTGCCTTTTAAAAACTGATGTAAAAGAATTTGTGGCTTAGTCAATTTGCCAAAACCTGATATTTATTGGATCTACAAGGGAAATAATTTATTGCCATCAGGATTAAAGATTATTCTTAAGATTTATATTGCATCTTATTCTTACCTTAATATCTTCTTTCTCTTATAGGCAATAAATTGCAACAGCTAAAACTATTTGAACTGGTTGCTTAGTGCAGGTTGCATTTTCATTTGTTGTGTACCCATGTTTAGTGCTTCAATACATGGGGCAGGCTGCATTCCTTTCACAAAACTTTTCTGCTGTATCCACGAGCTTCCATTCTTCCATTCCTGGTAAGCTGGTCTTTGTTTTGAACATGTTCCAAGTCCCTCCTGTTTCACCATTTTTGAACACATGCACGAGGTTTCATAGTGCTTGGTAATCTTAAATGAAATAAAAGAGATTTCAGATGGCTAATATGTTGTTCTCAGAAAGATAAGTTTTAGATCTTTTTCAGCACTTGTGCCATGAGTTACTAGAATTTTCATTTACATATTTACAGTTTCTCACAGCTGTTATTGATGAGCACGGAACTATTTCCAGAGTCATTTTGAGATCTATTCCCTTCAGAGATTTAATAGTCAGGAATCATGATAATTACTGTTATCTTCTTCATTATTATATTGTTATTCTAGTTGGCTATCTGTTTGAAGAAATGCTTTTAAAAATGTTTAGATTGGTTGTTCTGGCCTGTCACGGTGATGGCAACTTTGGCTGCGATTGTTGCCAGTCAAGCTGTAGTCTCTGCCACATTTTCAATTGCCAAACAATGCCATGCATTAGGATGTTTCCCTCGCATCAAGATTGTACACAAATCAAAATGGTTACATCGCCAGACATACATCCCTGAGATAAATTGGGCACTTATGATTCTCTGTCTAGCAGTTACAGTTGGTTTTCAAGACACCATTCATTTAGGAAATGCTTATGGTCAGTCTCTCTCTTTTTTGTTCTCAATAAATATTTCATATTCAATTTTGAAAACGTCAAGACTTCATCTTTCATTTTGTGGATATGCTTAGTTTCATATGATTATAATATTGAATTGTGGATATGCTTAGTTTCATATGCTTATAATATTAAATTCATCTATAGATGTGGTAATTAGAGTGCTTTTGGTTTTACTTATGAAAAGTTACTTTTGACTTTGAATCGCACGTTAATTTTAATATCATGTTTCTGACTTTGAGTTATAATATTTTTGGTAAGAATGTAGTGAAAATATTTTAACTTTGTCGATATACTGTTTTGATTCAATGAATTTTGAGCAAAATTGATTCGTAAAAGCATAAATTTTTTAAAATGTTTCCTTGAAGTCATTTTTCTTCTTAGATATTCTGAAGGTAACCTTTTGGTTTAAGTCAGAAATAATTTCTAAACAAACACGTTTATGGATCCTCCATGAGTCAGTTAAAAAAAGCAACTTAAATATAGAATTCATGTCAAAGACAACCTGAATTTCACAAAAAGATATAGCTTATGATTGCAATTTACAATTTTCATTAAGATAGGAAAGTTATTCTTTCCTTCTCAAAAACTCATCAACTTGATCTTTTTTATTCAGATACAAGTTTTATATGATTCATAGGTTAACAACATAAATAGTATTTAATTTGTTTAAAGCTGATGTTGCTACTACATATAGAAAAGCTAATACTGCAATCTCATTTTCAGGGATTGCATGCATAACTGGGATATTCGTGACTACATGTTTGACATCAATGGTCATTGACTTCGTATGGCATAAGAGCCTATTTGGTGCACTTTTGTATTTCTCATTCTTTGGAATAATAGAGATAATTTTCGTCTCATCTTCATGTATGAGAATCCCCAAAGGTGGATGGGTTCCTCTTGTGCTCTCTGCAATCTTTATGTTTGTCATGTATGTGTGGCATTATGGTAGCAGGAAGAAGTATCTATATGATCTGCATAACAAAGTTTCCATGAAATGGATCCTCACTTTAGATTCTGATCTCGGGATTGTAAGGATTCCTGGGATTGGTCTTGTCTACACTGAGTTATCAAGTGGAGTCCCAGCCATGTTTTCCCATTTCATAACTGACTTGCCTACATTCTACCAAGTGGTTGTATTTATCTGTATTAAAACTGTTCCCATTCCATATGTTTCCCAGAAAGAACGGTATCTTATTGGCCGGATTGGCCCCAAACCTTACAGGTTGTACCGCTGCATTGTTCGATATGGATACAAAGATGTCCATGAAAATGATGACTATGATTTTGAAAATGCTATAGTGATGAGTGTAGCAGAGTTCATCCAATTGGAAGCAGAAGGTGGTGGAACTCTTGATGGTTCTGTGGATGGTCGGTTGGCAGTTGTGAGGTCATCTGAAAATTTTGGAAAAAGATTCACAATGTCAGAATCTGATGGCAATAAGGAGAGCAGCAGTTGGAGCTACCCAGCATCTGGAAGTAGCTCCAGGTCAGCTGCATTGCAGAAATTGAAGTCCATGTATGAGCAGGAGTCACCAGAGTTCTGCAATAGGCGTAGAATCCAGTTAAAGTTATTGGATACAACATACAAGGATTCCCGTGTCAAGGAAGAACTCTTTGACCTCATGAAAGCCAAAGATGCCGGGGTAGCATATGTAATAGGTCACTCCCATGTTAAGGCGAAATGGAATGCAACATTCTGGAAGAGGCTTCTGATCAATGTCTTGTACTCCTTTTTACGCAAAAACTGCCGGTCCCCTAGTGTTGGTTTGAATATTCCTCAAACTTCTTTGATTGAAGTGGGCATGAACTACCATCTGTAAGGTAACCTTCTGTGAAAGTATGTTCCTTGGATGCATTTCTTTAGAAATTTCGATGAATTGCTCAGAGGGCTGCTGGCGATCACTTTATTTCAGTGATTCCCAGATTGACTTTAGCTGGTGACAGATAAGCAATCCTGGAATGGGACCTTTTGCACCTGCTTAAGAGAAGAACACGGAGTTGCATTCGAGTAGCGAGTCAACGAGTTGATTATTCTAATGGGGTTTGTCATATTTGTCCAGTTCATTATTCAAGTGGGATAGTAAACAAGCTTCCAGTTCAGAAGCGGTTTTTTTGTCACGTCATGGTTCTCTTGTTTAGCTACACGAACGCAATTCTTTATGCAACAACTACATTAATTATTTTTGCTTGTTTCTCAATGGCCTTTGGAGGCAACAACATGTCTGTATGAAGAAATAATTTCAGGAGTTGAGAATGTTTATAGCCATAAGTACAATTATCTGTCATTTTCACTATCAATGTTTTCAAAAGCCTCCTCTTTCTGCTACTTGCCGTTGTGATCTCCTTTTCGCTTTCTATGGTGTGCGATGGTGGATTGTAACTCCCTCCTCGTAATTGGATTTCAGAAGCCCAAAAAATCTCTTCCAAAGTAAAAGACCTAAATTAAAGCACAGATACAACATAAAAAATTTAGGAAAAATTACTACACTTCTAGGTGTAAAAATTAAACCCAGCTGCAATCATTTTTTTATTGTGTTTGTTTTTATGGAATAACTATGAAAATTTCTGATTTTTTGTCAAATTATTTTTTTTTATTGTATTGATGTCAAAAATAAATTTTACAAAATAAAAAAATATTATTTTAGGGCAACTGCAGCGGAGAAGGTAAACAGAATGCCAAATTCAAAATAATGTACTTTTTGCCATTTTTTCTTTACTGTATCTGTTGTAACGGTATAGCTATACTCCCAGCTATATATACATTTTCCTGATCAACCTGCTATATATGGCAGGAGATGAGATTGAAGGCATTGTACAATGTTATCGTTGGAATCACTATTCATCAATACAATATATATCACGCCCGACGCTATAATTTATTCTCATTGCAGTATTGCACAGAGAAACCAGAGAGAACGAAGAAACCAGAGGATAACAAAAGAAGAAGAAGAGCAGTAGCAACAAAAAGGTTAGTTTACCAAATCTTTTCTAATTTTTGATTCTTGTTATTGCGTGTGCTCTCCCACATGTGTTTTGCAACTATTATAAAATTTGGTGGGAATGCTTTTGTGGGAATGTATAGGAAATGTGGGGTTGTGATGATGCGATGAAAGTGTTTGATTTTATGTATGAGACGAATTCAGTTTCATGGAATTCCATGATTCACATTTTTTGTTTGGCTCCTTACATGAAAAGGGGAGGGGGAGTGAAGAGAAAGAGATCACATTGGCTCCTTAGAATTTCGCTTGTTGATCAAAGTGGGAAAGGGAAACATAAAATTCATAGTCATTTTGATCGGTCGCTTAAGAGTGGGCCTTATACGCTCAAGTATCGTGGCAGCATGTGGTAATAGCTTCTTTTTTTTCTTCATGTGGGTGTTTTTTCTTTCGTGTCTGCGTGTTTGATTTGTTTGTTAGTTGTAAATGGGCTGTGTGAGGGTAAATTTCTGTTGATTGCTATGGTGGCCTGTGGAGGTTTGATTTTGTGCTGGAAAGAGTGTTTCTTTTTGTTAATGTAAATGATTGGGTTTTTCTGGGTATTTGTTTGATTGGTTTTTGAGAAGGTGGCTCTTGCTGTGTTGCACATGGTTGGATTCTATTAGATGGGTTATTATTTTTAGTGTGATTAGCTTATGTGTGATGATTGAGAGGCATTGTGGTGTGCAAGCTGTTCTTGATGTTAAAAATTGGTTGTTCTGTGGATTGTTCTATTAGGTGAGCTCTTCAGTATGTGAGCTCTTAGCATTTGTGCGCCCTTTATGTGCTAATAGTGTTTTTAGTTCAAGTTCTATTTTTGTGTCTTTCTTGAGAATGAGCTGCGGTGGTTTTGGGCTTAAGTGCTTGGTATTTCTGTTCTCATTTTGATTTCGCAAAGCTTTTAATTCAACTACGCGAAAGGAAATGTGTCTGCATTATGGAGGACAGGGAGAATAAAATTTTCATCGCCTAGATACTACCCAACGAGTCTTTAATTATGTCAACAATATTCACTTCTAAGGGTGGGAGAGCTGAGGTCTCGATTACTCCAAAAGCATGCCGACAATAAATCTTCTCTAGTCAGTGTAACGAAGATCTGGTGTTTTGTAAACAAACTATATTAGTTCTTGGTGTTGTCAAGCTGTATGAATCTACTACTTGTTTACAGGGCCCCCAATTCAAATGAATCGGAGGGCTCAAAACTTTCATCAGTTGGGAGTGAAAAAGTCGAGATCAAATGACTAGCTGATCAGTAACATAATGTTAGTAAATGGAAACCAATGGCACGTTCAGATTTACAATCCTTGCTTGCAAAGTGCCAAAGATGGAGTTTGAATTTCAAGTATGGATGTGTTTGGATTTGTCCCTAAAGCCAACAAAATACATGTTTTTGAAATCTTGTTCAATGGGACTTGGCTTATTAGTTTACTTTTTGCATTATTTTTTTAATTCGGGCACAAATCTTTAACTCAGTAGCTCGGGAATGTGTTCAAAATTTAAACAGAGCATCCTATGCTAGTCAATAATTGCAATGCGTCCTTTCTGTATGTGCTGTGGAATATAAAGATAGTTACAATATTATAATCTACGTTTTTCGTAGCTATAATGTCTGATCACACTCACATCATAAACAGCTTTCCCTAATGCTCTCTCTGTATAAATTAAGTATATCAGAGCAGCTGCTAGCACCTCAGTAAACTGGGCTCATCTCAATATTCACTTTGATTTCGGACAGTCAAGCCCTGGCTTAATATAGATGATAAGGTTTTGAATGTCTTTAATTATGCTTCAAATTGAATTTTGTGATGAGAATCGTCTGTTGATGTTAACTTGTTGATCAAAATCTTGTTTGACTGGAGAGCACATCAATCCATGCTCGGTTTTGAAAGAAATAAAACGTAGGAATTCTTTAGATGATGAGATATTGTGAAGACCCCGTCAGAATTGAGGGTTGCTTAATAACCCATTACTGGAACAGTCTCTATAAGATTGAACCTTTCATTATTTCTTCGTAGCATGTACAAGTAGCCCAACTCATCAAAGATCACTCGGAAACCAGAATTTGACGAGTCTGCATTGTCTTGTGTATCAATGGCATAGTATGTATCATATGGGTAATTAGAGGGCAGGTTTATAAGATGGCATAGTTTCTGGAATGTAATACTAGGGGTGTCCATTCAATTTTACTTCTGCGTTTTACCTCTCTTTTTTTATGTTAACTTGCTTCAAGTTATCTTTTACTCTCTAATCTTATTATTTGTTTCCTTGTATATATGAACTAATACAATTTTTTTTGTTAGATGGACTCAAATTTACCAAACTCATTCACCAATTTTCTGATAAATGAGTCTGAAGATATTGTGTCTCAACCAAGTGATTCTACTCAACTTCATAAAAAATCACAAAGAACTAAAAATTTCTCACAAGAAGAAGATTGTTTACTTATTTCTGCATGGTTAAATACAAGTAAAGATCCAATTACAGGAGTTGATCAACAAACCAAACAATTCTGGGCTCGAGTATATGCTTATTTTGTCGAGAACGGGGGAAACATAAATAATCGTTCTCAAATAAGCATCTCAAGTAGATGGCAAGAAATAAATAAAGAAGTTGGAAAATTTGTTGGTTTTATTACCCAAATTGAAAATCGTCAACAGAGTGGAACGACTGAAGAATCAAGGGTAATTTTTTTATTTGATTATTTTTATAGCAGCGTATTTGTTTCTTATATTTTTCTAACATAGTTTAATCTGTTGAATTTCTTTTACCAGATTAATGATGCTCGTCAAATGTATGCTTCATTGCTTGGCAAACGATTTCAACTAGAACATTGCTGGGTTATCTTAAGAAAAGAACCCAAATGGCAATTTGAGCGTGCAAGTCAACAACAAAGGTCAAACAAGAAACAAAAAAGTAACGGAATTGCAAGTCCTGCTTCTTCAAATCCATCAACCCCAGATTCAGTTAGTTTAGGAGAAGATAGTGATGCATTTCTTTATCAAAACAGACCAATTGGTAGGAAGGCTGCAAAGGAACGACTTAAACGCAGACAAGGAAAAGAGAAAGTTGACGAGATATATATAACAAATCTCCTAGATAAATTCAAGGATACTGTGGACAAAGTTGAGGATAAAAAAAATCAAGCTAGACTAACAATGTTAGAGCAGCAAGCTATAATAATTAAACAAAATCAAGAGAAGCAAGAGGATGAAATCATGAGGACGGATACTTCGTGTATGGATCCAATTTCTGCGGTGTATTTTCAAAATAGAAAACTAGAAATTATGACAAAGAGAGGTTTTAATTTATAATTTATTTGATTGAATTATTTGTAATGGAATGTATTTTTAATTAATTATTTTTAATTTGCTATAAATGTGTTGTGTCGTGTTATAAAATTGATTTTAATTTAGTTTGTTTCTTAAAGTTCTTATAACATTCAACGACAATAATATCATTTAAATAACTTCAAATACAACAATCTTAAAAAAAAAATTGAAATCCAAAAATTTTCAAATTTGGCGGTTATTCTTTCAATTTTGAAAATTTAAAATTTCAAACGTTGGTGGGAAATGAAATTTTGTCGGAATTTTTCAATATTTAAAATTTTCAAATTTAAATTGTTGCGGTGTTTTTTAAATTTAAAGTCTTTTTTTAATTTAAAAATAATTATGATATTAATAATTATATTGTTGGAGGGTTTTTTAAAAGTAATTATTCAATTATATAACTTATTCCTATTAATTGTGTAATTAATTCCATAATTAAACTATATACAAGATAATTGCATTATATTTAAAATAATATTAAAAAATAGCTTTTCAAAATGGCTTTTACCATTAAAGTATCTATCAATAAAAAAGCCATATATCCACTATTCAAAAAGTTATTTTTAAGATTTGACACTCCAAAATACCTATTGCCATTAAAGTTGCTCTTATATATTTCTAATAAAAAAACACTTTACAAAACAATATTTATCACAATGCAAACACTGTCTTTATCTCCAATCAAATCTCAACCATCAAGACAACCAGGCTTTGCAACGATTCCTCTGTTTAATTGGATCCTAGTTCCGTGCAAAATTGATGAAGGAAATCGCCTTCCTTGCAAATAAAAAGTGATCATATGCACCTTGGATACTTATCAGCTCGATGCTCATCACTAGCATGCTTGTTCTTAAAGCTGTTGTTCTTTCTTCAAGATATATTTTCTAGATTTTACATTTTATTTTTAGACCTTCAACATTTTAGAAATTAAGTTTTTTATATATATATATATATTCTATTATATGAAGTTATCATATTCTTGTTTGATTTATTAGAAATTGGTATTCAAACTTTTTTTCCATATGTTTATTTCTAAGATATTGTCCTGATCTTTATATTCATGGTCACAAAGATTAGGAGTTAACCATATTTAACTAAGATTTGATTTGCTCTTTCTTTTATTTTTATATTTTAATTTCACTCTTAATTATTGAGTTGTTTTATACTCTATATCGTTTTTTTTTAACTTTTCCTTGTTTAATTCTTGTTATTGTATTTTAAAAAATATATTATTTAAATTACTTGTTGAACCAATGACTTGTGTCTCAATATTTTCTCTTTATTATCTTTTTATTTGCCTCGTGACGAGCAACATCTAGTAGTTACTATAGTGAAAACACATCTAGTTTGTTAATGTTAATTAAATATAGGTTTACTGATCTCTTTATAAGACCAAAATACCATAATCTCCCAAACTCAATCTTTTTTTAAAAAAAAAATTGTTTTTGAATAAAATAATTTTTTTATATTTTTAAATTATTTTGGTATGTTAATATCAAAAATATTTTTTAATAAATAAATAAGATATTATTTTAATATATTTTAACACAAAAAAATATTTTAAAAAACAATTATTAATACAGTACCAAACATATTACATCGCAGCCCACCAACACCAAACACCCCACCATCCAGAAAATTAACTCACAATCACATTTTAAAACCCCTATCCATAACCAGACTGCCTCTTCCAAAGTGCCAAACAGTCTATTTCCCTAAAAAGAGAGATAGAAAAATATAATCCTTGAGTTAGGGTTTCTTTTATCCAATTTCCCGAAAACGGTGTATTTGGATTCATATCAAATAATCAATAAAAATCCACATGCAAATAACTAGGGTTTTCATTCAGTCCCGATGTTGAGATTATCTCAACAACCCATCCTTACTCCTTCAATACCCAAACCTAGGGTTTTTAATCGACCTCGAAATTCTTCTCTCTTTGCAGCGTGGAATAATCGGATCTTTGAATACAATTCAAAGCTACCAAAGCATGTAAGTTACAGTTTTTTTCTCCAATTTAATAAATATCTGTTTGGTTTTGGGCTAGTAATTAGGTCTTGAAATGCAAAGGAACTTGAAATTTGGGATTTTTATTAATTTAGGAGCCTAAGGCCCTAAAAAATGAGCTGACAACAGAACGTTATTTGATCCAAATTGGTATGCATCAATGGAGCAGTGATTAGTTTAGTTTTTTTTTTGTGAAATATGATGCAGAAATGGAGAGTTTCATGTTTTAGAAATGAGGAAATTTCTCAGGTTAATCCCTGTTCTGATAGTGTCGAACGTTACGTACCTGAGGAATTGGTGAAGCCTGAGTTGGATAATTCCACGAACGTTAAAAGAAATTGGATATCGAGTCTTCGAGAGGTACATTTTTTTTTTATCTGTTGATTTTATGGTACTTTTAATTGCTGTGATAGATGCCATTTCAATCTTATTGATGTTGTTCTTATATGAATGAATGGAATTTAGAGTAGTGGATTTGAAAAGTGGGGGCAAATCAAGATTGTATTAGCTTTATGGTCGTGTGCTGGGTGAATTTTAGTTGTGGACTCATGTAATTCATTTCTTTCTTGCTATTTATATGAAGATGTAGTAGATTTTCACTAAGATCTTATAGCGTTTAACATGGTTTAAGGTAACTGAAGATCCTACTACGTTCCCACTTAGGGTAGGTAAATACCTTTGCATTTGATGAGTTTGTGAGTTAAGTGATTTATGGAGCGATTCTTCATTTTGATTATCAGGACTTGCTTAACGACCTCATCTCATGAATCAGTAGTATAGATTTGATGGTTATTATTGTTGGTTCACCAGAAATCATAAGGGATGGGATAAGTATTTGATCAAAGAGTACATTTTGAAATCAATCCTATTAATACCAAAGGCTGCAAGCTTTTTTCTGCAAAATTGATGAAAAGGGAGGAATAAATAAAGAAAAGCTTCCACTTTCAGAATAATTAAATGGGTGTGCTTGATTTGTTGTATTTCTGATTGTTGAAACAATGTAATTTTGGCAATTTAGATAAATATACATGCTTCCCTTAAAACTATTGGACATCTCATTATTTAGTTTGTTAATTTTTCAGGCTGCTAATGTAGTGTCGAGGGCATTTGGGAGCTCGTGGACTGTACCATGGACAGCAGAGACCATACTTCAGGTTAGCCTTCTCCACTTAATTACTCTATGATGGAGCAAAGGGAAATAGAAACTGAATAATAAGCTTTTGTGGCTGTCAAATAATTAACACAGAGTAATCAGTTTTAAGAAAATAAAAATGAGGTATAAGAGAACTATAAATTTATGATAGTTGAAGTTTTTGCCCCTGTGGCAAATATATATTCATTGAATTTAAATTATAGTTACTAATTAAAGATTGAAAGCGAGGACAGTAACTGAGCAAACTGTTTGGTGATGCAGGTGATGCTTCTCTGGGTTGTCTCATTCTGGTTCATAGGGTCCTGGGTGATTCCTTTTGCGGCGCATATTGCAGGTTTCAACAAGGATACCCTAACATTTAGAGGTCAAGCTTTGTTCAGCCTTGTGACTGATGTGACTGAAGGCCTAGCTGGAATTGCAATCCTTCGTTGTTGCCTGTCTCGATTTCATCCGCTTTCAACTGATTGGTTTAGGTTCAGGCTGAAAGGGAACTGGCTGTTTGATGTTGCTCTTGGATGCCTCATGTTTCCACTAGTTAACCAGCTTTCACAGTTCAATCTTAGCCTATTGCCTATTCTGCCTTCTGCACCTGTCACTCTCTCAAGTGTTGAGCAGTCAATTGCAGCACGGGATCCTGTGGCAATGATACTGTATGCAATAGTAGTTTCAGTGTGTGCTCCAGTTTGGGAGGAAATAGTCTTCCGGGGCTTCCTCCTCCCATCGTTGACTCGGTACATGCCAGTCTGGTGTGCTATATTGGTGAGTTCGGTTGCCTTTGCACTAGCACATTTTAATGTACAGAGAATGCTACCACTTATTTTTCTTGGGGTGGTTATGGGTGTTATATTTGCACGGTCACGGAATTTATTGGCATCCATGCTGCTTCATAGCCTCTGGAATGGCTTTGTATTCTTAGATTTAATGAAATAGCTCCTTAGGTTTGTACCTCACATATAGATAATTTATCGGGTAGTCATATGTCCATGGAATATAGATGCGGGCTGACGTTGTGGAGCTATTGCTCCTCGAAGAGAAATGGAGGATAGGGTTCATGAGAAGACTGCTGCTTTGACAATGTTGATCAACCAGTCTTCTTCTATACAGGTCCATCAAGATAATTAGTTTTAATTGACAGAGATTCGTGGCGTCCATCTATCATGCATCCGTTTGTAGAATTAGTCCATTACATCATCAGTCAGGCCTGTAATTATACTAGGAACAATAAGGTAAAAGGGATAATCCTTTTGTTCCTGCAAAATCTCTGTTTAACGTTGCAAAATACTCTCCATCACTCAACGAGATCCTCTCTTGTTTTGTTTTGCTTGTCTTTCTCTCTCCATGATGAAAGAATTAACAACAAAATCAACTTTATTTGATGGTTGAAATGTGATTGTACGATGACATTATCTTTCCTATTTCTTTTTCTAACTCTCTATCTCTCTCTCGACTCAAATTTCAAAAACTAAAATATAAAATAAATAAAGTTTAAGATTATGATGCAAAACCCTTAAACAACATGGGCCAAAAATAAAAGGTTAAAACTTTAGGGAGGAAACTGTATTTTTCTGTCTCGTGAATAGTAATAAAAAAATAGTGTTTTTTTATTTATTTATTTTAGTGTCTATTTTGACTTCTATTATAATTGATAAAGTGAACTCTGCTTTTCGAAACCTAACATAAATCTAATGTTGGGATCATTTTTACATGGTGAACATGTCATATAATGCAAATTAAAATAAGTTGAGACTGTTTTAATATAACATGGGAGGATTGTATTGGCTAAAAAGGTAGAAAGGTCTGTAAGTGCACAATTTGTCAAGGACCAAGCAAAAAAACAGATCGACTGAGGTCTTTGGATAAGAAAAGAATCTACAAAACACCATTGTGTGACCTCTACTCCGTCGTGAGAAAAGAGAAAAGGCGATGATGACGGCGAGAGAGGCAGCATTTGAGAATCACAACTCTCCATTTCTAAAAAGTAAATTTAGTGTCAGAAGTGGGATTTGAACCCACGCCCTCTCACGAGGACCAAAACTTGAGTCTGGCGCCTTAGACCACTCGGCCATCCTGACGTTGGATGTGTTAAACGCTTATATTTGTTTAGATAATTCTTCTAGAACATATTTGTTTATTAGAGAAATAAAAGCAGCACAATTTCATGATAACTAGGGGGATATCATAGATACGCACTCCCTTTGAATTTATTAGAAAATAAACGCCTTAGATGTGTTGGCTTATCGGATTTGGATGAAACAGGAATGTTCGCACTAAAAAAATCAGTTTTCACATGGTTTGTTTCTTCGAAAAGCAATGGCAAGCTAGCGTCCATGACACAAGGGCCCTTATTTCATATCAATCAATATCCTGTGTGCTAAGTTTTAACGGATGATCCGAGATGTATTTGGTTTTTATTTTGTGAAACTAGAATTTAATCGGGACTGAGAATAAAAATTAAAAAACATAAAGATCATATTTGACAAAGAAGAACAAAAACATACCCTCGTTTACATTTTGAGACGAGAAATCTCAGTTCAATTCCTAACGTTTCAATATTTCTATTGTCTGGTCATTGTTGTTTGGGAGATTCATGTTTCGGTAACAAATTCAATATTCTTCACTTTTCAATCCTTGAACTTGAGAGATGAAAGACAAAATCATCAAAAAAAACTTTGAGAAGAGAGAAACCGGTCAAATGAAATTTTGAGTTTGTTTTCTTGAGAGAGTTCAACAGAGGGTTTTTTTTTTTTACAGTTTTTGTCTGAAAGCATATCAGGGTTTGCTTGTTTCTTTCATTCATTTAAATTCTTTAAGTGTTTTGGGATTGAGGATCTGTTTATTAAGGTCTTAAGAGTGTTTTTAGATGATTTTAGATGAAAACAAGCTGAAAATTAGTTTTTCACAATTTGGACCTTAACACTCCACTCAACTAGAGGTGGCTAGAAAATTGCCCGCCATGCTACAATCATGGAGCAGAAGCATATAGTGTAGTGTTATCGACGTCGAGTGTAGGAGATGGGTTGGAATAGGATTGGCGTCAGGAAAAACAGTGAGTAAATGGAGAGGAGACGCTGCTTCGGCATCAAAAGGTATAAGTGTGGAGACGACGGAGTAAGAATTGCTTGAGCAAGTTCTTGATGAAAGAGAAAGCGGTGTCACCTTAGATCAATTCCTGGGTGGCAAGACAGACCGGATAAAATTGAGTTGAGCAGTATAGCTGTGACCAGAGATGATTTCTTAACAAAGCAATCCTCTAAAAACATTCTGACGTAAAAACCACCACTGTTCCTCCACCAACATCAAGAACAGGCATAGTTGAACCTCAACGTGAACGTACCTTAATATAAATCGTCTAAAAACAAATTGCGAAAGTATAACAAAACCCTAATGTACAAGCATCTAGTTAAATATGTAACGTCACAACATAGTTACAGCTTACAAGACAGCTCACGGATGATAGACCCATGGAAATGCAGCCCATATACATGTAAAAAAGCAAACTATTAAGAATCCCACGTCCATTCACATTCTACGAACACTGGACAAGATTCAGCTTCACAAAAACACCAGCCAGCAAACTGGTGTCAGAACCTAAGAAACGCCTTATTTCGTTTCGTTCCCGCAGCCATACAAAAACATTCTAATCCTTTTTCTTGCCCTTCAATATCCCTCTAGGAATCTTACTTAGAACTTTAGCATCGAAGACTGCATATTGCTTCTTAATCTCAATCATTGCCTTTTCCGCAAATGCATCTACCTGATCCCCATACTTCTCATAGAAAACTGGTACTGTGAGCAGCAATACCAAAGCTGTTCGGAAAATAATAGAAATCCACATCAAGAGCACATATGAACATTCATAAGAAAATAAAACCAGTGATAGCAAGTTCATTACCAATATAGAACAACGTCAAGAAGTTGCAACAGCTCCCCACAATAGACAAGACCCATAGGCCTGAAATAACCTGATGAAACAGAATGTCATTGCCATCCAAGTTTAACATGGTAACCTTACAGCTTGAGGCCATATTTACATCAGAGCAACAACAAAATATAAATAATGAGTGATGAATTTCCACTTAGAACAGATTTTCTGTGCCTATGAGATGACTAAAGCAATCTCAACTCCATTGTGCAACACAATAAAAAATCAATAGTCTTTTTGGATAGAAGGCACATGCAATCCAAATTGAATACGCCTACAATTTGGCAACACCCTTGCAACGACACACCAAGACCATTATTGTCCATAAGAAATCAACTTACAGCAAGGAACTTCTTCAGATCCCTTCCTGATGCAATATCCCTAAGGACAGCAAAAGCCCGATTGATCTCAATCCTAAGTGAAGCAGCTATCTGTAGAACTGGTTCCTCTGGAATATGAACTTCTGGAATGCGTGGTGGGGACCTAAAACCCAAAAAACAAAAGCACTATGAGAAAATTCAAATTTAAAAACTTGAACAATGCGAACAAGCCAGGACTACAAGCTTACTTGTTGATGAAGGTTGAGGCATTGGACCACAAGAACAGTATTGCAAGGGCGAGGATCAAGAAGTGGCATACCAAAGTGAGAACATGATATTCAAGCAGTTCAAACAGAACCCATATAGCAGTTGCACCACCAAGCACTCCTGCTGATATCTTCTTGTTCCTCCATAGAAAAATGTCAGCAGCTATTACACAAATACCAATTTGCACACATTAGATACGCAGAAGAAAGACTTCTCGAGTTTCATCCCACAGGAAATCTAATTCATTCAAGAGAAATCAACTATTAGTATCATTGCAGCAGGACAACGAATCGCAATTCAGCTAAAATGCTTGATTCACTATGTAATAAGAAATTTTAAACGAGCTAGATGCTAATAAATTGAGCCAGTAAGTGCTTATATACTTAAACTGTTACTTTAACAACTTATTTTAAGCCCGCAAAGGAAAGAAAAATAATTTCAGCTTCTAATACAATTTATTTAACTTATTTGTGGTGGGCTTGCGCATCAAGCTATAAAGTTAACTTTCTAGAGCTTGAATAACTTTGATAGAACCAATGACATCAACATTCTTTAACCACCATAATAATAGATTCTCTACCTTACCATCCTCTAACGTGCACCAAATAATCAAGACAAAACCAGATCCATCGCTACACACATAAAACTAGATCCAGGTCTTCAAAATAAATAACTATTATAAAAGGAAAACACAATTTCATACCGTGCAGCAAAACAATACCCAATTTTAACTCTGTTACCAAAATCAAAACTTGTTACCCTTAAAAAAAATCACACTTGAGAAAAATAGTGAACAGCAAAAAAAAGAGCATCAATAAAGTTAAAAATCAGTAAATCAAACATGAACACTTCAGGAGAAAAATACCACGGAGAGCACAAATTTTAGGTATGTGTTTGGTTACTGACAGGAACACGGACGTAGCGGAAATTTTCTTTCTGATCCAAATTAAAATTTGTATCATCACAACCAAACACGCCAATACAATAAAATCACACTAAAAAGCCACTGAACAGCAAGACATCCATTAAAGATTTAAAAAATGCACTGCAAAACACAAAAAGTTTCCCTATCCTCGGAACTAAACATTTCGTACACAAGAACCGCAATAAATTAAACAAACATCTATTGAAAGTTATGAATAATGAAACATACGTTTGCCACCACCGAAAACCTGGTGGACGGGCTTTTCACGCCCAAAAAGGTGATAAATCCTCGATTTGAGGGAATCGGAATCCGATTTCGATTTCCCGTGATCGGAATCAAAATCCGAAGTCGAATTATGGCCGTAGATCTTCTCCGATATCTTCTCCATCACAGACTCAACCACTGAATCCTCCTTACCATGCTCTGCCATCTCTGAAACCCTGACCAAAACCCCAATACGCTACCGTTTTAAAAGCAGAAAATGAAGGTTTTTAGCGTTTTTTATATCTTTCGTTAAAATAGGAAGCGAGCGAGAGTGTATTTATTTAGTGACTTTTTTATGTTTAACTTGAGCCGTTGAAATACTTATATTGATCTTGGCCGTTGGTAGATTTGGAGACCGAAGCTAGTTGTTGGGGTGGGGACTGGTAGAAACTAGAAAGAGGTAAATGAATGAGAACATCTTTTATAGGTCCGGGGACTAAACGGGTTATATTTGACGGCAAGGAAACCGAGTTTTTTTTTTTTTTTGCAGAGTTAAAAAAATGATAAATTAACAAAATAGGGAAATAGTACTCCTCACGTTAACATTTACACTTTCGATATAAAAGTGAGGTGGATGAAGATTGGTTTAGAGTTTTTGTAGATTATTTTTTTTATATTAGTTTATAATTTTTTATTTTTTTTAATGAACTTTGTCTGTGTTACCTTAAATCTCTCTATTTTTCATTACCCTTGTCTTTTAATTATTTATATGTGAAATGCTTATTATCATTCATATATTTATTTTTCTTTTTTATATAAGTTTCGAGAATGTTTTTAAGAATAAAAGATTAAATCATTAGATGATGATAAAGTCGGAGTGAATTTTATAGCTTTGCATGTGTTTATAATATATGTAACTCATATGCCATAAGTAATATCTACGGCTCGTATACTATAAATATTAATTTTAATTTTTTTAATTCTGTTATCATATTAAATATCTGTGTTATTTTATTAAAAAGAAAAAAAACTTTGATACGTTGCCGTAGCACTAAGGAAACGTTACATTTTGTACACGTGTGGACATCTGAGTACGGCAAGGAGAGTCATAGGTGTGGTGGAGATGACATAACCTGACTCCTTCTTTTTTGACACGTGGAATAAAAAAACAGTCGATTTCTGTAAAAAAATAAAAACTTCACGATGAATGTTTTAAAAGGGGCGTCTCGTGAACAATGAGAAAAGAAAAGGGACAACATCTTGTTTTCAATTTCAACCTTGACGTTCTGTGCCCGTTCGTGCCTCGCAGAAGGAACAGGCCGTGTGCATATCGAACCCACTACCGCACGCAACCACTAGGCAAATGCTAAGCACCAAATACGTGAATCCCGCCATCACGTCCTGTCCAAAATCCGAACAAACACAAGGGGATATTTTTAACGGGTCCGAATCAGAGAAGAGTTTTTATTCCTTTTCTAATTGGTCTAATAATTTAGATTTGAAGGCAATAAAATGACAGTGGCACAAGGATGTAAAAAGAATCAAAATTGTGTGAATGGATTAGCTATTTAAAAAAATCAGGCAGTGTGGCCCGACATACACGACCCTACACCCAGATTCTAGGCAGACGAAGCATTCATCAGGAGAAGACACTTATTTCATGCCCCGAAAGCTGGGAGCATAATAAATAAAGCAAACGTAATATTTATGAATCCAATCCAGACCATTACTCTGTTTTATTTTACTGCCAGCTATGTTTTGAAATGAACTTGCCTTAAAGCTCAGATAAGGGAGTTAACTGCTCACACAGCAAAATGGTTAGCCGATTCAAATCGAGCAAAGAGGGGCAGGAGGGTTGGAACTTGATTAATTGATCTATCAAGACTCGAATTGGGTTTTGCATGGATGAACATGATTTGGTTCATGCTAATTATGCGATTGAAAAAACATGCTATGAAAGTAAATCAACTAAACTAAATATAAAAATCGACAATGATTATCTGCACAGAACAAAAGCTTGCGAATATCATGAAAAGATATTTGACCAGTATTTTGAAAAGGTCTTTGTAATTTTACTTGATAGCAAAACAAAAAATAAATTAAATAACATCAAAAACATATTTTTAGGTCATATAAGAATATAGAAAAGGAATCAAAAAATATTTAAGGGAAAAATAGAGAAAAAGTAATTCTAAATAAAAAACAAGTCAACACAGTTTAAACCTCCAAACATGCAACTAGAGTATTACTTCTTCCACTGACCCGGCCCAAGTCCAGGCTCGGCCATGCTATCGCTTAGTTGCGAAAAGACCATTTATTTACTGCTCAGTATTCTTTGCCTCAGGGCCAAGGCCTAGGAGATGTAACATGGCTACCACTGCCATAGGTCAGTTTTCGCAGAGTTTTCCTCTTCTCCTCTCTATGAAGTATGAACAGACAGAGACAAATATCCAATTCAAATGAAACATTTTTCTAATGTTTTGCCCTCTAACATCACTAATTACTAAATGCCAGCAGGAATAGAAATAACACTGACTGTTAGCAAATGTCCTCCTACAATTTTTTTTTAAAAAAAAAAGCACATTAAAAACTCATAATCTCGAGAGTTTCACATGGCACTTGAGCAATGGAACTGAAGATAATCCATCAGGAGAGAAAAGAAAGAAGATGAAATTGAGAAAACAAAGAACCCATATGCATTAACAGAAGCAGAAAATAATAGTGAGGCAGCACTAACATTACCTCATCCATGCCACGAAACAGAAGGCAATGCAAAAGAACCAATGAATCTCCTCTTCATCGAATGCTTTTCCAGGATTGAGAAACCGAGAACTCTTGCGATAAAATTGAATGGCTCCAGCCAATCAGCCTTCATGAGAGATTAGATTGTAATGTTCCATCGACTAGAGCTCAAATTTCGTGTGGATGTTATGTTTTATTTGACAGTTCTAACCCGGTTGAATTATCATAAGGTCAGGACACTAAAAGATGAAGCCCCGTGTGTTCTCGAAACGGTAGGAGGGCATATGCGGTATTTTGCTGACGTCGTCAGTTTGTTGCTCTAGACAAGCAGGCTCTCGTGGGAAAATTAAACTTTTCGAAAGAATATGCGTCGGGTATCACATGCATTGCATATTTGCATGCTGTCGATGCATAAGATACGTTGCCGTTTCTGTAGATTTCAATCCGCGTGAAAAGCGAAGTGGACGCTACTCATCGGCAGCACCTCGATCAGAATACCCACAAGGCCCATCAGTGTCAGAAGGCTTTTAGTCCAGCAAATACAGACTCAAGAATCAATATCGAGGTTGTTAAGACTTTTATTTTTTAGATGATTTGTCTCCCTCCGAGTATTTAATTTTTTTAGTGATAATTACACTAAGCAAGCATGATGTGATTTTTTTTAAATTTGGCCTTATTATCTTATAAATTATCCTTAATTTATAAATTCATAATACTTATTATTCTCACCATGAAGCATCAAAACAAAATCAATAAAAAAAACCCATTCTATATTAAATATTATAGCTTTGTAAGAGCAACTTTAATGGCAAAAGCCATTTTGAAGAGCCAAATCTTTAAAATGGCTCATTGAATTGTGTATATATGGTTTTTTTATTGATGTGTGCTTCAATGGTAAAAGTTATTTTGGAGAGCTATTTTTTTATATTATTTTAAATATAATAAAATTATTTTGTATGTAGTTTAATTATACTATTGATTATACAATTAATAGGAATAGGTTATATAATTAAATAATTGCTTTTAAAAAAAATCAACAATATAATTATTAATTTTATATATAAATTTTTACTCTCTTATTAAGATATTTTTAAATAAAAATAAATATTTTTGATATAATTACATTATTTTCTATATATATAAGATAGCCCCCAAGGTGGGGCTGAAATTATAGTTCTCTCTCCTGAGTTGCTACAAATAGTAGCTCAGGGAGGGAATATCATTTTTACCTTTACAAATAGCATCTTTATTGTGGTATAAAAATGTAAATAAAATAGTTAAATAATTATTTTTTTTATTTTACATACAGAGATAGCATCCCCATTACCGTTGCTCTAATCAACTAAAACAAAATGACACTTAGCCACTGTCTTCACCATTTTCTTCTCCTTTTATCTTGAATTATCTAGACACTCAGATATGATTTCTTCTTAGGATTTTCATACCTAGTAAAAACCGTAGTCTAAAGATTTACAAACAACAACTACAAAAAATTTATTAGCTTTCCTTTTCTATTTATTAGAAAAAACAAAATTAATCCCTTTCCCACACCCTAAAAAAATTACAAAACATCATTATGAAACAAATCTCCCTATAAAAACACGTGGGAAAGTATAACCAAGACTTGCTAAATTCTATGAAGAAAACATTCAGATCTTCTCAAATCCCATATCCCTTCGGAAAAGCTTGACTAGTAACTTCTTTGATACGAACGTGACCATTAAGAAGGTGTTTACGAGTGTAATTGTGATTATTTTTTAAAGTATTTTTTATTTAGAAATGCATTAAAATAATTTTATTTTTATTTTTTAAAAATTATTTTTAATATCAACACATTAAATTAATATAAAAATACTAAAAAAATCATTTAAAATATAAAAAAATTAAAATATGGCCAAACAATAATTCAAGCGTCTGACCAAACAGTCACTAAATAAAGTGATATTACAGTAGCTTTTGTATCATCAGTTGTGTCTTGGACGAGAGTTTTTTCTTTAATTCTTAAACGTCAAGGTTAATTTGAGACAGAAAATTCTATGCTCTCCCTATTGTCTTCTTGTTCTCTTGCGTTCCGGTATTAGATTTGGTTGCAATAGAAAGGAGCTATGATCTATCTTTCTAGCTCGTAGGTATTGAGAATCTATCATTTTGTTGTATCGTTAAAATCTCACAGGAGACTTGAATTGGGATGATTTATATCAGATAGATGATTTAACCTCAAGAAACAAATTATTCTTTTTATCCCAAATCCGGCACCGTAGTGCCATGGAGGGGGGCAAGAAAGCAAACACCTAGGGAGAAAGTACAAGGAACAATTATGCAGCCGAAAATGTCGTTGGGTCACCGGACTGAAAGAGGAAAGTTGAGAGGTGTCAAAGAAAAACAAAAGTGAGAAAAAAAAAGAGAAAGAAAAGAAGAAGACGACAATAATGGCACAGCCTTTATCGTCAAAAAGAAAAGTAATTGCGGCACAGAAATATGCCGACGTTGTGATTACCATCGTGATTCTAGTGGAAGTTTTTTATAATTAAGACAGGGGCAATCTTACCTTGTGCAAGAAAGAAACAGCTTGGGAAGCTCATTAAACAGTTTCTTTCATTTTCATTCTCATTTTCATTCAATTATTATTATTAATTAATTTTATCTTTAAACTTTTTTAACAATTATTTATTAGATTATACTATTAGATTATACTTGGACAGATCAAGTCAACTAAATCATATCAAAGTATCTTCACATGATTTAATTTTAAATTCGAGTTAGACAAATAATCAATTAAAAGATTTTTTCTATCAATTTTATTATTTTCTTTCTCCTATGTTATTTTTATAAGTTATTCAAGTAATTTTCATATGATTTAATTTTAAATCCGAGGAGGGTAAGAAAATAAATTAAAAGATTTCAAGATTTACTTCTTAAATTAGATTTAATAATAATATCAAATAATTCTTTAAATGCGGACGTGTAAATTAGTTCCAGGAAGAAAGAATTGTGAAATTTGTCTTCTAGCTTAGAACCTGGTGTGGATTTTATTCTAGATGCCTCTAGATAAACATTTTAAAAGAATTCTTTTTATTGAAAAATAAATGTAATTTGCAATTAAATTTTTATACATGGAAAACATGTTTCTTGATCATGCCAAAAAGCTTGTTTTTTCCAAGAAAAAGAAACACGGGAAGAAAATGCAAAAACTTTGTGCACCCTATCTGCCAAAACTAGCTCATGAAACTACAATCACGTACCTATTCTCCACACCTGATTCTTCTATTCAATTTCTGGAGAGTCTTTTACCATGAGAATAAAATTAAAATCTGGCATGTATTGGTAATTAAAGACCATGTTCAGGAAGAATTACAATGTAATATTGTTTCTCAATATAATTATATTTATTTTAACATTGTTAGTAATAGAGTGTAATAATGTTGACCAAAAAATGCTAATGATTTCTATAGTTCTTATTCTTCCATCTCTTGCTTTTATCTTTCCAGCAACTTGTTTAAGTATGCAAACTTAAATTAACTTAACGATCCTTGAATGTAGGTTAAATAATTATACCTTTTAATATCATTAACATTAGACAATAAACTCTCTTTTTTATTTAATTTTAATATAAGTATTTTTCCTCAATGTAAGTTGAAATAATTATATCTTTTACTAACATTAACATTAGACACAATTATAAGACATGAAAGAGGTATAACCACACTAATTGGATTGGTTTTTGTGCAGATGTAGGCTATTTAAAACATCACTGAATAAATACTGTGGCCCAGACGAAAAATGTACAGGAAAAGAAAGGTTGGTGTTTTATGATTTAAAAGCAGCCGCATGATTTTGCTCCGAAGCTCGCATTCTGCGACATGAAGGGTCTTAATTTGACTTGCTTTGTGAAAGAGCATTTCCCCTGCAGCAAAGTTCGAGAGCCTCCTCTCACTTTCCCTTTTCAATAATTCTTTTTTGTGTCCGGGGCGGGTAGCTCTTTCTACAGAAAGGTATATCAATTACCTAGGACTGGTGATCAATCAAGATTATCCAGTCCAGGATAATCAACTGGATTCATTGTTCTAGCTTTAGCTTTACTTGTGAGAGGCTGGGGGGGTCCTTCTCTTCTTTAGCCCAGATGAATAATTAATAATTTATCCCGATATTTTTTTCATTTCCTAAATATCCAGGTGTTGCCGGGGACATCGAGATTTCATGATCTCTAGTACATATAGCTCTTTCTTTATCCAATATATTTTAAGATTTTTTCTCTCTCTCAACCTTAACAAAACAATAAAAAGTGGTTGAATTATCATACCCACGCCCACATTGATATAGAGTGTGCCTTTTTTTTCTTTTTTAATTCTACCATTTATCAATGATAAAACTTTAAAAAAAAACTGCTACTCGGGGGAAAAACCCACAGAAGTAGTGTTTACAATGAACTGTGCTCCATGAGTGACCATACATATTGTTTTGTCAAGAGATTTAGTTTATACTAGCTAATTGCACACATTATGATGCGGGTGTAATGCGGACAGAGTAAATAATTTTTATAATTGTTGAGATTAAAATATCATATTTCAACATGTAAAGTTTGATATAATAAAATATATCAACATACCTTATCATTATAATAGTAACATTGAAATCTTAACTTCTAAAACTATTATTACTATTGCTGCCAAAACAATAAATAGTATAAACAAAATGGAGGGGAAAAAATAATAAAAAAGCAAATAATAACAAAAATTAAAATTATTATTATTATTCTTAATATTAATATTATTAACACGTTAATAACAGGGAAAAAATAAAATTAAATCAAAGGCTAAAAAAAACATAAAAACATTAACAAAAGAGCAAATAAAAAAATGATAAAAAAATTAAAAATTATTGATTGAAAAAAAAAACTCTTTTGATTTGAAAATAAAAAAAATTACCACACTACATTGTGGCCCAATTAAACAATTTTTATAATTATTGGGATTAAATAAATTAATAGGACTTGCTAGTCCAAATTTAATATATATATATATATATACACAAAATTTGATATAATAAAAAAGATCATCACATCCTATTATAAAAACAACATCATTGAAGTTTTAACATCTAAAACTATAAATATTGTTACTGTCAAAACAAAAAATTTATAAAATTATCCCAAGAGAAAAAAACTACAAAACATTAATAAAAGAACAGGTAAGAAAAATAACTATAAATTTTCTTCTTTTTCTTCATTTTCTTCTTCTTTTTATTATTATTACTACTACAACTATTATTGTTACTGTGTTAATAATGAAGAAAATAAAAATAAATAAAAGATTAAAAAATTTAAATAACTTTTACAAAAGACTAAACAAAAAAACTAAAATAAAAATTATGAGGTAAAAAAAATTAATATAACTTGAAATAATAAAAAAAACCAATAAAAAATAACATAAAACACAAATAAAGAAAAAAATGAAATAAAAAATATTAACTGAAAAAAAAATATTTGACATGAAAATAAAAAAATAAATTTTTATAATTGTTGGGATTAAAGAAATTAAAAGGATTTGCTAGTCCAAAATTAAAATATAATATCTATATATGTAAAATTTAATATAATAACAAAGATCATTACACCTTATTATAAAAATAGCAATATCGAAGTGTTAATATCTAAAATTAGCATTTATTACTATCAAAAATAAAAATTATTAAATTATTCCTAGAGAAAAAAATCGGAAAACATTAACAAAAGAGGAAGCAAGAAAAATAACTGAAATTATTATTCTTATTCGTATTCTTATTCTTATTATTGTGTTAATAATGAAAAAAAAACAAAAATAAATGAAAGGCTAAAAAAATCTTAATAACTTTAACAAAAGATCAAACAAAAAAATAAAATAAAAATTATGAGGTAAAAAAAAATTATTAAACTTGAAAAAAAAAAGAACAAATGAAAAAAAAATAAAATAAAAGATAAAACTGGAAAAAAAATTAAATGGGAAAAAAATCATTTAATTTAAAAATTAAAAAAACGGACCGCGCTACGTTACGGGTTGAGCAAATAATTTTTATAATTGGTGGGCTTAAAAAAATTAATAGGATTTGCTGGTCAAAAATTAAAATATAATATCTATATATAAAAAATTTAATGTAATAAAATAGATCGTCACACCCTATTATAAAAACAGCAACATTGAAGTCTTAACATTTAAAATTATCATTGCTGGCAAAACATTTTCTAATTCTCAAAACAATAAAAATTATCAAATTATCTCAAGAGAAAAAAACTCAAAAACATTAACAAATGAGCAAGAAAGAAAATATTATTATTATTATTATTATTATTATTATTATTATTATTATTATTGGCAAAATATTTTTTGATTGTCAAAACAATAAAAAATATTAAATTATCCCGAGAGAAAAAAAACTCAAAAACATTAACAAAGGAGTAAGCAAGAAAATATTATTATTATTATTATTATTATTATTATTATTATTATTATTATTATGTTTGTAATTAAAAAAAAATGAAAGACTGAAAAAATCCTAAAAATTTTAGCAAAAGATTAAAAAAATAAAAAATCATGAGGTAAACAAAATTCATTTGGTTTGGAAATAATAATAATTATTATTATTATTATTGACAAAATATTTTCTAACTGTCAAAATAATAAAAATTATCAAATTATTCCGGGAGAAAAAAACTAAAAAACATTAACAAAGGAGCAAGCAAAAAAATTACTACTACTACTACTACTACTACTACTACTACTACTATTATTATTATTGTTATTATGTTCGTAACGAAAAAGAACAAAAATAAATGAAAGGCTGAAAAAATCCCAAAAACTTTAACAAAAGATTAAACAAATAAAAAATCATGAGGTAAAAAAATTCATTTGGTTTGGAAATAATAAAACAAAAATCAATGAAAAACTAAAAGAAAGAACAAAGGGAGTAAAAAAAAATTATTAATTTTGAAATTATCATAGATACAAAATCAAATTTAAGAGCTTATTTTTTTTAAAAAAATATCACCTCAATCTATAAAAAAAATAACAAAAATTAAAAAACAAAGCCAAGAGCACGCTTATATATACATGGACAAAAGAATGATTATTCCATAAATATTAAAAAATAGAAAGATTAAAAAAAAACAAAGTATAAGGGTCGAAATCAAAATCAGATATATATTGATCAAATTTAAAAATTAAAAGTATAAGGGCTTAAATGAAAATCAAATATATTATAAATTTTAATAAAAGGATAAAACTGAAAAAATTCAAATTTGTGTACCGAATTTATTGACCTATTTAAATCCAATCCGAAAATTAAAAGAAGGAGGACCGAATTGAAACATTAACATTCAATTGATTTCAATGGAGACGCCGGTTGCGTATCTCCGACCACCGGAGGACGCCGCACGCGCCTCATTCACAGGGCACGAGGTGAAATGCTGTGGGTCGCGTGTCGCGCACGCGCCGACAGTAAATCGAAAATAATAATAATAAAAAGGTCAATGACCGGTGTGCCCCCGTTCCCTATTCATACATTTTGTATTATTTGGGGCTATATCCGTATTTAGCCATTTCAAGAAAATAATAAAAAAACAAAAATTATGGCGGACCGGACCAAACCGGTTCGGACTGCAATGGGCAATGACCGAGAAGCCCCCCGTACGTAATGTTTTTTTGTCTTTTTCAGGGGGTATAACCGCTATTTCGCTCGGAAAAAGATAAAAAATCAGAGAACCGGCCGCCGGAACGACCCGACCCGAACCGAACCGAAAATCGAGCAACACTATTGAAATCCACAGTGAAAATAGACACATGCTATAATGTTTTGCAATAGTAAAAACACACACAATGCACAGTAAACAAACCGTGAACTATTTTAGTGTATATATATATATATATATATATATATATATATATATATATATAATTGTAAATGTCATGTGTTTGTAAAACGATTTTATCATTGACCCTTGAAATTAGAGTAGTAGCTCGACCGGCTAGCAGCTTGTCTAGGACGTGGTTGTAATTATTTTTTAAAATGTTATCATTTAAAAATTATTATTATAATATTTTTTATTTTTTAAAAATAATTTTAATATCAGCATATAAAAATATTAAAAAAATAAATTTAAAACAAAATAGTTTATTTAAAAAAAAAATATTTTGCATATACAGTATCAAACAACCCCGAAACTCACAAAGGTCACTGTTATTCAAGATCGGGTGAGAAGCCATGACGCATTAAAGGCCATATTTATGGATTTGGAAGGTTGCATGTCAGTTTTAGGGGGTCCATAAAAATAGCTCCCCGTATCGATGAACAGGGGGAGGGGACTATTTGAAAAAAAAGGCCTCGTCTTCTCCTTACAGGTGACCCCATTGCCCTATCAGATACTGATTCTTTTTCTACACGAAATATCAGTAACAGAAGTTTACCTCTCAAGGGTGGACGATGGATCATGGGCCGTGTGGACCCACGCATCACCACATCAAGTCACGTTGGAATTAGTGCGAATAGTAGAGGTCAAAGCCTTTTCTTTTTCTAATATTAGTATATTAAAATAATTTAAAAACAAAAAAATCAAAAATTTGCAAAAACACATGCAACCACAAAGGCAAACGTTGCCTAGACTTGGATAGGAGACTGGAGCGTGGTTAGGAAAAAGGGATGGAAATGCTAAACCTTGCTCAGAACCAGATAAGGTGGTCAAAGCTTTGAAAGAAGACTAGTTCAAAATGGGTGAAGCATCCGCTGCTCGCATGAGTGCCCCGTGAGTTTAATGAAGTGGCTAAGCCAGTAAAGTTAACGTAACTGTAGCTGGCCAGTCCTTTCCGTAGCATTAAATAGTGTCAGTTTGGGTTAAATACGTTACTTTTGTAATTGTGTTTTAAAAATATATATATATATATTTTAAATAAATATTTTGATATTTTAAAATATTTTTAATGTACTAATATTAAAAATATTGTTTTAAAATAATTAAAAATATTGTTTAACATTTATTTTTGAACAAAAAATATGTAAAAAAAGAAACAAACACAATAAAAAAAAAGGTCAGTAGCCAGGCCTAGGCCCCGGTCCCTCGCTAAGAGGCAAGGAAGGTTGAGTGTTCTCACAAACTTGCTGTTTTCTTTTTCACTAGGCTTTTTTTAACCTTTTACTTTTCTCCCGAGTTCCATGGTATTTCCACCAGATCTGAATTATTATATGGGAGACTTGCACTCTAGTCTAGACTTTAAATAGCAACCATATATTCCTACGCGTATCTCAACCATAAATATAAAATTTTTAAATTAAAATGAAAAAAATATAAAAAAATATTTTAAAAATACAATATCTATAAATATTTTAAAGTATACACAGAGCTAAAAAAAAATTTAGCTTTTCAAGACTTCAAGCCCAGTGCCTTGATCCAAAACTTGCAAGCAGTGTTATCGTAATCTGTCCGGTCAGTGAGGTGGAAAGTATGCCGGGTCTCCGTTTCACCAGCTAACTAACGGCTATTGGCAACATAAAATAACATTTTGTTTTCCTTATTCTTGCAAGCATTGTTATTATCAAATCACCATTTTAATCTGAAAATTTAATTAATTTTTTTTAACCCAGCAAGGTTTGTTTATTAAAATTTTAATATTATATCAAAATATTTATAAGCTTAAATCATCATGATGTTTTATGTTATTTAACAACTCAATCTAAAATGTAAAATTATTAGATAAAATTTAAAGCATGCAAGCCAGTAGCTCAATCGACAACAATCAGCGGCAAGGAGTGTGCATTCAGCGGTAGGATAATATTCTTGGTTTAAATTTTATTATATCAGGAATCTCAAAACGGGTTATTCTATGTGATTTGACTATTAAGAGCGGTCACCCATCCATGAATTGCATCTGAAAATGCATGCATGATATGAAAAAATAAATAAAGTTTAATGGAAGGTTTTATATTATTCTCTAGTTAAAGATTTTATTCGATACATTTGATCGGGCTATCCTACTAGCTGGAGGTCTTGTTTGTTTTTGTATATGAAATATATTTTTATAAACAAATAATTTTTTTGTTATTATTTTTTAAACGTGTAGATTATTTTAGTATACTAATATAAAAAATAAATCTTGAAAAATATTTATTATCACAATATACAGATAAATAATTACATAATGACCAAAACCGGGCAATCTTTTCATCACCCTTATCAGATAGAAATGATGTTGCCTTAGCTGACAAAATCAATTCTAGACTCGTTCTTATCCGATATTATTGCGGGATACATGAATGAGATGTTTGAAGCTCTTACTTGGCCCATTTACTAGAATCCATCACTCGCAATTATAGAATCGAAGGAAAAACTGAAAATATCACCATTGCATGTGTAAACAGTACCCATACCTAGCTTCCTATTATTCTATACTTTCATTATATGACCGAGGATTCTCCATCGTCATCTCGATTTCAAACCAGATCACGGACTGTACTGCCATTGCCTGTGACCAACAAAATTGTAGTGATCGATGAAGATAATCATTGATGATACAAGCGTAGACATTAAAGGTTGAGATAATTAGATGGCCAAGCTTACAGTTTTTTAATGGCGATGGTCACCCCAGCAGCATGGATAACTCACGTCACAGTTTATCACAGGTAATTTACGATAAATAATTTATTTCATACAATTAAAGCAACAAAACTCCTATTGATTAATTTTACTAACTCTGAAATAAAAAATTATGTAAATCTTAAATAATTTTTAAGGCTGTGAAACTCAAATTAGTGATACTTGAGAAACAAAATTATAGTATGATCAATGGAGATACATCCCCTCGTGATTCCAATTCAACTCAAAGTTGCACCCATAGGTCTTGGAGGGTTGCATTACCAGTCTTGCCTTAAGTTGGACGATCGAAATCAGGATCATATGAATGGTGGATTTAAATTGGATAGAAGATCCCGAGTTGTTTTCATTTAGATAGAAAATAAGGAGCGATTATTTTTTAAACTATTTTTTTAGTTTTAGACAAATATATTTTATATCAATAAATCAAAGTGATATAAAACATTAAAAGTTTTAATTTTAAACAATAAATCAAAGTGATATAAAACATTAAAAGTTTTAATTTTAAACAAGGGAAAAAATAATATTTTTTTTAAAAAAATGTGAAAACTAGTGGGAGCAAAAATGATTTTTAGCCAATTAACAGTACTACTCGATATAATTTATCATGCAGTATCCGTATATTATACACTACTGTACCTTCGTCTCCCCATTACTGAACAACCCTATCATCTACTCTCTACAATTTCTGACTCCCAGACTGATCTTCACATGACTACCCTGCAACACCCTAACAAATCAAGACAAAATAAAGCCATCCCCTCTCTCCCTTTCCCTCTCTCTTTCTGTACTGGTAAAAAGTTTGCCCCGCTCTGCCACCCCATTTTCAGGTACTATTCTGCAACTCCCATTCACCTAAGCTACCCCATCGTTCATTTACTCAAGAAGCCTCATCTCCCTTTCCCCTCCTTTTAAAACAAGACTCGCCCTCTCTTTTATTTCTCTGTAGTCCCCTTAATTTTTTCCTTTTACTATTCTGGCTCTCCCAACAATGGAAGCTTTCAGCTTGCTCAAGTACTGGAGAGGTGGTGGTGGTGGTGGTGGTGGTGGTGGTGGTGGTGGTGGTGGAGGGTGCGGTGGAGATGGTAATTATAACTCACGCGCCACCACAATTGTCACTTCCGTGTCTCCGAACAGAGTGGAAACTGATGGTGAGAATGATGACGATGATGGGCCTTTTTTTGACTTGGAGTTTGCAGTTCCTGAAGAAGAAGAAGAAGAAGAGGGAGGAGCAGAAAGCAAAGATGAGAATAAAGAAAACAATGGGGCTGATTCTGAAGAGGAAAACGATGCTGCTGACACTTCTGATGACGATGATGGCATGGATGAAGAGAGGGAGTTCAATTTCACTCTCTCTTCGGTGTCTAGCGATGACAGGAGGGATCAAAATCTTATTCTTTCCCCTTCCGATGATTTGTTTTTCAAAGGAAGGCTTGTGCCAATTGAGTCCTCTTCGCTTGAGCTGAACTCCAAATCCTCTCAGTTTTCGGTGTCATTGCTAAAATCTGCTACAAAATTTCGCGTTTTCATGCTGGGATTAAAGAAGAAACCAAACACCGCAACAGCAAATGAAAAGACAGAAGCTAACGTGCCGACATTAGCTTCTGCTACTCCTAAACAGCAAGGTGAGAAAGATGAGGAAAATGGCAAGCAGAGTAAGTTTTTTACTGTGAAATTCAAGGTCGAGGAAGTTCCTATAATGTCTTTGTTTGCCAGGGAGAGTAGCAAAAGCATCAAGTCATCACAGCAGAAGCAGGATTCTGCGGAAGAATCAACTGCTTCTGCTGCTGGTGCTGCCTTTTCAGATGAGAAGCAGAAATTTTCAAAGGATGTAATGCAAAAGTATTTAAAGAAAGTTAAGCCGCTTTATATCCGTGTGTCTAAACGCTACGGCGAGAAACTGAAATTCCCCGGGCAATTAAATTCCGGCTCAGGACTAAAACCATGCAATGCTCCGTCACCATCCACGGTGGCCCAGAAACCAGCAACGGCTGACAATGGTGGAAAGGAGAAGGAAAGCGCGGAAGCTCCGACGGTGGCAGTGAGTAGTTTGAAGGGTCTAAAACAGGGGAATATGCCTGCTGGGTTTAGAGTTGTGTGTAAGCATTTAGGGAAAAGCAGATCAGCTTCATCGGCGGCGGTGGCGGCGGCTCCTCCGGTTCCTGTTTTGTCAAACAGGAGAGATGATTCGCTCTTGCAGCAAGAGGATGGGATCCAGAGTGCTATTCTTCATTGCAAGCGATCATTTAATGCTTCTCGAGGTAATACAGTGACTGATTTAATTTATTATTCTAATTACTCTCACCAAACACTCTGTACTGAAGGTGATTAATTTTGTTTTTGGTCTTGCTTTATTGGGTTTTCCTGCAGATTCCGATTCCTCTGTGTTATCAAGGTCATCGAGCGATCCATCACATGAGAAATCAATGGAAGTAATGGCAAAGAAGGCATCGGACCATGAGGGGAAAAGCTCTCCTGTGGACCCAAAAAAGGCGGGAAAACGAGATTGACTGATAAGAGATTGACGATGATCTTTAGAGGTTTCTGTAAAGGAGATGATGGCTTATGAAACGAGCACAGGTGGACTAGGAAATCAGTTTTATCAGTCCCATTTGTTGTTAATTTTATTCCCATGTAAATATGCCTTGTTTCAGAGGAACGGTTGCTTAGTGATTAAGCTTAATTACTTCTTAATCACCAGTTAATTAGCAATTGCTGGTGTCTACTACTCTTAATGTAGAAGGGTTACTTTTAATCTTTTGAAATCAATAGCAGAATTAGCACTGTCAATTAGATGTCATTAAAATCATGGGTGCTTGTGGTTTTATCTTTTGTGGGTCCTCAGGTCAGGATATCAGAGGTGTCTTTAGTGGTCAGAGAAGTGGGGAAAGTGGAAACCTGAACAGTAAAAAGATTTTTCTTTTCTTAAAGGAGGAGAGAGTAGAGGTAAATCCAAGAGAGTAAAGATGCCGTCTTTCTTTCTCTCGCCATAATAAACAGCCTCTCTTTTTCTCCTTTTATTCCGTAGTTCAACACAAAAACTCTCTTTTTATGGTCTAATCTTGGAATTAGAGAAGGTTGCTGATAGTGTTGATGCTGCCCCAACCACTGTGTGTCGTTGTGAAATAATATTTTGCAGATTCAGTTTGTCTCCTTGTGCCAGGCTTGGGTCCAACAAAACCGCTGCTCCATTTGCTACACTGTCTTGTGTCAAAGCCTTTTGTCGTCTTGGCTCGTAATCAGATTCTGTGCGCTCTCCCTTTTTCTTTCTAGTCCAAGCTATCTCGCACAATCTAAGGCCGAATGATGTTGTTAACAAAGATGGATAGGGGCATGTCCCATCCTTTCTCCAAACAAGTTTTGGTTTCTGGTGGGAAGATTAATTATAGTTGTTTTTTTTTAAATATATTAAAATACAATTTTTTTATCTTTTATATCAACACATTAAAATAATTTAGAAATATTATGTAAATTTAATTTAAAATAAAAAACTAAAAAAAATTATCTTTTTTTCAAAAATAATCTTGAAACTCGGCGTTAACCCGTGCCTTTGTTGGTGGTTATTGCCCATTAATCAGCTTCTGCATTAATTTTCAAAGTTGGGAGCGAGAAAACCATGGTGCTATGTGTTTCTCTCCCAACAATTTTCACGGGACCATTGATGATTACAGTCTTAACTATATACCAAGACAATTAGCAACACGACTAAACGAAATGGGTTCATTAATGTAAACAATGAATTCCCGTCTCCGGCAGCTATTTCTGATGATGAAGTAGTGTCCGCAGTTAGTTTCCAGCATATTGTTCTTTCATCTCCTTTGAATCGAATATGGAATTCACATTCTATTTTATGGTTGATTATTTTCTTTGTTTTATTTACTATCAATGTCCCTTTTTTTCAGTTGTATTATTAAATTAATTGTGCTTATTGAATCTAATTAAGTAATTAACTCGGGTTCTCTCTTGATTGTTTATAAACACTAGCATTGCTTTAGCATTTTATTATATTAAAAAAATTAATCAGCCTCACAACATGGTGCTGCATATAATAAAATGCTAATTTTAAAAGGGCTCAGCTTATAATTAAGAATTGAAATCCAAATTGGTTGCCAAGTGTTAAAATAACAAATAATTAAGGTATCCTATGTGTTTATGTTGTGTTCAACGCAGCAGCACGAGAATCGAGCAGATGCATACCAATAAGAGCACACACGGTGAACCAACGTCTTCCTATCTGGATAGTCTACAAGCACCAGTGACAAAATGAAAGTACTGTTTAGTTGCCGAGGAACAAATCCCATATCCAAAGCCTGTATGTGCCCATGGATGGTTTCCATGCTTCTCGAGAGAGAAATAAACTTGGCTCAATTCATGCACCGACGTCATTACTTTCTTCCCGCAGTAGACTAAATTCATGGCACCAAGAGAAGGAAACACTTCTTTTTTTTTAATCTCAAAAAGTCCCAACCCCTATTGTTGACACGGGAACAAAGGGATTGACTCGTGTTCAGTGGTTGATATGCCTCCTTTTCCTCTCTTCAATTCCAGCTTCATACTTCTTATAACTTTGACCTCATCCATAGCGTTCATGGGCAATTTTTATTATTATCTAAACTATTCAAGTTAATTGGTACACACCTCAATTAATCTTATTAATTTCAAATTAATGATTATATAAATATGCATTAATAATAAACTGATATACAGTCAGTAAAACCTTTAGTATCAACCTAGGAGGTAATATTTGTTTATTTATGGGGATTCTTGAGTTTGCCTTTCAATACTAATAATATGTGCCTTGATCTTTGGACTGCGATGAGTTCTACTGAATTTTATGCGGTTGCATGTCAGCGATGACAGCCTTCGATACAAGTGGACCCGGTTTCAAAGAGAGCAAATTCATTGGTGGAAGGTAGACCACCAGACCTCCACTTGTTATCGTTCCAATCTTTAATTACTACCGATTGCCGTGTGGTTCAGTAGCCCTAAGCACCGATTTCTCTCTCTCGCATGGAGGAACAGAAGATTGTCTTGGGCATTACCTGCAGGGGTCTGGTCCAGCGGTAAGTTGGGGACGCCCTATTTGTTGGAACCGAGGTTCGAATTCCGACGGTATTTGGAGGGTGTTCTCTCTTTATTAAATCCTGGATTGATCCTTATTTGGTATGCTTGTGTTTTATTTGTTAACTGAATTTATAGGATATTCAATTAATCCAAAAAATAAATAAAATACACGTAATTTATCTCGAATATCCCGGTAATCCCGGTTACCAAAAAAAAAAAATTGTCTGGGGCATTTTTAGATGCAATCACCACTTTGTTTTTAGCCTGCATTTTTTTTTTAATGTTCCTGCTAACGATAAATATCAGATAGTTACTATTCCCTGACTACTGATATTCCCCGCAAGCTATTGCGCGATGTTTTTATTTATTTATTTAATTATTTAATTATTTTGATAAAAATAAATATTGGTATAAAAAACAGCAAATAAAATAAAATTTTAGATGAAAAATCAATTTTCTTAATAAATTTGTCTTTTTTATTCATACAATTTCCTTTTATTTTGATAAACCCGTGGTTTTTTTATTAGCAATATAGCTTATCGAATAAAAGTAATAATAATTAAAGAAATATTTCCAAAAAGTATAATAATTTGAATTTAAATGAAAAAAAGGTTATCAAAGACCCGGGCATCCAAGATAATTTAAACACCATCTTGAAAGTCATCATTTATATGTCATACGGCTCCTCCTGCATCATTCAAATGTCATAAAGGTGGGGGCAATTATTTTATATCTTTTATATTTATTTAAATATAAAATTCTTTACTATTAACCTGACTATAACTAAAAAATCAAAATTAAAATATTAAAAAAAAACCTGATATCAGTTCAATTTTTTTCCCGTGATTAAACTATTTTATTATGGTTGAAAGAATGAAAACCTCAAAAAATTCCTTAGATGCTACAGTGATTTTTTAAAATATTTATTTATTTTATGATGTTAAAAAATAAAATAAAATAAAAACATTTTTGCAACCGCCCAATTCATAAATGATTAGTGTACCGTGAAAAAAGATCACATAACCCTAAAAAGCAAGCCCAGCCATTTTTTTAAAAGTAAAACGGTGATTTTATTGTTCCGAATCTAAAGTATCCTGTGTTTTAGTATGTAGTAAAAAAATTAGCCATTATTGGTAATAAGAATAATAATGAATGAATGAATGACAAGCTCCCTGGTCGGGAAATCCCATCTTGATTTCTTGAAACTGGGCCTCCCGGGCTCAGCCCACAAATAGATCTCTCGGGGAAGAAATTTTCACCTATTAACAAAAACTAAAAAAAAAAATATAGGAGGTGATAATTATATAAAGCCTTCAAAAGCCAAGGCTCAATCGCAAGATGCCAAAAAAATCCTAATTGAACTAATATAAACACTTATTTGGAACAGATAAATAAAATTAAAATAAATAAAGATATTATAAACTATTTTCCTGTTTATAAATGTATTAAAATAATATATTTTTTATTTTTTATAAAATTTATTTTATATATATATATATATATAATATTTTTAAAATTTAATATTAAACACTTTCGAAATACCGAAAAACCATCTACGAGGCTATGAATGGAGACTAGGATCTAATGATGATTTAAACCATCGTTATGTGAAGGCCACTGCAGCCTTTTTGTGGGCCATGTTCACTTTGATTGATAAAAGTATAAAACTAACTTTTTTGGTCAAGTGGTTGTAACCTAGTTTAGCTAAAATTTAATTTTTTTTTATTTTAAATAAAATTATTTTGATAATTTTGATGGGCTAATTTTAGAAATAATTTTTAAAAAATAAAAAATATATTATTTTAATATATTTTTAAATAAAAAATACTTTAAAAAACAACCACAACCACATTCTTAACACCTCCTAATTTTTATAGCAGTAGCTAAGATCGAAACCCAACCATACTCTCAAGATCTGCTTTCCTCTTTGGACGTTTGATTACACCAAAATTCCACTCAGATCATGGTCTTAAGCATTGATTCTTTTATGTCGTTTGCGAGTGAAGTACGCCAATCAAACGCTGATACAATTTGGCAGCATTCCACCAGGCAATGCTATAGAAATTTCCACTAACCGAACGAAAGCAACTACCAATTCAAAAGGCTTGTTCTTTTTATGATGAACATATACGTGGACTTGACGATTGCTAAACCAATGGCCTCATCCGATCAACTGACACGTTAGGAGATTCTGGAGGTCACTTGGAAGTTACCTTTTGATTGTTTTCTCCAAGCATGAAATTTCCTCTTTCGACTTCCAATATTTCTGCACAGAGGGCTGTGATGTGCTTCCGATGGATTTCATTTTTAATTTAGAATATTGGGTAAAAAAAACTATTTAAACCCAATTCTGGGAATTGGAAATGAATTTCTGCCCAAGTTTACTTTTCCAGTCCCAAAACCGCGGTCTAGACACCGACTGCTATTTTCATCATATTAGGGCTAAAAATCGTCCCTTTTGCAGACTGATGAACAACTAATTCTAGCAGGCCTGTGATTAACCAAATATTTGATGTGGTGCATGTAAGTAATTTACCTGGAGCGATCCTTGCTTTTCAAGTACAAATTCATATATAGCCTTAAAGGAAAAAAAATGTGAAGAGATTTATCATTACCGATCACTGATGTAAACTCTCATGAAGACTGCTACTACCAATCCATCAATATTCGCATATCAGAAAAGCTACGACAAGAAAAATTCAGAGGAAAAATGTGAAAGCTACACTATAGTTTGCTTTCTACTGCTGATTAGATAATAAGATGAGGCTTGCAGTTTCCACCTTGACTTGCCCGAGTTGCAAAACTGTATGTCATCATGCAATTTACTCTCACCACGATATATTTCTTGACAATTCCGAGTATCCTCACCTTTCCACCAATTATTGTACTGCTGTTCATTGTCAATGCTGGGGCTGAACTTATGTTACTGATCAGGCTCGGAACAGCCAATAACTTGGCAGGAATTAAATCCACCGTGACATTCATGTGCAGAGTCCGCCTCGCCTCGGCCTTCCCTGGCGGAGTATTAGCCTGGCCAACCACCACGCCATCATAGTAAATAGTCGTTGTGCCATTTTTGAACTTGTACGCGGCCGCGTTTGGATTTTTCACGGAGACATCAACTAGAAGTGTCACGTTCACATCTTTTGGAAGAGTCCCATTAGCAAGATCAAGGCGCTGCAAGAATACCTTGATCACAGGGTCCCTAACATGAAAAACTGTCAGGACTAAAACTATAACAGTCACGGCAAGAACTGATAAAATCGCAGCGAGGCAGCCACAGCATTTGATGCAGTTTCGTCGGCGAGTATTCAATTGCACAGGCATTGTTTCTTCTTCATCACTGCGGATTTGGAAAGCTGCAGGGGCAAAGGGCTTGACCTGCTCTGTCTCGGCCATGACCCAACTCAAGAATGGAATGGTTCGAGTTTTCTGTATCTTTACAATCTCTTATATCTGGTCCATGCTGCTTCAAAAGTAATAATCAATGAGCATGCCGTCAAGCATTTTATTGTAGTATAATTGGTCCTCGGCGCGTTTGCGCAGGGTGCACGCCCCATACTTTGAAAAGTTAGAATGTAGTCATTGTATTCATTGACACAAACTTCATTCAGTAGAATGGAAAGGTATCGAAGACTTTGACTTTGAAACAAAAAAGATATTTAAAGTAAATAAAGATATTAGTATAGAATAAAAAAGACAATAATACGAATAGAAGCTTTTAACCTCAAAGTAGGAGCATTAAAAAAAATCAGGGTATTTATAAAACTTTTATTATTTAACCCGACTCGATGCATTAAAATTGATCAATATAGATATTTTAAATAATAACTTATTAAAAAATCTAATAAATAAATATCACATGTACAAGATAGTATTATGTTTGATATCCATTCTGCGACTTTCTAGAGATTTGTTCTTCAAGAGAACCGGGTAAATGACAGTGGTTTACGGGCAACACACATACAGGTTGTTTGCCATAGCTATTATTAGAGTAATTTATTTAGTTATTTGAATTTAAGAGTATTTTTTTTAGGATGATTTGCTAATAAAAGGTTTTTTTATACTTAATTAGATATCTTTAATATTTATAAAAATATTAGTTCAACTTAATATCTCCAATTAAATAAATTAGATTAATAATTTATAAAATATTAAAAGTTAAATTAGATTAATAATGAGCTTAATATTTTTTTATTTGATTATACATACGTTTCCCTAATTGTTCCTGGGAAAAATCTTTGGCTAGGCCACTTTTTGAAGAGAATCCTAAATTGCTCACAAAAATCTTACGTTTTCTTTCTATCAGCAGTCCATGCTTGAATCTGTACTAAATTTAAACAAGTCATCCATACCCAGTTTTCTATAAGACTTCCTCGTTGTATTTCTATTTAAATTTGACGATGATAATGTAGGAGAAAACCCCCTTTTCAATTACCATCTAAGAATTTATATATTTTTTTAAAATAATCAAAATGACCTCGTGACTCTACGCGATGACAGCTTCTAAAACTAGTGGTAACTAAATTTTGATCACGAAGAATCAATAAATTTGCAAATTGACCCTTTCTAAAGCCTAACAGAGCCCGGAGCTCATTATGGGCCTTCCGAAAGGACCAGGACTTGATAATATTCTAATCGAGCTAGGTGAGAGCCCAAGATCAGAACAGCCTACAATTATATTAGAGCCCAACCCAGAACATATGAAAATCGGTGAGACTAGCAGTAAGGAACTTCACACACAGATGGGCCAACTGCTACCCCGGGATGAGAAATGAACCTAGCTGAAACGACGATGCACTTCTAAACTTATCTGGAGGTATAATTTAGACCTGGATGGTTTGCTAGCTTATTTTCCTTTCAAAATTAGTGTTAAGAGAACCATTAACACACCCTTTTCCTGTCTAAAAATTTAAAAATCAGATGTTATTTTCTAAATTAATCCATGCTTATTATAGAACATATATCACGTTGTCGCTTAAATTCATGGAAGAAAGTAATTAACAAAACCTAATAGCCTAGGAAAAACACTTCCATAAGGACTCGGAGGTATTATTCATATAAAATACCATTAAAATCTTTTTACAAGATATATAAATAATTATTGATTAGAAATAAATAATTATTTTTATATTTTAAAAACAATGTTGAGCAATCAAAATACACTTAGAAAACCAAAAAAAAAAAATATAAACCGGTGTTCATAGTTTATTTGTTTTGTATTTTCAGGCTAGTTTTTTGTTACTGTTAAATAAGCTAACAAACAATTTGATATTTTAATATATAAATATAATTAAAAAACAAAACAATGTGCTGGAAAACCAGCACTCTTTTGAGGTGAGTTCCGCGTCCCCCCGTCCAAAAAACTAGTTTTCACGGTGACACGGAAGCGCTCCATCGAGATCTTTTTTTGAACGCAATTACAATAATAAGAGTTATTTTGAAGAATTAAATTATAAAAATAATTTTTTAAATAGTGTGTAAATAAATTTTAAATTGATGTGTTGTCTAATGGTAAAGAGTCATTTTGAAAAGTCATTTTTAAAAATTTTATTTTAAATAAAGTTAAATTATTTTATATATAGTTTAATTATACAATTAATTATATAATTAATAGGAGTAAGTTATATAATTAAATAATTGCTTTTAAGAAACCCGCCAACAATAAAATTATTATTTATATTTATATTTAAATTAAAAAAATAAAAATAAAATGAATTTAATTATAATTAAAAGATCCAGAATATTTGAAATTTGAAATTTTGAGTGTTAGTAAAAGTTAAAAAAAAATTCTAATTAACAAATTTCGCATAATTATTTTTATGGGTTAACTATTTTTTTATGCTAACTATTTTAACTGACAAAAAAATCCTAATTATTGAATTTCACATAATTATTTTTCTGTATTAACTATTTTTTAATGCTAACTATTTTAACCAACAAAACAATCCTAATTAACAAATTTCTTACATTTTTTTTGCTAACTATTTTTTTTACTAATTATTATAATTATTAATAATAATATAATTATTATTAATTATAATAATTATAATAGTTACGTGGGTTTTATATATTATTATTATTAATAATTATAATTATTATTAATTATAATAATTATAATAGTTATGTGGGTTTTATATATTATTATTATTATTAACAATAATAATAATAATAATAATAATATATAAAACCCACGTATAAAACCCTCACCACCCGGTTACCCTCCCCCCAAAAACCAATTGCCCTAATTTCCCTTTCCTTTCTCTCTCAGCGCCGTGCCGCCCCCCTCCCCTCTCAACCTCCAGCCCCCTTCCTCTCTTCATCCCTCTCCGTCCAGCCCCCTTCCCTCTCTCCGTCCAGCCACCCCCTACCTCTCTTCGTCCCTGTCTCCGTCCAGCCCCCTTCCCTCTCTTCGTCCAACCCCCCTCCCTTTCAATGGGTAGAAGATTTGACCCGAAGTGAAGATGCAGTCTGCTCGTTGGATGAATGTATTTTCTGCAATTTTTCTTGTTCGAGTTTGCTGGAGTTTGCTGTGAAATTTACTGTGTTTTTGCAATTGTTGAATTCGTGTTGATGTCTATTTTGTTTGGACAATGGTTTGACGATGCGAAGTTGCTGTGTTTTTGCAATTGTTTGAGTTTACTGTGTTTTTGCGATTTTTCTTGTTATGAGTTTGCTGTAAAATATATTGTGATTTTGCAATTGGCGAATTCGTGTTGATGTCTGCTTTTGTTTGGAATGACAACGATAATATTTTTACAACGGTCGGATTTTACTGATTTTACCTTTACATGAGAAAACTGTGAGAATGGCTCCTGAAAACAGAAAATCTATTTTGGCTCTTCAGTTAGCTCTCCCTGTTGGAGAGAAAAATTTAATAAAAAGAGCTAAATTTTTTAAAATATGCGTTTGCCTGCTCTGATGGCTAGTCCCGTTGGACTTGCCCTTGGGACGGTGCTTAATGGTGTTGGAATGGCGAAACAACAACGATACCTATTTTACGGCACAGAAGATCATCTCTCTCTCTCTCTCTCTCTCTCTCTCTCTCTCTCTATATATATATATATATATATATATATATATATATAAAATAGTCATGGCACCCGCCTCTCGTCACAAGCATAATTATATTTTTTAAAACATAAAAAAATATTTTATTATGAATAATTTTTTTATCATTACATAAATTTAGATAAAATAATAAATATGTATATAATTTTTGTGAAGTGCAAGTTTTCTATAAAATATATAAATTTTAAATGGATATAAATTTATTTGTTTAATAGGTTTCGATGAAATAACTAGTATAAAATATAGTAATTTTCTATCCACAAAAAGACGAAAACATAAATTGAAAATATATCTTTATGTTATTGTCATTATCATTACCACAACAGTTAAAATTATTATCAACATTACTGTCAAAATAATTAAAATAATTAAATTGCCCTTAAAAATTATTAAAAAAAGAAAAAGATTTATATATATATATAAAAAATCAATAAAAAACCAACCACTAAAATTATCATTATTATTGCGTAAATAGTAAAGTCATAAAAATCATTTAATCCAAAGAACAAATAAAAATAACAGAAAACAAAAAAAAATAAAGAGAAAAACTAAGCAATATTAATTTTAAAATAATCACCAATTTAAATTCAAATATCAAGATTGAACTGATTAAAAAAATCTCAACAAAAAAAAACTATAAAAAAACTAAAAGTATAGATGTAAAAATACGAAATAAACATTATCTAAGAATTAAAAAAAAAACTAAATGAATTAATATAAAAAAACCTCCAATAATCAAATAACAAAAATAAATAGTTAATTTTCTATCCACAAAAAGATGAATACATAAATTGAAAAGCTATCCTTATGTTACTGTAATTATCATTACTATAACAGTTAAAATTATTATCAACATTACTGTCAAGACAATTTAAATAATTAAATTGCCCTAAAAAATCATAAAAAAAAAAGCAATAGATTTGTGTGTGTGTGTGTGTATTTGTATTTTTATGATTTTTCAGGGCAATTTAATTATTTAAATTGTCTTGACAGTAATGTTGATAATAATTTTAACTGTTATAAAAATGATAATTACAGTAACATAAGGATAGATTTTCATTTTTTTTTTGTGTGTGTGTATAAACCACTACAATTATCATGATTATTGTATAAATAGTCAAATCATAAAAATCATTCAATCCAAAGAAAAAAAAAACAAGAAGCAAAAAAAAAAAAATGAACAAAGGGAAAAAAGTAGCAATATTAGATAGTAAAATGATTATTATAGCAGTTAAAATTATTATCAATATTACTGCTAGAACAATTCAAATAATTAAATTGCTCTGGAAAATCATTACAAAAAAACAAAAGATTTGTATAAAAAAAAATTAAAAAATAACCACTAAAATTATCATTATTGTTGCGTAAATAGCAAAATCATAAAAATTATTTAATCAAAAGAACAAATAAAAATAATAGGAAAAAAAAAGAATAAAGGGAAAAAATGTGCAATATTAATTTAAAAATAATTAGCAACACAAATTAAAATTTCATAATTGAATCGATTAAAAATAAAACAAAAAAAAGACAAAAACTAAAAGGATAGATGCATAAATATCAATAAAAAATAAACATTATAAAAAAAATAAATAAATTAATATCAAATAAAAAAATTAAAAGAATAAGGACCGAAATAAAAAATAACATATATAAAATTAATTTCAATTGGAAGATAAAATTGAAATAAAAAATAATTAGAAAACCAAAAATAAATAATGATAATTGCGCGCCAACAGTTACCAAACACTAAACTTGTAGCTTTTTTTCGAACGGAGGTGTGGACACACCTCCAAACAGGCACTAAGTTTCGCCTATTGTGTCATAATTATGTAGGAGAACTAGCTCTGCTTCTTTGAACCGTAATGAATAATAGGAGTGGTACTTTATTACCGTGATTATTGGCACTGAAAATACGCAATGCCTTTGCCTATCTGGCTAGAATCTCTCGAGAATGAAAAGATAATGGATAAATCCATTGTTTTAATCATCAAGAGGATGACTATCCAAATAATTAAAATATTAGTATATTAAAATGAATGAAATCATTAAAATATTTTATTTAAAATAAAAGAATTATTTTTTTCTTCAAAAAAACTCTTTTGGAAGGCTTCAGACGTAGCTCATCTAATGAAGTTCCCTTCTACCTTTTAATTTTCCTTTTTTATCTTTCTGTGCTTTCGACAACATTCTTTCAAATTAAATTTGTTGATTTTCAAATAGCAAAACAAGGTAACTCAGAACTATCAATCCAATTCTAAAGGGTGTTATTTTTTCTAAATTATAATTTACTTTATTTTATATGTTATGTTTGCGTTAATTAATTTTTTGTACTAATGTGAATTCATTTATAATTAACATCTTCTCATTTTGAATATATATATATATATATATATAAAAGAAAAAAAATCAAAATGAAACTATGAATATCACTTACGTATAGTTTGCATATTCTAATCAACTGAGCTGATACTATTTCACATTGTTGACTATTGACGGCAGCTTTGACGTCCTAGAAAGGATTCCCTGAAACCCACTTTAAGGAAAAGAAAATTGTGATTCTCCCGCCTTCAGAGTCCACAAACCCGCCTCAACTCTCTCTCCCTTTCAAAATTGTCCTCTTCTACCATCCTTTAAATGGATAACAATCATTCATGGAAAATATATTCTACCTCTCCATTGCGGCTATAACCCAGTCTTGCTCTCAGCAATGCCGCTTTCAGTTCCACTATCCACTTGCCACCTCCAAACTAGCTCAGGTTTTGTCATTGAAACCTCGAGCAATCTCCACTGCTAGAATTATTTTTATGGCCCTGCTTGGTGTCCTAACACGGCTCCACGTATTCAGTCTATCTATATCTTTTTAAAAATCCCCCATTTTCCGTTTCTGCTCAGCACTATACTAATGCTTCTTTGGCTTATTGTAGAGCTTCTTATTTTGCATTCGGGGTGTTAGAGAAAATTTCGCATAAAAAAATAAAGAGGGTCTAAACAATATATATATACCACCCCATTGGTCACTTAGAACTGCTCCTTGTGGAACTCAAACTTTGTAGAACCTTTTTGATTGAATTCATAGCAAAGACTGCTTAATTCTTTAGCCAAGACAGGTGCCCCACAATAAAACACACCTGCTCCAGAACCACAGTGATATAATCAGAGCAAAATGATAGGTTTCTTCATTCAAAAACATATGTTAGCGAGAAGGAATACTCACCTATCCTTGCATTACTGTGCTTGGAACATAATTTAGAAAGAACCTTCTTCCAATTAGGCCTTGCAAAATGCGTTCGCACCTAACGAAAAAGTTTAGGATTTGTTAGTATAACTGCGTTATTATCACTTGCTTGCTGAGAATGTCACTATTATCTCAATGAAGGTGTCAGAATCTTTGGAAAACTCCTGCTGATATAACATAGGAGCCACAAGATGAACATACGAGGAGCCTAAAACAAAAAGATGGGTCTTACCCTGGTGCCAGAGACAACGTCCACACCGTTTTTCGCATGGTTTAGGGCTTGGACCATGGTAATGAGGGTTGATCGGGCATCACCTTCCTCGTACACACTGGTCAAGTAATTATGCATCTCAATCACACCCTGGAGTAATCCAATGACAAGTCAACAATCTAGGAAACGAAGCAAAATGGAAAACTCTGTCTAATTTACTTAATTAGACATTAATTACCCTTTGATCAAGCTCTGCAACTTCATTCATGACCCCTTTGAACCAATCAAAAGAACCTTGTTCCCTTGTTACCCAATAGAAATAAGCATTGGTGGTCCTTAAAGCCTTTCTACGTTTCGGTGAGACTTTGTTAGAGGATGGGGTATCATTACTTCCAATGCTCAAGTCTGATGTCCTACTCATATCCGAGACCGAATCCTGAGAATAAGAATCAGACTTGTGACTACGCATTTAAAAGATTGTTGTGGATGAAGTGACATATTATTGTAGATTGGAAAGGTGAAAGTCAGGTTTCTAGTCACTTACTGTCAGCTCCTCCATTTTGACAATGTTATTAAGCAAGTCTTTCAGAATACTGATGAAAGGTGTTGCTCCGATTCCCAAACCAACAAGCAGTAGCACATCATAATTACGGTAATCTTGTGCTGGTGCACCATAAGGCCCATCTATCAAGAGCCTCGGCAAACTGTCATTAGAGAAGAATGTTACATAAACAATAGAATCAGAAAACGCTATCCATAGGTGAAAACAGAATAAGGAAAGGAAAGGAAATTAATATAGACTTATTGAGTACATTTTCTTTGTTGTTTCATCAGCCCTGAGAAGTCCACTCTTATCGGCCACAGGACATTCACAGGCTTCAGAAAATACCCTTCTTAGTTCTTGTGTCCAGTCACCTAGCTGCCGAATGTGAACACTAAGGTAGTCATCACCAGGCGCGGAGGTGATTGAAAATGGATGCCTGGGTGGAAAAATAAAAGCATGCTCATGTTAAGTTACAATGCAAATTAGGTATCAGAACATAGAAAACCAATTCACAGTGGCTGATCAACAATCACGGAATTTAAGAAATCAATCACTGATTCCTACCAAAAAAAAAATTCCTAGCTTTCATCAGCAAATGAAATTAATCACTCTAAAATACGAGCATTATTCATGAAGAGAATAAGCATAACATTAGCCCAAATTAAGCATATGATTAGCGAGATTCTTGCTAGAAGTTTCCTTGGATGTATTTTACTACAGAAAATCTTTTAAACTACAGCTGAAAGTGTTGTAAACTATCGAAATCCCATGTATCTTCTAGTGAGTTAATAAATTAATAGTGACTTGCCACTCAAATGGAGAAACAGCAGGGCACTGGACAAACATATACTGTCCACTCTTGTATCGGAATTGGGGAGGCTTAGACATTTGCAATGCGAGAACATTTCCAGGATAAATTGCAACCTGAGTGCAAGGAAGAAAAAAGATACTATTTTAGACAAAAATCTAGTATAGTTGGTCTTCAACTTTACAGAATTATTCCAGTACTTTATAGGATCTTTCAAAAAAGGTAATATGCAGGCGTTAATCATAAGATCAAACCGAGGCCTTCGAGATTTTATACCTTGAGAAGTCTGACAGGATAGAGGCCAGAACGAAAAAACCTGAGAGCCCTTTCTCCTGCATATAGAAAAACCGGAACAGAAAGATACATCCATGTCTGCGAGCAAGAAATCACCATCAGTTTACTCTTGCAAACACCCGCTGCTGTTAAAACTAATAAAGAAAAGATTTCTTGTTCATACCGTCTTTTTGTACCATTTATGCACGAGATACAAGCACACACCATGGATGATAAGCAAGATGTAGACAATGACGAATAAGTGGTGTGAATACCAGAATGCATTGAATCCAGTAAGCCTGTCAAAGGGTTTTGGAAACTTGATGAGGCTTTTCCTGAACCATCTTGTAGCAAGAGTAAATGCAACTGCCATGATGATCACCATAAGAATTCCAGTCACACCTTCAGCCCCTCTAGCCAATGATGCATATGAAGGTTTACTTGCACCAAAGTCATCTCTCAAAAACGAGTTATAGTCACCACCAGATGAATTTATAAGCTTTGGAAAATCACAAGCTAGATGGTTTCCAGCATGGAGAATCACCCCAATTACAATCGCTGCTGCTATGGTCTGCATGTATAAAAGAAATATCAAATCATTAGATGGGGTCATTTTGTACCGCAATAAACTCATTCAAGCTTCAATGAATTTTTATGTTGATATCTTTCATCCCTGGTGAAATAGATTTCGATTAGCTAATTATGAGTTTCTTATAAACGTGTTCTTTAATTTTATATGACACGAGCATTTGGGCCTTAGCTAGCGTAAAGTTGACTTTTAGATGATGATTTAGACAAAACAAAAAAACACTTAATTGTTCACTAACTTTGTTTTTATTGAATTTGAATTTGAAGTACTCACATGATGAGATAAGATATTTTTACCAGAAATAAATTAAAAGATGGACTGTGGATGTATAGACGAGCACTTCACCTTCGTAAGCTCTCGCTTTTTTTTCTTTTTTTTTTTAAAATAAAAAACCACTACTGAAACATCTAAAATAGTTTTATTTCTTGTTTTGGCCCAACATGCGTTTTTCTGTGCTTCACAATGGAAGTAATCCTTCCCATTTGGACCCATCACTCCTGGGGCTAAGCCGAAAACAGAGCCATATAGTAATTCAGTGGGTGGGGTGGGGTGTCCTCGATACTGAACACAAATTCGAGGAGAATATAAACAGTTTTGCCCGAGGAAAAGTAAAGGAAAAAAAAATAATTCGGTGGACTAATAAGCTTTTGTTCCAGCAAGGTGGATTATCCTTCTGTTTTTGTTGTTCTTTTCTCTTAAATTCCATCCTAGACAGCAAAATCATATTTTGTGGTTGACAATTAACATTATCTAACGGTAAAAAAAGAGTATGAGAGCCTACTAGCTGTCAACCATTGCTGCCGGTTGTCGTATCGCATCCGATAAATATCCCTAATGGCCACTGTTTCGGTGCTGTCAAGTTATTCTATTTTCATGGCTGAAGATCAACCAGTACATTGACTTTAGAGCAAAGTCTCCCGTGTGGGACCCCAAAGGATGTAAACATAATTAAAAAGCAATATAGGCCTGGTTTAGCACTAACATTTTTAAAATATTTTTTTAAAATATTTTTTGTGTTTTACTATTATTTTCGTATGTTAATATTTAAAATAAATTTTTAAAAATAATCGTAATCAAACTATACCATGAAAAAAAAAAAAAAAAGGCCGTAGGTAATCTCTGTGTGTACCTTGTGAAAGTTGATGTTGTCGTCAAAAGGCAGCCAGTGACCCAACTTTGTGGACCTCAGCCAAGTGATCGTATTTCTACACACAGGCAAGAGAATTAGAGCCATATTGAACTTCAATGTCTCTGCCGCGCCTTTAGCTGTTAGGAGACAATAACCCATCACTTGAAAAGATTTTTTTTGCTTGTATTGATAGAATTTCCAGGTGAATAATCCAATCATTATCATAACCCATAATGCCAGAACCCAAATTCTCCTCCAATTCTCTTGAAGAAAGTACACGCATTGCTTGCTCACTCTCCTTATCGGGCTTCTCTTTCTCAGCCCTTGTAAATTTTGGCTCAGGGCTTGGCTTGTGTAGCTTAGAGCCTGGCTGTAGTTCAGATACGTGTCTTTTTGTAGAAGAAGTGTCTCTAGTTGCCATAGCTATACATCATTTTCAGCATCAAAAAGTAAACCAGATTGCAACAAAATCATCAGTAGGGACAAGAGAATATGGATCAGGTCAACTTTCTGCATTGCAACTGATGCACGATGCAACACGCGTAATGCATAATGTTTGAGTGAAAGGTAAGCATTTTTTGAGGGAAACCCACTTGGCCATCCAACTACGTTTGTCAGGTTCCAGGAATGATTTTCAAATTATCAATTATGGACTTCGGAGTTTGTGCGTGCGTGCGTGTGTATGTGTGTGTATATATATGTGTATATATATAGCCACCGAGACACTTTAATTGGGGAATAATTTGAAGAAAAAAACTCTTCTTGTTCAACAACACTGAGAACCATTAAGATTTGGTAAATTAAAATGTTGGGCCTTGTTGCCTAACAATGGACTTCGGAGGAGGAGGAAGAAGTCTAATGCAAATGCTGTGCCTGTCTTTAATTTTTAATTTTTTTCCTTTTTAGACTGTTATCATGAACCGAAACAAGACAAGTGACCGATTTGACTCTCATAAAACAAATTTTATTTAATTAATGATGGGAACTGATATCATATTAAATATAAGTATTATATTAAGCCCACCTAACACGTTCTAGAATCTCAGTAAAATTTCCCCGGCATGCATATTAAAAAAAAAAAGAAAAAGAAATATTTATCTGACATTAAAACTCAAAGAGAACCCACCTCGATGTAGCCAAGTCTTTCAGGGTCCAGCTCCTCCATGATTAAAGCTGCATATTCCTCTGCTTGTTCTTTTAATCTTGATAACTTATTTGCAGAAGCACTTAGCATGATAATCTACCAATTTATATAAAGAAAATATAAATTAATAAACTCGTTCAAATTAAAGACTTTTGGTCCAAAAGCCCCCCCCACCAACCCCTCTGAAAAAATCATAGTATTAAACATTTTTTCTTGCATATATATATAAAGAGAGGTAAATTTGGAAAATTCAACACGTCATCTGTCATCCTCAAACTCTCATAACGAAGACCCGGTTCATAAATAAACTGCTGAATAGTGATCATCAGTGTATTTTCTATGTTACTACAGATAAGATGGTTACTGCATGCGTCAGAGATAAAGAAAATTTGGATTCATGTTTGGAGTAGTTAGTTCTAAATTTTCCATGAATTTAAGGTCTCCGACTACAGCGATTATTATAATAAAAAAAATACATCTTGTGTATTGATATATAACTATATTTTTTTAATTAACATGAGTATTTGAATCAGTTTATATATATTTTGATTACTTTTAAAATTAGTAATCTATATAAACCTAGTTATTGAGTCACTTGGATGGTTTATAGGACTGTATTTTATTTTTACAATTAAATGGCTATGGCAATAGTTCTGATATAAAGGGTAATTTCGGATTTGAATTTTCTAGCATTGGAGAGGTTGGCTTCTATTTTGTTTCTGCAAGAATCTGACAGAGTGGTGGCTAATTCATGCACGTGAATTTAAAATAAAAAACTTAATGAAAGAAAAATTAATTGGATTGCTGAAAGAGAATTCATGATTAATTAATTAATTAATTAATTCGGGTACCTCTTTCACTTCTTCTCCGGTGATCCTACCATCTTCGTTCTTGTCCACCCTGTGAACAAAACGACATCATAAAAGTTTACAAAAAACAATTTAAATAGTAAATCAGTGAACCTACTTTAGGTTTGCCACCAAGTTATTTGTTCGACTATTTAAAATGGTGCTGACTCCTTCATAGATGCCATCTCAGAGGGTTCCAAAGTAATAACCCAAGGAGTAGAAATAAAAATGCCAAATATTGTTTGATCACATTTTAAGAACAGGGCCGGGTTCAGACGAAAAGACACCTTTGTCCCCTGATCGTCTCTATTAGGAGGAGTGTGTATATAAACTACCATCTTTTCTGTTTTCTTTCCTTGATCCCAGTTAAGCTATTTTTTAAAAGGAAGAAGAAGAAGAAGAAAGAGTGATGACTTATTTAGGGAATAAAATAAGTCATTAATTTAGTTTAATTATTGAAGTCCATAATAAATGTAACGGTGATGCGTACATATCAAAGAAGATCTGGAGTCGAGAATCAAAGCTCTGATCGGTTATTTGTGACCAAAACTCATAAAGCTCATCTCGACCGATCTTGTCTACTTTCAATCTTCTTCTCCTTCCCAGGGCATCAAAAAGCTCCACGCCAAATTCCTTCGAGTCTTTCATTCCTTTCAAAACACAAAACAACTTTTATTTCAATAATTAATTTAATTTAGAGGCTTGGTAAATACTTAACAGCTAAATATTCTTGTTGCACCTACATCGTTGTTTTCTTCTTTTTATGTATAAATATCTAAATCCAAGTGGTAATAATGGTAGTAACTTAAACTCGGTAACGTGAATGGGGGTGTGGATCACACAGCTATTACTAAGTAAACCAACAGGAAAATAGAAATAAGAGTAGAATCAAACCTATGCATTGTGCAAAATCGGCCCTGTAAAGATGACCATCTTTAGCAAGTTTTTCGAAGTTGCTTTGAACTTCACTCCATGCATCGACCCCATTTGTTTTTTTACTGTTATTACTTATAAATCTCAATCCACGCAAAGCCTTATGCGCACCAGGCCGGGCCCGGTCCAGCTGCGCTCGCTGCTTTCTCAAAGCACGAGCAGCTAAAGCTGACTCAAAACCACCGCCATCGCCGCTTTTTCCCGAAGCTGATAACACCCGAGTAGCCTGTCCATGAGTCCAAGAAAACCTCCTTAACTCAGCTTTCAACTCTTGCGAAAAGTGTTTAGCTTTGGCTACGGCATCAGCTTTTAACTCTTGAGAAAATTGCAACAACTTATTCGACGAGCTTCGCCTGATTGTCGGCGATCTTGAGACCGGACTTAAAACTCCGGCAGACACCGAACCACCGGCAGTAAACGAAACATCATCGATGTTGATAACCGTAGATGTTGCTGGCTCAACACTGCGAAGGACGATAGTGTTGTCATCTTGTAAATCAAGTGTTACCTCGACAAACTCCTCGCCGGACTCAGTTCCCGGAGATGTTCCGGCACTCATCGTTGCATTGCTGGGAATCGTGTCCGAGGCCCATCGCCGCTCATGCTTAGGCAATGAACCTCTCATTGATTTCGTGAGATGGAATTTCGGTGGAAATGTGGAAGGAGCAGTGATGAAGTTCTGAAGATGTACTGGAGGAGGAGAAGAAATGTCGGTATTTCTAGTCGTCGTCGAAGAACGCGTTGGGAATCTAATGGAAAAGACATAAACACGCGGAGTTTTACTTCTGCTGCTATTCTAGAGGGAGAACATTAAGGGGAAAAAGAAAAGGATCTCTCTAGACAAAGAAAATTTGAAGAACAAAAAAAGGCAAGAAAAAGACAAAGGTTTAATAATTTTGCGGGTGTGTGTAAAGATGCAGGGGGCCAAGAGGGAAAGAACTATCTATAAGCAGAATATGATTGTATTTTTGAGTGCTCTGTGACCACTTAACTAGCAATGGTTTCTGTCTTCCTCTCCCGTGCAGTAGCTCACCTTAGTCTTCGTTTCTGCTTTTGTGAGTTCGTTTTTCGCACGACGCGTTTATGCTTGGAGAGATAGATAGATGCTGTGGGGAGCTATAAAGGTTAAGAGATGGAGCGAGGTGGCGGGGATAATAATAATAATAAATTTAATGGTGGTGGGTTTCTTAGGCTTTCAATTTTGTGGATCGTTTCAGAGTCAACTTAGCTTGCGGAATTTTGTTTTCTTGCATAGAATGTTCGTCAAAGAAAAAAAGATACACGCGATAAAATTTTGTTTTGACAATTATTATTTAATCCTTTTGATTTGGTGGCGGTAACATTAGTTTGATAGCACAGCTATCTGTCTGTCTTGATTCAAGTGAAATAGGTTTAAAAATCCACTTAACTTAATGCTAAAGCTTCTGTGAAATCAAAGAACCAAACAGACAAGTCTTCTATTGTTTTAAGATATTGTAGCCTGTCCTTTCCATAGCATATATATATATATATATATATATATATATATATAGTAAGAATGGCAATTTCACCGCAAGGCTGTATTTGTTTTATGGAATTTATTTTCTGAGAAATTATTTTTTAAATTTTTCTGTGTTTGTTTGTCTTTTGAAAAGTTGGTTAATAAAAAACACTTTCCAGTCAAAGAAAAATTTTTCTTGGTTTCTAGGAAAGTATTTTCCGGAAAATTTGGGCGGAAAACACTTTCCGGAAATTGAGAAAAATTTAAAAATATCATTATTTGCTGATTATATCAAATTTGATCCTCAAATTTTTTATTGCTATATATAATTTGTTTTGAATATTTATTTTTCAATTCCATCTCTTAAAATTTAATTTTTATATTAATTTTGGTCCTTATTTTTATAATTGTTATTTGCTTTTTTCTTATCATTTTTTTATTGAAATTTTTTATCTATCAAATTTTATTCTCATTTTTTTATTGTTACTTATTTTATTTGAAATAATTTATGAAATGTTAATTATTATTATTTTAATTTATTCACCTTTCTTTTTTTTTTAATTTTTAGATTTGATCTCTATTATTTTGATTATTATTTATTTTATTTGAGATAATTTATGAAATTGTATTTATTTTCAATTTCATTCCCATTCAACTTTTTAATTTGTAAGATTTGCTCCTCATTATTTTAATAAACTTGAAAAAAAATTTAATTTATTAATAAATTATCTTCCAGTTCATTTTCCATAACACAAACAAACACTAAAAAATGTGTTCCAGTTCATTTTTTATAACATTGTCAAACATCGGAATTTACTTTTCAAGAATTCACTTTTCCCGAAATTTTTTTTGCAAAAAAAAACAATTTCCAGTAAACAAACGGGGCTAAGTTACTAATGTCAGCAAAATATTTAATCGCATAGAATTACCTCCATCCAAGCAATCCTACACCAACTAATTAATAATAATCGGCAAAGGTTGGCAACAATTCCTGTGCTGGCCTACAAGCGGTGAAAAACCCTACAGGACCAGAATGTTTCTTTCTTCTGTACACAATAAAACATCATCTTATACATGATCATGACCTTTAACCAGTATAATGCCTGAATTTCGAGCCTGCACGGACTGACAATTATCTCTTAATTAATCTTGCAGTGCCACAAAGTGTCACTCCCATGAAAATTAATCTTAATTAGTTCGTAAATCTGATTTAACCACTCAAAGGATAAATATGATATTTCAGATGAATAATATTTATATATGGGTAAATTAAAAAAGAAAAAGACTGCGATGTTAAATTCATTTATTCAACTGCAGTGAAGATGGAGATGTTTTACCATATATTCTTAAGCGGGGAGGGGGCAAAATGATCAAGCCATACCAAAATAACAACTAGTCTAATCCATGCATATGTGTTTCTAAATGATCAATTATTAATAAAAACTAAAGTAGGCTGTGATTCATTACTGAACAAGAATCATTATTCAATTCTACATGGCAATGATGGGTTTTCCTTCCATAATCACAATCCAAGAAAAGAAAATTTATAGGAAAAATGATTTTTTTTTCGGGGTTCAATTGGTATTTTCAAATTAAATTGAGATAAATCTTTTTTTTTCACAATAGCATTACTAATTTATTTTTAGCATGAAAACAATTATATGGCTAATAGACTTTTCATAATCTTTTTGCTTTTTTTTCAAAACAATTAAAAGTCCAAGAATTAAAGGGTAATTAAGTTATTTTAATATACTTTAAATTGTAAAAAGACACACTGATCAATTCTTTAATGACTAGTAGACTACGTGAAAAGACTGAAATGTCCTTGACACCGAGGCATTTATTCTTACATTGATTTTGAATTCTAATGCATTATAATAACAATAAAAATATTTTCTCGTGGAACTTTAATTTTATGATTCTAATAATATTTTTATTGTAAAAACAAACACTCTTGCAAAAAAAATGTTTTTAAGAACAATATGCATTAATAGGATAAAGAAGATTTAATCAAAGACATATCTTTTTTTTTCTTTATTTTAGATTGTCTGGAGTCTTTTAGATATTTATTCTTTGTCGTTGGTATTTATTAAATAAAGTACATTGCTACAAAAATTATATAAATAGATTAATCAAAAGGATCACGGTAGCAAAATATCTTATTCTTGCAAATTTTAAGATTTTAGGTTTTTTATATATAAAAAAATATTGTCATGTAATTAAAAAAAAATGAATAGCTCTTTGTGATACAAAATCATATACTTTGATGTGCACGTATCTTTGAGCTTCTCGATTTCTATAAATAAAAAATATGTTATTTGATTTTTACAAAATAATGATTTAAAACTCAGAAAACTATGTAAAAAGACCTGTAAATGGTCCCAAAGTCGAACGAATGAAGACACACAAAAACATGTGAACGAGAGGAAAACGTCTATCCAAGTTAAACCGGGTCCCATATAGTCGTGGTCATTTTTAAAGGTGATTTAAACATGGCAGCAAGAACATCGAGTCATTTTCCCTTGTTTTATTGAAATTAGAACAAGAAAATCCTCTCCGGCTCAGATCAAGTAACTTGAGCCGCAAGATATCCCTAAGCAAAACCATACGCTTTACTCCTGAAAAAAAATAAAAACCTCACCTCTTTTTAAAGGATCATATCTTGTCTATTGTTCTGAAATTTTAATATAATATATAAATATATCAACAGATTTCTCATAAAATTATATTTTAATTTAACAGTCGGATTAAAAGATATGATTGATATTGTAAAATTATTTATTATTTTAAAAAATATTATTTGCCATAAATAAAACCGGTACGTTTCAGCTGATATTTAGCTAAAAAATCTAAAACATATAAGAATTTAAACCGAGATAAAAATAATATCGTTTCATCTTGTTTTTTAAACTGAGATGAAATATTTCATTCATTCCAATCAAAACATAACAAAATTAACAATTATGCTACTCACAAAATGTATTCGATAAGTATTAGTTGCTCTTCAAATTATTACATCATCCGTAAACAAAGTTTGTTAGAGAATAATATAAATTATATTATGAGATCTCACCTAACAGTTTAAGTTTTTAGGTGGGATGGTTTCTTGATATGGTATCAAAATCTTTTTAACTCAGTGATCACGAGTTCAAATCTCACTACCGTAATTCTATATAATAAAAATCAAGTACAAAATAGTATGAGCATGTGCAAGTTTCAATTCCAAAAATTTTTTACTTAAAAAAATGTATTAAAGAATAATATAGATCATATTTTAGGATATCACCTAATACTTTAAATTTTTAAGCGAGATGATTTCTTGATATTCATAAAAAGAAAAAAGAAAAAAGAAAAAAAAAACCAAGTTCGTACCACTTATGAAAAAAAAAATATGTAATGAAAAAAAGATATTTTTATTGCTCCAATGGGGCAATAAAAGAATGGTTTTTTTTCCCTTATCAGGGGAAACAAGGAGCTTGGCAGATTTTTTTATTAAAGCTCTTTTTTTTATTATTATTGGTAGTATTTTTATTTTTATTTTTAATGTTTTTGTTTTGGATCCTCGGTAACCTTCCTTCTGTTTCCGTACCTGGAGGGGAAAAGTTGGTCTTGAACATGCGGGCTTCTAGAAGATCTCTACGTATAAAGCCCACGGATACACAATGGCCACACAAGAAAGGTCAATAGGCCAACAACTTCTGTATACAGACTGGTGTAATTCGGCCTCTTTTGTTCATCGATTGCTCTCTCCTCAGCCATCTACTGTCCCATGATTTACAGGGCAAAAAACAAAGAGCTCCTTGAACTAAGATGTGTGCTTGTTTTTTAACGCTTCATTTAATCATGTGAGAGAAAATATTTATAAAATTTTAACCATGCAATCTCAGTAATATAATTCTCGAGAGAGAGAGGGAGAGAGGGAGAGAGGGAAGCAATCTTAGTAAAGTTTAATTAATTTCAACATGCCGAGGAGGTTGGTGACAAATGACAGTGATGTTGAGGATGGCTATGAAGCCGAGCAGTGGGCATTAGGCCATTTTCCTGACACTGATTCAAATAGGGACACGATAACAAATCTTGTCGTTTCTTCAACATTTACTCTAAAAATTATAATTTAATTTCTTGACTACAAAATAATTACGGCCCAACTTCAAAGAAATAGGATAACATGCAACAAAATCAGCGAAAAGCATCCGAAAGGAATTAATATTTGAGAGATATATTGAAGCTATATATATATATTTAGCTTCAAGATATCTCTCCAATATGTATATATTATGTTTATGTATATATGTTAAATAATATTTTTGTAGTTTTATTTATTAAAGATAGAATACTATTTCCAGTTTAACTTATATATAGATAGATAGATTAAGACTAAGCACTCATAATATACAAATCACTTAAATTCTAGTTTTTTTTCTTTCTAACATTAATTATTTTAACAATATAAAACATTCGTATGCATGTAGAGTAGTATTTTTGCTTTAATAGAAGAAAATATAGCGCGCAAAAAAGTCTTCTTTTGTGCTTTTTTTCCTCATGATTACCTTCGGTGGAGATTCGTTTTTTCCAGGTGTGGTTTAATTTGAGTGATTTCTATGTTAGGGTTTAGTCTATGTTGAATTTTATCCTCTCCGTTGTATTAATTTGAGTTCAAATTCAAGCGTATTAGGTGCCTGGAGAAAAAAATATTGTGAATTAATTGCTTGCGTAAAACATGATCAAAGTCACCTCCCATCCTCAACCCCACACTGGGCTTTGGTGCGCTTCTATGGAAGATTCAACGAGATCATTTCTCCGTGGTCTCTGTTCCATAGGCTCCAGTCTCCCCTCAAACGCACTAAAGCGTATCCCTATCAAGGCAGCGTGTTTTAGAAGGTGTCAGGAAGTTCTTATTTTAAAAACAAAAAAATATTATTTTAATTTATTTTTAAACCAGAAAAAACAATTTTAACGCCCTCTCAAATATATCCTTAATTATGTTTTACATGTCTACACAGGCGTGCCTTTAGTATTACGCTTTTGATGTCCTATAACCCAAAATTTTAAAACTTTTAAATTTTATTTTTTATATTTTCAGACCAATAAAAAATATATTTATTCTCTGACCTTATAACTTTTATGATAGCACCCCTATAAAAATCTCTCTATATATATAAGACAGCAGCAAGAAAACTAATACGAGTATTATAGAACAAAGAAGCAAACATTATTGTAAAAAAAATAAAAATAAAGTCCCGTTTGTTTTCCTTTTCAATTTCATAAGCAGTAATGTGGTGTTGTTTGTGTATGTATAAAAATAGAGAAACTTTAGTAAGAATTTTTTAATTGAGAGACGGATGACTTTCATGAATCAAATAATATATGAGAGCTCGTTAGCTTGAATTTTTTTACTTGATCATATACTTATGGGTTAAGAAATACAAGTAGGTAAAGCTCAATTTATAAATATGTCATCTTGTTTTTAGTCAAGGGGGTGTTTGAGAGTGCAATTGAAAAGTTATTTTTAAAAAATTAAAAATTTATTATTATTATTATTTATTTTAAATTAAAAAATAGTATTTTTAGATCATTTTGATGTGCTGATATCAAAAATATTCTTTAAAAAATAAAAAAAATATTATTTTAATATATTTATAAATAAAAAATACTTTTAAAAATAACCTCATCCAAACATTCAAATATAAAAAAGCATTTGACTATTAGTTAAGCTACTAGCAAGATGACATACTTCGGTATTTATACTTGTCCAAACGTCAGTACTTTAATTTGAGTATACATAAGTTTCCTGGTCGTAATGGCCTAGCCAGAAATATTTTGCCTTGGAACAAAAAATATTGCGAGGACGTGTATCTACGCGTGGTCTTAAATATTATTCCAGGAAATTTACGACGAAAACGAAGATTCTAAGATGGAATTGTCACCCGTCATCACGTAGCAGCCTCACAATGGTGGCAATTATTGACTTTTCTGCTCTAAGGAACTGCTAAACCTGCCGCTACTATTTCAATTATATCATGTTCTATTGAATAAACCATATTTTAGCCCCCAGACGGTCAATAATGTTCCAAGATTATATATACGCTCATGTTCTCCTTCCAAGTTTTCACCTGTGGAATATCTAAGGAATTCTTAAAACCCTAAAAAAACGATTAGCTATATATTTAAGGATCCTTGATCAGAAATCATATTAATTTTTTTGGAAACTAAAAGATAAATATAGAGAAATTTTGAAGAAGGTGAACTGAAGCTGGGTGTTGTTGAATCTATGGAGGCAAATACATACGCTATCCCTGTACTATAGGAAATTGGCGGTTTATCCACGTTAGAAAATCAGGAGCCATGAAAATTGAAAAGTGAAATCAAAGACCGCTTTTGGTACATCCCTCTCAATGAGGAATCAAGCATAATGGAATTCGCAAGTGGTGACTGGTCGGTCAATGTCATCCCCTTGTTTTTTCTTACAGGGAGTAGGTAGACTTAGCTGTAAGCATGTAAATGAACCCAAAAGTGGTCTTCTTGACTACGCTTACGTAGGCGACCATACCAGGTGCAGAAAACCCTTCAGGCAATCAGTCCGAACTCATGAAACCATCTGTTTAATAATAGATAATATCTAGAGTAGGTATTGACTTTTAGCGAAGTCTGTTAAGTGGTCGTATGAAATTAGAGTGCATGGAGGGAAGAAGCGCCAAATATGCGTGCTTTTGGTGTGATCTCTTACAAAAACATGCTCGTTTTTTTCAGAAAAACAAGGGACCGGGCAAATGAAATAAGATGCAACGCTAAGTGATTTGCATACGGATCAAGCCACACAATGAGAAATTCTTGGTAGATTGGATTCATATGAACGAAAAACAGCCAGATTGTTAGCAGAAAGGTTTAATTTATTTCAGTAAAACAGACTCTAAAACAATCTGTGAATGGGTTGATCCAATTGACAGAATCATAAAAAAAATGCTCTCCAAACCATCCTAGCAAAAAGAAAGAATGAAAATGAGGTGTGTGCTCGTGGATGAAAAGGCAACCGCCCCTACAAGCATACTCTTGCTATAATTGTTTTAATTAAAATCCAGGACCAATTGCCATACAAGTAGGGTAAAATAGAGTCATCCTGTGTTTATGGGCAATGTTTCCTACTTTTCCACTTCTGATACATATATAAAAAAATCTGATCTATCATTTAATTTCAGGCGGTCATTTTGCAATCCACCTTTGAATGTTCTTAATTTGGTTATCAGATATCGAAGTTGTGTTCCTGAATTTACACTTGGTAAATAGTTACATGCTAGAAGTTATTAATAAAATGCTACTATTCGGTTTCAATTATTGAAATAAAGAGAAAAGAATTGTACACGTGTTAGGTTAAAAGATGGATAATATCAGAGCCCCATATTATAGTTTATCTGATGCAAAAAGAAGCAGCACTAACACTTTGTCACTCGCATTTTTAATAGGTTTCTTTGTGAATGGAGACGCGGTTTGAGATTTCAAGCGAAGAAATAAGACCCACATTACACTAAGGAATCTGCGAGTGATAGAGCCAAAATTGAAAGCAGATGACCCCAAAATCCTTATAGCCTCGGACAAGTGGCTTATACTGTGGCACTAAATGTGTCGTGGCAGTCGTGTCATAGAATTTACAAGAAAGAAAGCATAGAGTGTAGCCCATGTCTTCCAAACGCACGTATAGATTTATTTTTCTAATTCTCTAGTTTAGTTTCGCACAATAATTGATGTTAGTTCTGGTTTATGATAATGTAACAAATTCAAACGGTGGGAATCAATTAGTTAAAATCGTAATTAAACCCTTTATCAACATAAAATATAACTCATATCAATTTTAATATTCAATTTTTATATGGTTTGATTTAAAGGGATGAAATACAAAGTAATGTATACTCTTGATTGTAAAGAAATAGAGAAACTTGCAATGAATTTCAGTCACACTTTATTGTGGAAACTATGGCTATATATAGCCTACAAGATGTTCATCTAACACGTGATTGTTGTGTTAGATGAGTCAACAGATTCAGTTAGCAATAACAGCCACTAACTGAATCTGTTATTGAACAAACTGATTACACACAGTTCACGTGTGCATGTATGTAAGCTAAGTCTATTACATTGTAAAGTAACTAAATGCAAACTAAGCTATATGTAAACTAAACAATAGATGCAGAGTTCAAACACATGAGTAATGCACACATGCAGTATGATGACAGATCAGTATTCCTTTACAATCCCTCCCTTAAACTAACCAAGACACTTAGTTAGTTTAACTCATCAATCCTACACACCCTCATCTGCTTCTTGAACTTCTGAAAGGATTCCAGTTTTAACGGTTTAGTCATCACATCCGCGACTTGTTCTTCGGATCCACAGTGTAGTAACTCAATGATTCCATTATTAGCAAGCTCTCTCAGAAAATGGAATCGCACGTCAATATGCTTGCTTCTTCCATGCAAGACTAGATTCTTTGACAATTTAATGGTAAAGCTATTATCACACATAACAATGGTGCCTCCTTCTTGCCCTTGACCAAGCTGTTCAAGAACTCTCCTTATCCATACTACCTGACTTGCACATCCAGCTGCGGCCACAAATTCTGCTTCCGTTGTTGATAAAGTGACAATAGGTTGCTTCTTTGATGCCCAAGATACTGCTCCTGATCCCAACTGAAAAACATAACCCGAAGTACTTTTCCTATCATCCACATCACCAGCATAGTCACTATCAGTATAGGCAATCAAATCAGTTGAACCACCCCTTTTATACATGATACCACAATCAAATGTACCCTTCAGATACCTCAATATTCTCTTGGCTGCTTGTAGATGGATCTCGGTAGGTTTAGCCATGTACCTACTAATCAAGCTCACACTGTACACCAAGTCTGGACGGGTTGATGTGAGATACATTAGGCTCCCTATAATTTGTTTGTAATATGACTCGTCAATTGCAGCCCCATCTTCATCTCTGTATAATTTCGATCCCGGCACAATTGGACTATGTACTTCACGACTTTCTGCCATTCCAAACCTCTTTAAAATCTCCAGCGCATATTTCCTTTGACATATGAAGATACCATCACTTCGTTGTATAACTTCTATGCCAAGGAAAAACTTCATCCGTCCCAAGTCACTCATTTCAAAGACTTGCATCATAGACTTCTTAAAACTGCCCATCATCTCTTTATCATCTCCAGTGTATACTAAGTCATCAACGTAAACACTTACATTGAGCTTATTACCTTTTTCATTTTGCTTCGTGAAGAGTGTTTGCTCATTTGGACATTTCATGAACCCTTCATTGACAAAGTAATTTTCCATGCGGCTAAACCAAGCACGTGGGGCTTGTTTTAACCCATATAGTGCCTTGTGCAATTTATACACTTTGCTCTCACTTCCCCTGACTTCATAACCCTTCGGTTGTTCAATGTACAAGTTTTCATTGAGCTCCCCATAAAGGAATGCTGATTTAACATCCATCTGAAATATATCCCAATTTCTTTGAGCTGCAATTGCCACAATCATCCTGACTGTTTCCATTCTAGCCACCGGGGCATACACCTCTGTGTAGTCTATTCCATGCTTTTGCGTGTAACCTTTTGCTACCAACCGTGCCTTATACTTCTCAAGCTTACCATGCTCATTATACTTTGTTTTATAGATCCATCTCACTCCAATTACCTTACAACCCGTGGGTAGTGTGACCAATGTCCATGTCTTATTTTTCTCTATGGAGTTGATCTCATTATCCATTGCCATCCTCTAATTAGCATCTGTTACTGCCTCTTCATAGTGCACTGGGTCATTTGACATTAACAATGCCAAATTTATCTCATCATCAGAAGAGCTCGACCCTTGTCTGCTGATGTAGTCCTTCATCCAAGATGGAGGCTTTCTAATTCTTCTTGAGCTTCCAGTGATTTCATTCACAACATCTCTATGAGCAGCTGCAGCATCCGCAATGATCCCACCATCATCTGCAGCCCCACTGTCTGCACCATTTATTTCAAAATCACAGTCAGCTTCAAGATCACGGTCAGCTTCTTCTTCCCCACAATCACTCTCATCCATGGCATCATCAATGTTGTCATCCAACTCCTTACTGCCATGATCGTCTCCCCAATTTAAATCCATCAGAATTTGTTCTTGGAAACTCTTGTCCCATTCCCAATTCTTCTTCTCCTCAAAAATTACATCCCTGCTCACAATCACTTTCCGTGTAATTGGATTGAACAAACGGTACCCTTTTGACTCCTCACTTACACCCAAAAATATGCACTTAACACTGCGATTATCAAGCTTGGTTCGCTGTGCTTCTGGCACATGTGCGTGAGCTATACATCCAAACACACGAAAATGCTCCACCGAAGGCTTAATCCCATTCCAAGCCTCTTCTGGTGTGATATTTTCAACCATCAATGTTGGGCATCTATTCAGTACATAGTTGCTCCATCTTACTGTCTCTGCCCATAAAGTTTTTGGAACACCCTTTGCAAGCAACATTGTGCGCACCATGTTCATAATCGTTCGATTCTTCCGTTCGGCCACCCCATTTTGTTGGGGTGTATAGGCAGTCGTCAGCTGCCATTTAATGCCATTCTCTTCACAAAACCTATTGAAATCTGTCGAGATGAACTCCCCTCCCCTATCGGTTCGCGGGCATTTGATGAATACCCCTGTCTCATTTTCAACCTTCTTCTTAAAGCACTTAAAATGATTAAATGCCTCAGATTTTTCACAGAGAAAATATACCCATGATCTCCTACTATGATCATCTATGAAACACAAAGTATACCTCTTGTTTCCATACGACATGGGATTGATTGGACCACATATGTCTGCATGCACAAGACCTAGCACTTGACTGGCTCTCCAATAGCTCTTCTTTGGCATAGGTTCTCGGTGATGTTTACCAGTGATACATTCAGTGCACAGCTCATCAATTACATCAATTTTGGGGAGTCCACGAACCATCCCTTTATTATGCAATGTTCTCAAACATTTATAGTTTAAGTGCCCGTACCTGTAATGCCACAGTTTGGATAGCTGCTTCACATTTTCTTTCGCACTTTGCTGCATATTCTCAAGCTGTTGCATGTTTCCAGGCTGCTGCTCATTCTCAAACTGTTGTGCGTTTGAGGAGTCTATGTGAAGACACTCATCATAAGGGGCTGTCACGCATGGTTGTGCAAGCAGAATAAACATTCTGTTTGCACTCATTTTATCTGCATAATGCATCCTCTGTGAGGATGATAAATCTTGCACATCCCTCCTTGTATCAAGATTGTCAGCCCCTTCTCTTGGAATTGCCCTATGCTCAAGAGGTTGTTCTTGAGTTCAGGGACGTAACACTTCAGTTACTGTAAACCTAGTCCCTTCCATGTTCAATTTCACACTTCCCTTACCCAACACCTCCATTCTGGTGTTATTACCCAATCTCACATTCTGACGAAAGCTTTCATCAATTTTGCTAAACATAGTTCTATCCCCACACATGTGGTTTGAACATCCAGAATCAAGGAACCATGCGCCCCTCCTTTTTGCTCCATTTTCTTCAACGAAAGCCATCAATAGCATCTCGTCCTCCTCATCAAATTTAGCATAATTGATTTCTTTAGACCATGAAGGGCATTCATACTGGTAGTGACCTAGTCTGTGGCACCTATAGCACTCCACTATGGCCTTATTGAAGCCACTCCTGTCATTATTCCAGTTGCTTCTTCCCCTTCCTCTTCCCCTATAGACAGTTCTGCCTCGGCCTCTACCCCTTCCTTCTTCCACAGAGACCTTCAAGACCTATTCTTCACCAACAGTCTTTCTGAACTTCTGTTCATGCACAATCAACGTGCTTTGAAGTTCATCCACTGTCAATTTTTCAGTGTCCTTCGACTCTTCCACGCAGCAAACTATGTAGTTAAACCTTTCTGTGAGAGTTCTTAGTATTTTCTCCATAATTTTTACATCTCCCATTTCTTCTCCATAGACTCTCATCTTGTTTGCAACTGTCATTACTCTCGAGAAATAACTTGTTACACTTTCCCCCAATTTCATCTCCAAGGTCTCAAATTCTCGTCGCAGTGCTTGAAGATGGGACTTCTTGACTCTTGCATTTCCTTCAAATCTTTTCTTCATGGCATCCCAAATATCCTTTGCAGTGTCTTTCTTCAAAATTGTATCTAGAACTGTCCGATCGATTGCTTGGAAGAGGTAATTCTTCACTTTAAGGTCCTTCAACTTCAGTTCATCAGACTTCTTTTGCTGTGCATCATTTTGCACTGATCCACTAGCTGTTTCTCCACAGCCATGTTCAATCAGCCCCCAGAATTCCTTTGAACGCAAGAAGTTTTCCATGAGCATGCTCCAATGGTCATAATGTCCATCAAACCGAGGGATTGCTGGCTGCACAAAGCTCCCTTCGCTGGTCATCTTCTTCCTTTGTCTCTGCCAAGCCTAAGCTCTGATACCAAATGTAAAGAAATAGAGAAACTTGCAATGAATTTCAGTCACACTTTATTGTGGAAACTATGGCTATATATAGCCTACAAGATGTTCATCTAACACGTGATTGTTGTGTTAGATGAGTCAACAGATTCAGTTAGCAATAACAGCCACTAACTGAATCTGTTATTGAACAAACTGATTACACACAGTTCACGTGTGCATGTATGTAAGCTAAGTCTATTACATTGTAAAGTAACTAAATGCAAACTAAGCTATATGTAAACTAAACAATAGATGCAGAGTTCAAACACATGAGTAATGCACACATGCAGTATGATGACAGATCAGTATTCCTTTACATTGATATGTTGTATTTTATTTATCAATACATTAATTATAGGTGTAAATATTATTTTTGAAATTTAAAATAAATTGATATTATATAAAGGCCGATCAGGGTGGCCTTATCCTTCAAGGATGAGAGCATTTCCTCTAATTGATCCCTAAAATTACCGAAAAAATGTAGTCCCTTTTGACCAGAAAACACTCATAACATGTTGTTTCCAAGGATGAAGAATTTCCAACCACCTCTAGAAAAAAGATGACACGGTTGATTTTTTTTTTCCTTGTTTTTGTAATACATCAAAATACCTGATTCCCGAGAAGGAAACTTTGTTTCCTTTCGGGTTTGAACCCTAAAAAAATTTCTTGACAAGTTTTACGTGTTTGTCTCTGTATTTGTCGAAGCAAAATATTCCCTCGTAAGCTGATTCCCGGCATTTTCCTGTCTCCTCCTGCTCCTAGTCCCGGTATTCGGCGGCAGCAGCAGCTGCTGGCACCTAATTCATCTGACCTTAGTTTCATTTTTATTTTTTATCTTCTTTTTACCCAAAAAAAAAATTAAGGCCGAATATTGGTTAGCTAGTTCAGTTACTCTAGAAGCTAGAACGTAAGTTAGGGTGCAACAATGGTTCTAGACTTGTAGCCTGCAGCTAGGTAGCCCAGTAGTTAAAACTCAAAATCAAGTCTTTGGGGCCGTTTTCGGGAAGTCCATAAATGGGGACACGGTTTAGAATAATTAAATTTTCAAAGCCGCACACAGCAAACGATCCACGTCCTTCTCCTTGAATTAATATTATTATTTTTTCAGAATGAACATAGAAATGACAAGGAAATTTCTCATGAATTGGACGTGCAGGCTGAAAGAGACAGATCCCCATACATACACCGTCAGACAAACAGACAGAGGAGAAACTAATAAGAATGTTGAAAATCGCTTCGGAATAAAAGCCCATAGATTCACCTAACCTAAATTTCTTGGAACGAGGTGGTCCACTGTCCTTGTGTGGACTCAAAACGTTTTCTAGCCTTCGTTATGCATTGAGTCCAGCTTAGTTGCTATGTATCTAATGATGTTTACTGGGAGCCCACAGAGTCTTAAGCCCGAAAGATCAATCCCTTCCAACAAGGAGTTGCAGAATTATAATACCAAAAATATAAATTAGTTCCGAGATAAGAGCCCGAAACCTTCCAGTCTTAGGCCCCGTTTGTTTGCTGGAAAGTGGTTTCATTTTGGAAAGTGAATTCCGGGGAAAATGAATTCCTGAAAAGTGAATTCCGATGTTTGACAGTGTTATGGAAAATGAACTGGAAAACACTTTCCAGTGTTTGTTTATGTTATGGAAAATGATCTAGAAAATAATTTATTAATAAATTAATTTTTTTTTCAAGTTTATTAAAATAATGAGGAACAAATCTTACAAATTAAAAAGTTGAATGAGAATGAAATTGAAAAAAAAATATAATTTCATAAATTATCTCAAATAAAATAAATAATAATCAAAATAATAGAGATCAAATCTAAATTTTTTTAAAAAAAATAAAAGATGAATAAATTAAAATAATAATAATTAACATTTCATAAATTATTTCAAATAAAATAAGTAACAATAAAAAAAATGAGGACCAAATTTGATAGATAAAAAATTTCAATAAAAAAATTATAAGAAAAAAGCAAATAGTAATTATAAAAATAAGAACCAAAATTAATATAAAAATTAAATTTTAAGAGATGGAATTGAAAAATAAATATTCAAAACAAATTATATATAGCAATCAAAAGTTTGAGAATCAAATTTGATATAATCAGCAAATAATGACATTTCTAAATTTTTCACAACTTCCGGAAAGTGTTTTCCGCCCAAATTTTCCAGTAAACACTTTCCTGAAAACCAAGCCAAATTCTTCTTTGACTGGAAAGTGTTTTCCGTTGACTGGAAAGTGTTTTCCGTTGACCAACTTTCCGGAAGACAAACAAACACAGGCAAGTTTGGAAAGTGGTTTCCCGGAAAGTGAATTCCAGGAAACAAACGGGGCCTTAAGTAGGCACTGGATATCGCGTTAATTTGACGGTAAGTATATTTGAAATTAATTTGACGATAAGTATATTTTAAAAACAAGAGCGTGGCTACTTTTTATTTGATAATATATTCTCAAATTAATTTGAATATAAATGGAGATAGTTACATTTTCATACAAGCTTAAAGATTCATCTTTAAAAATATAAACTGGAAAGGTTAAACGATGAATCAAATATCTTGGATTCACTTGTGTTTTCTAGAATAAGATACCGAACACCATGACATTATTGTAAACAAAATAAAAATCCACCGCCCCTTCAACCAGCAAATGTGCACGTGGTTTGACAACCAGTTCAAACTTCAGTGTCGATCGATGCGACATGTTTGTTTAAATGGCAGGGAATAAAATCAGAGTCGTGCCCACCCTACAGGATTTGGTTTGGTTGCTGGCATGGCCACGTTTGCATGCATGGTACATGGCTACATGCTAAGTATTCACTGTTTCCATTTATAAAATTCATAATCCAGCAACACGGACGCAGGCTGTATCTTTGTTCTCTGTTTCCTTGATGATATGTTGGGTGTCTTTATCTGATAACATGGGAAGATCTCTTCAAAATTGGTATATGAAGTTGGATTAGGGAATATTTAGGTGGGCTTCTTCAAATGCTGTCATAATTAAGCTGTGACGTGAAGTAAGGAATATAGACTTTCGTCCGATTCTAGTTTCTCTAAACTTCCACGAATTCTGGATGAGAATTAATCAATGTGAAATATATATATATATATGCGTGCGTGTGTGTGTGTGTGTGTGTGTGAAATATATATATATATATATAACTATATATATATATATAGTTATATCTTAAAGCATTGAAGAGAAAAAATCCTGAGAAAGAATTATCTTGATTCAATTAAAGAGTCAAAAGATGATATTATCTTGAATTATGTCCGATATAAGATCGTGTAAGCATTACATTGGGTGTGCATACTCAGCAATTTTTGTTTGTTTATCAGAGTCAACAGAACTAGCTAGCAATTTGATTGAAAATAACCTCACACCAGAAAGATAGAAAAAAAATACAGATTAATTAATACAGCAGCGAGCAGCAGTGCGAGAGAATTCCAGCAATCGTCGTGGCCGGCTGGTTCTAGCAGCAAAATCTCTTCGAGGTGACTGGTCTCATAATAATAGCCAATCGTATTTAAACACGTGCTCAATTATTTTCAAAGGGCGCATGTAGATTTTGACTAATGAGGTAGTGAAGGGGACGACAATGGAGAAAATCCCATGCTGAGCTGTTTGGAAGGGGCAAACCTACTCTAGCTTGGTACGCGATGACACGTCCACTAATAATAATTTTTTTAAAAAAATCGTTTAAACAGGAAATCCTATATTGCTGATCTTGAGAGGTAATAATGAGTGTTTCTTTACAAGTAAATAAATATCACAGTTAATTAAAAAAACTTTAGTGAAATAACACGATTTAAATTTGTTTGGTTAAATAATATATTCATGTATTCATACTTCTAATACACTGTAACTTTGCATATTGTACTTTGAAAACATGACATGTTAGATTTAAATACAAATAAAAAAACACAAAAACATGAAAGAGAAAACATTTCTTTCTCTATCTCTAGAAATCAACACCTCAGCTCATATCTTTCAAGAAAACTTGCCAGATAGTTGTTGTTTTTTCTTGAAACACTTGAGAATCAAACTCCTGCTGGTCTCTGAATATTTTTTTGTCATTATTCTATTAAAAATACATCGTTGTCGCCTTTCCTAGCAAATCCCTGGTTATTTTTCTAGTCCTACAAGCAATTTGAACATATTATATTGTTATAAATTTGTATTTGGTTTGATTTTGGCATTTGATTGATTATGATTGATGATTTTATGCAATAAATCATAAATGCAGTAGAATTATAATGAATTACATGCTGTATTAAATTGTTGATAGGTTGACGAATTTGGTGTTTTCTTTGATTTTTTTATTTTTCTATGAATTTAGGTTTGATTTAATGCAATTCATCATGAAAATATTCATTACAATTTGCATCATGAATTATGTTTAATTTTGGTGAAATTTAATGAATTTGTTATGAATTGCAAATTACAGTTAAAGTAATGCAATTTAGTTTAAATTAAATCTAATTGGCAATAATGTAATTGTTTTTATATAGATTGTCTTGTGACATAATTATATTATATAATTACAGTGGCATTAGAGTTTCTAATGTAAATAGTAGTCCAAGATATAATGGCAAAAATAATTTGTTATTGAGTTGTAATTTAGATATGTCATCTGCATAAATGAAAGTAATTATTTTCATAGACTATAATAAAATTATAATAATATTAATATTGAAATAATTTTGAGGTGTCAAACTGGTATACATCAGTACTATCCTATACCAGTTGTTTATGATAGTAGTTTTAAAATAATAATTGATTTTTCCATCAAGAGTGGTTTAAATATGACGGTATGGTATGTTAGTAGTTGATTCAAGTATTTTATTTTCCCAATTTTTATTGGTCTTGGAAATTCAATTAATAAAAGTAAAAGTAATTTATTTTCAGATAATTTATTGCAAATGATAAAATGATACCATGTTTAACAATCGATTTGCTAGCAAGTATATATTTAACTATTTCAAGCCTAATAATAATGAAGATGATGTTACGATAAGCCCCAATATAACAATAAATATCGAAGATGATTTGATAAGTCGTGTTTTTATGCTATAGGATTTCTATTACTTGAATGTTGATTATTGAAGTATTTTAGATTTGCTTTGCATTTATGTAGGTGTTTTTATTTGCATTTCTAGGGCTACTTGTAATTATAAGATGTGAAATCTGTTGAGTTTGATCAATGCGTTTTCTTATTGCTTTTTTAATGGAATAAAGTCTTAGGTATAGTTTTTATATAGAAGAAACTTTGTCTAAATTCTATTAGAATTGTGAGATTTTTATCTTCGGTTCATTAATTAAACGTCACCGTTCAACATCCAGAAATTATTTTATTTCACCAAAGAATTTTGCTTCTGTGCTAATTTGTTGTTTCTTTTCATTTTATATGCTAATCCCCCAGTTTATTCAGCAATAAAACCATTATTTTATTATGATACACATAAATCTATGATGAATTTATTGTTAAAATATTTATTTAAATTATAGTTAATGATATTTATATTATATAATTAATAAATGTTATTAACTTAGATAATTAGATTTTAATCATGGTGTATAAATTTAAATAGTTAATATTAATATAACTAATGGGCTGGCATTTATAATTAAATATTTTTAAATATCTTAATTATATTTTATAATCGATATATTTATTTATATCTTGAAAGAAAAGTGTATCCTATGAAAATTATCAATGTTTTCTCTCTAATGATAACAGTATTATCGTGTATCATAATTTCAGGTTTCTTCTAAATTCTTATCTTTTTTATATTCACTTTTACTTCTTGTGTTTATTAATGATTTTAATTACTAATTTAATGTAAAAAGAAAACAAAAATCTTGGTTGTATCTATTTGCCTAATTCTTCAAATAGCTTTAGTTTTCCTAGCATTTATAGTCTCCCACAAATTTGAAGTTTATTTTAATTAGCATATTGAAACTAATAAATCAGACATTGACAATCGTAATTGCTGGCTGTGTTACAAAACATAACTTTCTATCGCAGCCGGGGACCGTGCATCGGTAATGACACTCGGCAATTGTCGGCGATGTTCAATTCCGTGCTGCCTTGTATATTAGAGGGAAAACGTGTTCGAAGAGAACATTGGCAAAATTGTGGCTGTGGCTGTGGTAGCTGTGGCTGTGGCTGTGGTTGTGGTGAAAGAATCTCTCAACCACCGTGAATTTCACGAAAAATCTCAGACGGGTCAACAGCTTTTAAGAGTAAACACATGAAATATTGATTCTTCTTCTAGATTTTTTTGTATTGCTTGGATTCAAGAGCTCATTGGATACTGATAAATGCCTCTTTTTTTTCTTTTTTCTTTTTTAATAATCATGCCTATGATGACGTGCTAGGACACCACATGATAGATTCTCCTCCTAGGACTCACAAAAAAAAAAAAAAAAAAACAAGATTTATCCTCCTACGAACATTCAATCCTAATAATATGTTGATGATATATGGTAAGGGATGCACTACTCCGCTTGAGAAGAGGGACGTTTTGATATAAAAAAGAGGGTCCAATTCTTGACATTTGGTGATGAAAATCTATTTATCACCACAAAAGTCTTAGCCATTGAATGTTTCGAGAATTGAGATTAAAATCCCAATTTGCGTGTTCGTTAAAACATTAGGTTTTTCTCTTATGAAATTTCCTTGAATCCTTTACCTAATTTTATGGGTTTTTTAATCAATAATTATAGTTCAAATATAATTACATTAACATTTTTATTAGAAAAAAACTAGTTCACATCGTCTCCTTGCAATATAAATCAAATTTAAAAATAACATAAAAAATCTAAACCATGAGAAATTATTTGATATTATTATCAAGTCTGACACAACCTGAAAGATTGATAAAAAAACATGAATTAACTTAAAATCAAGAAAAAATAATAGTATTGAAATGAAAACATATTGAATTGATAAAAATTTCATGATTTTATATTGCCAAATTCACCATTAAATTTCATGATTTTATATTGCCAAATTCACCATCTGGATGATGAATTTCACTAGTTTTTTTTTAATAATTTAATTATATGATAACAAGCATTAAGATGCTTGTTTATAACTATTATAATCTTATAAAAAAATAAATTAAAATAATTTATAAAATTAAAACCAAGATTACATAAATATTGAAAAATAAAAAGAAAAAAGAAAAAAAAGGAAAATACAGAGAGAGAAAATCTTTTTGAACCTTCGTTATTCATTAGGTCCGTAAGAGAATTCAATTGCTCCTAGCATAAAATGTCATTGCAGAGGCATCCCATAGATTGACACGTGTCACATGCTACTTATGTGCGTGTATTAAGAGATCAAATTGTTCCTAAAATAATTTGATATAGCTAAATTATGGTAAAAATAATATAAAAACAAACCTTGAAGCTAAAGTTACTTCAATAACAACTACAAAATGTAATAAATAAATAAATAAAACTAGGTTTCAGTTAAAAATATTTTACTTTAAAATGTAATTTTTAAATTATTTCACTGTATTTTTTTTTTTTAAATTGAATTGTTATCTATCAATATAACAATGATCAAGAAAATATAAATGCCCACCTCTTATTCGAAACAAGAAAAACTTTGGAATCTTCGAGACCAACGATGGAAACACACACGTGTCACATCTTCTTACACTCAACATGCACAGCACAGTCCAACTCTTCAACACTAGAGATTAAAATGAAGACTCCAAGGGAAGAGGCATTTCTAGTTAGGTAAAGTCTTGTCGGATTGGGATTTACAGTTTTAAGATGGCAAACCTCGTTCAACTTTCTTGCAGGAAAACCCCACAATAACAACGCGCCATACACGTGTATGTCTCCTTCAAGCAAGCAAAATCATAAGACAGGCTATCATTCAAACATTCTACAGCTAGCTCGTATAAATTTCTTCTTAAGCTATTTCGAAAGCAAAGACTACTACCGCACCATTGAAGATGAAATTTTTCTTAAAATCTCTGTCAAGATCAGTCCATGATCAAGAACATCATCATGAGCCAGTTGCTGAGGCTGAGGTTGAGACCAGGATTAACGATGGTAAGTGCACGTCATTAACAGTGTGGAGAAAGTCACTTTTAATTAGTTGCAATGGGTTTACAGTGATTAACTCCTGTGGAGGTTTAGTTTATCGCGTTGATAATTATATCGATCGTCCTGAGGAACTCATTCTTATGGATGGCTCGGGAAAACCCATCTTCACAGTGCGTCGACGCAAGGTAATCCGCCCCTTTTATTTTCTCATTCTATACGTTTTTGAGTTCTTTAGGTGAATAAGAAGCAGATTAGAACTCAATACCTTATTAGGACGAACCCAATTAAGATCGGTCTCGTCCTAAATTTTGGTTCATTATTTTAGCAGAAGCTTGGAGTACCAGTACACAGCTGGCTTGTCTATGAAGGTGAAGTAGGTAACTACTGTGCAAAAAACAAATTATCAAAGAAGCCAATTTGGTGTGTGAGGAAGAATATTAACATCTTACAAACCAGCCACAATGTGCTCGCGTATGTTTTTCGAGGATCCACAGATAAAAGATATTCGTTTGTGATCGAAGGTTCTTATACGCATCGATCATGCAAAGTGTTGGGTCGATCAAGAAAGGTTTTGGCAGAGATAACGAGAAAAGAAGCTATAGTTGAAGGTGTTTCTTATGGGGTAGAGGTTTTTGTTTTGAATGTAGAACCAGGATTTGATCCTGGGTTTGCCATGGGTTTGCTTTTGATTTTGGATCAAATGTTCCCCTAGTTGTTACGTTTATTTCATTCTTTGGATTCGTAATCAGAATGTAAAATATACATGCCCATTATGTTTTGGCCACGATATTAAGGAAATAGAAATACCAATGAGCACTGGTCGGTTCAGAATAGAGAAATTGCCAGTGAGTATCGAGGTGACAGTACGAACAAAACACATTTAAGTTCCTTATGTGTTCTTCTGATAATAGGAATATCTGGGGATTTCCCTCTCTCTCGCTGTTTAATTGATGAAATATAAAATTGAAACTGCTAATTTAAATCCCCGGAATTTTTCTGTTCAAAGAACGGCTTTCGTTTTCTTTTACAGTCAAAAAAGAAAAAGGGAAACCTTTTCAAAGCTGCAACACCAGCAATCCTGAGCTTTTCCTCTTGGGTAGAAGGGACAGCATGAAATTTAAGTTTGGAGATGCGGTGTATCTCACGCATGCTAAACGAGCGCTATACCACTTCCTCGAGGCCTGGAATCGATGTGGAAAGTAATAAAATATCAACCCCCACAAGCAGCGATTCTTAACTTCAGAAGAATGTGTGGGTAGCGTTTATTTACTATTCTTTAACAGAAAAAATTGAAGGCGGTAGAGGCAGAAATTTATTTTATTGGAGAGATAGAAATAAAAACATAAAAATAAACTTGAATTTGAATTTAAATATTTTCAAAATAGAAGGTGCACAATATATATATGGATGATAATTTATTGAAGAGATAGAAATAAAAACACATAAATGTGAATTTAAATATTTTTAATATAAAAGATAAAAAATATCTCTTTATAAAAAAATATTTTTATTTTATAAAATATCATTGTAAAAAGCTTTCAATTTCAAAATTACCAAACTAATACGGTAAAAATAAAATTATTATTATTATATTTTTAAAATTCAAGTCACCGATCGAGACCTAAGGGCAAACTCAATGGTAAAAGCCATTTTGAAGAACCAAATAATAAAATGACTCTTTGAGTAGCGTGTAAATGACTTTTGAGTTGATGTGATCTCTAATGGTAAAAATTATTTTAGAGTCATTTTTTTATATTATTTTAAATAAAATTCAAATATTTTGTATATAGTTTAATTATACAATTAATAGGAGTAAATTTTATAATTCAATAATTGCTTTTGAGAAACCCGCAAATAATAAAATTATTATTTTTATTTATATTTAAATTTAAAAATTTTAAAAATGAATTTAATTATAATTAAAATATCCACAATATTTGAAATTTAAAATTTTAAAATGTTAAAAAAAACCCGCCAAAATTTCATAACTTTGTTAAGAAACAATCTGTTCAGACTCGCTTATATGAAAGTTAGTGAATGGGTTTGACAAATTTATAATAAACTTATAAAAATATCTATTTATGAATAAATACACAACAGTTCTAAACATAAAATTTAAACAGTTTATAAATCTAACTGTAAATTTAAAACATGTAATTAAGATAATTGATCAAAAAAATCATAATTTATCAATTTCGCATATTTATTTTGTTTTCTAGATATTATTATTAATTATCCCATTTTTTTCCTAAATATTATTATTAATTAAACCCCCACACGAAACCCTATCCTTATCACTTGCGCCACACCCACCTCTCACTCTGCTCACCCCCCTTCTTGGTTCCCTCTCCCATGGCGCTCACTTTGCTTCTCTCAGCTCCCTCTCCCATGGCTCCCTCCTCTTCTATGGTGCTCCCCCCCCTCTCCCTCTACTCTCTACTCCCTCCCCCCTCACCCGGCTCCCTCCTCTCCTTTCCCTCGGCTTTGTTTTCATTTTCGATCCTTGCCACAAATCCATTGTTTAACTAGAAATCAAAGCTTTTGGTCTCATTTTCTTTCTGAAGTTTCTATTACATGGGTTACATGGGTTCTTTAGTTTTGATCAACAAATCTACTTGTACCAGAAAAATAGATTAAGTTTAGAAAACAAGCCGAAAATGCAGTGGGCAGAAGGTTTGTAGTTGATAAGAACCGAAGATGCAGTCTGTCCGTTGAATTTTGATGAAGGTATTTGCTGTGTTTTTTCTTGGTCTGATTGATTGGAAAATATTGCTCTTTACTGTGTTTTTTTGAATTATTTTAATTGTTCAATTCATTGTTGTTGTTGGATGCTATGTTGATGTGTGTTTTAATTTGGATAACGCAACGGTAAAATTACAACGGTCATATTTTTTTTGGCTTTACAAGTAAAATTTGTAGGAATAGCTCTGCATGATAGAGAAGCTATTTTGACTGTCCATTTAGCACTCCCCGTTGGAAACGTACAAATAACGAAAACAACCAAAATTTTTAAATTTTAGCTTTTGCTGCATTGATACCTCTCCCTGTTGGACTTGCTCTAAGTAATGGGTTGGATTGACCTAAGTTAGTGTAATAATAAAATGGTTATTATTATTATTTAGAAACTAGATTTGGGGTTGATCTGAGACAAGGCTAAGGTCACAAGTAGAGTTGATTATTAACCTAGATTAACATAAAAATAAAATAATTATTATCATAGTTTTAAATTTTAAATTGAGGTCAACTCGAGGTAAGACCCAGGTCATGTATTTGAAGGATCGAGTCACATGTTAGAAGGTCAACACAATTGATCTAAGTTAATATATAGAAAACAATAGTTATCATAGTTAAAACCAATGTCGAGAGTCAATTTAAGACAAAGTTCATATCATAGGATATGAGAGTCAACTCGACTGACACAAATATTAGTTCTTCTAAAAAAATCAATGAACTTTTTACTTATATTTTATCCCGAGTTGACGTGAATTTTTGTTAAACTCAGACCAAGTCAAGTATCGGGTCAACTCGTTAAGTTAATTTTAATTTTATAATTAGAGTTATTATAATATTATTAATTTTAAAACTCGATATAAACTAAATATAAAATTGTTTTTTAACATATAAGTTTAATAATAATATATATTAAAAGTAAAATAGTTTTTTTCATATTTTATCTATCATGACCAAATAAGATACTGCCTCCATTTTATTTTTCGTTGTCTTCTTTATCATCTACCGTTCTACACGGTCATTAACCAGATTTCATCCAGTACGTCCACATATGTTTCTTTGCATCACCGTCCACTCACCGACGATTCGTTTTATTTTAAAATATAGATGGTTTTGCAAGTCCTCAATTTCTACGAAAACTGAGGGAAAAGAAATGAAATTTCTATTGCCTCATAGAAATGCTTTATATACAAGGCAAAGAATTGACTGCCCTTAATAGCACGACATTGCTTTTCATCCCTCAAGATGAACGCTTACAAGAAATTTCGTCCGTCTATCTTAATATGTACAACAATTCCACGATATCTACACATCGGTCCAGCACAGTTTGACTGGCACCACAATGGCGGTGTTGATGGATTACAAGAATTGATTAAAACGAGGCGGCTTCTGAATCGGAAATAACATTGATCAGTCCTGCCCGTCAGTTTTTCTGTTTCAGTCCATCCGCATTAATTTACGAACCTTTTGTTGACCGCTGCTAGTTCTTTTCAGAACTTTTGCAGGAGGCGGCATCATGCATGCTTCCTTTAAGATGTAAGCAGCAGAGTGTCTACTTTCTGCAACGGAGTCCCTAATTAATTTGTTGGGAGATGATCTGCTTGATTTTGAAGCAGACCAATTTATTGGCCCTTTCCTGAGACTGTTGATATGATCAAGATCTTTTTTGTCCCTAATGGTTGAGAGTTTAGGCCTCTTTGTGGGCATTATCTGATTCATACCACTTCTCGACATGTGGTCAGGCCCCATTGATGAAGTTGATGCTGCAGATACACATTCAGGTTTCTCGTTTGATTTTATCCTGCGAGCTTTCATAACCTTCTGTGAGAGCTTCTTACGCCACCTTAATATTCCATCTTGGTTTAGCCTTGCCACGTGAGTGGCAATGTCGTACAAGGTTTGAGCAGCCTCCAACAGTCTTGGACAACGTTCATCTGTCAGAAAAATAGCACAAAAAAACACAAAAACACAATTAATAGCAACGATTATCCATTCAAACCAGGGCCTGTAATGGCAAGCACATATACATCCAGACCATTGAACTCATTAACTAGTAACTCATCACACGCGCACACAAGGTTGAAAAAGGCAGCTGAGTATTTCAAATCAAATGAAAACAAAGTTACGAGTAACTTCAAATTTTACCTCTACCTCTACCTCTACCTCTTCCTTGATACTTCATGTCATCTTCAGATTCTGCAATTGGAAGACAAATGACCCTATTAATGGTATTTACAATATATCTACATGTATCTTTGTTAAATACAAGCCTCAAAACACCAGCGGAAATGGTAGCCCTTCAAGAATCATTACCTGGCAGAACGTGGGATGTCATAGAAGCTTGTGAGGATGACAAATCCGACGCACACCAAGGTTTCAATGAGTCAACATTATTTCCCAGAACAGCCAACTTTGTTACTTGTGAAGGAACTAAGGTCTCATCATAAGCACATGACTCCAAATTCGTAAAGGTATCATAGGCACACCCAGGAGAATTGAAACTGACCCCTATTCTTACCCATCTACCTTGGCATGTATACCTACTCGGTGAACACTTAACCGCATCAGAACTAGTTCTAGAGTGCTGCCCACTGAAAGTGTGTGACCAGGGAAAAGCTGGCAAGCTAGCCTGGCGAGATGTTTGCTTTCCAGGACGTGGATCAGGGGCATGCCTTGATGATGCAGCATGCTTGGTTGCATCCAGAAGCAGAGACTCCAGATCCTTGGGTGGAGGAAGTGCCAACCGACCCAGAGTATCTTTAGGTTGGTCAAACGAAAAATCAAGCAAATTAGCAGGAGTTTGAGGCTTGTTGCAAGAATCCTGTATGTTTGAAAGAGGAGAAGATAGATCCCACATTCATTTACAATGAGCACCGTTAGCTTTGAAGGATAACACTAGCATGCTAGATGACAACAAATCAAAACAATTCTATCATTGGAGCCTTAAGATTATTGAATTCAATTACACAGAATTGCATGCCAGTTGTCCCAAATTTCAGTCACCTCTACGAGCTGACTTCAAATTCTTAGTAAAAGGAATCAAATGACCCTCAAGGCGACTTGAGTTTTTTGAAATTTAACAATATAATTTTAGAGAGAAATGTGAATAGTTATTTGTGTTAGAGATAGAGGAGTTCACAGTGACTAATTAAGAATGTGTTTGATATTACTTTTATTTTTATGGTTGAAGTTTTAAAAAAACAGTTTCATAAAAAACACTTTAATTATAGTTCAAAATAATTTTTAAAATATTTGGTTAAAATTATAGTTGAAGTTGAATTTGAAATTAATGAAAAGCAGTTTCAAGTATTTGGTTACCGAGCTTTTCATATTGCTTTTAACTTGTGAAATTACTATATATATATATATATATATATATATATTTAATAATTATAATAATAAAATATAATTAATAATTCAAGTAAATTAAACACTTGTTTTTATTCTCCCATCAAACTACTTGTAATTTCATCACGAACTATAAATCCATACATGAAGGCTTTTGCAATCCCGGAACAACATATAGTAAAATATCATTTGAAACAAATTAGAATTGCGTGACAAAAATTATATTGTAATCTCCTTCTAATATATTTATTTATATTTTAATTATTTTTTAGATTATTTTAATATTAAAAATATATTTTTATATTAATAAACATATATTATGTAAACATTATTTATATTTTAATTATTTTTTAGATTATTATTAATAATATATTTAATATTAAAATATATTAATATTAAAACATTATTTTATTTTTTTATCAAAACCCAGCACCCCCGGTTTCGTCTCTCCTCATCGCACACACCGGCCCATAGGAAAGTGAAGTATTGTTACGTGTACTCTTCTGTTTGATTAAAATAATAATGGTAATCACTGCATACACACGTAACAGCACATATTAATATACATACATTTTGTCGCACCCGCTCCCTCTCTCCTCACCGCACGGAAAGCAGCAATTTGTTGCTTTCCTTGAACCCACGGTTTGGGAAAATTTTAGGTGGGCCCACCAGCTTTTTTCAAATCTCTACATTAACCAAATATCCAAAACACTCATTTTTTCTACACCACCAGTCACACCACACTCCCAAACACCCTCTAAATGAGATGTTAAATTTTCATTTAATTCATGCTTGTTTATGTTCTCTTGCATTCATCAATTTCAGTGAACTAACCTTGTTAGATGAAGTAATATCAGTTGCTGAAGAATCTCCATTTTCAACAACAGAAACAGAGTAAGAAGGGCATGTAGGCATTTTCTCATTGGAACAGACATCTGTCTCGGCAAAATTCTGGATCAGAGCAGGCCTGGAGAAATGAAGAATAAAGCAAGCTTTTATAACTGAAAGCAGAATATTTTCAGTTGCATTTATGGCTTTCTTCCCCTTGTCTTTGCCTAAGCTTGGACACTCGTAAGTACCATCAAGAACATCATTCAACGATACATGGTCTACCAGCTTTGTGATGTCATGACCATCCGTCTTCAAACCACATAGTCCTGAGATTAAGATCCAAATATAAACACTTCAGTTTTTAGTAACCCTGCCTGAAGAGAAGATGTATAGCACGATAAGTCATAAGCACCATAAAAAAGACACAGAAGAAAAAGAAGAAGAAGGTATTGCAGCAAGATAAGAGACATGATCTTAAGAGTGCTGAAAAAAGCAATATCAGAGAAATTACAAATGATATTGCTAAATCTCATATAGATTGATGGCAATTGAAAATCAGATGTCCGTTCATCATCAGAAACACAACTTCATTGGACCAGGCCTCAACTGGGAGATTAGGGCAGTCTAAACTATCAAAGAGAGAGGCAATGGACTCAATTCATGGCTTCAACAGCATGCCGGTGCACCCCACTCCCCCATCCTGAATCGATGGGTTTCTTTCAAAACTTGCCAAATAAAACTCAAGAACATCTCATTAATTTAAATTATATATCAAGCATCAAGAATATCAGATTTACATCAATTTCATCAATGATAGAATGTTGATTTGGTATGCCTCTACCGTTTCTAAACTAAATTTGTAATACAGAGTAGGATGAGGCAATGATTAACAGTTCTTACACATATTGTCAATGAAAACTGACCATAAAACAAAAAAGAACTATTTATTTGACTGTGTTTTACCAAAATAGTTGCTCCCACCAGCAGCTGAACCAAAGCTCGCCAAACCTGCCTTCACAGAGAAGGAATCAAATTTAGTCTTCAAGGTAACTTTAGAGTGTCTCCTATCACCTCGCTTGCGGCCAAAGCTGTTCTTTTTTTTTGCTGATTGAGTTTTTTCTAAAATGTACATTAGATAGATATATCATGCATCAGTATGAGGATTGAGGCGGCTAATAGCTTTCATATCAATAGTACTACATATTCTTGTACACACATAATTTAATCACATAATAGAAGAGCATATGATAGGTTACTGTTTATTGACACAATCAAATTTCAGTGATGCTAACAGTTGTGGATGCCATGGAAAAATTAAACTTATTTCAGATCATTATGAGAACTTATCCTAGCACAGTTCAGATTTTGACATAACTAGTACATGATGGGGGTGTTTATGAGCGTGTTTGGAAAGCTTTTGAAAAAAAATGATTTTTTTTATTTTATTTTAAATTTAAAAAAAAAATTGAGTTTTTAAATCATTTTGATGCGCTGATATCAAAAATAATTTATAAAAAAATAAAAACACATCATTTCGATGCATTTCTGAACGAAAAACACTTTAAAAAACAACCTTAATCACACTCTCAAACAGGCACGAAGTCGAACAGAAACAGCAGTGAAAGAGTTTCGATTTAGAGGAATGGAAGAAAAAAGGTATGTTGCTGTTCCAAAACTACTTTCTCTGTGGAATGTTTAGCAAACAATACACTGAGGAAATATGTGCAAACTTACACAAATCCTGCTAGGTATTCACAATAGCTTGCAGAAACAGACAACGGCCACATTATGTGTAGAGCTTCCATATACATGATGATGTAATTAAAAAACATGTATGTGCAGGACAACAATATTTTTGCCAATAAAACGACCACAACTAAGAAAATCATTTTAGACAGAAAAATCAGTCCATCACTGGCATCTGAAGTAGAGAGAAAAACACTTGAATTCAACTGGTTATTTAACAGCAGAGAAAAGGGTTTACCATTGCTGTCAATCTTGGTTGTATGCGGACCTAGCTTATCAGAAGAATCCTTTGAGTCAGCAACCCTAGATGGTCCAGTAGAATCTTCTAACAGAGATAGACGTGGTTTCTTAGAGCAGCCACTGCTACTTCTTGTTACTTTTCCTCCTCTTCTTCGTACTTGCACCTCTTCAGGCCTAGGAATCCATGAAGGACCATTTGAGCAATTGCAATTGAGTTGTTTAGAAATGCCTCCAGCAGGTTTCTGAATAGCATCCTGACAGTGTTCCAGATGCAAAACTTTCTCCAATGAAATTGACTCCAAGGCAGTGATTGAGCTTGTTTCATCTGCCAAACAATGTTAATAGATCATTAGCTTACATCAACGCAAAAGATCCACCCACCCAAACTAAAAGCATCCAAAATATGATATTTACATCATCATATCAATTGACACGGGGCTTTAATGTCCATGAACCAAAATATCCAAAACTGGCTAAATCTTTAATTGCCACATTCTAAAAACTCTTCTATAACTATTCTCACTTCTAGAAGCTTTCTAAAGGCGATAACACATCTGCCACAGATGCTGAACTGATACATTGCAGAATATACACCGAAGCACTAATCTAGCTTGCTTATATTAATTTAATTTGAAATACAAGAATTTTCACCTTAAATGACACAATAATAAACTAATTAAGCTCAAGCACCCAATATAGCAGCCTCTCTGACCTCACGTTCACCTAACATTCATCTTCTACAACCCACATGCTTGGCTATATCTAGAGCTCTTCCTTCAACCAGCTTCTACCTTTTAGTGCCTCACCAAGAAAATAAGCATCAGTTCCTTCACAGTATATAGTATTTACAACTGTAAATGATTACAGCTACATATGACAAGAACCGGATTTAGATTCAAAAACAGCGAATTCCAGAAAGTATATATACATACATATATAGAAAGAAAAACAAATTCTTGCAGTGGGTCAAAAATTCAAAGAACAAGTTAAAGACAAACCTTTTTGATCAAACAAAGAGCTAGAATGCTGAATCGAAGCAGCTGCTGCTCTAGGGTTAGCTATAATCGACTCCTCGACCTCGACAACTTCCTTGCCAACAAGCGTCGAGACCGTTATATTGTCATGATTGTCATTATTATTATCTCCACCTAGCACCTCGTCAGATCCCATAACAAAATTCTTATTCACCGCCGGCGAAACAACAGCATCCACAGGATAATTCAGCTCCACCGACACATCCATCACGGCCGCATAATAGACAAGAAATTAGCGAGAACGATGTCGTGTTGGATTGTTGATGAAGACTATTGAGGATTTGTAGGGAATAAAAAGGGAAAGGGGTTGTTTCGATATGGAAAGCATGGTTGCGGCTGAGGGAAAGAGAAGGTTTGTTTGGGTGCGGGGCTCTTATTAGGGCAAGAAGTTTGGATGAGAATGGGAGGTATTTATAGTTTTCGGGATTTGGGGAGGTTTGGAGTGTGAATTTGAGTTATTCCCCGTCGTTTTGGGTATATTCCGGTATTGTAATTGTAGTGCGCCTGAATTTGCTGTGAGAGGGTAACTTAGTCCTTCAATTTTTCCACGCGGATTCGATTAGTCAAATTATGGATTTTTCAGGCTGTTGACTAATAGAAACATTTTTTGATCCGTTTGATTTCCCATATTATCCACTAGCTTCATTGATGTAGCACTAAAAAAATGAGAATTTCAAGTTAACATCTCATTGTTAATCACAGCCAATTTTTATCAGTGCCTTTCAACGGATATATGGATACATCCACAGTTATTAAACTTGCCCTGTATTTGAACCGATCAAAAAGCAAGGTGTCACGTCATATTCATTTACCTAATTCCGTCTGAAAAGTACAATAAAAAATTATGCTCGAGGTTTTTTTAAAAAAATTAAAATAATACATGTGGACACAGGTTATAAGAAAAATAAAATCATGAAATGTGTTAAAGTTATCTCGAATAAAAAAACAATCGTATAGATATAGATAGAATAAAAAGAAATGTAAAATATAGTATAGTTATTCCACTTTGGGAACTTGAAAAAAAGAGAGTAAGATATAATATAGTTATCCCATATTAAAAAGTTAAGAAACAATTTGCGTGAATATAGCTAGTATATAGTTACCCCGCCCCAGGAAATTAATAAACAATTCAAGTGAATATAAGCTATAAAAAAAATGAGGTATGAATAAGTTATCATATCTACAAAGTTAAGAAATAATTCATATGAATGTATGTTATATATAGTTGAGAAAATCAATAATAAAAAAAAATGGATATAGGATATAAAAAATATGAGGTTGGGTGTTGTGTTTTCAAGATTTATTAACAAAAAGATTGGTTCTTACTAAAATTAAGTCAAATCATTTGAGTTTTGAATTGATTGGGTGAGCCATTCAAGTTTGATTGCCCCTGTAACATCTTTAGGTTTTTGTTGTTCAAAACATGGTAAAGCCCCCTAGCCTTGAGTCAACCTGTCATGCTAAATCAAGTATATTATTTGTATTCATTAATAAAAAAAATTTAATCTTTTCTAAAATGTTATTTTGATATTTTTTTAATTTAATTATATGATAATTGAAATACATATTTGTAAAACAATAATTAATTATATTTTAGAGAACAAAACTATTTGATTCAACAAAAAATACTTTTTTTTACTCATGCATTTTTACCAATAAAAACATGGGTTTTCAATAAAACTAAGGACATTAAAATATATGTTTGTGATACTTTTAAATGATTTAAATGAAAATGAAAAATGCGTCTAGTTAATCAAAACTCTTTTCTCATCTTTATGGATTTCTTTTTTGTTTTGATGAATATATATATATAGCCCTATAATATTGTTTGAAGATAATGATGCATGCATCGTTCAATTTAAACTAGACTGCATTAAAAAAGACAAAATATAACATATCCCACCAAAAACATTTTATACCCGCAAGCTTCATTAGAAATGAAAAATTGATATCGAACAAATCAAATTAAGTGACAATTGAATATATTTATTTGCAAAGTTTTTATCAACCTTGACTTTTAAGAAACTTGTTTATGACACTAGAATGCATCGTTTTAAAGATTTACCAAGAGACATGTGATTCTTTGAAAAAAATAAATACAAATTATTCACGTGAATTTTTTCTCAATGGGTTTTCTTTTACAATCTCTGGATTCTACAGTATCTATATGATATCCTCTGTTGAATTTTAATGTATTTAAAAATCACAAAAGAATATTGTATTTTTTTTCTTTGCTCAATTTTTTTTATTGAGTTTTTATTTATAAGGTTTTAATAAGGCAAATTGTTCACTTGATTTTTTTTTCTCATTGGTTTTTTTCTTATATTGTTTTAATAAGATAAATAGATTTTTTTTTTTTTTAGTAATGAAGTATTCAAATATAGATCCTGGAGTATTTATATAAAACTCTTTATTGAATTCTACAATATTAAAAAATCACACAAGAATGTTGTATTTTATTTTTTACTCAAGTTATTTTTTCCCATTGGGTTTTTCCTATAAGGTCTATCAAGGCATATTTCTTGGTATATAGTATTATAGGGGGGGATCATAAAATCCATAATTATTTGTATCTCATATTTATTATTTTTGAGTTTAGTCTTTTAATTTTTTATGGCCTTTGAGTTAATTTTCTCTCTCTTATAAACAATCTCATTTTTTTTTTTGTATTTCCGAACATATAAAATAGAAGAGTTATTTATTCTCTTGTCTATTTTGAAATCATTATGAATATCTATGTTTTTACATGTTATTTATTCCTTCTTCACGGCAATATCATGATATTTTTATAATTGAATATTTGGGATGGTAAGAAAATGGACATAGACCAACTAAACTTTAATTAAAAAGTAAAAATAAACGAGAAGAAGAATCCACACTTAATTTGTAATTTCAATTCAATTGATAATATATTACAATTACCATGTTTAGAATAAAATATCAGACTATAGAATTAAATTCAGTTTCATATATGATTAGATTTTAAACAGACAATAAAAAGTTTTTCAATTGAAAATATATATATATATATATATATATATATATATATATATATATATATATATATATATATATTACTATCAATATATAAAAATATTTTAAAATATATGAAATAACATATTTTTTAGTGAAAAATAATCTGAAAACCAGTTTTTGTGATGTAAAAACAAACCCTCGAGTCCAAACGCCCGGTTGCCATGCAAAAATAAATCCTCGAGTTCAAACTCCAAACACCCGATCACCTACTTTCTCTTCTCCAACTCGACACCGCCATCCCATTATTTACTTCTCTAGCCATGAAGCATTTTCGTAACTAACCTCAAAACCAAGCCTGTCCTCTTATCCCAATTCAAAAACTGAAAAGGCCAAATGGACTACAGAAACTCCACTATTCACATAAAACAGGCTTCAACTGTTCTATAAAAAAACCCCCTTAATAATCGTATAACCGTCCGTACCCTCGCACGAAGAGAGATAAGTGGCGCGCGCGATCTATAATGGTCGGTATGATGGCCGGAACGATGTTGCCGCCACCACAAGCAGCGGAGGGGGTGACGATCGGAGTGGCAGGGCAGCATATGCCGGCATCGCTAGCGAACTCGCTCAGAGTTCATGCTGTAGTGGAGCGATTATCATTACATATACAACCTGGCTTTGACAGTAACCCAACGGAGATCTTTGGCCTTTGCCTCTCTCTTGCTCGGTAAATTCATCTTCTCATTACCAGCCACAAGAAAAATTTATTTATCTAGGTTATTATTCGATCCTCTGTTTTAATTCCAGTTTTAGTTTTTGCTTGTTTAGTTAGTTAGGGTTTGTAATTGAACATTGCAAGTGTTTCTCTGTCTGGTGAAGTAGCGAGCATTTCGGAATTAAATTATGATTAATTCTGCTTTTTTCTTTTTTTGTGTATTTTCTTATACTTGCTGGTGTTGATTAGATTTTTTTTTCATGGGGAATACAGTGGGATTGATTTTGCAGTTGCGAACAATGAGACTCTGCTGAAAGCTCAAGAATTACCTTTTTTATTGAAACAAGTGAGTTGTTTCTAGCTCATACCATCGTTCCCTTTTTATGTATTCTGTTATCAATTGCATAATTTTATATTTTGGGTAATAATGCAATCCCCTGCTATTTTGAATGGACCAACCATATTTTTGTCAAGCTTCTTGGATTTTTCACTCGACAGATTTTATGTTGATTTTGTTCCCAACATCTTCTAGGTTGTTTTAATTGACACGTGTAGTTAGGATGGTCAGATTGTGGGTATCGTGTTCCAAAATCTGTGCTACTTTGAGCTGAAGCGATCTTCATTTATAATTTCATAATTCTTTATATTTATATCTTTATGATAACAGGAGATGCGTTACCGCATCTGCATTTTTCCATTAGCCTGGGACATGTTGGATTTGGCCTTTTTCCGTTTAGGGTGTCTTTGCTAGTCCCTAACATGACAGTTATTGCTTGTGAATTTTTTCATGTTTGGGGAGAGGTAAAAAAATGCAACAGTTTTGAAATTGTGTTTTTTTGTGCGGTTATTTGGGCTAACTGGATGGAGTGGAATGCTGTTATCGTTCCTTGTACCAAATGCCATGGCACGGAGTAGCTTTTTGGCATCCTTATGGAGTTTCCAACAATATTCAGCTGGACTGATCAAACCTGCAATCTTAATTCATTTTCATTGTCTGTGAGGATAACTTGTCATGTTACATCCACTTGCTCTTTATCATTAAACTATTCTATTTTCAGCTTTAAAGAAATATGCTATGGAGAAAAGTATCATCTTATATTTATTCTCATCTGTTATGCAGCTTTGCCAACGTAAAAATGATGCTTTCTTGCAAGCAGCTATTATGGTTCTGATGGCTTCTGTTAAGGTATCTCAGCAATACTTCTGTAGCTTGTTTTAAGCATTTCCACTAACATTCCTCTTTTTCTGTTGAATGTTGTTCTGTGTATACAACTGGACTTTTATTGTACATGATTTCCTTCATTAAATCAGAAAAATGGATGGACGGGCTCAGTTAATCATTACTTGAACTGTTGTTTGGGGTGTCAGAACACTTGAACGTGGCATGCAAGCTTTTTCTTGTCCAATGTTACATAAAGTTTCCCCATTGATTCCTTTTTTGTCTCCAGGTCATTGTGTGCTCATTTTTGTGCTATCCTCCTGCCTCTTCAAATGAATGCTCATGCTAAGAGTATTTAATTACAGCCAATAAATTCTTATGTCTGATCACTTCTTTTCCTCCTTTTCTCTCTCATCTGTTTTGAAAGGTTTTTTTTTTTTTTTCTGAGGCCTGAGCACTGTGCATCTGTAGTCATTCGATATAAAATTATACTGAGGTTCATCCTGTGATCATTCTCACTGTCCCTGTCTTCACGTGGTAGAATGCTTGCATGATTGGATGGTTTCAAGAGAAAGACATTCAAGAACTCGTTATTCTTGCCAGCGAGGTTTGCTATAATTTTCTTCCTGAGTTTGTGTACCAAATGTGATGTGATTTCGTTTGATGTTGCTAATTATCATCTTTCACTGTGTATTTCAGATAGGGAAAGTCTTTTGCACTCCTGGAGATATTAATACTGCAACAACTGATTCTCTTTCCATTATCCCAACAATCATGTCCAGGTAAATGGTTTTGTAATTCCTCTTCATTTCTTTTCCTTTTCTGTTTTACAACCATTTCATTCTGAGTTTTCCAATTCCATTTTTACAAGTAATTTCAGCCTAATGATTTTCTACTTTTTTGTTTTGACATTTTTTATGAGATTGACACACCACATGAAATGAGTTTCCCATGATCTTTATGAAGGCATTTAACATTTTATGAGCTCTCACTATTGATGGTTGGTCCTATATTATTTTTTTCTTGCCAACTTTGGCATGCTTGGTAACTTGAAATAATGAGAATTTCATATGCAAAAATTAAATGCGAAGGAGAATGCTTAAAGAAGAATCAAAGATAGAAATTTTGGCATCCTTTATAGAAAATCTAGTATAAAAGTAATAGAGATGGAATTTTGGCTTGCATTTCACGATTGTATTGTCACCATACATTTGTCAAGATGTGCCCTATCAAGATTGCCTTCACTTTGAATTTTTTACTTTGAATGTCTTGAGATAATATTTGAAATCCCCCCTCCCCTCTCACAGGTTCTATCCACTAATGAAGATGGGTCAGATAATTGTTTCTCTTGAAGTCAAGGTAGTTTCTTTCCTGTTTTCTTTTATATCTTCAGTGGCCGAGAAATGCTTTTGTTGATGGTTTTTTTTGGTTGTTGTTGTGCATGCGCACTTGTTGTAGCCTGGATTTGGTACATATGTGATTGATTTTCATATTTCAAAGACAACAAGAAATTCAGACGAGGACAAAATAGTAAGCATCCTTTACTTTGTTTAAAATTTGTCACTGGTCTAAGGTGAGTTTGCATTGTAATTTTGGGAGTGAGCAGGATTTTAACTTGTATATGCATCTGATCTTCTGAATTTACATATATTCTATTAAAAATTGCTTTGTTATTGCACTAGTGCCCTATGTGCTCAATTTGTCAATGTTTCTGCTTAATGGCTTACTACATGACTACTGGTCTGACTGCTTGCAGTCTCTTTTCTGTTTGACTTAATTGCCATTTTGTTGCGTGGTCTGATTGCTGCCGACTCTTATTTTGTTGGATTATCTAAATTAGTCAAAGCCGCTCACCTTTTATGTGCAATTTGGCCTTTGTTCTTGGTGCTCTATAGTTTCCATCCTCTGTTCCATGGGCGGTACTTTACCTTGTTGGAGCACCCAACTTGGGGAGCCTCAGGCAAGTTGAATTTCGGGAATAAGGCTCCCAAATATCACATGTCTTAACAAGTGAGCTTTAGGCAATCTAGAAATTTGTATCTCTGCTTTGACCATGGTCACCAGGACCATGCAAGATAGATTTTAGCCATAAATTGGTAAATGTCCACCCTCAGTATTAGCATGCTGCAAGTTACCCCCAGCTGGGGAAAGTCAAAAGTCAAAACCATACCAGAGAGAATGGGAACTGATCCTGATCAAGTTAATTACATGCTGTTATTATTATTTGTTTGCACCGTTACTGTTGCTTTTGTACTTTCACTCTCATAATGGAATGGTTGATTATAAAATTCACCCAACTTCTTACTCGTATTTTGTTTTATCCTGTGGCATGCAGCGGTTATTTGTAGCACAGACAGATAATACAGAGACATCTGCCTGTATTGTAACTCCACAAGAAGTGAAGTATGCAACATTTTTTTTTGCTTCTTTGCTAGTTTCAGTTGCTTCATTAAATTCTGATAACTTTTTCTCTGAAACCCTTTTAGCTTTCTTTTAAACGGAAAGGGAGTAGAGAGGAGAACTAATGTGTTAATGGTTAGTGTAATTCCTTATAATTCCTCTTAAACATTTTGGATTTTGACATATGCAGTAGCTGGATTTGATTACTTAATGATGATTTTTCTTTTCAAACCAGGATACTGGACCACAAATGCCAACCAACGTCACTGGAATGCTGAAATATGGAACAAATCTTCTTCAAGCTGTTGGTCAGTTTAAGGGTATGCTTGAGCACAAGTCCTTTTGTTTCTTGAAAGATCATGGTTTATTAGAACGATCTTTGTTATAGGTCATTATGTTATAGCTGTTGCCTTCATGAGCATGGAACCAAAGCCTGAAACTCCTGTCCTACAAGATTACGTTCAACATTTTACAGCTGAATTAGATCCAGGTATGATGATAGATGAAACGGAAGATATTGATTTTTCATTTTGGTCTAGAATGATTTTACAATTGTTTTGCAGTGTTATTTTGATTTCTCATCTGTAGTTTCTTCTTTTTCTTTCTTAGATTCTGAAATAATTGAGGGACCATCACGTATCTCTCTTAATTGCCCCATAAGGTATGCTATGGTACTGTTGCTTGCGATAGATGCGATGATAATTTCTTATTCTGCATCTCTGAATAAAAGTTTGTAGTTACTTTAGATGTTTTCTCTCACTGGGAGAAATCAAAGTGATTGCTGTAACTTGCAAGTATTTTGTTGATTTAATTTACTGAGAGAACTAATGGTTTAACTTGTGTGAACTGTAATTGAAGTAAAGTGCAAGTTACTGCTAAATAGATTCTGGGTTTGGCATTATGTCTTGTTTTTTTATGAATGACAAATCAGGTATAATTCATTATGCAGCATGTTTTTGTTTATCTTTAGGGACCAAAAATTACCCTGGTCCTGATCTACTGTTTTTTTCATCTCATACAGCTACACACGAATCAGAACTCCTGTCAAAGGGCATTCATGCAGACATCTTCAGGTGAACAAACTTGGTATTTTACTGAAGCATGTTGCAAATAGTAGTCTCATTTGCATTGCCAACATAACAGCATGATGGGTGTTGTACCAAGTGTTTGAAACACTTGGTATCGTTTCAAGTAAGGCCGTGATTTCTCAGCATCCCCAATCTGTATCATTATGGGACCTTAGAGAGCACTGCGATACAGGGTTCTGCAAAATCCTAGTCGTTTTCAATATAGCATTTGGCTAAAAAGTACAAGCTAAAATGTACTGTTTTTATGTGTTTGGAAAACCTTGTTTAGGGTGTAAAAATGCTTACTGTCACAAAACTGTTTCTGGGAATTTGGAGCATAATTTTGAAACTGGGCAGAATATTTTAGATTATTCTAGTAATTTTATGGAGGATTAAGTAGCTATGCAATATAATGGAAAAATTAATATAGATCATCTCCAAACTGTGATTTGCATGATATATGGTCTTCAGAATTGTTATAGAATCCAATACAGTGGTTGCTTTTAATTTCCACTGACTTGTCATTTCAATGTTATATCAGGTTTTCCTCTTTTTTTAATGTCCACTGACTTGTCATTTCAATGTTATTTCAGGTTTTCCTCTTTTTTTAATGTCCACTGATTTTCAATGTGTTCTTCTTTCTATGTGCCTTAGTGTTTCGATTTTAGTAACTTCATCGATATAAATTCAAGAAGACCATCTTGGCGCTGTCCACATTGTAATCAGCATGTCCACTACATGGATATTCGAATTGATCAAAACATGGTTAAGGCAAGTTGTGGGGTCTCTATGCTCATCCTTCATTAATAAACCCGAGACATTTTTTTCTCTTCTTCTTCTTCTTCATTATTATTATTTTTTGGTCTGTTCTGTAGGTTCTGAGAGAAGTGGGAGAACATTGCAGTGATGTGATTATCTCTGCTGATGGATCATTGAAGGCCATCTCAGAAAGTGATGATAAAGTAGATCAGGCACTTGAAAGGACTTTGCATTGTGAGAAGGGCATGCCGGAGCAGGTAGAATCTATGACTTCCACTAGAGCCCTTCCCATGGTTATGGATCTCACAGTAGATGAAGATGAGATAAACGGTGTGGACAGAAGTGATGGTGAAGACAGGAAACCTTTTCTGGCTCCTCTTCAAAACCATCCTGCTGATACTAATCCAATTCCAACCATGCCATCACAATCGATTAACGCAAATGTGCCTAGCCGAAACTTTTCTACTCTAGCAGATGAATTTTGGTCCAGTCCTTACTGGTCCAGTTCTGCAACAGATGCACAAATGGTGACTGGCTTCTCTGAGCCCTCTACTTTGACAACTGATTCTGTTTCTCCTGCACTTAACTGTGATGTTGGGGGTTACGGGAATACCACTACCACCTCTGTGATGCATAATCAGTTTTCTGCTCCAAGTTATTTACAATCGCTGCAGCAAAGATTTGTGAATTCAGTTACTAATGGTGAGTATGGTACATTGCCACCAATATATCATGCCAACAGGTCTCCAATAGCAGTTCAGGCCCTCCCAGCTCGACCTCAAACACCAGCTCCACAACAAAGATCAAGAACTCCTTCAAATCCCGCAATTTCCAGCGGGACCTCCCTTAATTCTCCTCTACCAGCAGCTGCAAATGGTCTTCGCTCAGTCTCTGGTAATATGGACAGGCAGCAGCAATTTGCAAGATCCCATAACATGAATTCATCTTCTTCACAGCATAACTCTTCTGTGCAGGTCAGATATGCTTCTTTTGCCCTTTTATACTTCATTAAGTGTGTTTGTGTATGGAAAAGCATGTGCCTGCCAAAATAAAAGTGAGCTGGCATTACCAGACCACAAGTTTATTTAATTTGTTGTCTGCATAACCAATCAGGTTGACAAATGGCATCGTTTATATGTGCCATTCAGTCTCCTCTAACATGTCTGCTAATTGAGCCGACGAATTTTATCTTCTGTATGTTTGCGTGCTTGATAGCATTTTGTTCTGATTTCTTTCATAACCTTTTCAGCTTCATTGTTTATCTAATTCTCTCACAGAACTGGAATCTGCCAGACCATCCATTTATGCATGGTCAATCAGCTCAACAACAGGCTGGTGCTCACAGAGCTTCTTCACCCAACTTACTATATCAGCAACCTCTTCGTGTGCCCCAATCAAGGAGCCACTCTCCAAACGTAGTCCGATCATCTTTGCCTCTTGCACCAGCTCAAACCCAGCAAGGGGTTGCTCAAGTTGGGGTTGGAAACTCAGCAGGTGCTACAAATAGCCAACAAAATAGGTTGATGGTTGCTGCTCAGCTTGCTGCCCAGAGGGCTAGACAACCACCTTCAGTGCCTGTTCAAATTCAAACATCTGGAGCAGGGGCATCATATCTTACTAGTGCTGATGGGATCAGGGCGCCAGCAACTGAGCAGAGAGGGAATGTTGGAGGAGCATTGCCAGCAGTTTCTGGCACCGAGGGTCTGGTGGATTTGGCATCAGAGCAGAATTGGCGACCAACTGGTCGAATGCGTGGAAGTCTCTCAGGTCGAGCTTATTCTGCTGCTCTTAAAGAGTTCATGATTCAGCCTACCCAACAAACTCAAACCCCGAGACCGCCACCAAACTTACCCCCATCTCAATCTAGTATGCCTCCTCACCTGCAGTTTCTCCTTGCAAGAAATGCTCAAAGTTCCACAGGCACAGAGTAGTCCTGTGACTGGATCTGCCATGTCAAATGGAAGCTCCAGTATACCATGATATTCTCCACTGCTTTGCTAACTTAAAGATGTGGGCAGCGATTGTCTATCGTGGCAGTATATATGAAGCGTATGGCTGATTTTCGCTACACAATCCGTATTAGGGCCTCGTAGAAATCTGAACTCCACGTTCGTGGATTCAGGATTGGCCTGCTTTCTGGTGGGGTTTTATATTGTTAAGTCACACAACTAATCTAGATCTTTCTTGGTAATGTGTTATTAGATGTTTTATAAAATATTTTTTGTTTTTTAGAAATATATCAAAATAAAAACAATATATATATTTTTTCTTAAAAATGCTTTTGAAATAGAAAAACAAACGGATTTTTAGTATCCTCCCAGGAGAGTAGCACCATGTTTAATGATATTTACGTTATTTGGAATTTGGAAATTTTATGCTTATTTTGTTTAGTAGTTAAGTATTATACTGCATTTTTAATGGTTTAATAATGATATATGTCATGGCTCCGTGTGCGGGGTGGGTGTAGATCGCGAGGTTGAACATTAAAAAAACAATAGGTGGATGACATGTTTGCATCGTAATAAAAATAAATATAGCATGTGAAGCACAATTAAATACATAATGATCAAAAAATAATTTGAGATTTAAATTAAAACTTATAATAATATTTTAAAAACATATCAAAATAGAGAATGCGTAGATCAGTTAAATAGTAAAGGTCAGACCTGGAGATATAATAATAATAATAATAATAGTAATAATAATAAATTGTTGGTTGTTTATTTTAAATAAATTTTGAATATGATTTTATCATATTTTAAGATTAGGTATTGCTATCTTTACAAAACACCCCCATACTTTTTGATATTTGCAAAATGGTCCTCTACTTTTTTATAATTGACATGGTGTTTCATCTATTTTTTTATGGAATACCTTGTCAAGTTTATTATTAATCATTAAATTGTCTCCCTATAAGTTTTGAGTTGCTCCTAAACTTATCAACATGATATTCATCACTTATATTTCACAATTTTATTTTGTTGTGGTCAATAAAAAATGATAACTTGGTGGGTAATACCACTTTAAAAACAAAAATTTCTAAATGATGCCTTCTATTTTCTTATCAAGTCGATCTTCACCATTATTCTTGTAATGTTTAAACACTGCTGCAGCTTCATATTTTTTTTTTTTCAAACAAAAAGGTATATCGATACCTTGTGAAATTATTCATAAAAATAATGTAGCTTTTTTTTTTACCTCTAGTTTACACCAATTTCTTAAATCACCGACATCCAGGTGAATCACCCTTGCAGAGCGTCCAGTCAAAGAGCTGAGAATTTACAAATAAAATAAAATATCACTGTACCGTTACTGTATGCATCTCCACATAATGATGGGCTCATTCTGAGATTTTTATTACTAAAAAAAAGCCCTTTAATTCAAAGCCCAAGCACCTCTTCGCTCCCAACGAAACGCAAACAACTTCCTCTTCCATTGCGAAAGAAACTCGGTCACTGACTCGCTCATATGCTCACCTGAGCTAAACAGGCCATGAAGTGCCGATCCGTGGCGTGTATATGGCCAGACACACCTCCATCTCACAAAGTCACCGCCTCTGCCGCACTTAATCACCCGCCAACTCTCTACACTGGAGGATCCGATGGCTCCATTCTCTGGTGGAACCTCTCCTCTTCCGATTCCAACTCGGTAGCTAACATCTGCTAGCTCTCTCTCTCCCACTCTTTTTCTCTCCAATTATCCCAATTGATTTTTCCCTCCTTCCAAACCAATTTAGCTTAATAATTGTTTAAATCTTCTCTCATGATTATTGCTGCAATTGTTACTAATCGAGGTTATCATTGATTTGATAGGAAATTAAACCGGTTGCGATGCTGTGTGGCCATGCTGCACCTATAGCTGGTCTTAGCATCTGTTGTCCCATGGTGGTTACAGGGGATGATGCGAAAACGGAATGTTCGAGTAATGGTGATGGGAGTTATGGTGCGTTAATTAGTGCGTGTACCGATGGTGTATTGTGTGTTTGGAGTAGAGGAAGTGGACATTGCCGTCGTAGAAGGAAACTTCCCCCTTGGGTTGGAAGCCCGTGTACTGTTCGGACATTGCCTACGAGTCCGCGATACGTGTGTATAGGGTGTTCTTTTACTGATGCGCGTGCTCATTTGTCAGATCCTCATTCTATTGATTCTTTTGAAGGAGGTGAGGCTTCGGCGGATAAAGGTTGTAAGCATGGCAAACTTTCAAAGACTACTGTCGTGATTGTTGATACGCATGGTCTTACTATTGTACAGACTGTTTTTCATGGGACTTCATCAATTGGGAGACTGGATTTTATGGATATAGTTTTGTTGGGCGAGGATGGAGAGAAGCATTCTGTTTTCATGGCTGATTCGTCTGGTAGGGTGGAATTGGTTCCGATTTTGAAAGAGTTGAAGGCAGGTGGTGATGATGGGAGTGGCTTGCGTAAGAGTTCTCAGTTGGAAGTGGTTGATTGGGGTAATAGGTTGAGTGAAGGAGGACAGGTTGTGTCAAGTGCTGCCCGCGGGAACCTTATTGCTCTAGTGTTGAAAACTCGTTGCATATTTAGGATATTGTCCAGCGACGCCACAATTGGAGAGATTTCCTTTGTCGAAGATATCCTTTGCGTTGAGGAGCATTCTAATCAATCAGATGTTTTGGGGGGCATGTTTCTTGAAATTGGTGATGCTGGTGAAATGCAGAATGCACAGTATGATAACTTCTGCGGACATTTTGCTGTGTGGAATAGAAGAGGTTCTGCTATTGTATATATTGTGTCGTATTTGAATAATGTATTTAAATCTGAAACGCTCTGTGAGATTCCTTCCGCTTCTTGTCCTGCTGATGTGAGATTGGTATTTTCTTTCATTCAATTGAAAAACTATCTTCTTCGAATCCAATCTGTTTGCAATGATGATGAAGAGCCTTTACGGTGGATGCCCCATGTCACAATCTGGTCTCTATGTCAAAACAGTAACGTCCATGGAAAGTCATCCCGACAAAGCAAAATGCTAGGTGAAAGTGATTTTTTGGCTGAGTGGATCTCCAGCTCTAGCCTCCATGAAATCAGTAGCCAGGGTGGCAGGAAAATGAGCATAACTTCTTTGAAAAGCCCTTTTCGAAAAGCAAGAACTGAAAATATTAAACATGCAGATGATGAAAGTTTTAGTTTTGCGCGCAATGGACTAGCTGTATCCTCTTCCATGGTTATTTCTGAAAACCATCTTGTTCCATATGCTGTCGTGTATGGCTTCTTTAGTGGTGAAATAGAAATTGTGCGATTCAATATGCTTCTTGGACCAGATTGTCATGGTGAAAGTCCAAATCATGATCTTGAATCACCTGTTTCCAGGCAATGCTTTTCAGGGCACACAGGTGCTGTGCTTTGTTTGGCAGCACATCGGATGATGGGTGCTGCCGAAGGATGGAGTTTCAGTCATGTTTTAGTTTCTGGAAGCACGGACTGCACAATTCGCATCTGGGATCTTGACTCTAGAAACCTCATTACAGTGATGCAACAACATGTAGCTTCAGTGCGCCAAATAATCTTTCCCCCAGCACGAACAGAACGTCCTTGGGGTGATTGCTTTCTCTCTGTTGCGGAGGATTCATGTGTTGCTCTTGCTTCTCTTGAAACTTTGCGTGTTGAGAGAATGTTTCCAGGACACCCAAGCTATCCTGAAAAGGTTGTGTGGGATGGTGCAAGAGGTTACATTGCATGTCTTTGCCGGAGCCATTCAGGATCATCTGACACCTCTGATGCTCTATACATTTGGGATGTAAAAACAGGTGCCCGAGAGCGGGTCCTTTGTGGAGCAGCCTCTCACTCAATGCTGGATTATTTTTCTAAAGGAATCAATGTGAATTCTTCATCTGGTTCTATATTGAATGGAAACACTTCAGTGTCGTCGTTGCTTCTTCCAATACTTGAAGATGGAAACTTCTCTCAATCTCACTTAAAGCTTTCAGAAAAGGTCAGCTCACCAAGAATGATGTCAAGCATGAAAAATACAACGGACCCCACTGCTTCCCAAGGACAGGTCATGAAAGGAATATTTCCATCAGCGCCATCTTTTCTACAAATGAACAAGCATGCCATTGGGTGTACTTGCCCATTCCCTGGAATTGCAGCCCTTAGTTTTGACCTTGCATCCTTGATGTTTTCTGGTCAGAAACATGAGTCTGCAGCTAATGGCGGTGCTAAGCTTAAGGAACGTGAAACTAGCAACCCAAGAACCCATGATATGAACTTTGATGATGGTTATGACAAGAATGGGACCTCAACTGATACAGTTGAAGTGCACGAGTGCATTACGTCACAAGAAGAATATTTGCTTCGATTTAGCCTGTCATTTTTGCATCTGTGGAATCTAGATAGTGAGCTTGATAAATTGTTAGTAACAGAGATGAAGCTAAATCGGCCAGAAAATTTGATTATAGCTTCTGGTTTGCAAGGTGATAAGGGGTCTTTGACACTGACATTTCCTGGTTTGGGTTCTATTCTTGAGGTAATTCTGGACGAACCTGTTAAATATTGTGATCTGTTTTCTTATTTGGCATATTTCAACTTTCATTGAGACCTCTATAATAACCTTTTAGCTCTGGAAATCATCATCGGAGTTCTGTGCAATGAGGTGTCTTACGATGCTATCCATTGCCCAACAAATGATTAGCTTCTCTCACTGCAGTTCACCAGCCAGCAGGTATTGTGATGGTTCCCCATAGAAGCACTGTATGATATTAGCTAATCCTGTCACCTAATTCTTCGTGTATGCTCCAAAACTTGTAAGCTGTTGAGGATTACAGCTGTTATAGTTTTCTGAGTTAAAGCTAATATGCGTTATTTTATCAGGATTATGTATAGGATTGTGTGATGAATCAAAATGTGGATATGAAAATGGCTGTTAATGAGATAAATTTGAATGGTTTATAACAGGGTGTGTGAACCACCTTCATCTTCATAAATTCTGACGTTGGTCTGAGATTGTTCTTCTGGTTAGAGCTATGATTTTGCAATATTAGGCTGCCAATAAATGACATTGGGATAATATTTAGCTTCTTGGTTTTATTTTCGTTGACATAATATTTTAAATATAAGATTATATACCTTTCTATGATGGTCTAGTGTGGGAGACCTTCAGAGGAAACCTATTGCAAGGTAGGTCTTCATTCTTGCACGCGGCATTCTATGACATTGCATATTTGTTTTCCTGCAGATGCTAATATCTACTCTGCAGGAATAGTACCATGATCTGCAAATTCCTAGTTTTACAGATCAAATTAGCCTTTTCTTGTCAGTTAATTTTCAAAACCCATCTGCATTTTGCGGTCACTGTTTGCTAGTTTTGATCTAATGGATATTATTTTCAGTGCCTTAGCAGCATTTTACACTCGGAGCCTAGCAGACAAAATTCCAGATATAAAGCCACCTTTACTCCAGGTCATTTCCCCCCCCTGAAGCATCTTGACAATAATATCAGTCCTGAAACTTGCGCCGCTGGAGTTGTGCATGAAAAGTTTCCTTCTTTTATTCCCTGATTGTTATTTTTAGATGAAGTCTCTGTGTTTTTTGAAAACAGCTTCTGGTGAGTTTTTGGCAAGATGAAAGTGAACATGTACGCATGGCTGCACGCACTTTATTCCACTGTGCTGCTTCACGGGCTATCCCAATCCCTCTATGTGATAAAATAGCAAGTGCTAACAGAGAACTTGTGAGATCTTTTAGTGAAATTGGAGAAAATGAAGGTCAAGTTTCAAAAGTAGGTGGAACATCTACAAATGGTTTGTCATCTGATATGTCACCTGAACCACAAGCAACCTCTCTAGCTGCAGAATCCCCTGACAAGTCACTGGAAAATCAAGAAATTACTGAAGCAGAAAGATTCAAAATACTTGATTGGCTAGAATCATACGAAATGCAAGACTGGATATCATGTGTTGGGGGGACAAGTCAAGATGCTATGACATCTCACATCATTGTTGCAGCTGCATTGGCTATGTGGTACCCTAGCCTTGTCAAACCGTGCCTTGCCACATTGGTTGCTCATCCTTTGGTAAAGTTGGTCATGGCCATGAATGAAACATACAGTTCCACTGCAGCAGAGCTTCTATCAGAAGGTATGGAGAGTACATGGAAGGCATGCATTAATTCTGAAATATCTCGCCTCATTGGGGACACATTCTTCCAGATAGAGTGTGTACGCAGCCAATCTGCCTACACAGCTGGACATCATCCACATGTACCATCTTCCATTCAAGAGACTTTGGTTGGGATTCTTCTTCCAAATTTAGCTATGGCTGATATACCGGGGTTTTTAACTGTCATTGAGAGCCAAATTTGGTCTACTGCATCCGATTCACCTGTTCATCAGGTATCCCTCACAATTCTTGTAAGGGTTATGCGAGGTTCTCCACGTCACTTGTCTCAGTATCTTGATAAGGTTAGTAGGGTCAATTACATTTCTGGAAGACAATCTTGCACAGTAATTCAGACTATATGCCTTGTATTTTGGTCATGTAACATTTGGACAGATCTGCAGGCGGTTAGCTTCATTTTACAAACTATAGATCCTGGCAACTCAATCATGCGCAAAACTTGTCTTCAAAGTTCAATGACAGCACTAAAGGAAATGGTACGGGCATTTCCCATGGTAGCCCTGAACGACACATCTACCAGATTGGCTGTTGGGGATGCAATTGGAGAGATTAATAATGCTACCATTTCAGTTTATGACATGCAAAGGTATGGCTAGTATGAGTTTTAGATTCAAAAGAATTTCTTTATTATAAGTAATTACCCCCACCATCCTATGTGTTGAGCAACATTATGCTTTGCTTCCTGGTTTTTCAAAACCTTCCACTTTCCATCCTCTATTTTTCTATCAATTTCACTTTCTACCTTCCATTAAAAATCAGTTAGTTAGAAATATAGTTGACTTTTGATCAATATGCCCATCATTGAAATAACACGGGAAGATGGTAAATACCTGGGATAGACATTATTTATCCAACTACCACTATACTTGTTTTGAAAAACACAATCTTTTCTTCCAAAACAGGGGATTTATGGACATACCCATCCTGAACAATTTTCATGCTTATCCATGTTTGGTTTACTGAATCATGTTCATCCTAGGAGTCAAGTTTGCTAAGTGTGGATCTAAGATTTCTCCTTTCACAGATCATATGGCCCGAGGGAGGTCATGATGGCCATACTTTGACTAAAGATCTCAGCTCTTCGGCCTCATTGGTTATAAGATATACTTTCCTTTGGCTTCTAAGTTGGGTTTATGTGGTCAGCTAGATGACTCATATAATAGTCACAATGAGGTGAATGACCATGGTGATTTTCAAATAGCTTTGTGTACCAATCTATCTGCCTCCATGAGTGATTACCTTGGCCCAAAGTGCTCATTGGCATAGGAGCCCTTGCTCTTATGAACTAAAATCTACAGCCCTAGTGGTTGTCCTTATCTGTAGAACTATTCCACAAAACCAGCATATTAGCGTTCTTTTTCCTATTTTGTCTCTTTGGAAATATTGCAAACTAAGTTCTTCACTGATCCTACCTATCCTTTTAGCTTCTGAGATCCGGATGAAATGCACAGAGCGTTCATAACTGCATGAAATTTCAGAGCTTCCAATTAGTTTCAAAGATGTCTATCATTACATAATTGGCTGCCCAGATTACAAATAAAAATCAGTTAATTCTTACATTACTAATTGCTTACATGTGCATGATTAATTATACTGTCATTTTGAGAATATGAGTATTGGAGAGAGTTGTAAACTTCTGCCATTCCTTTCTGTTTTTTTATTGGAATGTGCTGCTGGAGTGTACTTTTCTTAGACATCTCTAGCTTGTTACGTATTTTATTTGTGGGGATACTTAGTCTATCTATGTTTTCTAATGTTAGCGTGACAAAAATAAAAGTCTTGGATGCAAGTGGACCTCCTGGCCTTCCAAATTTGCTGCCAGGAACATCAGAAATGGCAGTGACCACTGTAATTTCAGCTTTGAGCTTTGCCCCTGATGGAGAGGTAATTGTTATTTGTTCATAAGCCTCAAAAATAATTTTTTTTATTGCAGCTAATTCTGGCTTAGACTCTACAATCAACATGGATTAAAAGATTTGGCTTTGAATCATGGACACTATATAAATAGCGACCACATGTGAGTTCAAAAAGTATATATTTTGAATGAAGAACTTTATATATATTTTTCTTCCACTTCATGTAAAAGAATCAGTTTATTTTCAAGTTGAGCTTAGTATGCAGTTATCCATGGGTAATGCTAAGATTATAGCTGCAATCTTTTTGGTTATGATGCTTATCAATGCTACCTATTTGACAAGATCCTGAGTAGCTTGGAGGTGTCGGATCCTCTTGAATTATTGGTCTGATCAGTTAACGAAAGATGAAAACAACAATTTGTTGGTTTGAGTGTTTTCCTGCCATTATCTGAATTTGTCATATTACATGCAGGGTCTGGTAGCATTTTCTGAGCATGGTTTGATGATAAGATGGTGGTCACTGGGATCTGTGTGGTGGGAGAAACTTAGTCGAAACTTGGCTCCTGTACAGTGCACCAAAGTCATATTTGTTCCTCCATGGGAAGGATTTTCACCCAACTCTTCTAGGTCTAGCATAATGGCAAGCATATTGGGGCATGGTAACCAGGTCAATGTGCAGGTGATTTTCCTTATAGCTAGTCAATACGTGCAACCTCAAGTGGTTAGAAATTATATTTGTGTTGAATTGCCTTTATCTTGCTTTGGTGGAGAACTTCATCTTTTGTTAGATAGAATAGTGTAAACCACAAGGACTCCTCTATTAGCACAACTAGAAAGACGTTATACTGATGCTTCTACACTTTTATGATGTCTTTTTTTACCCTGCAGGAGAAAGCTCGGTATTCAACTTGTGCAGATAGTTTGAAAATGTTGATTCATAATCTGGACCTCTCTTACCGACTACAATGGATCAGTGAACGTAAGGTTCTGCTTTCAAGGCATGGCCAGGAGCTGGGAACTTTCCCACTGTAAGCATTCCTGCCATATCTTGGCAAACATCTGATTCACTTGAAAAAGAAAATTATTGAATGATGCACGTTCTTATGGACAAAGCTTCCAGAAGGATTTACTGTAAAATGTGCACTGGGCCACAGTCCCGTGTCAGTTTGTCTCGAGTCAAGAAGGAACGTGCTTCTGTAGATAGACAGAACAATTTAGGACTTCTTTCTCAAGAAGGAAAATGCTTTTCTATGGCTTCTTATAATGTTTCAAGCTTTTCATGCGCAGTTCCCGCTTCCCAGAATACAAACGGGTTTAATTATGGGTTGAATCTACACCCAGACAGACTTGTTTCACTGTTTCCTAAGAGGTACATATCCAGGCAAAAATTATAACTTTTGCCATGTAGATTTGGTGGGGTCAGAGAGTAGCGATAGGGATTGATTTTGCTGTCACTTACAAATCCAATTTTGCTTTAGAGCTTTTGTATAGGGATCTTGAAAATAGATAACTTGGACAAAGAGAGACACTCCTGTATCACTATGACTAAAAGAGTTCATTTTCAGAATTTACTTTGCCAAGAATTTTGCTTGACTTAGCTTGAAGAATCCAAGTACGAAATGTTTTTGCTGGGCTTAGAATTAAACAACCGGTACATTATGGGCGAATCATCGGCACTTATTCAATTCTGTGATACCAGGTGCGGTTTGCATCAATTTGCTCTTAATGCTTTTAAGAGCAGCGGAAAATAAGAACAGAACAGTTACTGTCTGTGTCAGTGCTGGTGGGAATCTGAGATAACAAGATATATATATTAAAAAAAACTTGCGGGAAGTCATATATAGAAACAAGAGATGTTTTCTGTCAATTTGATCTTGTCCATTTCTTTTCTGGTAACCATATTAAGCATAAAGGCTTCTTTTATTTGCCTATGTTGAATCACACAACCAGGGACATGCACTTCCACTGATCTTTCGGAAATTATCCCTCTCGACTCTGTAGCATGGTCATACAGCTCGATTGATGTCAAGTGTAGTTTGTGCATATATAATTTGCTTGCTCCCGCATAGCTAGCTCAAGTTTTTTTTTCTCCTGAGATTATAAGATTGTAATTTTCATATTTTCATGATGTTTCTGGATATAGATGTTCCGTTTGAATTTAGATTCGAAGCTACCAACATGACATTCCCAAGTAGACAAAATAGTAAAAATAAAATAGAAATCAAAACAGTATCTATGGAGGAAGGCTGTGTCCAGAAGGGAATAAGCCTGACAGCAACCGGAGATTCTGCAATCCGATGCAATACTAATTCAAGGGAAAGCCTGCCTAGAAAAAAGTAGCAAGAAACAACTGATAAAAGATCACTCTGCATACAGGCTCAAATTTGAAGATTTGTATGATACAAAATGTAGCTAAAACAAGTCATTAGAGCTGCTTCCTTCTGTGGAGATTTTATGATCTATAACTCCGTGCGTGAACACTTCTTTTTCTCTGTTATTTATTGGAAAGGTTGCAATCTTTACACCTGTTCCTTATCCGACCTGCTTATTTTATGCTTCATTTTCGAAACTCAACTTAGCCAAGGGTAAGTCATCTATGTTGCTTGCTTTTGCTGGCCCAAAGGCAAAGCTTCTTTCCAATTTATCAATTCTGAATACTGAAGATGACTGCTCGAGAAAATATTTATCGTACGTCCCCTTAGAGGAAAAAGTTTTAAATTATTTTTTTATATTTTTATATAATTTTGACGTGTCAATGTCAAGAATAATTTTAAAAAAATAAAAATAAAAATTATTTTGATATATTTTTAATAAAAAATATATTTAAAAATAATCTTAACAAACTAAATATTAGAAATAGCACCGGCAAATGCACATGAAGGCAAGGACTTCTCTCACAATTTAGGACATTTAGAGTTTGTTTGAGTTTTTTTTATGTTTTTAAATTATTTTAATATGTTAATGTCAAAAATAATTATTTAAAAATAAAATTATTTTAATATATTTATAAGTAAAAAATTATTTTAAAAAACAACCACGTCACACTTTCAAACACCTATAATTTAAGTTTGCAAGTCCAGAGAGCACGTTGTTGTCTAGTGAGGTTACTGTGCCTCCATTTTTAAGAAACAAAGATTTGATTTGCTCAAAAGTTTTAGGAAATCTTCCATGATTAAGTTTGTTTCTTGTTCCTCCGATGGGGAACAAAACCCGTGTATTTCTACCAACCTTAAATGGAAAATAAATACATCCGAGGAGATACCACGGCAAGGTGTCATGAGACTCATGACACTAAGAATTGCAATGAATCTTGGCTGAAATAATTTTTTTGGTGCCCTGCAGAAAGAAGAATTAGGTGGTAGCAAATCAATCAAATCTTCGTTTCAAATTAAAGGATTGGGTTTTGTCATCTCACATTGAAGGGTAAGTCATCTATGTTGCTTGCTTTTGCTGGCCCAAAGGCAAAGCTTCTTTCCAATTTATCAATTCTGAATACTGCAGATGACTGCTCGAGAAAATATTTATCGTACGTCCCCTCAGAGGCAGCCTCGTGATTAAGGGTTTCAACTTTCTAGCTCAAATCCTCGGATGAATTTAGGCGCCTTTAGATAAGGACTATCTTATTGTATAGCCCATGAAGCATTGAACCCAATAAATAAAAAAAACAAATTCACGACATGAACTACATGTAAAATACACGCAACTCAAAATAACTCACAAGAACATTTAAGCATCATAATTGTATAGTCTTTGTGATTCAACTCTTCCCTCCACAAAAACCTGTATATACCAAGGTTATGGAGCATACTGGAGTTGTCTGGGGTCTTGTCCTGGCAAGTCAAAATGTGCTTAACATGGAAAATGAAGAAGAATGCTTCGAGGCTACTAACTGTGGAGATTCCCTTAGCCGATCAATCCTATTTTTGAAGGGCAACGTTCTGGGAAATTGCCTTCCAACCAGAGAGTATAATGGAGGTAAGCTCTACTCCCTCTGATGACAAACCTGACAATGCACAGCAAAAACAATTGCCATTATTTTGAAGGGGCTAAAATGTGTTCTTTCTGAAATTAAACGTGGTTTACTCTTAAGTTTATTCCTGTTCACCCAAATAAGAGTATTCACAGCCCAGCTAACAAGAACATAACAAAATTATGAACAACTTAAATCATCCAGAAAGACTAAAGCTAGCACTTCAGGCGTAATTTGATGTTTTGTTGTATGTTTTGGCAGGTCAATTTAGTTATTGTTGGAGATAATATCAGAGGTAAGGGATGTAAATGCTGACCACCAGTGCTGGGAACGTCCGGAAGATATGGAAACTCCTCTAATACTCTTGCGAGTGTATTTAGTAAATGTTTTTGAATTTTTTTTTTAAATTAAAAAAAAAATTAATGTTTTCAATCATTTTTGTGTTGATATTAAATATAATTTTTTAAATATAAAAAAAATTATTTTAATATACTTTTTAGTAAAAAATATTTTCAACAATAACTTAATTCCTTAATCCATATCGAATTCACCAGGAACCGAGGCAGCAGCTTGTATTTCTGCTGCTTCCGTTAAACTCGACTTTCGAGCCATCTCCTCGAAGAATTAAAAGAGGTTCCGTTAACCTTCATCTTTCTGATCTATTTGGAAATTGTTCCTATAATTTTTTAATTTTAAAAAAATCAGCTTGGCAGTGTTGTGCAAACCCCAGTCTAGTGAAATATGAGCTAGTAAATGAGGCATCAAATCTAAATTAGCTAATGAGGTATTGTCTATTTTACTTTTTTTTTTAAATAAAAAGGCTAATAATATGTTGTCTAATTTATTTTAATTTTTAAATAAAAGGCCAATTATGTTTCTTTTACCCTTATACATAAAAATAATAATAAATAAGACCAAACATTATTGAGATTACTTGAGGATATGGTTATGATTGTTTTTTAAAATATTTTTTTATTCAGAAATATATTAAAATAATATTTTTTTTTGTTTTTTTTTAAATTATTTTTGATATTAACACCTGAAAATGGTCTAAAATCCTCAAAAAATTTTAATCTAAAATAATTTTTTTTCAAAAATATTTTTAAAATATAGTATCAAACACCATAACATGTTAGTCATCATATATTTTTTAAATAAATAAATATTTTGTAAATAAATAAGGTCATGCATTGTTTACTTTTTTAAAAAAAAAATAAAGGTAAAAGTTTGTAAGATTTTGTAATCATTTTAAACAAGTAAAATAATTTTTCTTAATCTAAACTTCATTTCTTTTTTTAATGCATTTATTTATTGTTTTAGTGAAATCATATCTTTTTAATTGGAAGAACTATTATCATGATGCAGAAAGCAGCTTTTAATAAAATATAATATCTCAATATTTTGTATGTGAATGTAAGAAAACATTATGACAAAAATATATTAAAAATAAAAGAAAAACATTTTTATTGAATAATCACGAACACATTGTTACTTATTTATTTATTTTGGCATATTATAATTAAAAATGCAATTGTTAACATTTCCATTATAACCTAGAACCTATAATAGTTTGTAAGGATGATAGCAAATTTAAAAATAATTAAAATATTAATATATAGCGATTTTCAATTAAATATAAGAAAATATTTTTCTGAAAAAATTATTAAAGTCAAGAACATGGATCAAGGAGATCATGCACAAGCGTCTATTCCAACAGAAAAGAAAAGAAAAGCGTGGCGTGACTTCGAGGCCATGCACGTGCTTGTACTTTTTTTATTAATTTTTTTTATGTTTGGGATAAAAATGATTTTTTTTTCAAAAAAAAAGAGGAAATCTCCCTGTTATTTTTTTTTATCCTTATTTCTTAATTATTTCTAACACTAAAAATGAAAATTTTATGCCATCAAATCAACCTCTAATTAAAATTTAAAATTTTATCAAACAAATTGAAACGACTCCGGGTAAGCAAAACAAATTAAAAGGCTAATCGCTTGTATATGGCATGGCTATAAATAGTCAAAGAAGCTAACAAAATCTAAGGCTATGTGGAAGTAGAGAGAAGCAAAATAATTCAAAACGGTGTGGATTTAAATGTAGACTTTGTCCCCGTTGTTCCTGCAAAAATAAATTTATTATCAGAATAGAATATCCTCAATATTGTTAAGATTGATAAAAATCACTGATAACTGAAGAAATTAAAAGAAAAAAGAACAGAGTTTAAAGACAGGAAAAGAGAAAAGAGAGGGAGAATGGAAATTGAAAATTTTAATGTAGTGTTATTATTTTTTGACATGTTTTTACCGCGTATATATCTTTCTATTTATACACATATCTTATATTATTTTTCATACTCTAGATTACAAATATAATATTCTAAAAAACACCTTTTTCTATACTCTAGCAAGAATAAGACAATATATTATATATATAAACCTAGTTGAAGTTGGAAGCAGTACGTGTGTATTAAGTTAGCATATGTCAATAAGTGGTTAATCGAAACATTTAATAAAACATAGTTATTTCATCCACATGATCCATGTTCTAGCTTGGATTTAAAATAGGGAAATTGTTAAAAAAAAAAATTGAAATTTTTGAAAAGTCGTTTTTTTTATTTAAAGGAAACTACCATGTGGTTCGATCAAGCTATTTGCACCTCACAAAATTTTAAAGTTACGTATCAGTCCTTTAATTTTGAAGAGTAATAAGAGTCAGATCTAACTCAGACATATTGTCTAACAAAAATGAAACGCAGTGTACGGTCCCAATAATAAAAGCATGAAAGTTGATTTCCTCTCTCCTCTTTTACATATATATATATATAAAAGAGCTTGCAGGGGCAGCAGTCCAAACATGAAAAATATTGATTGTGAACGAAATTAACATGGTGTTTGGTCCATGTATAGTTAAGCTCATCCAACTAAAATAGAATATAAATGATTAATTAATTTCATTTTCCATCACGATTAGATAGAGGATGGACGGTGAGCTAGTGAAATGGTGGCACACTTGCATCAGAAAATCCTCAAAAAATCCAAGTTGCTTATAAAAAAATAACTCGTTGAAAATGGAGATGCTGTGATCTCAGCCCTTTTCTCTTTCCCTGTGAAGGAAAAAAAATGAAGGGCAAAAGACAAGACATGATATCATGTTTGCATCAGCTGATCAATAACAGGTGAACGTAGGTTGAGATATGTCGAGAAAAATTGTTCTCTAAAACCCTATCGTGCTGCTTTCTGATATCTCGAATTCTTCTGTTTTAAGATAGAATATACAAAACTTAAATTACAACAAAAAACAAGGGGGGAAAGAAAATTTAATTCTAAATATAAGCTCATTGATTTCTGGTGAAATTGAGTACAATGCTTGGCCACAGTTAGTTAAGAACTACTTGTGGATTTATTATTGGATGATCGACAATCTGCATATTGATCCAGAAGAAGCCATTCCAAATCCTCTAAGCTCGGAAACAATTCGTCACTGAATAATAAATCTGGCATGGCAATTTCCCTGCTTTCATTTTCTTCCAGTATCTGCCCTTGATCTAATAATTCCTCATTTTTAATACTCACGTTTTGCACCAATTCATCTTCAATGGAAGTCGCTGAAGGGGTTGTTGGGGAGATAACCCTATCAAAATTCGGCGAAAGCTCGTCTTTTATTGCTGGCACATTGGGCTCAATATTCTTAGTGGCTTCTTTAGGCATGGATGGCTTGATTCGGGTGCTACCAGCGAGGGAGCTTCTTCGCGTAGGATGGGCGTGGCTGTGCTCAGCTGTGTAGGTTATGATAAATATGGATGGATCTGTACGGCTTCTTTCCACTTGCTTTCTTGCCAAACATCCTTTTAGACTGCTGCATCTGTAGTAGCTCCTGTTTGTTGTTCATCAAAGCAAATGTTAAGAGGGCCATTAGATAATTCGTACCATTTCCAGGCTACCCACGCTGTAGCTTGTACAAAAGGGGTAGAATTTATTAGATTCAGTAACCTGGCTTGGCCACAGACAAACAGAAAACTCACAGTAGAGAAACAAATAGACTTTTCTTTTACCTTGGATATGGGGATCCCTTGATGGGTTTCTGTCCATATTTGCGCCAAGCCCACATATCAGATGAGAGACCATCTTCTTTCACATGTTGAACCACTTTTTTGTGCTGATTCTTCCTGCAGATTAAGAACAATCTCAATACCAGTAGAGGAAATCTAAATTAAAAGAAACTGCATCTATTGAAATTCTGGATAGATTCACTGACCTCCTTTTTGATTTGGCTGCACCAGTAGCATCAACAGTATCTGCACAAGTAGCAGATTCAGGAGAAACAGGCCTCTTTTTCTGCACCTTTTGTCTCTCTTCAACTTCTTTTGGAACAGATATCGATGTGGTACTGATACTCGTACCAAGGATATTGCTTTGTGGGGAATTAAAGTTCTGGTGCAACACAGGGTAAAGGGGCTTGTAAAGGCCATCTAGTCCATCAAAATCTGTTGGGGTTTCAAAGGTTTCTTGGAAATTTAAAAGCTCATCTTGATAAAAACTCAAGGGAGCAAACAAGGAAGGTGGGTTGTTCGTGATGCTCGCAAAATCTTCATAATTAGTACGGCTTCCTGACCTTACCAAAGCTTGCAGATCCCAGTTGTCCTCCATGCAAACAAATTCACTCATCATTTATAAGCTAAAACAGACCGGAGAGGGAGAGGAGCTGACTTTGTGGTAGGAGTGCTGGATGTAAAATTTGAGAGATGGAAACCTGTGAGAGGATATATTCCAGGCAGGCTGTATATATATTAAAGGAGATTAGCACAAACTTTGAAAGTCTCAGGCTTCTCCATTTAGCTAGACTGGATTTTTTTGCTGCTGTTATTGCATTTCCATTGAGTTGACTTTATTACAAAGTCAAAAACGCATCCACTACATTACGGACCAATAATTTGGATTTTATACATTCCCATTGGATAAAACGACTTGCTTATTCAACAAAAAAAAAAAAGAAGCCGACGTGCTTAGACTCGTTCGTCGGCCATGTCATCAACCGGACTAAATTAATTATTGGGTTTATTTTTACAAGAAACGGGAGTTTCTGCTTTAAATTGGATGGATAAGCGAGGGTAGCACTCAAGTTTGAGTCCTGCCCCAGAATTTATATATCTCTTAAGGTACAGATAGAGAGCTCGAATTATTCCAGTGAGTTTTGGCGTTTCTGTTAGTTGATGTAATTAATTAGCAACCTTTTTTCAGCTGCTTTTTTTTTTTTTTATCGAGTTTAAAATCACATAACGCACATGTTAGTCTAGTGTTTTGATTATTAGTTTTTTTGGTCAAATAAAACTCAATGTTTCATATTTTATAGGGTTAACAACTTTAATTTCCTTAATTATATAAGAATCACACAAGTAGAGTCTAGAATTCAAATTCTTTATACCTTTTAATAATAATAATAATAATAAAGATTTGAAGAAATTAAATATAATCGAAACAAAAAAACACAACCACATGGTTGTGGGCTTTTTTATTTATTAATATGTTATGTATATATGCTAGCTACATTGTACTATATATTAGTTATTTGCAACTGTACGTGTCTCTTGTTTTTATTACAAGAGAAGTTCAGAACTGATAAACCTAGGCGCCACGATCGTCTGGAAGGGAAGGGGTGGGAATCCTCTAGTGTTTCCAGCTATTCATTGCGATATTGGCGAGTCATGAGTACCATAAACGGTCCCCTTCCCTTCCTGCACGCCTTAAGGAATTGGGGGTCACCTCTATATTATTAGACCTCTCTACTCGTGTGTGTGTGTGTGTGTGTGTAGGGTATAGCCAAACTCTTCTGCATCATTTGCCACTTGTTTAATTTATTTTATATATTAAGGATTTCATAGGGACAGATCTATCTTGATATAGTGCTAGCTAGTGTTTACTCGTGCAATAGATTCCCAATCGTATATCCACCCTAGCATGCATTAATCCTGTTGTGTAACCCATAAAGGAGGGGGTTGTCTTTTCTGTGTAAAATTACTCTCGATAGTTTCCATTTTCACACACACATATATATATAGCTTCCCATAGTTTAATTTCTTGTTTTCGTGCGATAGAGCTTGTTGTTTTTCTTTTCTTTTTCCCTGTATATTGGTCATCAGCCTTCGTTTTATCTCCTAATCTTTTATTATCTGTAAAATTCAGAAGTTCGACATGGATTTTTTCAGCCTAATCTAATGCATGTGCTATGCCCATTCTATAAGGCAGAAAACGAGTATAGAAACTCAAAGGGGGGCCTGCACGGTCTCACTGATCAGCACTAGCTCGTTCCTCCGAATTACGTTCCCAGTTTTGCCATATATTTTGTCCGATGGAAAAAGTTCAATCGGTGGTCAAAGAGAGGAAAAAGTCGGTAGGCGCCAGGAGGCAACTTGGGAGAAATTTTCAGCACCTACAACAGGCACGTAGTTTCTATCCAACGGGAAGCAACATGGCAAAGGAAAAACAAGCAAGGGATGATATTTACATGCATTGCGTAGATTATAGGGAAACTCGAAAAAAAAAGATACCGGGTCCACAAAAAGCCACTACAGTGATCTCATCTCTATACATAAGAATATGCATCTTGTCCCCATTCATCGATTAGCTTTCGTTTTTGGGAGAACTACTAATACGCCCTCGTATATTAGGTACTTTTCAATCAGGTCCCTCTCATAGTACCTCCACCAATACTACCTTATGAAATCTGGGCTCAAGCTATCAAAATCGTATGTGCCAATCCCCTCTTTATTAATTAGAGTACGTTAGTTTTTTCCTTTTAGATCACACAACAAATTTAGGCAAGTTCACCCTCTCCAGTTTCTATTCATGCTCACAAACATTTCAATTTTGAGTACTTGGTGGTATAGATCTCGTATGTTAAAGAGTATTCACAGTGCAAGCGTGTTAGAAAAATACGAAATTTTCAAGGAGATTCCTGCTATAATGCAAGGTCATCCCATCGATGGAGAGAATGGACGGGCATAATTTTCCTAGGTGGAGTCTAAGAATGGTGCAATCAATTGGAGAGGGAGTGATTATAGTTGGCCCATTTTGTTTTTTATTCCCTCCCTAGCTTCTTTTACCTATAAAGAATAGACTATAGCGTGTGGCTGAACGTGTGGAGGCAGGCAACTAGCAAGTAGCAGGAATTGAAAAGATTGAAATCTCTTGGTTGTGGCAAATGGGAGCTGTCTCACACGCGGATAGATTGTGACTTCCAAGCTGGGAAGTATATTGATTCTCTTTACTTTGTAATGAGATTGAAAATGACTAAAGTCAGAATTTGATGTCTAGTTGTTAGGTTTGCATTCAAACATTAACGCTGGGGGAAAAAGCGTGTATTTTTCCTAATTTAATCCATTTAGTATATGGTTTGAAAATGAACAGAGACCCTATTTCTTATTGGCTGGAATTTTTTATATTCTCTAGAGTTAAGATTTTTCGTACCCAGATTTAAATGTTATGCGCCTGAGAAACATTGTTTTTTAGTTCTCTGTTCTTTTTTTTTTTAATTTCAATTATGAATTATTTAATTGTACATTCTAGAGATACAGAGAGAGAAGTCATTTGATATCTTATTATATAAAAAAATTATTTACTTACTTACAAAAATAATTGGAAATAAGTTTCTGGCTCTGCACCTTTGCCATGCCAGTTTTCACATTTCTGAACAAATTACAGCAATTTTGACGCAATAAGAATGATAGTTAATTAACGTTAAAAAAAAAACTATAAAACTTAATTATTTTCATAACCCAATTTAGGGCATGATTCCAATAGATGGTATAACTAGTTTTATACAGACAGAATATTGTATCAATATAAAAAAAATGTATTTTTATTGGTAGAAAAATCACCGATAGAAATCTGTTGTTGGCGAATGTCTCATTGGGGGTTTTATATTCGTTGGTAGTTCAATTTGTGGTTTAAATATCGATGGAAACACCAAAAAAGTTGACAACACTGATAAAAATAGGTGCCAAACAGTTTTCTATCAGCGTGTTGGTCATTAATGTTATCGACGGTGCACTAATGAACTGCCCGTCAGTAATAAATCATGTATTGTTATCGAATTGACCGATAAAAGTCACCGGCATACAGGTTCTGTCGACAAACAACTTTTGCTAGTGATTTCGTCGATATATATATATATGTGTGTGTGTGTGTGTGTGTGTGTGAAAGCTCGTTGCGGTAAAATGATAGGGTAAATATTGGATTGTCTTCACAAATTTTAATGGGAGTGGTGACCTTAACTATCAAACCCATTTTCCTCGAATAATTGCAGAGAGTTTTGAACTATATATATTATTTTTGACATCAAATATTTATTAAAGACAGCTTGATTTGATGTTTTAATTGGTTGGATGAACATCTTGCACCGATGATTAGCTCCTAGTTACTCCTTAAATTTGTGAAATGGCGAGGCACACGCAGACATTAGTGGTCTCTTTTATATTTTTGAACTTTTATTGCTATATTATGATTTGGGTTACAGCAACAAATCTCACTTGATATTCTTAAGTTTTATATGTTGTTTTTTCTTAATGATAAGTTTGTAGTCATTTTATGTATACCAAAGACAATTTATTATTATTATTATTTTAAATTTTCATAATAACATTGTTTATAATTCAAACCAAGCATTTTCCAGAAAGAAATAATGTTGGGTGAAGTGACGGGAGTAGAAGAGATCATTAAACCAATTTAGATTGGGTTGTTGCAAAGTGTTTGACATCCTTGTTTAAAAATATTTTGAAAAAAAAAATTAAATTAAATATTTTTTATATTTTTAAATTATTATTATATGTGTTGATACGAAAAATATTTTTTGAAAAATAAAAAATATTATTTTAATATATTCTTTTTAAAAAATTATTTAAAAAAAAATTTCAAACCTATGTGGAATTTTGGATACCATGAATGATAAAAGAAACATCTTAAATCTTGTGCAATCACCGCATGACATGTGGATGCTACTAAAATACATGCTTTAGGATTCAGAAGGGTTTAGTGTTAATGATATTAGGGTATAAATCTAACGTTATTTTCTAAACGTCTCCAAGAAATATGGTGTGGTGGTAAAGAGTTTGAGATCTACACAGTAGGTCTCGAGTTTGAGTCAGGACGTGTATTTTTTGTAAGAACCTAGGATAGCCGGGATTTTATTTATTCATTTGGGCCCACAAAATGTATTTTCCGGATAGTGTGATTTACTCTAATAAAAAAAATTATTTTCTAAATAAAGAAAGAAATCGGCATGTGGTAGTTGGAAAAACTAACTCCGGAGAAAATCGTGCATTGAAACAAAAATTGATGCATGATTCACAACCGACGTTTGACCAGAGACCAATTAGCTATTAGCCACCTACATACCTATCAAAATTGATTGGTCTAATTTTAATATTCTGCAATAATTTTCCTTGGACGTAAGCATGGACAACCAGTTTGCAGCTGTGATCCTTGCAGGACCCAAAAATAAATAATCAACGTTTGGGTCAGCAAGGAATTTAAAGCAAGCCCATTAAGTGACTACACCCTGCTCATCAATAAAGCCCATTGCGTCGTGCCCATAAAAAACGCCCATGTTACTATTTGGCTGCATAGTTCAAAATTTCAAATCACCGATACCAGTAACGCTGCTCGATTTCTTTAAGATCAACACATGCCTAATTATAGAGAAACAAATCAGTCACTGATCTGTATGGATGACCTTTCAAATTTGCAACTCTAATGGGCATCCTGCTGGTTGCAGGCATTTACCTCATATATTATTCCTGGATTCACCTTTACAGGGAAACCGGCTGGATTAGCTATACTACGCAGAAACAAATGCATCGAGGTGGGCGTTAAACCAGAGACTCAGCGTCCGACTAGTTCCATAAAAGCAGACTTTCACATATGACAGTGTGACAGTTGTTGACTGATCCCAAATCCAAGCATTTATCTTTTCACTGCTGGCCCAACACCCAAGCATTTATCTTTTCAAAGTATAAAACATGGTTGTGATGAACCATGCCATTAGTCATATTGACCAAAAAAAAAAGAGTAACATAAGTAAAAAGCTTGAAATGATAGATTACTTCAAAACAACTAGACTTCTTAATAACAAAATTGTTCTAAGAAATTATTCTGTGAATTCAACTTTCATCCAAATGTAAGCACTATTTTAATGAATTTTACACTCTTAATAGAGGATTAAATTAAGCATAGATACCAGCAAAATTCCAGCTTACTAAAATGAAACCAGCAATCAAATGGTGTGTAAATCAGATTCAAAACCAGTCTCAGCCGCAATATACAGAACTACAGGTATCTCACAATTCCTAACAAACAACTTCAGTTTCTCCTGGATGTTAGACGCACTCTCCTTCCCTCAACGGAGAACTTCTTGCAGCCTTCCAGCTGCAACCACCACAGGGAAAGTGTCAGATCAGAATTGTACATGCAAAGTCACTCAGGAGCATGAAAGCTGCTGGCTGAAGATCAAAAGGGAGAGAAAAAACTGCCATATCTTTCTGATAATTATCACTAAACAAATTGCTGGCTACAAATTGTTGAATGGTAGCTAGATGCACACACCTTCTGCTTCAAGTAAGCAATAGCATCTCTCCTGGAAGTGACGTTTGAAAAAACAGCAGGTGAGTGTTCTTCAACCAGACTTTTCAGCTTTTTAAGCTTTAATGACTCTCCCGGCACCTGGATGATTTAATTAATTAGAGACAAAAACTATCATTTGCTTCAAAAAGCTAGCAATGTTAGGGGCGGCACCTGGTGCAGGAGCCTTTTACACAGGCTTTTCAACTTCACTTTCTGTTCATTATTTTCCTGCATTTTGGGAGTGTCCCCGCGTTTACGTTTTCCTGATGAACAGAGATCAACAGAATCCTTGTCAACAATTTTCACTTCAACAGTTTCCATTTCCAGAATGTCACAATTTTGTTTTGCTGAGGGGAAATCAGCATAAACATGGTCATCAGCATTGGGGTCATCAGCATTGGAGTCATCATCATAATCTGCAGAATCCTCATCTTCACTGTTGTCAAAGGTGGTCTTTTTCCCCTGAAAGCGAACGCCAGCTATTTTCTTTGGCCGATCCTTGATACCCAGTCCTTGCTTTCCGGATGTAGCTTTATCCTAAAACAGGAGAAAAATGCAGTCAATGACTCCCCTGTCATGTAACTACCTGACACTCCAAACACAGCCTTTGAAAAAAATCAATATTTTCAAAAAGTTCATTCAGTTTATCAGCATGTTCCAGTACACCTTCTATCCTGCTCCATTCAGGAATTTCCATGAGATATGTAATCGGCATAGGTTAAGAGACTGAACCAGATATTCCATATTAATAATTTCAAAACTCAAGGGATTACAAAAATTCAAAGAAAACCATAGCCCAAAAAAATAGTATTCAAGGACAAAAAGTTCTAAGAAAGGACACGTACTTGGACAAGTTTGTAGAGATTCTCTTGATCTTCTTCAAAGAACATGGCCCTTTCATTATGATTGTGCGTATCAGCAGTTCTGGTTGATTTCTTTTTGGTAGGCTTTGCTCCAAGTAAACCACCAGATACAAACCCATATTTAAAACCCCACCAATCTGGAGGAAGATCTTCAACCTTGTTTCCTGTCACAAGGAGCTAAAGTTATTCTAGGTAAACAATGTTTTCCAATCAGCAACTGAAGGAAAACCAGAGCGAAATATAGTTTCTCATAAAAAGCACAAGGATCAACAGATACAGAAAAAATTGCTTATTTATGTAGAGAAATCTGTGCTGGAGATGATCAAATAAGGTTTATGAGGAACATGACTAAAATGACCAAGAAGACCCTTGGATCTAAATGATTTCACTCCCCCAGATTATCTGACATCAATGAGATAAAATTAAATAGTCTGACACCTGCCAATGGTGTTGAATGATAAATTTGTTGCACAGTAACTATACTTTTGGGCAAGTTCAACAAATGTAATCAGCACCTGTTTCCCAACTATATGAAACATGATTCAAACTGTCATCGTCATTATCTTGACAAGCATATAGAGAAAGCTTATCAAGCAGACCTGAATCCTCGGTATAAAATCATATTGAGCTGCCTTTTCAAAAGCCCGGGGAACTAAAAGCTAAGAGGATTGAGGGGGAAATAACAAAAAGACTATAAAACCATCAATTCCTGAAAGATTGCATAAATGCACAAAACACGTGAAGAAATAAGTAAAAGTTCATCAGAAAAAATCCCAAGTTATGCCATTTATCAAAAAAGACACCTGTTGTCTCCATATACTTGATTTTACCTCCAAGATACCATGTTTGACTCTCAAATGCAGATTCAGACTCCAACTCATTGTCTGGATTTGGATCTGTTAGAGGTAACTCCTCAGATTTTTTTACCTGTGACAAAAATTACTAGATTACTAATGATGAAAGATGAAAGATACAAGTCTATTTGAATACTAAAGTCACAACATGAATCATACAAAAGCAAGGAGACCGATGGAACAAGAATGTATCAGAAATTGGATATTTCAAAATGAGCTTTCCTCCATTGGTACATTGAATTTTAAATACACAATAACATGTAAAGTCATCAGCATATCAATTATAAGTCTAGATTCTGCAACAAATCCCACATATAGCGATGATGCATACTCAAAGTTCATGCTTTAACAATTTGACAAGTATTAAGTTTCTGAGTTTTAATACTTACAAGAATCCCTGAGAGATCCTTTGAAGAATATGCGTTGACGAGCTTCCCCCTCTCTCTTTTATGATATCTGTAAACAATGCTACTGCTTATTAGTATTCCTTAAACTAATTCTTCTATACAGTAGCCCAAACCAATATGGAATACAACTGAACTTCTTCAAAGATAACTATAGCAGAAGCACCACTAACCTTCCCCGTGCTCGAGTAGCCTTGACAACTTGTTCCTTAGCATCATTAGTTGCATCAGCCTCAGTTTTTTCTCCACTGCTGTTCTCCTTCAGAACCTCTGTTGGACGCGGAAAAACTGAATACAGTTCAATAGTAATTCCAATACTAGTCGAATCAAATTTAATTATAGTATGATTATACCTTCATCATTACTTTGCACAGCTTGCTGTCATACAAACACAAAAGGAGAATCAAAATCTATGATGGCAAATATCATGCAAACTCGGTTGAACAATTAAGACAAAAACATACCACTTTCAATCTTTTAAGGATGCTATCGAATTGAGTAGTATCAAATGCCCAGTTATTAGGCTTCTCTACTCCAACACCTGTAGTGTCCTGTTTGTTCTTTACTCTAACATAGCCCTTGATCCCCTGTTTATCTTTCCCTAGCCCCTCTCCTTCTTCCCATCCCTGAAAAGAAAATCAACAAACACGCCATTAAAAAGTGAAACGAACAAATATACCATAGAGATGGGGGAAATCTACCATTTGTTTCATGAGGCGGAAAGCAGGGGACTCTTTAACGATACCGACGTAACGGAGAGGGGCTTCAGGTGCGGCCATCTTAGCCGCCTTTTCTTCTCCTTCTCCTTTGTTTTCTCGTCGATTTGGAGGTGCCGGCGTTTCGAAGAGTTGAAGAGGGGGAGAAGTTGAAGAGGAATAGGCAGCTCAAAAACCCTAGAGAAGTAGAGGAATTATCTGGTGGATTTAGAGAGGTTTTATTCAGTGGGGATGTGTGGGATTTAGTGGTTAGGATTTCGATTATGTGCTGGTGGATTTAGGCTCTACTGATCTTGCCCGTGTGATTTTCCTTCGTCTTGGCGATTGTATTCAGTACACCTAAGCGTTTATTTAATTGGGCCGTCAAAGAAACGTCGACGTTTTCCTCCTCCTTTTTATTTCCCCCTCTTTTCTTGGTTGAATTGTGTTGGGACTTTTTTTCCATTTATTTGCAAATAATTTTCCTCCACATATTTTTTGAGCTGCAAAAAAAGCCGATTTGTAATTTATTTATTTTTAATGTAAAGGGGAATGTTGAATCCCCTTGTCGACTGATCATAAAATTGACCCGGGGATAACATTTTATTGTCCTTTTGTAGGAGGAGCATCTCTATATTACTGCATGTTTAAAAGTGGGATTTGATTATTTTTGAAATTATTTTTAGTTTAAAAATTTATTAAATATTTTTTTATTTATTGAAAATTATTTATAATATCACTCCATTAAAATAATTTAAATATCAATAAAATAATTTAAAATAAAAATATTTTTAGAAAAATCACATCTACTCATCAAATACATCTCAACAACAAAAAAAACTTTTTGAAAAAAAAAAAACTTCCTTAAAATTGCCTTCACTCTTGTCTAATTAAAAACTTATAGAATTTACCTTGTAATAGAATCCCGAATACTCTCCCTAGATTTGGTGTAAATTTTGAGTTGTGATGAGTTGATAATTGAGTGTGGTTTTACGGGATTGCATTTTTTAATCCAAATAAATAAATAAAATCGTTTATATCCTCACTCGAGTCATAAATTTAGATACTGTATCTATTTAAAAATATAACAAAATATTTTTTAAAAATTTTTATTATAATATCAGTACATGAAAATAATTTAAAAAAAAATCTAATTTAAAGTAAAAAAATCAATTTTTTTTCAAAATATTTTTGAAATACAATGCTAAATAAAACCATTATTTTGGAACATGGTTGAAATTATAGTTTTTCAGTTTCTTATATTTAAAATAATATATATTTTATTTTAAAATCATCTTAATATACTTACATCAAAAATAGTTTTTTTTTAAAATATATTATTTTAAAATATAATATATTTTAAATAATAGATAATAATTACAAAAGCTAAACAAGTCCAGCCCACATAAATTAAGTTTTGTTCCAACCCCATCTTTCGTGAGCTTGTACCATCAGCTAGCAAGACGTTGTACTCTGCCAAATCACGATCACCAAACAAAACAAGCCTACTCACTTCAACACCACCGAACACTCTTCGCACTGTAGAATAGGCACAAAAAGAATCCGGTTTTCTTCTGCAAAACAAAAGTAGAATGGCCATGGCCACGAACTTGTATACTTCATATTCTATAATAATGACCAAAGCCCACTACAACAAAAGTGTCTCTCTTTCGTTGCAACCTGGTAATCGCACCACTAGCCATGTCAACTTCACTCTACCAATTCAAAAAAGAACTGGGCTTTCAATTTCAGCTGCGAGTACTACTGCGACACATGTAGATGGACCTACTACTTCTAGCAAAGCATCCAAGACTTTGCCTTTCAGGGTGGGTCATGGGTTTGATCTGCACAGGTTAGAACCTGGGTACCCTTTGATTATAGGTGGGATTGATGTGCCGCATGATAGAGGATGTGAAGCTCACTCTGATGGTAACATTTTGATTGATTCTCGATGGTTTTTTCTTCTATTGATTCCATATCAATTGAATGTTTGAGTTCAAAGTTAGAGTTTTGGGATTTAAAAAGATTTGGGCTTTGATCATCCTTTTATGGTTATTTTTTCTTATGGGAACTAATTGGGTATGATTTTGTTTAAGCAGTTTCATTGAATTGCTTGCAGGGGATGTGTTACTTCATTGTGTCGTGGATGCAATACTGGGTGCACTGGGACTCCCTGATATTGGGCAGATATTCCCTGATTCTGATCCTAAATGGAAAGGAGCGCCTTCATCTGTTTTTATCAAAGAAGCTGTGAGTTTTTATATATTATTCATGACTATTGCACAAGTATTTTATGGGTTCTTGGCTGTGTCTTAAATTCGTTTATGTGTATTCTTAATGTTTGCGTGTATTCATCGTCGATACTTAGTATACATTCTATTGTGTTTGCTCATTTAGGACTAGCAAATCACTCACCGGTTCAGATGTGCTAGTCGAGATGCTTTGAGGAATTAGTTTTCTAGGAACACAATGACTAGATCAGATTTGCTCACTTCAGGTTGAGGATTAGAGAGCTTCGATTGCTGTGAAAGAAACAAAGAGTATCTACAATTTTATAGGCAATAGCAGACACATGTTAGAGTTGAATTGGAGTTGCTCTAAATTAAGCTACCTGATTTTCTAACTGCTTCACTTCCCATACATGAATTAGCATTTAAAGGTATAATATATAATCTCCAAAGAAGCAATTCTAATGGTGCTTTAAAATCTCTATGCTTCCTGATTGATGCTGATGAAATGAAACCTGTGCTTGGAACAACTTCACTTGTTTCTGGTTTGACCTGGGAGTTCAGGGGAGGGCAGTCAAGGATTCGTCATAGGAAATTACCTTTGCATGATATGTATGTCCTGAAAAAGATAAAAGTGATGCTGTGTACATGATGTATACATCCCTAAAGAAGCGGGTGGGGCCTTTAGCGCTGCAGAAAAGTGTTAATTGCACTCCACTATTATCAAGAGAGAAGGGTAAATCTAGGGAGAAGTGGAGTGATATTGAAACTTGGTGTGTTGCTATGGCACCACCCCACAGTAGCCTGTGACCTTTAAATTCTCAGTATAAAGTTATTGTAACTGGAAGAAAACAGCAGACAAACTTTCACCAGATCAGTCTTGATATCACCTTTCGAAGGTTTTACTTATACTATTCCTACAAAAATTATACATTGGCATGTGTTTTTTAACTCATCAATTTATGCGATGTATCCGTTGTCCCATGTGTTTTCTTGACAATCTTACCTTCAAACATGCACAATGTCTTGGTGATGCATATTTTCTATGACTTGCTGAAACAAATTTTCAAATTCAGGATAGGAAGAAATTTTGGAGAGGAAAGAAGAGAATATCAATGTTGTTCCTCAATGAATTATGTTACAGGAGTTGATCCATGCAGAGTTGTTAAAATTGTGACCCTGTACCTGTTTTGACTCAACTGCATAACCATCCTTCTTACCAAAACTAGTTAAAACTACAACAGTTTCACTATCCCAAGTCTCTAATATGCTGCCCCTTCAATCTCTTCGGTAGGTGAGCTATTCATTCCTTCAATCTTCGTGCCATCTATCACTTCCCCATTCACATCTGTGACAGTTAAATTTAGCCTAAAGAGGTTTTGGAACAAGCTTTTGATGATCAAACTTCTTGTAGTTACTCGTGTTATTCATGAACATTGGCTACTGTGATGAATATCTGAAATCGGTGGGTGGGATGTTCTTGACTGGACTGGTGTGCTGGCGTTTACATTTAGATGTGAGATTATAGCTTGTGAGTACTGACATCAAAGAATCTTTAATATATATATGGATAACAACCTGGCAGAATAATCTATCCTGGAAACCTTTGTCCATTAAGTTTTATATCTGAAAATGATTTCATCTACCTCTCTGAAACCTGGGAAATCGTAGTGTGAGGTTCTCTAAGCAGTTCAGTTATCTGTAATAACCAAAGCTTATCCTATGCTTCATTTCAGGTGAGACTTATGCACGAGGCAGGTTACGAGATTGGAAACTTGGATGCTACCTTGATTCTTCAAAGGCCAAAATTGAGCCCACTCAAGGAGTCTATCAGGGCCAATTTGTCTGAGCTGCTAGGAGCAGATCCCTCTGTTGTAAATTTGAAAGCAAAAACTCATGAAAAAGTCGACAGCCTTGGTGAAAATAGAAGTATCGCGGCACACACAGTGGTTCTTCTCATGAAGAAGTGAACGTCTTGAAATGTAAACTGTTTTATATAGGGCAATTGTACTTCATTAGCATTGTTATATACTGCTACACAAATAATCTACTGTGTCCTCTCAGCTAAACATTTCCCTTTGGTGCAAGTTTATCCGAAATTGGCAAGGTTTGTGTTTTGCCTTCAGATTGCATTGGATTCGGGTCTCGTATTATGGCAGGTGTGGGACCAAGTTAGGTTTTTATTTTTAACATGTTCCAAGTATAATGAATAAAAACAATTTAATAATGTGAATACAAATTTTAAAAATGAAATTAAAGGCATGTCTATCTTGTTTTATAAACTGTTTTTTAATATCAAATACAAAAACTATTTTAATTTAGAAATATTTTTTGCAAAATTATATTGAAGTGCGATATGCTAAACATGCACGGGTAAGCAGTATTATCAGGGAGCGGGTAGAGTTTGGAGGTGCGTATAACCGGCCCTGTTCGTCCTCCTGTCGGTTAGGGTAAACGAGGGTCTTCCATGCTAGTTTGACCCGTTTAGCAGTATTTTAAAAAATATATATTTTATTTTAATTTTTTTTTAAATTTTAAAATAAAAAATATATCATTTTAATGTATTATTAAAGAAAAATACTTTTAAAAATAAATATAATGACACTCTCAAACAAGCAGTTGTTTAAAATAATTATCCGAAGCACGGGGCAATCATGCCAGACATACATAATATTTATAGGCCTTTGTAGCCATCCAGAAGGGTTTGCTTGTAAAAACAGCATAGTGTGGGATTTTTCATGCTTAATGCTATTTAAAAGCCCGTGTTTAGCATGCGGATCAGTCATGAGTCTCAAGGGAAGTTAATATTGACATTTTCTGAAGATAGTCAATAATTACAGTCAGCAAAATCTGAATTCAATGATCAACAAGCTCACAGAGTCGCCCCGCCCGTCGTGTTTTGTCAGCTTTGCATGTTTTGCCTATGTTGATAAACTTTGTTCACGTTCCTCATGTCTGCAATTTAATGTCGTCAACTGCATTATTTCCATGGTAAAAAACTGCCGACCAAACATGCGAAATTTGAAAACCTAATTTTGTGTTTGAACAAATTTCTGCGAAATGATAATTATGGTGTTCAGTTTCTGCCTTAATACCCTAAAAATAATAATGAGGGCCTGATCTGGCAGAAAATTCAATAATAGAAGCTATATATATATATATTGAACAGAAAGTAAAAGATGCAAAATTTCTGTATGGACAACGGCGAAGGACTTCAGAAGGTGAGAAATTTAGGTCCGGCTATAAAACAGCAAGTGATCCTAAACTTTAAAAAAGGGACTGGAGATCATGCATAACCTTTACGGCCTATTTGACATTACAGTCCGGCTATATTCTTGAAAAAAAATTAATGTTCTCTTTTGCTTTAAATTATTTTTTTAATTTTTTTGAATAATTTTGATTATGCTGATTTTAAAAATAAATTTTTAAAGATGATAATAATAGTTATTTTGATGCATTTTTAAGTGAATAAATAGCTTGAAAAGCAATATCTAATATAAATAAAATTTTAAAGATAATAATAATAATTATTATTATTATTTTGATGTATTTTTTAGTGGATAAGTAGTTTGAAAAGCAATACCTAATATATTCTCATAGGCCTATGTTTCATCAAATCAAAACTTTGTTTGTTATTACAATTAGGAAAGGTTGAATAATTAACATTTAGATATTTTAAAATATACCCTACTTGGGGCGGCGTCATAATGATGATTCTCTTGAACCAACAAACTCTATAATGATACAAAAAATACAAAGAATTCTTGTCACTTATCAACAAAAAGATGGAATAAGAATCATTACCTAGTATTACAACTACTAGAAACTCTAACTGGTTTTCTTGAAGATTTTAGACAAAAATCCACATAAAAAAAATCATATTAACACCCTTAGAAAATATCAATGTGTTCTTCAAACTAGCCCCATCAAATTGGCATTTTATTTTTCTTGGCTAATGATATCTTTTTCTATTAATTTATCATAACAAGTTTATTATGATGAATAAACCTAGATTTTCCAAGTTTTAAAGTTCATATTGTTTTCCAACCATAATGCTATTTTTTTTAAAATGGAGTGTGATTTTACGATATAAAATTTAGAATTACAACACATGAATATCAGTAAAATCAATTTGTACTTCACACTCTAGCAAGTTGAAGCATCCATTTGATTGGGTGTTAAAAAATAATTTTTAATTTAAAATTAATTATTTTGGATGTTTTTGGATCTTGTTATTAAAAAAAATAATTAAAACCATATTCTCTAAAAATTATTTCCAATATAATTTATTTATTGGCCTATTCGGACAACAAACGTGCAAGTTATGGGATTTGACGAGGTATAATAAGAAAAACAACTTCGATCCAAGTGGTCAGATTTGTCGGAGGCTTCAACTATTCACATATTTGGAGCACGAAAATCACAGTGCTGGAAGACACGTGATAGCAGCCACCCTTATGAAAATTGTTGCGGACGATATCTTGACCAAGCAAGGGTAAGCGTTGAAATATGAAGTCGTAGCATTTTAAAACACACAAAAAACAATCATATTTATTTTGAAAACAAAATGGTATTTTTGACGTGTCCCGGATGTTCTTATGACTTCTTGCCATTACGTGAAGGGTCACGCTTTCATCTCCTCTTAAAGTGGAGCATGCCTGCCCCCTTTTTATCAAGGTTATGTAATTGACATATTAATTTGTGTATTTATTTACTTTTAACAGCTCATAAATCGAAGATAGAGTGAATATATATATATATATATATATAGGTCGAGTCCCAATTCGAATATATATATATATTCGAATTGGGACTCGACCTAATTAAATTATCAAAAGTAAGGCAGATGCACTATTGCCAACACATGAAGCATGAGATTCAATTCACTTGACAAGGAAACTCAAATCCGAATTAACACGTAAGAATATCGAATAAATGCTCTTCTAGTTTGATGACCCCAGGCTTTCTCTTGCTGGTTTCTGGGAACCCTCTTGAGACACCGACTTTCAATCAAAATGCGAAAGGGCGGGCAAAGGCAACTTTATCGATTTTTTATTGAAATATACAGCAGTACTTGCGGTCACGGGCAGATATAAAGGTATGTTTGGGAGGGCGGTTGCGGTAATTTTTGAAAATGTTTTTCGTGTCGAAATATATTAAAATAATATTTTTTTTATTTTTTAAAAATTATTTTTGACATCAGCACATCAAAATGATCTAAAACATCAAACCATCTTTTTAAAAAAAAAGAAAAGAAAAAAAAATGGCAAAACACCGTTTGGGCCGCCCACCCAAACGGGCACAAAATTGCTCTTTAGTTTATTTTTAAAAATATTTTTTATTCAAAAATATATTAAAATCATAACATCAAAATAATATAAAAATACTTAAAAAATTAAATTAAAATAAAAAATATTTTATTTTTATTTTTTTCTAAAATATTTGTAAAATATAAGTCTCAAACAAAAATTCCTTCAACTTAAGTCCTCACGGTACGCTACAGGTCGATTGCATCCCATTGGCCGGTGGCTCGAACTTTTCCTCTGCTTTTTCTCGCACATTAAAATCATCCTTTTCCTGTTGAGATTTCTTTAGTCAATTCATATATGAATTTATAAATAAATAAAATTATTTTTCCTTCTACTTGCTCAGTATTTTAACTTATAGATTTTGAAATTTGTGAATTGAGTCATCCAGATAATGACGTGTCTCCATGTGAACGACTCCCCATTTTGATATATAAATACACACATATAAAAAGTAAGGCTATTTTTCGCAGAGACAAACACACACACACAATTAGCATATGATGTTTCAAAATTCAAAGTGTTAATGAATAATTTTTTTGTCTGTTGGATTAAGGGTCAATCACAAATTCTGGTTAGATAATTTATTCTTCATGTTTCTTGAAACTTGTATTTTGTTGTAAAAAGCCTCTACCCTATAGAGTAATCCCTTTATAGGACTCGAGGACCTTATATGATAAAATAAAAAACCTTTAAGTATATGAGAGATTATATATTTATTTTAAAAAATAAAAATGCATGTTTTTAGTATTGATATGATAAATGCTCCAAAATAAAGAAAGCATTTTTATTGAGAATAAAAAAAAATATAAACATTTTACTCATGTGATTTTAAGGGTATTTATACTTTTGAAACCATGTAGAAAAGATATTTTATAAAGGTTTAATATGCTATTCTACCCTAATTACACTCGTTAAGGATAATTATTCATAGCATCCCATGTTACTATGTGATGGGATATCTCTAACATTAATATTGACGAGGATAATAAATAAATATTCTTAATATTAATATTTTATATTAATATCATAAGAAAAAGAAAATAAAGATTTTATATTTAATATATTGTTAAGCCCACGATTAATGAGTATGACTGTGAGTTAGACCTATAATAACTTGAGTTTGGAAAGTAGCCAAACTCAAGGATATTTGATGAATTTGGCTACAAGCGACATCTATGCTCAATTAAACCTGACATGTAGCAAGAACCAAGAACAGTGGGCCAAAAAGGTCATTGAACCTATGCACAATTAGGCTCGATGCATAACAAAACTCAAAGTGATGAGCCTAATAATTTACTAGATTTATGTCTAACTGGACTTAATATACAACCATACCTAAAGGTGTTGGGCATGGTAGATTGTGTTGGGGGCTAAGATCGATTGCAAGATAAAGAGAGAATGGATAAGAACAGAATGAGAAGATTTTGGGTGCAGAAGAAGAATGAAGAAAAAGATATTTATTCATCATGATTTAGGCTTTATATAGCCATTGCTGAATTACAACTGAACAAACTAAAAAACAGAAAATCAAAGTAGTTACAACAGAAATCCCACACGTTTTAGTTTCCCTTATTTCTGTTTATTTATTCTAACTGCTTACAACAGAAAATAACTCTTCATTCCCTCCCTTAAACCAAATTGCTAAGCAATTTAGTTTATATCGCAGCTTGTCACTTCGCAGACCCCCATCAAAGCTCGAAGTTTCTGAAAAGATTCAAGCTTTAACAGCTTAGTCATTATATCTGCGATTTGATCCTGACTTCCACAGTGAACTAATGCAATTGTACCCTCCTTAGTAAGGTTTCTTAAGAAATGAAACCTCACATCAATATGCTTGCTACGGCCATGTAGAACAGGATTTTTCGACAATTTGATAGTCGAACTATTGTCACACATTATGGTTGTGCAACCCTCATTTAGTTGTCCCAACTCCTTCAAAACTCTCTTTATCCAGATTCCCTGACACGCACACACTGCTGCTGCTACGAATTCAGCTTCCGTGGTTGACAAAGTCACAATAGGCTGTTTTTTCGAACACCATGAAACAACACTTGATCCCATAAGAAAAACATAACCTGATGTACTTTTTCTGTCATCCATATCTCCAGCATAATCACTGTCTGTGAAGGCTAGCAATTCTCCGTCCTCCCCCTTCTTGTAATGAATTCCGTAATTCACCGTTCCTTTTAAGTATCGCAGTGCTCTTTTAGCCACCTGTAGATGTAGATCCATAGGTTTTGCCATATATCTGCTTATAAGACAAATGACAAACATCATATCAGGTCTTGTAGCAGTCAGATACATTAAACTTCCCACCAGCTGTTTGTAATGTGTTTCATCAACAATAATTCCATTTCCATCCCTGCTTATCTTTGCACCTGGAACTATTGGATTTCCCACCGGGTTACTTTCCATCATGCCAAATCTCTTCAAAACTTCCAAGGCATATCTCCTTTGACATATATAAATGCCATCTGACTGCTGTAAGACCTCAATTCCAAGGAAGAACCTCATTCTTCCCAAGTCAGACATATCAAACTCCCTTAACATAGAGTTTTTAAATTCGGAAAGCATTGCTTCATCATTTCCAGTAAAAATTAAGTCATCAACGTAGATACTCACAATGATGATTTTTCCTTCTTGGCTCCTCCTCGTAAATAAAGTCTGCTCACTTTCACAACTCTGAAATCCTTCCCCAATAAAGTGAGCTTCTATCCGGCTAAACCAAGCTCGTGGGGCCTGTTTCAATCCATACAACGCCTTATGCAGCTTATAAACCAAAAACTCACCACCTTTCTTTTCATACCCTTTCGGCTGCTCCACATAAACATCTTCGCTTAGCTTACCATGAAGGAAAGCCGATTTGACATCCAGCTGAGAAATTCTCCAATTTTTGTGCGCTGCCAAGGCAATAATCATTCGCACTGTATCCATCCTTGCCACAGGTGCGAACACTTCAGTGTAGTCTACTCCATATTTTTGAGAATACCCCTTGGCCACCAACCGGGCTTTGTATTTATCAATTTTGCCATTCTCATTATATTTTGTTTTATACACCCACTTCACCCCTATTTTTTTCGCGCCAGCTGGCAGCTTCATAAGAGTCCACGTGTCATTTTTTTCAATTGCTTCAATCTCTCTATCCATGGCTGCTTTCCAGTTACAATCCCTCACGGCTTCTTCATAGAACCAGGGATCTGTAGACACTGCCAAAGCCATGTTCGATTCATCTTCATACAAACCCTCACCACTGACATAATCTTCTAACCAAGCTGGGGGCTGTCTTTCCCGTGTGTGTCTTACAAAACTCTCTTCGTGTTCTTCAATTTCACCCCTGTCCACTGTTTCAATTTCACCCTCATCAGCATCAATCTGATCATTAGTAACAAATTGATCATCAGCGAGCTGTGTTCCTTCTCTCATTCCCCTGGATTCCATCTCCCTTACTTCAATTTCAACTTCTCTCGAGCTATTAGGTTCCACATTTCTTGCCTCAATTTCTGGGTTACTGTCTTCTTCTTCGTCAATTTCATCACCCCATTCCAATTCCTTTGCTGAGCATGACCCTCTGTTCTCACCCCATTTCCACTGCTCTTCTTCCTCGAAAATAACATCTCTACTCACAATAATCTTCTTAGCAGTGGGATCAAACAACCTATAGCCTTTTGATTCGTCACTGATCCCCAATAGAACGCATGTAGTGCTTCTGTTATCAAGCTTCGTTCTTCTTTCTTCAGGAACATGGACATGTGCCTTGCAGCCAAACACCCTAAAATGATCCACCGAGGGCTTTATGTCACTCCAACATTCCTCTGGTGTCATCTCCTTCACTGCCAATGTGGGGCATCGATTAAGAACATAAACAGCCCAATTTGCAGCCTCTGCCCAGAAATTTCTTGGGATGTTCTTGTCAGCCAACAAGGATCGAACCATGTTCATCACGGTTCTATTCTTTCTCTCGGCGACACCGTTTTGTTGCGGTGTGTAGGCAGTGGTCATCTGCCTTCTTATCCCATTTTGGCTGCAAAAGCTGTTAAATTCATTCGAACAAAACTTTCCCCCTCTATCAGTGCGAAGACCTTTCACACACAGCCCTGTTTGTTTTTCTGCCATTGTTTTAAATCTTTTAAAACATTCAAAAGCTTCTGATTTCTCCACCAGAAAATACACCCAAGCTTTCCTACTGAAATCGTCAATGAACATTAACAGATACCTCTTGTTGCTGTTTGAGGTGGGATTGATTGGTCCACAAATATCGGAATGGATAAATTCCAATTTCTGTGTTGCTCTCCAGGTACTTTTCTTTGGAATTGGATCACGGTGTTGCTTGCCTTTGATGCACTCAGTGCATATTGGGTTTGAAAACTGGAATTTTGGCAGTCCACGCACCATATCTTTGTGCAGCAATGTTCTCAGACCTTTGTAGCTTAGATGCCCATACCTCCTGTGCCAAAGGTTGCTGAGATTTTGAGTTCCCGTGTGAAAGCATTCCCCAAATTGTTCTTGGTTAGATTGTGAGTCAGGAAACAGTATGAACATGCGATTGATACTCATAGATGTTTGAAATATCAACCCTCTCTTTTGATGGAACACCCTGCACTTTCCATCCTTAAACAAAATCTCCAGTCCCCTTTCTTGAAACTGACCTATGCTCAACAGGTTGTTTCTCAAATCTGGGACATAGTATACCTCAGAAATTGTGTGATTGATGCCATTTAGCAGAAGCTTCACACTTCCCTTGCCCATTACCCTTATTCTTGTATTGTCACCCAATTTCACAAATGTCCGAAAATCCTCATTGAAATCACAGAATATAGCTTGATGACCACTCATGTGATTCGAGCATCCCGAATCAAGGAACCATGCATCTTCCCTTCTGACTTTATGTTTCTCCACATAAGCCATCAAGAGCATTTCCTCTTCATCATCAAATTCTGCATATCCAATCCCTTTATTCCATGAATTTTCTCTTCTGGCATTATGTCTCTCCATATATGCCATTAACAGCATGTCCTCTTTATCATCAAGTTCTGCATAATTTGATGATAAAGATCCACTTGGACATTCCCACTGGAAGTGTCCAAGACGTTGGCATCTATAACACTGCACAGTTGCCTTATTAAAAGCTCTGCCTTTTCCCCTTCCTCGGTAAGAAGTTGAGCCACGCCCTCTGCCTCCTTCATATGCCACTTTTAATGCCTGTTCTTCACCTTTTCGTCTGTGAAACTTCTGTTCATGGACGATCAAGGAGCTCTGCAATTCATCAACACTGAGAGCATCTATGTCTTTTGATTCTTCAATAGAACATACAACGTAGTTGTATTTCTCAGTCAAGGAACGCAAAATCTTCTCTACCACTTTAACGTCCTGCATGTCTTCTCCATAGGTCCTCATTTTATTGGCCACTGTCATGACTCTGGAGAAGTATTCAGTAACCCCTTCCCCAGACCTCATCTCAAGCGTCTCAAATTCTCTGCGAAGCATTTGCAGGTGAGATCTTTTAACCCTTGCATTCCCTTCGAATTTTTTCTTCATTGTATTCCATATGTTCTTGGCAGTGTCTTTGCGAAGAATAGTGTCAAGAACAGTTCTGTCAATTGCTTGAAAAAGGTAATTCTTTACCTTCAAATCTTTCAACTTCATCTCATCATTTTTCTTTTGCTGTGCATCAGTCAGTGTTGATCCACTAGCCACCTCAGTGTATCCACATTCCACCAATTCCCACATTTCCTTGGATCGGAGAAAATTCTCCATCAACATACTCCAATGGTCATAGTGACCATTGAATCGTGGAATGGCTGGCTGTACAAAGCTTCCTTCTGTGGTCATCTTTGCTGCAGAAAACTCAGAGTGACAGAGGCTCTGATACCAAATTGTTGGGGGCTAAGATCGATTGCAAGATAAAGAGAGAATGGATAAGAACAGAATGAGAAGATTTTGGGTGCAGAAGAAGAATGAAGAAAAAGATATTTATTCATCATGATTTAGGCTTTATATAGCCATTGCTGAATTACAACTGAACAAACTAAAAAACAGAAAATCAAAGTAGTTACAACAGAAATCCCACACGTTTTAGTTTCCCTTATTTCTGTTTATTTATTCTAACTGCTTGCAACAGAAAATAACTCTTCAGATTGCATTACCCATATCCATTTAATCTTGTCATATAGCCAAACTCAAAAGTGTCAGATTTTATGGCTTTCAAGACTCATATCCTATTAGGTTTGGCCCAAAGATAAACTTAAAGATATTAGGTTTGACAGCTCACAAAACTCCTACCTCCTTGATCTTGGCACGATATCATGCCTAAACAAAAAAAAATCTTTAAAATTCATTTTTAATTGAAAATAATAATGAATTTTTTTGATAGATTTTTCAAATTAGAGCTAAATATTAAAAATTCATGCAAATAAATAAAACAATTGATCAATAGATGTTGAAAAATATTCTCCTTACAAACAAATAATAAGATGATATATCAAACATGCTTTATACCTATTTCCATAACATATCCTCCATTAAATTATCAATCTTTTTTTGATGAGTTTTGGGGGCTTGATGACTGAATCTAAGTTTAGGATAAAATCATTAATCTTTTATTTTTGACAATTTGATTTATTTTTACATATAAAAATGCATTTAGATTATCATTGTTACTAGAAACAGATCATATTTATTTAGGGGAGTCTCCAACGATCAAATCAATGCATATTTTTTGCAAAAAAAATAACAATCATGAAAAGCTTTAAAATAGATATGTACATTCTTTTTAGGAGAAAAACTAAACCTATCTCATCTTTGTTTTGCCCTTTTTTTTTATATCCTTCTTCTTTGGATCTCTTGGACAAGATATCTTTGTCTCATCCAAATAAAATATTTCTGAATCATGGTCATATCAGGATAAAATATCTATGATCTATGGTATCATTGAGTGATATTTTGGCTTGGTGTTTGGCTAAGCTAAAAAACAATGAGTTTGACAGCTTACTAGATCAACTAGTGTAAAGGCTCAATGCTTCGATGAACTCATGAATGATGAGTTGGACATCTCACTAGATCTATATAAGTTTTGATTCATCGCTTGACTAAGCTTAATGATGAATATGATAACTTGTCAAACTCACATGAATTTAGACTTAGTGCTTGGTTGAGATAAAATAAATGGGTCTTGCATCTCGCCAAACTTATAAACGTCCAGGCTCAGTATTTGATTGAACTAAAAAATAATGAATTTGAGACTTACAAGCATTTACGCCCCAATAAAATAAGTTTGACATCATCTTACTATTAGTGTTTGTTAGGATTGTGGTTGCAAACTTGCAATTGTTTTTAAAAATATTTTTCATTAAGAAATGTATCAAAATGATGTTTTCTATATTTTATAAATTATTTTTTATATTAGCATATCAAAATGATCTAAAAACACTATTTTTTTAATTTTAAGTTAAAAATAAAAAAAATTCAAATTTTTTTAAACATATTTGTGAAATGCATTGTCAAACATCCTCTTTGTCTTTTGAAACATATTTTAGATCAACAAAGAGATGAAAAATAGAAAACCCTAAATAACTACCCATCATTTTCAATATATCTATGGTACAAATAAAATAAAAAACCTAAATAGTTCCCACAATATTCCACATTAAAAGAGACCGTCAAATTTTACCAATTTCTTTCAAAATGAACACCACCTATACTGATCGTTCATACCACCTTCCTCTCCCAAAAAGGTGTTTGATATTGTGCTTTGAAAATTGTTGTACGGGGCTCACAAAAAAGGGATGAAACGTGGGTAGAGGTGAAGCTGCTTCTCGTGGCTTATAACTGGGATTTTGACAAAAAAAAAAAAAAAGGCAGAGACAATCCAAGCTGGACTGTCATTCCTTCTTCTCCACTTTGAAAGTGATTTCAAAGTGATTTATTATACAAACTCCCTTTATACGTTAGAAATGTAGTTGAAAGTCTTTTTTTTTTTAATTTTAATATTAGAGTTATTGAGAAAATATAAAGATAGATATTTATTTTAAAAATCAATCCAACATCAATATAATATTAAGAGCCTCTTTGTTTCTAAATGTTATTGAAAAAAAAAAGTTTTTTTTTATGGTTTTGATTTTTTTTAATATTAAAAATAAATTTGAAAATATTATTTTAATGTATTTATAATTAAAATGCACTTTGAAAAACAACTTTTAACATAATATTAAACAAGTTCTAAAATTAATATTTAGAAGAGTAATCACTTCTTTTGTGTTTTAAAAATATTTCACTTTTAAAATTTGTTTTTAAAAAATAATTTTAAAAATCATCATGCATCACAATACTGAACATACTATTAAGTGTTTGATTTATTTATTTTTTCTTTCAAAAATTATTTTTAGAAAAATATATTTGAAATCTAATTTTAAAATTTAATTTCCAGAAGATGATTAATGAGGTGTTCGACACTTCATTTAAAAAAAATATATACCATAAGCAAAACTAAAAAAATGTTGTTTTTATGTATCAATTTTACTATTTTCTTAATTTTTTTATCTTTTAATTAAACCAGACATACAAAAAAGAAAAAACAGAAGTATCTTCTAAACAATATTAAAATACTATTTGTTTAAGAATATAGTTGATATTATTTTTTATATATATAATTTTTAAATCTACAATATTGAAAAAATAATATATGTGTGAGTTGGTGGGTGGGTGGGTGGGTGAGTATGTATATGCTCTTTAAAGTAATTTTAGAAGTTAATAACAATATGAAAAGTATGGTAACCAAACACACGAAAGTACTTTTCATTAATCTCAAATTCAATCATAGTTTTAATCAAACACTAGCATAATTATTTTAAACCGCAACTAAAAATATTTTTCATAAAAATACTTTTTAACACCTTAATAATAGAAACAAAATCAATACCAACACATGGTTTATGAAAAAAGAGAGAGAATGCATAGCTATCACGCACCAGAACAGCTATAAATACGTGTTACCATCCACTAGATTACCAGCAAACAATCATCCTTGCATAAATCTTGTCCCTATTTGTTTACCAAACCTCCAGCTTACGTGTAGTAGCACAAGCAGTTACGTACGACTGCATCAGAAGTCAAAACTCTCAATAAAGATTAGCTCTCTCAAAAACATCTCTTGTTGAGATTTTTGGTTTCAAATCTCTTGGTGAAATAATTTGAAGAAAAAATGGTTTTCAAGTTGAATAACCACTTGTTGTCTATGATAGCAAGCGGCAACGGACATGGCGAAGACTCCCCATATTTTGAAGGCTGGAAAGCCTATGACAGCAATCCCCATCATCCCATGGAGAATCCAAATGGGATTATCCAGATGGGTCTTGCAGAGAATCAGGTAACTAGCTAGCTAGGTTGAATATGACGTTTTTTCAGGTTCTTAAATTTCCATGAAGATTTCTGAGCAGAACATAGTCACTAATTTTTGTTTCTATATGAAATGAAGCTTTGCTTTGATTTGATTCAAGACTGGCTCAAGAACAACCCAAAAGCCTCCATATGCACTCATGAAGGAGTAAATGAGTTCAGAGAGATAGCTATCTTTCAGGACTATCATGGCTTGCCAGAATTTAGAAATGTAAGGAAATATAAATTAATTAATTAAGAAAAAATGTTTTACTGATCTTTAAGTATATATGTTAATAACTAAATAATCATGGACATTACGATACAGGCTGTAGCTAAGTTCATGGCAAAAGTGAGAGGAAATAAAGTTACATTTGATCCTGACCGCGTTGTTATGAATGGAGGAGCTACCGGAGCTCATGAAACAGTTGCCTTTTGCTTGGCAGATCCCGGCGAGGCATTTTTGGTACCTACTCCTTATTATCCAGGGTAATCTACCGTTTCCTTTGCCTTTCATTTTCTATCTTCTTTATGCTAATTTATTATAAATCTTCAAATAAAGGTAGATTAGATGAATGGTTAACTATGACAATCGTAAGCTTCACCTCGACATTTTGCCCACATGTAGTCAGCCTTGACCTTTGCTTTCCTCCATGGCCAAGAAAGAGAGAGTCAGGGGAAGGTGGGAGGGAGGGTGACTGCAGAGAGATTAATTATAAATATTTAATCAAAATGTAAATACAATAGTTAAATTTATCTCGGATTTTTCAACCATACCACTACTAAGCACCGATAATAAACAAGTTGTAGTGTCAACATCTTAAGCTATTAATGACATGTCAGAATCTATAGTTTTCATACCTGCTTGTATTATTGCGATAGTGGGGTCATGCATGGAAGGTCCCAAAAAGTATTCAACTATACTTGGGTTCTTCTCTGTAACAAGACTTGTTATATGCCAAGACGGAAAATGCCAAACTAGGGGGGAGGAATGTAAGGCTAATCTTCCTCTCATTGGTCTGGTCTAGATTTATTTTGCTTGACGATATAGCTCAGAAATATATGTCTCTTCTATTGACTTTTGTGGAGGATAATTCCCTCACTACTGTGAGGCGAAATGATGGTGGTGATGGGCCAATATCAATGATGCATGTACTTTTTTCTAATTTCTATAGCTCTCCACGACAAAGTGCTTTAGGTATACTTAATTGAATTAAATGACAAAAACTTTGCTAAAAACATTTAACATGAATGATCTGAAAGCAGTAGTTGTGTTAGTGTTAATGACAACAACAATAATAATAGCAATTTGTATTCCTAATTAATTTCCGTGCTTCATTGCAGATTCGATCGAGATTTGAGATGGAGAACAGGAGTTAAACTCATTCCAGTTGTTTCTGAAAGTTCTAACAACTTCAAGGTTACAAGAGAGGCCTTGGAAAATGCCTACGAGATGGCAAAACTGGACAACATCAAAGTAAAGGGCTTGCTCATAAACAATCCATCAAATCCATTGGGCACCATTCTAGATAGGGAAACTCTAAGAAGCATTGTGAGGTTCATCAATGAAAAGAACATCCATTTAGTCTGCGATGAGATTTATGCAGCCACGGTTTTCAGCCAGCCTGAGTTCATCAGCATAGCAGAGATAGTACAGGAAGATATTGAATGCAATCTTAATCTTGTACACATTGTTTACAGTCTGTCAAAGGACATGGGGTTCCCTGGCCTTAGGGTTGGCATTATCTATTCTTACAACGATGCAGTAGTGAGTTGCGCCCGAAAAATGTCGAGCTTCGGATTGGTGTCCTCGCAAACTCAGTATATGATAGCGTCAATGCTATCAGATGATGAATTTGTGGGGAAGTTCATCAGGGAAAGCAAAACGAGATTGGCGGCAAGGCACGGAGTCTTCACTGACGGGCTTGCTCAAGTAAGCATTAAGTGCTTGAAGACAAGTAATGCTGGCCTGTTTTTGTGGATGGATTTGAGTGGACTCCTCAAAGAAAAGACATTTGAAGCTGAAATGGCACTATGGCGAGTTATAATCCATGAAGTCAAGCTCAATGTTTCTCCAGGTTGTTCTTTTCATTGCACGGAGCCAGGGTGGTTTCGGGTTTGCTTCGCCAACATGGATGACCAGACCATGCAAGTTGCTTTGTCAAGAATTAGAACATTTGTCAATAAGGATGTCGACACCAAGAAGCCTAAAAGGACCCTACGATGGCAAGGCAGTCTTAAACTCAGCTCTCCTCGAATATACGATGATTTCATCAATTCTCCGCGCTCTCCCTTACCTCAATCGCCCCTTGTTCTAGCAAGGAACTAGATGGGAATCACAATTTCACCCATCCATTCCTGTATACGCAGAAGATTTGTTGGTGAATTCTTTCCTATAAATTAGGATGGGTATTCAACCACCTTTCTTTTTCTTTCAAGTATTCATGCTAATGTTGTTTGCTATATTTTTTGTTTATGTAGTTAAGTTTTTTAATGCACTCCTTGAGAGTATATGCCCTTTCACATATTATGATAAGACCTCAATATAAACTTGAGATTGACAATGGTGTTCAATGGATAATTGAATGGTAATTTCTTACCCATGAATATATGGGTTCTAACTATTTCATTTCATTTTAATTATACATGATCACACACTTTCACAAGAATAAGGTTAGTTTTTTTTTTGTTAAAAAATAATAAAAATTATATGTCGAAACCTTGCCTTATAACTTAAATTATTGATTAAAATGATTTTTTGATATGATATTATAATTTTGATGACCAAACAATTATGAGTTTAAATATATATTGAGATGACTTTTTGATAACTTCAAGTAAATTTCTTTTCAAAATAATTGTAGATGATAAATATTTTTTAAAAATTTAATTATATTATTACGTGGTTACACACACTTGTTTATTTAATAAATTATTATTTAATTTTAATAAATCATAAAATAGTTTTTGATATCAATATGAATGACTTGTTTTTAATAAAAAGGGACTTAGATTCATACTATTTTAGCATTGAGGTGTATTGAGCTTTTGTTTTACTTAGATCATGTTAAGTCGAAGTATTTGGCTATCATAAATTTGTGAGTGAGCCCTAACATTTTTACATCAAAGCTAAGAAAGCTACATTTCTTGTATTTTTTTCAATACAAATTTTATGAGATTATATTTATTATATGTGAAGTCGTAAACTTGAAAGTTTTGAGTAGTCAGGTGAGCATTTGACTTGATTGAATGAGAATATGCCACCAACAAATTATACAAATAAAGTAAAAGATGCATTTATAGATTGGGGGAATAGAACTAAAGTAAAAAGGAGGATCGATCATGCTAGTAACAAAGTAACATTAAACAACTAGAGCTTTCATTTCATACATTGTGTCGGCCTCAATTTTTTCTAGGATATTCTCAAAGCACAATTCTATAAAATGTTTGACATAATCTAACTAGTTGAGCTCTAGAAGAGTACCAAATTAGCAAACTTTTGTGATTTTTAAATATTTAATGTGTAATTTATTTTATTGCTAGAATTTGAGTTTTTGGTTTTATTTAAATGTCTTGTGATTTGTAGGTGTGTAAGAATTTTATTTTGTTTTTCATTCACTATTACTAGAGTCATCTAGTTTTTTTATTTGAGAGTATAATTTTTATTTTTTTATTCAGATTTGTTTTTCATATAAAGGAGCGTAATAATGTTCAAGTGATATTTGAGTGAATAAAATATGATATATCCTATAGTTGTGGTTGGTTTCTTCGAATTTGATCTGTATTCCAAAAAGGCATTGCTTTTATATATATATATATATATATATATATATATATATATATAGACTTACCAATTTCAATACCCCCATGTGTAGCTCCACGTGAGAATCCAACGAAATTAAGGCCATCTCGAAAAGGAAGCGAGCTAATCATACTATTAGCTCCAGTGCTCATTTGGAAGTATTTGCATTATTTACTAGTTCGAACCAACAGCTTGATGCCAAACCAGTTTTTACTCCTATGGCTACCAACACCAAACTAAGTACTGGGGATAGTGAGCTTTGCGAACTACGAAAAGTTGGAGGACTTCAATGGAACAGTGACTCGACCAGACTTATCTTTCGCCAATTCATGGCAAATCATTAGCAATCCTGTAAACAGGTTCTGAGATACATTAACGGTACAGTGGATCATAAGCTTCTCACGAAAAAGTCTTCTATTTGAATGCAGGTTGTGCTATAAACATGGGTAATAACAATGTATATAATCTCTTGGTCATCTAACAAGCAGCCTACGGGTGTTAGGTCTTCTATTGAGGCAGAATATAGAGACATAGATAACGTTATCTTATTGAACTTATTTGGCTTCAGCTTCTGCTCAAAGAACTTGGCATCAACCTAGCAGCAGATTCAGTATTGTGGTGTAAAAATATTTATCATTGTTATTATTTTTGTGATCAGGAAGCAGGTATCGAGAAAGCTTATGCAGGTCTCATATATATATATATATATATATTTCAACTAAAGATCAGCTGGCTGATATTTTTTTCTAAATCTTTGTTTAGACAACGGTTTCTGGAGATCAGAGGCTAGATTAGGCTCATAAACAAGCCATGATATTCTGCTGTGGTCAATTAATGTATTTGAACTTAGATGCTAGACTAGCTTAGCATGATATATAGGATATTTTAACCTTTTTATCTTATTGCAGTAAGCACAAGTTCAAACACCCATAACTATCGGTGTAATCTTCTCTCACTATCTACCATGACCCAGAGAGATATTGTAATTATTAGACCCGCCCTGAACAGTAACCATCAATGACCCATTTCCAGAAATTACATGCATGTGATCATTATGACACTGTTTTTTGGTTCATGAACCCCTTCCTTTATATTTTTTTTTGTGTCTATATATACTAGGGAAAAGAGTTCATTGTTTTCAAGAACCACCCATAAACACATTGCACATTTATAATATGAAAGATGGTGTGGAGTTCTGCTAGCTGACCGAATTCATTTAATCTGTATAAAGGGTTTTCTTATTTTCAAAAAGTGTTTGGTATAGTCAAGCTCGTCATGAGAATGATTTTCCTTCCTCTTCAGCGTTTTTTTGTTCATTTATGTGTGGAGTATTGGTCCTCGAACTGTATGAAGTCGAGCCATTCATTCTACCGATCAACTCTGATTTATTATATGTAAGAAACTTCCACGCCCCGATATAGAAAATATTTAGTTTATTATAGAATGGAGTGTTTATTCATTTTAATTTTGTTAAGTGGTCAGTTTAAGACTAATTTGTCAAACTAAGTGATTTGTTTGCATGTAAGCTCGCTCGACATCGCAATTCAGGTCATTTTTATAATATATTAGATAGACAAAATTCTTAATCTCCTTTAGAAAATTACTGATTTCTTAATTCAAAACCTAAAGGCCAGATACTCCTTTCTCGTCTATTCCGAACTCTCTATCAAAACCAATCTTCAAATCCCATAACCTATCGCATCCAAAGCCAAATCTCAACAGAACGAAAGGGGGAGACAGAGAGGGGACGAAGAGAATCTTGCTCAAGCTGGGCTTGTTTCTGCATCATATATGGGGACAGGACTGTCATGGCCCATATTAATAATTGATATCTATATTTATATATATAATCATTTACAGTGATGTGCTGACACTTCAACAGGATGGTTGAGGTCGTCTCACATCAGCAATGCTAATCAAGTTGGAAGCCGGTGGATTAATTTATGGCATGAAAGAGTCGTATGACGTGGGAATTAGGACTGAGTTTGCTCGAGCAACTTCAGACGGAGTGGCTGGATATTGGTGGACAAGAGTTCCATTTCGGATGACATGGTCTGCAGCAGTCAGATAAGAACATTCATTCCATGAGCATGCAAACAAATAGTCGGCACCGGCTAGCAAGTTGAAAACAAAGATGGAGCTTATGACATTAACATGCACGCCTGTTACAGATTCATCACTTGTTTTCATTCTCAAATATTTGGGTATTAGAGGGCCCATTATGTGAAACTGGATGAACAACTTTTTCTAGGGCATAGTATGGGCCTGGCTCCCTCTAAAATCTAAATCCATACTTAGGCCTGTCCTGTCCCAAACAACTAGGGGTCCACCCTGGGTCATGGTTTCTCAATGTGATCTTAAGAATTTTTAATATTTAATGCGTGATGTCATGTAATTAGTATTCAGTGGAGGATTATGAAGATCTGGTGCTTGGGTCTTTGAAGGATTTAAGCAGCAAGCAATTCCATTTTTTTTTTAGTTCCATAGATTTTTAAATCTATAACTTGAATCGTAGAATCTAATAAATAAAATATATTAATTTTTATTTTAATTAGATGATAAAAAATAAATAAGGATAGTAAACATTAAAAAAAAAAATCACATTAACTTGATTTATTTGAAATGATGGAATTCAATTAAAAAAAGATGGTTCGAGTCATCCCAAATTAGCATGATAGACATGTAATTAGGGTAATAAGAAGTTGAACAGCCAGGGTAGGTCATTAGACTAACGATTTAAGTCATGGGATTAAAATATACTTATAGAAAAGAGATCAAATAAAACCATGCAACTATTTTTTCAAATAAAATTAATATTGAACAATGAAATAAAAAAAAGTAAATCAACAAATATTCAAACCTGTTTTAATTTTTCAAACTTGTGACCCGGGTCATTATCGAAAAACACTATACTTGTAGAAACCATGAAACTTAATCCTATCTAATATTGATGAATATTATAAAAAAAAAAAATAACAATCAGAAAAAAAAAGTAAAAAATAAATTAGAGGACAACATCATTATAACTCGAAGAAAAACATAAAAAACCAAAAGAATGTAGATCAATTTGAAAAAATAATATGCAATGAATCAATTATCTTTTTAATAATATTTATTTTAAATTGAAGTAACATTATACTGTTAACCCACTAAAAAGTGATATGGCTAAATGTCCCTAAGAAAAGTTTTTTTTTTTTTTTTACGTTAACGAGGCAAAGTCATCTTCTTACAATGAATTTAAAGCTACTATATTTGAACACTATAAATTTCATCCTTTCATCTTATTTTATTTTGTTAATTGGGCCTCCTCCTCTCCTCTTTTATGTTTGTAAACCTCATAAATAGTTAGGTTTCTTCTTCTTCTCCTCCTCCTCCTCTCGTTTCAAGCATATTATTCTTGGATTCTTCATCGATGGGATAAGTTTTATCTACATATAAAGAGAAACAACTTTTATCTTCCCTTGTTCTAAAACAAATAAAAAGTGTACCTTTATTGTACTTGGATTTTCTCAATATTAAAACTTGATTAGGTGAAAGACAATAAATAACCTTACAACATTCATTAAATATTGTCTGAATATATTTTTAAAACTTGATTTTATTATTGAATTGTACTATGTATTATGACATGGATGTAATTAAAGTATTATAAGTTAAAACTCTAAAGACCAAGAGCACTATGATTATTAAAAACTCTTAAAACCTTGTTTTTCTTGGATTTAATTTTTTATATTTTGGGATTGGATCACATCTTTTAAATTGCGATATTTTCTTTTATATCTAATTATTATTTTAAAATCATGATATATTTATGTGAAAGTAATATTTGACATTATTCAAAAATCAAATGAATTTCGAAATATATCATGTGATTAGTAGGGGTAATATCTTCTCTTGAAACTTAAAACATCATTTTTCATCCTTAATAAATCATAAAAGAGTGAGATCTAACTTCCAATTATTTTTTCTATCCCTAAAATTACTTTTTCCATGCCCAACAATCCTTAAAAGAAAAATTCTTACTTAAAATAATTCTAAAAATAATCGAACAATTTGATGATGTAAACAATGGTGAACAATATACATTCAAGTCATGGTCTATTATTTTTTCTTTAAGTTTAACCTCATGATTTTACTAATTAGTAATGATATTTGTCAACATGAGTGCGTTTGTTTTTGAGATGACAAAATGCTATATTTAAAATATTTTTCACAGATAAAAATTAATTCTTTTTCGTCTAGCATTGAGTCTTAAATGTTTTTGGGATAATAACCAAAACTAGAATCACCCCTTATTTACATTAACAATATATTTTGGAAGTTTTTGAACTATCGATAAAATTCTCAAAACTAAAAAAAAGAGAGAAGAACATGAAAGGAATGGCAAGTGTATTTACTAATAATAATAGCAACAAAAATCTCCAAAGTATCCTTAAAGGGATGACATGTTCTGATATTGTAATTCTTTACCTCTAAATATTCTGACAATAATTATAAAGAAAAATACCTGTTAAAACATATGGGGAAAAAAACCATGTTGAAGAGATCTCATTCATCCAATGAAAGGGAAGAGGAAAGAAAATTTGGGGGCAAAAGAAGAACTTGCCTTGCCAAGTAACGATTGCAAACAATCCCTTCTAGACGTATTTAAGCATAAAATATCATTGCTTGCCACACAACTTGCTCGTAATATATTGTAGAATTTTTAGTGGATTTGTTGACCTACATTTTTCTATCTTTAAATACTTGGATAAAATAATCTTTGTAGCTACCATCATTTGCGTCATATCCCATGTCATGTCGATCGACCAACAGATTCTAAAGGCATGTCTGGGTGATTTCCTCCACAAATCTGCTCTACCACGGAGGAAAAGGGATTTTTACTGAAGAAGCTTCTAGGATTTCTGAAATCAAAAGACCCTGTGAATTAAAAGAAGGTTTTGAAATTGAATTTTATTGCCAGCATTCACTTGCAAATGATCTTGAAACCAAATTTCGTTTATTTTCTATCGGTCTTCTGTACATCTCTTGACCATTAAACCTTAGGGTTAAATCAAACTCACCATCATAAACTATACAAAACAAGCAATTCTTTTTTGGGTTCATCTCCATTGTGCTACCAAGTTTTTTTTTCCTCTCTGAAAAGTCTCATTCTTTAACAGATAGCACAAGCATTTGGATTCTCCTCACTGCTTATTACACGGTAATGATACTGAGGTGGGTAAGGGTTGTAATTGTAGTAGTTTTTGTAAAGTGCCATGAGCTCAGCCATCTGTTGTTCATTAGGGTTCTTTTTCTCACCGTCCTTCTTGCCTTCATCTTTCTTGTCATCGCCCTTCTTGCCGTCGTCTTTCTTGCCATCGTCTTTCTTGCCGTCGTCTTTCTTGCCTTCATCTTTCTTCTCCTCTTTAGCGGGTCCAACAGTTAAAATCTCCGTGTGCCAATTTTTTCTCAACTTGCTTACCACATCAACAGGATCAATATCTCCAACTACTGTCAATTTCTGCTCCTTCATGTCCATTGAAATGGAATCAATTCCTGCATGATAAAACAGGGAGAAGGTATTGCTTCATTGGAATCGAATGGAATGAACCAGAACAGGAACAAATTCCGTGTCCATAAGTCACAAACCTTGTAAGCCCGAAACAGCTTTCATGGCCTTTTGTTTCCCCCTGTCATCATGGAGGTCCAATTTCAACACCACTTTCTGTTATAGAAATAGAAATTGGTGGGTTAGAAACAAGAAAGTAAACAAGAAACATACTTCAACTACAGACAAGGACTTGTAGAAAGAAGGAGATTGTCCTATAAAGGACCAAAAGGGCACATTAAAATCCAAACTACTCAATTGTCTTTCAAAGAAATAACAGCGAAGTGACCAAGCTGAGACATCAAGAAAACTCAACAGTATGCCTGATCTCCTAATCTTCACATGTAGTCGAGACAATAACAGCATTAACCAAAAGCAGAAAGAAAGGACTAATGCTTATGTCAACGGGGGGGGAACGGTAAAATTGACAAGAAATCACAGTTTTATAACCCTATAGAAAGAGCCAGCAAATTAAATTAAATTGAACCAAAACAAAATTCATGTTTTTGCTAGGAAGGTTAGCAGGAACGGAAACTGAACTCACCTTCATTTTCAGTTGGGATTCAAAGATGAGACCTAGACTTGAATATTCAAAAGAGAAAGTAAATGAAAAAAAAAAGAGAGGAAAATTTAACACGCAAACAAAGAGGAATCGTGTAAATATATAGGCACAAGAAGGAAATGCAGGAAGCTTCTAATCCGTGTTGAATAACTTCAGTTGGCTAGCTGGTAGCGTCAGCAACAGGATTTCATTTAATAAATAGAAGCCAAGCAAAATTATGTCGCGCATAACTTCAAGCAAACCTTCTCCACGAGTAGCCAACCAAATGAACTTGGAACAAATCAAGCAGTGGTCTTGGAGCCTAGTTAAGTCCACAGTCTCTGGTGCGTTTTTTATTTATTACAAACACTCGATGTTCCTCTCGTGCGTAAGACCCGGCTTTCATTTACGCTATAACAACCTGGATTTTATTTTTAGAACAACTTGGGTTCGATTTATGTAGTAATTAACGGGCAATGAATTGAGGAATTAAGACCCTCTGGGTCCTGAGCTGATGAGTTTGGATTTCGCCGATTTTGAAGGGTGCAGGGTCGATGTCTCTCTGTCGAAGGGTTATCCCCCCCTCCCCGGGAACTATGATTTGGCTTTTCCATTTCGAGAAAAGTCAACTAGATGATCATTGAACTAGAGTCGACAGTTTAGGGACTTATAGGGGTGATATTGGAAGAAAATAAACTACAGGGGTCAAAGTAGAATGTTACTGAATATATGGAGATTAAAATATATAGTTTACCATTCGAACCCCTTTCTTTATATATCGTTCTGGCGGCCATGATTTTACATAAGGTTATGTAGGTATGACTGTTAAAATCATGATTTTAATATGAATTAGAAATTATTTTTGAATTTAGATTGTAAAATTATATTTAAAATTTATCATATAAAAATTATAAAATTATAATTAAAATCGTGTAGATAATAAAATTATAAAATTATAAGTAAAATATTTTCAAATATAATATAATATAATTATAACCATAAATTTTTATCAGTTAAGGTTTATATATTATTTAAAAGAAATTAAAAATACATGACAATTATATTATTATATTAACATTTAAAAAATACTGATTTTTTAAACTCTTTTTATTTTAAAACTAAGAGAGAGGGGGGGTGCCTAACTTGGAGAGCAGGGTGGGAAGATAGGGGCACAGGGCTAGCCAACTAGGTGTAGGGGGGAGAGAGGGAGGGACAAGTAACCACCTAGGTGCAGGCTCTATAGGGGGTGGCGTAACGAATGAATTTTGGGTAAAATAAATGGGATCATAAAAACAGACCGATCCAGTCTGATTTTACGAGTTAACTCGCAAGATTAACAATTATATGAGTTGTAGAAATTCTAAGAATTTTTTTAATATTAAAATAGTGTGACTTTTGATATGAAAGGGTTTAAAAATATGATTGTGACTTTTAAATCTTTCCATTATGAATAGAAAATTATATCAAAGAACTCCCGTTTTGCAAAATCTTAGATATAATAATAAAAATTATAATTTATGCATATTTATATATTAAACATGATTTTAAATCAACTTGAAACTCTTGTTTATATTTGACGATGACATGCTCTTGAGCTTTTATAATCTTTCATCGCACTCCACTAAAGAAAAGAGGGTTTTAAAAGAACCTCCTAGATGTGAGGTTAAAATACAATAATAAATAAAGGATAGAAAGAGGGGGGTGATTAATCCTTGATGGTGATCTAATGATGTTTATCAAGTAGAGTTTAATAAGAAGTAATTAATGGCTGAAAACATGGAATGTTTTTTTATAGGCAAAGTTAGGACCTTTGGACATGATTACGTCGTTCATGAATAAGCTTCACTTAAAGCATGAAATCTCATCTCGATAACCTTCATTCGATTCGATTCGATTCTTGTTGTCTGTTGGTGATGAAAATGAAGCCCTGTTAAAAACAAGTGTGTGTGTGGTTCTTATCCACTCTCCTGTGAATGAAACCAACATTCAAATTTATTGATTCTTGGGAATACTAAAATGTGGCCAATAATGAAGATCGTGTAAGTCGAATGATTTTTTATAGCTTGTTCTTTTGTCATCTTGATGTTCAGCATTACGTCCCCCCACCCCACCCCACCCCCCCACCCCCCCACACACACAAAAAAAAATACCAATGCAAATCTGCTAGCACAAGGTGACAAGTCCATCTTTCTTAAAAAAATAGCAATAATTTGCCTTGAATCTTAAGCCGAGTTGATAAATCATTATCGTGTTGGGACAATGACTCGGATATATATACGAGGATGGAGGAATTCCATAAACAATCGAGAGGTCACACTTATGTCCTGCAATATATTTCAATGAACGACGTACTTAGCCTAAACACGATTGGGACAGCCCCTGAAAATAAACACCCCAACGTCAAAATCAGCAGGATAGTGTAAATTAAAAAAGGGAAAAGAACAATATATATATTAATTATAATATAATTAATTTGGAGTGAAGTCTCATGATTTATATTAATTATAATATTATTAAAGATGCAAAGCACTTCAAAGATTAATAATATAATTAATTTGGAGTGAAGTCTCATGATTTATATTAATTATAATATTATTAAAGATGCAAAGCACTTCAAAGGTTAAAGTGTTATATGAGATTCCAGAATATAATTTATATTATTTTCTAATACCTCCTCAAGTAAAATTTTTTTGTACTTGAAACTTGTATAGACTCACACTATCTTGTGTTTGATTTTTATCAAGTAAAATAGGGTAATAAGATTCGAACTCGTGATCGTTAGATTAACAAAACTCTAATATCATATTAATGAATCATCTCACTTGAAAATTTAAAATTTATATTTATATTATTAACAAACAAATTTTGATTTTAAAAAATAGAAAAACTTGAAACCGGTGCACCCAGTAAAGACAAATAAAAGGGTCCATTTAGGACGTGGTTTTTCCATTGCTTATATAAAGAATCACAAGTTGACTATTCATTGGGCAGTTAGCCACCTTTGATGAACGCTTGGAAGTCAACAAGCCTCGGTCCTCACCCTCCACGCGGTGCAAGTTGATGCACGCAAACCATCCAAAACAAGACAACTTTAGATTTTAGAGAATATTTTTTTAGACAAATTATTTTATCTTTAATTTTTTTTAATATATACCAAGCATTAAATATAATTATTTGACCATTTACAGAACAGAAAGAGATGTAAAAAACATAATGATGGAAGATCTATATTATATCATATATTTTGTTTTATAAAATGTAAATATAACTATTTAAAATATATTATTATATACATATATGTATTTGTTGGTGTATGGAGAACATTAATAATATCTATGAATATGGCGATAATTTATTAGATAAATTATTTTTAGATTCATTTAAGTGCTAAGTTTATATATTTATAGGTCTGATGATTTCTCAAACTTACTATTTTTATAACTTTAATGAGTTATAAATATTGTACTATGACAAATCATATATGTTTTATATAATAGGTTAGAAAAGAATGATACTGAAAGTATTTTAGTTTTTTTATAAGATTTACCTGTCATCATCAGAATTGATCAGGGTGAAGTTTTCTTTTTATAATTTTTTAATTACAGTGGAATGACTCAACTGTCCTTGAAAACAAAATTCTTAAACATCGTATAATATCTTTTTAGTCATTTTATATTTTTTAACACAGAAAATGACACATTACCATTAAAAGTAAAAATTAAAAGCTTGTATTAAAGGGATTTTTAAAAAAAAATTCATCCTATCTTTTTGTCATCATCATGTTGGTAAAGGATGATTTAATCTAATGAAAAACATAAAATATTATATTCCACCTCAAAAAACATATACTTTGTTGGAAATTAAACTATATTTTTTTTAAAAAAAAAAAATTTCTCTTTCCAAGTTATTGAGATCAATTTCTTAAGAATTTTATCTTATTTACTATTATTATCTATTTTTTAATCATCTAATTAAAATAACATTAATTTATTTAATTTACCCGGGTCTGTAGCCCGAATGGTGGATTTTGACGTTGAATAGGCCCTCGGACAAACACCGGAATAGAAGGGGGAAAACCCCTGCTCTTCGTGTGATGGCCGAAGGGAGGTCCATATGGATGGTTCCTTGACCAAGGCCTTGACAGTGGATTTGGGCTTTTTACAGATGATCATTTAAAGGAAAAGTTTGCACTTTTCTGAAGATGAGAAAGGCCTAATGACTATTTCTTTCGGCCTTCTTGTCTAAGGCTATTCATGTACCTTATGAGCTGGTTGGGTCCATAGACCTGTGAGCCGTGCAGGGCAGCCCAGGTGGGATATAGGTGACAGACACAGGTGGCGGCTGCCGTGAGCAGTTCTTGCCTAGTCTTGGACGACTCTTCACCCTAATATGGAAGCGAAATGTATTAATCTGCATCTAGATAACGTGCTTAAATATCTAATACTTTAGTCTGACTGCAAGGAATATTTTTTAGAGGATATATTTAAAAACCTAAAATATAATTAAGAGTAGATAAATAAAGAAGCCAAATGAATCAACAGGACGCAATGTTCGGACAAAGACATTACTGTCACGAGAAGAGTTGGAAATTGGATGCTTTTGTTGCAGGTGAGCTTGAAGCTTCATTACCAGAAGTCCTCAATTATACGACGAGGTGTGTTTTCTAAAAGGTAGTTTACTAACATCCAAAAAAGAAACTTTATCTCAAGAACAACTCTTTTTTTTTTCATTTCATTTCTTGTCCTTTGTATTCTTCGTTAAAAAATTATTTAGTACTGTCTAGAAATGTCGTACGATTGTCTCAAAGACAAGAAATGAGACATCTCACCAAATGCATGTCATGTGAAAATCTCTGCAGAGTATTTCAGCATCTTGAAGATGGTATGTTGGATCCAACTTCTAGCAACCAAATTTGCCTCACCCTGGAATAAGATCTGAGGCAGCATTGACCATGTATTCTGAAAATGATGGACCGAACCAGAGGGATCACGTGAAGATTTGGGGAAATAATTGTAGGAGCATTCTAGTTTCGAGAATAGATGAGTACTCACTGTAACTGTTCTAACCTGCCACACCTTTTCTCTTCTTCTTCAGGGTGGAAACCCACCGATAAGATGGCTGGAAGAATCTTTCCTGGTTGCCTTTTCTTTGGCCATGAATGCTGAAAATGCTTGAATGACTTTCTTCCTGTATTGTAGACTTGGTAAGGAGCACAATGATTTAGGCGACACGGTGCTTTTTGGTCAATTCAGTGAAATTCAGGTTTTCATTTGCAAAAATCAGAATGCATAGCTTATACAGACGAGACTTTTCGCAACAAGCAGAATATGTTCGTTCCAGTCTGCAAGGCGTGGACACTTTGAAAACGTTTCAAACATGGCTTCAAATGATGTGAGAGATGGACCGGCTTGTGGAAAAATAATATTTCTAATAATAACAATGAAAGGTTTGCGATGAATTTTAATCATGCTATCGAATTAGACAGGGCTGGACAATTGGCATGCAGGTGGTGCCATCCTAGAATGGCCATGTTGTTTGTGACTTTAGAGCTGTCTTCTTGTCCATTTTTTCTCATCTTACAGATGCAATACTCTGTAGGAGTTATATATATATTTATATAAAGTAGATTCCAAGCGGGCAGGATAGGGTGGGAGAATGATATAGCTTCCAGCCTTCCATATATATGTCTCTTCTATGAATTTCCACAAACAAAGCAGGCACCTTCCCCGTTATTCTTACAAAAATCATGGAAATAAAGGAAGAGAAATTGAGATGATCCTGAAATGATCCTTTTCTTCTCTGACTTGTGTTCCAAGTTCAAAAGCAAAGCACTCCATGAATTAGAGAGCATTTAACAGTGTAGGTCAAATTACAAAACCTTAACTATGAAATTTACAGCAATGTAGAGCCATTCTAATGCCCTGATTGAGGACATTTACTCCACAAAAGGAAATGGAAGCAATGTAATTCCACAGAGCCAGCAAACAAGTGTTGAGCTGGTTTTTGGATGCAAAAATCAACCACCTATACATTTGTTCTGCAACAAAATCATAACTTTCTAAGGCAGAATAAGTAAAAATCATTTTTCCAGTCCCTAATTCGCCATCCCTGGGCAGAAAACCAAAGGACTAACACATCCATGTCGAATCAGAAACTGTCGTCACAACTCTAAAAAATACAAAAAGTAAACCTTAATCAGTGCTATACATATCTTTAAAAAAAACATCTTGCACTTAACATGAAAACAAATTAAGCCAAGGAAGAGGTAGAAGAGCACGTTTCACACGTAGAAATGCACACTAGACCTCTAAACTTGGCGTGTTGGAGCCATATAATCTCTAGTAGCAGGTGGGTGGGTGGGTGGGGAAGAAAGAAAACCCTGTATGAAGATCCATATTGAGGTTCAACATATGCCTGTCTTCATCTACCCATGAACAAATTGAACCTGCAATCTCAAAAGTCCCTAAAATATTTTCAAACTTCCAATACCCCATCTTTCGGACTTGCATTATATTATAGGTTGAGAAACTTTCCCATGATCCAACAAATCAAGCACCTCTCTCCTGCTCCTTACAATCCTATGAAACACCTCTCTGATCTGCTGCTGTAAAGGCAACAATCCTTCTTCCATTCTCTGGCAAATCTCTGCCAGCTCCGCCACCTGTGCAGCCGCTTCCTCTGATTTCTCATCCTCCGCGGGAAATTGGAATCCATCAGCAAATTCAATCAAGCTCTGCCCCAACTTCTCCATCCTTTGCACCTCCTCTAGCAATCCAGCTGACCCTTTCTTCTCCTTCTTTTTCCATTCCTCTCCAATCTTCTCCTGCATCCCAATTATGGTATGTGCCCACCCAAATTGCTTTGGAATCTGAAAATGAGTCAACAACCCACTCCTTTCTTGACATGGTATCGCAGCCACAAGAGCCCACATCACAAAAACCATAACATTACTCATTATATAAACAGGCTGAACCAACCCTGTTGATTCTCCACCTCTCGGTACCGCCAAATTAGAGCACATAGACTGAATTTGTTTTGCAGCAGACCAGTTTTTAGCCACAACCATTGATAAAGATCGAAAGGAACCATGATTAGCTCGGTCCTTATGATTACCCCCACTATTATTTCCTCTCCTTCCAAAAGACCAAGTTCTCTCTGCATACCTTGGATGATTATTTTCTTTATCATCAATTGCCGAAGCAGAAATCATAGCACTCAGAGCCTTTTTAGCTCGCTTAACTTGACCATCACCAATTGGCTTCTGCTCCAGAGCAGAAACAACAATCTCAGCCAATTTTTGGCATTCGCGAATAGAATCAACCCCACCAGAAACCGCATTACAAATATCAAGAGCTTTAACAGCACGCTCCATATAGTCACTTAGTAAACGATCCAAAGGTGGTTTAGATATTTGAGAAGGGTCACTCCCCATAATTAAGGCAGCTTTGAATTCTGCCTCACAGCACAAAAAAACATCGACTAGTTTTCTTAGCCAAGAAATTGAGAGAAATGACTCGCCAGAAAAAGGAGAATCTTGATTATCAGGAGGTGATAGTAACTCAGCAAAACGATCACCGATATGTCTTTGAAAAAGCTCCAGGTCTTCTAGTTCTTGCTCATGGTTACCATCCATAGCAATTATCTGGTTTCTTCTAATGCTGATTCTGCCGAGAAATGATGGCTGGTTCTCTGTAGCGGGCATCTTCACCCTTCTTTTTTCCCCTCTCTGGATAAAGATTTAAAAAGGAAGCGCAACCCAAGTGATTGATGGTGCTTTCTTTCCTTTTCCTTTTTCCTGAAGGTTGGTGGATAGGGGGTTGTGTTTGTGCTTTCGGTTTTAGGAGTGTGCGGGGAAGAGGGAGGAGGAAGAGAGGTAGAGGTCAGAGAAGGAGATGCATTTTTTTGTAAGACAAAGAGACAGTTGCGCAGTTATATCCGAGGGAGTGGACGCTTTTTATGGCCTTCATGTCTTGTGCAAGACCATTTCTTCTTCTCATCGAGGCTGCTGCTTTGCAATTTTTATTCCCCTAAGTTTTCCGAAAATGGTTGGCTTGCTGGCTCCTAGAAAACGAAACCTTGTTTCTAGTGGAAATAATTATTATATAAGGAAAATTAAATTAATGGCTACGTTGAATACATGCAAATTGAATTTGGAATTGCTTTTTAGAAATTTAATTTGAATTTAAAAAAAAAATCGATGATCTGATTGAAAGCGAACGATTTAAGAGAGCACGTTACTTCGTATTGTCTAATTAACCTTTTTTTTTTATATACAAGAAAATTTTATTTTTTAAAAAATATATTTTATAAATCTAAATAAACAAATAAATTATCGGTTGTTTTATATTCTTATAAAAATATATATATTATAATTTAAAATCAAAATCTATTAAAATTTATATTTAGACTACATGTTAGTTGTTAATGACAAAGGATTAATTGAATTTAGTTTTATCAACTAATGAGGCTTTTATGAATAATTAGATCTTTTCACACCTTCAATTTAAATAAATAGCATTTAAAATATATTTTTTTCTATTTAGTAACCTTATCATAATTATAAGTTCAAATAATTTGTGATAAATTGATTATAAAAAATATGGAATGTAGGAATCTTAGCGGTGTTTCAATAGGAATTCTAAAAAATAAACAGTAATTTTGTTTTTACTTTAAAATTATTTTTTGATATTTTTAGATTTTATTATGTTGCTGATATTAGAAATAAATTTTAAAAAATAAAAATTATATATTTTAATATATTTTTATACAAAACATATTTTTAATACCAATAACACTCTTATTTTTTTTTAATATGAAACAACTGTTAAGGCATTCATGTTTTTTTGATTGATCAAATTGACAATTTCAAATGGAAATATGGAGTTATAGGAAATAAACAAGATTGTATCCAAATGAAATATGTACATCCTCTCTATTAACTTCTTGTGGTTTTAGGTGACGATGACATCAGAATTGCTTTGAAAAAGCCTCGAAAATGGGTAACTCGATCAACACTAAAAATGAAATCATTTGATAAAAATTAACATGTTTTTTATTTGGTAACACTCAAAGACTCCTCAAGGGATTTCTATCAAAGGTCTACAACATCTCTCTCAAGATCAAGAGATCAAAAATATGTTGAAAACTCTCAAGACCTTAACAAGACCTCTACAGTTACCCCCTTCCTAAGGTAACGAAGAAGAAGGAGAAATAAAAGAAAAGAAAATATTAACTGAGAATATCAATGTGAAAGGTTCAAGAATATAAGAAAAGTTTTTTAAGTTTGGAAGGAGCTTGAGTAAGTTTATGAGATGCAACCTTCCAAAACAAGCAAAAAAAGAGTAGTTATTCTATGCATTCTTGTTGATCCCAAAACATGTAATTTGTGATGTGCATTTATTGTTTTATTATTTAATTTTGTTTTATATTTATGTTTATTAGTGTTAGAAAGGAGGTTTGAGTGCTCATAAAATTATATTGCATTTGCTTTTTGTTGTTTAGATTTGCACTTAATGATGTTATTTTAGTGTTTTTGATATAATAAAGGTATTTGTTAAGTTTGAATTTAATGCATAATGTTATTTTAGTGTATTTTTAGCTTAATCTATACATGTTAAAACTAAATCGTTTATCTTTAGCTTGTTATGTTTGTTTATGCACAAAATGAGTTTAAAAAACTAATTTTGAATCCATGTTGCATAAACATGAAAGTTGTTATCATTACTTGCTGTTAGTGTTTTTTATTCAAACATATTTATGTATGTTATCATGACTTGCTGGGATAGAGAAAACATACTTTAGATGTCAAAATGCCTATTTATAAGGTTTGACAGAGATTGCTTTTTTACTGTATATTTTCCGGGCATTTTAGGCACATTCTTCATGTTTTTAGAAAGATTATTGACTTAACTCATATATTTAGACCATTATTGGTCCATTTTCTAAATTTGAGTGATTAAAAACAAGTAATAAAAATGAATATGTATGCCCAATACTCATACTTGATTTCTCTCTTTTGATAGACATTAAAGAGATTTTGTTTAAAAAATTTATGAATTTGTTTTTAGTTACTCAGTTAACCAAGATATATGGTCAATACTTTCAATTTAAGATAATGAGGTCTGAATTTTTTTTTTTTTTATGATCCATAGAAGAATATGTTGACCTTGTAGAAGTAAATCATAAAAAAAAATCACTTTATTAATCAATTTAGTAAGATATCCTCACTAGCCATGACATACACTTTCAATGTACCATTAAGATTATTAGAACAAACAACCAATATTTTGTTAAAATGCTCAGCACTAATTATACAATCAAACAATTTGACATTTTAACTGGTTAATGAAATCTTTAAAATGAATTATTTTGATAAAGAGATTAATGCTCAAGGACTTTCATTTTAGGAAACAATCATTTGAAAATTTTAAAAAGTATTATATAAAATGACTTCAAGATGTGTTTCTTGTTTCTTTACATAAAATATGCTTGATAATCTAGTTGACATGTATTTGAACTTAGATAATTGTTCTTTTATCTTCCACTTCTTTACCAAATACCTCTCCTTTACCAATGAAATATTTTTTAATTTGTATAATATATTGATGTAAAAATACAAGAAGGAAAGAAAGGAAAAAAAAAATTCCAAAATCACCCCTCAAGAACCTATACCAAAGAGAACAAGAAATATTAAGTGCCTGTTTGGCACTGCGGCCAAACCGGCGTTTGGTCGAAATTCAAAAGTTTTTTTTTCATTTTAAATGAATTTTTGTTGGTGTTTTTAAATTATTTTGATGTGCTGATATCTAAAATGATTTTTTAAAAAAAATATAAAAATATTATTTTGATATATTTTTAAATAAAAAATATTTAAAAAACAACAATAACTATACTCTCAAATACCTCCTGAATATAAGCATTCCTTAAGTTGTAAACAAGAAAAAGAAAGAAATTATCCCTTCACAAACAACCAAAAAATCATCATTAAACTACTAACGTATGATGATACATATAAAAGGTCAGATGACACCCAAATATATTTATTAAAGAAGGTATTTTTACACAAATAACCCTACATCAAGTTAATCAACTAATCTAAAAAAAACTAATTCATGATTGTTTTCAAGATGAAGGCCTGGTCAATTAAAAAATCAATAAATAAGGTAAAATAAACGAATACTTTTACACCCAATAAACCAGTTACCAATCTAAATTTCCCCCCAAAAAACTCGGTCCCCATGTTAGGTCAAGGTTGGCTCTGATACTATTTGTAAATGCTCAAGCTGACGGGAAAGGGCTTGGTGCGCAACTGTACATCTTCCATGCCTGCATGTTCAGCATCAAATTCGATTTCTTATCCTTATTGTTCAAAACAAAACAAAAGGTATCTTGCAATTAATTAATTGATTGTCTCATCTTGGACGTTTCCGCTTTACTGGTGGTTTGAATCCCGGCGTGCCTGGGTTCCGACATCTATTAGTCAGAATCGGAAGAGTTTTGACCTCCCTGTAAACAACTTGATTGAATAATACAGTCAACAACCTCACAACTGGACATCTAATGATTTATAATTTGAGTCTTAAGATATCTTTACTTGCAGGGTCGAGTAGACTGTTAACATGAGAATGGCTAAAAAAATTAAGGCTCCCAGATTTGTTGTTGTCACTTGGCATTGATTTATTCTCTTTATTTTATTTATTCAAGGTGACCAATTTAATTGTCACGGGTTTTACAACTGGTGATCTAATTCAATTCTCACACTGCTGACAGTTTTGAAGATCATGTTACAATCTAAAGAGATCAACAAAGAAATCCCGATATGGATGGAATATTTGGTCACCATGCCGGCCTTCATCAAAAAATAAAAGGTTGGTGGCAGGGACCAGTGGCCCACCTGGCAAGTGGTTCTGGATTGAAGTAGATCTAGCCGTCCTTGCTTCGATCGTCACAAACAGATTGTAGATGCCTAGATGGACACTGCAGTCACTGTTACTGATTTTTTTGGCAATGTGATAATAAATCTCCCCCTCACCCCCTAAGATTACATCACAGTAATTAGCGTTGATTGCGGCAAGAAATCAGACAAAAGAATCGAAAGTAAAGTGATCGAGACATGAGGAAGAGGAGCTCTGTGTCTTGCTCAATTCATATTCTTTTTTTCTACATGGAGATAATGCATGTAATGAATGGCAAGTCAAGCCGACCATGGGTTGAAGTTTACATTTTTGAAGGAACTTTAGTCTTGGGAAACGGATGGACCTTTAGCGTCTTGTTTCTTTATTGATTTTCTACCCTACAATGCCGTTTTTATCGTTGATTTCCGTTAAAGTGGTCTCCTGCCCAGTCAATAATTAACGACCCGCCTTCCCCTCCCTATTCATCTTATCTTCGTCTTCGTGTGTGTCTGTGTGTGTGTTTCACACATCGCATGCTTAGTATGATCACAATCACCGTTTCTTGCAGCGAGTTTTGGTGCATCAGTGCGAATATTTTGCTCAGTCTTGTATCACATTTGAAATGATATCTCTCGTGATGCAAACCCTTGAACTAAAACAAATAATAATTTGAGTCAATAACTTAAATAAATAACAACTAATCGGTAATAGTATGTTTTTAAGGTGTTGACTCCTACAGTAAAGAAGAAAACTTAATACGTTAAGATCCACATTCCGTCATTGATTTATATATATATAGTAAATAACTCTATTCGTAAAGATATTTGAGATATGAAATGAGTTGACCTACAAGAGTCTCTTATCAAAAGATTTGTTTTTTCTCAAGAGCAGCAACGCGTCATGCAAGGATGGCTCGCAAGAGGGGCTTGGACAAATTTTCAAGAGACTTGATCCTGCAGTTTGTATTTTATGTGACTTCTCTCTAGGAGGGGCCATCTGCTGTGTTTTTGTTCAATTTATTCCGATATTAGGTTGGAAGAAATATTTAAAAGGAAGGTGTGAGGGTGATGTTTCTCTTGCCATCACCGTGGTCTAAGGAAAGATAAATAGGGCAATTATACCAAGTTGACTTGGCCCGTCTGACTAAATTATTTTATTCTAGTTTACGAGCTTGCTTGTGAGATGGGGCGAGTTCTTTTCTTTTAAAATCTATTAGTCAGCAATTATTATCTATTTTTACGTATCTTTGTCCTCTCTTCTAGAGAACCAGGAATCGATAAGCATGGGTATGCTCTTTATATATATTTTTTTATTTGAAAAGTCCGATGAATATCCTGTGGTCACCATGAGCATGCCCAGGATACCCATTACACTTTCGTGATCACATATATTAGCCCCGAATGATAATGGTGTCAATAATACTCATAGCGGAAAACTTGTAGTCAATGCCCAAAGAAACAGAGAGACCACTGTTACACATTCACATGTGGGCTTCGGGCTCTATAATTAGAAGGGGACCAGGCGAAGTCATAATTATAAAGGCAGCACGTTTTAGTGAATTATATGTGGGAGAGAAAAAAATTATCATTATATTGATGACCTTGTAAAGTTTAGATTGAATCCATATTAAATGTTAATGGAAAGATTTTATTGAGAATTTATGAAATTTTGAGGGCAAAATTGATACAATCAGTATCCGGAGACCGACTAGATGTTATGTATTATTCATGAAAATACATTTTCAGATGGGCCTAATGCAGGGGAAGTGATTGCACAAATATGGGAAAATAGAAAAACTCTTGGAGTTGAAAAAAAATATATATATTACATGGGCCCGAGTTCAAGGAGGTTCACTTTCCTGACATTTATCTTGCATTGGGCTAGTTTGTGGGCCTCCATGCATAGTCTACCTCTCGAAAAGCTATAAAAGCCTAAGCCTGTGGTTTCACTATCAAGCCCAACTAAATAGAAACCACGATGTAGATATCTCTGTCTCGGCAATGCAAAATTCACATTCACAATCAGTTCTATGCTGGAAAGAATGATTGAAATTTACATGCAGCTATATATCTGTGAAGCCAATTAGCCGGGTTGTTTCCTTGTTCTATGAAAATTGCAATCCATATGGGCCTACATGGATGGTGCTAAGGTTCCTTTCCAGCCACTTTATGAAGCTCCAAAACATGGATTTAAAAACGTACATGAGCCTTCGCAGAGATGAATGAAGCCCTAAACATATTACACAGAATCCTGTAGAATGAGATAATCTTTGCTCTCTTTCCAGCATTGGTTAAATGGTTTGAAGAGATACCATTTCATTTCATTTGTGGTACAGCCCACAGCTTAGTGATGATATCTCTACATTGAAATTAAATATATGCTGTTTCCGATCTTATTAATTAGCAACTGAGTTTGTTGGACTTGGAAGCAAGTTATAAAATATTCATGTTGGATAAAGGAAATCAGATCTAAGATATGGTATGAAGTAATTCAACTGGCCACCTCTAGACTTGTTATTTAATTCGGGTCGCCATTTCCACCATTTCTAGCAAGCAATGGTGGGGGCAGCAAGAGAGATTTAGGGAGGGCGAGAGAGAGACGAAGCTGGAGCACTCCCACATGAGGATTGACGGAAGGGAAAGGATGAGCACCACAGGAAGGGAAAGGGCTCTATATGAAGACTCATGCATGGTGGGGCACGAGTGAAGAAAACCATCATTAAAGCACATTATTAATTATATTAAGTTACTGTTAGATAGCTTGGATGGATTGCCTTTCAAAATGTTTTTTTTTTTATTATTAAAAATATATTTAAATGATATTTTATATATATATTTTTTAAAAATTATTTTTAATATTAGCACATCAAAACAATATAAAAATATCAAAAAAGTTTAATTTAAAATGAAAAATAAAAATAATATTTAAAAAAATACTTTTAAAATACAATTTCAAATATTTTACAAAATAAACAAAGCTGAGAAACCACGAGGACCACATATAAGCAACGATCTAAAGGTAGAGTCTTTCCATCCATGATTAATAACTTAACCAACCATGCTTTTAAAGGCAATGTCCCAAAAAATTTCTTTCTCCTGGGCACTTAAAATTCCAAATTGGTAGGCCCTGTGCTCCTCCATTGCTCCTCCTTAAAGCTAAGTATAATCATTTCCCCTTTTCAATATCCTCCTAAGGAGTCTCTTTTAAAAATGATTTGTATATTACTTTCAAAGTTTTAGCTTGCGATCCATCCAAGCAAAAGTCACACTCTTATTTTCACATCAAATAGGGTGGATGATTTGCATCAATCAACAGAATATTTCCCTCCCTCGCTTTCATTCTCGACAAACTATTCTCTCTCTATATATATTTATTTGGATATATCCATCTACGTATACATATAAAACACCATACCAGACCATACTCGGACAAATCTACCATTTTTTGTTCATGTTTCTAACTAATCTGTGAACTTTCTTGTTTTTAGACAAAGATCTTCTTTATTTAATACGCTGCGGTGTAGTGGATTACAATATTCAGTATGTACGGACAATAGATACGGTATCGTGGAATAATCAAAGAAGAAAAACACTCACATTTATGAAACTATATTTCATAATCAAGTAGTCTCAAGGACTTAATTATTAGCCCGACAAAAGGGTGAATTTTAGAGGAGCACATATGCTTCTGGAGCCCTGAAATTACCATACCAGTTCTGGAAATTATGTTGCTGAAAGAAAAAAATTAGTGAAATTCACTAAATACCGATAGGGGTTTGTGAATGATAAAAATAATTAAAACCCTGAAGCCAAGCTGAAGTGCACACTGTAATTTCAATAAGAACCCTCGTGCTCTTTTTATTTGAGAAAATCTTACATGAACTTAGCCAATTGAGCCAAAATTAGTTTAACTCGTTTGATTTGTGATGAACCCTTCTATTTACGATCTATCTGAGTATTTTCTTGCACTGCTAGCTGGTAAATCAAGATCGATGATATGATCGATTTGGTCCAATTAACAGTGCCCATCTTCTTCTTCTCCTTCTTTTTTCCCTCAATGAACCAATTTTTTCATCCAGGATGTGCTTGTTTTTCGAATAGGCTGCTTATAGAATTTAATTTTTAAGAGAAAATCATGAATAATTAACTAACGGGGCAGCTAATGAATAAACTCGCCACACTATCTTAGAGAAAACAAATATTGTACAAAATTAACTCAATACGGATAATGAGCAAAACAAGTAGATAAGTGTCGATTATGATTAAATGTTAAGAAATGTAAAATCTGCTCACGAGCTCAGGTCTTATCAAGGATCGAGTTGTTGTAGATCAACAACCAATTGGATTTAGTGATGTTAACCATGTTACGTATAGACGTTATTCTCACACAATTAGCACATAATTTCTTGATAATTAAGCAAGGGGACAAAATTTAGTCAAACTGCTTAAAGTGTATTAATTAGACTCACTGCATTACGATAAAATCAAAAGTCCTTATCAATGTCTTTCTTTTATCTTGTCATTTAAAAGGAAAAAAGAAAATAGTTTGTAAGCATGAGGAGCTGATCAAATAATGCTATTTTCACAGCAATATGATTTCAGTTCATGCATTACGTGAGGCAACCGTCATCAATATTTATCACAATGATTGAAGAATATTAGGGATGAATTCTTTTCTAAACTACGAATAAATACAAGTAAGTATTAAGGAAAATCAAAATTAATTGATTTCATTTTCATGAGGTCTCCGGATGTCCCCTAACTAATCAAGAACGGGCCTTGTAGTTATAATGTTTTCTTCTGTTAAAATAATGGTATCGAATAATTTTGAGCATAAACGGTTATTGGGATTTCTAAAAAAGTCTTAATTATATTATTACCTATTTTTTATTTGATTTTTGGTGCTCTTTTTTTTAATTCAAGAATTTTAACTCTTAAGACATCCCAATTGAGCAATAATTAAGTTTTTTTTAATGCGAGAAAACCTTACCCTCAGAAAGCACATTTTATAGGTTCAAGTGAGCAAATAAAATATTGGTTGTCATAGTTTTTTATAAGAAGTGCACGTCTTAACTCGAACTCGAGATTTGTTGTATATATCATAAACTTTCTACTATCACGTCATGCCACTTGAAAACAATAATTGAGTTTAAAATTGGTATAAACAAACTCCCAATAATAAAACATTTTATTTTGTGATGGTAACGTCATTAATATCGGGTGAAACCTAATTGAGGAGCCCTGAATCGTAGATCATGTGGGTGTGGCTATAAAAATAATAATGTGTTAATCTAAAAAAAGTAAAACATATTTATTTAAATTACCAATAATTTCAAAAGTACTTGTACATATTCACCAAATTAAAGTATCACTAATCCAATCATTGCATCAGTGAGCTTGATTAGCGTGAATATAATAAAATTCTTACGACATATTATTTTGTTTGGCATTTAAGACAATTACATTTAATGTTTAACAGTAGGTGGTGTAATTGTAAGAAATCATGGGACGAGTAACGTTTTTCCATTCTATCTAGGTATATATGGGCACAATTCCAGGCCTAGTTCTTTAACATCAGAGTTCATGTTAACATAAACATTATTAGGCACTCTTGAAGCTGTTTTTATTTTCTCATATAATCATACGATTCACCATTAAGTTTATGAACGGTTCCCAAAATTAATTAATCGATTTGATTTATACTAATTGAGATAAACAATATATATAAGTATCGGGAACAAATACTAAGTATCATTTTGTTTTTCTTATAACAGTGAATACAACATTAGAAGTAAGAAGTGAAATTCATGAATTAAAACTTGTAAAAGGAAAAATAAAAATCAACACTTCCATTATACCATAAAGTAGAACTCGAAAAAACGAATAGATCAATTGCTCCTAGCTACTTGTAATTAAGTCGTAATCATTAGTTTGCGCCCGTTATTTGTGCCGCATTAATTGGACAAGTTTTGTGAGGGTTTTGCCGCAGACGATGGCAGATCATCAACTTGAAGGAATAAACCCTATCCCTCTACTTGCAACTTACAGATCATAATCATCATCGATCACACTCCTTGAATAAAAAAAAAGAGACACACACAGAGCCCACTTAACGTTTAAATGATTTTCTCCAAAGGTTCATGCATCTCCTCATTCCCCTAATGTGTCACCCTGTAATTGGGGATTTAGATGATGGCACAATCCCGAGGGGATATTACAAAATCTTTCCTTGAGAGAGAATGATAGAAATAGCTAGGTCTGTGAAACGACCTGCACTGCCTTTAGGGTACCTACGTGAGTTTTGGTTACGTAATACAACTCTTAACTCTACGTAGAAAATAGTAAAACCCAGACGCCAACCTTGAGAGAATGAGAAATAATAGCTGATGAAATGTCATTTTAGGGTTAGATGAATATCCGGGGCCCTTTGCATGGACCCCATCTTGTTTCGATCCATGTCGGCTCCCTTTGTACTTGTGTTACTTTTAAATGGGGAAGAGAGTGGCCAATAGTTCTTGTCTAGCCCCAGAAATAACCTCCTCCTTCTCTAACTCTCTAACCAAACTCAAAGAAACAAAACAGGAAGAAGAGATTGATAAGAGATATATCATAATATGGGGCACCATTCTTGCTGCAACCAGCAAAAGGTTAAGAGAGGACTTTGGTCACCTGAAGAAGATGAAAAGCTCATCAGATATATCACTACACATGGCTATGGATGTTGGAGTGAGGTTCCTGAGAAAGCTGGTACTTGCCTCTCTATCTCTCTTTTTAACCACTTGTTTCTTTGTTTACTTTCCCCGGTAATAAAGCTCTGTTTAATTTCTTGTTTAATATAGGCAAATTAATCAGAAATGATTTCTCTCTTTTATGGCTTGAACATTTTAGGGCTTCAAAGATGTGGCAAGAGTTGTCGTTTGAGATGGATTAATTACTTGAGGCCTGATATAAGAAGAGGAAGATTTACTCCAGAGGAGGAGAAGTTGATAATTAGCCTTCATGGTGTTGTTGGAAACAGGTTCTTACTATAAACTACATAAAATTGGCACCTGCAATTACAAGTTTGATCATTTATACGCAGAGATTAATTAATATTAATTTTAAGCTGGAGATCATAGAATGCACTTACAATCAAGCATACAAGCTCTTAATTACTTCTTACGGATTTTCAGAAAAGAGTAGGACAAGTGATCTAAAATAATCTTGAGACTTCCCCTTGGGAAGCTTATTTATTCCTTTTTAGTTGAAATTGAAAAGTAAGTTTTGACACGAGTTTCTATATATTTTTTTATTCAAAAAATACGCTAGCTAGAAGCAACCACAGAATTGATTAATGCTTAAGTGGTTCTATAATTAAGCACCTATCAACCGCATTATGGGAGTCGTTGAGAAAGCAATATCAGAAGTTGTAACATAGGTTTTCAGTTGGAAATTCATGCCTGTGTATGCTGTGCATTGCACTAACTCAGCACCGTAACGTTGTCTTTTCCCTTTCTCTTTCTGTAGATATTTTATTAATTCATGTTAGAATTACTTCATATCCTAATTGCTTCACTAAATCCAGACAAGTTAACTAGCTAATTGATTGATTGCCTTTTCTGTTGTTTGTAATTTATGAATAGTCACTAGCTAGTTTTGTGGTAAATTTTCTTATATGCAAAGTTGATCAATTGTAGATGGGCTCATATTGCAAGTCACTTGCCTGGAAGAACAGACAATGAGATAAAGAACTACTGGAATTCTTGGATTAAAAAGAAGATACGAAAGCCTTCAGCACCTGCAACAATAACCAATGCAACTACTAGTACTGATCATCCAAATATAAATTATGCCTCGAACCAACTAGATTTAGGGCACCAAGATTTGACAAGGCCGCAAGTTCAAGAAGCCCTATTTTCGTCTTCAGCTCCCTTATTTATGTTTGACACCAGCACTACCTCACTTGATGGAATTGTGGATAGTAGTGTACGCGGGGAGCTTTTTCATGATTCGGCAAGCTTAAACACTGAAACTTGGAATTCAAGCCAGCACCATCAAGCTCAAGCAGTACTGCCCCCCCAAGCAACTTTCAGTATTGGAATGGATACAAATTACTTGCCTCCTTTGATTGACAACATGGTGCCTATTGAAATGCAATCCTGTAGCATGAATGACGAAGGAGAGATATCATTGGAATGCTTACAAAGGCAAGAGTTGAATATTGAATGGGTGGAATCCCAACAATGCTCAAACTTTCTTTTTTGGGATAATGTTGAAGGACCACTTGGTGGAGAAGTAATTGCACCTACTTCGTCAAGTATGGGAGCTGCTACACTCTCTTCTTTCCCATCATCTCTATAAGATATTTATATCAATGGTGAAAACTGCCTCTCGTCTCTCTTTCCTCTTCATCTTTCTATAGAGCTTTCAGAATGGTCCGGGGCTTTCAGGCTTTTGAAGACAGTTTGTTGATTTCTTTTCTTTCATTTCTACCCCTCCTTTTAACCACAACAGGTGAGATTGTGAAAATTGAGCCACTGAAAACAGATAACTGCATAAGGATGCATGTAATCTTGTTTTGTTGGCGTCTGGAAACAGATCAGAGGAAAGAATAAAGGTAATGCAACAGACCCCAGCAGAGTTTGATCATAATTATGGTGATGTCAACGAGTGATTTTTTTTTCTTTCACTTTTTTTAAGAATTTTGAATAACAGCTCTAATGGATTTCGTGTATATCTTTGTTATGACAAGCTAATACATTGGGAAAAAAAGCGAAAAGTTAAAGGAGGGCATACCAAATACTGAAATGTAATTTAAGAAATGATTGTGGGTCGATCATTGAATGTTGAATGTTCTTGAGTTTTGACGGTACTATCGAGGTAAGCTATCCAACCACGATCATGGCGGTCTTTCTAATCCAGGAATTGGTTAAGGTGGCAGTGAAAAATACCTTCTTCTTTGGTGCTTTAATTCAAAATTAAGATACTGAAATGATATTTAATTGAAGGGCCGGGAATGGCTTGTAAAAATAAACTGGGATATAATAAATTGTGTTTTAACAATTAGATTATATACCACAGCTGTCAAAAACATACATAAATGTTAAAGGAAGTGGAATTTCTCAACACGAACAATGTTTAAAACCATAGGAACAACATGCTTAAGATGTTTCAAACATTTGGTTCGATCCAGTTAGGTAATCCCTCAATTAGTTATAAGACATTCAGGATAATTAAGATTTATAATTAAGGATATAATCTCATCCTGCATCGAGTTGATGGCCTGGGATTAACCTTATGAGGATATCCCCTCCTCAATTCTCAACATTTGTCTTTCTAAAATAAAATGCATCCAGAAATTTGGAGTTCCTTATATTCTTGTTAAAGGGACGGTGCATTAAGCACTAACATCGTGAATTAAATTAATTAACTATGTCCTGCTTCAAGGTGGTACGTAGATGATCAGCTTATACGCCGTTAATTTCATGTATCAAACATGAGAACCATTAACTAAATCGATTATACGTATACACCGTTTGATCGGACATCTTTCGACATAGTAAAGGAGCTTACAGCTGATGTTTAAGGAGCTAATGATGAAGACGTCGTCCTATTTGCTCTTTGTCAAATGATAACTTTCATTATAACCATGGTTGTCCTGATATATTCCTTCAAGTGTCGCGGTCCTGTCATACATACATACATACGTACATACGTACCTACCTACCTGCTCTATTTCATGTTTTCTGTTGCATGGCTCATTTACATGGTAGGAGGTCATGCATCTCAATCTTCAGAGAAATTTGCTTTCAATGTCTTCTCATCATCACTTTCTCCCATGTTCAGTCTGTGTTCATCAGTGTGACAAAATTGCAACATCTCTTAGTAGTAATGATTATGTAACAATAATGCAACAACAACATTGATAATCATATCCTAGGGCACTAATGATCGTTGGTTGTAATTAAATGCTTGAAGTCATTTATTTGCGCTCCTAGCAATCTTTTTTTTTTCTTCAAAAAATCTTACTAAATTGAGGCACTTTAATGAAAGCATTTTAACTCTGAACTAGCATCACTCATCGGGAAATCCCGAGTCCTTTCTATGGGGTTTTGGCTCAAACGAACAAATTAAAATTCTTTATAATTAATTTTGAATGGGAATAAAATTGTTGCTTATTGATTTCAGGAATAGGAGTATGTGTTATTAGTTCAAGTCCCAAGCATTGTGGTAGTAAAAGACTTAAAATTTATTTTACAAGTCTTAAGTTTGAGTCAAAACATATTTATTTTATAAGAATTTGAAAAAATCATAATTTTACTCGTTTAACTCGGACTTATAAAAAATGTGTAAAAGAGAATGAAGTTTTTTCAAATTCAAAATAAAAAAATATCAGCTCAAGCAATTGAGAGTGAATTAAAATATGGATGTACCAGAATTTAGCACCCAAGCTTTAATTTAAATATCCTACCTGGTACAGGTAAAATGATAGATCATGCTAACCTAGTACTCGTACAGCTTTAATTATTAAATTGACTGACTATGATTTATTAGTTTTAATCCAGAATATTTACAATTTTATTGTTTCAGATTTTAATTCTCCAATTTCTATTTCTTTACAGAGTTATGAGTTGGTATGTTGTTTTTTAAGCTAACTTTTCATTTGAAAGCATAAAGAGTCTCACCCTTCCCTTAATCCTTGTAAGTGTCTTTGTTATACCGGGACCTTTTCCTCTTCTTGAAGCAATTCTACACACACACTCCACATGTAAAATACAATAAAATAAGGTGAATTATTAAAAACATTAATATATAGTTTGAATGCACGAATATTTTGCATACTTACTTTTTATAAATTACATTTTATAACTAGAATCACTATATTGACAGGAATTAAAATTCAGTCCTAAAAAATCCATAAACCCCAAATTCTCCCAAACTCAAACCCTTTTAAAAATCGTTTTTCAGAATTGTTTTTTTTTTAAATAAAATTGTTCATATGTGGAACAAACCAAATATATATAAAAATATTGTCCGAAGGACAGGATTAGATCTTCTCAAATTTAGCTCGATCAATTCAATTATCAATAAACTAAAAACTATTATGTAATCAAATCATCCATCAATCAAAACCTTTAATTATTCATAATCCAAGCAACTATTGGAACCTATTAGCATTCTTCTACCAGAACCAAGACCCTAATCATTCCATACACTAATGTTTATAAACCTTTTATTCCCTCCAAAATATAAACTTTATACATGTCATTGAGCCCCAATTCAACTGTTGATCTGTTTAGTTACCACCACCAACTATTCACAACGACCATCTGGGTTGAATTTTTCATTGATAGCATCAAATGGTTGTCATCGCAAAATAATGGCTAATGGTTTTGCTAGTTTTTGGTAACAAAGGCTAGTAGTAGTTGTTATTTTGATTTCATAAATGATTGAAATATAGTGCTGGTTTTACCACCTGCTTCTATATATGGAACTAATTCACATAGAAGAAGTAGGTCAAGAGAGAGAGAGAAAAGGATATGAAGTTATGTGTGATGTAATATCTCAAAATATTGACATTGATCGTACTTTTTTATAGGAAATTTTTTGTTTCTAGGAATCCCAAAATATTAACATTGATCGTATTTTTTTATATTTTCCGTTGTATCAGTTGATTAATTGTTGTTTGTAATAGATTCAAGAGGAATCAAGTTTATGAGTTGTCTATGGCATCTTTTATGTGAGAAGCGGACATAGTTCATGTATATTTGGTACACCAGCCTCTAGCTCTAGAATTTCATTGAGCATTATGACCAAATCGGGGCTATGATACAAATGATTGAAAAATGTGAGTTGCTTAGCTTTTATCCATTTGAAAACAAGTGCAAGAGATCGAAATGATCATGACCATGCAAGCTACGAGTTTTTCTCCATCCCCCCACAACTTCGACAATATTTTTTGTATTATGTATGATGTTTTGTTGCACTTTTAAGAATGTTGAAAACAAAGTTTTTCAATTCTATTAAGTATCTAGTTAGGGTATACCTACTTTGTCAGATATATTTTATGTATGTTAGAGATATCTTTTAAATACATTGTTTTGCCTATTTATTTCGATTGAAGTGAGAGGTACGATATAAGTGGTTATAAATTAAAATAGGTGCGGTCCATATCATTCTAATGTAGCGTGGAAAAATATAATATTAAATAGAATTCTAAGATATAGTTTCGATAAAATTACGTTTAAGAGTTAAAATAAGTTTTTTTTTTATGGTTAATAGTTTTTGCATGGAATTCTGTAGGTGATATGATTTTTGACAGAATTTGTGTGTCTTACCCCGATGGAATATCCAGGCGGTAATATTCAATTTTCTAATAATGTTTTTTTTTATAGAATAGATATTCGGTTTAAGAGTTAGGATTTAAATAACATATTCCATTTCTTGCAATTTGTCATTTTGGAATCGAGAAGGAAAGATTATGGATGAAATCGTTCTTACTTTAGACAGTGTTTCTGCCTATAAATTTGGCCAAAAAATAAAAGGTCTGAAAATTGAATAATTTTGACTTTCTGAGCTTCTCAAGATGAAGTGTACTGCCTGCAGGAAGTAGATCGTTTCTCACCACTGATGATGCTCAGTAACTGAACCGTGCTCATTAAGCAGAACTTGGATTGCATTGTTATTTACACAGATGAAAGCAAAACAGGGAAACCTGAATCCAAAATGCAACAGAACCGTACTCCAAAGGGAAACAGAAACTCATGAGGAACTGGACCATGTTTTTTGTCTGATACCAGTGGCTGTTATACTTTCGTCAACTTCTTCCATCTTGCTCTCCTCTTTTGCTTCCTCCTCCAATGCTGGCATTTGTACGTCCTCTCCGCCGGTCTCATCTTCATCAATGCTCAGACCCAACTTCAGCATCCTGTGAATCCTTGCTGAAAATGTGTTAGGATCATCGAGACTGAACCCAGAAGAAGTCAACAGGCTGTCTCATAGAGCAAAAGTATCAGGTCCTTCACTGATCTGTCATTCTTATCCGCCTCGGCTCTCTATTGCAGTTCCTCCATGATCAGATTTTTCAGGTTGATCTCTATAATCTTCTTGCTAGGCATTTAAGAAGCCATGCTGTTGTCCTTGAGCTTTCATGATCCTTTCCATGTTAGCACTCCATCCATATTCACTTGTAACCAAAAAGCAAGGAGAGTCCACGAGTCTATCAGATATCATTACTTTCTCCACCCTGTCAAGGATTTCCTTGATTGTCTTGCACAAGTTCTCAAAAGTCTGCTGCTTCTCTTCTTTCTTCCTTCTCCCCTCCTCGTCGTCTTCAACTGTCAGCCCACTTCCTTGGTCGCTGACACGAGCTTCTTGCCATCAACTCCATTTGTGCACAACATACTCATCAATGGCATCCACCATGAAAAGAACTTAACAACCTTTCTTCTTGAGCTTCTCAATGAATGGAGAGTTCTCGACTGCTTTCATGCTCTCACCAGTGATGTAGTATATGTATTTCTGTCCCTCTTTCATTCTTGTAACATAGTCCTTCAAACTGGTCATCTCATCACCACTCTTCGTGGGGTAGTAACTCAGCAAGTCGGCAAGCTTTGTTCTGTTTCGGCTATCTTCATGGATATATACCCACTTTAATGTTCTTAGAGAAAGCATCATAGAATTTGTTGTGGTCTTCTTTATTCTCAGCTATCATTGAACATCTCAATACACCTCTTCACCAAATTCTTCCTGATCACCTTCAGAATCTTGTTTTGCTGCAGCATTTCACGAGAAAATTTGAGTGGCAGATCATCAGAGTCCCCAACACCTTCTATAAATACTAGTATTCAGGAATGAGCTCTTCACTGTTGTCCATATTGAATACCCTCCTAACATAAAGTTTGACGTTGTTCATTTTCTTCCTTGTATCAAAGAGATTAAATGAAGCTCTTTTGGGAACAAAAAGAGAGCCTTGAACTCCAGTTGCCCTTCAACAGAAAAGTTCTTCCAAGCAAGCGGATCCTCCCAATCATTAGTGAGGCTCTTTTAGAGCGAGAGTGTCAATTTGAGGAGCCAAAAATAAAAAGTAATATTTTAGCAAGTTTGAGTAGTTTTCAGCACTCAAGCGGCGTTGCCATGTGCAAAGTCAAAATTGGCTTTCATGATGGCAAATTCAATGGGAAGAGTTATTTTAGAGAGTTAAATTTGTAAAATAATTATTTGAATAATGTATATATGGTTTTTTTTATTGATATGTATTCCAACATTAAAAACTATTTTGGAGAGCATTTTTATATATTATTTAAAATAAAGTTCAATTATTTTGTGTATAGTTTAATTATGCAATTAATTATATAATTAAGTAAGTTATATAATTAAATAATTATTTTTAAAAAACCCTCTAACAATAAAATTATTATTTTTAATTATATTTAAATTAAAAAAATAAATTTAAATATAATTAAAAGACCCACAATATTTGAAATATGAAAGCTACTTATTGTATGTTTTTCAAGTAATTGTATTTTTTTTTATGGTTATTGTCTTTGAAATTAATTAATGTTACTTATTATCTTCGAGTGTTAGAAAAACTTAAAAAAACAAAATGAACACATTAACAAATAATCAATAAGTTTAAACATAATTAATTAAAATACATTCCATTACAAATAATTCAATTAAATTAATTACAAATTGATACCCCTATTTTTTATGCTAACTATTATTATAATAATTAATAACTATCATTATAATAATAATTAATAATTAATATTATTAATCATTATAATTAATAATAATTATTATATAATAATTATAATTATAAATATAGTAATATTTAGTATAAAACCCACCCCACTCCGTCTTCCCCTTCATTTCAATTCAATTACAAAGTTCAGAAAACCCTACCCCATCCTTCTCTTCCATCTCCAGTCACCGCCGCCCCCCCCACCTCCAGCTGCTGCCTCACCCACCCACCGTCCATGTACGTGAGGACATGGGTTCAGCGCAATGAGTCAGATCTTGTTCTTGTTCTGAGGCCTGACTACGACACCAGATGAAGAGGAGCCATGTTGAAGAGGAACAAGAAGTTGATGATGGCTAAACAAAGTAGGTTGTTGCTTACATATGATAGTTTTTTAAACACTCCTATGATTTATGCTGATAGTTTTTCAAGCCCTGTGATTTATGATTTTAACAAAAAGGACAAGTTAGAGGATGATGACGAAAGGTATTGAACAACTAGTGTTGAAGAGTTCAGGTGGGATTCCATGTTCCAAAATTTGAAACCAACATGAATTGTTTTCTATTTTTTTTTCAATTTTGCCAATTCCAATGGCTATTTTTACATTTTGCCTCTGCATCAATATAATGTAGGAATGCCTTCAACCGAGAAGAAGAGGCAAAATACCTCTCGTGATGGCTCTCCCATTAGAGAGCAAAAATTGAACAAATAGCTATATTTTCAAATATTTGGCTTTGCCTCTCGGGATACCTCTCCCGTTGGACTTGCCCTGAGCTACTATTTGTAGCAGCTCATGTGTAGAGAAGCCAAAATTTTGAGGACAAAATTTTTGGGCCACGTGTGTTCTTGCCTGTTATATATATATATATATATATATATATATATATATGTATGTATATATGTATATATATATATATATGTATGTATATATGTATATATATATATTAGAAAATAATGTAACTATATCAAAAATATTTATTTTTTAAAAAATAATTATTTAATTATATAACTTGTTCCTATTAATTGTATAATTAATTGCATAATTAAACTATATATAAAATAATTGCACTATATTTTAAATAATATTAAAAAATAACTTTCTAAAATGGCTTTAACTATTAGAGCACACATCAACAAAAAAGCTATATATACAATATTCAAAAAATCATTTTAAAAATTTGTCTCTCTAAAATGGTTTTCGCCATTAAAGTTGCTGCTAGGAGGCATATTCCTCCTTGCTGACTTCCTCAGGCTTGCGCATCCAAATAGGTTTCTGTTTGTTGATAATTTTCCATTCATGGATCACTTATTTTATCTTCTTTTTGTTCTTTGAATCCTTTTCCTTGTTCTCATTAACATCCTCCACACCACCTTCCTCTTTCTCAATAGTCTTCTTAGTGCACAGGTAAATTGGGTAGATAATGAATTCAGAGTGCTTTCTAACAAGGTCCTTCAATCTCCTCTCTTCCAAGTGCTCCAACTGCACCAGGGCAAGACCAAATTGAATTGATATCGTTACAAGGAAAGAAAATGTATAGATCTAAACCCCATTTCAACATGACATGTATTCAACTGTAGAATTTGAGGCCTGAGCTCTCCAGCTATCATCAAACACCGAATATAAAGATTCTAATATTAAAATCTCAACTTTGTTAACCACTCTGCTATCCTGGATTGACTAAAACGGCAATCTTGCTAACTACTCTGTTATCCTGAATTCTCTTAATGGCAGGATCTAAAATAATACTACTGCATGTTGTTCTAATTGTTACCTGATCTTTGAGGAATAGAATGACTTTTTTACCTCTACCCAGTGGCTCTCCGTCAACATCCTTCCTGACAACGAAGGATCCCCCAGCTTGAGACTCCCTAACTTACTGATCATCATCGGTGTGCTTAGTGACCACAATCACCTTGCCAGCTACAAGGAAGGCCGAGTAAATACCAACTCCGAATTGTCAAATCACGTTCACATCAGCCCCAGCCTGTAATGCCTCCATGAATTCCTTTTTTCAGGACCTTGCAATTGTACCCACATTGTTCACCAAATCTAAGAACACAATTACCAGTTCTATTAAAGCTGAACATACAAAGAAAACTACAGAACAGGTTTCAAATTCATCATCTGGGTAATTTAACATTTACCTGCTTTAGTCATGCCAGCTTCACTGAAGGTAAGAGACAGGGTCCTGTTAACCTTGTCAGGGACAATCCTGATGAAGAGCTCAGGATGCGAATCAAGCTTGCTCTTATTTGTCAAGCTCTCAAATCTTATCTTGTCCAGTGCATAGAATTAAAACAACAAATTACTCAAATAATTCATTAATCTCGGAATCCAGAAAACCTCATCCCTCTTTATTTTTTCCCCTCCTCCTGCTACCGAGAAAATAGAGAACTTGGTATCACACAAGGTCTTGATTAATAAAATGAAAACAGTTCCTAGCAGCCACAAAAAAAGGTCTTATTTCTTGATTCCCGTTAGTTAGCAATTCTTTTCTCTTGTAACAACAAAACATGGGAGTAAGAACACCAAAAAAAGAGGAGAGTTTAAAGTCCTTCACGTACATCAGAAGCATTGCCATTGAGTTCACGAGGGAAGATTTCCTTGTTGCTATAAAAAGTATTGAATTTAAGACTGGGAAGCTGGTTTATCTCAGCCTGGAAGGCAAACCCTCAGTGTCTTCCATCTTCACGTCTGCCATTCGACGATTCTATAAAACATAAAAAATAAGAAATATACGCCTTTGCAGCAACTAGGTCGCTTTAGTTTGTGATGGAGCAGAGTGGTTTATTGGCTTTCGGATGATAACTCTTGAAAGGTAGAGAGGATAAATAAAGCGGTTCTTGATATTTGCATGTCTGTAAGAGAGAAAAGAGTGCTGGAGGCTTCAGTTGGTGACATGGGAGAGCTCATGGAAGGGTTTTGGTGTTCATTTTCCCGGGTTTCGATACACCTCTACCCTTTCCTTTGGAAAACGTCATTGTGTTTTGGAATCAGGTGGTTGAAAAGACAAAATGAAGGTTTCGGTGCTTTTAGGCCCAAAGATTTGTGTCTCAATTTTTGTAAAATGTCGGGTCCAATCAATTGTTTATGGGCTGAAACTGTGTGCCCTTTTTTTTCCTGTATTTTAGCTGGATCTGCTTTCCCGAATGCTGGATCTCCTTGCAAGGCCGATATAAATTCAAGATCCTCAGCCTCATTGTTTATGGGCTGAAACTGTGTGCTTTTTTATTTTCTGTATTTTAGCTGGATCTGCTTTCCCGAATGCTGGATCTCCTTGCAAGGCCGACATAAATTCAAGATCCTCAGCCTCATTAGGGCAGCTCATAATGCATCAAGCTCACCTTTTTCGTACTGATCTTATTGCAGTCATTATTCTCCATGTCCATTTGTCGTTGGGATTTTACAGGCTCTCAAAACTAGGCTCTGTGCAGCAGTATTTAACTAATGATACTTTTGACTTGATAATTAGGTCAAAGACAAGCCATTTGTACCAAAACTGTATAAAATCTGTGAAAAATGTATCTTTAACAAATGGTAATTCTAAGAAATGAAGAGGATTTGGAACAGGGTTTTCCATCCATCACGCAACAATTATCCTTTCAATCAATTTCTATAGCTCATCTTAATGACAGTCAATCAACAATGTATCCTTTTGTTGATGCTATAAACTGTCTAAATTCATATATTTTGTTAGCTTGTAATGATCTGGATTCATTCTTTTGTGAATGGATTCTCTTATGAGACTGACAATCATCTCATATTTCAAATTCTCTTCCGCTACCTGGCATAATCTGGTGAAGGCAACCGAGCAATGAATGCCATGAATCCTCTCCAACAAACTAAAAGGACATTTCTTTTTTGCTGTTGTGTGTGTTTGCTATATCGGCATCAAAATATGGAGGAAATGCTGAGTATCTGGACATTAATGATAGGATAAGTATGTGCATGGAAAGGAAAGGCAATAGAGATTGCTGTCATGCTATACCTGCCATGTAAAAAAGAAACCAGGGCGTGAGGGATTGAGAGGCGAATGCACATAAATCCCATGACCCTGCAACCACCAAATCCATAAAGCAGTGAGTTTATTTCTGGCAGATCGATCTGTGGATATGCTTTGACACTTTCTAGAGTTCACACATGAACACTGTTTTAAAGTAAATACTGAAGAGGCTGATGATCACATAATCACCAAGACAAAGGAACGCCAATGATGAACTTCATTTTGTTATTTTATATATATATATATATATATATATATATATATATATATATATATATATATATATATATATATATAATATTTGCCTGGTAATGTATTCTACGTGGTCGCGGGAGTACAATTAAGTATTGTTTCAGCAACCTGAGAAATGTATTCCAAGGACGACGTGATGATGGGGTAAAGAATTTGAATTCTATCTTTCTGAATTTAAATTGAAACGTGTTTAGTTTAAAATAACTAAAATTTTATTCATTTAACTCGACACATAAAATTACCTAACAAAGGATAGGTTTCATCAAACAAAACAACTAAGAAATGTATTTGGTCGAAGAAAGAAAAGCAAATAAAATTTGACCATCCTTTTCATTTAAGAAAGACTATAATTCTTGGTCTTGCTGAGAAACTATAAAGAAGGTGGGATAAAGAAGTAATGACTTGTCTACGCTATCAGAATCAGTCAGCAACAATATATATACACTATTTTCCTTACAGTAAATCACTTTTAAAAATATATAGAGACACAACACGCAAAGAGAGTGTAATGTTCTAAATTTCTTGACCTTCGTTATCGTTTGTAAGATGAAGAAATCATCGCCCCAGATAGAAGAGATGGGAATTGTTGGCATCTACGCGAAGGCTTGTCTTCATTTATCTGAACGAAAGCAAGTGTGAAGGAATTTTTATCTCTATGAATGTGAGGCGAAAGCGAGTTATTTGGATTTGCAGACAGAAAATATATGAGCCTCCCTCTCTGTAAAGATATACTCCGAATTATTAATTGATTTTTTTATATATATAAATATTTTTATGAGTAAAAAAAGACCTTAGACTTTCAATTTAGTTGGTCTATGATGGAGGTAAATAACTTGTACGGATAATCGAAAAGTGATTTTTAATATAAATAGAAACCAATGCAGAGGCTATGAGATGTCCATACAAGTGGAGACACAGGATCCATGAATCTAGTGTGTGTGTTTTGAAATACTGGTACTATAATAATATTTCTAATCGCACTAATTACATTAATTATAAATGAATATATATATATATATATATATAATATAGTTAGTTTTACTATAAATAAAATCATGTTTTTCAACAGGAAATAACTTTCAAATAATTTAAAAACTATACCACTTTTCAAGACCGGAGCGATCAACCACTCGGCCATCTCTTTGAAAGATAATTTATATTTTACTATTTTATTTTTACTCCACCGAATTAGAGCATAAACTACTAAATTTAGTCTACATGAAAAGAAAAAGAAAAATAAAAGTAACTTAAAATAATAATAATAATAATAATAATAATAATAATAATAAAAGTTATTTTCTACAATAATAGTTAAAATATAAGTAATTTATCGAAAATATGAGGGCTTATTTTGATATAAATAACTGGTCCAAAAATATCTTAAACAAAGAAGGAGAAAAAAGAAGAAGGGAAGGCTAAAAGCATAAATAATAAAAGAAAAATAAAGTGTAAAGATTTTGAAATGAGGTATTAAAATTGGTGGATGAGTGGCATGCTATGACTGGCTGCGAGGCGGCTTTCAAGGTGGGTGTTAAACGTAGTAAATCAAGGCATTCAAAAGTTTCATTTTTTCTTTCTTTATTTGATAGGAAAAAAAAGTTTGAACGTTAGAAAAGGTCAGCTTCATTTCACGGACACTCAAACCACCATTGAACCCAGGAAAGCTCTCTGCTTTTTAATCAACTAGGCAACAACAAAAGTTTCCATTTCTTTTCTTCATTCACTCTGAAAAGGAAGACCGGACACAAAAGGAAAAGAAGAGATTTTGAGAGAGATAAGCTTGGCTTTATGGCTGCTACAAGTACCACTAAAGAGTCTAACAGCTCTGGTTCAACATCAGAGGGAGGAGGAGCTGGTCATCACCATGGAAATAAAATAAAAGGAGTCTTAACTCACGGAGGTCGTTATGTTCAGTATAATGTTTATGGTAACTTGTTTGAGGTTTCTAGCAAGTATGTCCCTCCTATTAGACCTATTGGTCGTGGTGCTTATGGCATTGTCTGGTAAGTGTTTTCTATTTCTGGGTTTTTGGAGTTCTGCTCATTTTTTAATTGGTGTGATTTCATATATAACCTTCGTTTAGATCTTTTAATTGGGTTTTTTTAACCTGTATGGGAAATGGGTTTTGGAGGGTTCAGTTATCTTTTGTAATTGGGTTCTTTTGGTTGTCACTTCTATGGCTATAGAAGCTTTCTTTAATTAATTAATTGAACATCCTTTTTATTTATTTTTATTTCATAAAGATGCTTCTTTTATTCAATCTGTGATTCATGTTGCTGAATTTGAAACTTGGGATAAATTTTCTGAATTTTTGTTTGTTAATTTATCTCATGCACACAGTTGTTGCTCGTGTGTTATCAATCTTACTTTTTTTTACTAGGTTATTTTAGTTTATTTTTCAGGCCCGTATAACTCTTTGTGTTTTCCAGAAAGATCAAGACTTTCCAAGGAGGAAAGATAGGCTAGTAGTTCCCAAAAATAAATAGTACCTAATGTATAATTTTGTGCTTTCTAAAGATCTTGACTGAATTGTTGCATTTTTCTCATGCTAGTTTCGATTTGTTTCTATGGGATCATGATGAGTTGTCATTAAGATTCACTTTCATACCATGTAGGAGTTGCCAGCTCCATTTACACTTATCGGTGACTATATTGTTCTTTTCCTATCCTCAAGGCATTGTTTCTATATATGTTATATTTTTCGTGGTTGGAACATAAGTTAAGTATACTTTCTTGTTCCTCCACCTATCTAAAAGATTTCTTCATGTCCATTCATTAGACCAGTATATTGAGTGGTGGGCAGAGTGGTTCTTAACCTCTTACTGTGCATGCTCTTTTCAGTGCTGCTGTGAATTCAGATACGCATGAGGAAGTTGCTATAAAGAAGATTGGTAATGCATTTGACAACAGAATAGATGCTAAAAGGACTCTGAGAGAAATTAAGCTTCTCCGACACATGGATCATGAAAATGTAAGCATGTAATTTACCTATGAGTTTTGTGGTTTACCTGCTCGTTTTTATGATGACTGTTTCTCCCTAGGGTTAAATTCACGATACTTGTTGGTCACATATAACCTTATCGCTTCTTTCTCTTTTACCTATATTAGTGTGCTCACTAGCTGTTCTGCATTCATCACTCTTCCATATGCCTCCTTGTGTGTTTAGATTACCATTTCTTTATTTTTTGCAGGTTATTGCTATCAGGGACATAATACGGCCACCCAAAAAGGAGGCCTTCAATGATGTCTACATTGTTTATGAATTAATGGACACTGATCTTCATCAGATTATTCGTTCTGACCAAAAACTGAATGATGATCATTGTCAGGTAAGTCACCAAGAACAATGTTTCGGCCTTATACCTTGTGACTCTTTCAGTGAAAAACTTGATAGCAAATCCATGTGCTTGCTTGCCATTCTTATTAGATTCTCTGATCACACAAGTTCAAATCATGTAATGCAAATTTTCTTTCAATAAAAGGTACCATAATGATTCCTAAAACATGGGGATTTTATCCCTGCTTGAAGTGCTTGACTTTGCTGTGAAGAAATTTAATGAGAACAATTCCATATTTAGAATCTTAAAGAAGCCATGATAACTCATAATCTGTATAATACAGGCTTCCACTTCCTTTTCCGAGGCTTCTTTGCAAAAAGATAAATGAATGCTTGCATTAACTAAATATCATAACAGTATGAAGTGCTTGGCTTCTAACGAAGAAAATCAATGAGAACAATTGGAAATTTTGAATCTTAAAGCACCATAACTCAATCTGTATAAATTTAGGCTTCCCTATCACTTTCTTGGGCTTCTTTGCAAAAGGTAAATGGATGCTCAGATTGACTAACCTGATGTAGGTAAATCAGGTTCATTTGTTTCTTCCTGTTGCTTACTTTACACAATGATAAAATAGCTAATGAACTCAAACAATAATGTTATTGACTCATCAGTCCAGAATAACTAATAAGAATGCCAGCTTAAATAGACGTTGTCAGTAAAAGGTACTCTAAAGTTTAGAAAAAATAAAGTATCCAATATGATATTTGAAGTCATTTGTCAAAATGTTGAACTTGTGTACTTAGAATTTACCCTGGTCAAAATCTGGAATTTTTTATCATGTAGAATTTGAGTTAATAATATGTCATGACTTGCTTGAATAAAATTGACTTTGACATTGTTTATGGGATTAATTGATTCTAATTGAACCTTTTGCAGTACTTCTTGTACCAGTTGCTGCGAGGATTGAAATATGTACATTCAGCCAATGTTCTGCATCGTGATCTTAAGCCCAGCAATTTGCTTCTCAATTCAAATTGTGACCTTAAAATTGGAGACTTTGGGTTGGCAAGGACAACATCCGAAACAGATTTCATGACTGAGTACGTGGTCACTCGTTGGTACAGAGCACCAGAGTTGCTCCTTAATTGCTCAGAGTACACTGCTGCAATTGACATTTGGTCTGTTGGTTGCATACTTGGTGAGATTATGACCAGAGAACCTTTATTTCCAGGGAAAGATTATGTTCATCAGCTGAGGCTTATTACAGAGGTATGCCTTTTGGGCCTTACACGTAAATTTTTGCTGCATCTGCATTTACACCTTTTATGCATTCTATGATATGGGATATGTGGTTCAAACATACTAGATGGGAAGGCCAGTCTGGTTTAGTACCTCTAGTCCCCTGCCACCTCCTTACTTCTCTATATTTCTTTCCAAGAAATCCTGCTTTGAGTATAGCTTGCCATAATGGTTGTGTCAAGTGACCTTCATACTACTAGTGAACATGAGGCTATTAATTAATATATAATAGTTGATGTTGAATCTTTTGTTAGATTGATTAGTAATGGGTGTGTCAATTTAGATATGAATATCAACATCAGTGTTCTTGATGTGTGGTGGCTTGCAAATAGTCACACATCTCAAGATATTTGATTGCATTGTTTGTAAGAAAACAGGTAATTGGTTTTTGACACATTGTTAGAGACATCATGACATGCACCAAACATGCCAGGCTGTGGTTCTGTGAAAGTCCTTATTATTGTAATGAACAGACATATCTCTTGATTGTTTTATACTGAGGAATAAACTTGTTTATTTATTTAGTGTCACTGACAATCATCAATTCATTGTTTTATTTTTGTTTAAAGTTGATAGGTTCACCTGATGATGCTAGCCTTGGCTTTCTGCGAAGTAATAATGCCCGAAGATATGTTAGACAGCTTCCACAATACAAAAGGCAAAATTTCTCTGCCAGGTTTCCCAATATGTCTCCCGGAGCTGTAGATCTACTGGAGAAAATGCTTGTGTTTGATCCCACTAATCGCATCACTGGTATGAAGATAGAGTTCAAATTTAACTTGAGACATTTTTAAGCGGTGGCTTGCAGTTCTAGTCCTTTCTGTTTTTTCCTTCACTCTTAGATGGTCATGCTTCTTCATTTGTTTGCAGTCGATGAGGCTCTTTGTCACTCATATTTGTCATCTCTCCATGACATCAATGATGAGCCTGTCTGCCCCAGGCCTTTTCATTTTGATTTTGAGCAACCATCATGTACTGAAGAGCACATCAAAGAGCTCATCTGGAGGGAATCAGTGAAGTTCTATCCGGATCCACCCTGTTAGGAGAAAGAGATTATGCTGCAGAAAAATGTTGGGAAATGGAATAGCCTCTTCTTCGGAATGTCCTCCATTTGTCATTTTCTCGAGAATTACCACATTCTTAGAACCTAAAAGCTGAACTCCTCTAATGATCACGAAGTTAGCGTTACTTCAGGCACATATGGGTGCTTATATAAAATGTTAATACCTGAAGTACATTGTAAAAGTAGAGTTGATTATCGTGAGTACTATAATTTGGGAATTTGATCTAGGAGCGAAGCAAAGATCATGTGCTGTATGATCATGATGGATCTAATATCTATTTTTTCCTCTTTATGATTCTCCAATAAATTGAGATGGTAATAAAACGTGTTTGTTTTGCATTTTTGCCGTGTTTCGTAAACCATGCTGATGTTTGCTGGTTTCTTGGAGAACTTGGGTGCTGAAAACTGGCTGCAGAGCAGGCTGGTGTTGAGTGCTTAAATTTTGTAGATGTTCTTTTCTCCCAGGATTGGTACTTTATTCTTTCTCCAGTGAATGATTTAACGAGACATCTGAAGGAAAATTAATATATAGCGAAGCTGCGATTATTTATGCGATCATTACATATATTCCTTGGTGTTTCAAGTTGAGTGCTTGGAATACTGTTTATCTTTTACCATTAGGTTGATTTACTTGTGCAGCCCGATAGTTTCCATGGATATTTGATTTATCATCTCAATAACCAAGTTTTATTTGATATATAAATTACACCATATTACCATTAGAACCAACGGAAACCATGTTCCAATGTACAGACTTTTTTCATGTCACCAACGATTCCTAATGGAGGAGCACGTCTGAACCTCCATATTCTCAATTGGCGAGTTATCTTCTGGATAATTGCATGCTCTAATCTTTCCTTGTCCCTGGTCTGGTAACAGATCACAAGGTTTTGGGGTCACTTCACTTGTAATCCCTGCAACATCAGAGCAGTTCCACTGAAGTTTTTTTGGATTCTGTGCAAGACCAATGGTCACATTAGACATGCAGATTCCAGTGAAGGGATCACCAGGTATGCCCTCTAGTCTAGCTGCCATTGTCACATTCTCGGCAACCACATCGCGATAATTGATATTCTGAATCATAGGAATTGCACTGGGATCGTAGTTGTTGTCAGGATGAGAACCATAATTTCCTGTCATCCAAAAGACCCATTTCATTGTTTTCAATGTCATCCTTCTTACATATATATCTTTTACATAACCTCCTCTTCCTACAGCAGTTTTGATTCTAACACCTGATTCTGAATTAATAGCTGTGATGTCTTCTGCCCGGACATCCTCAATCCCCCCAGACATCTCACTCCCTAGTGCAATCACTGCGCTGGTTGGTGAAATGCATGTCAGCCTTCTGATAACAAGCCGCTTGGTAGGCATCCCAAAAGCAATACCATACTCATCCCAACCACTCTTAACAGCCACACAATCATCTCCGGACACAATGTAACAGTCCTGAATTCTGGTATTTGTGCAAGAATCTGAAGAAGTTACAGAGCCAATAATTCAACCGTCACATGCATGTTTAGAATTTTCAGAATGACATTCTAGCATTCTTTTCAGTTTTATGAAAAAGTACAGAGTATGAAACAATGTTCTCGCTCTATACTCTATAGAATCCAATTCAATTTCTCCATGTTTACCTGGGTTGATCCCATCAGTATTTGGAGATCTCACTGGTGCAAGAATTGTCAAGCCTTGAACTACAACATTGCTGCATTGTGTTTCATATATCAAGACACATTCGTCCAACGGAATATTTAAGGGAGGTATCACCACCAGAGAAGTAAAGAGCAAAAATTTCAACTACTAGTAACAACCATGCACAAGGAGAAATACCTGCAATAAACAGGATGAACATTCCATGATGGGGAATTGATCAAGGTAAGATTGGATATTTGAATGCTAGTAGAGAACATGATTTCTATCAGGTAAGGCCTGGTGTAATTCAGCTCCCCGGCACGGAATTTTGTCCACCAGAGTTCACCCTGACCATCGATTGTGCCATTGGCACCTGTAAAGCCGAATATGTTCGTAGTCGATATGTGAAATATTATCCTCTGGACTTTCAAAAAAGAATTACTGATATTATACCTGTTATTACAACATCTGTGAGGTTGTTTCCAAAAATAAGACTGCTAAACCTCGCACCATCTGCATCTCTCCCTCTACCATAGGATGGCAGGGGCTCAATCAATGGATATTCACTTTCATCCTGATGAAATGTTCAAAATGCAGGAAATATTAATTTATCATTTGTAAAGGGTAGAAGCTCCCCATACCTTTCATCAAAAAGGAGGGCGACGGGAGGAAACAGGAGAGCAACTTCCAAGCATTATGAAAATAACATCATAATGGAGAAGAGCGAATTACTAATAAAGCCAAAATCTCTGGCAAAAATGAAGAAATCAATTATTTCTCTTATGGGCCATGGAAGGAAACAGGAGAGCAACTTCCAGGCATATAAACAAATTATATTCGTAGACTGATATCGATTTAGCCAGCAAGCATTGAAGAAAGGGCAACTAAGTAGATGGAACAAAGGAAAGGAAGAACAAATCAGCAAGACCAATTTACATTAAAAACCGATAAAGAAATTTGAGAAATTCTAACCTGAGAACCAAGAAGAACAGCATCTTTGTCAAGATAGAGAGTGAAATAACTGGTGAGATTGAAACTTCCTGTCAACCATCTTCCTGGCGGAACATAGAGTAAGGATCCACCTTCTGATGAGAACTGGCTCAAATGATCGATTGCTGCTCGAAAAGCCTGTGTGTTAACAGTTGTTCCATCTCCGACACCCCCAAAATCTGACACTGATGCACTATGAGCCCTGCAACTTATAGCTTCATACTCGAAACAATCCCGCTTCGAAGATTTTCTGCTCTCAACACCAATTGTACATAACAGTACCAAATAACCAAGTCCTACTATGACGCCAATCACCTGTTCATTCAATTCAAGAATATGAAAGCCTGGTCAGAAAAACCATGCATGAAAATGAGATTTTTATTTCTCTTTCATATTGTAAAAGCAGAGCAAAAGGATATATTACTGAAATCTCAGAGCATGATCATAAGAACAGCAAGGTGTTGAAAGTCGAGAACATGCTTTAGAATGTGATGATGCTTTCATTGTTTTCATGATCCCATGAAAGTCTTACCTTAGATCTTCTTGCACTTGCCCACAGCTCCATTGGTGCTGAAAACCAGTTGCTTTGGTTTATAATTGCAGAGACATATGGGCTATCTGTGCACTATATATATTCATTGTGACTCGCGGATCCTGACCTTCAACAGTTATTCTTTGTTGTCGTGTGAGGCAGAGAATGTGGATCAAATTTAAGAAAATTACAATTCTAGCCCTGGTCAGATTGCTTAAAACTCAAAAGTTCATTTTCTTCTTGTGCAGTAGAAAACTAGAAAAGGAGTCTTCTAAGAAAGAAAATGTCATTTTGTTTAGCTTCAAAGCACATGAAACCATGGAAAGCCGGAAAGTACTCCATTAAATGTGGACGTAATTTCTCCTTAATCAAAATTATAGGAGCAAATTCATGAAAAACCCTACTAAGATCCGTTTTCTTTTTCAGGCTGGTTGATGGATTGGAAGTTTAGGAAACTAGACTTGAACACTTATAAAATAAGTCCATTGTTAAGCTTAGCAGACTCTCCATGCTTTAAATTAGCATAAGAGGAATGAAGCCTGCATGTGTGTTTATAAAATTTAAAGAAGATGATTCTACAGAGAATTATAGATAGTGAGGTTAAAGATGACTTTATCATGCAGCTTGTATATGGACAGCAGGTATACCCTTTACGTCTAGAACTATAATCCCCATTATTAATTATATTCCAATATTTATTTACAATCGAGTTATATTTTATTTTAATTTACGACCACAGGTTTTGACATGTTCTCAACTGCAATATACTATATGATTCCTTTACCGGCGTGGCAATACATATTTTAATTATGTATTTGCAATGAATGGGCATTTCAAAACAGCACTTTCAGTAAGCAACTTACAAAATGAGAATTAAATGTGCTGTTCTTTCGAGGCACGTTCATGGTGGAAGCCCAGACCCACAAATGGTGACGTATGTCAGAAAACCATATCCTAATCCAGTTAGGTTTCTGCTCCCACCTTGCAACCACCGTGGATATTGAGTATCAAGGACTGCATTATACTATTGCATTCATAGAAAAGTACAATTTGGTCCCTGGAGTTTTTTTATACTTGTCCCTATAATTTTAAGTTTTTATGTTTTGGTCTTATATTTTTTATTTTTTAGTATAGTATAGCCCCTCAATATTGAGAGAGGATTATATCAAGTGAGGTTTGCAAAATGAATGAAGTTTATATATATGGAAATCTAATGATTTGAGGTCATAGTTAAAATATTAAGTGCTCAAATTGTTGATGATAATTTGTTTTACTGATTTGCATTTCATTATTGTGAATAATAAAGATGTATAATAGTCTAGACTAACTAATCAACTCGTGCTTGGCCACGGGCCCCATAAATTATTCTCAGCATAAAAAAGGAAATGATAAAAATATCAACCCAAATAATATGAGATTAAATCTTAAAAGATTGTCATTTGACCAGAATCAACCACATAATTTTCATTAAGGGATTTGTAAAATATAGTTTCAGAAGCATGAATGTTTACAAGCACTGTAATAATGATCATTTATGTATAGGTAGTCAGATAGCTAGAAATAAACCTACCTGGAGTATGATCAATTTATTATAAAGACTGATCATGAGAGCTTGGAATACTTGCTGGATCAAGAGATATATACAATAATCATACAAAAGTAAGGGTTAACAAATTAAGTTGTTAAGGTTGCTAATAGAAATTGTCTTTGACAGAGAGTGAAATTTCTTATGAGGTCATCTTCTCACCCACAAATGGATGGATAGTTAAAAAGGGTCAGCCAGTATCTTGATATGTAGGAGTATATATAGACCTTATAAATGGGTTCAATGGCTTCTAATAGTGCAATAATGTTACAGTTCAAGCTATCACTCTACTATCAAGATGAAACCTTTCCAGGCCTTATTTGATTATTAGCCTCCTCACAGGGAAATGATAATTCAGAAACAACTATTAGCTGATACGAAGATAACTGAGAGGAGATTTCTGGTTGATGAGCTGATTTTTCTTAAGCTTCAGTCTCATAGGCAAACTATTTTTGCTCACCTACAAAATATCAAATTAAATCCCAGGTATTATGGAGAAATTATAGAAAATTGGAGTTTGGGCTTATAAACTTCAATTGAGCATTCAAACTTCCACCTCGTGTTCCATGTCTTGCTGTTAAAGAAATTAGTTGCAGATGATGCACAACTATCTCATCCTTTCTTTCTAAAATAGACGAGTATTTATGGCTCCATGAAGGTTTATCCATTAGCCATACTTGTTACAGTGGTATTGGTTCAACGGTCAAACCTCTTCAAAGAAGATGCTGGAGGAATCGTCCAGTCAATTTCCAGAATTGAAAACAAATTCTTGAGGACAAGAATCTCTGAGGGAGGAGTATTGTTAAGTCAGCAATTTAACAAGGCAGTGGGAAGAAGTCTGCAGAACTGGAAGGCGGGGAGCTTGAGGATGAGGATCCAGTAAAAAGACAGCAGTCACGTGTAAAAAGGTAATAAAACATGTGATAAATGATTAGTTAGCTGGTGGTTAAAGTTAGTTAGTAATCAGTTAGTTCTGGTAGTTGGTTTCATTGTATATATAGGGTAATTAAGAGACCAACCATGATAAGGCTTAATTTTCCTTCTTTCAATCCTTCTAGTTCTCTTTGTTAAGGCTAAGGCCATAACATATAGACCAAGCATGATAACTCTTCTCAATGTTTATTCTTCAGGAAAAATATATACATAGATAGAATATATCGATCTGTTCTGGAGAAACAATTGGATCGAGGAAACAGCAGCATGTATAGGCTTGATCAGGCAGCGAGACACTAGCTAACCCTCGTTTTACGTTGGATTAGATTCGGTAATATATATATATATATATATATATATATATATATATATATATATATATATATATATATATATAAGTAGCACATGTCTTCTGTGCAGATCAAAGAAGCAGCGTCAGATCATTAGAAAAATGCTTCGAACTCAACAAAAGTAGCATGAAAAGCAGTGAAAGTTTGTGTGAGATCAAACTCTTTTCCAGTAAGCCGTTTCCATTTCTAGCTTGTCATCTCATTGCTATATATTAATTTGATTAAGGTTCTGTAATTAGTTTCTAATCAAAACATCACATCATATATTATAATCTGAACAAGCGATCTTCATGCTAGCTATTTCAGTGCGTGCCTGGTCACTGAGGAGAGTAAGAACAAGGCATATGGCTAAGATCCTGTATAGGGATTTCTTGTTGTAATATGCCATGATCAAAACAATATATCATAAAGCAGTAAGGCTAGCAATTAAAGTACATCTGTGGAGCTTTGTTGTCAAACTATTAATTTAATGGCTGGTTCTCACGTGTACGCATTGTAATCTTTTGTAAGAGATTGATTGATAGAGGCCAAACCATGCATGCATTGGATTCATGAATTCAACTGCATATATACTGAAGGTATTCCATCTGATAGATGCAGCTGCATAACAATACAAGCTCGAAAACAAGCTTGAGGGATTGCCTGATGGTTAAAGGGAGAAGATCCCTCCCTAACCATCCTGCTAGAATCTTAGAGCAGATTAAAATTCCTAACAACTCTTAGATCAAGCATGAACGATCGACTACATATGGACTGTTTATCTTTCATCATAAAGATGTTGTTTTAATACATTAAAAATAGCCAATTCAGAGATAATGGAATGATTCTTCAATCTATCCTTGTATCTCTTATTTTTATTTTATTTTTTCATTAAAATTTTATCTTTTGGACCTAATAGGGATGGATGAATTTTCTCAAGCTACTTCTGGAATTTCCTTACAATTTGAATGTTCTCCTCATTTTATTGTTAGCTTCCACAAATCTAAACCTCATTCCAAGTCAGCAAAGGTTTAAGGATGCTGCATCTTATTACCATTAGTCTCTTATGCAATTAAAGAAATTGGGTTAGTGAAACTCTTGATAAATCCGAAACTCTTGGATTTGTAGCTTTCTTCAACAATTTGTGCTATATAGACACATCCATACATCTATGGGGGTGCATGTTTGTGCATGACAAGCTCAGTTCTTGAAGCAATGCTGGAATAGAAAGAGAGGTAAGATTCTGCAGTTATGGTAGGTGGTAGAAAGCGTGTGATGAAGAAGGAGACCTTAAGAGAACCTCAACTGAAGTACAAATAATTAATCTCAGGGACTCTTTTTTTTTTTTGAGAATGAGATAAAATAAGTAATTGTACATGAGCTCTTGTAATTAATTTGACTGAAAATCTCAAGGTCAGTTCCAGCATAACGCAATACAGTGGTGATATAAGACAGACAAAATAATATGAGAATGGCATATATAGTAATAGGAATTGAACTTCACTTATTATAGATAATAAAACAGGCAGATTACATGCCTTATAATACGCAAATAGACTAATTTGCAGCCACATCTACTTGAAAATCACACACGATATGCTAGAACAAAACTCGTTCAAATTTAACAGCAATAGGAGCTGAATCCTTTATTTTACATGGTATTTGATTTGAAACCCACATAATATTTAGTTATATTGCCTTTATGAAAGCTGGTAGACGCAAGTTTGGAGAAAGAAACATCACTTATCTCCAAATAGGTACCCCAGAGATGAATCTCCTCCAGGCACTGACTTAACTTTAGTGGATGGACGATCCTGAAAAAGTCAGGAAGCAGGTGAATTATTATGCCTGTGGATCAGGTAAAAATATTTGCTTAGTGTATGTGTGTCCCTACTCGAGGAGAACAACTCACAGTAATGAAGTTTCCTGTATTCTGGCCTTGTGCTCTGTGATAGTTGTTTGAAACCTGCTTCTTGTCAGAAGAACCACTATCTGGTGGCTTCTCTATGGTAGTATCAACCCCATATGGTGGTAGGTTAACCTGGCGCGAAGGCGGAGGTGCACTTGGCTGCTCATCAGAACCAAAAAGGTAGCCCAAAGAACTCTGCCCTCCTCCAAAGCTCCCACCTCTACTCATGGCTGACTGTATAATTAATGATCAAGATCTGCAAATGACTCAATTACAAAGAAGGGTGAGAAGAAGAGAGAACCCTAATATATAAACACCGTGTGAGTGTTTGTGTTTAGCTGGTGATACTATTATATTATAGAAAACAGCATTTTCACTGTAGATAAGTATAAGTGAATGTGGATTCACCGGTCACTGTTTATTTTTTAAGTTTATTTTATTTTTATAATTTTATTTCGTACAATTTGATTTAAATTGAAAGTTAATTATTTTTATTTTTTAAGTAATAATAAAACTGAAAGAAAAATAATTGAAATGAAAAGGTCCAAAAATAGGTGGCGTTCCAGATATTTAGTTAAATATACATTTAATTCTTTTATCTATATAAATAATACAATTTATGTTTTTTAAAACTTTAAAAAATTAGTTTTAATATAAAAAATTATTTTGGTTATTTTTTCCTGATTTGATAAATAAAAGAGAAAGATTGTTGTCCGAAGTAGAGAGAGCATTAATACCATCAAATAAATTTTGATGTTAACAAGTTTTAATTGATGAAAAAAAAACCCACTTAAATGCTATTTCACTTTGAAATATCCTAAGAAAAGATTTGTATGATTTACTTTCTATAAAGTTATTTGAGTTTTATTATCAAAATCAAGAGTTGTGTCGATTAAATTTGGTTGACTTGAAGAAAAAAATTAGTTTTTAATTGATTTTTTTTAATTTTATTATCAAAATATTTTTAATGATAAGATATTTGTTTTGAGTGTTTTTTCTTGGTTTATTAAAATATTTAAGTATTTTTTATTTAAAAAAATTGAAAATCAAATTTTAAATAAAAATAAATAAATCTCGTCAAGTCATTTAGAATGTTTTTTTTTTTTCAAGAAATGATATTCATTTCAATTTATTTTAAAAAAAATAGTGTATGCATGCATGACTACCCTTGTAGGCATGCACGTGGACCCTTTCCGAACTTATTGTCGGGCATAATGATGTTTGGCCTTTTTTTTTAATGTTGCATTTAAAAAAAATATCAAACTTTTTATGTATTTTTTAAAATAGTTTGTTAATTTATATTTAAATTAACACTCTTTTTATTTGATTTATTATTTTTTATATTTGATCTATAAAAACAGTTGTTTTTTTAATTATTTTGTATGTCTTTATTTTTTGAAGAAGTTATTTTAATTCAACTATATTTTTTTATGTTTTATATAATTTAGGTTTATTTTAAAAAATAGTTATTTGTGGATATTATCTCTAATAAGTGCAAACTTGCGAAACATATTTTTGTCTTGATTTTATTTCATCAAGCATATGTGTGTGTATTTTTATAATCATTTGATTAAATAAAAAGTTTATTTTAATAAACACAATTGGATAATCAATTTATATTATGCGATCAAATATCTTGATCTAAATTTGTCGTTTATATTTAATTATTGTTAATGAATTTTTTTTATTTTTTAACAGGGATAATTCTTGATTTATTTAATTTTACACGTGTATAAGTTTTTCAATTTACTTTAATAGCTTTATGTAAGAAAACTTATCAAAAACATGAATGTTTTTTTTTTTTGTTAGAAAAAAATAACTTGTGGAAAGCACTAATGAAATAGCTTGTGCTTACCTAACATGGGTAAACTGACTTTGTGTTTGGACGGCCAGGATACACCATGGCTGCTTAGTCATTGATGTTCATTATTACACATCAAGGCCCGATTACAAATGAGTACGGAATTTATTATTGTTTCCTTTTCATTAAAGGAGCATACGATAATTTTATTATTAGCCTATACTGCATATATCACTAAATCCTTTTACATGCATGAGAAAAAGAATAAAAATCCCATATAATTGAGCAAGTCTATCATGTTTTTCTATATATATATAGAATTTTTATATGTTGAAAGATGAGATATTATATAAAAACATGATATATATATATATATATATATATATATATATATATATAATGTCAGATAATTTTACTTTTGTATTTCAAAAATACCCTTCATCTATACAACTATATAATTTTGGAATTTTGAAAAATATTATTTTTAAAATTATAATGATTTGGTAATTTTGAGCTCTTTCATTATATTTAAATATTTGTATAATCATAAACTATTTGATACCATATCCTTGTATAACTAAAATGTGTTTTTGTTATAGAAAGATATAATTCTTTCAATTTCGACGAAAAACTTGACGGAAAACCGTATTAGGGAGCTGAATACTGCTTAGGAACATGATAAACACAATTAAAATCATGAGGATGCCTAATTATGTAAGGAAATATATATATTAAACCATTTTCCTTAAGAAAGAAAATATAATTCACAAATAAGTTTGCCATGTATAAACCTATATATATACAAGCACAACAATGCATTCTCAATGTTCTTCACATAATATAATGATTTTATGTGCTGCAATGTAGAGCAGCACGTCAACGACGATCAGATTGATCCAAAGTAAGGAACCAGTTAGTGGACGGTCTTTTCTTTTTTCTTTTTGCTTTTCTTATTGTGGAGTTGCCGGCAAAACACTCAAATAGTGGGAAACCAAACACCTATGATCGGCATTTAGTGTATTTAAAGCTTGAAAAGCATCTTCAAGCCTATGCTCCAAACAGGAACCAATTAGTGGATGGACAGCACAACAGAAGAAGCTGTTTTTTCTTGAAAATTGATGAGAAAGTACGTGTAAACAAACTGTTTTATGTCGCATGAATCTGTATAAGCTCCCTCGAAAATAAATATGTATATAAATGGAATTAGTTGGTGCGAAATCAAAGGAGATTTTTCATGTCGATCTCCAAAATTGTACTTCAAATTCCAATTCGAAAAAGAAGGTGGCGGGGCATGGTCAGGCAGGCTAAAAAGTTTTTTCTTTTCTTTCCTTTTTCTCAGACTCTAATTGGAAAAAGAATTGTTCATAAAGATTAATAAACTGCAGCACAATGATCCACGCGTTTATCTTAAGGTTAATATTATTTAATCCCCATACTATGAAATCCATGAGATTTTTATTTTTCACTGCCTAATCTGACCTTGTTTGGCAAAGTGGACGGAGTAAGTAGGTTAGTTGTCAAAATCTGGTGGGCTCGATCTGCTAAATAGAAACAATGTCAACCATAATTTGAGATTAGCGGCATCATCCGTCTCTAATTAACATTACTATTCACACGGATTATTCCTTAATTCATAATTAACATCGGGCCCATTTTACTAAATTTTCTGGCATCTAAGCCGAAACTTATCGGTCATGCGACTGCTCACGTCTAATCAAGCAATTTAATTTATCGTCTAAAAGGGTAATGATACCGCACTATGAAAAGTACACACACACCCCTATATATATATATATATATCTTTGAGAGTTACCGTGAACGATGTTTAAGTGTCATCAGACTCGACAGGCTCAGGTGGCTTGAGCCTAAACCACACATTAATTTATGAGCTATAAGTAGGGTTAAATCAAGTAATGGGTGACTTTATCGGGAAATTATAAGGAGAAATAATAGCTTATGGTTGGCCTAGTGTAGCAAATTGGACCCATCAATGACTTGGACTCCTCAATTGAAAAGAAAAGAAAAAAAAAGGTGTGAAAAGAAACAAGTAAACAAGCTTAAATTCAGATGGACATGGTGCGGTTGGAAGGGAGCTCGAGGGACCAGGGTAATCCCTTGAGCAAAATTGTTTAATTTGCACATCGGCTCAGAGAACAGTAATAATTGTAGCATAAGATCCTTGACTAGTTATCTCTTATTAATTTTAACATTCTGTTTTAAAAGCATTTTTAATAAAATTATTTTTTTATTTTTTATTTTTAAATTAAAAAAATAATATTTTTAGATCATTAAAAAATATCATTTTAATCTATCTTTCAATAAAAAAAATACTTTAAAATATAACCTTAATCACATTTCCAAATAAATACCTAATAGAGACAGACAGTAATGGTTACGGTGATTTTGATTTTTATCAAGTTGATCTCTAAATCAATGGAGGCCAAGGTGATGGTGATTTCAATCTCTATCAAGTTATGTTTGGCATGATTAAATATTCTAGTGTTGTATATTTTTAATTTCTTCCCTCAATTTTCTTATTAATTCATCAAAGTAACTATCAAACTTTGTTATAAGTTTGAATTCAACATAAATTAAAAGAAAATACGTATCCCTTGTACATTCACTTCATTTTTCACTAAAATAGTTGGATGATATTTATGGTCTTGGTTTAAAAAAATAATTATTCTAATGTTTTTTTTTTCATATGGCTCATTCATCATTACTAAATTGTTTAGAAATATTTTTGCCAATTCATTTTATTTTTTATGCATTGTAAAATACCTAAAATATAGTGCTTTAATACACACACACACACATCACAATGATATAACTTTCCTTAAGGTAAATAAACAAATATAGGTCTTGTATATAAGGATATTGACATATTTTCCTTAAGGTTTTTTTTTATAATTATTGGGTTAGTCAAAGGTGATGAAATCATTTATCATATAATTAATATTTTTTATTCAAAATTTGTTAGCATATGAAAGGCATTGCACACTTTAAGTGACATGTGCAACGTATTCTAATGGTTTAAAACTTATTCTTATCATTTCATTTTATTTTTCATCATGTTCTCTTTTTTTATAGTTGAAACATGCCATATGAAAGTGGTTGGTTTATCATTGGTGATTATTTTTCCTGTCCTTCACTTCTCTTTCTCATACGAAAGATGCAATATAGTCCTTATATGCTTTCAAATTAAGTCCTTTTTTAGTTTTGATTGTTTTTTTAATTAAGGTTTTATTATTTTTTAATTTAATCTTTCAATTATGATTTGTATATATAATATTTTCTAGTTTGATCCTTCTACTTTTGATTTCTTGTTTTGTTCTTTTTCTTTTTTTTTATCAAAGATTTTATGCTTTCAGTTTTTTCTTCAAGTCAGTTTTATGATTTTTATTTTTTAAATCATAATAAAAACTTCAACTTGATCATTTTTCTTTTGATTTATTAGTTTTTTTTCTTAACTCTTTTATCAAAGTTTTTACGGTTTGCTATTTCATTCTTCAAATCTAATTTATAATTCTGGTTTTCTCAACCATGATAATAATGATAGTAGCAATAACATGGCAACAATAATAGTAACAATAGTAACAAACATAAGAATAACAATGGTATAGTAATAACAATGACACTATTAATAATAGTAATGATGTTGCTAATATTAATAATAATGGTAACAATAAAAACCATGATAATATTCTATTATGATTGCAATAATGTTGATGATAAAACTACTACGACGATGATATTAACGATGATGATAATGGTAATAGTAACAACAATAATAACTATTATTATAATAGTAATTTCATTATTCAAAATTGTTGTTATACTAACAACAACATTAGCAATGAAAATATTATTAGTATTGATGACAATATTATTAGTATTAGTAATAATAGTAATGATGATAACAATTATAATAATAGTATTAATAATTATGGTAATAATAACAGTTGTTATGATAGTAATAGTGATAGTAATGATTATGATGGTAAATGTTTTGATAATAATAGTAATAATAATCAAAATGACCTAGGAATATGTGTTTTGGTATATTAGTTAATTTTATCTTTAACTTAACCCTCCCAACAAAAAAAATGCCCTTTTCATATTTATTTTGTGTTCATTGTCCCTTTTAATAAATGTTATTTTTTTTATTTAATACTTCAATTTTAATTTTTCATGTATTCTTTTTTGTTGGGTTTTTATTCTATGGGTCTCGTATTTATCTTAATTTTTGTCATAAATTTTTACTGATTTTTTTATCTCATCTTTAAATCCAAGTTTATATTATGTAACTTTTTACAATTTTTTCCTTATTTTTTTTCTTGATGTTTGATTTATCATTATTGTCCAATTAAAATAAAATCAACTATTTAATCTCAATTAATGCTATAGCTTCAATAGATAATTTATTTTATTTGTTTAAAAAATATTTGTATCACCTGGACATTATTTTTCAAAAAAAAAAAATGTTTGCATCATCTTAAATCTTAATATCATTTTTTGCATATTTTAAAAATATGGATCTTCATAGAAGCACGGGCATGCCTAGTTATAACGAGATTAATGAAAGGGACAGTGATAATGGTTAAAATTAAGTGATTGTTTTAGAATAGGGTTGAAATTGATTTTAAAAGTATTTTTTATTTTAAAATATATTAAAATGATATTTTTTATTTTTTTAAAAATTATTTTTGACATAAACGTATCAAAATAATTTAAAATATTAAAAAAATAAGTAAAAATAAAAAATAATTTTTTTTTTTTTTTATAAGTGATTTCTGATCATAATACTAAACACCACCTAAAAATGTCAAGACGTACCGGACCTAATTATCCTTTCTAAAATCATCACATAGTTTCATGTAATAGACGCCATTAAAACCAGAACCACCTCGAATGTCTCTTACGGAATTTATGGCATCTCAAGGCAATTCTATACATGCAATTCTATTGAAATCAAAATGATGAATGCAGTAGCTTTCAACTCAGGTCCCGGAGAACTGCAGAGGTCGAGCATGGCTGGCCATCGTATACACAGTGTCGATGTTTAGTCAGCAACTAGGTGTCTCTGTGTGTTTCGACTTTTGCAGTAAGAAATGGAAAAAATAATCATGATGTCTGTAGTCGGTAAAGATGTCAGAGGTGGGGTGAGATTGAACTTGCAAAGGCAATGAATAATATTCTGTCTGAAAAGGCACAATGGATAAGATTCTTTCAAGTGAAGAAGCTTGTTTATATAATCTCTCGAAACTCCAAACTCACCTTCCGCCAAGATATATTCTTGCCAAAAAAAACTACCATTCTACTCTTATATATTTTATTACTTGAAATTAATATTCTCACAAAGTAAACTAAGAAGAGCAAAATAGGAACATCTTCTGTCGAGATGTGACCAAAATTGTGGATTTGATCCACGAACATTACAAAGCAACCAATTATCTGGGAAAAGGGTATCATAGCAGCTGTTTGTTTAAGATTCAACAATAATAAAATGCCAAAATACACCTGCTAGTCCCACTTGATCCTTGCATCGTGGTAATTCTTGTTGTCAATGTTCACCGACTAATTAAAGTTGGAGCTGTGGGTGGAATATTGACAGCACTTCCACAGGTAAAATACAGCAACCACGCTGTCACCACACGGCCTCAGCCTCACAGCAGCAATGGCTCTCGCAGCATCAAAAACCATCCGTATGACTAAGATCTTAGGAATAGCAAAACTTCATCTTCTTCATTGAAACACTTACACTAGAGGTGATAAGTTAAGCAACGATCTTGCTCTAACGGTAATGTCTTGCAACCAAGATGGAAGCTTAGCGGAAGAAAAAATCATGGCCATGCAATCTGCAAAGATTAGGCAATAATCTTGCTCTCATGGTTAACAAAGACAAGAGTTTAGCATAAGAAGAAATCATGGCCATGCAATTCGCAAATATTGGATGCTCAAACAAATCTTTCAAAGATAAAAAAAAAAAAATCCTATTGCTTATGAAATATAAACAATATAATACATCAACACCAAATACCGTCAATATTTCTGAAACAGACCACTCAAAACTAGAGGTGTACCAAAAGCTTTTGTTGCCTGATAAAAGTTTGATCGTCTTCTTCATGGTTGGATCATTAAAACACTCTTTGAAGAAGCCTTTGCATGGGCTCAATGTCGGCCTCAAAAAAACCTGTGATGTTCGGGAGGAACTAAAAAATGCTTATGCAAAAAGTTCACAAGAACATGAATTCACACTCCATCAATAACTTACTTTCGCAAGAAAGATAAAACCATTGAAAAACAAGGTAAGACCTTCGAAGGTCTACATGATAGTTTTGCAGCCATTGGAAAACTAATCCCAAACAAAAAGTCTCTTACCTCCTCACTAGTCATGTTCCTCAATATGAAAATTTTACAACCACCATGTTAAAACCTCCAAAACTATCATATACTGAGCTTGTCTCAAAACTTCAAAACATTGATCAATGGCACAATTGGTTCACTAGCCATACAGATACAAAACCACCTCTTAATTATCCTTTTATAGACTATAGCAGCAATGCTCACAACCATCTTATTTAGGATATTGTGGGAACTCCTTAGGATTCTCATCTAATAGGAGAGGGTTTCAAGCTCAGCAACCAAAAGATCAAAGTAGGAGGCATGTCAATTCGAGTACTCAACAACGATGTCCTCCAGCACCAGGAGAATGTCGTATGACACCAGCTGAAAGAGACCTGTACAGGAAAAATGTTAATATTATGACATTGGTAGCCATTTAGCTAAAATTTAGTGGCTGTTACCTAAGTAGAAGTCTACTCCACATGATGATATTCCGCAAGCATTTGTAGCTCTTACACAGGACACCAACATTGCAGAAACAAAATGGAAATCAGACACTAGAGTTTTAAACCAAATGACATAGAAATCAGGTATGTTAACAGATGTGCGAGAATATTATGGTTCAAATTCAATTATTATTGGAAATGGATATGCCCACCACTTATTGGTATTAGAGACTGTTATACAACAAAAACAAAATGTTGAATTATCTCTTACGGATATTTTGTTTCTTCCTGATCTAACAAAAAAATATGATTTGTAAGCCATCTAACTATGCAACCTCCTGTCCGTCGTGATTTATTTATTTTTTTGTTGGTTTTTGTGTTAAGGAACTAGAAATAGGACACCTGGTGATTATAAAGAGATGCAAGGGTGACCTTATATACTCCACAACTCGCCAGAACTTCATTTCTCCTATCATTTTAAATCTGGCATGGCAGAGACTTGGCACCAATGTTTTGGGCATCCATAATTTTCAGCAATACAATTATTAAAATAATTTTCACGGGATAATACGTTTGAATCACAAGTCTGATTTTATAATGCATATCTATTATCCAAACAATATGTTAACATGAAATTCAACAAACAAATCAAAGTTTTTCACACGGATGGAGGATGGAAGTTCATTAATGCAAAAATCTCAACTCATTTCCTTGCCAATGGTGTCATCCATCAAGTATCTTGCCACATATTTCTGAGCAAACATGTATGGTTGAACGATGTCATAGAATTCTATGAGAATTAGGTATGATCATGTTATTCCATAGCAGTGCCCTGTTATTTTTATAGGTAGAAGCTATCACCACTACCGTATATCTCATTAATCAATTGTCTTTACCTGCTCTTAACTCTAAATCACCATATTTTAAATTGCATGTTGTGCATCCTGTCTATTCCTCACTTCATGTCTTTGGCTCTAAAAAAGTTTGACCCTAAAATTATGGTCTGCATTTTTGTAGGTTATAGTGATAAGCATAAGGAATATATATGATTTCATCCTGCAAGCAAATTAATTATCATTTCACGCCATGTTGTTTTCAATGAGTTAATTTTCCCGTCCAAGAAACCTCATTCCACTGGCAGTACCTTGCCTCCCTCACATGTTAATTCTTGGGTACCTCATTCTAATGACAATTCTGCTGCAGAGATGTCTTTGCTGATACCTTAATCTGCGTGTCATAGTCCACTTCCTAGCTACACCCCTGTTACAGTAGGAGTCTTCCCACCTTCTTGATTTTCCATTCAAAGCACTTCTACGCCTACAGCAGGGACCATCCCTTGTACTTCAGGTGTAAACACTGCATAGCAACCCCTTTCATCTTCTGAAATTGAGACAGCTCAATTAGCTTCACAAACTGAATGTCAGACTGCTCTATCAATACCAGATAAAGCTACGACTGCACAACAACCATGTTCATCGACTGTGATTGAGCCTGTCCAATCGGTTCCACATGTGGAAAATTTTACTCGGCCTCAACCAAGTACAATACATGAAACTGTCTCTGCAACCCCTCAGTCACTACCACCTGTTCCTACCTCTCGTTCCATGATCCCACGGTCTCAACATGGAATTATCAAACCCAACCCAAAGTATGCATCAATGTCTATTTCTTATAATAATATTCCTCATGAACCTCGCACCGTTCGCTGTACCTTGGATCATCCATGATGGAATGTTGCTATAGAGGAAGAGTTCGCAGCCTTGCATCAAAATCAGATATGGTCACTTGTCCCTTGCAATCCTCTCATGGATTTCATCGGTTCCAAATGGATTTTTAAACTAAACTCAAACCTGATGGGTCTCTTGATCGACTTAAAGCTTGGGTTGTTGCAAAAGTATTCCATCAAATTGATGATGTAGATGACACCGAAACAGTTGTTAAACCAAACACCATTTGCATGATTATTACCAAAGCTCAAGTTAATTACGCATTGGACTATGCGTCAACTTGACGTGAAATACATTCTTGCAAGGGCTGATTTTAGAGGATATTTATCTGGAGTAACCACCAGGCATGACAAATCCTTAATTTCCACACCATTTCTGCAAACTTAATCGTGTCCTCTATGGACTGAAACATGCACCTCATGCCTGGTTTGATGGGTTCAGCACTTTTCGTTTGAAACATGGGTTTCGATGTTGTCTAAAGGTCTCTCTTGATTTATTTTCTGCTCTGATTATGGCACACTAATTCTTCTTCTCTACATAGCTGATATTCTTTTCACTGGATCCACGGTTGCCCTTGTTACAAGCTTATTCAGTTATTGAGCTGTGAATTTGCAATGAAAGGTTTGGGGCCGGTTCATCACATCCTTGGCATTGAGAATCTCAAAGGTTAGGCAATAATCTTGGTCCAACACTAATATCTTGTATCAAGATGAAGGCTTATCAGACGAAGAAATTATGATCATGCCATCTGCAAATATCGGATGCTGAATCAAATCTCTCAAAGATAGAAAGAATTCTATTGCATATGGAAAATAAACTATTCCTAGTTTATACAAACACAAATGCCTTAACTGAAATATAAAAACACCTTCGCCTATTGTAATTGTAGTGCTCACTCATCATGGTTCTTGTTACTGGTACTAAAAGAGAATGAATTTCTCAGCTATCGCTTTCAATATTTCCTTTTGGCGATCCCACCATAATCTTTTATGTTTCTCCTTCTGGCCTTAGCTAGTCCTCAATGATGAAGCATCGTATCACTGAAACTTCGTTTAGATGTCAAGTATCGAATTCAATCAATATCCAGTGCTGATGCCTTCAGGACCCAACAATCTGGTTTGTTTCAGCCATTAACAACTCCTAGCCGGAGGTACGACAGGGGAAGAAATTATTGAGTTCACTAGACTCTAATGACTTGTCGCCAGAAGAAAAGGGACGGTGCCCTTTAATATCATAAAATACACGAGTTTCGGCATCTCTTATGCTGTTCTTGCCGTGACTAATCATTGAGTAAGAGCCCATTAAATGCCTTTACTCAGCTCTTATTAGACTTTAAACTGTCACAACTTCAATTTTGTCCAAAGACTTCATCTTTTAACCCAAAGAGGACTTTTTTTGGGCTGCCGAGCCTTTGGGTCAACGGAGGGTCTTCTTTTTAATGGACTCAATTGTAATATTCTACGCTCATCAACTGCTCCACTGGGCTAAATTCTCAAAATTCCTAGAGTAGAGGAAAGGTTAGGGGCAAGAAATTGGTATCTTCTCTTCTTCTTCTTTTTATCATAGTTTGATATATTTATTAAATATAAATCATTTGATTTAAAATTAAGAGATATTGCTCAATCCATGATAAAAATAATAACTCAATTCTTATTATTCTATTTTTCCTATCCAGATCATAACCATAAAATATGAAATATGATAAATCATAATATTAAAAAAAACATGATATAACCCCCATTCTTTATATCAAAATTAAAAAAAAAAAAAAAAAGAGCATAAAAAAGCCTAAGTTCTAATTTCAAGCAATTGTGGACCTGCTATATGTTATGGGCTGAAAAAAAAGTTCTTGCATAAAAAATGATTTTCAAGTGTTGTAAATGTATTTTAAAAAGGAAAAAAAATTTGCCATGCACTTGACTAGATCGAATAGGGTGATTTTATTTAATTGAATAATAAATAAAAATAAACAATGACAACAAATGGAAACCGATAATTTTTTTACAAAAAGACTAATGAAAAAAAATAAAAAACATAAGACTAAATTAAATATATATATATATATGATAAATTTAAATTGAATAAAAAAACTAAAAATAAATAAAACTTTTACAAAAAAAGAAACACGAGCAAAAAATAAAAATCAAGATAATATGAGTCAAATTTAAAATATCAACAACAAAAAGAATTAACTGTTGACTCTCAACTGAGGGGAGAGAGAGGAAGAAGAAAGGCAATTGCTGACAAGCTATTCCATCTCTATTGACAGGCACCACACCAGGTCAAAGAGAATACGCTACGCTTCTAACAATTTAGTGCGAATGTAAAAATACCTTCGGTTTATATATATATAATTTCATCGAATTTCCCCTCCATGATCTGCTGGCTTTCTATCCCATAAGTGTGACCACCAACTTAAGCCAGAAATTTAGCTTTTCTTTGTGTCACTGCGTAAATATGATAATACCGTCTTCCCAAAGCCTACCACTCTGTCTCGCTCCCACCTTCTTTCTCTCTTCCTTTAAATTCTAACATAAAGATCATAACACCCAAGCTAAGACTCCATGGCAAGCGCTACTGCAATATCAACTCCTCCAAATTCCCTAGCCCGCCATTCTGGCCAAAGTTCTCTCTTAGCATCGAAGCCCAACTCTTTAACGAATCGAAGTCATTTCAAAACCAAGGGTTTTGATTGGAAAAACAAGACACTAAATATAAGTTCGTTCATGGAGAAGAAAGCAGAGGATTTTGTTGAGGTTAGAAATGATAAGAAAGAACCAGCACCAGATGATGTCAAAAGGGTTTCACGTGTGGAGGAGAAATTGCAAAGAAAGAAATCGCAGAGATATACTTACCTTGTTGCTGCGATATTGTCAAGTGCTGGTATCACTTCAATGGCTGCCGTGGCTGTTTATTACAGATTTTCACTGCAAATGGAGGTACGTTCATAAAACAGAGTTTTTTTAAGTAAAAAAAAAAACAGAGAGAGAGGAGAAAATAGAGTTAATTCATGCTAGTAAATGATGAGTGGTTTATCGTTTCTTCTCTTCTCCTCAATATTTCTTTTTGTTTCCAAGTAATCTCAGACTGATTCTTGTTAATCAGGATGGCGAGTTTCCATTGCTGGAAATGTTCGGTACCTTTGCTCTGTCCGTTGGAGCTGCGGTAACTTGAAGTCACCTCTTATCTTTTTTATTTTCTTTTATTTTTGTGCCTCGTTTCTTTCGGGAATTATGCAGCCCCTGAATACTCGTACAGAAATAATTAACAAAGAATTGCTTCATGATTTCCCAGAATGTTTAGATCGTTGAATTTGTAGAGTTCATTGGTGGACTCCCTTATTTATTGGATTTACAGGTTGGGATGGAGTTCTGGGCGAGGTGGGCTCACAGGGCGCTATGGCATGCTTCGTTATGGCACATGCACGAGGTCTGTCATGCTGAATTTATTGTGGGTAATTAAGTTAGATTAATTAGGAATTTTGATGGTGATTTTTTAACTGGTTTTTGGCAGTCACACCATAGACCAAGGGAAGGTCCCTTCGAGCTCAATGACGTTTTCGCAATAATAAATGCAGTTCCAGCAATTGCATTGTTTTCTTATGGTTGGTTCAACAGAGGGCTTGTTCCTGGACTCTGTTTCGGTGCGGTGAGTCCACTTTCTCTGCCTTCTTTTCTTTTTAGTTTTTTTCCGCTCTCTAGATGTCTACAAGTACAAAAAATCATCTCCAGTTAGTACTGTCATTGACTTGATAAGTGGCAGTTAGATACTTCGTTCATGACTCGTAACCGCTTTACGTCTATTTTTAAAATAAAATTATAGAGGTTTTTGCAATTAATTTATGGTGGAGCACTTGTTCTTTATTTTCTCAGGGTCTTGGAATCACAGTGTTTGGGATTGCTTACATGTTTGTGCACGATGGTCTTGTCCACCGGAGATTCCCAGTAGGGCCCATTGCAAACGTTCCTTACTTAAGAAGAGCGGCTGCAGCTCATCAAGTAAATAAATTCTGCCCAGTATAACTATCTCAATTTTATTTTATAATCTGTTGAGTGGATGGATGACGATGGGTACTGGTCTTGTGACAGCTCCATCACGAGGGCAAGTTTGGCGGGGTTCCTTACGGGCTGTTTTTGGGACCTAATGTGAGCGTTAATTAATGTCTTCTTCTTCTTCGTCTAATTTCTTCTTTTATTTATTTTGATGAAGTAACTGGTTGAGGGACACTAAAAAAAGATAACTGAAGAGATTATTGTTGGCGCAGGAGCTAGAAGAGGTGGGAGGTTTAGACGAGTTGAACAAGGAGGTTCAAAGACGGATTAAGAAGATCTAGCGGGATTTAGTTTTCTTTAATCATTTATCTATCTTAGGCCGAAGGCCAAAATTGATTGATTTTATGGAGTGATATTCGGAAATAAACAAAACGTGGGGGGGAAAGCATCGTCCCATTGTTGCCCGTTGGGTTGGGTTACGGTGGCAAGAGGCATGCTATTGGCACCGCACCGAAACAAGATAGTCGGTGGGTCCACTTTCAGTAATTAGTTAATATAACTGGATTGTTTAAGAAAAGGATTGTCGCTTGTTTTACTTCTTCCAGGACGGCAATTAGTTAAATAACTAGATTCTTCTTTACTCGTATATCGGATTCTTTTTTTAAAAAATATTTAAAGGCTGTTCATGATTTTTTAATAGAGAAAACTTTTAAATTATGCAAATATTGATTTCATGTGACTTTGATAATTTGATGATAATCTATACAAATATTGTTTGACTTGTAGAAATTCAAGAAAATATTTTTTAATATATATATACAAGAATATATTAGATCAATCCATATTATTTTGGGTTAACATGTTAAATTCATAATTTTTATCATGAGATTGTGATAATCATAAATAAATCATGTTGAAATAAATCATAAAACTCAATTTTCAATCAATTTAATATTGAAGAATAAAATTAAAAAAAAAAACAAGAAAAACAATTTAAGTTAATTTTATCAAGCTTGTGACTTAAATCATAAGACCAAGATAATTTTATAAAAAATAAATAAATAAAATAATTTGATTTAACTCGAGTTAACCTGCCAAAACTATTATTCAAATCACGAGACTAGAATAACCTCATATAAAGTAATTTGAAATAAATTATTAAACACATTATTAAATGATGCAAATAGAAAAATTGAAAAAATAATTCACAATAAAATGACATGAATTAACTCGCAAAATAAATGACTCAAGTCATAAGTCTAAAATAAACTCGTAGAAATCAAATCGAAATAAAAAATGAAATATAAATTCTAATAAATATAATATTAATAAATAAATAAATAAATAAATTTGAATCAACTGAATTTACGAGCCAAAATTATTACCCGCAACTCAAATTATAAAACTAAAATAACATAATAAAAAGTAATTGTTCCTAAGCAAGAGAATCTTAATATTTGAAGCAAGATTACTTGAATTAGATAGAAACATACATAAGACGTGCAAGCAAGGTGACAGCGAAGCAACCATGTACTTTGCAACTCTTGGTTTCCTTACCTTTAAGACGGCGACAAACAGTCCAAAAACGTATGGAGATGGAAGACTGGAAATTAGGAACAGTACAGAATGAATGCCCTACAGATGTTGCCCAATCCTCGTGGGCTTTCGATCAGCCGCTATTGTGGTTGACTTTACGTTTTAAAAATGTCTTTAAAAAATTATTTTTTTTATTTTAAATTAAATTTTTTAACATTTTTAGATTATAATATCAAAACTATTTTAAAAAAAATAAAAAATTATTATTTTAATATATTTTTAAATAACAAACACTTTTAAAAACAATTTTAATTACTCTCTTAGAGTGTATTTGATATTGCTTTTGCTTTTGTGGTTGAGGTTTAAAAAAAAATAATCACGAAAAGCACTTTAGCAGCGATCCAAAATAAATTTTAAAATGTTTAGTTAAAATCATGATTGAATTTGAGGTTAATAAAAAACGATTTTAAATGTCTGGTTACTAAGCTTTTCATATTATTTTCAACTTGTGAAATATATGTATATATGTGTGTGTGTGTGTGTGTGTGTGTGTGTTTTAAATATTTAATAATTATAATAATAAAATATAATTAATAATTCAAGTAAATTAAACACTTGTTTTTATTATCTCATCAAATTACTTGTAATTTCATCACGAACTATAAATTCATATGTGAATGACTTCGCGATTCTAAAACAACATATAATAAAATATTATCTGAAATAAAATTAGGATTGTGAGATAAAAATTATATTGTGATTTTTTTCTAATATATTTATTTATATTTTAATTATTTTTTATATTATATTAATATTAAAAATATATATTTTATATGAAAATATAATAAATAATAAATTAAAATACAATCCCCCGCCGCCCCCCTAGCCCCCCTCTTAGACCTAAAGGCACAAAAAAAAAAAAAACAATTTATTACTTCCCGTGAAAAGTAGATTTGTGCAATAAAATAGATGGGTCTCGTATCAAATTTTTGATTCTTAAAATTAACCAAACATTTAATCTCTCGATATTTTTGCAAGATCTCACTACACTACAAAAACATACACCCTCTTAAACAGTCACCCGAGCATAAGTATCTGACAGGAAAATGAATGTCTCATCCACCTAATGCACCTGAATTTTATTAAAACTCACAAACCTGTCATTAACTTGGCCATTTTTAGAGAGAATCTAGCTATTTTAGACAATTCCAAAGGAAAGAATAATAGGTGCTTTTATCATAAGTAAATTCAATAAATAATACTCGATTCAATTTTTCAAAATCCTCTGTAGTTGAACTTCTATTAACAGCTTCAATTTAACTCTTTATTTTTTAACGATAAAAAGAAAAATAATAATTTTATTTATAATTCATTCTATAGTTGTTTTTTAAAATACAGTTAAGAAACTCAATATTATAGTCCAACACGATGCTTTTAAGTACTTTATGGAACCAAACTATCTTACTAAAAAATAAATTAACATGTTAATTATATCATTAATTTAATAACATGATATACATATCATCTTAAAAAACTGACTGGACACAACTATTATAAACATAAAACAATTGAAGAGAATTTCCACTCTCAGACACAGGCGACATATGTTCAAGAGAACGAGTGACTTCATCGACTGCAGTTGTAATTCTATTAGTAATTTGACTCAACAAAAATGTCAGTATAATTTTTTTATGTCGTCACTATTTCTAATGTAAAATATGGATGGAAACTTTTTGCCACATTTTTCACAGGTAACCAATGATGAAATACTTTTTATTGATGTTTTTGTTTTAATTTTCTAGTAGTAGGAATGCGGGCTTGTTAATCCAAGTCCAAACGCATCTAGCCTCTTTTTTTTAGGGTGTTTAGAGTGTGATTGCGGTTATTTTTTAAAGTGTTTTTCGTGCTGAAATACATCAAAATAATATTTTTTTATTTTTTAAAAATTATTTTTGATATCAGCACATCAAAATGATCTAAACATATCAAACCACAATTATTTAAAATTAAAGAAAAAAAAATTGGCCAACTGCAGCTAACCTGAGATTTAGTTGCAGTCCCAAACAGGCAATTAGTTGTTCTCTTTTCCTAAGAATAAAATAAAGTATATATATATTGTAAAAATCGTGCATATCAATTTCTTATATAGGAGCACATGATCTTATTTTAAAAAACAAACAAACAAACAACAAGTGTGCGAGTATGCAATGCTGGGCCTAACTTCGCCTACACGTTATAATTACGGGTCATGCATGCGAGCTAATCTCTCCATGTCAGTCATGCACGTCTTTTTCGCTCTAAAGTCTAAATTATCCGAACTTGTTATTGCATTTTATAATATGACTAACTTTAAATAAATATATTTATATGATATTTGAATATCCACCCATTTATGACTAATTATTATTATTATTATTATTATTGTTATTATTGTTATGATATATGAATCGAATATGCTTGATTTAAAAAAGGGATTCCTCGTGAATATTTAAAGCAGATAAAACAGAAATTTAACTATTTTTCATTATAAAAAGTTTATATGTTTTTTTTAGATTTTACATTTTTTTTATTGATTACTTGGAAATTATTGATTTATGATTTTTTTTAATTTTTATCCAAACTTTCTTCCAAGATTGTGATAATTTTTAATTTAAAAAACAATGCTTCTTAAAACACACACACACACACACACATATATATAACATGAATAGGAAAATGCAGGTTTGATTATTAAGATATATTTTGTACTCTTTATTTCAAATCAATAGAATTTTTTTAAAAAATTTATATCCTAATTCCCTTCAATTGTTTTGTTTAATGAATATTATTGCTAATGGAAAGGACATGTTTTTTTTTTATTTATAAAAAAACTATAATTTTAAATAAAAAATATTTTTCTTTTAGAATTTAAATCATTATCTTTCTTGCATGTATTTATTTTATTGCCACACAATTTGAAAAAAAAAATGAAAAACCCACATTGTTAAATCAAATATTTATGTATACATCTATATTTTATTTCTTACAATGAATATCAGCTTTTCACTTTTATTTTTTTAATTAATATTAATAATTTTATTATAATTTATTTATTCATATATTTTTCAATTAGTCTTATAAAACATAAATATATTTCCAATTAAAAACTTTATGATATTAAAAAAAAAAAACACGTGTACAAAGTCAAAACCTTCTTTTATATTAAAAATTACTCTAGAATCATAATGAGGCGGGTACTTTTAGTCATAATATAAAACTCTACCCAACCCGACTCAGAACCCTGATGACTCAAGACTTTGTCTGAGTTTTAATGGTTAAAACCCAAGCTTGCAATTGAACCGATCAAAACCAAGTGATTGGATTTAAAACGAGCTATAAATGATCATTTTATATAGTTTATATCTCTATGAAATGTTTCTTAATTGTTCCACGTGAAATAACTATATTTATTGCTCACATCTACATGAAATGTTTCTTAATCTTTTTCATGTGAGATAATTATATGTAGAGAGTATATTCATGTGCAATATTTTTCTAAAAAAATTCATGAAAATATATATAGATATATTACATCCACAAAAAAAATTAAATTAACTTTTTCATATAATTTTTTTTTTCTAGATCAACCGGTGCTGACCAGAAACTAGCCTCTCTACCATGTCAACCTTGAGCTTAATAACTATAGCTACTATTCACTAACATAGTAATCAATATGTACGTGTACTGTGATGATTTAACATAGTATCTTAAGAGCCATAACCATTAGCATTATCCTAAAAGGGTAGCCAGGACGGTTAAGTCTCAATTTGGAGTGTGTTTCAACTAAAGTTATTAAAATAAAAATAAAAAATATATTTTAAATTTGTTTTAATATGTTGATATTAAAAAAATTAAAAAAGAAATTTAAATAAAAAACATTTTAAAAATTAATGTCGCTGTCACAAACACGTAATGTGCCCAAGCATAAAAGGTTGAAAAGATAATACTGTCGCAAATTCAATGCAAGGCTTGGGCTGAAAAGCCCGCCTTAAAAATAATAAATCGTCGCAAGCCACACGGAACATGAACTTTCCCGAAACTTCACCCACTCTCCACATCAACTCCATTTTACCCGGGTCTCTTTCTTCTGTGGCTCCAAAGGAAGTAAAGCCGACGCTGCAATAGATCTTATTATATCATCAAATAAAGGTATGAATAATTCTCGTTCTTGTGTTTTTTGCAGTAAGCTTGACATCAATTGAAGGTTTTTATATAAACGTGGTTAATTTTTAGGATTAAGGTGAATTCTTGAAAACGGGATCTTTGTGTTTTTGAAACTGTTGGTTATTTTCAATTTGTATGTGGATTTTTGTTTGCAAAGTCTCTAGCTTTTGGTTTGATTTTTGTATTTAATCCATCATCATTATTATTGTGATTCGTGTAATCGTTGTATCCTTAAAAGTTGTTACTTTGGTGGATACATGCTCTCTACTGATGCCAGTATTTTAAGCAGACCAAGGAATTTGATGACTTATTTCCGTCACAGCTGCACTGTCACAGTAATTCGTTTATTTAATTACTCTAGTAATATAAAATTTCTCACAATTAGCTGTAACTATTTTTATTTATGTTGTTAAAAGGATCACGATATCACAGCGTACATGCGTGGAATAGCTGCATTATTGCCTGCAAAATACAAATTCAAGCAGATACGCTCTATGACAGGATCATGGGGTAACATCCCATCTAAACGATTCTTGTTTTTATTTGAATTGTAACGAAAAAAAACATCCATATAATTAAGAGCTTTAATTACTGATAATCACATCCTCACAAAACTAGGTACTGTAACCACTTCAACTCGGAAGAAACAAGAGGGCAAGGCTTCTGCCGAAACAGTGCTAGTTCCAAATGAAAAGATTGATCCTATTGTTGCCTTCAGCAGACCTCCACCATTACCACCTGTTTTTGGACCATTAATTGCTCTCTCATTCTTTGAAATGTGGTCGAGTCATGATGGTGATGATGATTGTCTGTTGATGTAAAGCTGCAATCTCTACTGTTGGTGTTTATGTATATAAAAACTTTTGTGAGTGCATCCTATCCAAAATACTTCTTTAGAAAATGGAGTACTATATTTAGTGCAAAAGCAAATAATCTTGCTACGAGATTCCAGGCTCTGATGTAGCCTCCAAGAAGTGGGTTGACAAAAGGGGCCAGAAGCCTGCTGTAAATTTTTGAACAGAATTGCATGATGACATGAGGGCTCTTTAGCAACCCTGCAGAAAAAAAAAGCATAGATGAAGTTTAATGCTATTAGCTACGAGTCTGTGGTTGTTTTGTTGCAGTTTAATAAAATTTCACTTACATTCTGCAGCCTTTGGGAAATCATCAAATATTGCAGTCACATTCTTTAACAGAGTCTGTATACATACATGGAACAAAGAGCACGTAAAGAAGAAAACTGAGTTGTTAAATCTGAATTATAATTGGTTAGAAAAAATGTTCCTTAGGATAAAAGATTTAGGAAATGTTGAGAAAATATAATTTTTTGGATAATTACCAGAACAATGCCTCCTGGTTTGATGGGTGATTCTATCACAACCAGAGCTTTCCTGTAGCAAAGCATATTGTTTATTAGAGAGACTTTTGTTTTCTTATGGATTTTGGGGGTCAAAGATGTTTGTAAATTGCTTATTACTTGATAACAAGCCTGTCGTCTTTGTGAGAACATTCATAGAAGCTGCATCCCCTGGTGAAGGGTATCTGGATCGTTTTCCATTCTGCATGGTAGAGAATTCTCATCAATTTGTTAAATTTTCTTGAACAAAATACATGCTAATGCTTGACAATGTCTGATGATTATAATTTTTACCCAAGTGCCAATTCACTCCTGCTGTCATTTCATCATCTTCACATACATGTTCAATGACGAACTTCACATTCTGGCCCATGCTGTCTGTAAGTTGTCGAAAGAAATTCCTAACCTCCTGCAGTGATACATTATAGGCTGAGTTAATTGGAAGAATCAAGAAATGTATTTGCTAGATTTGAAAGGAGTCTACGAAGAATAAGAAGAGACCTTTTTCCCTTGCATTGGTTGAGGGAAGGAGCAGTCTTCAAAGTGACAATCTTCCGAAATATAGCCATCTAGTTCCTTCAGCTTCTTGTCATTGATGCATGCATAGAATTGCTTGATCATATTCGACGGAGAAGAACCCAATTTGAAGTCGAAATCATCAGCCGCTGACACAGCCATGCTGACCCATCTTTTGTTGAACGATTTGTTATTTACCTGTTTTCTTAAATATGCAGCTTCTCGTTCCATCTTCAAGTTGCTCTGCATTAATTGACACGACCCTTTAAATGGAGTGGAGCCGAAAGTGAGTCCAGCCACTCCTTCGAGGGAGATGGCCTGCCGTGGGATCCGGCATGGGAAATTTACAGCAGCAGCCATTGCTTATTCAAGTAAGAAAAGGGTGATATTGAATGTACAAAGGATTATAAGAATGAGCCAAATATGAGAGAATCGAGAAAAAAATAAAGTAGCCTGTTTCGTGCCTTGGCAGGAAATCAAAGAATGTTCTCTGAGTGTTAGCCAAGATGATGCAAAGCTTGAGCCGAGTGAGGTTTTGGCCCCGTAAAGTTTGTGAAGAATCTCCGAGACTATTTTCCACCGAAATTCGGGCTGCGAAAACGTTCACCCACTTAATGTAGTTTAAGCCTTTTGATGCCTCTTGGGATAGATTTCATTCGAAGGCAAACTATCAAACCTGAACGCTTTCATTTGGAATGTTTAGACAAATTTCCTACTATAAGTATATATGTATGGAGATGTTAGTTGTACAAGAAGCTGAAAAACTTGGCAAAACAAAAATCTTCAAACTTAAATATGCAGTTCCATTTTTACCTCTAATTCAGAATCACTTAATTTGCACTTTCGTATTTCACTATGATTACATTTTAGACCTGGTCAGTGACGCAATCAAGGAATAGATCTGGTGTCTCGAGACCCAAATGGAATAGCCTCAGCTTGAACTACCACCCTTTCCAATTTGAAGTGAAGGGAGATGATCACTTGTGTTTGCAGTTTTTTATTCAATATGCCCCTGGGTTTAACTACAAAAGTTTGAGATATCTCGCAGTTCCTTGTGCACGGCCAACAAGGGGTTGATCCCGTCGTTTCGAGAGCTCATGGTCAGATAGCATGTCTGGTTTGACCCTGTGGAGTCTCATTTGTTTCCGCCACGACATGGAAGTACCATTTAGATACTGCGCTATGCCTTTTCTTATGTTTTCTTTCTGTTTTTTTTTTTTTTTTTTTTTGGGGGGGGGGGGAGGGGGTGGGGGCATGGTACTCGTACTTGAGTTTTTAAGTTTTTCTTAATAGTTATGTATTTGATCTTCCAAAAACAACATATTTGTCCTCAAACTCGTCTTTAATTTGCCTCATTTTCAATTTTTTTTTCCTTGTAGTTTATAGAATGGTATCTCATCTCAGTTTTGGAGTAACCAATTTGCTTCTCCATTTTTGTTGCCAAAAAAGAAGTAAAAAAGAGAGTTCAACATGCATCAAAGATGTACGCTAAGCAGATTATATGATTTGGAAGCTAGAAAGAAAATTAGCATGGAGCATTGGGGTGTCATGCCAGCCATAGCGAGCGTTAGAAACAGAAAATGAGCCTTGTAGCAAGAATCGGTAGTTAGGAGGCATGCCAGCAAAATTTTTGTCTTGCACGAGGGCATAGGTTGAGATGCTGAGGATCATTAGGCAATTAATCAACCTATTAAACAATTACTGGTATAGTGTTTAGCACTGGCAATTGAGCTTGCAAATCTCTTTTTTTCCTGTTCTCTTTCTTCTGCTTCTTGTATTTTTTTATATTATGCAAACAATGGGAATGGTGTACGCAATTTCCTGACGGGAGACTTGTTGGAAGACAGACTTGGAGCATGGCCAATAGAAAAGAATGAGTTGCCCAGGATAGCTAGCTACCCATGCAGACCAGACAAAACACAAGATTGTCCAGTAGCTGCATTACACGACAAAGAAAAATTCTGCTATATGCTCCGAAGATTAAAGAATCCTAGTTGATATGATCTCGTCCACGCTGACAGTCTGCACATGGTGGATCGAAACCCTTGTTTCTACAGATTAACATGAGGTTAAAATGATCCAAAAAGATAATCAGGCTTCACGTAACAAAATAGCAGGTCTCTGTGATACGATCCAGACAGAGTTTCGCAGCAATTTGTTTCTCTATCTAAAATCAGTTTTCCTGTGTGCGTTTCCTCACCTGCTGCAGGCTCAAGATCAATGGAGGATTGTCATATACTAGCAGAGTGGAAGATTGCCAGCGACAGACATTGCACATGTTAGTCATAATTGTGGTAATCTCTCTTGTATATGAACGTGTAATTCAGCATCAATTGCACCTACATTTTCTGTAGGACATGCTGAGCAGACCTGCATCGTCAGTGATATAATTTTTTATGAAATTTCCTAGGTGGTTTCTCTGAAAACATGGACAGAAATATTAAAAACAGGTTTTGCTTCCCAAGACATTTTCAATTTGTTCTTAATTAAACTAATAAATCTGCCTGTCAAAAACAATGGAGACAGCGAGTCTTGCCTTGAAACATGTACGTTGCTGTAGTCATCTTTCTAAGTCTAGGAACCTGTCCACGATCCAACAAAAACTCCTAGATAGCTCTAGCTTTGTAAGCCGCACGTGTACTTGAGCAGATAGGCTCAATGCTATCACCACGTATAATAATAAACAATTTGTTCAGTCAATCAGTCACCAAATCATACTGTGAAATTCAACGTATCCCTAGCCGAGCTACAAGGAATCCTGTCCTGTCAGACAAATTTGCTGGCAGCCCCTCACTACTATCAACAGCCATTGTTACACGCTCCTGATCAATAATCTTCTCGACATGGTAATGCAATGAGCTGTCGTTGAGCTATAAAAAGCCTTTTAAAGTCCTAATCATAGCAACTCGATCAAATATCCACAATTATCAAACAAAGTCCCTTCTAAGAAAAAGCTTAGGACATACCTTATACACCATGAACAGCAAGATCCGTGATGTTCCTTACGCTGCCGTTGGCAAAATTTCCAGGGGCTCTAGGCCGCTTCCAAAGAGAGGGCAGGTAAAGTCAAGGATTGCTGCAAATGCTTTCCACTCCATTGTTTCTGTCCTATGCAAAGTCTCTTCACATCAACATCATTCCCAGAGGAAAAGCTACCTGAGGAAGGGTTAAAAAGTAGATGCTATCAGTATATTTCACGGTGTATGATCGCCAGCTTTTTTAATGTATTTAAAGGTTGTCCTCTTCATCCTTTCTTGAATTCTCTTTTATCTAAATCCCAGCTGAGTTATTCATTTCTAGCGAGATGTCATTTGGTTTCCAAAACAAAAGGCTAACAATATACATAAGAAAAACTAGCATGGGAATGAAGAAAGGCATCCCTCGTGATTGGCACCAAAAGGCAACAGCAACTAGCATTGAAACCACTTGATACGCTTCTTCTTAACAGATTCTGCTGCCACAGTTATCGTTAGCAATAAGCACCTGCTAGTGAGCATACATAATTTCAAGCAAAAAAATGACAATAGATAAGTTTATAACTATATCATATGATGCCATACATAAAGCAAGTCTTGATTCATCATCTACAGAGGATGCGATATCTTGAATTTACCTAGAATTTTAAGCTGCCTGGGAGTTCTTTCTTGCTTGATCTCCAGTCATTTGTGTAAGATGACTCCAAACATGTTTCCAAAGAAGGTCCTGCCTGCCAATAGCAGTGCTTAAAAGTGAAAATCAAGAACTTCTAAATCCATTTCTAAGACGTTACCAACTTCTAAATCTACGCATGAGAGTGTTCAATAGCCTCGGTTTATCCAGAATTTTCATTTGTGAAGGATGCATTTATTAACTTAATTTATACTTTTGTTCACTTCCAATTCCAATAACTTCAGTTTAGGAAAACTTATATAACTGACAGCCTCCAGAAATAGGGAATATGAGAGCATGAGGTCTATAGATATGATACAATAGCATCATAGACTCCAATCCAGAATGACACCATGAGAAAGTGGATAAAACGTTTCAATTTTCCAATTTGGGATGAACTGGTCTGGAAAGAAAGATGAGCAGCCAATTCTGTACAGCTCACCTGGAACTTAAGAAGTGCTTGGGGATCAGAAACATGAAATATGGAAATGAGAAGTTAAGGCACAGTGAAATCAGGAGTGCTGGGGATCCCTGAATTAATTGTTACATAAAAGAATTTTGTTTTATTAACCCATTCCTAATCCATTTTCAAGAGCAACCATATAACATGCCGCTGCCCAACAAGAAATGGAAATATCCCACTGTTCTTGTTCTCAACCACACGTGTTTACAATCATAACATCCTCGATATGATCTATTATTGGCCAACAGCCACGTGAGCCTGTGGATTAAATCTTTCTCAAGTTGGTCTGAGTGGAATAATGGACAACCAAATGCATTTCTGGCATGCCTCGAAACTTCCAAAATGGTTTCCGCCCCTGTAACAATTGATTGCCATATAATACCGCCCCTGTTTTGCTAGACACCTCACCTAGCTTGCTTTTCAATGGTAAATCATATTTGAGAAAACGTAGCAAGAGCAGGAATATTCTGATTGGTATGAAATATTGTAGAATCAGAAGAAAAGTAAGATATGTCAAGGCAGCGACTATCTCCTATGCATTCACTTTAATCTCTTAGAGAGTCTGTTTCCAGGGGGAATTAAGATGACAGGTTGATATTTGATTGATGATAAGAGAGATTTTCATCAACATAATCTACCCTGTTATTTGCAAAGAATTTCTGATCTGAAACAATAATATTCTTGAACATATTCTCCAAGGTGACTGGAACAGTTATGGTTTTTAATAACATGGAGAATTATACATAACAATTTGAATGTCAGGAGAATTATGAAGCCAGGAACAATAAAATACTCCACTATTAGATTTAAAATAGGGTATATAATTTGAAGAGATCATAAAACCTCTGAATCTCCAAAGTTAAGGGATCACTAGAACATAATACAAAGCAAATCTGTCAAAAACTTGACCTAGGCATTAAGCACATATTTTGAATTCCCAGATAACTTACCACCAACTTCCTCACAGAAATGATCTGGTTAACATTTGCTCACTCAGCTTACCTAGAAAAAGGATCGGAATCAATGATTCTCTAAGGACAAAAAATTGCTCATCAACGTGGACATAATGGAGAGACATTAACTCGAATTAGAAAGCAAGAGAAACAAAGCAGCAAGAGAAAAGATCATCAGTGTTTGAGTGCGTTTAATCATTAGATACCCATTTCAAATTAAAGAATGGATTGAGCGAAAATGCCATGGAAGCTATAATTTAGGACATTAGATTGGATAAAATTATTTAGTGAATGTTTGACAATGCGGTTAAATTGGTGTTTAGCTAAAATTTAATTTTTATTTTATTTTATTTTAAATTAAATTTTTTTAGTGTTTATAGATCATTTTAATGTGTTGATGTCAAAAATGATTTTTAAAAAATAAATAAAAATATCATTTTGATATATTTCTAAACAAAAATTATTTTGAAAAGCAATCGCAACCACACTTCCCATCATCCCCTTTTTAATAGTTCACTTCTGAAATGGAAAAACTAAGGTTATCTGTTGGGTCCCATGGAAATCAAGAGAAATTTCTATGCCTCAGTCCATAGATCCAGAGAGAAGCACCATCTTGTTCCGGTTCCATGTACACTAACATTTATTATATGACCTTATTAACTCCGCATATATTTCTTTACTTTAGGATGTGAGGTATCGTAATTCAGAAAGTTATGAATTGATCTACCAACTTAAATCCTACTAGAACCAGATTCCTTGAAGGAGTTTTTTTTCTTTATCTTCCAACAGCATTCCACATATCAACTGAAGCATTGAGATTTGATAGAAGAATTTATGCAGATTCGTTTTCAGGATGCATCTCAAGAAGTTTGCTTGCCACAACTTTTCCCAGCTCAACATGGCATGGATGTTCCTGGCAGACAGAACATTTTTCCATATATGAACATCAGGTTGAATAATATGATCGATGGTTTTCTGGGCATCTTCCAGGAAATCTACTCAACCAAGAAGATCAATCATGCAAGTATCATGTTCTTAATGTGGGAAAATTCCATCAAGTTCGAACATAGAGTCCAAGAAGTAACCTGCCTCTTTCACGAGCCTTCCATGGCAGCATGAGTAAAAACACCAAGATAAGTTGTCTCATCAGGTTCTATTCCAAAATGAGACATGTTGTGTAAGAGATCAAGAATTTCTTGAAAGAAACCATGCTGGACAAATCCCATCATCATGGTATTCCAAGCAGCCAAATTGTGCATGGATGAACTCAAGAATGCCTTCTTTGCTTCTCCTTGCTGCCACACTTGTAATGAATGTCAATAACTTAATTTTAAACATAGCTATCTTGATTCTTGATCAAAAACTGTTTTTAGTGATAGGGTATGGACTGCTCTTCCCTGCTGCATATTCCGTTATAGCACCACATGCTTCAAGGACAACGCTGACAGGACTACTGCCCGCTTTAGGGCACGAGATCCATTTGGTTTGAAACAATGCCAGATCGTTGATATAATAGCCAGCATAGACAAAGTAATTATCTCTATACTTGGATGAACATTTTTAAATATATAGATATGAGCAGTGTTAAACAAATAAAGGAAAATCACATTTAAATAGAAAAAACGAGTGTGACTAGACAATGAAAAAAAAAATCTCTCAAGCGTCATCAATCTTTTAACATCCATAGGGCATCCATAAATAACACCAAGAGATCAATTCATGACTGACTTCTATTCTCCAAGCTCATAACCACACCTTTAACCACTATATGTGTTTAAAGAATTGGTTGCCATTAACAAAATCATATAATACCCTAAAATATAATATCAAAAGATCAATCGTTATATAAGATTAGAGAGGTTTTGTGGATTGTACCTTCATTTACATAACAAAGTCTTTTAAATTTCTCAATAAAAGAATAATTTCTTCATGTCCTTATAAAAATCTCCGGGTCTCCAAATAAAATCTTTATATTAAGATATTTATGTCTCCAAGGAAAAATCTCCATGTCTCTATACAATGTCTCCATATACAATGCTTTTTTATATTATTTTCATGTTGAAATAACATTATATAGTTTCTAAGTTAAAACATTATCCTTTCTAGGGGAAATAAGCATGTTAATCAAACATTTATTTCTCTTTTACGTTATACGTTAACAAAAGCTGTAGAAAAATAACATGAGATTTATAAAACATGCACATTAGCAAAATACATTGGAAGGTAACATGACATGCATAAAATACTGTGTTTTTTTTATCGCTTCTACTTTTATTGGTTAAGTCTTTTAAATATATATGTAAATGGTAAGTAAATATTTGCAAGACTAGGGGCAAATGATGGTTTTGATTTTTAAAATAAAAATATATCAAAAGGTACAAACAAGAGTAACTTGTATATCAAAAGAAAGAAAACCAAAACAGCAAATAAGAAAACAAAAAGTAATAACATATTAACACATGTAATATATTAGATAATAACATCATGAAAACTAAGGCAATAGGAAAAAAAGAGAGAGAGAGAGAGAAGAAATAGAATGTTAGAACCATATTGAAGCCTTATTGAAGATAAGTGAAGCACCAACATAAAGATCTTGAAAAGATAATTCAAACAATACCAACAAAAGACATCATCAAAGCTAGGGTGAGTCACATACATCAACTAAAGATAACGATTAACAACTCACTTGTTTGGCACATGTGTTGTACTTACCATACTCTTTTTTTCCACTTTAATCTAAGGGAATGCTAAATAAAGATCTAGCTTAAGGGATTGCTCTCCATCCAAAAATAATTTTCTCTATCTTATCTAAAATAATTTCTCTAACCCAATAGTGTTTTATAACCTAAAGGAACTTGTTATAAGGAAAAAAACTCATTAAGCACCATAGTCTCCTCAGCTTGTTCATAAACTATCGATACAATGCTTACATTTCTAACCAATGTCTACTATATTAGTATGTCTCATAAAACGATACCTCCCTCCATCAATGAATCAATCAATCACAGTCATTATATTTCAATGTCGATCATTTTAAAATGATCCCTTATTATAAAAGACTTATTTTTTTAGGCGAAATTGAAATTCACAATGTCAACCAACCAATAGATAAATCCAATCATTTTATCATCCCATCAAGTAATAGCTAAATTATCATAATCTTAAGAACCCAATACAAGCTAAAGTTTATATAATTTTATCAATATCATTACAAAATATAGAATAAGAAAATTAAGAATATTGAAAATCTTGCTTTGAATACTTTCCTTTCATAATTAAAATTAACACATAGAAACATGTCATTTAAGATTACAATATAGGTAAATAAAAAAAATATAATTTATTTATTTATAGTTTTTTGTTAGCTTAAAAACTCACAATTTCACAAGTTTTAAAACTAAAAGTAGACAGGTGTACATATATTTTGTAAGGTTGTTAACTAACCCAGGATGTTTTTTTTTTTTATAATCTTGCACCATTAAATTATAAAGGAGTTAATTATAATTAATTTCTCATTGTTTATCATAACAAGTTAATTGATCTATATATTATCAAAAATAACTTAATTCTCGTGTTTATCCTCTTTAATTTAATTGCATTTACATATTTTTTATCTTTTTTTATTTTGTAAGATATAAAATCACATAAATTGGAAAAAATGAATGAAAAGAATTATTCTATAAATAAATGTAAGAACATAAATATTTAATAAAAATTATGAAACCATGATATTAATTTGTTGTTTTTGCAAAATTAAAGGGACTAAGTTATAATTAACTCATTTATATTAAACGAGTATCATACGAGATGAAAATGGACTATCACATGGGCCAACGCTGCCCAATAGTGCTAGACCACAGGACATGGGCTTAAGGTAGTGCTAAGTCCATAAGGCTTAATAACATGGACTGTGACGACACTACACCCTGTATAAAACGACACCACAGATACGAGTTGGCTGTCACCGCCATGTTGTTTAGACGTCAAAGTTCAAACAGTGAGATTGCCCCACCCAATCTAACCATAACCTTTGACAAATCCCCTTAAAATAACATTTGATTGATTTCCAGTTGCTTTTCGCCAACATTTTTTTCTCCACGCTGCCTCCGTTGATGGTCCTCCTCCTCTGCTCTAACGACCCACCACCACCACCACCACACACACACACTTCCCTTCGAAAGCTGGCCGACAGAAAACACAGCACAGCTAAAAGTTGAAGGTCAACAGGATTTGACAAGTTTTGGGCACTGGTGAGCGCTGTCACTGCTTCTTTCTCTCCATCACTTTCAACGTGGCGAGTTTTCTTCTCTTCTGTGGGTTCCAGCTTAGCTCCCAATCAACAAGCGTGGCATGCATGCATCCTTATTTCATGTCTGTTCAAACAAGATAGGTGAAAAGTTCTCTATACAAGCTGTGATTTCATCACCGGCCGGGACATGTTTTCAGCGAATAAAGTTAGCAGATATATGGTAAGATAAATAACTGTGCTCCAAGTTGTCCATTTTATTTTATTTTATTTTATTCGGAACAGCTAAAATATTCTATTTCGTTAATAAAACTGATATGAAATGATATCATTTTTATCTCGGTTTTAATTCCAGTTCGTTCTGGAAATTCTGGCCGGAACGTTTCGATTCCGTTCCGGGTGTGCCGTTCCGGCTTTAAAATCTTCTTTATTTTGATTAATTTATGATTTTTTTTCTAATTTTGATATTATATTTGTTTGATTTTGTGTTTGTATTGTATAATTTAAAGTTAATTTATCTTGAATTTTAATTATGCTTGTTAAATTAATATTTTAATTTTTTTCATATATATATATATATATATAATTAATTTTATATGAACAGTATAACTCCAAAACAGTATACCGAAATGCTTCGAAATCGAAATATTTCATAACAATAGAAAAATTAGAAAAGCAACTAGAACAATATTGATAACCTTTATTCCAAAATAACTTTATAAATGGATTATTGTGCCCCCGGAATTCAATATTACATATGATTTTAATATATTTTTAAATATAAAACACTTTAAAAAATACTTGCATTAATGTTAATGAGGCGCTTAGATGTTTAAAGATCTCACCGTTGCTGTCATCTAGTCGTGCTGGTTTTCTTCCGGTGGAGGGGTTGGTGCTAACAAGGAAAAAATTATCAGCGATATTATTGAACGGATGTGTAACGTGCTATGAATACTTATATTTCACAAATATTATTATTGTAGACTAAATTATTTTTATTAAATTATCTATTTAATTGTTAAAATTTTATCGGTTTTGGGAAATTAGGACTAGGTTCAGTGTACAGTATAACGAAACGAGCATAAAATGTTAGGATAGTCAGTGTCATCAAGACTCTATTTTTCTTTTCACACAAGGTTTTTTCATTTTTTTAATAATAACACTTTTAAAAATAAAATAAAATATTCTAAAAAATCAATCTCAATTAAATAAAATTATTTTTAGATATTGCCTGTATTTTTTCGAATATATATATCCAAGCTATAGCTGTCTGCCCAATACACGCTCTCATGATGATCAATTTGCCTTTCCTTGTCTTATTAACGTTGGATTGATAATTACTGTTCGTATATATTCCAATCCAATTAATAAAGCAAGACACTCTCTATAAGGAAGCCGCACTCCTGTTTCTATCCACAGAAGAAGACGGACATATGCTAGCTCTTTTGACAGCAACTCGCTTTCTTCAAGTAACAGGTTTCGTCTTTGATTTATTCTAGTTGCGTATAAACTGGTCGAAACATCTTTCTTAATTAAAAATGTTTCATTTGGGCAAAGATTTTGCATGTTTGTTTTGTTTAACACATTTCACAGGAAAATCTTTTTTTTTCCTTCAGATTATTATATATTTTTTTAAAATATAGTATAGAAAATATTTTCATTTATTGTTTTTCATAAAATACATATTTTATAGTCAACTATATTAGAAATAATAATTCATTTATAATATTATCAAACTACTTTACCAATCATCTCATCTTATCACCACCGCCACCTTTTACATCCACCCATCAAAAAATATTAGTTTAAAGCTATTTTTTTTAAATATAGTTATACTATAATGGAAAATAATATTGATATTTTTCACAAGTTGGTTACCTTTACATCTTGAAGACCAAACACAGAGCACACCGAGCGAAGCAGGATCACTTTCCACGTGTTCGGTTCATACAGGCTTTGAACACCCAAGCCACCCCGCAAAAAAATGTGTGTATCCCCTCACAGAACATGATTTTTTTTTCCTTTAATTTTTCTAAAATAATCTGCGAGTAATTTTATTATAACAAATCTCCACACAAAACGAAGAGTCGATGTATTGGTATGGGAATTTTATATGAAAAGTTTATTTGTAAAATATTATTTTTAATTTTAATGGAAATATCATCTATTTTTTAATATTAAGTACCTGTTTGGCTGGCAGCCAAATCAGCATTTCAGCTGAATTTTAAATTTTTTTCATTTTAAATGAATATGTTTTGATGTTTTTATATCATTTTGATGTGTTGATGTCAAAAATAATTTTTAAAAAATAAAAAAAATATCATTTTAATACATTTCGCACAAAAAATACTTTTAAAAAATTATCACAACCGCCCTCCCAAACAGGCACTAAAATTAAAATTCTTCTGGCAAATTATTTATGTCTTAATTGGTATATTTATGAAAATTGTATATTTCAGTAAATTAAAATACGAAATAATAATGTGAAAAAGAGAATTAAATACCCAATTACACGACGTACATTTAAACACACACAGCAAGATGATCATCAAATCCAATACAATCGAAGTGTTAATTTCATTATTATTATTTTTTATTCAAGAAAATTTCAAAAAATTTATTTTATGGGTATAAGTAAATAGGTAAAATCCTAATTATTTTAATTTTTTATTAAAAAATATATATTATCAATTAAACTCGATATTTATTGTATAAATTTCAAGTCTTTTAACATCACATCACTATTTTTTTAAAACTAAATTTCATTTCTCATTTAAGTGAAAAAAAAAAAAAAACATTGAATCTTACTGATAAATACATTGTATGTATATATATCTTCTACTTAATAATAATTTCATCTCGAATTCGGTGTGTGTATGGTAATTATTTTGATGCTTATTTATATTTATATTTAATTATTCATGCATACAAAACTATACAATAAATATAATAAACACAAGTAACACGAAAATATGTTGAATAGAGTTATTGAATAAGAATTTCAACTCCAAATTTTGTTATTGATATTTATCTTCAAAAAAATGTATCTCTAACAGGTCATAACATATTAAATAATCTCAAAAATCAAAGTAATAAATAAGCTAGAAAATCTATATAAAAAACAATAAAATTCTTGAGTAATCTGAAAATAAAATGAAATTATTAGACGCAGTATTTAGTTTCTTAAATTAAATATAAAAAATAAAAATAATCAAGAAAAAAAATATTTTTTCTTGAAAAACTACTGCTCGAATTAAAAAAAAAAATCTTGCCCTTAAATCTAGATTACTTTGTATCAATTTTATGGATGCCCCAATGCCTCCCACACCTCTTTTCTTTCTTGCTTTGAGTATATAATAATATTAGATATTAATTTCAGGTTTTTCATCTTAAAACTTACACAAGAAACAATAATTATCAATTTATTTTATTTTCGTTTGCATATAAATTATAAAACTCGAACTTGCTTCATCAATACATATCACATCAAAAATATAACTGTTCATAATTATTATTGTATAATATTATTATCAACATAGTCATCATTAAAATAAATATAATAAATTGATGGAAAAATATTAATTCCCGTATATTTTATCATAAACAAAATTACTAAATTCTCCACGATATCAATCCCAAACAAAAAATGGCATGCTATGTTTATGCTTCTAATATGAGTTTTCAAAACTAGTTAAAAAAATATGTGATCACTCTCCACAATTCTTTAATTTGGCTTTTCATCATTATTATTGTTAAATGACTCGTCATTTTTGCAATTTAGTTTTATATTTTTATATAATTAGTTTTCAAATAAGATATTTTATTATTTTCGACATCAACATATCATGTATTTATAATTATTAAATATATATAAAAATTTTAATTTAAATCTGCATCGTTAACTTTTAAACTAATCAAAATCCAACTTGAAAAAAACTAGAAAACTTGAAATTAAAAGAAATAAATAAAAATTCAAAACAAATTAAAAAAAATAAAATTATCAAATGTAATATTTATTTTTTAAAATAAAATGAGAAACTAACAAAAAAAATTCAGCATCAATTATGACGTTGTTAAATAAAGAACACAATATATGCTGAAATAAAAATAAAGGCAATACAGTATTGTTATTCTATACAATCTCTCTCAGTGTAGCTCTACACTGAATGAGAGCGTGCGCCCCCTGGCAGCTCTGCTTGGTCTCTCAAGTCTACTCTGATCTTTACCTTCTCTCCTGCGCTGCAATTGAATTCTCTTATCTCCCACCTCCCAAAGATTTTCCCTTCCCCCATTCTCTCTCGCCTTCCCCCATTCTATCGTTCTGGGTTTTAAGTTTTCACATTGATTTTTATATCCATTCAAGTCCCTCAATTTCTTCTCTCGCTAGATTCAAGCTCCATTTTCTCTCCTTGTACCTGTATCTCACCAATCTAGAAAAAACTCCTCCTAGATTCTCCTAAAGTTAACATCTTTCAACTCGCATTTCTTTTGCTTGTTAGCTGTAAAAAGCAGCTCACAAACTCAAAACCAAAAACAGGACAAGTGTTCTTACAAAGCGAGAGAGGCAAGAGAATAACTAAAAAAGAAAAGAAACCATGAAATTGAATGCCCAGAAAGATCCAGATAAGACAATTTGGGATCAAATGAGAAGTCCGTCTGCTAACTCAATTTCTGGGTCACAAACCAGAACCTTACCGAAACTCATGGTATGGCTAATCCTCCTTGTTTCAGTTTCTTATGTTGTTTACACTCTCAAGCTTGTTTCAACTTCTCGTGCTTGCAATAATGAACCCTTCACTACAAATCGTCATCTTTCTGTTATCTCTCACAACAATTCTTTACCTTTGATTCAAAACCACACGTCTCTAGCCATTCACAGAAGAGAAAATCATGAACCCCGTCGAGAAACTGGGTTACAGCACATAGTTTTTGGTATTGCAGCGTCTGCAAAGTTATGGGAACAGCGACAAAATTACATCAAGATTTGGTATAAACCTCAAGAAATGAGAGGCATTGTTTGGTTAGACGACAAAGTGAAGAATCAAGGAAGAGAAGACAACAGTTTGCCATCAATTAAAATCTCGGGTGATACATCAAGATTTTCTTACACAAACAAACAGGGTCATAGGTCTGCAATCAGGATCTCCCGGATCGTGTCCGAAACATTGCGTCTTGGGCTAAAAAATGTGCGGTGGTTTGTAATGGGAGATGATGACACTGTTTTTATAGCGGAGAATCTTGTGAGAACCTTGAGAAAGTATGATCATAATCAGTATTATTATATTGGGAGCTTATCAGAATCTCATTTGCAAAACATTTATTTTTCTTATGGAATGGCTTATGGAGGTGGTGGTTTTGCTGTTAGTTATCCACTAGCGAAAGCTCTTGATAAGATGCAGGATAGATGTATACAGAGATACCCAGGGCTTTATGGATCTGATGACAGAATGCAGGCCTGTATGGCTGAACTCGGTGTCCCACTCACTAAAGAAGTTGGCTTTCACCAGGTAATTGAATTTCTTGCTTGTATGCGGTTTTTCACTGTTCCAGGTGATGTCTTTTTATGGGTTTTGTTTGGTGTTCTTTGGTTTTAATTTCTCTGTCTTGACGGTGTTACCAAACTGGGAGTGTCCAGCTTACTATACAAACCCAGTGGCCGGTGGGACGCCTTAGAACTCTAGACTATTCTGTTTTTAGACTATTTGCCGATATTTCGGCCGATATTGGTTGCGTGAAGTAGCTTGGCGACGGAGCCTAAAGCTGGAATCTTTCCCTTTTTTACTTGTCAAGTCTTTTTTTTTCGGGCAATTTCATGGAGATGTTTATGCACAGTGAAGTGTGAACTCGTGAGGTCGGCCACTTGATTCTAGGTGCCGACACTGGTCCGTAAACTCTCGAGTCCTGAATTCGAACCCTAAGTAGCTCAATAAGCTGTCCAGTCCATTGACGAGATTGTAAGGTTTCGGAATGGGTCCCGCGTGCACTTTGGACTTGGACCTGGTTTTGTTCACCATGTATCACTCACTACCTGCATGAATTTTGAGTGTGTGCATGTCACTCTTTTATCCAGAAAAGTGGACAGAAAATTCTGCTGATTTAGCTGGGTAGTCTGGAGAAACTCGTCTTGATATAGGGTGTGCATATTTGCTCATTGTAAAAGGAAGCACACAGTTAGCATAGTAAGTTCGTGGGCTATGCCCTCTAACGGGGCATCTTTGTTTTGATGACTGGCAATCTAGTAAAAATAGTAGTCCTCGTCAAGAGAAGTCAACTTCTTAGCCACTTACAGGCTTTTCTTGAGTGGCTAATTATGGGACAAATTGTGTTGGCAATTGCGCGCATACGGTGTGCTCATTTTAAAGGGTTGCTTGGACGCAAAGCACTGCCTGTAATGACATAAAAATCATTATTTTTAATCAAGAGCTCAATAATAGTTGCGTGATTTGTAGGGTTCATGCATCACTTGTTTTGCAAAATATGGAATGAACTCATTCGATGATGCTAGTTGACAGGAAGGAGGGCTTATCCACTTAGGGCATTGATTATATTTTTAGTTTCTGAGGTATGATCCTTGCCATTGAAGTAGTGATTCAATTTTTTTTTTTGTGTTTCCTGACAGTATGATGTGTATGGGAACCTGTTTGGACTCCTTGCAGCACATCCTGTTACTCCCCTGGTCTCGCTGCATCATCTTGATGTTGTTGAGCCCATTTTCCCAAATGCAACTCGAGTCCAAGCCCTTCGATGGTTAACGGTTCCAATGAAGCTTGACTCTGCAGGGTTAATGCAACAATCCATTTGCTATGATAAATCCAACAGGTGGACCGTTTCTGTTTCATGGGGCTTTGCAGTTCAAATTTTTCGAGGAGTCTTTTCTCCCCGCGAGATAGAAATGCCTTCAAGAACATTCTTGAATTGGTACAGAAAAGCAGATTACACAGCATACGCATTCAACACTCGTCCAGTTAGCCGAAACCCTTGCCAAAAGCCCTTTGTGTTTTACTTGTCGAAGGCCAAATTTGATTCCGAACTTAATACAACAGTGAGCGAGTATTCCAGGCATTACGACCCGCATCCTTCATGCAAGTGGAAGATGGCTAATCCTGACAAAATTGAGACAATTGTGGTTCACAAGAAGCCTGATCCTCATTTATGGGATAGAGTAAGTAGCTCTAATGTTGTTTACTTTTGTCACTACTCACTAGCACTTTTAAACTTTTTATTTGATAAACCAGAGAGTAATATGGGGGCTCTGTGGCTTTGTATGTGCATGTAAATGGCAGTCTCCAAGAAGAAACTGCTGCCGTGTAATGAACTCAGAGAAGAAAGGAAGTGTCATGATTCATGTGGGTGTATGCAGGGATGACGAGATCAGTGAGGTATAGGGGTAAGTGAGAAATTTCAAGATAGGAGGGAGCTGCTTTCCTTCTTCCCCTTTCAAATTCTTAGTTCTTTTAATTTATTTCTCTAGTTACCAATTTTGTAAGTGTAACTGTATTCCATTGTAGCCCTTTCCAAAGAATCATTAGAAAAGAAATATGTTCATACATAAAACATTGTGGTTTACACTTTTTATACATGTGCTAGATATACTTTTCAATCTCTTGATTTTTTTCTTACTAAAATATAGCCTGACCAGAAGGCATGTGCTGCTACCCTTAATTCTATCAAATCTGCTATGATTCTTGCCTGTGCCCACAGTATCTTTGTTTCACTTGAACAGGGCATATGGCATGAATAAACATAGGGAAAGAGTAATTTATGGCAGAAAGCTGACCATTGGATCATTTGGTTACATTGAAAATGAATTACAGCTGGTCTTCTCTGGCACTGATCTTTCTTTTCTTTTTTTCTCTGTTAATTATCAATTTGAGCACAGCAGCATCATGTCCCCCCGTGCCAATGCAGTATATGGTGCCCTAACATATTCCATCGGATCAAATGGATCTCTTTCAACTTGATATAACCAATTCTACCTCTCCGAAATTACCTCAAGTAATCAAGGTGCTAGCGAAGCATAAGGGTAGGAATGCTAATGGCAGCTGATTGGGTTGTTGAAGCCGCAAAGATGGCAAGTGTCCTCTGGATGAGATTGTAAACCTGGCAAAACATTTATCAGTGCAATAATGCAATCAGATATCACCAAAAAAGAACTACTGGGAGAAATGTTTTTGTGAAATCTCTTGCGGGACTGGAACATGATGGTACAGAGGTGGTTGGAAAGTGGTTAATGCTTCATTTTTTTCTGAATAAAATGTACTGAATAATGGTTACCGGAAAGTTTGGCCATTAAATATATACAAATTTGAAGCTTTTAACTCTTGAAATTGTAGCCTTCTTACATTTTAATCACCAATTTTAATTTCCTTGCAACTAGGTCATTCCAAGTTATGTTGACATGATTTTATTTGTTCTTATGTGGTTTGGTTGCACGTATTTTTGTGTCAGTGAATATTCCAACATTGAATTACAGACCAATTTTACAAACAATAATTTCATGCTTTTTAAAACATGAATTGAAAGATCTAGGATAAAAAATGACATTTCAAAAACATAGAACTTTCCATGTGTTTGCTGCTCAAAGGGCATGAAAATGTTAAATTGACCCCTTTTCTTTGGAAATTTCACATTTTGATCCTTATTTTTATTTATTTTATGTTTTGGTGCCTAGATATGTAGATGGCGAGTGAATTTTTAATTTTTATCAAAAACACAATACTAATTATATAGACTTTATAGTTTTAGGCCAAGCACGTAGGTATACCAGTATCTCCCGTCCCTGCTTGTCTGTTTTTTTCTAAGGCCATGTTTGTTTCAAGGAAACTGAATTCCAGGAATTCAGTTTCCTTATTTTCCAATGTTTGGCAAATATTGGAAAAGGTGGTCAAAGGAAAATGATTTCCTTAAGTTTCCAGTCAAACTCTTAATTACTCTTAATTTTAGGAAAGTGTTTTCCTTTCCTTGTTAAAAGGAAAACACTTTCCGGAATTGATAAAAGGTATGTCACAGCAATCGAGAACAGATGAGAATATTTATTTTCACTGGAAGAGAGATGATTTTTATGATGGAGAGAGGTTCATGGATGATAGTACTATTTCCTTTAACAAGTTTCGAACTTTAAATGGCCTTGGCACTAGGTTTCCTCCAGGGCCTTCTTCATGGTCCAATCAAGAAAAGGATGGTAAACAGTATCATCATGGAGGGACATGTTTTCAGGATATGGAAAAAAACACTGCAACAGAGCATTCATGGTCCATTTTATTTTTTTTATTTTAAATGATTAAATATTTTATATTAAATATTTTATATATATTAGATAAACTTGAAAAAGAAATAATTTATTAATAAATTATTTTCCAGTTCATTTTCCATAACACAAACAAACACTGGAAAGTGTTTTCCAGTTCATTTTCCATAACACTGCCAAACATCGGAATTCATTTGCCAGGAATTCACTTTCCTCGAAATTCACTTTTCAAAAGGAAACCACTTTCCAGCAAACAAACGGGGCCTAAATGACACTCTTCTCTTACATTCCATAATATAATTTACTTCAAATATTTATATATATCTATTTTTCCTCATGATAAAAATCATCTTCTTACTTTAATATTTAGTTAGATTTAACAAAGATTTTTATAATTTATTAATTCATATATTTTTTAATTTCATTTCATAAAACACAAACAACACCTTCATAATTTTTAATTTAAAAGTTTTACGATACCAAGAAGCAAATCTACAACTCTAGAGCCTTTTTTCTCTTGCATTGAGAATTTATGTGGAACCCTACTCATAGCATGGTGTGGACTGTGGAGTGCACTAGCTAGCCTTTGGATTCCTGTGTGGCACTTCAATCATGTCATCTATGGCATTTCCTTTTTACCTTTTAGTATTACTTTTGTTAAAATTAAATTAAAAACTAAAAGAGCCATAGACATAAATGCACCGTGGATTGCAATTACATAACGCAAAAGTTATTGTTACCAGGTATCATCGATATTGTTTCGAAAGAATTATTTATTTAATAATATATTAAAATAATATTTTTTAAATTTTAAATTTTTTAACATTAATATATAAAAATACTAAAAATATAAATTGAATTTAATATAAAAAAAAATAAATTCAAGAACACTTTTGAAATATAATACCAAACAGAGCCTAAAATTCATAAAAATGTAATTTAGTCCATCGATTTTTTAATTTTTTTCACTAGATATACAATAGACCATGAGGATTAGGGAAAATTAACAATGGAAATCACTAGGCGTGCACTCATTTTTATCATCCAGCTTTTTATCTATATATACAATCTCATTTCTATATGAACTTGGTATTAGGTGCTGAGATATTTTTCCTTGAATTCTTTGCGAGGTGTCAAGAAATGCTTTGATAATTAATGAATTAAAGATCAATATTGTGAATTAGAGTTATTGGATGTAGTTAAAAAAACAAGCCCTAAAAATAGCATAGCTATAATGCACCAGCAGTTCTTTAGAAAATAAAGATAGAGAAACAAAACAAACCTCGCTCTCATTTTTTACATGGGAAATTTTAATCTGTTCTCCAAAAATAAATAAAAAATTAGAAGTAAAAATAAAAATAAAATTGTAAATTGCCATGCAAATAACATAGTCACAATGCACTGACAACTTTTTATTAGAGAAATAAAACCGAGACAATTATGAATTCAAATTCCCAAAATTAAATGAATATTGAAGGATGAAATTATAAAAAAAAAAACACGAGTTATTCTGTCAAATTTATTTTCCGGGTTACTGCTATAAAACAAAACTATCATTAAAGAATTAATATGGAACAAAAAATGAATTTGAAAAAAACACAAAGCATTATTCACTATCAATAGTATTTTACGAGGAGGATAACAATACATTATGAAAGTAAAATATTAAAAGATGAATTTGTTCTATAGCTTTAAAAGTTTTTTAAAAATTATTCAGATTATTTTGCTATGCTTGTAAAATATTACAAGACCAATTTGTTCTATATTAATATTACAATAATGATGAACAAACTTTATGAGAAAGACTATATATTTTTCAGTAATTAGCTAAATAAATTTATTTGAGTTAAATAAAAATATTTTTAAACTATTTCAATATATACAAAAAGGACAACACTTTGGTGCTTGCATTTTAGTTTTTTTTTTTAAAAAAAAATGTAATTTTAATAATTTTTAATGCAATTGTAATCTAATTGTTTGATAACGAATAAAAGCGCTCCAAATGGAGTGTTGCCACGGACAATGTTTTCGGTGAGATAAAGAAGATACGGCGAGACAAGGGCTTATGTAAACGTGAACCGAGCTGTCACCACCTGAATTGAAATTGTTCTTGGGTCACATCCACCGTATGAATAAAGGGCGACTCTGTAATTGAATTGTGAACATATTGGTCCACCATGTACGGTCAGACCGTTGAAAAAGCCGATTTCAGATGCTGCATTATTGCCATAGAAAGGGATTTCATTAAAGCCAGCCTCCTTTTATTCTATTTATTTCACATCAAAAAATAAAATAACCGACAAGAAAATCAAGATGATCAAAAGGGGGCCTGCTTTTGGTTGGTGCACGATTATAGGCAAGAGAAATTTGTCCACCACCTGGCTGGCAAATGCCTACCCGGGCTAACAAAACTGGGCCCTAGGCTACTTCGAAGTCTTCGACGATTACATAAAAGCCCATGAAATCGTGCGACCCAAACAGACTTGGATTGGGTTTAGATAGAGCTCCGACGTCCAAGCTCCAACCCGGAGAGAAACTCTATAACCTACTTATGGGCTCATTTATTGCTAGTGACGAGACAGGGGAAGAATTTAGCCTTGCCATATCAAACTGACGGCACGCACAATATCATTTTTTATTTTAAATGAATTTTTTTGATATTTTTAAATTATTGATATGCTAATTTCAAAAATTATTTTTAAAAATAAAAATAAATTATTTTAATATATTTCTAAACAAAAATATATTTTAAAAAACAATTTCAACCATATTTTAAAACCGTCATTTGATTTGAAAAACAAGAAGCCACGCCTTGGGAGTGATTGAGGGGTGAAACATGAAGGTGGAACACAAGATCCGTTGGGTTGTCTCTACACGGGAAAACAAAAGGAAGCTATTTTGATTGTTCATATATCGTAAAATGTTTCATTTGTGTCATTAAAGATTTTTGAATATTTACTTTCGATATTAAAATATTATTTTTATCATGTTTTCATTGCTTGTTATTGAAAATAAAAAATTTAAATAACATGAGAGAGAATGATCAATTTTAATACTGGCTAATTAATTTTGAAGATGAGAGTTCGATGAAAATGATTTTTACCCTTCAACCATGTTAATAAATATAAATTATATAAATTAAAAACAAGACAAAATATATTATTTTTATCTCAATTTAAATATTGGCTAATTCCAAATTTTTTGTTCAGATACCGCCCGAAACGAACTGATATCATTTTGCCTCTGTCATTTCTGTCAAATAGCATTTTTTAAAAAATAATGAATAATTTTAAAATATCAATTATATATTTTAATCTAACTTTTAGATTGTGATGAAATTTTATGATGAATCTTTTCATATATTTATATATATTATGTTAAAATTTCAAAGCAATCAGAGGATGTAATGACCTTGCGATATTGATGATAGTATTTTCATAATATTATATATGTTTATAATTTTGTTCAGAAAAAAATATTTTATTATATTTTTTTATATTAGATTGCACAATTCTAAATAATTTTATTTTTTTATTTGAACTAATATTTTTTAAATTATATATATATATATATATATATATATATATATATATATATATATATATATAATCCTAAAATAATATAACAAAATAATTAAAATCAAAACATTTCATTTTAATTAAAAATAAATAAATCACTAATCAAAACGTAATTTACAACCTTGAGTAGATGACATGCTATGGCTCATTAAAAAAAAGAAAAAAGGTGTGGAGGCTTGGCCTCCCTGTCCCATCCCATCATCCTAACCTTTTTTTCTATTTAGTCATGTGTTGTCGGTCTAGGCTTTTGTTGAGGATCAGGTACACTTAGTACACCTGGGCTTAATTATTTTGACCCATCACGTTTTTAAAAAATTCTAGAATACATTTTTGTATAAATATAATTATTAAAATAATATTAAGAAAATCCTGATATAACATGATTTTTAAATATTATTAGATATTTTATGATAATATTAATAGCTAAATATGAGGATATTTTTTAAAAAACAAATTGCTCATGAATATTCAATGAGAATAAAATATTTTTTTAATTTTTTTTGTATAATTCTCTTAAACTGATTTTTTTAATTATCTTATTTAATATAACCACATAAAAAGCACATAGACATTATTTTTTTTATTGGAAATTGAAATAATGATATTGTATTAAAACCATTCTACTAGTAAAAAATATTTAAAAAAAAATAAAACAAATAAATGAAGAAGGAGTATGAGTTTCGATTAAAGAGATACACTTTTATCCTTAATGTAAATAATTATAATACTTATAATATCCATTGTAATTTCCTGAGTGTTTTTCTTTTAAAACCATGTATTTATTTTAATTGCCTTAATATTTTTCCAGAAATCATGTCACTGTCAAACAAATTGCACTTTTCGGTCAAAATACATTAATAAAAAACGAGATTTTGACAAAAAAATATCGTTGATTTTTTTAACACATTCTATATATATATAAGATTAAATAAAAAGAACTAGACAACATCTTGTGGGCTATAAGATGAGTACTGGCCATTATAGTCAAGAAAAAAACGATTTAATTAGTTGCGTGTTAGTATGAACAAAAGAAATTTGGCATGACTTACTCTTGGGAAGCAATTAAGCATAATATGATTAGACAATCGATTTTGAGTTTGCCAATTCATTTTTAAAAGCAAGAAACTAACCTAGACAATGCATGGGAGGAAAGCAACAAGGGATTCCTAATGAATGTTATCTTCCAACCTCTCCCACTTGCATTTTCTTATTCATGAGGTTGTTAGGGTGGGGTTTTTCAGCTCTTGTATAGTTGTTTTCTGAGAAACAAACTCTTGCGAGCTTGAATGACATTGCAGCTACTTGCTCGTAATAATAGACTAGCTAGCCATGGGCGCTGATGATTTCCATCCGGAGGAGTTGTGTTTTTTTTAAAAAGAGATAAGAGTGGGTTTCGATCCAAGATCTCCTTTCTTGTTTTTTTATAAGAATCCATGTACGTAAGAGATCAGTTGGCCAAAAATGCCTTATTAGATGCCTTCTCTTAACCAGGCCTGGTGTAATTAAGGCATTGCTCGGTAACCTAGCTAGCTAGCTAGAAGCGATTCATTAGAAAAATACGCACATTCTTGTGCCCGCCATATCCTGAGATACTGTAAGCGTCTTGTATGAATACCTGTAATATATAATTTCGGTACGAAGAATTTTTCAAAGGTTATACAAAATATTCACCAAATTCCCTTATCAGCATAGACAGCTTCTTCACCGAGAACAAATTCTGTATATTAAACTCTTCTGAAGGAAATTCCTCTCTTGATCATGCTCTCATTAGTTTCTACCATGGTTGCCAGAACTGCGGATGAAGCAAGCGAAAAGAAAACTCAGCTATACCAGGGTATTTCAATATGAGTAGTGCTAAATGTATAATTCACATAATTTCTTTTCCTAATCAAAAGGGTGATGGTGAAATTACCATGCCACCGCCACCGCCATCATCGTTATTATTTACAAAAGCTTTAGCTACATAGGTTGTCGGCCAAAGCGAGAGAACAAGGAAAACTAATAACAAGATCCGAAAGCCTATACAAGATCAGTAGATGAAGAAAAGAAGCGACCTGGAGCCTGTAGCCTGCATGCAGCCAGATGATCAAACAAGCTCCTAAACTGAACTATACAAGGCCCTCGCTGCTGGGACACCAGTACGTAGCAGGAGCCACCAAAAATAAATCCACTGCAGTCCAGGACGAGATGCATTCAGCATACCTCAATACTGTAATAATAAGCTACTGATCAAAGCTGAAATGCACTGTTGAGGCGTGTGGCTATCAATTGGAGGAGTAGCAAAATCACCTCTTATATGATCACTTCTACAGAAATTCTTCATCCATTAAATGAATGGATCCATGTAGCATGATCTGTAATTAATCTAATAATTGGGATTCTTCAAGAAGTAGCAGTTTCAAGATAGATATTCACAATTAGTAAAACGAACGGACTCTATACTCTCAATATATGCGTGAAATAAGCAAAACATAATGCTTTTTAGCGACGTCACCTGCAAGATGAGCAGCTGTTTAGGCAAACATTTTCACAAGATAAGTAAGAGATTGAAACGTTACAGCATATATGGGTATTGATTGAAATGATAGTCATCAACATCAGCATCAGAGGTAATGCATGAATCGCTACTTTCCCTTGTTTCTACTATCTGTTTAAGCAAAAAGAGAATAAATGAATTGTTGTTTGCTTGGTTTAATTAATGCTCTCATTTACTTAATTATCTATTTTCCTATATATGCTTTTTTAGTGAAGTCGTCTGCAATGTCTGGTCATGGAGAATTGCAGATTACCAAACTGATATTAGAGCTCCGTTTTTTCCCTGAGATTTACGATGATCTCATGAACTTTTTATAACCGGAAAACTTCTGATCAGATCCAAAGCCATTAGCAGTGCAGTTTTTTTTGAAAATGCATCAATTGGTAATGCAAATTGTTCGTATTGAAGCATATATAATCATCACGCATTTTGTATAATCTTGCTCCTACGCGTAGCTCTTTAATTAATTAGCAAGTGATAGAAATTAAAACCATGCATTGCCAATTCTAAAAAATATTGAAACTTTTATTACGAAAATTAAGAGGCGAGAACGCCACTACTTGTTTTCCCACTGAAGCAAGCTACTTATGCTGAATACCTCAACAAGTTCATGATCTTCAATCATGGGAATAATATTATAGGCGGAAATTAATAAAAACCTTCTCCGGAAGAGCTGCGTTTTCCACTAGAAGGAGGCATATATATTATCCTAGAAAATCTCCTGGCTATCACACCATTTCGAAAAGGTAAAAAAGTACCTTTCCATCAGCAAAAGCAGTAGCATTAACCATGCCAAAGTTGACAGATCATTAAGACAGCAACTCTTATGAGCATGAAAGATCACCCTCATGAAGAAGAATTAGGGACCACAGTACTGTATAGCACCTGTCTTAATCTCCAAAACTGAGGTCCAACCAAATTGAGATGCTAACTTAATTTTGTCCCAAATTTAAAACAAATATCTAGCTATAACAAACCATTTGAAAAAAAAAAAATTAATCACCTCTTAAATAAGATCCAGAAATGACTCAATCACGAAGAAAGGAAGAGAGAGACATCTACCTTCAGAAATTAAAACATGATGGATTTCCTGGAAAACTAATTCTACCCAGAAGAGGGAAGAAATATCTGCATTACCTTGCATCAATCACTTGCATTGAATCCAAATTAACCTTACATAAAAGAAACTAGTTCTTAATTTCCAATGCAAAAAAAAGAAAACAAAAGAAAGCAAAACTATACTAGCTATGAAACTAATGTCCATAGTATTCTTAACTAACTATGGTAGCTTTATGTTGATACGTATGGGGTATTTATCTATAGCTAAAACTACTTATCAACCATCACCATCCTTTGGTAAGAACTCCAGCAATATCCCCACCGAGTGTCCGAGCAAGCAATTTTATTTATTTATTTTTTTCATCCAGCCAAGTCATGCAGTAACTGGGCTCCCATCAAATTCCTGTAAGGCAAATTCTGTCCTTCACCATCTACAAGTGAGTAGTGAACTGGTTGGCAATCTTCAATATGGTCTCTAGGGTAAAATAGAGAACTTTGAGAGGCAGGAGAGAATGCCAAGCTCACTCCACTCCCTTTATGCTGTTGCAACCCTAATGTCAATGACACTCCACCACCACTGAAGTTCTGGTTACTAGCATTATCATTAGCATAAGAAACCCCGCCCGCCGTGGGATGATTGTAAGATGAGAAGTCCAAATCCATACTACCAAAGTTTCCAAAATTGTGTTGTTGGTGTTGCATGTGGCTTTGAAATGATATAGTGCTTTTGTTGGTGTCATTTTTATCTGGGTTAGAAAGAACTGAAGACAGGCATTCAGAGTCAATTCGATTGATTTGATCTGGTGTCGGTTTCTGATCTGTTGAAGAAGGATTTTGATTGGAACGGCCATTAATATGTTCATCAAGATCAGCGACTCCATCGGAGGAGGCCATGTTGTTGCCTTGCTCCTTTGTTTCTTCTAAATACATCTCTTCCACCATAGGCTTCCATAGCCTCACTCTTGCGTTGATAAACCAATTGGATACCTATTGAAAGAGGTAAAACAAGAGGCATCATATAATTTAATATCATAGATATAATCATTTTATAATCACATTTGTAATCATATGATTTGAAACTGCGAATCCTAAGAAGATATGCCCCATCGATAATATAGATTAATTCATTTAAGATTAAAATAATCTTTAGAGAAATGTGGACGTGCCTGGCTTCTTGAGAGACCAGTTTGACGGGCTAAAATATGTTTGTCCACGTCACTTGGGTACCTGCAAATGGTTTGCCATGAAAACATGGAGGTTCAGCTTGATGTGAGGCTAGAACAACATGTGTATATTACTTAACTCTTGCGAGTGTAAGTGGGAGATATAGGTCCTATATAAGCAATAGAATCAAATCCACACAAAAATGAAAAAATATGTACTTGATTAGTATGAGAACTAAAATGATTGAAATAATATGTAAAAAAGTAAAAAAATAATCTGTATGGAGGTGGGCAGAAACTACCAAGGCATTTGAAAGGAAAATGAATGGACCCTTCTTAACACTTAATTATCACATGACAGAAGCTACTGGGGCTATAACACAACAACATGTGTTGTATATTGTTTTTGTTTGCAGAAAACTTTGATTCTTTCATTAAATCTACTTTGTCGTGTAGTTATATAAAGGCTAGAGTTTGTAGAAGCTCAAAGATAAAGAGAGAGATACTTACGGATGGAGAAAATGCTCAAACAACCAAGCTCGAAGAAACGACACAGATCTTTCGGGAAGGCCTCTTTGAGGTCTCCATGGATGACTCTCCATCATGCTCATTTGTTGAAAAGCCCTTTGTTGCCTTAAAGCTTGATCAAGAATCTTTAGCCTTGGAGTTTCACCTTTTGTTGTTCCTGGTGCAACAGGATCTTTCTCTCCCATAGCTTTCTTTGTTGCATGAATCTGAGCCACAATTCCATCTCTTAAACATCTGAAGTGCCTTGACATGGCTTTAGATGCTAAAGCTGAGTAGACTGAGGCTGCTCCAGTACCTGCCACAGCTTCAAAGGATGACACCATAGCTTTCATTTGATCACAGTAGTGCCTGTATCTCCTATCCACCTGGAAGAAAAAAGAAACGAAGAAGATAGAGATGTTAAAATTTAGGTGTCAGTTTTTAGCCATTGAAAACAAGAGTTTCAGCTGGGATTAATACGTACAGAAGGAGAGTAATAAGACGTAAACAAAGATGCCATGAAAAGAAAATAAAGGAGTAGAGGTTTCTGAAAGTATATAAAAAGCTTGAATTGTCATGATGGGGGCATTAAAGACGAGCCCCCTCGTCGCTAAATTAGTTCAGGAACGAAGTTAGGAGCCACAACTAATCTGCTACAAGAGTAGAATCTTCAATCTTTCTTCCCAGCAATTAAGGTCCAACAAATATGTTGTTGTGTCCTTTTTATCTTTGTCGAAAGGAATAACGAAAAAGATAGAATCTTTATAGACTTTAAAACAAGGAGTTCGCGAATATATATACCTCTTCCAGCATTGAAAGCATCTTTGTCTTTCTCTTCTGCAATTCAATGAATTCAAGAGATTGAAGAGATTGCTTTCTTGAAGAACTTCCACTCTGATCATCATCCCACTGTTTAGGCTTGTGTGACTTTTGCTTTAGCGCATCACCTTGCTTTGTCCCAAGATTACAGAACTCATTCAAAAGGTCCTGTGCAGGACCCAAGTACTTTGAGTTCCTAAGATGAAACTGCGCTTGATGATGCAAATTTGCAGCTTTTGTCAAAAAAACATCCTGTACCATCTGTTGCTGGAGATTTGCTGGAGATTTGCCAAAGAGCCTCATTTCTTCTTGTGAATTATCTTGATTCTGATGAGTAGGGTTGTGTCTTACTTCAAAAGAATGTAACCCGATACTGGAAGGGTTGCTTGAGCACAGAGAGAGTGAAAGACCTTGACTTGGCCTCTCATTTCCTTCACATGGAAACACGCATCTCAACGACGAATCATCAACAAGCAACCTGTTTTCTTGCCAAGGAGCTGAGTGGTCAGACCCGATCATTAGATTCTCATTACTTGCCTCAGAAATCCCAGTTGAGAAATCAGGTTTATTGAACTCGTGCTGATAAAAATCACCATTTGTCGATTCATGGATTGTCTTTGAAGAAGAAGGGCCACCAGGGTGGTGGTTGTTTGATGCTTTGTTAAAGAAACCTTTCCACATAACAGAGTTACTGTCACTTTGATGGTGCTGTAGATTCTTTGAAAACCCTATCATCTCCATACCTGTAGTCAAGTTGAAGATCTCCGGATTGGATTCATATCCTTGGATCTGATTCACAAGATGAGTTTGGATTGTTGGGTTACTCGATGAAACATCTGGGTAACAAAAACTTCCTGAAGATACCATGTTCCTCGAGTTATCCTCACACGGTTCTCTAGCCATGTAGCACCAAGAAATTTTTATTCTTTATATTGCTGCTCCCTCCCTAGCTTCTCTTTTAGCTGATGTTGACTCTGCAACTACAATTTCATGATCATGATTCACTATAATAAAAGAACTCACAGAACTCACAGTATTAAAACACGGTAACAAGTATCATAAAGCGAGAGCAATAAGCGAAATTGCCATTTTTTTTAATACTCAAAACTAAACCGAAAAAAAAAGAAAAGAAACAAAGGGAGAACTGTAACTTTTTGGTGCTAATTTAAGAGGAGACTTTACCTAGTTATAGGAAGAAAGAGTGGCTGTTGCTCAAGAATCAAAATACAAAAAGAGGGTCTGTGCTGCTCATTGGTGGAGACTTGGTGGGGGAGACAGAAGAAGGCGGTGATTGATGATAAAATGGAGGGAGCTAAAGGGAGGTAAAGAGCCCTCCTTTTTTCAGTCTGTTTCTCTTAATAAGCCAACATGGCATGCCATGAAATGAAAGCAAAACCTACGAAGAAGAAAAAAGATCAAATATATCTTCTCTGAAATAGAAGTCGGATAGAAGTGATGAGGACCCTCTAGCCATGATCATCATTTGATATATGCCTCTCTCTCTCTCTCTCTCTCTCTCTATAGCTATACTCTCTCTCTAGCTATAGCTAGCTCAAGTGGGTCAGGCAGCAAGATATAAATACATCCAAAATAGACTTCTCCTAGTATGAAAACCATATAATTCCCTCAATTATTTCACACCAACCAAATAAAATATGACCAAGAGAAATAATATATCCTAAAAATCATTGTTTTATAGAGTGTGTGTGTGTGTGTTGAACTCCTCTGCTTCACAAAGTACTGGGGACACATAAACCAGGAGCAACAGAAAGGAGTGATCGTCCTTTGCCTGCCTGCTACACTAACTACAAGCCGCCACATGTCTTCTTCTTCGGCTTGTTTTAATTAACTACTTCTTTTAATAAAACCACACTATTCACGTAGGGTTTTTTTATGGTGTCTTACTATTTACATAAACTGTAAGGTATATAAATTCATTATTTTTTTAAATCTGAGATGCAACTCGGTTAATTAGCCAGTGTGATAAGTCGAGAGATAATCGATAGAAAATACTATTTTTATGAAAAAAATAATCAAAACACTGTATTTTAGGTTTAATAATAATCTAATATATATATACCTGCATATTTTTTTACGTTTAAAAAAGCCGGGGCACATACAAACGAGTATAATATTAACCGCTCCATTATTTGCTAGTATATGATTCTTCTGGAATGCATCTAGATTTCAATTTTTCCAGTTCGTTATAGAATTTCATGAGCTTCGAAAACATGTGGTATCTTTTTTGAAACAATCCAAAAGATTGACACAGAATTAGGGGAAATTTGATGGGAGCAATTCTCATACATGACAGGATTATATATATGACATAACTAGTAAGATCCCAAAAAAGATATCCTACAGAGTAAAAGAAATACAACCAGCTCGTTTTATTTAGAATATAATAAAAGGAGATCCTTGCAGCCCTGACGAATCCCAAGAAACCACTCCAGAGGTGGAGCTATCGAGGTTTTTCAGATGGGAGACTTCTTCACCGGAGAGTCTCTGGTCCCATCTATGATCGTGGACCTGAATTTCGTGTGCAATGCAATTGGGTGATTCATACATGGCCGAACGAGAGAGGATGAAATGAAAAGAATAGATGCGCCTGCCTGATGGAGTGGTGGTGCTGGGCGTGTAGTGCATAAACTTTGTTCCCATAATAAGGGACTGTGGCTAGAAAGAAAGAGATGAGGTGGTCCAATGTTTCCTCATTTAATCCCCTAATTAATTGCTCTATTAAAGCATCCCACCTCCCTCATTGGCGAGGGGGACCATCGTCTTTTCTTTCTATTCATCGTCAGAATATGCCCACCTTCCACGCGCATCCACGCCTCGCTTGTCCAACCACGCCCTACCACCATGCATGCATTTTCTTTTTGCGAGGTAAATATATCGTTGATCCACGAGTGTAATTTGATCAGGGTTTGGTGAACTGGTAGCGAAACTCATCATTGAATTATAGCTTTGATCTACGATCACAGGGCACACGAATCCTAAATTAATGTGTCTCTAGCGAAGAATAGAAATATAATTCTTTAATATTAAATGATGGGCAATCAATATTTATGAGTTTATTTTATACCATGTAAACATTTTGATTCTATTTACATTATATATTTACATAAAAAAAATAGACCAATATGTTACAAAACGAGGACATCCTATCTAATGATGTGATAATACCGTTGAGTAAATACACGCGTTATCAACACGCACCCCTAAGGTGAGAGTTGGCGAACAAACTCTGGCAAGCTTTAATTTTTGTCCGTTAAAAGTTGGTGGTCCTCTAACCCAGGCTATCTCCGCCGCTTGCCAATTTTCTCTCTACAACTCGCTTTCTCTCTCCTTTACTCTGCAACACTATACTGCACTAAATTACATTTCTTGCTTACATCAACAATTCGGTGCTATCTCTATTTGCACTTTTATTTACTTATTTTTCTCGAGCTCTTAGGACTGTAGCGTAATTATATATATATAAAATAACACGATATAAAAAATATTTTAAGAAATAATATAATTTTAAGAGTTGTAGATAATATTGTGAGTAGCAAATATGATGTCCCTATCTTAAATTATAAAATTGCTTTGCACAAGATTTAATAAAGAGAGAAAAAAAGATTTTTAGAGATATATCAAAACTTCATGTGGACAACATTAATAATATCATTGAAAATATTTTAACAAAATAAATTCAATGATATCAAGAAGAATTATAAATGGTGATCAAAGTGGGTCACACAAAAGATCTAAATTAAATAAACCCTAAAATCTTTGGACAATATATGTGATCTATTTTGTTTATTTGTTGTGAATTTTTTTAGTGTAGTTGAATTTATATTGTTGAATTTTATTCATGATACTCGTAGTTTCGTCATCAAAATTTTGTTGGTCTTATTTTTTTTTTTTTAAGAAAATCAAAGTTTCGGTGATAAGATCATCGATACCATAAAAACATATCTTGGCAAAATGGACTCGACGATATGAAATAAGATCATGAATGGTGAACAAAGTGGGGCGCATAAGTTGTTCAAAGATATTTACTTATTTTTTTGCCGCTCATGTGGTTTAATTTAGTCACTGTTGCTGATTTATTTTTGTATTGTTAAATTTATTTTATCGAGATCTCTCTAAAATTACCGGTGACATTGATATTGGAGTTTCAATATTCTTCCCTCTTTTTCTCTCGTCTCTTTTTATTGAATTTATGTCTATCAAATAACACTGGTGACTTACAAATTGCATATATTATTAATGACTTTTTAAAATGTATTATTTTCTTAAATATTCATCGTGCCGTGTTATTTTATCATTATTCTTAAAATGTTAAAAACCAAAAAAAAAAAAAAAACTATTTCTTCTCTTGCTTAAAACGCGCCAACTGCGCATCTTATCCATCAGCAATGCGCCGTAGTTCAGTGTCTGTAATTTTCGCGATCTCTTTTATGTCAATGGCGATTGTTTTCTTAACCGCAGCTAGAAAGCTAAAAAGTGTGGTGGGATTTTCCCAGGTAAATTAGCACCCACAAAAATCGGGGGATTAAAAGAAACTGTGAAACTCTGAGTCTTGCCACTGCGTCACTAGCTGCAGTGTATGTTCTTGAAATGTTTTTGAAAATTGTGATTGCAGGGTCTTACAAGGGCTACGTTTTCCTGACCTAATAGAGTGGTCCATCATCATTTTTTTTCTCCTGGACCAGCCTAAGCTGGTGACACTACTTCAATGGGAGCAGTCGTACAGGCAGCATATCTCATAGGCAGTGCAGCTTTACTGGCGATATCAACAGGTTGGACCTAGCTCTGTTTTTTTAGGCATCAAGGGTATATTTTTGGCAAATTTGCGTCTGCAATGTTTAAAAAACCATTTCAAGAATGTGTTTTTTTAATATTAATTCGGTATATTTTAAAGAATTCAAAAAAACTAACTAGTTTGAAAAAAAGAGAAAAAGTAAAACCCTAAGAAATAGTTTGTAGTCGAATGTTTTTTTTAAATGGGAATTGATTTAGATTGGTGATTATGGTTTTGACAGTGAGATTATGGATGGTCGTGGGTCCATAGAACAAAGGTGTTCTTCCTGGCTGTACGGTGTCAGCAAGGGACATAGGGTAAGGTCAACCTGTGTTGATTAATCACAAATTGTAATCTGTATGTACGGTGGCCGACTGTTTGGGATCGAGTTTAATTTTTTAACGGTGTTTTTTTTTTTTTTTTGTTCTGCATGGGCTGGTTGGTTCTCGGATACAGGCCGATCACTGTTTATTATGATTTTGGTTACGCACTTAAGAACTTCATTAGAGTGTAATATTTAGAGTATACCCATGCAATGTTTAATTACACAAATATTCTTGGGTATCTAATTAAGTGTGTTGGTTGTTGATGTGTTTAAGAAATATTTTCAAAATAACTGTTTTTAATTTAAATTAACTTCTTGATGTTTTTATATCATGTTAATGTGTTAATATCAACAAAAAATTTAGAAAAATATATTATTTTGATGTTTTTCTGAATAAAAATCATTTTAAAAAGCAATTAGGCCACGCTTTGTAACAAGCTAGGGTTTATTTGGGAGTGTAATTGAGATTGTTGTTTATAATGTTTTTCAATTATAAATATATTAAATAATATATTTTTTAAATTATTTTTGACAACGGTAAATCAAAATGGCATAAAAATAAAAAAAAATTAAAAATCAATTTTTTTCAAAAGTATTTAAAAAATAATTATTTTATATTTTAAATGAAATTTTTTAGTGTTTTAATATCATATTGACATGATATATCAAAAATATTTTTTAAAAAATATCATTTTAATATATTCTAAAATAAAAAAGTATTTAAAAAAATGTTAAAGAGAAAGAAATGGATCGTGGAAGTGGTCGGGGGCTAGCAAAAAGAAGATGCAATGACCAAGAGTTTTCGTATCTTCTTCCCAGTTTTGATTCAAAAAATAAATAAATTAGTCTATTGTCATTTTGCTTTGAGTTTTTAGGCAATGTGAAGCGAAGAGAAGTTATCATGTCCAATTACTTTGATAGCAAGTCGCCGTTTGTTTATTGATGCAAACACTCCATGATGCCCATGCCTGAAATGTCATTAAACTTCATATTTAAAATAAATAAATAAATAGAGCGAGCTGCTTGCTTTTTTATGTTTGTTTGTTGCATTTTTAATCTCCGCCCCATTTGTTTCTTTCCTTTATATGACAAATATCCAGCTCAAACTGATACACGCATTTCAAAATTATATATATATATATATATATATATATATATATATATATATATATATATTCGGAATAGCGCTGATACCTTAACTGGTCCAGCAAGCCATCGTGTTGCATGCATTCTAAGACCGTTGAGATTATCATTGTTTTTTAAAATTATTTTTGAAAAAAAATTATTTTATATTATTTTTTATATTTTTACATGTTGATATTAAAAAAAAGTTTTTAAAAATAAAAAAATATTATTTTAATATTTTTCTAAATAAAAATCATTTTAAAAAATAATCTTCGATATACTGGAACAAACTCTAAGAGTCTTGATCATCAATTTGCTAAGCATCTAGCGTGCAGATCCTGAGGGGCATTTGAGAGACAAAAAGAAATGCCATCTTTAAAAATGTCAAGTGAAAGAAGGATTTGGTATTCCAAACCAAAAACATACTTTAACTGTTGCTGGTTTCAGAAGATGGAGAGCGTTTTTTTTAAAATAAATAAATAAAACAATTATATATGCCCCCGTTGATTTTCTTTTAATACCTAATTTAAAATTAAAAAAAGATAAAGTCACTTAAAATTGGAATATTATGAATGCGGTGATTAAAGGAGAGGGAACGGGGGTTGTAGGTTTTCAATTCACCAACTCACGATCCTTTTTCACTCGAGTCATTCTTTGAAATAACAGCAACTGGCCTTGTCTCGACACCCATGGCAATTCAGTCCTTCTTGTGATTATATTTGGAACTTAATTTGAATTATCATTAATTGTGACCCATAAATCATGGTCACAGTACCATTTGAATCCCCTTTTCTCCTGTTATCAAGCTTGTAAAGGCCCTTGTGAGCTTCCAATCAAGAGAAGAAAACCAAAAGAAAACGATGAAAGGGTTTCCTAATTCATCAAAGCCAGCTATGTTCTCGTAGGGAGCCAATTGATCAGTAGGGAAATCCCCCGTGAATAGCAGTAAACTTTCAGGAATGAATTGGTTGATTTATTTGAGTGTTTGACTTCCTCTTCAATGGAATAGCACTTCGATCACGCTTGAGCTGGAGGCAGAGGTTTCGTGGGCAGCTGAATAGCTTTAGCTTTTAGACCCACAAGTGTTACACTAAGTTGAGTCTCTTGTCCGCATTGCTTAAAAAAAACTCTTTATTACACATAGGTCCATTATTCATTTCTTTTCTTATTTATTAATCTCCCCATAATAGCCAGAAGTGGGTTACGAAGCATCACCTTCTTCTATCTTTAAGTGCGCGCCATTCCCATCACTTTACAATCATCGTCTATGATTGCGCCTTGGACAATGTTGGTTTCGAGAGGTGGTTTCTCTCGCTCTCTTTTTTAATATGGATTTCTATATCAATTTAGTTTATATATATTTTAATTAATTTTATAAATTTTAAAATTAATAATTATATAATTTTTTTAATAACTTTAAAATTTATAAAACCCAAACTAATGATCTTAGATATCCAATTAAAAATTATGCCCTTGCATTTAGTGTCTTGGAACATGTCCAACTGACGAGCCATCAAACAAGTTAAGATTAAAAAACTATCCTTTTATTTTTTTTTCTTTTTTCAGTTTTCTCTTCTCCGACTCAAAAGGTATTTAAATAGATAAAATAACTATTTTCATAGATAACTACTATTTCTATATGTTTCAATCAAGAAAATAATAAAATAAAATAAAATAATATATATATATATATATAGTTGGAATACTTTTAACCTCAAGTTCACAAAACAATCCGAAAACTGCAATATCTTGCTGTGATAAGGAGGCAACTATACAATCAAATTTTGTGGTCATTTTACTATCTATAAACTTAGCTCTTCCTCTTTTATCTGTTCATGTGATGTTTTCTTCGATGCCTTTGCTCAAGTTGTGAAGCCACTGTCGTCTGTAGTTGATATATTTTTTCCCCGTTGTGATCTACATTCACATCTAGTCATGTATAAAAACAATACAGATAAATATATCATTATTTTCTTGCTACATTTAAATAATTTAAATGCCTCAGTAGGTGTAATGTAATTTTCCATCTAATAACTAGTCATTTAATGATTAAAACGATATATATATATATATATAATTCGTCTGAAATTTCCGAATCTTAGTTATCCATATAAAAATTGATTACATCACACACACACATAAATGAGCTTAGCCCCCATGAATCAATGGAGAAATTGTCCTCGTGATAAGGTCTAGTTGATGGAAGATTCAACTCTATCGTAAAAGCTAAACAACCACTAGATTTTTATTCTCCACGTTAAGCAAGAAAATAAATGGTCAGCATGTGATCATAAGGACTTAAAATACAACATTTAAATTTATAGACGCAAATAAAAAAAAAACTTAAAACTATAAATAGAAAGAGAAAAAAAAGGATTATTGTCGGTAAGAACCATTGGTGGCAACTTAAAACTATAAATAGAAAAAAAAAATACCAACATGTACTCTTATAATTTAAAAAAAAAAATGAATTACAATGAAAATACTATATTACTTCAAATACCCGGTTAAAAGGTTTTAAGATTAAAAAAATCATTAACTTCCGGTTGAATCACTGATCGGTAACTTCAACGAATCTCCGGCATCTAGAAGGCGGTGGTGCGTTGGTTAGTCATAGAAAATCACGTGAAAGCCACCTTATTGACGATATAGAATTTTCCTCTGTCGGTGGCACAATCGAGCATAGATGTAACCTAAGATCTCTGCCATTTGACGGCATGGCCATCATATCATATCGCGATTGATGCCCAGGTACTTGTTCGGTTCTGTGTAAATAGATAAGAGTCGTACACGCTTGTAGTGATCGAGAGAATAGGTACAATTAGTTGCTTTACAATGAATTTTAAAAATATTTTTGAAAAATATAAAAATATTTTTTTTATTTTAAATTAATTTATTTTAATATTTTTAATACATTGATAAAAAAAATATTTTAAAAACAACTTAAATTACAGTGTGATATACCAGTAAAAGCAGATACTACTACAGTTGCTCAAAACAAGATTACAGTAAAGTGCATTGCATTATAACCATGGCTTCGTTTGTTTGCTTGCTTGACAGCATTTTTTTTCCCTGCTTATCAATGTGATGAAAAATAAAATAAAAAATATTTTATGGTGTTTTTCCATTCCATGTAAAATGAGCTGAATTATATTTTTATTTTTTTTATAAAGTTTATCAACAAAATAAATATCAGATTTGACAGATAAAAAAATTGAAGACAGATAAAATTGAGAACAAAATTATATTTTCATAAATTATTTCAAATAAGAAAGTAGTAATCAAGAAAACCAAGAGAAAAATTGACACATAAACAGGTTGAAAGAGGAAGAAATTAAAGAATATAATAATTCTAACTCCATAAATTATTTTGAATACAATAAATAAAAATCAAAAGAGCTAGGATAAGATCTAATAGATAAAAAAATCAATTGAAAATAAAAAAATAAAAAACCAAAGCTAGTATAAAAATCATATTAAATCAAATTATATGGGATGGCATTTAAAATAATAAATAGCAATAAAAAAATCAAGGTCTGGATTCTATACAGTCAACAAATAAGATGATTGTTTTGAGCTTTTTATAACTTTGAATAGCATATTTCATCCAAAATAAAAACAAAATATTTATCTAGAAATTATGTTAAATTCTTCTTTGAAAAAAAAAATGTTTTTCATCAACGAAAAACAAACATGGAAATTATTAGAAAAATACATTTTTATAATACTACATTTAGTGTGAAAACTCGTAAGAAAATGTTAAATTCAAGAAATGTCATCATGAAGAAAATTAATTATCTTGACTAAATATTTAAGAAGAAAAACATAAATAAACAAGACAAGAATATAACTAGGATGTAAATTAATTATGTATGATAAAAATCAATGATACAAGAGATTAATGATAAGGTCATTTTAATAAATAAAAATTTGGTGATGAATGGTGTTTTGACGGAGCCATGGTAAGTCTTCGACTATCTTTTTATTATTTTTCTTCTACATGTGATATTTTCATCTTATTTTATATAGTCAATTATTGATTTTTTAATTTATTTTATTTATTGTTGATATATATTTTTAAATATATTATTAAATTATCTGATTTTATTAAAATCAATTAATTCAATAACCTATGTTTTATATTTTTCTTTTTTTAAAAAAAATATTTACCTTGCCTGAATCCAGTCAATGTGGCAATGGACCGGGGGGGTTAGCCAGCAAGTCAAGTCAATGTGGCAATGGACTAGGGGGGGTTAGCCAGCAAGTCAAGTCAATGTGGCAATGGACCAGTGGGGTTAGCCAGCAAGTCAATGTGGAAATGGACCAGTATGGCAACAAGCACGTGGCTGAACACGAGCAGCACCACACCCTTTGAATTTTCTAAATTGCAATGAGCTCTCGTCTAAATATATCGCTGCCCTCCCTCCCAGTATTTAGTGCAAGTCCTCATTTGTCAAAATCATGGAATTTAAGGTCATGTCAAGCTGAAAATTATTTTTATTCGTAATATTGGTTTTTAAATTATCCTGCTGTAGAACATTGTACTGATTCACAAATATATTGACTATTTAGGAGATATATTAATTATTTAAAATTATGGTTGAAGTTGTTTTTAAAAGTATTTTTTATTCTAAAATATATTAAAATAATATTTAAAAAAATTAATAAAGATATAAAAATAATAATAATTTAATATAAAAAATAAAAACAAATTATTTTTAAAAAAATATTTTTAAAATGCGGGGTAGTTTGCGTCGCACGTAGACACCTCCGCTGTTAGAAGAAACCAGGTTTTCTTAGCGAGGGACCACATTGACATTAGAGTTTAGACAACATCCTTAGCTAACTTGGAGTGTTATATATCAATTCAAGAAAATAACTTCACAACCACAGTGAATTGGTCGTATTTCAAGATTTTCAAATGAATATTGGTCAAATTTATCTATCAATTAAATAATTAATTTTTTTATCTATCAAATTTATGAATATTGGTCAGATTTATCTATCAATAGAATATTTTTTTTTTTAATCTTTCAATAACTATCATTGCTCTACATAACTCAGAAACAGGAGTTAGTCTTTGAAACCTTAGATGTTTTGGTACATTAAGCTTATAATATTGCAATCGAAACCTTAAAATAAAGTTTCTCTTCTCACTAAAGTCTATGGGATAAGTTATTTTAGCCAAGTTGCATGCATCATCAACAATGAATGAGATATAAGAATCTGGATGGTATAGCTTTAAACTTAAAATAAAACGTTCAACTGTTTGATCATAAAATCTAATTATTTAACTCTTATGATTTGAGATTAATTACATTTACAAATATATCAACTTTAAGACAATATTTTAAAGTTGTAAGAACTTCACCATGATAAAAACCCATCACAAGCTCTTCTTGTTTAATGTACTTTCAAATCATAAATAACAATATGCTTTTGTGTGTCCCCAAGAATCGTAGTGCGATGCAAAGGGTTTGATATTTGGGCATACACCTCGTATAAGAGGCTAAGATATTTAGAGTTTTATTCGCTCATCTGAGTCTAAAAAATATAATTTTTTTAAAGTGAAATTTCCTTGAATCTAAAAAAATAATAATATGGTTTTGCGCACAAATGCTCTGACACTCTAAAGAAAAGGTCAGGAATCCATCATTCCATAACTTTTGAATCAATAATATTGTAGTTGAATCTAAACTTATGATATTGATAAAAACTAAGTATAATATAAGAGTAATTTATATAATTTATTTCATCATATGCTTTATAAAAACAAATTCAAAAGGTTTTAATATCCTCATTAAGAATAATTTGCTACATTTTTAAATACGGTATTAAGAACTCTACAGTTGCACTAAAAATCTTAAATAGGCTATAAGTTGATTGAAAAAGAGAACCCAATATGTTCCTCGAGCGTTGAATTTCAAATATATTAAAAATCGCAGGGCAGATGAGAGAAAACCGTGAGATATTATTAGTGCGCACAGAATTCGTATTGTATTTACACTGTATTTTCCTTATTCTTTTTAGCACATAAATGATGACCACAACTTTGCTCGACTAGGAAAAAGAAGTAAACTTTCTGTAGAATTTTCAAAATCTTTCAGCTATCAAGATGGAAAATAACCTGATAATATATGGTCAATATAAAAAAGCATATGAATATTGAAATTCCACAGAGAAGCTTGTGTGTAGATATTACAGAACAATGATAATTTGTTGCTGTTGTTCTCTTCTATTTTGCTTCAACTGGAAACCGTAATCATAATAAATATGTAGAGTAGTAATTATAATGCAATTTTTTTTTTTTTAATTTTAAGGTCACATAACACCTACAGTTTATGTAGATCGACAACAGGAATCACTCCCATTGTCAACGAATTCAAAAAAAAAAATATTTTGCCTAATTAGAACGCGTCTTGCATGCGTGGGAATATTCATAAATTAAGTATCATCCACAGAAACCATTCAATCTTGGCGAATATTGCTTAGATTATTACAGGAAGTAATATTTGGGCTACAAATCCAAACCTACACGTTATCCTGACCCTATTCTATACTCAGCCACTAATCTTCACCGCCTTCACTCGCACGTAACATAAGTCGCCGACAAAACTAAAGCCAGTGCAAATGACAAAAGCTCGAAAAGAAAGAAAACTCCTCGGCCTTTTGTCTCGACTCTCGATTTAACATGTATGTTTTTTTTTGTTTGCTAATCGTGGTCCCTGTATTTTTCTTCAATTGTATTTGGTATTGTATTTTAAATATATTTTTTAAAAAATTGAAATTTTTTATTTTTTTATATTATTTTCATATATTAACATCAAAATAAATTTTAAAAATTAAAATAATATCGTTTGATATAATCCTGAAAAAACTTTTAGTAACCTTTTCTTTTGACTGGTTGATATCTTAAAATTCCAGTTAATTATTAATCGTAATCTCCACGTCTCAAGGCCGCAATAGATTTGTCTCCAATCTCATTTCTCGAAGGATCTTTTGAAATTTCCCCCTCCTGATTTGCAGGAGACTAAGAAGTAGTCTCTCCAACTATTCGGGGGGGTCACGGTACATCTAGATATGGACATTAGCCGGCATGGCTGGCTTGTTCTAAATCAGTAATATCATTTTTCCAGACAAACAGTTCCACTGACAGTTGACACACGGCAGTTATTAGCCTTTTTCCAATTAATTATCACAGAAATGGAGGTCCAGCTTTCATTATCCATGTACCCAAAAAAATATTCCGCTGTCCTTTAGGGTTCTCACATATAATTAACTGGGCTATGATCGATTTCAAATATGGTTATATGTCTTGAAAGAATGTCTTGTTCGTGTCTGTAGGATATGAGCTTAGTTATACCACAAACAAATTTGTTCTGTATATATCCCCACTTTGAGGTTGGAGCTTGATTAGCTGGTCCTGACGATGAGGATATTTTCCCATCGGACCTCCGCCATTTTTCTCCATTTTGTTTAATAATGAAGAAGGTTGAAGGAAAATCACAATCCCATATTTGTCAAGCTAAAAGACAACCCAGAAATATTCTATGATTTTGAAAGAAAGAACTTGAGAAACATCAAGAGGGATGGCGAATAAGTTTCACTTCAAATTACCTGCGCGCATCAATATTAACTCCAATTAAAATATAATAGTAAATTAAAGTCAACCATTCAAATTAAATCTCTTCTCTTCTCTTTTTTCATGCTCTTTCCTCCAAATAATCGACAACCTTTGTCAATGACCACCTTTTTTGGCTAATCAATTCTAGAGATATCTGTGGACTTTAATATATATTATATATCACAATAAGGAGAGTGACGGTTGAAGTGAACCCGAAAAAATCTTATAAAACGGGCCAGCTTCTCTCTGTATACTGTATGAATATACACGAGGGCTTATATGCAACGTAGATTATACATCAAGTAACTACGTGGACAAAAAAAAATACAAGGCAAATCCTTATGGAGACTCCCTATATTATAAGTAATTTGGATGAACATCTCTTAAGGAGATCAAGTTCATCAATCGCCATTTTAATTTCTTTGCGTTATGAAATTCGACGGAGTAAAATGTGAACACATTTGATTGCTGCAGAAGTTGGCCTTTTGTATTAACTTTTGCCATTAGGCTGGGCCTAAGATAGAGATGAATGGTTTGCTTGCTTGACTTGTTTTCTAAAATGAACTAAGCATCACTTTAATCCATTTCTAGTAAGATATATTTGTTCAAAATTGGTTTCCACGATTAGGACTGTAATGATGGTTTATACCTAAGTATTCCTACGTAAATTTTAGTATACATCAAAATATTTTTTTTATTTTTTTAAATTTAATTTTAACATCAACATATCGCTAGAAACTTCAATATCATCAATCTTTTTGGTAATTAAATTCAAGTTGATAATTATTTGATAACGTGTAACTCGAAAAAAATCCAGAATCTAAGAAACATGAAATAGTACGAGGGCTTGTTGGATTCATTCATGAAATAGTATGCTCGAGCTTGTTCGAAGCTTACAAATCAAATATATTGGATTGGCTATTTTAGGTGCTCATCATGCCCATCCTGAAGCAGGAGTCGAAAAATGTGTTTGAAGCCCAAATCGTTGTAGCTGGACAAGTATTCTTAACCACTGATCAGAACTAAGGCTGACATTTATCTCTTATTGGCCCAAATCCTGAGAAGAAATTGGCAAAGGACAAACAATTAATATCAGACTGCTAGATAATGACTCACTGCATATAATATTCAGTTGATGTACATTGAGTTCTTAAACTTTCTTAAAATAGTTATTTTGATATCTACATTTTTTTTTCTAACAAAAAAAGTCCTTAATTAAGTGTTTTTATCCTTAAGTTTAGGGCCTTAATTCAAGGGAGAGTTGCTAGAAAACAACATCGCTGGGCAGTGGAAAAGACAATACCTCCCGATGAAGAATGACTTCTGCACAATCCGAGACTGACTCGCTGTCAAAAACATCATATTTTCAATACAACTACATATAGTTCTCAGAATATACACTTAATTGTGTAAGAATTGATCAAGAATAAGAAGCCAGGTATAATGCAGATCTGAAATGAAGAAAGCAGGATCAGATTAAGGAGATGAGCATATCAGAATGTGATGTGGAAAATTAAGCACTGAGCATTCCCAGTTGGTGATCCATGATAAGCAGAACGAACCTCTTTGGTTTGTAGATGGCCAGCCACAGGAAAGAGATTCAGGAATAGGAACGGAAGCATTCCTTGAAACGAACATGAGGTTTCTGCAACTAAATTTCATTTTTTTACTGCACAGGACAAGAAGCTGGTGCTTAGTTGTTGGGGCAAAAGCAAAGAATCCAAGAAGACCACCATAGAAAGGGAAGCAGATGCCAACGAACATTGTAGCCGCTGAAATCAAAATGGAAGTCTCTGTTTATATAGTTAGTGTTATTTTTTTAATATATAAATATAATTTTTAATTTATTTTATTAAACATATTCACAACTAAAAAAAATATAGTTGAAAACGCGTTGCTAATGTTTATAATTTTATTGCTTTTTTGTGTTGTAAAAACGAGTTTTTAATATTTATAAATTACATATTGGGTTTTGGGTATTTAATATGTATTCATTATCTACTACTATTTATTAATTAATAAAAAATAAAATAGTTTATATACAAATAATAAGTAGATCTAAATACTTGACACAAAACTCAGCTAGAACCTAATTCAAAATATATATTTATATTATATAAATATATTTATATATTTTTAATATAATGTGATGTTTGTATATTTTAATACTGGTATAAAACACATACATGTAGATAAAACACACTTTATCATTTAATATATATATATATTGAATTAGGTTCTAGCTGAGTTTTGTGTCAAGTATTTAGATCTACTTATTATTTATCGGGTCTAAAAAAACTGTACCCATTTGAGCAGGTTTAATATTCATATCCATCGGTTTTAAATTAAATGACCATTCCTAATCTAATTGTAATATTAAAAACACATTTTTATTTCGATGATTCAATTCACTTAATGATGTTTCTTTGTCATAAACTACTGACAAGATAACAAAATGGAAAGGGGTCCCTTTTTTATTGGAACCGCAAACGTTTAGCCAAGGGGAGGGGAAAAAAACACAGAGCAATTAATGGCGCAAGAAAATGGGGGCACGACAAGAAAGCAATGGTGTGTCACGAGAGAAAATATAGCCCGCCATGACAAGGTGCCTGGGCCACCACCTTTCTGTGTGCACCGTTCGTTTTTGTGGTCCTCTCTGCAAATTGAATTGAAATTTGACATGTTTCAAAGAAAGTCATGTAGCAGCACTATATTCGAAGAGCAGTAAACAGGTCAAGGTTTCACAGGAAACATGATTCAATTAAGACATGTTTCACCTAAAATTACTTCCTTTTCTTTTATCATGTTTTGTTGCTTCTCAAGCAATGGCCACACATTCCCTCACAACCTCCCTAGCTTCATCACTCCTACTTCCGCCGCGAAAACTGGTTAACTCAAGCTTCATCCAGTGCTGTAAAACCCAAAATGAGAGCATTGAACTTTCTACCAATGGGAAGGCCAGTTTTCCTGAAAAGAGTCCACAAAAACAGCAGTTAAAAAAACCACCTCCTAGGCCTCGCCGGATAATACTGGTTCGGCATGGACAAAGCCAAGGAAATGTTGATGAGAGTGTCTATACAAGGATCGCCGATCCAAAGATTACACTCACTGAGAAAGGAAAGGCTCAGGCTGAAGAATGTGGAAAGAGAATCAGGGAGATGATTGAGAAAGATGAAGCGGATGATTGGAAGGTTTACTTCTATGTGTCACCATATAAAAGGACTCGTGAAACTTTACAGAATCTTGCCAGAGCATTTGAGCGCTCAAGAATTGCCGGTATGAGGGAAGAGCCTCGTCTGCGCGAGCAAGATTTCGGTAAGTTCCTTCAGACACTTTATTAGTCCACTGATTGGAGGCTGAAAGGAGAGTATATCCAAAGTGGAAAAAACCATTCAAGCCTGCCAGTTTACGTGTAAAACAAATATTTGTTGAATACTGATACCATCTGCCTAAATAAATCCTGTTCATGCTTTTCTTGAAAGGCAATTTTCAGGATAGGGAGAAGATGAGAGCAGAAAAGGCTATTCGAATGCTCTACGGTCGATTCTTTTTCCGATTTCCCAATGGAGAATCAGCAGCTGATGTTTATGATAGAATCACAGGTTTGTCTAATGTCTTACCATTCTCGGTCGCGAAGAGAAAAATAAAGTGTTTTGATGCTATATATGCAGTGTTAATGCAACAGGATTCAGAGAAACACTCAGAGCAGACATTGATATAGGACGCTTTCAGCCTCCTGGTGAACAAAGTCCTAACATGAACTTAGTGATAGTGTCTCATGGTCTCACACTTCGTGTTTTTCTAATGAGGTGGTATAAATGGACTGTGGAGCAATATGAGAAACTCCATAACTTTGGGAATGGAGGAGTGGTCGTCATGGAGAGAGGCTTTGGCGGAAGGTAACACTTATTGTCTTCGGTATTACTGATTTGCAGAATTGAGTTTAGGGGGGGCACTTGACGAAGTATTTTGCACACAATTTGATATTTTTTAGGTACAGCTTATTGATGCATCACACTGAAGAAGAGCTAAGAGAGTTCGGATTGACAGATGATATGCTTAAGGATCAAGAATGGTAATTATTAAACCAATCTCATATTTTTAGTACTCTTCAAAGTTCCAAACACAATGCTGACAGATGATCATACTGAGGTTTTGATTTTTCCTTGTGGTTTCTGATCAAGGCAAAAAATTGCAAGACCAGGTGAACTCAACTACGATGGTCCTATGATGAATTCTTTCTTCACCCATTTTGAAGATGACGAATGCCAGTGATGAATCAAAGAAACATATACGGTATCCGTCGACCAATCACGCAGGTTTAGAAGAAGCTGAATTTTGTCAGGCAAGACTGGAATCAGAAAGCATTGATTAGCGGCGTTTTGGAAGCGATTGTTTAGGGTTGCGCCTTGTAAGGTAGCTCCAGAGAGAGTTCTTACTGTCTGGCCTTCTTTCCTGGGACGTGATTACAGGGCTTCCTCTATTAAGTCTGTCATGAAGAAGAACAGTTGGACTTGCTATCAGACTTTCACTTGTTGAAACATGTAATTAAGTGGGGGGAAAACGATAAAAAGAGTGCCACAGGAAAAAAGGAGGCACAACTGTCTAGGTCCATTTCTCTAACATTAACATCATCTTTGAGAATGATTCGATCAATGGTTGAATTGCTATCAAGAATTGAAAAAACATGGCTTTGAATTGTAGTGGGTAGCCAAATCAGAGTAGGTCTTCAATGTGCGTGATGTGTCAAAACACTTGAGATTTGCATTGCAATTCTCTATTTAAAGTCATGATATACTTATCTTGTAAAAATCTAGAACATTTAAAGTTCTACTTGTTTAATTGAAACCCGAGATTTTCTCGAATAAAAAATAATCAAAAGCCTTCTTTATAACTCTTCTGATGTCTCATCGCACGGGTATAACTAGCACGAAGGTTAGCAAGATAAAATAAAACAAAGCCGAATCCTAGAGAGAAAATGGAGATGCGGGGTATCGATCCCCGTACCTCTCGCATGCTAAGCGAGCGCTCTACCATCTGAGCTACATCCCCTGTTTGTTTGCAACATCTGAATATACTATATATACCTTATAGTGAAACCACTTTGACATCACCTAGTAGAAATATAAGCTGCGAGTCTAATTCGATGTTCACCAACGCGAGTTCTTTATTTGCAAGCATCGTGAGCTCTCTATTTCAACATTTTATTTCTTAATAATGAATTCTTTCATTCATATAATAGAAGAAAAGGCGGCCATTGGTATGAGATTCGTCCCCAAAGAAAACAAAATGAAAAAACTAAAGGTGACAGAGTGATGAACTGTTCATTATATTGTTTGTGATTGGATAAATAGCCCACGGGAAAAAGGGTTCAACATAACCACGGTGCAAGATAATACTGGACAGACAGGTTGATGAAATCTTTATCGGTACCCTTTCGGTGATGGCGATAAGAAAAGCATTCTCTACATTGTTTCGAATTCCACCAACAGCCCGCCTTAAGTTACTGTGTGACCATACTGTTAAAGTCCTTGAAACTAGGTTTCCAAATTCCAATCAAGCTTTCATCACCTGTCCCCCGTGAACTTAAAGCTCTGATATTGAGTACATTAAACGTAAAAAGTAGACAACAGATTGCAAATGGAAGCCAAAACTTTGTTTCAAGATTCTCAACCACAAAACAACGAATCATATATATGAGGTTTTTCAGGTAACGTATCCATACATGCAAACATTACCCAAAAGAAAAAAGATTGAACAGTTTTTTTAACAAGAGAACAAAAATTGCAAAATAATTTGGTTATTGCCAATCAATACAGTAACCAAGATTATAATAACAAGGAGAAGAAAATGCTCAACAGGTGCGGGGGGGTTTTAAAATGTTGTGTTGAAAAAGGAAATTTGTAAAGGATCTCTGAGCCTTTATCTATTGCTTCATTCCTGACATGACAAAGTTTCGAGGAAGTTCGTTCTGTCTACAAGTCAATTTACCAGGAAGCAAGAACTGAGTTTCATCATGCATGATGTTTCAAATGCACATGTACCAGCATTAACCTGCACATAAATTCCCAAGTATAAACACTGTAAGAGCCCGTTACATTTCTCAGCTATTCATTCATATTATACAATGGGTTAGCTACATTGTGAAAGACCAACCAACCAAAAATCTCCAGACATAATACTAGCACCGAACTTGGTCTCGAAATAGAAAACAAACCTTGTCCCCTTCAAACAGAGAAGCAACACACTCAAGTGATGATCATAATTTAAAATAGCAATTTTACATATGATGATTGGGATACACCTTACCTAAGAAAATAACAAGCAATGTAAGGGTTAAAAAAGGAGACAAGTATTGAGTTGAACAGATGAAGCAATTATTGTTTAATCCCAATAAATTGTGGAAGTTTATTGTTTAATCCCAATAAACTGTGGAAGTAGCACTCAAGTTTTTTCAATCTTCTTCCAGGCCAAACCTGGCTATTTCAGGAGTCAAGACACGCCATTCACCTCTATGCAATTTTTACTGACATGATTTGTTGACCCTGGTTTAGAGAGGAAGAAGAATGAGAATCGTTGATTTTAAGTCGGGACCAACCTGAACACAACTGACCCCTAAGAAACCACCACCTCTTCACCATCATATCCTGCATCATGGAAGCTCTAGCTTGTTATGAGTTCTCAATGATTGCAGTTGTAATTCTTATTGGCCGTGTCCTTTCCTGTTCACCACCACGTCTCCAAAATGCCCTCCTCCACCAAACTTCAAATCCCCTTTGTATATTAGGACATTCTTCACCAGAATTAAGAAATCGATCAAACCAAGCAAGGAAAATACCCTGCTGCCAAGCTAGTGGCAGAGTTAAAATTGTGTTACTAAGACCATCTTCAATCAAATGTCGATCAAGGCCTTTTTTTGCCTTCCTCATCCAACCAAAATCATCATAAAGTGGCACTAACCATGTCTGTAGAAGTAAAGACCTTGCTTCTTTGGAAGCCAACAGCTGCCCCTTTCCGATCCCAACAAACAACCTAGCTGTAACTCTACTAACCTCGTGCCTGTGAATAGCAGGGATTTTAGAATGTACAGCAGACAATTCAGATTGAGACGCCCATGTTTTCAAAAAATCTTCAGCGATCTGCCTATCAATCAAAATATCCAAAATCCAATGCAAGTTATCTGCTTGCCGCGCAATTTGTCCAACTTCATTCAAAACACCTTTGGCTGCCCGGAGAAAATGGTCTTGAAGCAATTGCAAACACCCATCACATGCCAAGTACAATGACTCTTTCCGAAGGTCATTCTGAGAAGATTTCTCACGAAGCATTTTTGACAATAATCCTTTCATCTCTCGCCTTGCTTTCTCATCTTTCCCTTCCAGAACTACATGTAAAAGCTTGAGAAGCACTTCTTCATTGTCACCACCATCTTCAGTTCCATTAGTGGCTTCAACAGAAACCCTCTTCAAAACTTCACTCGCTCCAACCCCTTCAAGGCGGAGCTCAGATAGAAGTGAAGCCACCTTCTCTTCTTCATCCTCAGTCCATGGAGCAGCCTCTAAGTACTCCAAACAAGATAAAACCCCAGCATCAAACCCAATTGCTGCAGAAACCTTCAGGAAAAAAAAATACAAATTAAGCACTTCATAACCCTAACCAATAATCTATTTTCTAAAACTAAGTCAACAATAAAGACCAAAAATTTCAGAAAACAAGAACAGCCTACATTTCCTATCTATTTCCATAATTTCTTCTCAACTTAAGGTTATTAAACAAAAAAACAATTTAGTTTCTATTTTTGCTGCTTCTAACAACAGCAAAAATTAGAAAATACGAAGACTTTACCTTTAGAATACCAAGAACTCTAGGCACATCCTCTTTCATAAGCTTCCTTCTCAGATCCTTACAATACATCAATCTCAAAGTCTCAATATAAATCTCAACATCATCACAATCAGCAATCTCCACGGCATAAGGAGCAGACATCCTTTGTTGATTATTAGCCCACTTATCCGACAACTTCACTGCAAAAAACCGACTATGACCCACCAAGATCTGCCTATGCACGTCCATTGAAACACTAATACCATCTTTAGAACTCAATGTCAAGCTCACATCACTGGAACTCGAATCATTAAACTGATTACCAGGACTCCTGTTACCCAAAATGTTAGTTATACGTTGCAAGATTAAAGCTTTTCTATCTTGAACCGACATTTGACTGATCTGAGTGTTTTTGACATCGATATTTCCATTATTGCCAGTAGTGGGTATCTGGGTAATGGCTCTGGGTTGCATTTCGGGTTCACTAGCCATCATTTCAAAAAGGGTCGGACTTGACCGGGGTTTATGATCAGGTGGTGGAGGTGACATAGGGTTCAACAAACCGGCAGAGAGTGCAGAGTTAAACTTGTTAAAACTAGAAGGGAAAGATGAGTGATCATTTTGGGAAGCAATGTGGTGGTGGCCATTTGTCAGTAGAGTTGTTGTTGTAAATTCCATCACTGGGGATTGACTTCCTGGAGACAACTGGATCTTGAATTCTGAAGGTGAAGCTGTAACCGGGTCGGGTTTAGGACTAGGGTTAATGGGGAAACGGGCTTTCTGTGGAGGCGGTGATGGTGGCGGTGGAGGCGGGGGTGGAGGTGGGAGAGGTTTTGAAGCTGGACAGCACCAGGAGTTATCTGGAGAGGCTATTGTTGGTGGGTCATGCTTTCGGGTTTGGGTCAAGTAGCAGGCGGATTCAGAGTTATTTATTGTGGTGGTGGATGCCGAGGAGGAAATGGTGGTTTCGCGGTATCTACGGCGTTTGGGCTTGATGGGCTGAGCTTGGACTTTAATAAGTTGAGCTTTGGTTGTTGAAGTAGTGGTGGTGGCGGCGGCGGCCATGAGAGTTAAGTGTGCATACTCGTTGTCATTTAGTTGATGGCATTGGCAAATGGGAGAGGAAATGTGTTTTTATCTCGTGGGTTTCTGATTAATAGGATGTCGAATTAAAAAAATATAAAGGGGGAAGGGGGCGATGGACACGAGACAGAAACAGCAAGGAGTGAGGGTGGATGATACGGCAGCGTTTGATTTGATGTGAGCAAGAAAGGAACTTGTTCTCTGAAGCATAGGTCTATGTAATAAATATTTAATTTAGGTTCTGTTTGGGCTCTCGGTCTATCTTTATTTTAAATTATTTTATTATATGTCAAAGTTATTTTATTATATTAATATAAAAGATATTAATTTGATATATTTCTTTAAGAAAAAATCTATTTTAGCCTCTCTTTTTTATTTTGAAATCTTTCATTTTGACGCCACGTTATTTAAAATATCCCAATCTAAATCCCACAGCATCAAGTTTTTTAAAAGAAAAAATGTATAGATTAAGGAAGAAAGCCAGGCCATGAACTGATACCGTACAAATAAATGCTCATGACGCATACTCTACTTTCCTTTGCATGTCTTTCTTTCATCTTCTCCCTCCATGTTTTTATATCGGCGGAGGAGCTTGGATTGCAACTCTTTGAGAAACCATATAGTTTTTTAGTTAATTTATTTTTTAATTGAAATAAATAAAGTTTTAGGATAGAATTGTAATTTTTAAGAGTTAATTTAGTCAAACTAGAGGTTTAATTATATAAATTTTTAAGTTTGATGAATAATTAGAACTTGATTAAAAAAACTCAAAACAATTACCAAACTACAGAGAAAAGGTGAATATATGGGGTGCAATTGACCAAATCAAATGTTAAATTGAAGAAATTTGAAGTTTGTTAGTCAAATGAGGGTTAAATTCTTGTTAGTCATGTGAGGGTTAAATTCCACTATTCAAAAAACGACAACTATGATAAAAAAAACCTGATCAGCTTAGGAATCATTTTAAAAAGTTTGATGGACAATTAAAGACTTGATAGAAGAAACTTGAAATCAGCAGCCAAACTAAAAGTGACAAGTGAATATAGGGTTGCAATTGTCTAGATCAATGGCATTATTGAGGAAAAATAAAATTTATTGGTAAATTAAAGTCAAAATGCACGTTCCAAAACACAAATACCGCAATAAAAAAGATAGGCAACTCGGGGACTGAATTTTGAGTGTGGTAAAGTGAAATTGAAAACAATTGAAAGTTTATAGACAATTAAGGTTGTAATTGGAAAAATGTGAACTCAATTAAGATTTGCCAAATCCTAAATTAAAAAGCTTAATCTCATTTAAACGACATGTCATTTAATGTTGGATAAGAGAAGGTGAATGACTTCAATCTATATTTTGACAATTTTAATTAATCAAGTTGATAACTTCAAATACGTGAGTGTAGAGTTATAAACCTTTAAAACAAGCAAAAATAGATCCATGTAAAAAATGGACATCTCTATTACCAATTTGCAGTACTTTTCCAGTGATGATGGTGCCTAAATTATTATGACAAAATCTCAAAATTCAGACACTTGGTTAACTTTGACAGTAAAATTATTAGATAAAGATCAAAATGTTCTTTAATTTTTCACACTTAAAAACACTTTAATTGGTTAATGTAAAGGATCTACAATACGTTCATCAAGATAAGTTGTCAAAAATAAATTCAAAACAATCCAAAAAATTAGATAATTCTTATAAACACCCTCTTTCAAACATTTGAAAAAACAGTCAACTGCAAAAAGAAAACAAAGAAAAGGAGATTAGTTGTTATAAGTGTTTGTTTATCTAAAAGCGTCTTTGGGGACTTGTTTTTGTTGTTATCTTGTATACCATCTATTTAATTGTTATTTATATTTTTATTTATAAACATATAAAAGAGGTTTGGACTTTGGATGCTCAATAAACGATGTTGTTTCCCCTTTTTATTGCCTGAGTTTTAATTTTATGCTGTTATTGTAATTTTTTTTAATATTATATTTGTTGTTTGATTTTTAAATTTATTTGGTGTTATATATATATACACTATTTACTTGTGTTTTGACTAAATCTATGTTTTTTCATGGAAAGATATTTATCCTTATCATGTCAAGTATGTTCATGTATAAAATAGATTTAGAAAATCAATTGCAAGTCCATGTTGTACGAATGCATAGGTTGTATGTTGTTGTTTTTGTCTTGTTTTATTATTACAAGCTTAAAATTGGTGTCTTTATGTTTTTCGTCAATATTTTTAATTCAAATGTGTTTATATATGTTAATATTAGGATAAGAAAATGTTTTATAAGGGAAAAAAAATGTAAATTTAGAGGTTTGATAGCAACTGGTTTATAAACATGTTGTTTGACGATGCTTAAGCTTTATGATTAAGAATATTTTTAGTCAATTTCTTTGCATTGGATTTTTCTTTGGACTTAATTAATCAATAATCTATAATTTATTCACGTCAATAACATGTTTCAATAGGTTTAAATCACACGATTTAGTTCTGGTGTCAAAACCTTTTTGGATATTATGTTGATTATTTGAATTTTGAAGTAAATGAATGCAAAATTTTTTTATCTTTGCATATTTCCTAACATTTCTATATCTTTATCTCCCCGTATCAATTATTGTTTGTATGTTTGTTGGGTTTGGTTTCTCCATGTTTTTCATGTTCTTTCCGAGAACATCGAAACATTTTCATGATTAATTAACTTGGATCTTTTTTGGTCAAAAATCATGTATTTTAAGTGTAAATTGACATGATTTGATACTAGATTCTTGTTATCTATGTGTTTTTCTAGACGGTATGTGTTTTTGTTTTGATCGAATCTAGTAATGATCTTAGATCCATGTTGGTAGGTTTTTTAAATTGATATTTTTTGTGTTCTTTATTTTTATGCATTTTAATCGTTTTCTTTGAGATTTTTTGAGTTTTTTTCTTCTATTTTTGATAGATTAAATTTTTTTCAACTTTGTCTTTGTTTTCAAATCAAACGAGGTTTTTTGTTTGATTTATGATGGGACCAAAAAATTTCATTTCGCTATTTTCTTTCATAAGTTTTTCTATTTTAAGGATGTGTTTGACAAACATCATTTTTTTAGTATTTTTCTTTTGGATAGTTTGATTACAATAAAATGGGTTTACCCAACAAAACCTAATAATAATAATAATAAGTTTATTTTCTTGTATATGGACAACAGTCCTAAATTTATATATGAATTGAAAATTATTTTCTTTCATTTTTGCTTAGAAAATAATCTTGCAAGGATTTGATAACAAGTATGTAAAATCCCAAACAATTTTGGCCTATATTTAAAAACACATTAATGTTTTTTTTTGAAAAATAAACTATTATTGACTTTTGACAAAATGATAAAAAAATCTAAAAGGGGTTAGATTCAAAATATTATTGAGAATAATAAATATTATTCATTCTTATATAAGGATAAAAAAACAACTCATGAAATTAATATCCAAAAGATTATTCTAAATCATATAAATCATTCATTTATAATATTAAGATATTTTATTTAAAATACTATTTGAAATGATGAGAGAGAGAAATTAGAGTCCCAAAAAATAAAAAAACCTTAATAATAATTGAGAACATTGTATCTTTTGAGATCAAATATTGTTTCAGAAAATCAAGGCTTGTGCATCGTAGCAAACATATTATGACAAACAAAAATAAACATATATCATAAAAAAAAAAAATACAACTTATCTTAAGTAAGGTATATAAGAGATGCTAATATTTTTTTTATGAAATTATTCTTTCACTCTTAAATCTATAGTAAATAATAAAACTAATGCTTTCAATTTTTTTATCGACCTTGAACCATAGAACTAGATGATTGCTCTGTTGACTCCGGACACTACACATCTATATGCAACACCTCTTGGTAGTTATTGCTTGATATGATATCTTTAGATGGTCCATTATTTGAAATTATATGATGATGCCTCCTGTAATTAAAAAAAAAAAGTTTGTTGCTTGAAATTACACAATGATTTTATCATAATTAATAGATAAAATAAAAGGGATCACTAAAGTACTAATTATTTATAAAAGTGAAATTATATTCTGGACAAAAACAAATTGAGGATGTTCGTGTTTGGGTTTATGATTGTTTTTTTCTTCTAATGATGCATTGGCCATTGCAGAATTAATCAGGGATAAATTAGTTGAGATGAATTTATGTTTTTATCATAAATTAGTTTGCAAATTTATTGATGATGCCTCCTGTAATTAAAAAAATAATAAAAAAAAAACTTTTTATGGAAATATATGATGATAGATAAGCATGTAACAGCCCAAACGTGAACAATGAAACCTCTAGACAAATTATTATTTGCTAATCTCAAGGGGAGAGAACTTTGATAGGCATGCTCGTGACTCTAAAGTTGATCCCAATAAACCCACATTATCATAGACCGACGAGCAAGTCCAAAATTTTCGTGGATTGATTTGATGCAAGCCAATAAATTGTCACATATTTCTTCTCGAGATCTGGGCGCCCCGTGAATTTCTTTGTGGCTTCTTTGTATTGGAATCATATGGATAAGGCAAGGAAATTGAAGGACAGGTGGCTGGCTAAGAAAAGCTCATCCAAAATATCAAATAGTAGCGTCATACTACACGTCGTCTTAAGTGGGCCAATTACAGTTGTGGTTCGTGGCCCACTTTAGGAAATTTGGTCGGGTGGGTCCTACACTGGAAAATGCCATCGCATCCTTTCGAAGGAAAATGTGGACAAGATTTGGGCCGCAATCATGATGATCGAATTCGTCATCAAGATTCTCAACCCTTTTTTAACAATCAGATTGGTCTCTACATGCTCTCGGAGATTATGAATATTCGTGTTCTTTTGCCTGAGAAGCACACCTGAAAATCTAAGGCAAATTGTATTTAGAGCACCAATGTAGATGTGGCAATTGGCTGCCCTAGTCAACCCAGCAAGTTTTTGGACATTTACCTTGTCAGATTACTTGCTCAACTCCTCAGGAGCTCACTATTGCAAGCACCCTAAAGTGTATTTACTTGAACCTAGAAAAGGAGTAATAATAAACTTATAATATAGTATAAAAATATGAGCACAACTGCGGGGATAGCTCAGTTGGGAGAGCGTCAGACTGAAGATCTGAAGGTCGCGTGTTCGATCCACGCTCACCGCATAAAAATGCACGTGCCATTTTGAATCGCAAGATGTATTCGTGATGATCGGGCCTTACTTTCCTAGACCAGATCCTTAATTTATTGGACCCTGATAATGAGCTCCACTTGTCTTGATTATTGAATAGGCAAGAGGGCCCGCAAATCCTGATCTTTTGGATTATAATTTTGAGAAATGTGGACCTCCATCATTAACAAAAATTCCACGGATCTAACTGGGTCAGAGAGAGAGAGAGAGAGAGAGAGAGAGAGAGAGAGAGAGAGAGATTTATTATTATTTTAAACAAATTAGAGCTTTTAATGGACAAGCGAATGTCGTATAATTTCAGGTAGCAATAACATCATGAGCATGCGCAGTTGCAGATGATCTAGGAGGTATTTAATTTGTTTCTGATAACCCCTACCGGACAGCTAAAGAAGGTCCAACTTGAGCCGAACACATAAAAAATAAAGACCGTAGCGGTCAGCAAGAAGAAATGCCTAATTGATCAGCAAGAGGAAGGAAAGAAAATCGGGAGGAGAAAGGCAAAAGCAGAGTGTAGTCTTGGGCTTATAAAAGCCCAACAACGGCACACCAAGAAGAAAGCCGGCCCAAACAAAGCCAACTCTCGTCCAGTGATGCTGGCAAGCCCATCCAACCCCTTTGCTTTTTGCTCACAGCAAACACTATTATGTTTTAGTTTGGAGTATTGTTAAATCGTCAAAATTATATATGAGAAGAGCGAGTTTCATCATCCATCTGGATGGGTTTTTTTTAAGAAATAAAAAGTAGATTTTAATTATTCCAAACACAAATAAAGAGCAGTTGCGAAGAAGAAAAGCATGTAAATAGACACCCATGATTACATCTAAATACCACAGCAGAAGAACATTTTGAACATAAAGAATACCAGGAGAGGCGACTGTAGAACCTGGAAGAGCGAGCGAGCGAGCGAGACAGACAGACTGACAATGACAACCAAGGTGGGGAATTCCAACCAAAATAATAGCCGAAATAAGAGTACAAACAGCCACTATGGTACGGACGGTGTTTCAGCACAGCAAGAGAGAGGGGAATAAAGAAAGAACACTGGGGAGAAAGATAGAGATCAACAACTTTATTAATCATTGCTCTTTAATTTTATCGGAATAATTAGATCCTTTCTCCAAAATATTCCACAATCTCTGCCACAAACAAAACGTGGGTGTACAGTAAGAGCAGCCAATTATAGCCGAGTTAATTCTGCAGAACCAAGAGCATGTCTAGAAATCACATTGTTTTTCGAGGGAGACATGATAGACAGTGGACACTTGTATCGGTTGTTTCCTGTCATCAATTAGCTGTAAAAACATTTTTAATTAATTATTCTCTTGTGTGCAGCAGGTATTACTCGAGCAAGTTGTTTAAAAAGAGGATTAAGCTAGCTCATCTCTGAGTGATTCTGCAGTGGCAAGCTGTCCAGTTCTGCATGCCTCGGTGCTTTATGTTTTTCTAGCCATGTTACTCTGGGAGCTCCTACGCCTAGCTAGGGTGGCCAAGTAAAACGATGCAAATCAAGGATGGTGGAGAGCCAGCCAGGGTGAATAATCCATCGCCATTGCATCAGCAGAAATAAACTCTTTCCCCCCCTAAGCCATGGATCAACTTGTCCCGTGGACCACTCTGTATGCAGGGATCGATTCTTCTTCGTCTATGCAAGGCACGTATAAAACACAGCATATTCTACGGAAAACTTCGTGCCTCCCTCTTTTTTTTCCCTGTCTAGACAACTTTTTCATTATTTAATTTAAGGTTAAATGGTGTTTTGTCTGGAAAAAAAAAGTAATTTCTTTAAGTTTTTTGTTTTTTCCATAAAAAGTAAAAGGTAAAGAAAAGATATGCATCTGTTGCCTGAATCTCGTTGCGTACTGAAGATGTGGTTGCTCTCTCTCTCTCTCTCTCATTGCTATCCTCTCATGCTGTAAGCAATGAATAATAACATCAGTGTAAACTTGATTGGTGACTCGTGTTAAGCCGACCATGCTTTTAATAAAAAAAAAAAACTATAATATAACAACAGTAAATAAATCAAACAAAAAATTGTCCTCACATGAAATCAAACCCAAAAAAAACATAAGGCAATATTTTCGATCAACAAAATCCCAAGCAACAAAATACGAAGGGTTTAAATTGAAAAATAAAATTTCAATAAAAAAATTAATTCAAAACATATCAATTAAAAAAATAAAAATAAAATTTTATTCAATTTCCTAAAAGGAAGTAAAAAGAGACACGGGGAGGACAAAGACCATGTGCTCGTCGGTCAATATCAACAGATGATCAGTTTATGCTCTAAATTGCAGGTCAATTTAAGCATCAACCATTCAACATCAGCTTTAAAATACAACCAAGTTATTAATCAACTCTCTGATTCTGTATATGTTACTTAATTATAATTCTCAATACCATTGTTTTTTTTTTATTTGGCGATGACAGTTTCTCACAAGCTAGGTTGCATGGAGTTTATTTATTAGCTATACTTGAGACTGCAGCCTTGTGGCAGGCGATCTGTGATTCAGATTTGGAAGTAATTGCGTGCAAATCATGCTTTCTATTAATAAAGATAGAGAGCGTTACCCTGGCTGAAACTCGAGGACTTGAAAAAAATATGAAAAATGAAACACACACACACGCACCCCTACTGCCATGGAAATTTACTTGCTGTGCGCTCTCTGCAACGCGGGTGATCAGTGCTTGATTCATCCGTCCTCCTTGTCAATTCCGATCCTAATAAGTAAGACCAAATTCCAGCAAGCTTAGCTCAAGAAATCTAAGCTCCAGCTTCATCTGAATTATCTTAGTTTATCTCTAACGCAAGTTGAATAGTTGTTCATGTGTATCTGCTCATTACCCCAGTTTGAATTCCCCTTTATATATATATATTTTAATATATATATTAATGATGTTGAAACGGTTTCTGAACCATCCCTAAATCTTCTTAATCATCGACTTCTTCTCAAACTAATTTTTATTTAACAAAACTAATCTCTCCGCTTAAATAAATCTTAATAGCTAAACCTCGTGTTGTGCTTTCATAAAATCTTGTGTTTCATACAGTTGAATAACATCATTGAACAAGCTCATCCATACGTCACCGAATGAAGCTTTCAAAGATTCACGAGTCAATATTTGGGCACCTACACACAAATCCATTTCTACAGCACCACCCCTACTCATTCAAATGCATGCTAACAACTACCACTAGCAACTTCAACCCATTTTCTCTTTAATTTCTTATATTTGAATAATACTTTTTTTTCCTTTTCCTATTTGAAAAAAAAAAAAACAGAATACCGCCAAGCTGAACGACTAGTAGTCATTTTTATAACCACAGAGTATCTGATTAATGACTAAATAAGTAAACTAAACAGGAACGTTATTGTATAATTTACCTATATAGTGTGCACAATGTGGACTAGACAACATGTCTGTGATAGCACATAAACAAACAATAAAAGAAACAATTGTGATTCAGACTGGGACTCCACGGCATGAATAGAAAACAAGAGATGAGACAAAAGGTGGTGGTGACAAGTTACAGCTCCCCTTCCAATTGGTCTGGGAGGCGGGTGCGGTGGTGTAGATGGGATGGTGTTATTGGGTGGGTCCAAAAGTGTCGCGGCTGTATTCGACATATGTCAGAGCCAACTTAGTTTGGCTATGGTGCATGGTGGGCATGAGCGCCTACCCACAAGTGACCATCCCTGAACCCATCTTGCTTGGCTAGCTGGCCGGATCTCTCTTCCACAATCCGACACTCTGTTCCCCACCTCGCTCTGCTCACCTGCTCTCAAGTCTCAACTCTTTCCATGCTTTGCAATTGAAAACCATTCAAATTAACTCGAATGAAAATAAAGTATGCCACTCCGTTGAATACCTGTTGTTCATTTACGTTGCATTTCTGTACAAATAGAGTACTCCATTTCATACAGGTACACGTGTTTATTGGCTATTTCACATGCTCGGTAATGGATGATAAGTCTCCTGATATCTGTATTGTAAATCTTTGATTAAATTAGAGCATATTTATTTTATAAAAATCTATGATAATTAAAGTTATACTTGTTTAATATAGAATTACAAAAAATATTTTAAAAAATTGAGATTTCCTCTATTCCAAAAACAAAGTAAATGGATGATAACACGAGTGATTCGGCCATTTTGAATTCCTCCCCCTCACAAATTTATATTTCATTCGACACGGGAGGCGATGGGAGAAGTTTGCATGGCTCCTTCTTGGAGTGATACCCCAGCTGGTTAGAGTTAAGATGAGAAAATATTTGTAGTTGAATTCTATTATTTACTTGTTTTCTTTTAATTTACTTGTAAATACGTGATTGGTTAAAAACTTCTGAGTGAATGGACTCTCTTTGAAATTCAACTTTGGAGAGTAGCAGGCATTCACTTATAAATCATGTTAGAATGTGCCCGTGATATATATAAAAGGTAAGGGGGTTTTGGTTTGGTAAAAGATTCATGACTAAAATTTCAGGGTATGGAATATATGTCAATTTCAAATCCCTCGTCTGCAGATTATAAAAAATAGAAAAAGGTGGCAAAGCCATGGTGTTCTTACCATCATTTATTACAAGAGACCACTCATATGGTTCCTGGGTGATTTTATTTTCCTGATTGTGAGCCCACAACTGTCTAATCTTACCGGTGCAGCTAGAGATAATCATGCTAATTTCCTTATAATCATTGATTCGATGTTTTAATTAATCCATTTTTACCTTCTGGTCCAGCAATTGATGCAGAAGGTTTTGAATTACATGATATGTATATAATAGAGAGAGAGAGTTTTGAAATCGATCCTTCTTTTTTTAATTTGAAATTCAAATTTGAATATTTCAAATAAAAACCTCAAATCCGGTGGGGGGTCCTTTGAAATGTTTTCCATGCAAATGCAAGCCATTCATTACGGGGGCAATGTCTTGTCCCTGAGGGTTTCGGTCATCTATATGGTTAAAAGTCGATCAACAATGCATTGAAATTATGGTTTTGCTTTTAGCTATGGCAATGAAAGCTCTGCCTGGGATTCATCTTTTCTATCCAAGATGAAATTATTCTCTACTCATTAATATGGAGGTCAGCAATATCTTACTTGCACGTCAAATATATGACTTCAAGAAGTCTATGCATGAAGATACTTGGGAAGTGGTTACGTGGAGTAATGTCTTAGAGAGAGATTTAGCGTGGGATAAATATTTTGAAAATTCATCAAAATAATATATGTTTTTATATAAAAAATTAAGAATTTTAAAATATAATTCGACTGCAATACTAAACGTTATATTAGCCTAAAAAACACGTTAGTACAGGGATGGATGGATCAAACTTTGTGTCAAATCAGTCCAAACAAGGTCATTAGGTGCTGATAGTGGTGAAGAAGGGGACAATGACACCATGATGCGTTGAGGGCACCAAATCTGACCCCCACAAGAGCCATGACTGCTTGTTGATCTTTCCATTTGATTTGCCGTTCCTTTAATGCATATCTAGCTTGTTTTGTGGACGATTGGTGGAGCCATTGATGCCCACTTCATGTCTAGAACATTTCAATGCGTGTCTCGTTCCTCCCATTACTTGATTATTGAAGATTCCTGATAATATTTTCTCGCCAACTAATCTATCTAAGAGTTGAATTAGTTAATCTTATCAAGGTGAAATGCATTTGTCAACGAAGGTTAATGCTTGGACATTGGGTAGAGCCATTACTTTTCAGCAATTTCAAATGTGGGTCCTAAATTTGGTGTTGGTGAAATGCTTATTTATTCAAATTACAAGTTTCTTAGTGCGTTTTTGGATTATGATGACAGTCATCGTGAGGAGTCATCATGGTCACCACGTCATGCATGGATTATAGCTACATTACCGTAATTCCATACGGTCATTAATTAATTTAATGCTCCCTAACCCAAATTGTTCCATTTGATATAATTAATATATTTAACTAGATAAAAAATAACAGGTGATCATTTGTGATTTTAAGGTAACAATTGTGAGAATTTTAATGTCCCTTGAAATTATGCAATGTTGATGACTAGAACATATCGATAAATCCCAAAAGATATGTGCAAGGAAAGAGCATTGGCGACAAACACCAAACTCTAACCTGACCTGCCATGAAAAAGACACAAGTGAAATACTTTCTTATTACCTTTATAAGTATGTACTTAAAGTAAAATCTGAAATCACGCAAGAACTCCTATATAACCCAGCAGCCACCCATGTCCTCTACCTCCACATCTCTCTCAATTCTCTCTCGCTCTCGCTCTCGCTCTCTCTGGCATAAAAAGAAACACAAGTAGAGCAGCATGGGTTTTCCTGTAGGCTATTCAGAAATAGTTCTCCCAAAACTCCTTCTCCACACACTTTCTTTCCTGGGTTTCATTAGAAAACTAATAAACACTCTGTTTCACTACATAGGTCTCCCTGACTTTCTTGAACCGGGCATTTCTTCATCTGAAAATGCCCCCCCATTTCGTGTCCCTGACTTTCACAGTCACTCTGTTTCCGCCCTTCTAATACGCGAGATCCTTCCCGTTGTCAAGTTTTCTGAACTTGCTGACCCTTCTGCTGATAGCTGTGCTGTTTGTCTGTACGAGTTTGAAGAGCTCGACGAGATCAGACGGCTTGCAAACTGTCGCCATATATTTCACAAATGCTGCTTGGACCGTTGGATGGGGTATGATCAGATAACTTGTCCACTTTGCAGGACACAAGTCATTCCTGATGATATGCAAGAGAGTTTCAATGAAAGGTTATGGGCTGCTTCTGGTATCACTGATTTTTATGGGGAGTATTCACAAATTCCTGCCCTGTAGCAGATTTTCTTAAGAAGAAGATAAGGAAAAGAGTTTTTTTTCTTTCTTTCCTGTTTTTTCTTTTGGGGGGTGGGGGTGGGTTGAGGTGGGTATGGTTTGTAAATATACAAAAGTGAATGGGTATTAAAAAATGGAGAAAACTCAGGTGTTAGAGCTAGAAGTAGGTTTTCTGTACATGTAGATTTTGTTTCTGTGTATTGGTGGACGAACTTCGATATTGTCAATGCGATGCTTTCCTTCATATGTTTTCATTTACTTCCTTTTTATAAAATAGAGTCTCTAATTAGCAACTGCTTCTAGTCTGTATTCCAATCGAGATGTGTATCCCAAGTTCCTAACCACACATTTGAAGCGCAAACTTAACCCCGCCAGCCAGGTTAATTGGTAGAGGTTTGCGTTTTCTTTTAATATAATTGGTGGTTTTTCTGGGCAATGTGATGACTTCTTTCTATCAAATTTGAATATTTTGATTTATTGGGCAGGCTGTTTTTATTTATTTATATCAACACTCGTGATATTTTGTACATATCTCGAGTATCATGTTTTTTGCACATTAGCTAGGTTTTTCAACCATAAAAAATAATTTTTGATTATTAATTTTTGCTAGGAGTAGACAAAATTGAGGGTAGAACTAGACGTTAATATTTCAGTTGTTCATTGCAATTTCCAGTGAGGTACTAACATTAGATTTTGAGTCCTAATGAGCCACTGTAATTAAGAACAGCATCCATCATCGATGCATTTTCTGTATTTCACTTCACATGTCTTGAAAGTTAAGTTTAGAGTCACCTTCACAGACCAACCAGTTAGGTGTGCATTTAAATTTAAGCACACCATATATATTTTGAACACTAATATAACATGAGCATGAAAATGATTATGTGTGCCTTAAGGTACCTTTTCAATCCATGTTTTAAAAGTCTTGAAGAATTGCGAGCATCAATGGTGTTCGTTGGTAGAAATTTTTATAAAATCTTGGACTTTTAGTGTAATGTTCAGGGGTTAGAGGGAGTTCTTATTCTTTGTTCATTTCACAGTGGATCTCCTCATGAAAGAGAAGAGCAAATAAATAAATTAAAACACCGATACAAACACCCAGAGCCAGCCTCAAGCGACGCGTAGCCCAGTGACCTTTCAGTGTCGCATTCCTTGTGTTCCCACCAGGCAAGCCAAAAACGAACCATCCTCGTGGTGGTTTGGTTTTGAAGACAAGCGCCCACAGGACTTTAGGTTTTGTTATATGAATCACTCAAAATTATATTGGGTTACTTTTTAACCGCCTGAGGTTTCTAGATACATTTTTTAGTGCGTGTGGATGTGATTTATGCAAATAATTTAATTATTTGGTTTCATCGTGGTCTAGAGACCTCGCCATTTCTAATTCGTAATGCCAAGAGGAAAAAACCCCTTTAAAATAAAATAAAATTATTTTTTGGACCGACATGCATCACTATGTGAAACATGTGTCCGAACACTCCTTGTCTTAACATGGCATGCCCTTATACTATCACAAGGAGGTAAAGAAGTGAAGATTTAAAGATGACATTTTCAAGGTAAAATCCCATGATTGTACGATTTCTTGACGATCTGGGGTTTTACTTATTCAGATCCTTAAAATCATATAACAGTTGCCAGCTCCAGAAATCTTTGATGAAGAAATTTAAGCTCTAGAATTCGTAGTCGTTTAACTTTGTTGATGAGATTTCTTGAAACGGTGTCGCGTGAGAGCAGGTGATGGTGAAGACCAGGTTTTAGCTAAATGTGGATAAGCTACTTGCTCCGTTCCATCGCGTCGTGGAGATTAGGTGGGTGCGTAGAGTTTATACCCTGTGAAGTTTCACTTTCTAGATGGGCGGCGGGCGGGCGGGCTTTGCCTGGATTTGGATGCGGGCAGTTTAATATTTATGGAACGGTCCCGATCGTTTGATTCAAGGTCGTCCCTCATTCAAAGGCTAAAAGCTTCTTCTTGTCCCTCTATTTTTTATTCCACGGTAGTTTATCAACTCTACTTCTATTTATATTAACATGAGCTTAAATTGATTCTTTTTATTATTATTATTCAAAGGTGGTAAGGCTATTCTTAAATTATCCCCCTAACTTCTTCGTATCATGACACGTGTTCATATACACTATTAATATAAACCAAAAGGACCTTTCTTTACTTATGACCTTCTCATGGATCATTGTAGATTAGACCCATTTTTAATTGAAAGATAGAAAATTAAAAAGAAAAACACAAGCAACACAAGTGGTGAATTTCCAAGCTGTGTGAAAAGTATATTTTCATCTCTTATTTTTTTTGGTATTAAATAACAGGTCCTTGTAATTTCAGCAAATTATATTTTGATACCAAACTTTACTTTCCAGTTCTTTTTATGGGAAGGGAGAGAGAAGTTATCAGATCACAGTGAAGAGAGAAAAAGCTCTTTGGTGGTGACGATTGTAACCACCAAGCATATTAAAATTGGCATCGATGGATTCCATTAAATTATAAGAGTATTATTATATTTATACGTGAATTAATGAAAGTTCTAGATCACTGATATGTGTTGTCTACTTTTTCTTACAATTATATTTTATTTAAAACTTGATTTTATCCTTTTCGATATCCAATATTAGCCATTATTTTTCTACGTCCTACCAAACACCCTTAGCACTTCATCCCTCAATTTTATTTTTTATATCTACATCTTCAGCAATTCGCTATTAAATCTTATTTCCTTTAACATTTTTTCCCCATGATTTCTACCGCATTCCAAAGACAACCTAAGAGTAAAAAAGTACAAAATAAAGACAGATTTAAAAGTTCACAAGTAAATTAGAACACACGCATAGAAAATAGACCATGATAAGCTTTCGAACTGGCTCTTCTTTCTTTCTGACGGTAACACGCTGTTCGCACACGGGCTACGCAACGGGAGAACCAGTAAAGAAAGCTTGTCAGCTACACAACCGACTTAGCTGTCACTGGGACTGAGCGTGGTTGCACACAGGCCATTATTGAAGTCTCGTGTTCATTAAAATCGTCAGACTAGAGATAGTAGCTGTTTTGTAACCAGTAAGTGATAAAACATTTGCTTGCATGCAAAACAAATCCTTTTCTGGAGCCCAGCATCCTGATTCTGGATGGGCTCTGAGTATATCTAACAAAACAGCTAGCCTTCAGATAAATGCAGACAATTACTGAATAACAAATATGGAGCGTGAACCAGAAATAGAACCAGTCCCGGAAGAAGGAATAAATAAGTGCAACTGCAAGTTTGGCAACAATAGTCTCCAAATAAAAACTTGTCCACACGTATATATTGCTAACTATGAGAAGCGCAAAAACTGTGATAGGAAGATGACCATTCTCATAAACATCGCAATAATATTCACAACAACATATCTATGCGTCTAAATGCACTGTAAAAGCACGCAATTTACCGATTCCTATACTCATGCAAAATAAAGGTGAGAACCAGTACATTTGTTTCCCACAGACACAACTCAGAACGAACTTTTCTTCACCTCCAAACCAACACTAGCCACAATGAAATGTCTCTCTGAGATTGTACGCCAACATTTATCACAGTGAAAAGATCACTTTGGATAGCCATATGGTGGATAACCAGGGGGCGGGTGGTTGGATGGAGGATAACCTGCTGCAGGGTAGCCTTGTGGTGGCTGAGGTGGATAACCATAGGGTTGTCCATAGGACTGTCCGTATGTTTGAGGTGGATATCCAACTGAGGGAGGAATTTGCTGATCAATGCGTGACATCTGCTGAGCAGGGGGCACTGCCATTACTGGTTGTGGCCCAAACATGCCGTCTCTTTTGTCCATCTCAATCTTGTGTTGTGTCTGAAAAATTTATCCAGATAGCATACTTTGATTTAATGTCATTCAAAAAACCAGTATTTTGTGAGGTGTTTGTAGATCAACAACATACCTGCATACAAGCACAAACCCTGGACAGAGGGAAAAGGGATGAAACAGCAGAATCAGAGAGAAAGTTGTAAACCATTTGGGTTGAACACATTCAACGATAAGATATGGGTGTCAATACTTACGTGCAGTACACCATATCAGCCAAACAAGATAGCAACTGAGAAGCCTCTTGAATGTCTTCACTTCCAACAATCATTGCAACTATAGAAAATATGCATGCAATTTGTTGGAGGCAAAACATAAAACCCTGAATAGCAACAGGCAACATGTTTAACCATTTGCATATAAGCACGGACATAATGTATGCCTATTTGAGATAGAGAAAGAGAGCACAAGCATACAATAATGCAATTATCGCATTTTGTTGTCTGAATGTTGAATTCATCTTGCAGCATAAAGCGAGTAGAAGCCACTGAATTCCCAAAGCAAAGGAATACCTGGGAATTCATACAAATTGGGGTTAGTAATAAGATAGCTACAGGGATGTGTGTTAATGGCAGGCAAATGTGTGATCCTATTTAAACCCATAAAACCAACTAACACTGATGATCCACTTTCATTGTAGATAGTTTCAAAACAATATCTGGCAGTTTTAGAATGTCCACTGTTTTGAGTATAAAAGCATGTCAAGAACCATCTAGAGTTCCTATCCATGAGGAAGCATATTCTACAGTAATTTGACCAAACTAAATAAAGGGGAGATAGCATTTTTCTGGTTGTCAGGAATCAACAAAAGATACCCATATTGTTGGGGTATACCTATACAATTGATATACATCTTAATCTGCCCCAACTGTCAGGTGGAAATGAATCTAACATGCCACCATATACTATCTAAGTTCGCCGCGGGGGGGGGGGCTGTAACATTCAGGATCAGGACTGCGTTCGGCTATAAAACTTCTAGAGATGAGTCCAAGTCCTATTTCGATAATACCCTCTAAATACCTTGTAAGTTGTTGGAGCTTTGACCAATAAACTTCTAATAGAGTAATGCATGATGAGTGACCAAAAACAAACTACTCCCTACCTCTGTGGCCAGACAAAGTTCAGGGCACCGACTTTCACCACACCTCCCACTACAAGGCATGTAACCAGCACAACAAACATACCTATGCCAACAAGATGTCAGATCATTTAAACAGAATATAACAATCTCTCTTAAACAATGTATGGGAATCAAAAGCATCAATTACCTTGACATGTCATTGTAAAGTGCTCGTTTGCGGAGCAAGTATGATACACATGGCCCACTACAAAAAAAACAATAGACGAGAATTAGGTGCATTGTGATTTAGGAAAATCCAGAAATCATTTAAAGTTGAAAATGTGTGCAGAATATAAAAAATAAAGCACAAGTCAAGTAGTTACATTACAATTCATGAATATGATATATCATGAAAGAAAAAGGTGCTACCAAGAACAATACTTTTAAAAGAGCACTAAAACAAGTAAAAAAAATATATCAGATTTGAATGTACATTTTGGGGGATGGCAATGGTTCAAGGAGTCAGAATTTGCTCCACCCATCTCTGAATCAGAAAATCCACATCTATCACCCAACTCCAACCCCAACCAGACCAGATTACGTTAAGAGGAAAAATTTCCACCTAGCAAGTGCTCGACCCAAGTCGATCCATCTTTTTTTTTTTAAATTAATTAATTAAAAGATAAAATCCATGAATCATAAAACCATCAAGTATAGTTTAAACTTCAAATCCATACATAATATTACTAAAATAAACATAAAAATAATATCATGCATTAAACTGAAAATTAAAATAATTTAGGAAAAAATATATTCTTTTTTTATAAAACAACAGTAAACAAACAAGGTCAGGGTCGGGTCTAGGCCCTTTTCAAGAGAAGCCTTCAAGCTCCCAACTTCGAATTCAATCAAATCAGGTTTGATTTTATCCGACTTGGATCAAACCTGATAAAATCCAGCCGGACTGATCAGGTGAAACCAAATATCCACTGGATAGGTGAAATTGTAATCCAAAATAATAATAAAACAATGTTTCTACAGTACTCCATCATCTCACAACAAAACCTATATGTTACAAGAAACATAAGCAGCACGCTGGAATAGAATACCTTTTCAAGCTTCATAACTAAAATAAAAAATAAAACAATCAACATGCTTTTCTTCAATCAGGGGGTGAAGTGAATTTCAAGAAACAGTTTTGAGGGAACACAAATGAACAGATCAAAAAATGTTAATGTCGAAAACCCATTTTGATACTTATTATTGAATTTCAAGAAAATTTTCTATTGAAAAATAACACCTCACATATCTACCGCCAAACACTAATATTTTTTGGGCGAACAATCCAATGAACTGATAAAGTATAGAGCCAAAACATGTTAAAAAAGAACAACCCTGTAAAAAGACCTGCAATTCTGCTCACCTCATTAACTTGTGCTATCTAACGCTACAACAAATCCTTCTCACCTCACCTAAACCCCGCATAACATTTTTTCTCCCCTCTTTCTTCCCAAGTCCTGATGAGAATTCTCCCACTCAAAATCATTGTAAAGATGCATGAGAAGAAAAGGAAAAGGAGCAACGATATCCGAGCATTCAGAACATGGATAGATCAATGCACGCAGCCATGAAAAAAGAATAACTGGGACATTAAATAAAACCAAGACAACAATGAAAGAAGGACAGCAGAATGTGGGTGTGAATCAAAGTGAAAGGCATCAAGAAACCACAAAAACCCTGCGAACTTAAAGGAGTAAAAATGAAAAAACAACCAGATCTACATTTCAGCATATCAAAGCAAATAAATGACTAGATCAAGGATCACTCACCACCAAAAAGCCAAGCAGCAATCTGAGCAGTGGACACACAAACAAAAATCAGCATCAGACCCCCAAAAACCTAACACAAAGTTTACAACTTTTTACAAAATAAGATTGCAAAAATAATAAATTCTTACATGGGGAATCAACTTTAACGGCGCCCATTAAATCCGTGTGCCAGAGATTTCTATAGTTTTGTCGCAACTGCATCTTGTCCAAATGCTCCTGAGAAGCCATGGTGTTCTAAGATCTCTCGAAGAAAGCAATTTAGTTCTTGTTTTAGACACAGAAATTTAATCAAGAGAGTAACTTCACTAATGAAAGCCCTCTTATTTTTTTTAATGGATGAGGATGTTTCCTTTTTTCAAGTTTTTGTTGTGCTTCCAATTTGAAGTTAACTACAAACAAGAGAGAGAACACGATAAAACTTCTACCGGAGACCCGCACCAAATACAAAATTTAAGAGGTTTTTTTTTTAATGTATTTAAACTTTTTTAATATATTTTTAAATAAAAGATATTATTTTATCATTCTTTAAAACATCTTTTAAAATAAAAATAAAAAAATATATCGCTATAATATTTTTTTTTGATTGATCTATAATATTTCATTTGATTGTTTTTAACTAGATTTGCTGTCGTTTAGAATATGGTTAAGGTTGAATTTTTTTAAAAAACTTTTTTATTTAAAATTATATTAAAAATATTTTTTTACTTTTTAAAAATGATTTTTAATAATAACACATTAAAATAATTTTAAAATATTATAAAATTAATTTAAAATAAAAAAATATTTTTAAAATACAGTAATAAATAAATTATTGAAACGATTATCAAGGCTTTGTAAATAAATATACTAGCTTAACCACTCTTTTAAGAAGAAAAAAATTGCAACTCAACTTCACTAAGATGGTGTTTATTTTAGGTTAGATTGTGTTTTTAATAATTTATATTTTTTAAAAAAATTATATATTGATATTAAAAATATTTTTTTAATATATTTTAAATAAAAAATATTTTATAAAACAATTTATATCATAATTTAGTATAAAAACTGAATTTTATCTTAAATAAAAAACTGCATGACAACAATGATTGCAATATAAACCAAAACGACGGGTATTTTTATTATTGAATACTGTTTCTTAACCTCTAGAATCACTGTCGATGTCACTATTTATCTTTATTTGTTTATCATTTCATGATACACTAATAATGTTTTATTTATTAATTTTTCAATATATATTCTCACTTATATGGAGAATGATGTCATAATCAAATTAACCTGTATTGATTTAAATTTCTTTTTTTTTCTTATGAATTTTAAATTTAATTTTATTATTTTGTATTAGATTATTTGCCCATAATTTCTGTTATTTTTAACTTTTCTTTGGTTTTTTTGCTTAGACTTGTTTTTTGAATTTTTTTTTTACTTAATCTCGTATTGAAGTTCGTGAGTTCATTAAGGGTGTGTTTGACATTGTTTTTGCTTTTGCGATTGAGGTTGAAAAAAAGCAGTTTCAAAAAGAGCGCTCTTATTATGGTTCAAAATAAACAGTGAAGTGTTTGGTTAAAACTGTGGTTGAATTGGAGGTTGAAAAAAAAACAGTTTTGGGTGTTTGGTTACCAAACTTTTCATATTGCTTTTAACTTGTGAAATTACTTTAAAGGGCGCGCGCGCACACACACACACACACACATGTATATATATATATATATATATAATTTTTTAAATATTGTAAATTTAATAATTTTAATAATATAATGTAATTAATAATTCATGCAAAAATAAATATTATTTTTTATTCTCCCATCAAACTACTTGCAATTTCAACACGAACAGATATTTTCCTTTCATTAGGACTGATCTGTATCTACATATTTTTTTTAATTTTTTTAAATATATATTTAAAAAAAAGGGCAGGGCCGAGGGCAGCCCAACCAAATTGGGCCTAAGCCCAACTTTGCTGGACTTGGGCTGGGCCGAGTGCAGCCCAGCCCAAGCCCAGCTTCAATTGTGAGCGTGACAGTGCAACGCACCTGTGCACGTGAATTATTTCACGTGCACAGTAGCTTCCGACCGATCACGACGAGAGCTTCAATGGACGATACCGACAGGTAGAGGAGGCTGAGGTGGTTCTTCCTGTGGTGATGGCGTCTGAAATGGTGGCCGGAGGCAGCGTTGAAAGGTTGCGGTACTGTTCACCGACCATGACGAGAGCTTCAACGGAGGATACTGAAGGGTAGAGGAGGCCGAGGTGGTTCTTCCTGTGGTGGTTTCATCGTAAATGGTGGCCTGTGGTGGCCGCAGTCAACGATGAAAGCTCACGGCTTCCATGGCTGTTTTGGGGAGAGAGAGAGAGAGCCATGCACAATCAAAGAACTTGTCATAGTTTCTGTTTTTCATATTACGATGATCAGATTCCAAATTTTCCTTCATTTTTCTAGTCATTTTTCTTCATCAGAAATGGCAAGGAGGCTTCATTTTTCTTCTCTTCATCACGCGGGATAGACATGCAAAATATAAATTAAACACACTAATGTAAGAAAAGTCGTTTCAATCTCGAATTTATTGCTTTTCTTGCATCGCCGTTTGAAGGCAAAATGTATGTGGGACCCATACCACAAACCACAGTTTGTTACAAAACCAAACACTAGATTGTGGTGCGATCTGACAATCGTGGATCGCATCACAATACCAAACATGCACTAAATTGACTTGGTATTAATCTTTAGCCTTATATTTTTTTTTTATCTTTGATATTAATTTCTTAGATCTTAAACTTCAAAAAAAAAATACTTCTTTAAATTATTTTAATCTTATATCCCACATAGTATTTTAATATATATTCAACCCGATATATTTGTCTATCTGTCATTTTTTAGAAGAGTCCCCAGATGTTGGAGAGCACTACCGAAGGACGTGGATGATTGTCTGAGTGGACTGATGGCAGGGGGTACAAAATACCAGAATTATTTCCTAACGAAAGCAAAGATTATTACTAAGGAGACGAGCATGGCACACAAGCCACGGAAATCTTCATCTTCCAAACCCAACTAGTAGAAGGAGCTACAGTTGAAGGAGAGGCTTATGAGAAAACCATAAATGAAACGCAGATTTCCCCGGGCAAAACGTTGGCACACCATGCTGTTTCCGATGCCAAGTGAAAGGAGGAGAGCCCGGGAAGCCAACATCAATAAGATCACAAGAATTGATACTTTCTGCAAGAACTTTTTGCTTCCAGAGAACAAAATCTACCCCCAAGTTTATCTACAGGACTTGAAACATTATTGAAGTCACCCATAACTAGCCGAGGAAATTGACACGAAGAAGCAATTCCCTCGGATACTTCCACAAAAGCTCCCTAATCGTAGCGCTTTGGACTATCATAAATACATTCTTGAACGGTGTCTGTAATTGAACGGTGTAAATTGATCCAATTAGGAATTGAAAAGGAGCAGTCTAGCTAATTTGGCCAGAAATGTCCTCCACCAAGAATCTGCTAAAACCTCAACCCTTTCAAGCCTTTTTCACTCTTCAGTCCTCGCCGGTAAGGTATGTAATTAAGCATCTATCTTTTTCTGTTGTGTATGTAAGAATATATTCACAAGAATGTTTAATTAGGACCAGACATATAAATATATATATTAACATGTTATCTTCTGCTGGGGGGGGGGGGGGTTCAATTATGATTGTTTATGTTGGGGGGGGGTTCAATTATGATTGTTTATGTTTAATAGTGTGGTTGATGTCGTTTGAAATAATTTTTATTTAAAAATATATCAAAATAATATTTTTATATTTTAAAAAAAATTATAAATTTTTCAATTTAAATTGAAAAATATATTATTATTTTTTCGAAAAGGTTTTCGAAACGAGTTACTAAACAACACTTTTGGCAAAGTGGACTGACTGTTCTATAAATCACATGGTCGAAGTGGACTGGTCTTTGCGTCTGTTTGAACCTTGAGTTTAGACAGAGCACACTTGACATCTCTATTGCCTTGGTGATAGCAATGTCATGCCCTGATTAAATTAATCAGAGCCCAAGTGTCATCTGTTCGATTACCAAAAGAAGCAGCTCAACACAAAATAAAAGGCAAGTGCAGCGACGACATCTACAACAGCATATCTCAAGTTTCTTGTCCTACTTTTCTAATATCTTGAGTTCAATTCAAAGAGAATTGGGCTAGCAATTATGTCTTCTGATCTTTATGTTCTCGATGCCTTTTTCAACCACCATCCAACTCCAGAAATAGTCTCTACAGATGGTGGTGATCTTTTCTTCCCTGACCCTTTTTCTCCTTTTTGTGACTCTTCCATTGATATTCTTCAAGAATTCTCAAACAATCAATGCCCACTTGAAAACTATAACTCTGTAGACAGTTTCAGCCCAAGTGTTCTCTCCTCTTCACCTCCAAGTCACCAAATAGAGAATTTGTCACTTTACCAGACAAACCATTTGCAGGTTCTAGCAAATGGTGAAAATCTGGCCAGTGGGTATAGTCACCCTCCTGGCTTGGATGCTTTGGAGGTGAAAACCGAAGAATGTCAACTGAGCTTTGGGTCATCTTACAATCCACACTCATTGATGCCTCAAAGTTACAGTGACTTGGAAAATGTGGCAAAGATGATGCAAAGTAGCGACAGTTGCAATTCTTTTGAAGACTAGCCTGGCCTTCTCTTTCAACCTCGCTTTGATGCTCTCTTGGAGTCTCCAAATTATCAAATTCAAGCATTAAGCTTACCTCAAAACAACTTTATCGCTGGTCAATTGAGGAGGGCTTGCAGCACTGGTGATTTACAGGTAAAACCGCTCACTAATCGACTCTAGTCACCTGTTTTTGCTCTTTTTTGTCCTGTTTTCTCTATCAACAATGGCTAATGGAATATTGTTTTCTATGTTGTAGAATATCAATAGAACAGTGCATACAACAGAGAGGTCCTATTCAAGACGTTTAGCCACAGAGAGCTCCTTTATAGAAGAGTCAAACTTCAAAGTCGGACGTTACAGTGCTGAAGAAAGGAAGGAGAGAATCACAAAGTATAGAGCCAAACGTACCCAAAGAAACTTCACCAAGACAATTAAGGTAAGACAGAGCTTGTTTAGTTAGTATTAAAAACCACCATTTAATTTAATCCAACTGCTATACGCGTGCTTCAGTAGCAGAGGTAAAACATTACTTCTCGAGATGATCATTCGGGTTTGGATTCAGTTTGAGAAAATAGACTGCTTCCAGTATAGATTACCAGTCCCAGCTCGAGCTCGAGACTATATGTCTATTTGGTACTGCGACTGTTTTTGTTTTTTATTATTTTAAATGAATATATTTTGTTGTTTTTAGATAATTTTAATATGCTATGTCAAAAATAATTTAAAAAAAATAAAAAAAAATATTTTAATGTATTTCAGCACAAAAAATACTTTAAAAAGCAACAACAATCACATTCTCAACCAATTTGTATAGCTGAATCAAGGCATGGTCAGAGACACAAAACATAAACTTTTGTCCAACGGGACATTTGATAATATATAAACTAAGACTATTTTACTTCTTTTTTCTTTTCTTTTTTCCTGTCTGTATAGTTTGATCTATTATCGATTAATATTGGCTAATTCATTTTATTCTTTTCTCCCCTCATGATACAAGTATGCCTGCCGCAAAACACTAGCAGACAACAGACCACGTATTCGTGGCAGGTTTGCACGAAACGACGAAACTGGTGAGCTTCCCAAGATGGCATGCTCTACCAGAGATGAAGACGAAGAAGGGCTATATATGGGTATTGTTTGTTTTTGATGAGTGTAAGGCCATTAATGAAATGCAGCCAATGCATTAAAACCTTGCACCGTTGTTTTGTCTTGAAATTTGTAGTTTGATGGATTACACGAAGAGGAAGATGACGGGGACAATTGGAGGATCATCAGGAGGTTTCGTTAACAGTTTTCTTCAGCCTCATCAGTTCCAGTATTATGGTTACCAATCGACAGTGAAGCTGTTTTGCTTCTGGAGAAACTCTTTTGCTAGGATGTTTAATTAGGACCAAACAGCTGTGACGGAAAAAGTCGTTCTGAACAAAGAAAAGAAATTCAAGGGGCTTTGAAATAAATCACAGTTCAATTAATGTATATATATAGAGTAAAGTCATGTAGTTGCTTCGGCAAAAAAAAATTAGCCAGTAGTTGTCAGTTTACTTGGCAGTTGATTTATATTTTCTTTTGGCTTTTGTTTTTGGTGTATATGGTGATCAATAATCAATGACTCTATCTCGAATTTTGCATGCTATGATTTTTATTTAAATACGATAATAAGCTTCCTGTTCCTCTGGAGGGGGAGTTTACTAGATTTTCTGATGAGCAATTAATCTCCCGTGGCGATTCTTTTTTCTGCCAGAACACAGGATCAAACAAACGAGAAAATTTTCCAGTTCAAAGCAGCTGATGCTGCTGGGCTTAGTTTGAAGTCAATTGGATATGCTAAAACCTTAGCAATTTAATGTTTAAGATTTGTCTTTTGACTCTACCATTAAAATTAACTTGCAGTCATGCTTAGCAGTTAGTTACTTCATGAATAGAGTTGCACCGAGAGAATGAGAGCAGTTGCAAAAATCTACAAAAGCAGGATTATTATGATTATTATTATTATTATTATCCTGGTTTTCAAGATTTGAACATCGAAACTAAATTCATGTGTGTGTATTTTTATTTTTTATTTATTGTTTTTATATTTGAATAATATTTTTAATCTGCATAACCTTGTATAATGTTTTTTAACTTTTACTTTTTTTTATAATTTCACGTGTGTCTATTTTTATTTAATTAAACAAAAAATTGATTTTTATGTATAGAATCATGAAACATAATTGTGTTATAGATCCGAGTTATGATGCCGAATATTTTGATTTATATCCCATTTTAATTTTTTTAATTTTCATTGTTATCGTTAATAATTATTTTTATTTATACATTAGAACATACTGTTCTTAATTTATTTAGTTCATATATAGAGAAAAGTAAATTTATCTGAACAAAAACTTAAATGAAATCAATCATATGAAATTGAAATAAAATATTTTGGATTTGGGTTATATATACTAAGTTTCTGGTTAAAAAAACCACTAGTTTCGTAACCCTAGTATTTTTTGAACAAATTTAAGTCAGGTTCACAAGTGGGGGTTCATATTTCGCCACCTCTAATAAGAAACCATTTGACCCGTGAACAATTCATTAAATGATTATTGATCGCATTCATACTCAAATTCATTGTTTGCTTCAAATTGTAACAGTCCCCATTACCTCAGCAAAGTAGAACGGAGAAGGAAATTCTTCTTCTTCTTCTTCTTCTTCATTCCATCTCATTTAAATATGACTCTGGATACATCCAAACGGCACTTTGCTGAGGTAACAATGTACAGCTTCCACCTTTAACTAATTCCTTGGCTAGACAGAACATCAAGTTATGTACAAATTAAGGTATAGTTCGGGTGATCTTGCTTCCCCTGGAAGTTGTCATAAATAATAATATTGCTAGCATTTTTCCAACTTTTTAGTCAGTCAAATGCTATTTTTCTATTTGATGCGCGAATAAAAAGTACGGTTCTTAAAACATCGTGCTTGGATCCAGCACTAGGGAAGTAACACTTGAACTTCTCTCTCATGTTAGCTGACAACGGTTTGACAGTGAAAACATATGGTTTTATGCTGCTCTCAGAATTTGTGATATAATCTTGGGGAGATTATTTTTTACCTTGTTTGATCTGAAAGATATTCATCATGAAATTTGATATGAAAAGAATATCTTAAAAAAACAAAAAACAAATGTAGTCTTTTTATAGAAAAAGAAAGCGACCTCGATCTGGGTTCCGATCAAACAGCAGTCAAGGAATTTCCAAGCAGGAGCATGGTTTATATAGGATCAATATGTCAACCCTCTTTAGTGCTGTCAAATCCATGGTCTTAATGATCACTTATCAAAAATAATTTTGAATTGTTGATACTCCATGGAGTGTTTAGGGCACAAACCACTCTCTCCCAGAAAAGCATTTTTTTTTTTTTGTCCAAGTTATCGTGTGCATGCTTGAGTCCCCCCCGCCCCCGCCCCCGCCCCCATAAATGCAGCGAAATTTGCATTTTGCACCTAAAACGATGGAAAAAATAATCCGTCATTTTTCTTGCAAAGATCTGTAAAGTAATAAGATTTGGACTTGGATCTAGAACTAGAAAAATCTTGTAAATCTTACAGCTGGAAAAGAAACGCTGTAGACTGTCTGCCAGGGTTAAATATGAAATGTTTAAGTGAAGTTGTCGCTGGAAGTAACCTAAATCTACAGGGTTATTACATGTCTTGCTATGAAATATCCAAAGTCATGATTCTCATCAAAATCACGGCATCTTCAGTCCAACCTTCTTCGTGGAAAGACATGAACATTTTCTTCTCAAATCGTATAAAGAAACCCAGACCCTAGCTAGTTTCCTTTTTGGACCGATAACCAACAAGAGATCAATCAATCAAAAGTACCGGTGGAAACCCAAAAAAAGAAAACATTCGTTGAAGAGGAGATTCTTGGCTAAGAAATTAAGATCATTGAGATAAAAAATCTTGATGAAAAAGTATTTCTGTTTAGCATACTTGTTTAATTAATTAATTAGAATATTAGCATTTAAGAATTATTATTAGTATTGAAATATTATAATTTAAGCTTAGTCTCATAACCTTCCTATATAAATATAGAAACCATGGATTTAAAACTGCATATATGAGTGTGTACTTAAATATAAATAAATTAATATCTTTGAAAATCTCTTCCTGTGGATCAACAAGATGCAACTAGGTTAAAGCAGCACAGGGCAACTCCACTGCTTGTAAAATACAGAGGCGGGTGCGTGTGAGATTACTCCGAGCATCTTTTTCCAATTGGAGACACCTGGGCTAATGGGGGAGGCGAGTAAGAAAAGAATACTTCTAATATTATTTGATAATATAATCTCCCACAATGATTCCAAACACTTGCTTTTTGACCAAAATAACACAAGAAGAAATGATATTATTACTCAACTACTTCAATATATCCTATCAATGCGTGGCTAAAGATTTGGAGATTTAGGCTTATTTGAAAGATACCCGCAATAAAATATTGTAAAGACGAAAGAAGTGTTTGTGTCCATATTGTTTAGTCCAACGAACGGGTTCTTGTTGGGACATTAGAATTCCAATTAAGCCCTTTAAAATTATTTAATTGATTCATCTCGTGATGATTAATTATTTTTTACTTGTATGCACGAGACTTTTGGTTTAAGCAGAAAGAAGGAATCATGAAAGCTAAGAAGTTAAGAAAGAAAGAGAAGGGGAGGGGGGAATATTCCAAGCTATTTCCCATCACTTACCTAGGAATCATGTCCAGAGCGAGTCACGTAAAAAGCTAGCATTTTACACAAATATCATGAAACAGCTTGTTGTTGGTGGAATAATGCGGGCAATAAAAGTCTGCAAAATGGAGTGAATTGGGTCTGAGGCGAAGCTGCTAAGCTAGGTTGAAGGTCCCGGTTTCCGATACCGTTTCGCTCAATCTGTTCAATATTGGAAATATTAGGCCGGGAGAGGATTGTTAGAAATGACTCCTTCCTGGGCAATGAGTAGTCGACCAAGCGATTCCGATTACACATTCCAAACAGAAAAGGTGTTTAATTTTCTACCCTAATTAATTGTGATATCTATGAGTTTGGGCTAAAATGTTCTTTGATACTTTGAAGGTGAATTCTGTGAGCAGGCTTGATTGAAGTAGCAGAACTCACAGCACCTGCTAGTATTCATGCTAATGTGTGCTATCAGCTATGGTTGGCCAAACCCTAAAGAAGGTAACATGATAGCTGTTTATTCTGAAAATGTTATATTTTTATTTGTATCTTCACTTTCGTCCTATTATTTGCCTTCCTGGGACTTCGATATATACAAGCAGTCAGGGTCTCTTTGTGTTGGGACAGCAGGCTCGTAACCAAATTGCATTTTTTTGTCTCAGAAGAAGTCAAATGCTAAAGTCCCTGGGTCTTCGCTAGGCATAGCGAAATTCTCCATCGTGTAAACATCCATAAGGGCATCTATCAACTCTCACTCTTGAAACTGTGTCTTTGTGGGTGTTCCTACCGCCTTCGAGGTGTTTTTAAATGTATTTCAAAAATGTTTTTTATTTTTTTTATTTTTAATGTTAAATAAAAAATTTTAGTATTTTAAATTATTTCGATATATTAATATCAAATATATTTTCAAAAAAAATAAAAATATTATTTAATATATTTTTGAATAAAAAATATTTTAAAAAACATAAATGACAACTACCTGCTATGAAAAAGTGCCGGTGGACAACTTGAGTAAGAAGTGATTACAGATCGATTTTAATGGCTGCAAATGAACTGGATGTAGACAAAATATCAGTAGCGGTCAATTTCGTAGGTGCAGGTATTAGCATTGTAACTACTTATCGGGTACATACAGAGGAGATCACATTATAATTATTAAAATTATAAATTAACTTGTAAAATCATATAATTTTATAAATAAATTTATCAAATCTTATTCATTCAAAAAAAAAAAATTTTAATCAAACTCAATTAAAATCATAAAATTAGATTGAATTGATTCTATTTTATGAATTTATCGAATGTTTAAATTTTAAAAAATGAAGTGCGGCCGCCCCTCTTTATATATATTATATTATTATATATATTAATCTCTCTCTATATATATATATTAATATCTATCTTCCCCTCTCTCCGTGTGTGTGCGTGTGTGTATATATATATATCTATCTCTTATGGAATCTTGAAAATCACTAATATTACCTTTAAAAATTTATACTTAACTTTTTTTAAAAATATATATTTTTTATTTTATCTTTTAAATTAATTTTTTATATTTTTAAATCATTTTTCATGTCCTAATGTCGAAATAATTTATTAGAGTTGGAGCTAGTACTGGCAATATCGGTATTAATATCAATATCAATATTGATAATCCTTTCAATAATAATACTTTTGATGAATATATTAAAAATAACGAGGAAAATGATGGTCATGAAACTGATTTTAATTTATATAGCACATCAGCAAAATATTTATTTTAAATTTGTTAGTTTTTACCTAATGAAATTCTATGGACATAATTATTTTGTAATGTATTTTTAAGTTATTTTAAATCATGTATGAACTTTAACTAATGAAATCTTATGGCCATAATTATGTTGTATTGTATTCAAAAATATTTTACTTACGATTTTACGATTTTTCTATCTAAACGATTTTAACTGTAATTTTATGATTTTTTTACGAAAAAATTCAGGTATGATTTTATAATTCAAGTTTTTGAAACTCCTTCTATTTTATATCAATATCACAATTTTAATAACTATGGATCTCATACCTAAAATGTTTTCCTGTGACAATTTACATCGCCACTTGTGAAGAACACTTCAGCCTTTTCTCTTCCGAGTTTCAGCATAATTAATGAAATCACAACACATTCTCCTGTGCTCCGCATAATTATTTTTTTATCTCATTATATATTTTTTTTATTTCAGTTTTATTTTTTTAATTAGTTTCAAGTTTTTAATTTTTTCAGTTTTTCTAAAATAATTTTTAATTGTAGTTTTTATTATTATTTTATATTTATATTAAATACAATTTGTATTAAAAAATATAGTAAGTTAACATTAGTGGCATGAAAATAGAATAAAACTTTCACTTATATATATATATATATATATATATATATATATATATATATATATATATATATATATATATATATATATAGCGAATCTTCTGTTGTTAGTAATTTGTTATTTTTATATTTTTTATATTTATTTTATTTATATGTGGCTTGATATATTTTTAGTTTAAAGTGATTTTTATTTTAAAAAGATAATTATTATTATTATTATTATTTAAGATTTATTCTTCATATTATTATATTAAAAGTATTTTAGAACACCAGGATAAAATTAATTTGAGATTAAAAAAAACTAAGTTATATATATATTTTAAAACGTTCATATTAAACAAATATCAAAATATATACTTTAAGATACAAAACCTTAAAAATAATCATTATTATTATTTTAAATATCTGATCAATGATAAAATGAATATATAAAGAAACTAAATATTCAAAAGTTCTGTATGTTAATTATTTCGCTCAAATGTGCAGCATTACAAAAAAGTCCAGGACCATTGATATTTTTCTTACATATTAAAAAATCTAGTTCTAGTTGTGGCGAAGCGCACAACAAGTGGTTTGTATATTTTTTTATTATAGATAATTTGACTTAATTTTCCACTCATTTTATCTATATGTGCCTTCATGTATTTTTAGTTTACATGATATTAGATCTAAGATATCATCTATATATTCATAAAAAAAAAATCATAAAAGTCAATTTTAACAAAAACAACATTGATTGATGAATTATTTTGATTATTGTTCATTGTTATTATCATGATTGTTAAATTATCACAGTTATTATAGGTATCATTATAAATAATTAATATTTTAATTATTATTGGCAATACTATCAATGTCACCATCATTATTGTTTTAAAAAAATCAAATATTTTTTATTTTTAAGATTTGTTTTTTATATTCTTATATTATTATATTAGTAGTATTTCATAACACTTAGATAAATTAATTTGAGATTTTTTCAAAAAACTTTATTTATTTTTATATATATTTTTTAAGGTGTTCATATTAAACAGATATCAAAATATATAATTTAAGAAACAATACCTTTAAAATAATTGCTATCGTTATTTTAAATATCTTATCCATGATAAAATGAATATAAAATATCATTATCATTATTATTAATATAATTGAAATTATAATGAGTATTATTATCATTATTATATATTTTTTGTTATTATTGATATCCTTTATATTATTTCACGAGTTATTGTTAGTATTACCATCAAGACCATAATTATTAATATCATAAGCACTTTAACCATTATATTAGATTACAATTGCTACTATTATTATGATTAATATTGTTACTATTACTATTACTACTAAAACTATAAAAATTATTAAATTAGCTTTAGGAATATAAAAAAAAAAAAAGAGTCAAGAATTTAAAAAAAAAAGAGCAAGTAAGAAAAAAATAAAATTACCTCGAAGAATTAAAAAAATAAAAATTTTAACAAAAGAGAAAGCAAGAAAATAAACTAAATGATGAAACAAGAATTAAGATTATTAGCTTAAAAAAATCATTTGACTTGAAAAGAAGGTAGAAGAAAACAAAGGAAAAACAAAACAAAAAATAAAAATATGAATTTTGAAATGATCACCAGTAAAAATTAAAATTGAAAGACTAGATTTAAAAAAATAAAACATCACCAAAAGAGAAAATAATAAAAATTAAAAACAAAAACTAAAAGCATATATATATAAACATGGATAAAAATATAGACAATTTCAAACATACATGCATGCATGCATGCAAAGAAATTAAAATAAAAAAAAACCTAAATAAAAATAAAATATATGATTAATTTCAATTCAATGATAAAATTAAAAAGAATCCAAACTTCCTAAATCAAAAATATTAAGGGATTAAAATCAAATCCAAAATTAAAAGAAATATGATTGGAATGAAACCGAAATATATAATCAATTTCAAAAGAAGAACAAAATCAAAATGAATTAAAATTTATATCACAAAAATTAGGAACATACAAAATAATCAAAAGTTCTATCGCGATGATGATTTTTTTCGAGCTTCGCGCCCCGCCATCCCCCGTGTTTGGGAGATAACGGCGTGCGGTGAAAATAGGGGTGTGTTATAACCGTAAAAATTACGACTATAATTATAGGGAGTCGCCACCTAGTATTAAGGTTACTAGGAACCTAATGGCCTACGAGAGTTTTGGCTAAGGGGACTTATTGTGCAAGGAAAAAACGTATCACCCCCATTGCACCCTCCCTAAGGCAAGCTGCATTGTTGTTTGATTTTTTTTTCTAAACTTATTCTTTTTTTTACACTGCATTAAAAATATAATTTTTTATCTGCGAGTGTACTTTACAATGTAATTTTACACCGCAGTTAGATTTTTTTTTTCTTTTTTTATCTACGGATGTACTTTACCATTTAAATTTACACCGTAGTTAAATTTTTTTTTTTAATTTATGGATGTATTTTACAATGTAAATTTACACCCTAATAGATAATCATAAACCGGTTACGATATCCAATTTTATTTTAAAACATGATAAAGATGCATTATATATTTTTTTTTTTTACAAAAAGTATGCATGGAAAATCTTGGAATTCGGCCGTATGCATGGAAACAACACATTTCATATTTTTGAATTTTTTTGTAGTAATAATAGTAGTAAAAAAAATATAAATATATTTTTTTGTGTCAATTTGTATTTTTTTTTTATTTATGGGCTGGGGTGTCAGCCCCAATGGGCTATCAGCCCGCCCTGAGTGGGTTAGGCTTCGAGTCCTCACAGGCTAGAAGCCCAGACATGTTGGGCTGGGCAAGATAGGCCAGAGGCCAACACAAATGGGCTAGGCTGGGCTGAGAGCAGCCCAGCCCAAAGCAAAAAGTTAAAAAAAAACAGAGAGAAAATAGTAATATGAACAGTAACTGAATTAATACTGTTCACGTGTTACGTGAACATTAAAATGGCGGTCGGCTAACTACGACGAGAGGGTCACCTACCACTGCCGCCGGATAGAGGACGTGAACTGGTTCTCCCTGTCATGGTGTCATCGAAAATGGGGGCCTATGGTGGTCGGAGAAGGCGTTGGAAGTCGTTGGTCTACTACTGGTTCTAGCTCGCCGTTGCTGCTAGTGCTTTTGTCAGAGCTGAAGAAGAAGCTGGACCTGATGGTGGTCACGGTGAGCTTCAGGTGGTGGCTTTTGGCTGCTGATGGAGGACAGAGATGGTGGTTGCTTCACGACTGTTTTTAGAGAGAGAGAGAGAGAGAGAGAGAGAGAGAGAAGCGATCGGGGAGAGAGCAAGAGAGGTTGCAGCGGGAAAGAGAGGAGGAGGGAATCGCCACCTGCGATGGATTTCCAGCCGTGAGTTGGCTAGAATGCTCTCGTGTGTCGTGTGTCTATGTTTGTTGCTTCCCCTCTGGTTTTTTTTTTTTTTATCCTCCCCCCATGTAACGTTCATGACTACCTTTTATAGGAGAAATCGACCTGCTATGGTAGCTAGCTGGTCAACATGGTGGCTGCAACAGGCAACGTGCCTGCAACGGTGGCTGGTTGGTGTTGGGTTGTCGGCAGGCGTGGCGGCTGGCCGGTGGGCAGTGCAGTAAAGGGAGTGTGTTGTGGCAGCTTTGGGAAAGGTGGAAATGCATTTTGGTCCATCAATTTTTAATTGTTCTAATTGCACCCCCAATTAGATTTAAATTTATAATTTTGTGCAGTTGTGCCCTTTTCCGAATTTCAACATTAGCCTTAACTTTGTGTGCCTTTTTCATTTTGGTCCCTTACTTCTGATTCACGCAAATTGACCCTCAATTGACAATTAAACTTCAATTTAACCCTTAATTTTGCACAATTAGCTTGAAAAAATTCAATTGGGTCTCCAAAATTTTTTAATATTCTGAATTAAGCCCGAATTAAATTCAAGAATTTGATTTTTTTATCAATTAAGCCTTTAATAAAATAAATTTGACTAATTTAAAACATAATTAAGTCCTTGCACTTAATTAGATTCTTCAATTGGACCCTAAATTAATTTTCAAACATAATAATACTTTAAATTAGCCCATGATTAAATCAAATTGGCTATTTAAAATATGATTATGATTTTTGACTTAATTTTTACCTCGAATTTGTATTTTCTCTCATTTTTGGGCACAAAAGAGATACGATTCGGCTCAGAAAATATTCAAAATTTCCACAGTGATTTTTCTACCGACGTCAAATCCTTTTTATTTTATTTTGGGGAGTAACTCAAAAATTGGGTTACAACAAGTTCAAGGACTGGAATAAAAATATCATAAATAAAAGGACTTGCATGTAATTTAGCCTACATGAGAGGAGAAAAATATCACATGAGACTTAATTCTTTAATTCAATCTTTGGTTGCCTTTAATAATTTCCTTAGATTTATTAAGACAAATCATTCTTGATTTATTTAATTAAACAAGTTAATAACCTTTTAATTATAATTATTTTAAAACACATGCAAAACAACTTAAAACACTTACATGACACATTGCCACGTTTTAAAAAATAATAATCCATGTCGAAGCATGGACTAAATAGCGAGTTACCTTATGAACAAATTTCATTTCTTTTCTCTGTATCATGGTGTTTGACTTAGAATATATCTCAACTAATTCTATAAATTTTAAAATTAGTGACCAATTACCAAGCTTCATAAGTCCAGGTGCATCTTGTCCAAGTGCTCCTAAGAAGCCATGGTGTTTTAAGATCTCTCACAGAGACACCAATTTAGTTCTTGTTTAAGACAAAGAAATTCAATTAAGAGACTAACTTCACTAATGAAAGCCCTCTTATTTTTTTCAATGGATGATGATGTTTCTTTTTTTCAAGCAAGTTTTTGTTATGCTTCCAATTTGAAGTTAACTTCAAACAAGAGAGAGAAAATGATAAAACTTCTACCGTAGACTCGTATCAAATACAAAATATAAGAGGTTTGGTCTTTTTTAAATGTATTTAAACTTTTTTAATATATTTATAAATAAAATATATTATTTTATCATTCTTTTAAACATCTTTTTAAATAAATAAAAAATAATATGGTTATAATATTTTATTTGATTGATCTATAATATTTTATTTGATGTTGTTTTGGTTGATGTTCAAATTGTTTGTTAAAGTTTTTTACTTTAAAATATATTAAAAATATTTCTTTATTTTTAATAACAACACATTAAAAAAAAATTAAAATACTCAAAATATTTTTAAAATATAATACCAAATAAATACTTGAAATGGTTCTCAGGGCCTTGGATATACATGTACTTGCTTAACCACTCTTTTGAAGAAGAAAAAAAATCGCAACTCAACTTTGATTAAGATGGTGTTTATTTTAGGTTAGATTGTGTTTTTAATAATTTCTAATATTTTTTTAAATCATATATTGTTATCACAAATATTTTGTTAATGTATTTTTAAATAAAAAATATTTTATAAAACTATATCATAATTTCAAATATAGTATAAAAACTGAATTTACCTTAGACGGAAAAAAAAAACTGCATTACAACCATGATTGCAATATAAACCAAAACAACAGGTATTTTATTATTGAATTTTTTTCTTAACCTCTAGAATTAGTGTCGCTGAACTATTTATTTTATTTGTTTATCATTTCATGATACATTGATAATATTTTATTTTTTAATTTTTTAACACGCGCACACGCACATATCTTGTATCCTCACATATGGTATAATCAGGATGTATTGGTTTAAATTTCATATTTTTTTATGATTTTTTTATTATTTTGTATTAAATTATTTACCCATGAATTTTGTTATTTTTAAATTTTCTTTGATTTTTTTTCTGGATTTGTTTTTTTTTTATTATTATAATATCATATTGAAGGTTATGAGTTCATCAAATTGACTTGATATTAATATTTATCATTATATTACTTTTTTTTAATCTTTGATATTAAGTTTTTAGATCTCAAACTTTACAAAAAAAATTATTTATTTAAATTATTTTAATCTTATATCCCATATAATATTTTAACTAGTTAAATTATCTGCACTATGTTGCGGGTTGAGTAGATAATTTTTATAATTATTGGAATTAAAACAATCAATAGATTTTGCTAGTTCAAAAATAAAATATAACATTTATACATGCAATATTTGATATAACAAAACACATCAACACACCTTATTATAACAACAACAACAACAACAACATCAAAGTTTTAATATCTAAAAATATCATTACTATTACTGTTAAAACAATAAAAATTATTATATTGCCTCAATAAAAAAACACAAAAACAATAACAAAAGAAGAAGCAAGAAAAAAACTTCAATTATTATTATTATTATTATTATTATTATTATTATTGCGTTAATAATAAACAAAATCAAATTAAATCAAAGAATAAAAAAGATTTAAAAATTTTAACAAAAGAGCAAAAAAAATAATAAAACAAAAATAATAATTATTAGCTTAAAAGAAATCATTTGATGTAAAAATAAAATGAAAAAACAAAGAAAAAGAAAAATATAAAATATAAAGTTTCAATTAATCATAAACACAAATAAAAATTTAAAACAATATTTTTTTTAAAATATTATCTCAATTAAAAAAAATCAACCAAGAGCTTTCGGAGAACAAAATCTACCCCCAAGTTTATCTACAGGACTTAAAACATCATTGAAGTCACCCATAACTAGCCGAGAAAATTGACACGAAGAAGCAATTCCCCTCGGATACTTCCACAAAAGCTCCCTAATCGGAGCGCTTTGGACTATCATAAACCACTGGATACAACCATGGAGGCTCATTCTGAAAGTAAACAGCACAAGAAATACATGGAGACAATATTAACAAAAATACTGCTCTGTTGCCTAAACACCCAAATTCCCCCTGAAAAAACATCAGGACCCGCACATTCTACCGAATAATAACCCGGCAACCTCTAATTATTCATAGTTTTAAACCATCTGCGCTCTAGTTCTGTGCTTCGATCTAATATTTAGTTCTAGGTGGTCATGTGTCGACCACTAGTATCTACTCCTGTCCTGTTTTTCTCTCCTCCTGTGGTTGCTTTGTAGCTAGACAGAGAAAATTGATATTGATCAACGATCTTGGATTTTTAATTTATTTGAGGTCTGGCAGTACAATCAGTTTCTATATACCTGTCTAGATCTGAGAATTTAGCCTAAACAAATTATCTTATGCTACTGGTGTTCTCCAGCTGTGAATAATGGTTTTTTTAGATCCAGAGATTGTTTATTTTTTAATTTTAAAAACGTTTAGAAAAAAGTTATTTTATTTTATTGTTGTAATTTTTTTATATATATTATTTTGATGGGTGGATGCTGAAAATAAACTAAAACAATATTATTTCAAAGTGAAAGGCATGGCAACTCTTGTATTGATATGAAATAAAGCCTCGCAGAGCTGTCTTGTTCGAAACTACGTCGCCGGGATATGGGTGGACACCATCTAACGAGATCATGTATAACGGCAAGCACCATTCAATCAAAAGTAGTTAAAAAGATACGATGTGGACAGTCAAATTCCAGGCAATAAAGGGATGAAAATGAAAGAGGTGTGTGGATCTGAAAAGCCTATAATAAAGCCTAACGGTTGGGCCTGGCAGGCCTAAGTATTTGGGCCTTTTTAAAAAATACTTAAATAAATCGATGACACATCATGTACCCATTTTCTTATATTTAATTTATGTTCACCCCGGAAATATCCGCAGCCTCTCAAAACCAATAATTCATCTTAAAAAGCATTCCAAAACAACTGTAAGCACACTGAATCAAATCGAGAAAAACAATTTTCTCATGATCTCAATTTACTTTCTCTTTTATTACAAACAATAAATTTAAGAATAAAAACAATAAACAAATTCAAACTGTTCTTATCTAGATGTTGCAATATGTTAGGTTATAATGTGTGAATTGTACACATTATTTTTGTAAGGAATAAAAAAATATATATGTGAAAAATATTGAATAGAAAAAAAAAAACCAATAAAATGATTTAAAAAATCTGAAGAAGAAGCTTGTCTTGGAGAATACGTATGAGATTTCGCATTAATATTAGCACATACACATTTTACATAATTATAAACACCAGCACTTCCAATCGAATAATCTGCACCGTTGAATCAGGAGTCCACCTGTGCTTATAAGCATTTTATGTTTCCATTTTTAATCTATGTGAAATAAATCTTTTACACGTGTATCCACACACACAAAAAAGAGTACACAAGCTGTCTGTAATTGTACGGTGTAGAATGCTTTTTAATAAAGGAATTATTACAAATTGATCGTCTATTGCTCTTTAATTATTTGGGGTGTTGTTTAAGTTGTGATAAAGTATAGGTGTGTTTTGGCAAAGTTGTCTGCTCTATAAATCACGGTGGTGAAGTGGACTGGTCTTGCGTCTGTTTGAACCTTGAGTAGAGAGAGAGCACACTTGACATCTCTATTGCCTTGGTGTTAGCAATGTCATGCCCTGATTAAATTAATCAGAGCCCCAGTGTCATCTGTTCGATTACCAAAAGAAGCAGCTCAGCACAAAAATAAAAGGCAATTGCAGCGACGACGGCGACATCTACAACTGCTTATCCCAAGTTTCTTGTCCTAGTTTTCTAATATCTTGAGTTCATCTCCAAGAGAATTGGGCTAGCAAATATGTCTTCTGATCTTTATGATCTTTATGGTGATCTTTTCTTCCCTGATCCTTTTTCTCCTTTTTGTGACTCTTCCATTGATATTCTTCAAGAATTCTCAAACAATCAATGCCCACTTGAAAATTCTAACTCTGTAGACATTTTCAGCCCAAGTATTCTATCCTCTTCACCTCCAAGTCACCAACTAGAGAATTTGTCACTTTACCAGACAAACCATTTGCAGGCTTTAGCAAATGGTGAAAATCTGGGCAGTGGGTATGGTCACCCTACTGGCTTGGATGCTTTGGAGGTGAAAACCGAAGAATGTCAACTGAGCTTTGAGTCATCTTACAATCGACACTCATTTATGCCTCATAGTTGCAGTAGCGTAGAAGATTCGGCAAAGATGATGCAAAGAAGCTACAGTGGCCATTCTTTTGAAGGCAAGCCTGGCTTTCTCTTTCAACCTCGCTTTGATACTCTCTTGGAGTCTCCAAATTATCAAAGTCAGGCCTTAAGCTTACCTGAAAACAACTTTCTTGCTGGTCAATTGAGAAGGGCTTGCAGCACTGGTGATTTACAAGTAAAACCGCTCGCCAGTTTTTGCTCTTTTTTGTCCTGTTTTCTCTATCATCAATGGCTAATGGAATATTGCTGTCTTTGTTTTAGAATATTAATAGAACAGCGCATACAACAGAGAGGTCCTTTTCAAGTCCTTTAGCTACAGAGAGCTCGTCTATAGAAGAATCAAACTTCAAAGTCGGACGTTACAGTGCTGAAGAAAGGAAGGAGAGAATCTCAAAGTATAGAGCCAAACGTACCCAAAGAAACTTCACCAAGACAATTAAGGTAAGACAGAGCTTGTTTAGTTAGTATTAAAAACAACCATTTAATCTAATCCAACTGCTATACGCGTGCTTCAGTAGCAAAGTTAAAACATTACTTCTCGAAATGATCATTCGTGTTTGGATGCAGTTTGAGAAAATAGACTGATTCCAGTATAGATTACCAGTACAAACTCGAGCTAGAGAGTATAGCTGAATCAAGTTATGGTCAGAGACACAAAACATAAACTTTTGTCCAATGGGACAAATTGATAATATATAAACTAAGATTATTTTACAAAAAAAAATTCTGTTTGTATAGTTTGGTCTATCATCAATTAATATTGATCGATTGATTTTATTCTTTTCTCCCCTCATTATACAAGTATGCCTGCCGCAAAACACTAGCAGACAACAGACCACGTATACGTGGCAGATTCGCACGAAACGACGAAACTGGTGAGCTTCCCAAGATGGCATGCTCTACCAGCTATGAAGACGAAGAAGAGCAATGGGTATTGATTTTTTTTTCTCGAGTATAAGCCATTAATGAAATCCAGCCAATGTATTAAAACCGTGCACCGTTGTTTTGTCTTGAAATTTGTAGTTTGATGGATTACACGAAGAGGAAGATGATGGGGCAATTAGAGGATCATCAGGAGGTTTCGTTAACAGTTTTCTTCAGCCTCATCAGTTCCAGTATTATGGTTACTAATCGACAGTGAAGCTTTTTTGCTTCTGGAGAAACTCTTTTTACTAGGATGTTTAATTAGGACCAAACAGTTGTAATGGAAAAAGTCGTCTTGAACAGAGGAAAAGAAATTCAAAGTGGGTGTTGAAATAAATCATTGTTCAATTAATATATATATATATACACATGTTGTTGCTTCGGCAAAAAGATTGTAGCCGGTAGTTGTTAGTTTACTTGGTTTTGGCAGTTGAATATTTCTGTTTTCTGGCTTTTGTTTTTGGTGTATATAGTGATCAATAATCAATGACTCTATCTTGACTTTTGCATGCTCTGATTTTTATGTAAATCCAATAATAAGCTTCCTGTTCCTCTGGAGGGGGATTTTCTGATGAGCAATTAATCTCCCGTGGCGATTCTTTTTTCTGCCAGAACACAGGATCAAACAAACGAGAAAATTTTCCAGTTCAAAGCAACTGATGCTGCTGGGCTTAGTTTGAAGTCAAATGGATATGCTAAAACCTTAGCAATTTAATGTTTAAGATTTGTCTCTTGACTCTACCATTAAAATTAACTTGCTGTCATGCTTAGCAGTTAGTTAGTTCATGAACGGAGTTGTACCGAGAGAGTGAGAGCAGTTGCACGCTACTTGCTGTTGTATTGACCTCTCCACCTTCGTCGTTTCCATTTGATCACCCGTTACCCTACCATTCTACAAAAGCAGGATTATTATTATTATTCTGGTTTCAAGATTTGGACATCGAAACTAAATTTATGTGTGTTTATTTTTATATTTGAATAATATAATGGTGACAGAATAATTGAAAAACACACGCGGTTCCTTCTCTTCTTTCACAGTCACAGCGTACGAATTACTGGCGAAGGAGACTGAATTTAATTGAGACATTGGATGCAGTTAGCGGTAGTGCATATACCTTTATAGCTGGATACTATAATAATTCTTGATTTAGAAGAGTATAAGAAAAGGTTTATAAAAAGTCAGAAGAGCAAAAAAAAATCATTTTTTTCCTTATTAAAACACTCACGGTAAAGTTAAAATTCTAGCTATATAATGGTTGATCCAAGAGTTACTCATGGATCAACACAACCCAGTAAAAAACTTGTAAGTTATTATGGATTTGGGTTATATATATTAGGTTTCTGGTTAAAAAAACACTAGTTTCGTAACCCTAATTTTTTAAGAAAAACAAAGATGGGTCTTTTTTATAGAAAAAGAAAGAGAGCTCGATCTGGGTTCCGATCAAAGAGCAGTCAAGGAATTTCCAAGCAGGAGAATGGTTTATATATGATTAATATGTCAACCCTCTTCAGTGTTGTGAAATCTACCATGTTTTTCTGTCCCATAAATGCAGCCAAATTTGCATCTTGCACCTAATTAAAACGATGGAAAAAATAATCTGTAATTTTTCTTGCAAAGATCTGTAAAGTAATAAGATTTGGACATGGATCTAGAACTAGAAAAATCTTGTAAATGAATACTGGAAAAGAAAAGAAAAGAAAGGGAAGGGAAGCTTTACAACTGGAAAAAAACCCTTAGCACTAGCGCTGTAGACTGTCTGCCAGAATTAAATATGACTTGTTTAAGTTAAGTTGATGCTGGAAGGAACCTAAATCTACAGGATGCTATCACTTCAAATTGAAAATTTGGAATGACTATCGTTTAGCATAGCATCTCTAACATAGTAGATTTCATGTTTATTGAAACATTTTTCTTTCTTGAATCGTGGCAAAGGGAGGCAGCATCTTAGTGTACTGTATATGTGTGTGCGTGTGTGTGTGTGGCAACTGAAAGATACTTCAGTACAACCATTATATCAATAACTGAGCACCCTTCTTCGTGGAAAGACATGAACATTTTCTTCTCAGTTCATATAAAGAAACCCAGACCCTAGCTAGTTTCCTTTTCGGACTGATAACCAATAAGGGATCGATCAATCAAAAGTTCGGGTGGAAACTTTGACCGAATCTGCATTGAGGTGGAAGGATTGTTGAGATTGGAAAATTAAGATTTCTTGATAAAAAGTAAATTTTGTTTATAATTTTTATTTAAATAATTCTAGTTGGAATATGATAGTTTGAGTTTATCTTTATTCTATAATTTTTTTATAAATAAAAAGGACATGCATTTGGAATTGAAAGAGTGAATGTGTTGAATATCAATGAATAAGATCTTAAAAAGTCAAAATACTTTGACTTTCTATAAATATAGTTTGAGTGCTTGATTTTTAACATTTAAAAGTATTGAATGATTAATTCGATCACATATTATTGAATTATTGGTTCAAGATCGATATTATAGTTTAGGAAGAGAATTTTGTAATTACCAAGCCTCTATATATTGTTCAAGCAACCTTTAGCAAGGAAGGTCAAAGATTTGGATCCAATTTTTAGGAGCAAGTAAAAATTCGATCCAATTAGGAATATTAAAATTAATTCATTATTTGTTTGTTCTAAAAAATCTCTCTGAATCACTGAAATAAAACCTACTATAGCCTGCAAGCAAACTCAAGTTGAAGTAGTAAAAACATTTGTTCAAGAGGGGATTCTTGGCTAAGAAAGATCATTGAGATATAAAAAGGTTTTCTGGTGAAAAAGTATTTTTGTTTAGCATACTTGTTGAAATAATTAATTAGAATATTAGCATTTAAGGATTATTATTAAATATTATAATTAATTTAATTAATAAGTGTTAACACTAGTAAAGACTGAAATTGGAATATTTAATATTGAGGTGAAAAATCTTCAAAAATCTCTCCCTGTGGATCAACAAGATGGATGGTGGTGACATATGCCACTAGTTTAAAACAGTAAAGGTACTCCACTGCTTGTAAAATAAAGAGGTGGGTGCGTGTGTGATTACTTGGAACCATCTTCCAATAGGAGACACCTGAGTTAATGGGGAGAGCAGTAAGAAAAGAATACTTGTAATATTATTTGATAATATAAGCACCCACAATGATTCCAAACACTTACTTTTTGACCGAAATAATACAAGAGGAATGGTATTATAATTTACTTCAATATATCCTATCATTGCGATGCTATAGATTAGGAGATGATCATGATATATTAGGCTTATTTGAAAGATACCCACAAGAAAATATTGTAAATGTAGAGACGAAAGAGGTGTTTGTGTCCATATTGTTTAGTCCAACAAACGGGTTCTTGTTGGTACATGAAAATTCCAAGCCCTTTAAAATATTTTAATTGATTCCTGTCGTGATGATTAATTATTTTATACTTGTGTGCACGAATGCTGAATGATTGTTAAGTGGACCGGCTACATCATTTAAAATGTAGCAGACAAGAGAAAACTACCCTAGTTTTAATATGTCATTGATGATGAAACTTTTGGTTAAGGCAGAAAAAAGGAATCATGAAAGCTAAGAAAGAGAGAAAGAAAGAGAAGATGAGGGGGGGCAGATTCCAAGCTATTTCCCTTTACTTAGCTAGGAATCATGTCCAGGAGTGCAGTCACAAAAAAGCTAGCATTTTACACAAATATAATGAAACAGTTTGTGGTTGGTGGAATAATGCGGGCAGGAAAAGTCTGCAAAATGGAGTCATGGACTGAAAAAGGGGTTGGCTCCGAGGTTAGCTAGGTTGAAGGTTCCGTTTTCCGACACCGTTTGGCTCAAACTGTTCGATACTGGGAATATTAGGCCGGAAGACGATTATTGCTAGGAATGACTCCTTCCTGGGCAATATTGATGAGTAGTCGACCAAGTGAATCCCATTATTTATTCGAGAAAAAAAGCTCGATATTCCAAACAGAAAAGCAGTGTGTGGGTATATATAGTAACGAAATTTACAGAATATATATATACATGCTTTATCGTTGTTTAATTTTCTACCCTAATTAAGTGTGATATCCATGAGTTTGGGCTAAAATGTTCCTTGATACTTTGAAGGTGAATTCTGTGAGCAGGCTTGATTGAAGTGGTTGAACTCGCAGAACCTGCTGCTAGTATTCATGCTAATGTGTGCTATCAGCTATGGCTGGCCAAACCCTAAAGAAGGAGACATGATAATATATTCCATCCTTTTTCTGCTAATAGCTGTTTATTCTGAAAATGTTATATTTTTATTTGTATCTCACTTTCGCTCTATTATTTGCCCGTCTCTATGCAATGGCCAGTAGATGCTACGAGTCTCTTTGTATGGTGAAAGCACATTCATAACCAAAGTGCAATTTTTTTTTGTCTCAAAAGCAGTCAAATGCTAAAGTCCCATCGTGTGAACAATCCATAAAGGCATCTATCAACTCTCTCTCCCAAAAGTGTGTTTTTGTGGGTGTTCCTACCAACTTCAGGATAGTGACAGCTACAGGAGTCCCCTCCTGCTATAAAAAATGTGCCGGTGGACAACTTGAGTAAACTGATTCCAGATCGATTTTAATTTATAGCTTCTGTGGAGGGCATGTTAGAATGGCTGCAAATGAACTGGATTTAGACAAAATATCAGTAGCGGACAATTTCGTAGGTGCAGGTATTAGCATTGTAACTTCTTGTCGAGTACATCCAGACCATCATGATGTCTAAATTGTTTCCCAGTGACAATTTACATCGCCACTTGTGAAGAATACCGCCACTTCAGTGTCTAGATTAATCTGTATCAGCCTTTTCTCTTCCGAGTTTCAGCATAATTAATGTTATCATAAGAACAAAAATCAAATATTTATCAAGAAATCAGCTCCATGAATAAACTTTCATCAAGAAATTAAATCTGTTACGATACTTCTGGTTAGTTTATCAGAAACCATGTAGGTTTAATATGTTATTTAATGGGGAAATAGAAGGGGAAAAACCATTTGTATGTCTAGTTGAAGTGGTTGATTGTTTTTGCGGTTCTAACCTTGTTTGGAAAAAAACCAATGGGGGGGGGGGGGTCAGGCAGGCTAGAGGGGTTGCCTTTACAATGAATCTCCAATCGCCGCTATTAATGCGAGTTGTAAGGAGTCTTGGGGCCTGTTTGGTATTGCGGTTACGGTTGTGGTTGAGGTTGAAAAAAAACAGTTTAAAAAAAAACGCTTTTTACTGTGGTTCAAAATAAGCAGTTAAGTGTTTGGTTAAAACTGTGGTTGAGTTGGAGGTTGAAAAAAAAAACAGTTTTGAGTGTTTGGTTTCCAAACTTTACAAACTGCTTTTAACTTGTAAAATTACTTAAAAGGGCATGGAAATATACACAGATATTTATACATACATACATCCATACATACATACATACATACATATATATATATATATATACATACATACATACATACATACATATATATATATATATATACATACATACATACATACACACATATATATATATATATATATACACACACACACATATATATATATATATATATATATATATATGTGTGTGTGTATATATATATATATATATATATGTAACTTCTACAAATAAATTTGAGGGTAAATGGCAGAGAAGATGCCCCTGAATCAGTTGGCTTTTGGCAGAGATTCCATGGTGAATGGCAGAACCCGTGAGCTGTGAGGGTTTTTTGAGAGAGGGATGTGCAGAAGTGAGAAGATGAGGAGAAAATGAGAAGATGAGGAGGAGGAGAGTGCAGAGAAGAGAAAGGGAGAAGATGGGTGCAGAGAAGAGAAAGGGAGAAGGAGTGTTTGGACGGTGAATGTGCAGAGATGAAGGGCCGAGAGGAGAGGAGTGCAGAGATGAAGGGAAAGGGAGAAGATGAGAGGAGTGCAGAGAAGGGATTTTTGGGTGAATTTTTTGACCCCGAAACGGGGACTGGGTTGCCGTTTGGAACGGCGTTTCAAAAGCACCTCCAAGGTGTTTTTTTTGTAACGCCGTTCTGATGTATAAATGGGATGGGACCCATTAAAACAAAATGGTGTTTGGTTCTTACCAAACACCAAAATGGCATCCCAAACGGCAAACGTGGAACGCACCACGTTGCCAAACGGGTGCTTGGTCTCAAGACGAGCTGAAACGTCATTTCATTCTCATAATGGAGAGTAAGTTCTGGAGATGGAGAAGAAGTTGAGAGAGGGGAGGGGTGGGACCGGGGGTTGGTTCTTGAGAGAGAGGGGGAAGTGGGATTATATAAGTTTATTAATTATTATTTTTTAATATTAAAATAATGTAAAAATTTAGAAACTTAATTAAAATATAAAAAAATATATTAAAAGTATATAATAATATAAGTTTTACCTCGCAATCCTAATTTTATTTTAGATGATATTTTATCAGATATTGTTTCTCGATCAAATAGTCAAGGATTGCAAAGTCATTCACATATGTATTTAGTTCGTGATGAAATTATAAGTAGTTTAATGAAAGAATAAAAAGAAGTGTCTAATTTATTTGAATTATTTATTAAATTATGATTATTAATATAATATTTAAATATACATGTGTGTGTGTGCCTATGCATAAAGTAATTTCACAAGTTGAAAGCAATATGAAAAACTTGGTAATCAAACACATGAAATTATTTTTCATTAATCTCAAACTCAACCACAGTTTTAACAAAACACTTTAGAAATTATTTGGAATTGTTGTTAAAAATGCTTCTCATAAAATAATTTTTTTAAAATTTCAACCTCAAAAGCAAAAACAATATCAAACTATTGGATAATAATATAAATCATATTTTAGAACCTCACTTACAAACTTAAGCTTAGGTGAGATGGTTCCTTGACATGGTATCGAAGTCTTGTTAACCAAACGGTTACAAGTTCGAATCTCACATTCTCTATTCTATTTAATAAAAATCAAAAACAAGGTACTGTGAGCCTATACAAGTTTCAAACCCAAATGACTTTCACTTAAGAAGGTGCATTAGAAAATAATATAAATCATATTTAAGGACCTCACTTACAAGCTTAAGCTTAGGTGAGATGGTTGTACGTGAGATCCCAAAATATGATTTATATTATTCTCTAATACAAACACACCCGAAGAGTATTGTGTGAGGCATCCCTTTCCTATCGAGCTCAGGCATTATATCGATATAAAATACTTATTTAGAAATGTTGTTGATATTGTATTTTAAAGTATTTTTTGTTAAAAAATATATTAAAATATTTTTTTAATTATTTTTGACATCATCACTTCAAAATAATCTAAAAACATATAAAAAATTAAGTATAAATAAAAAATAAAAATAATATATTTTTTTAAATACTTTCCAAACACCTTGAACACAAAATGCAAATTGTCTGTCCAATGAGATCAGAGCAATTAACATGATCATGCACCGAGCATCTTTCACAGAATATTTCCCACATGAAGCAGATCTGTATGAAGTACCGAATTTAAAGAACCATCTAATTAAAGTAGTATCGTACCAAGGAAGTCAAATACAGGTGGCAGATGCTCGTGGCTCAGCTTCCAGGTTTACAAAAATGAAAAGGGTGAAGACGATGACAAGTTAAATTGTGGGGTTTGACTCGAGAATCTTTCCTGGTTTACTTTAATTTGTAACCGTAAGTTTAACTTATTATTAAAATGTAGCTTTGGCACAAGCTTACATTACCTCTTATAATTACAGAAAAAATTAAAACATCTAGCGCTCGCCTAGGCATGATGCTCTGGGCCCTCCTCTGCTATTTTTTAATAAAATCCTTTTAAGACATATAATTACAATAATAGTTGAAAAAAACAATTATATATGAAACTATATGAGAACTGTTTTTAAGAAAATAGTTGTATATGAATACATAATGAGAAAAAAGATATTTTTTATTTTTTTAATCAATTTTCTTAATATTATTTGTTTGTTTGTTTTATTTATTTATCTATTTTCATAAATTCACATAAAAACAATCTAAAAAAATTATTTTTATTTCTTTGTTAAATTCTCTTTACAAATCATGGTGACATTTTACATGAAAAATCATGTTTCTACTAAGAAAAAAAACTTTGTCAATACAGAAAAGAAATCAATGAATCAAAAACAGTGTTTTGGTTAAAGAAATATAATTTTCATCTTAAATAAAAATTTGGCATTTGAAATCATTTGTAATTTCTTATTTGATCGACCATTCTTTCCACCTCAAACATATTTAGTAATAATCAAAACAACGTTAACAAAGATCTGTCTCATTGATTAAAAAATTATTGCAATATCTCAAATTTTCTAACTTTTTTTTCATTACCGTTTCAGTGTCCCGTGTTTATGTCTGTAAGCGTCAAGGGAGGGTTGTTTCTACTTTCTAGAACTTGGACAATAAATTGCACCGGTGCACCGTCATGGAGAGGAGGAGACCACCGCGTCAATGTCAAGTGAAGGACTAGTTGCTTTATGATTATTTGCTGGCGAGATGTGACCCATGGGCTTCTTAATGGGTCAAATCATGGGCTTGGGCTTCTTGTATATATATAAACAATTTGCTCTATGGTTGAGGTTACTGGATAAGGCATGGCCCCGTGCACCGGTCAATAATTCATTAATTATGCTGATAATTACTGTTAATTAATTATTTAATTTAAAAACTTAAATTGATAGGAAAAATTTTAAAATCTAATTTATATTATTCTCTAACACGCATCCTGATAAATATTTAAGGCTTAAAGAAATCTATATTGATGGAAAATATTTAAGCAAAATAAATCTATATTGATGGAAAATATTTAAGGCTTAAAGAGCTAAAATTGAACCATGACAAATATGACATGTTAGGGTAGATAGGCAAAGTAATTTGGTTGGCATATGCAATATATACCTAATGTATAAAGAAAACTTATTGTATTTTTACAGTGAATATGACATACTGTTATGGTTAAACTTTGATTTTTTTAGTGGTATTTGAAGCGATGTATCAAGCTCATTTAATACAATAAGATGTGTTAATTGATAAGTGGCAATGCGACATGAGAGATTTTTTTTTTTTATTCTCCTCTCTTTGCATCTCTTCTCTTTTAGGGATTTATGCTAGTCCAATAAAAATCAAAAGTTATATTTTTTTAATAAGAAAAATCACATTTAACATCTTTTAGTTGACCTGCATCATGATTATCTGATATAATTTGAAAAATTACCATTTATATCCCAAGTCACTCTAAAATCTCAAAATAAAATAAAATAACCAAACTATTCATGCATAAAATCATAATAAAATATAAAATTTCACTATTCAGACACTTTTTTTTTCAGTGCCTTTTCTTATCGATTGATTTTTTATCAACTCTATCCTTCCAGATTTGGATTGCTGAGGATTTGTGCATTGCTATTTTTTACTCTTTATGATATTATTCCATTGAGATTGTTTTATGACATGCTAACTTGCGTTGACTTATATGGTTAATTTTTTGTCAAAATTATTATCCAGTAAGTTTCTTGATATATATTTTTGGCAAGTGTTCTGATGTCCATGAAGAACACTGTGTTATTCTATCCGTTGAATGACAAAGGTTGGACTCTCCATGTAAGAGAATGACGCGGGAATCAACTATTATCTCATGAATCTCCAGCCTTGACCAAATGCAATAAAATCTTGTTTTTTATTTACCATCCTGGTAATAAAAAGCAGCTCGAAGGTCCTTCAAGCGCACAGTCTGTTTCGGTAATTCAGGAATGAAGGGCTGGATTTGGTGTGCTCATTCATAGCACTATGAGAGCGTGGCAAGGTCCTTTTCTTGTTCTGTTGGGTTTGCTTCAGGTATTTGAAACAAGAATTGATGGTAGTCAATGGGTTCATAGTCTCCTCCTAGCTTCTGTAGTTGATGTTTTTCATAGATATATTTTATTTTATTTTAAAAAAAACCCATCTACATCGCAGTAAAATAAGGGATGGTAATAAGGAGTACCAAAGTAAAATAAGTGTGATAATGAGGGGACCATATTTACCATCAACTCATTTCTTAAACGGAGTATTGATTTTGATTATCTCACCCCGGTCTACCCCCTCCGTCTCTCTCTCTCTCAGCCTGTTTGGCATGCGGCTGCGTTTTACAGCTTTTTAATTTTTTATTTTTTACAGTTTAAAAATCCTACTTGGATTCTGCTTGGGGCCAATCCCTATTTTCCAATCTCGTTATCGTATAATAATAAGAAGAAGATGATAGCAGCCCGTGTCTTCTGATTATCTAGATATTTTAGATTATTTTAATATGTTGATATTAAAAATAATTTTTAAAAAATAAAAAAAATATTATTTTAATATAATATAGTACAAAATATACTTTAAAAAATTACAACAACAGCTTTCCCAAACTCTCTCTCGGGCAAAAAAAACAAGGTTTCGGTTTCTGTTTTCTTGCTCGCCTGTCTTTCACCATTTGCAAATTTGCAGAACCAAACAAGTAGGCAGGCATGAGCGGTCACGATTCAAAGTATTTCTCGACGACCAAGAAGGGTGAAATCCCTGAGCTCAAAGAAGAGCTCAATACTCAGTACAAGGTCCTTTCGTCGTCCTTCTCCTTTCCGTTTTGATCACGTTGTTAGATCTGTCTGATTTTGACTGACTGATTTCTTTGAGTTTTCTGCTGCAACTAGAATTTCATAGGAGGATTGGCTTTTTTTTATTAATTATGTTCATGTGGCTGAGAAATCGTATAAAATTGTGCTGGGATTTCCTTAGGAATGGTTTTTTGTTTATTATTATGTAGTGAGAATTGCAATGGAGTTATTAGGGATCATGTGATGCAATAGCTCCTTTCGTGAAGGAAATCTGCTGTATATTTATTATGGATTCTAGGAATTTAGGCGGTTTGGAAGAACTGGTCTCCTGCAAGAAAGAATGCTTTTAAAAGTGTCATGTCATGCAATGTGAAGATCTTGTGAATGATAAAGTGCTTTATCGAGCTAGGTTCTTACGTAAGCGCATGGATATACTATATGATTTTGAATATCCCACTAGGATGTTTGGATTTTAGCTTAATGGATCTTGAACATGCTCTACAGGTTTTTGTAATGATAATGAATGTTATAACAGTATTCCAAGCAGTATCAGCAAGGAAATTTATTTTCTTGCAACTAGTTGCAATATGGGAGTATTGCGAGGTTCCTTTGGTATATTGGATATTGGATTTATATCATCCTGTAATTTTAATAACTATAGCCTAGTAGTTTTTCACTAGAATCAGTGTGAAGCTTCTCCTCATTGCTATCTTATCAAGCAGGATAGGAGAAAAGATGCTGTTAAGAAGGTGATTGCCGCAATGACTGTTGGAAAGGATGTATCATCACTGTTCACAGATGTAGTGAACTGCATGCAGACAGAAAATTTGGAGCTCAAGAAGCTAGTTTATTTATATCTTATAAATTATGCTAAAAGCCAGCCTGATTTGGCAATACTTGCAGTAAATACATTTGTTAAGGTAAGAACTAGTAGATGAACTTGTTGTCTTCTACGTGTTTAACAGTACGGCATGGTTTCTTTGTATCACCAAGGTACTTGTATTCATGGCCATTTATCCAGGATTCGCAAGATCCAAATCCCTTAATTCGAGCTTTGGCTGTACGGACAATGGGGTGCATTCGTGTTGGCAAAATAACAGAGTATCTATGTGATCCACTTCAGAGGTGTCTTAAGGTTAGTTTTAAGTTGTAAGGATTGTTATAATTTCTATCCATGCTTCTAGATAGGATTCAGTTGTCTGGTTCACTAAGGTCGTATGCAGTCATTATATTCTTAAGAAACATGCAATTTTATTTTATTTTTTGGTTTCTAGCTCTCTACCATCTTGTACCTTCCTAATCCATATTTTTTTGTAATTATAGGATGATGATCCTTATGTTCGCAAGACAGCAGCCATTTGTGTAGCCAAACTTCATGACATCAATGCTGAGCTTGTCGAGGATAAGGGCTTTTTGGAATCTCTCAAGGATTTGATTTCTGACAACAATCCCATGGTTGTAGCTAATGCTGTGGCAGCTCTTGCAGAAATCCAAGACAATAGTGCCAGGCCCATCTTTGAGATTACTAGCCACACACTCTCAAAGCTACTTACTGCCCTTAATGAGTGCACAGAGTAAGCCAACAATAATTTTCTAACTCTTATTTTTGTTCTAGCTTCCAATCTCAAAGAGATTGTAGGACTATGTAGACATTCTGAGCCATTAATGTGCACCTATACTTGTAGATTTTTGCATTCATAGGTTTTAGCCATTTGATCTTGATGTGCTCTGAATGAATATTACTCATGAGTTTGTATCCAGCAAGTTCCATCATTATGTGAAACTGTTTTGTTGCCCTCAACAGTTTTAATCTTGATGTAATTTGATCAGGATGCACTGTTTTCTCTTTCTCGTACTTTTGAACATCTTGTGATAGCTATTGTCTGGAATATGACTGAAAGCCAAGTCCAAGCTGGATTTTAAAATATGGTCTGTATATTATACCAACTTGTAGTTGTCTGAAAGTGTGACCCCCCAATCTCTTTCATCACATTCTTTTCCTAAAGTACCCAGTACTTTTATGACCAATGGATTCTGGCCTCCCTGGTCCTTGTGTTGCAAGTTTTACTAATTTCTTGGAATGCCTGCTGCTTGGGTATGCGAAGAGCTACATATGAGGTGAAGTACATGATAGGATTTTACTGGAAATCAAATGCCTCCATACTTCAGGAATACCGTGTTGTGTGTTCTTTTGGAAGCTCTTTGCTTGGACTACATTGTCTGATGTATGCTATCCTAGGTGGGGGCAAGTTTTTATATTGGATGCGCTATCTAGATACAAGGCAGCTGATGCTCTTGAAGCTGAAAATATAGTGGAACGAGTTACTCCACGTCTTCAACATGCTAATTGTGCAGTTGTACTTTCAGCTGTTAAGGTAACAAGCTGCCATTGTTGGTGATTGCTTCAAAAAAATATTGTGAAAGCATCTGTCAGCTTTCTGCTGGTCATAATTCAATCAATTCTCACATTTCTGTTTCCTCTTTCTTCTAATAGATGATTCTCAAACAAATGGAAATTATAATCAGCACCGACGTGGTTCGAAATCTTTGCAAGAAGATGGCTCCTCCTCTTGTGACATTACTCTCTGCAGAACCGGAGATACAGTATGTTGCTTTGCGTAACATCAACCTAATTGTACAAAGACGTCCTACGATCCTTGCCCATGAGATTAAGGTAAATGGAAATATACTGCCTGCTTGATAGAAATGTGCAGACTTGCGTGCATACTGGAAATTCTGAGGCATGCTTCATATTTGTTATGTTGTGATTGAGGAGAGATGCTTATCAAACACATGTTCTATTATTTCAGGTTTTTTTCTGCAAGTACAATGACCCAATTTATGTGAAGATGGAGAAGCTAGAAATCATGATAAAGCTTGCTTCAGACCGCAATATAGACCAGGTACTATATATAAATTTATATATATAGGCACATTTGCATCTTTTTCAATTACGAGTTGATGAGAAATTATGTAGGTTGTGTTGTCCTTGTGGTGAGCAATTTTCCAGGTTCTATTGGAGTTCAAAGAGTATGCCACAGAAGTAGATGTGGATTTTGTTAGAAAGGCTGTTCGTGCCATTGGCCGTTGTGCAATTAAGTTAGAGAGAGCTGCTGAGCGCTGTATCAGTGTTCTCCTAGAGCTGATCAAGATTAAAGTAAATTATGTGGTTCAAGAGGCTATCATAGTTATCAAAGACATCTTTAGAAGATACCCTAACACGTAAGATACAGCTTCTGTGCACATAATGCCTTATAAAGGTGAAGTTCTGTTTTTCTTTCCTCCATCCATACCTAAATGAATTTCCTTTGCAGTTATGAGTCAATCATTGCGACCCTCTGTGAGAGCTTGGACACTCTTGATGAACCGGAAGCTAAGGTACATGTTTTTCTACTTGAGGCTTTTCATTCATGTTTTATTGTCTGAACTCATACCTTTTCTGCCTTCTATTCTACCCCCTTTTTGCTCTCCCCTTTAAGGCTTCAATGATCTGGATTATTGGTGAATATGCTGAAAGAATTGACAATGCTGATGAGCTCCTGGAGAGCTTCTTGGAGAGTTTTCCTGAAGAGCCTGCACAAGTCCAGTTGCAATTACTGACTGCAACTGTCAAACTCTTCCTTAAGAAGCCAACTGAAGGCCCTCAACAGATGATTCAGGTTTCGGTCTTGTGTCTACTCGTGTTCTTTATATCTGATATAAAGAGGATCTTTTTTCCATACTCATTTGACTTTTCATTGTCCTCTAGAATTTTTGAGTCCTCTGTTTGACACCTTCGATGTGACTCGAACATGATCTGTCTTTTAGTTGTTCACAACTAATGTAATTCAGCTACACTTGCACATGTCTTTGAGTCAATTCTCACCTCAGGAATTCTCTTACAGGTGGTTTTGAATAATGCCACCATGGAAACTGACAATCCTGATCTAAGGGATCGGGCATACATATATTGGCGCCTGCTATCAACTGATCCTGAGGTGTGATTTTGATATGGACAAACATATTTTCTTTTTTGATAGATTAAATGTATGATTGCATGTCTATTTTTGATGTACTGCATGTAAGTTTTATGTCACATGCTCTGGGTGTACTTCATCCTTTCAGGCAGCTAAAGATGTTGTGTTAGCTGAGAAGCCTGTGATCAGTGATGATTCAAACCAGCTCGATCCATCTCTTCTTGACGAGCTTCTTGCCAACATTGCGACTTTGTCATCTGTGTATCACAAGCCCCCAGAAGCATTTGTAACCCGTGTGAAGACTACAGCACAGAGAACTGAAGATGATGAATATGCCGAAGGTAGTGAAGCAGGGTATTCTGAATCATCCGCCCATACTGCTGATGGTGCTGCGTCGCCACCTACTAGTGCAAGTAATGTTCCATATGCTGGAGCAAGGCAACCAGCACCTGCACCATCTACAAGTCCACCTGCTGCTCTTGTGCCAGATCTGATGGGTGATCTGTTGGGCATGGATAATAGTGCTATGGTCCCTGTTGACCAGCCTTCTACTCCTGCTAGGTAACCTTCTTGACTGTACAAACTGTCTTATCAACCATTTTTTGATTTTTTGAGACTGGTATGGGATCATTGGGCTGCAATGCTGATTTGCATAGCTTTGTTGAGAACTTGAAGCAGATTTATCTTATAATGAATTTCACATGATTCGCAACACCCCAACTGTTAGGCTATAAATGTTGCTTGCTGAATCTTTTGACCATGTTGCAGCCCTCCTTTGCCTGTTTTACTGCCAGCAGCCACTGGTCAGGGTTTACAAATCAGTGCACAGCTTACAGGGCAAGATGGTCAGATCTTTTATAGTATATTGTTCGAGAACAACTCACAGATTCCCCTGGATGGATTCATGATCCAGTTTAACAAGAACTCATTCGGTCTTGCAGCTGCTGGACCTCTGCAGGTAGTGCTGAACCTGGATTTGTTTCTAGATGGAATATTCCCCCATTTAGTGTGTAACTGACAAACTGTTATTGATCAGGTTCCCCAATTGCAACCAGGGACATCAGCAGCAACTCTGCTGCCCATGGCTTTGTTTCAGAATATGTCTGCTGGTCCTCCAAGCTCACTTTTGCAAGTTGCCGTGAAAAATAATCAACAACCTGTATGGTATTTCAATGACAAAATCTCACTGCATGTATTCTTCACAGAAGATGGGAGGATGGAACGTGGAAGCTTTCTTGAGGTAAAAAGAGAGAAGCTTGGCCTATTTTTCTTGGACTGGCATTTATTTTTGTGCTAAAAAGTTGATGAAATACTTAAATTTGTGTCATTTAATAATTGGAGACTTAGTTTAGAATCATTCTCTTTATAGCCTGCCTTCTAGTATAGGAAATGTTAATGAAGTATCGAGCGGCTAGTCATTCCACTGAAGTCTATTTTATTTGCAGTGCTGTGAGATTATGTTTTAGTTGTGGCGTCTTCCCTTTTTTAATTCAGAAAAGGAAAGACCAGGACAGGAAATAAATTTGTGGTAGGGAAATGCTATCTTAGGACTTGGGATAAGTTGGGTATTCACGTGTCTGATTCTAATAAAACTCCTGTGGGATATGGGATGGATTGGGTTGATGAGCCAATTAGTAATTTATCTATAGCCTGAAACTTTTCAGGGTAGATATTCAGAGGATTTGCAAGCAGATATCATTTGATTAGCTATTTTCGCTGTAGCTGTTGGAACCTAATATTGTATGTTTTTGTTCCCATTTCAGACATGGAGGTCCCTTCCTGATTCAAACGAGGTCTCAAAGGACTTCCCGGGCATTACAGTGAATGGTGTAGAAGCTACTTTAGACAAGCTTGCTGCATCAAACATGTTTTTTATTGCAAAGCGAAAGCATGCAAACCAGGATGTGTTCTACTTCTCAGCTAGGATGCCCAGAGGAATTCCTTTTTTAATCGAACTCACAACGGTTATTGGAACCCCCGGGATCAAGTGTGCCATCAAGACTCCAAACCCTGAGATGGCAAGTCTTTTCTTTGAAGCCATTGAAACCCTCCTTAAGGGTTAATTCAAGGTTCTGCGTCTTCATCTTTTTTCCTTAAATATTTACAATTTTTGGTTTATATTTGTAAAATCCGTGTTTTTCAGTGAGGTTTTGATTCGTTATTCTGGCTGCCCTAGTTTTTTTCTTCACTCCACCTTGTATCATTTCGCACTCTAGGTTTTGGTTTATTAAATCTGTTATATCATCAGGGACTCGAACACGTGTATTTTTTAATCATCCCTGAAAACTTTGGGTGCAATTGCCACAGCGGAATGATTAGGAGAAATTCATTTAATTACCCCTTGAAATTTTTTCGTTTACCTAGGTTTGTGTTTCGCAATCTATGAGGAAGACATGATATTGGATGGAAGATTGATATAATTCAAGGGATTCAAGTACTTTTTCTCATTACCATTTTGCAAAAGATTCCCGCATGCTCTCATAATATGAATGCTGTGTACTAGAGTACTTTTAAGGTTTTATCTGATCAATTATAGCAAGCATCCTTTAAGGATTTGAGGAAGACCTGTCCTACAAGGTTTTGTCGTCATAATTACACTGTAATTTTCCTGAAACGAAGGGTAATTCATGTGCGCTTGGTGGTTCGTACGGCCTCTACTGGGAAGGAGAGAGAACATGGAAGGGGTATTCCAGTACTCAGAAAACTACGTTTACTGTCCCAATATTTTAAGACAATACTTAAACTTGATACAAGTTAAGGAAAGAGTGAAGGCTCTTTCACATTGTGTCCGGAAGATGCTTTGCTTTATTAATGATTTTAAAATTCTTTTAGAAACTTTTGTAGACACTTTTAGTTTTAAGAAAGAAAAAAAAACGCAATGAAGACATGGGCATCTCGATCGCACTTGTAAAATTGTCAAGTATGGACCAAATTAATCAAACATGTTCAAGTCATGTCATTTGGAGATTGAGATAAATTTTTGGTATTGTTTAACATTGTATTTTTTATTTTTTTTTAGTTTTAGATTATTTTTATTATAAAAATAAAAATTATAATTGAAAAGTAAAAATTATAAATTTCAATAAAAAAATGCATCGTTAAACAATATTAAGAATTTAATATATTTTTAAATAAAATACACTTTGAAAGAAAAAAAAACATGTTGGGGCTTGTTTTGTATTAAAATTGTTTTTGTGGTTATGTTTTGTATTGTGATTACTTTATTCTCAAGATGTAAGGACATAGAAGTCAACAACACTTTTGTTTTGTTTCCATATTTTTTTGGTATTTAGGTTTCAAAAAATGAGAGACTTATAAAAGGGTTGACATTGAGTGTTTTTGTAGAAGTATGATTGTTGTTGTTTTTTAAAGTTATTTTCATTCAGAAATATATTAAAATGATATTTTTTTTGAAAGAAATCATTTTTAATATTGCACGTGAAAATGATCTAAAAATACAAAAATAAAAAATAATTTAAAATAAAAAAAAATATTTTTTAATATTTTTAAAAGCACTTTCGAAATGCGATGACAAACAGGATATAAAGTGGCACACTACAAACCGTAGCTCAAAGTTTATAGAAGATCGAGGCATTAAGGTTTTTTGTACATTTGAATCTTAACTAGGTTACCCAATTACAACATACATTGCTTTATACAGATCAAAGCCAATACGCAATTGTAAACCTACCAATTCCTATAAACAACATGGTTAGTTACGCATTTATATTTAAAACAATAAAAAATTCATTGATTATACAACAAACTAATTAAATCATTACATGACAATATATTATACTATTTTTAGATACATAAAAAACGAAATTAGAAAGCATCATTACTCTAAGCACCCAACTTTTTTTTAAAAAAAAAAAACCTATTTTAAAGCATACAAAACTCATTTTAATAAACAAATAAAACTTACAGAACTCCATCACACATGACGTTGCAAAAAGACAACCAATTGATATGGCAAAAAATCATTAACCTTTAAGAACAAGCTTCAATGTGAATGGTAGGACATAATGGTAAATAATATATTTTAGTTGTAGGCAAGTGTCATAGTTTCTAGTTAATCAACAACATTGTAAATTAACCACAATCAAAGTAAAATAATTAAGCGTCACATAAATTAAAATCTAAAGTTAATTTCTTAAACAAGGATGAAGATAGAACTCATGGTCAAAATCTTGTTACAAGATCTTGATTCATTAACTGTCCAACACATATTTGTTATTTATTTATGGAAAGAAACAAAAGATAGTAAAGAACTATTAGAAAAGTTTGGTAAAATCCAGGTTAATTATTTATTTGATTTCACATTTCAATTTTAAAAAAAAATCATTACATGAATGAATTATTCTTGTTAGAGAATATTATAAATCATATTTTAAGACCTTATCTAACAGCTTAATTTTTTAGGTGAAATGATCTATTGATATGGTATCAGAGTTTTGTTGACTCAACGATCACAAGTTTGAATTTCACCATACATGTTCTATTAAATTAAAAATCAAGCACATAATAGTATGGATATGTGTAAGTTTAAAGCCTAAAAAACTTTTATTTGAGATATAAAAATAATATAAATTATATTTTAAAATTTTACGTAATAACTTAAATTTTTATTTTTAGATGAGAATTAATAACTCTTTACTTTTGTTGAGCAAATCTGGCAATGTAATCTCAAGAAAATAAAAGGACAAATGAAAAGAGAAGAAAAGAACGGAACATGTTGTGTTATCAGGCCAGCGAATTAAGTTGATGATAACTCTCTCCATTCAGCATTAGTTTTTTTTGGGACCCATGACAATGAAAAATGTATTTCATGTGTAACCAAACATCACCTCCTATCTCAATACCAAACATGTGTTTGTGTTTTAAAACAAATTAGTTTTTTATATTTCTAGATTATTGTTATATTAAAAATAATTTTTTAAAAAATATCTTGAAAAACAGTATTAATCAAACTCTTAAATATAACCTTCATCTTTAACCAAAATATATGAGGATATTTAACACCTCATTTAAAGAAAAAAAAGATTTTTTTAAAATTAAATATTTTTTATATCTTTAAATTATTTATATGTGGTGATATTAAAATAAAAATTATATTTAAAAATAATTTTAATCAAAATTATAAATTAACTCAAGTTTTTTTTTTTTTTTAAATAAAGTTAGTACCCGAATCCAAAAGTAAAAAAAAAGAAGAAGATTGGCAAGCAGGAGTCACTTCTTAAAAAGAAAGGGCTTCCTGCACGTGTAAATCACGTTCTAATTTCAGCTTGAGTACCTGAAGTAACAGTGGTTGAGTTGAGACTTGAGAGCGTATGGAGAAGTTGTTGAGCCTCGTGTTCTAGCAGGGCAGCGAGAGCGAGAGAGAGAGAGAGAGAGAGAAATAAAACCTAGTTAGTTCATCCGAATTGACTCAGCCAATAACTCAGCTAATAAAACTCAAAATCTAGGTTTTCGCCAATAACTCAGGTAATCAAACTCAAAATCTAGGGTTTCCCTTTCGAATTTCAAGTTTATTTCTTCCTTTTTGTAAAGTTGATGGATCTCTCTGTTTCTATTCTTTTGTTGACCTTAACAATATGTTTTTTCTATTTATTTCCTGGCACTAGCTAACTCTGTATCATATAATTGACCTGCCTTTTTGTGTAAATTAATGAATGGTTTCTTATATTTGTGTTTTCCTTTTCTATTCGGTAATATTTGTAGATGTCCTACTCAAGAGAAGGAAGGTGAGTCTCTCTCTCTCTCTCAATCATTTGTTGCTGCTGCTGCTGCTGCTGTTGTTGTGAGTATTGGTATTATTTTAGAATTGAGTTGTTTACCTTAGGTCTGTTTCACCACGCAATTCGGGTTCACCTGCTAGAGGCAGGCGGTCAAGATCCTTGTCACGGTCCCGCAGAAGTCGCTCCAGGTAATTGGTTGATTTCTTCTTCCCCTTCCTCATCCCCTTCCATTTCCCCTTCCTCTTCCCTGTTGTGTGTGTGTGTGTTTCTACGTGTGTATGTTTTTGTGAGATTTTGAGTTATGGTTGATTTTGGTACTTCAGGAGCAATGATTCTGGTGGTGCATCTAACCCCGGAAATAACTTATACGTTACTGGATTATCAACTAGGGTCACGAGCAGTGATCTTGAGAAGTATTTTAACGGTGAAGGGAAGGTATGGTTGTGGCAAAATCATTTATCGTTTGTCCTGATTGAGTTATGGAGGCATGCTATCATCAAGTAATCTTGTTTGCGGAATTCTGAAACATGACTACAGATGTACAGTCTGGCATTGATGCATGTGTTGCAGAGTCAAAAACTCTCCAGGGAGGAGTTACATTTCTGGATGTGGAAAGGAAATTTTAAATTCTGTGTGGTTATGGATTTTGAAGATGCTGGTGTGATATCATATCATTCTGTGGTGGTCATGCATGCCATTCATTATCTGATACTCCACTGTTTTCCACCTACTGTTTTTAAATTTCTACACTTTATCTATTTTGGCTCCTCTTTCCATGTAGCAAGTTTCCAGTTTGAAGGAGAAACAGCTTAGGACCTACCACTAGTTCTTATTTACTTGAAGAAACCATATCATGTTGAAGTACATTATCCAAGACTTCTATACCAAAAAACATTATTCTAAGTTATGGTTTCAGGTTTTGGAGTGCCATTTGGTAACAGATCCTCGAACTAGAGAATCTCGTGGATTTGCTTTTGTTACGATGGAAACCATTGAGGATGCTAACCGTTGCGTCAAGTATTTGAATCGTTCGGTGCTTGAAGGGCGGGTGATTACTGTGGAAAAGGTATTGTTCCCATCACTGAATTTTGAAGGGAAACATGCAGGGCAACTGAATTGTTTGCCTAACATTTTTTATTTGAAGTTATTTCTTCCAGAAATGTTACCTGATAAGTTTTGCCAGCAGGTCTGGTATATGTAAACTCCATCGACTTCACAATCTAAGGTCTTAACAGTTGAACCTATTCCTTCACGAACCACGACATGAGTTCTGCGTCAACATTTCAATCTCATCGATTCAAATCCGACCATGTTGTGGAGGGTTGGGTGCCCTATATTCCTATACTTCACTAATAAAAATACCTGACCTGGTTGGTTGCTTATTTTTGTTTTTCCTATATTGAAATAGCCTGTGCTGGACAACTAAACTACTCCAAGTGTATTAGTTTCCTCTTATCATGTCTATTCTAGTGAAAGCAGCTTAAAAAACAATTAATGATGAATAATGAGTCCATGACCTAAGTGCTAGTCAGCATGAGCCATGATGGCAAGAGTAGCAAGGCAACACTCTAAAAAATAAAATACTTGCAGTGGTCCTGATATTGTTTTCAAGGATTATTATCACTGTTCCAGATGACAATTCCTAGTCACCTTTAATACAAATGAGTTTCAAAGGGTAGTGCATGGGAGGCACTGTAGCTCATTTCAGTTAATCAACCTCCCCTCTTCATTTCCACGAGTCTTCCTTGATGCAATTCTATTTGCTTCTGTTTTTAATGCAGGCAAAAAGAAAGCGTGGTAGGACACCAACGCCTGGAAGGTATCAGGGACTGAGAGATAGGCGAGGTATGTACCAGAGTAATGCATGGGTGACAATTCTTTTATCAACTGGGCATGGACTATCATATGTGAATGTCAGGTCAATTTGATGTTTACTAGAGAATACTTGGGTCAGAATTGATTAGCTTTCTTTGAATCTTGGGTTCTTAATGATATCTTGACTATTTTTTACCTGCTAATCTAGCAAGACATTTGTATATAGGCTATGCAGCATATTTTTCTTACCATTCCAGTCCTAGATATGCATTTTACTGTATGATTGTGCCTGGCCTGGGAAGCTGAGGCTATTTGGTCTGCAGCATATTTTTCTTACCATTCCAGTCCTAGATGTTGATGTTTCATATTTTTCTCACCATTCCAGTCCTAGATGTTGATGTTGCATATTTTTCTTATCATTCCAGTCATAGCCGTTGTTTCTACTCTATGATGATCAGCTGTTTCTTTCTAATATTATTGTGTGTAACTATTGGGTTCGTAACATGCAGGTCATGGCCACAGACGGTCCCGCAGCTACTCACCTCGCCGATGGGATGACAGAGATAGAGATCCTTATTCAAGGGATCAAAAGGGAAGATCACGCTCTCCATATAATAGACGGGGAGATGATTATCATGATTCATATAAGAGACGCAGGGATCGCTCTTTGTCAGCTGACCGTGGCTACCACAGATAGGGCAAGGTATTTGGTAGCCAGTATTGACCCCTTTTGCCCATGGTTCTTGAAACTTGATTTTGATTTTCATGGAAGCATCAACTCATTGTGACAATCACCCTGCTCCATCTTTCCTGGTTTGCTTGCAACTTCATGTACTGTATACGTTTTATGGTAACTAGTTTTCCATAAGTGACGCTTGAACATACTGAAATATTGCTAAAAGAAAATGGATGTGGGATATGAAACATTTCTCATTCTCTTTTGAATTCTATTAATAATAACTGTTGGACGTGGATAATCCCAGATGGTAAACCCAACATATGCCCTTTAATGCTCTCAAAACTTGATGGAAGTTTGGATAGGGAATGACCCACCATAGATGATGCAGCAGCTGTATCGCAGCCTGCCCCGTCAATGGAGGAGACACTGATTGGTATTATTGGAATTGTCAAGTGTAATGATGAGTAAGGTATGGTCATTAGCACTTCAGACCAGAAGCAAATGCCTTTTACGCTCTCACAGAATTTCTTCTCTGCACTAAGGGCGTATGTTCTGAGTTTGGTGTAACATGCCTATGCTTTGATTTCTTGATTCATTCATGAATTTTAGGAAAGAGCAAAGAGAACCTTTAGCCTGGAACACAGCTCTGCCACCACACGCCTGCTTTCCATGGCACGGGGTGCCATCCTTTATCCTCCACTTTTTTGAACCAGGTTTGGTTTGGGCCAAAAAATCCATCTCGACCGGGTTTTTTAATTTCTGAAAATCTTGACCGAACAAAAACTAGTTCAAACTGAATTAGTTCGGTCGGCCTGGGTTGGATTTTTATTTTGGAAACAGGAAACCCAATGTCTTTTAAATCACATGGTGGACGAAAGAACGACGAGTACCTTGAAAGGCGTGCAGCTTCAAGCCAGTCACTCTACCATCGTGTAATGGTGTCATACGGCGAGTAGCAAGGGTTGCAGGTCCTTGAATGGTTGGGCTACGTGATGTGAAGGGCTGATGAGTTTGGGGATCTAAGTCCCAAGCAAGGTAGGCGCTTGGTAGCTGAGAAGCAATGGCCGCGCACCTGAAAGTCATTGAAGCAGCACTTGAAAAGAGGAGCTAGTTACAAACTACACAAGGGTGTGTGCTGCATATTAGTAACCATTATGAAACAACTGTAGCCATTTTCTTTCCAAAAACTTGTCCATCTAAGTTAGCAAATCTTTCCATAGTGAAGAAGACAAGACCTGCAAAAAAAAAAAGTTGTTTTATGGGGAGGAGGGGAGGTGGGGGGTTGCTCAGTAGGGCCAAAAACGGGGAGAATAAGAGAGAGGGGAGGGGGGAATGAGTTGCGGCTGTATTAGATCTTGATGAAATTAACCTTTCTACTCATACTTTACACGCGCGTGCCCGCATATATATGTGTGTGTTTTCTAGATCGGTCATTTTTTAACACTCCTGTTGCGTGGTACCAAACACTCTGTCCCAGGGGAGAGAACTCTGCGACTAGTTGAGATTTTAGATGCACCATCTGCAATCCAACATTGCTCGTATTTTTTTGTTTTTTATCCTTTTCTCTTGCTAGTCTCTGATTAATAAGGTTTGTTGACTTACCTGCAGGGGTCTGGTACAGCGGTAAGTTGGGGGGCGCCCCTTTTTTTGGGACTGATATTCGAGTCCCTGCAGTGCAGTATCTAGAGGGTGTTCTCTTTTCATTATATCCTGTTCGATTCCTGCTTAGTATGATTGTCATTCTCTTGGTGTTTTATTTGTTTGTTAAGTTAATAGGATGTTCAGTAAATTCAGTTAATAATCGAAGTAGACACAAACTAACCCGAACAATCCTATTATAAAAAATAAAAAAAGTTTGTTGACTTTTCTTCACTGCAAAACACGGAATCTAGGCGAGACATTATGATGGTCCTCCTAACTACTACTACAGCAACTTGCTATATATATATATATATATATATATATATATATATATATATATATATATATATATATATATATATTATTGTGATAATGACTGACAATAATTACCTATATTATAATTTTTATTTTTTCTCTCTCCGACGTCCGTGGACGCGGCGGTGGCCGGTTAAAGCCGCCGCTGCTGTTTCTCTCTCTCCTGCACGTCAAAGTGCAGGAGAGTCCCCCGATTTTTATTATTTTTCATTTCAGTCCCTGAACTGTTAATTTTATTTATCTTCCTCATTTTTGTTATATAAGTTTTGATTTAGTGCGATTGGGTCCTTCGATTGCAATTAATTGAATGTGCAATGTTCACTTCGATCCTTCTTCTTTTAATTTCCGGATGTAGTTTAAAACACTTAATGCAATTCGGTACAGAAGTTTTATTTTGTTTAATTTTGTCCTTTGATTGAAATAGATAATATATTTAATTTTCATTTCAACCCTTAAACTTTTAATTTTCTATTTAATCCTTTGATATTTCATTTTTATTTCAGCCCTTATACTTTTAATTTTTTTTATTTTAATCCTTTTATTTCTTTATATTTCTAGAATATTCTTTACTTTTGTCCATGTATATATATAAGTTTACTCTTAGCTTTTATTTTTAAATATTTTTTATTTTCTTATTTGTTGAGTTGATATTTTTTTCAAAAAAATTAGCTCTTGAATTTTATTTTTTAATTATAATTTGAGAATTGATATTTCTATTTTTTTCTCTCCCTTTGTTCTTTCTTTTAGTTTTTTCATTTGTTCCTTTATTTTTATTTTCAAGTCAAATTACTTTTTTTACCAAATAATTTTTATTTTATTTTTTGGTTTGATCTTTTATTAAAGTTTTTAAGATTTTTTTACTCTTTCAATTTTTTTATCCATTATTAACATAATAATAATGATTATGATGTTAATAGTAATAAAAATAAAATTAATAATTTAATTGTTTTTCTTCATTCCTCTTTTGTTAATATTTTTTATGGTTTTTTCCTTTCGGAATAATTTTATAATTTTTATTGTTGTGACAGTAATAATAACAATAATTTTTTATTATTATTTTTTTGTTTGATCTTTTGTTAAAGTTTTTAGGATTTTTTTAGTCTTTCATTTTTTTTCTTTCATTATTAACACAAATATAATAATAATAATAATAATAATTTAATTGTTTTTTGATCTTACTCTTTTTTTAATTTTTTTTAGGTTTTTTTTTCTCTCGGAATAATTTGGTAATTTTTATTGTTGTTGCAGTAATAATAATGATACTTTTTATTTTTCTTTTATGTTTTTTGTTTAATCTTTTGTTAAAGTTTTTAGGATTTTTTTTAGTCTTTCATTTTTTTTTTCTTTCATTATTAGCCCAAATATCATAATAATAATAATAATAATAATAATTATTATTATTATTATTATTATTATTATTATTTTTCTTGCTTACTCTTCTGTTAATCTTTTTTATAGTTTTGATAATAATGTTAATAATAATTTTAATTGCTATAACAATGATAATAACGATAACATGAGAATAGATTTTCAATGTATGTTTTCATGTTTTTTATCAGTAAAAAATTAACTATTTATATTTGTTATTTGATTATTGCAAATTTTTATTTTGTGTTAATTCATTTAGTTTTGTTTTTTTAAAAAATACTTTGATAATGTTTATTCTTTACGTTTATATGCATCTATGCTTTTAATTTTTATTTTTTGGTTGCAGTTTTATTTTTAATTGGTTCGGACCTGAAAATCTTATTTATATTGGTAGTCATTTTAAAATTAATATTATTCTCTGTTTTCCTTTATTCATTTCCCCCCCTGTTTTCTCTTATTTTTATTTGTTATTTGGATTATATAATTTTTTATTTTACTATTTACGCAATGATAATGATAATTTTTGTCATTTTTTAATTGTTTTTGTATTAAAATCTTTTGTTTATTTTTTTAATATGTTTCCAGGGATTTTATTTATTTTAATTGTTTTGATAATAATATTAATAATAATTTTAATTGTTATAGCAATGATAATGAAAATAACGTGGGGATAAATTTTCAATTTATGTTTTTGAATTTTTGTACATAAAAAATTAACTATTTATTTTTGTTATTTAATTATTACAACTATTTTCACCATTTATATTTTGTTTGGTTTAAATTAGATTATAAAATAAATTAATCTTAATGCAATAAATTTAATAATTCAAATATCCGAATCTTCATGTTTTCTTGATGATGATAATAAATTAATACTGATTATTTCGTTAAAAACTGCGAAATAAATAAATTTATAATGATTTAAAATTCATATATTTTAAGAACAAAATATTCAAATAAATTTATCATTTTGACTAAATTTACAATTATCATGGATCATCCTCGCCAATTTTTTTCTTCAATATTAGCTACATTTTCAATTGATTCACATAAATTTTTTCTTTCATTTCATTTAATAGCTTATGATGTTTATTTGAATAATTGAATTAGCAGGGAGATTAAATGTCTCATTTTGAAGAAGGTTTTGACTTCGTTCTTCATGTCAATATGTCTTTTTTTTTCAATACTTCGCAAGTTATGTAGTTCGCGCTTTTTTGTAATATTTTATGACGCAGTGCCTCCATTCTAAAAGATGTAATCTATGCTTGCATAATAAATTCTATTTAAAAATTTATACATTTTATGGCCTAATCTATAATTTTTATTTTATGATATTATATTAATTTATTATTATTAATTTAATCATGTTAAATTATATACACAAAAATGCCCGCGGCAACGCGCGGGCAATATGGCTAGTTCTTGTGTAAAATGCGTAGGGGTCTTGTAATAGTATTGATCAAATCACAGGCAATAGTGTTTCGGGAGAGAGAAGACAGAAACAGTTAAGAGGGACATGGACCTGTTTTGAAAGGATGCAAATTGAGGGAGATCACTCGTGCTTTGACAAATAGCATAAAGGGTCTTGATAAAGGATATTTTTTTATTATTATTAATGTAAGTGTCCGGTTAAGTTTAAGTATCACAATAAATTTTATTGATTATAAAGTTAATAATTATATAAATTTTCAATTAATAACTATAATATTTGAAGCCAAAATCATAAGAAGAACAATTTTTTTTAATTTTAAGCATGTATGATTAGACCATCTGCTACGTAGATGCACTCTTAATTCTATTGCAATTATCTTGGTGTTTTGTTGTTTCAAATATGAGTGCTGGCATCATATGTTTGTTCTCAAGTCACATATTCAGAGAATAAATTATGTTGTTGGTTTTTTGTCATAATGTGTTTTTTTTGTTTAAAAAAAAAAAGGAAAAGAAAACACTTACGGACTTTCCTAGATTTGGTTGTAATTTAAAATAACGAATCAACATAATTCCAATCATAGATAAAACTAAAACTACTCTATAAGAAAATGGAAATTACTAATGATACAGCAAAGAATTATTATCGGACATGTATTAATAAAACACTTTAATATTTATAATATTATATAAAATAATATATTGTTAATATAATGTTTTAATTGATGTAATATTTATAGAAACACGTTGTAATACATGAAACATGTTATACAATGAACATGCGTATTATTAAAATATGATAATATAGATAGGAAATTTATTTTCGATTTTTACCTAGCTATATACTCAACAATACACATTCATAATATTCTACTATTTAAAAAAAAAACATAACAAAAACTAATAACTAAAAACTATTAATTTTTTTTATAGAAAAAAAATAGAAAAATGTAATACTAGATAGAAAAAAAAATTATCTTCAAATAGAAAAAAAAAAACATCATAATAATAATTAAAAAAAACATAAAATATTATTAAAAAATCCCGAAACAAAAAGGATTAAAAAGTAATCTTCTTTTTTTAAAAAAAAGAGAAGAAAATGAAGTCTAAATTCTAAATATGGAAATACTTTGTTTATTTTGAACAATAAAAAGTATTTGAAATTATATTTGATGAATAAATGAGATTGAATGGAGTGGCGGATAATAAATTTTTTACAGCTAATAAAAGTACAAGGCCAATACTATATATCAAAAAACGACATTTGATTTCATTTCTATTTCAAGAGTAGCATTGAAAATAGCCAGCCAAGAAAAATCACATAAATAAATAGGAGGAGGGGGATAAAAAAACAGGATGGGCGAAAAAAAGTAGGATATAAAAACAAGAGAGCTCGTGGGGGTGGGGTCCACACTTTGAATAGGAAGAAGCGGGATACAGGGAGGTGAGTGCGCTCCAGCTGCCATGGCGGACTTGAAATCAAATTTCAAATTTACTCTTTTATATATATATATATTAAAAAAAAAAAAAAACTTCAAGAGAAAAACAGACAAACTCTATCTGTGTCTGTCTTTGGTGGGATTGATATATTTTTAAGACAACTCTTAGTTGCATGGATAAGATCCGACGCCTGTACTTTCTCATTTTCCTCTCTCTCTCTAGGTTACCGGTCACAACCCACCAGCAGCTCGTTTTAAACTCTCTACGTTGGCTCGGCTCGGCCTATGATTGCATGAGATTTATGCTAGCCAAAATATGCCCCGGTTGTTCTGATTTTGCTGCAGAAGGTGTGATCGGATCAATCGCGTCCGTTGAAAATATTACTGTCGGAAATAACATCTAACGTTTAATGCTCGCCCGTGATTTGATTCCCAGTTGAATTTGTAGTTGCAATAAAGAAAACAAATATTGTCTGCACGTATAATTTCACTCCATGTAAAAGAGAGAATATTGGTGTCATCCAATTGAAATCAAAACAATAATTAGAGATTTTAGCTGGTTTAGTGGCAAAATTTTAATGGACTTTAAAGAATATGTCAATTATTGTTTAAAATAATTGATCGGATCAATTGATTAAAATATGTCAATTGTGATCTTCCATTATTGTTTTGGTCATAATTGGACTTCAAAGAATTTTAATGTAATTTCAATTGCATTGGGAAGTAGACATTTGTATTTTCACAAATTATATAACATTCTTTCTAATTCGTTAAAATAAAAAGGGGCCATGCATTTAAAGTTGGTTTTCTATTCTCCAGCAAATTATAAAAATAACTCTAGTCTTATTTAAATTAGTTAGGTTATTATTATATTTATTATTATGTCATTACTAAGCTTTATAGAGATATTAAAACTTTTACGTAAATCTTGGTTCATTAGATTATTATTATTATTAGATCCATTCATGTCTACTATAAATATATCCTATTAGACTTGGGATTCTTTCTAGAAAAATATTTTTTTGAGAGGTTTTTTGAGGTTATAGAATTGAGCTATTTTTTTTATTAAAAAATCAACATTCTTATTATATTTTGCGATAGAGTAATTCTTATATTAAATTCTTTGTTGAACTTGTGAACTCTTCATCAATTTCGTGTGATTTTATACTGTTTGTTCACATCCTTTTATGAGTGTAAGGTATGAGCTATCATTGTGTATAACTTTGGTTCTTTAAAACAGGATCTTATCGGGTCAAGTTACAAGCCATTCAAATATGATTTTAGTGTATCGTGGGGAGTGTCTAGGTCAGTTGTTAATGTTTTTTAAAACATGTTTTTAATCCTCAAGATATAATTATATTGAATATTATATTTTTTAAAAATATTACCATGATGATCTAGTAGATGATATTTTTTAAATATTTAGATAATAACATATTAAATTGATCAGAATTAACTTGTCAAATCCATGATCCGAATCATCAAACCATGATAGCCATATAGAAAGAAAATTAAATTAAATTATAGAGGTAAGTTCTTAATCAAGCCAATGTTTTTTTTTTTTTTTAAAAAAAAGAAGCTACCCAAGTTAACCTGAATTAATCTGTTAAAATTGCGATCTAGGTTATGAGATCAAGAAAATCTCATAAAAAAAAAATACAAAGCTCAATCAAAAAGATATTTAATTAAAAAGACATGGAATGATGAACAAGGTAGATTTGGTAAATCTGTCTAACCTGTTATTGAGTTCATTAGATTGTGATAACCCTAAACACACGTGCCAATCCTAATTCTCAGTCAATGTAATGTTAAATGATAAAATAATAACTAATTATAGAAAAAAAGCTAAAAAATAACCCAGGTCAGCTTGTTAAACCCTCAACTTAGACTATAAGGTCATAATAAATCCAAATAAAATCTCATTCTAACACATGTAACATTAAGGGTTAAGGTCGAGGGGAAAAATTATTCTAGTGAATACTATGTCATGGATGTTGCTACAATGATATAACCACGTGTTTTTAATGCCTTTGTTAATTAACAAACTAGATTACTACATTGTGTAGGGCTACTAATAAGACCTTTTTTAATTAAAAAAAGACCAAATGACTAGAAAATAATCCAATAATATGGATAAAAGTTTTGACATGGTAACATATTGAATCGATTTGGATTAACTCCAGTTAACTTATCAAATCTACAACCTATTCTTGAGATTGTGATAGACCTTTAAGAAATCAATCAAAACCAATTAATCTTGCACAAACCATAACATAACATAGAATGAAGATTGATTCCAAATATTTTTTAATAAGATATCAAGTCGATAATATATGGATTTGACCTCAATTTTATGACTTGGTTATGCAAACTCATGGTATATCACAAACACTATTAGATTAAATATTTTTTTTAAAAAAAAATTAATTTTTACCTAGATATACAATAACAAAAGCTATAGAATTATTTAAAAAATATATAAAACTGGAAGAAAAAAATTATTTACCAGGCTGCTTTTGAATTATTAGTATATAAAAACTCCACAAATCACTAGGTAATTTGTCGTTCTTGCTTGAAATTTGTTGCTATATAAGTTATACTAAGTGTAACACAATATCTACAAATTGATTTTAAGAAAATTTCACCTGAAATTAGATGGATACAAGAAAACTGATAAATTATAGGAGCTGAAATGAAACATTAGCAAAGATGTAGGCAGCTAAATGCAACCTACCCATAAAATAATAATAAAAAAAGAAAGGACAGGATATAGCCGGTGACAATACGGCACATGCAGGTCGTTTCCATGGCAGTTGGGAAGCATTAAGTTTCCCTTCTCTTTCTTACTGATCACTCTCTGTCTCTCTAAAACCTCTGGATTTTAAAATTCTATTGTCTCTCCAAGTTCTTTTATTGATCCTAAAAACAAAACTGAAAACACTCAGTTTGGATAGCATTTTAATTGACTAAGGTAATGAAGTGCTTGTCTTTGCATTTAAACTTGTCCTGTCTGATTTCCTTGCTCAACCCCATGAAGCTCCTCTCTTCCTTTCCCTAATGCTCTCTCTTTTGTGCTCTCAGGTTTCTTCTATCCATATTTAGCTATGTTTATTTCGATTTAAAAATTGCTTTTTAACGATACTAGTATTGTGATACACACACACACACACACACTCTTTTTAGAGCCAAATTATGGAGAGCTACAGGGTTTTTAAGCAATGATAAGCTCTGTTTTTTTTCCAGTTTGAAAAGAAGGAAACATAAATAGCATGTAATGGTATCTAACTTGAATGATTTCCATGTTTGATTTTTTTTTTTTGCTTTCTTTCATTTTCTCATGTACAAATCAATCTCTTTAAAGGGCCACTCTGCTTCACTATTAGTTGAACTGTGTTCTTTTTTTGTCTGTATAGTGCGCTTAAATCTGGTCGAGTAAGTTTGTTTACATTTAATTCAAGTATGATCCTTCTAAACTAGTTAAACATTGATTCAAGCTGATGTAATAGGTACTTTATAAGGCTGTTTGGAATAACTTGTTTGTAGAATTGAGTTGATTTCTAAGCAATAGATTTGATTTGATTAAGAAATTCTCATGCTTGGAATGAAATCTTTTGGGTAACAGAGCTCTTTTAAATTATATATATTTTTTTTATCATTTTACCACATTAACCTTTTAGTGAAGAAAAAGATGGATTTGCTCACAGCTAGTTAATGCAAAAGTTAGGATTTTGGGTGTTTGATTGTTAATTTTAACTTGCTTAAAATTCTGGGTTTTGATCAAGAATATTAGCGAGCGAGAAGATGTTAGAGACTGAGCTGTGTTCTTCTAGGATTCTTTCGCCTTTCAGAGAGGAAAGTGGTGATGAAGGGCTGTCTGTGCTTCCTAGGCACACTAAAGTTATTGTGACTGGAAATAATAGAACAAAGTCTGTGTTGGTTGGTTTACAAGGCGTGGTCAAGAAAGCTGTTGGTCTAGGAGGTTGGCATTGGTTGGTATATTTGCTTCTTCCTTCTCCCTTTTCCCATTCACGTTTTCTTTTGCTAATTAGTCATTCAAATTCAATCATGTATAAGTATTGCCCACTAATTCAATGTTAATTTTATCTGTGTTTGTTTTCTTTCTATCCCCACCCTTTTCTTCTTCGTTCAACATCCTCTGGGTTGGAATATTTGAGCTTATTATTCACTACTGTAGCGTTCAATAAGATTTTATTTTTTGACTGTTGAAATGAACGTTTTATTTTGGTTTGTGTATGTTTTGTTCTTGTATGCGAATCTATCTGATTTCAAGCTCTTAAACCAAAGGATCAAATGGAAGAAAAAGACCAGGCTTGTCATTTAATTTGCTCATCTCATTTTTTCATGCCCGTAATTTTTTATTTTTTTTACCAAGTTTGAATGTGGCCTGGATCTGCGAAGCTATATTTCTTATCCTACTCCTCCATGCTTGGTTTCATTTTCTTTTTTCGAGAATCCGTGTTTGGTTTTGTCCTTTCCTTATTTGAAGCAGGGCATGTTAATGGCACATTAAATTTCTTTTATAGGCTTAAATATCAATTCCCCTCTTGCAAAAAAAAATAAATAAGAGTATAGATCTTAATTCTTCAGCTGGAAGTACAAAACTTGGATCTTATTCCTCGGTCAAACCTCCCATGTCTGATGTTAGTAAACACTTGTTATAAACGCTCTTAAGGAACTAGCATAAGCCACTGCTAAGACACAACTGCTGAATTTTGAAAGTTGATGAGCTGTCTCTATTTTAACCTCATTATTTACCTTTTGTTGTTCAAATTTATCACGTGAGGTTTTGAGTTTTACATATTATGTGCTAGCACAAGGCTTGTTCGGAGATTTTACTTGATTTGATTTTTTTGCATCTATCCTAGAAAGTTATAAAATTGTTTATCTTTATAAGTTAGTAAATTTGTATGCTTTGGTTTTGGAAGTTATGGCTTTAAAAACACTTTTAAACTAGTTACAAAAGCCACACTCAGATTTATTATATTATTTTGTGGGTGTGTTTGATAAACTGCGTTGAGTTTTCTTAATTACATGAGATTTTAACTAGGAAAGTAAAATGATCATTGATGGTTTTGTATATTTTTGTAATATTTGGGATGCTTTATTCTTCTGTTTCATAAAGGACATATTTCTAGTGAGGCTTTTTGCAATCTTTCCTTTTAGTTACTATTGTATGGGGGTTATCCTTCTATTGCTATATCGAGTTCTGCTGTATTTTCTTATGTGATATGCACACTTACAAGTCTCAAATGCTTGGATGGTCAAGGTCTTGAAAAATGGATCTGAAGTTAAGCTTCAAAGGAATGCATTGAGTGTGCTGGAACATCCTACGGGGAATGAAGTGGACGATGATAACGATTATGATTCCAGCAGTGGCTCTGACATTGGCGAACACGATTTCTGTATGCCTCTGATAAACCAAGTCTAGTTTGATGTCACTTTCATCGAAGGGTATTTGAAACTTGTATCTTCTCTGATATTGTTGTCCTTTGGGCAGATAGAGGCAGTGGGTTCCAAAAAATTAGCAAGACAAGGGTTAGAACAACCAGGCCATGGGTTCCATTGGCACCTGCAAAGTCAACAAGTCAGAGCAGTTACAGAGATGTTCAATCCATTGTTCACATGCCTGTGCCGGTAAGAGATATTTGAACCGCTTCCTTGAATTGCTTGCCCTATTTGATTTTGTGGCATCGTTCATCAAACATTATGCACACAGATTTGCAGCCTTGCAAAAACTGCTACTAACTTTTGTTGATGCTTTAGACGGTGAACTTGGCAAGACTGGGAACTGAATCATTGCGGAGATATTGCAAGGAATTCAAACTTGTGAGTCTTACTATCCTACTTGATTTTTTCTATCAACCATTAGAATTCCTAGATATTGTTTTTACTCGGGGCTCTGGAATTTTAAATTAGCCGGGTGTCAGCTCTCACTCATCAAGGGAGCAGATGCTTAATGCTGCACAAATTCATTTTCTATCACAGGTTTGCCTCCCAACTCGCTCTGTCCATGCATTTCCTCCTCTTGCACATGTAAATTTAAACATTTTTTTTTTATTGATGCAGCGACCATTGGATGAGATGCAAGAGGTTGCGGAATTCACCCGAGTGGCAAAGAGACTGAAAGCGAAGGACCAACCATCCGAGTGAGAATCCTGAATCTACAAGGCCTTGTATAATATAATAACCCTAACCTTTAGTTCAGATCCTAATTATATACTAGTATGGAAAACCATATCTTCCTCCCCTGAATTCTAACCATGTACTGTGGGCAGATCCCCTAGTTAATTGCGCTAGATGTTTCGAAGTCTGTTGGTTAGAATCACTTGCCTTGGTTAATCTATCTATCTATTTATATATATATATAATGTTGACTTGTGGAGCAGAAATTGGAAAACCATGATCACTGATGGTACTTGGAATGGATTATGATATTGCAAATGTCTCTGATCGTTTAGCCTCAAAATAGTTGTTAGATCAAGGGTCAAGTTGCAAGAAATTGTGAATTTCAGGTTCGAAATGAAATCATGAAAGCTATAATTTGAATAGTAATCTATACACACACACACACACACACACACACACACACACACAAACATAACCACAACACCATGCACATTATTTTATTATAAAAAAATAATACAGAGCCACGGGTATAGATATTGGAAACGCAAGGACGTCTAATATTGGTATGGATATAAAAAGCATCATTGGTGCCTTTTTCTATTTCCAATCCCATCGCAAATAGATATTTCTTTATTAGATTGTAATGAGATTTTTTATATATAAAATAAGTAATGGTGATTATAGCCCTTTAAATTTCTTGGAAGATATTTCAAAGGGCAAAGAAATTTAAAGGGCAAGTTAATGAAATAAAATATATCATTGGCTGTCCTCATCCTTTTTATTTTAAGGGTGGGGATATTCTCGTTTCTATATTTATATTTAATGTTTTTGAACTAGAGAAAATGCGATAACCACAGAAGAGATCCATGAAGAAAACTTATATCCGATCATACAGTTACAGTTCCACAAGGCTTGGAGCACCAACCATTTACGGTTTCTTAAATGTCCAGTACATATTTATAAATAGATCCTAAAAACAGAAACTACGTACCTCTGCAGTCCCATCATTAATCTCTGCTACGTTTTTTCCTTTCTGTTTTCACTCGTTTATTCTGAGTTGGTAGGAGATATATCTTCTGAAAGGGCGGTTTCCAATTCACCGGAAACCGCTCTTCACATTGATTTTTGCTTCAATTCTATTGACTTGGTAAATCTAACACAGTTTCTTCCTGAATGAAAAAACGTTTAGTAAGTGCGCATAAAAGGTAGAATATTTTTTTCTTTTATTCAGCAGGAACCTTTTCATTCCTATGTTATCCATAATCAAAAGCAGCAAAAGAGATGGCTACAACTAACCAGTTGTCATCTCTTCAACAGCCTTGTAAATGGGTGAAGGGTAAAGTTATTGGATCAGGATCATATGGAACTGTTCATTTAGCCATCAATAAGGTCACCGGTGGACTTTTTGTGGCAAAATGTGCACATTCCGGGGTTGCCAGTAAATATTTAGAGCATGAGGCTAGCATTCTTGAGAGCTTGGACTCGCCTTATATGGTTCGGTGTATGGGGAAGGGCTGGCAAAAAGGATCGGATGGTGGCGCTAAACTTAATGTTTTCATGGAGTATATGGCTGGAGGGAGCCTGTCAGATATGGCTGAGAAATTTGGTGGGGCAGTAGATGAGGAAGTAATTCGTTTATATACCAAACAGATACTCAGTGGTCTGAAGTATCTTCATGAAAACGGGATTGTTCATTGTGATCTCAAGTGCAAGAATGTGCTACTAGGCTTGTCAGGAAACATAAAGCTAGCAGATTTCGGATGTGCTCAGAGGCTGAAAGACCTGGATAGAAATGGAAAGTTCGCTTATTCCTGGCAATCTGTAGGGGGGACTCCATTGTGGATGGCCCCTGAGGTTTTAAGAAAGGAAGGGTTAGATTTTGCTTCAGATATTTGGTCCTTGGGATGCACAGTTATTGAAATGGCAACTGGGAGGCCTCCTTGGGGCTATAAGGCATCGAATCCAATGGCGGTTGTCTTGAAGATTGCATTTAGCAATGAGAGACCTAAGTTTCCAGTTCATTTATCTGAAGAAGGGATGGATTTCTTGGCTAAATGTCTCGAGAGGAATCCCGAAAGTAGGTGGACAGCAGAAGAATTGCTGGATCACCCTTTTATTACAGGAAACTCGCAGAAGAACTGCGCATGCTCACCTGCAAGTGTTCTGGACAGTATTGGAACTTATGAGGATGAGGATGATTCAGATGAACCAGGGAATCCTGATGAACACTTGCGTTGGAATCCTTTTTCGATGAGGGATTGCGGAAAACCAAAAATAATAGCAATGAGGCAGCATGCTGATGATGATTTTGTATCCTCAGGAGATTGGATTACTGTTAGATCAGGTTGAAAGAAATGTGATATAATTTCTGATCCATGTCTTGTAAGATATTCAGAACTAGGATGGTGTACATGTAAGAATAAAATACATATTGGCTGTACATTACTTATTTATTTTTCTTTTACAGATCTTGTCTACAATCAAATTTTATGTTGCCAGCAGATGGAAATCCATCCATCCGAGAAATAAAACATAAAGGCTTACGTATTCCTGCTGATATCAAGATTCTGAAATATTCATCTTAAAGGCTTGCCCCATATTTGAGGCCGCACATGATAGAAAAATGTTCTTTCCTGGTCTATTAAATAGGGTAAACCCCTCGTTTCGAAACGCATAATGCAGTTGACTGCAACCCATGTACTCAGGTATAGTTATCGAAAACGAAAACCTTATTTTATTCTCTCTTTCCTCATGCAACCCAGCAGAGTCCATTAAACCTTTGATCAAACCAATGAATAAATACATAAAGACTTTACAATGTTGCAATTTTTAAAAATAAATTAAAACTTTTAAGTGAAAATCCATGATTATATTACAAGCAAGTCAAACTGATTTATATATGAACAAAAAATTGTTATATTCTCACGAAAGCGAAAGTTCAAAGAAGCTTTGCAAAACGAAAATTGCGCCTAACTCTTTGTTTTTTGAAGACAGAGATACAAAAGGCATTTTGCTTGGTTAGGCGTCTAAGAATCAAAGCGAGTAGAGTTCCACACCGCTTACCAAGAGCGTTAGACCAAATCCCAAAGCAGTTCCCCCCACCACCAATAATAATTACTATTATTATTATTATTCCACGCTCATGACTTAGAAAAATATATATTCTCTCGTATAAACAGAGCAATAACACCGGCTATTTATTTATTAAAATAATAATAATAATAATAATAATGTGCTTGTTTTTCAGTGAAAGTCGTTCTCACACACGAAAGCACACCCCCTTCTTCCCCTCCACCAATTCCGTAAACCTGTTGTCTTGCCTCAAAACAAATCACCACAGCTCCAATTCCTAATCTTCTCTTTTTCAATCCAGCCGTTCAGGTAAACTGTTTGAGCTCAAATAGCTTCAGATTGTGTGAATCAAACACTTTATGATCCGGTGGTTTTGATCTTGTTTACGGTTCTGGAGAACATTATTTATCTAGTTGTTTATTGCGATGTCTTTGTCTGATGATTTTGGTAAAACAGTGCTGGTGATTGGAGGGTAAAGAGAGAAGAATCATACGATGATGATGATGATGATGAAGCAGTGGAGGAGATAAAATAGTAGTAGAACATACTATGGGAGGTTGTTGCTGTTGTTCCTCTAGAGGAGCTGCAGCTCAATTTAATAGCGCATCGTCTTTTTATTATGTTAGTTCAATATCCATCTCTTGCCTTTCTTTTTTTTCTAATTGAAAACGATACTGCTGCCCTGAGTTAAGCAGGCTACTCGTAGCGAATAATTATTGATTAACTGTTGCTGCTAAGGTTCGATTTGTTTAGGATATTAGATAATTAATGAGATATCGTTAGGGATGTCATTTGCTTTTAATCTTCTGGAAATTACGTGATTAATTTATTGGAATTGGCTGTTCTTGTCGTGTTTCATGTTGCTGCTGGTCATTTGGATATTACTTGCCAGATTTTGCTTGCATATTAGACTCACTTCTAGCTTTACTATTTTCTCATATTTATTGCAACTCGTTTTCTCAGCAGTATCCCGGAGCATCAGAAGAGCATGGGGCGCCCGGGTCTGTCCTCCAATCCACCGGGCTTTTGGTTGATACAAACCTGGACACGTCAGTGCCTGATGCCTATAGATCGCCCCCTGCGCCTATCCCATTTGATGTGGCGGTAGGACGTCCTCAAACCCTGGGAAGGTCAAGAGAGGCTCGTGGTGACAAGAATGATGGAGCTTTGCAGACCACAACTGCTTCTGGGCAAGAAAACACTGCCTTGAATACTCGGGAAACTTTGGCTAAGTGCGAAGATGCCTTAGACTGCAAAGCGCAAATCAATTCAGATCCTGATTCAGAGAAGGAGTTAATTGAGCTTTCAAAGCCAGTTGAGCCTCCTGTTTCAGCAACGGAGGAGGAGGAGGACTGTCCTATCTGTCTAGAAGGTATAATGCACTTACTAAATTCTGTCTTTAATCGTATGCTTGCGGCTTCTTCTGCCAGTGAAATTGCTTCTACTATTTGGCTGTTTTAGCCGCACTCTCCGTTCTCTTGTGCAGAGTATGATTTAGAGAATCCAAAACTTACCACAAAATGCGAGCATCACTTTCATCTTTCGTGCGTTCTGGAATGGATGGAAAGAAGTGAAAGTTGTCCTGTTTGTGACAAGGTCTGCCTTTCTATATCTCGATCGTTTGCTCTTATGGGATTCTCTTAATATGCATGATATCCACAGGTCCTTTTTTTTCTTTTTCTTTTTTCACATTGCAGGAAATGATAATTGACCCTCCTATTGATTAGAAGTTGCGCAGAAAATTTGCTGGAAGGTCAACTTCTTAGCTGTTTGAAATTAAGTTTGCGAAGCAGAAGTTACAAATGCACAAGAGTTTTATTTTTTTCTTTTATGTGCCCTCTATTTGGTGGTTGCCATAAATTTGGCTGTAGCTTTTTTTTTTTTTTTGAAGAGTCGGTCCTTGCTTGAATGCCATATTGCTGTATCCTCTCTTTGCCAAACCTTTAAAATCTTCAAGGAAATGAGAGGAAAAAAGTTTGGGGTGGTGTGGAAGAAGATGAGAAGAGAGGACAGAGGCTGGTCCTACATCACAACTGATGTCCATCACTTGGTGGTTATAATAGAACAACAGGCGGGCTCTCTCTTTCCTTCTCCTTCTCCTTTTCCTTGTGTAGCTTTACTTGCAATTCATGCTCCGGAACACTCTTCGCAGTTGCTTTCCTTTTCCTTCTACCAGTTAATTGGTCTGTAAATCGTATATGGTTGTTTTAGTCTTAAGTTCATCTGTTTGTGAGTTTGATTGATAGTGGGGGAATCGATTGGTGTAAGGAAAGTTGGGGAAGGATCAAAAGAAGGGCCATTTGTTTAGATGATTCATGTAAATAACACGCAGTCTTATATACACTTCATGGTTTGATTTTGTCTATTTCTGATCAATGATTTTTTAGTCTTAGGTCTTCTGACTGTTTCAAGAGGGTGTATCTATACAAACTTTACTCATTTTCATTGGCTGGTTGAGATTAGCAATTGGATCAGCTAGTGTTCTTTCGACTCTGGAACTTTTGATGATGGTCCAGGTCAATTATGGGTACAGGTAAAGTTAAGAGCGTGGCTTCTAATAAACCCAAATGCATTATCTCTTCTTCGCGAAGGCGCAAGTGCTTGCCCTTCTGAAAATCTCTGTTACTTTTTACTTTTTTTTATTTGTCTATCAAATGGTAGTGAATCTACCATGATTTTAGCTAAAATTTGATATTTACTCTATTTAAATCCTAATTTTGAATTGTGCCTTTCTTTTCTTACTCGTTTTGCATAACCTAGGTCGCCTTTTTGTCGAAAATGATGTGCTTTTTTTTATTTACTATTTAGAAGTGGAATTAATATTTCTTTTCAAAGTATTTTTTTGTTTGAAAATATATCAAAATAATTTATATTTATTTTTTAAAAATTATTTTTGACATCAACACATCAAAATGATATAAAAATATTAAAAAATAAAATATTTGGTTTTATTATAGCCTTATTTTAAGATTAAGCCTAAAGGAAAAGTGGCAAGATCATGATCCGAATACATACTATATACCTTTCAATTATTTGGTTTTATTATGGCTTTATTTTAAGCAAGATTTGGCTTTTTAAAGCTTGTCATGGTGAAGAAGGTAATCTCAGGATTCCTTTTAAAAAAGAGAGAGCGTGGACCTTTTCTTTTAACATTTATCGAGATAAACAAATAAAATTCCAAAGTTTAAATAAAGATTTTTCTATAGCCTTTAAAGTTTGATCAACAATTTTATATTTATTTCAAACGTTGATTTCAATTAACATTCTTGATTTTAAACCAACAATAAGGCATGCAAAAAGACATACTTTAATTAAAAGATGTTGTTTGGTCTAAAACAATAGAGAAGAAAAATCAAAATTTCATATTTTATTGAGAAAATAAAGACCTCATTTGCCAAGTTCAGCCACAAAAAAAAATGTGATGACAATGCAACTATTTTCACATCAATTTTTCCCATTGCACACTATAGATTTGACAACATTTATCAAATGTTATTTTCATCATCTTGGCTACATTTATCAAATGTTATTTTCATCATCTTGGCTGATTAATCTTGGCTGATTATAGATTACGTTGATAATGGATTAATGATGATAAGGTTTGCACCATATCCCTCTAAAAGTTCAACATAACCTTGATCTACCAACTTTTGAATTTCAATTAACTTGATAGTTTTAGTTTTTAAAACTTTTAAATAAATAACCCAAGATCCCATCATGATATTCACATTTCCATATCTGAGTCACAAAACTTGATGATGATACCATGAAATTTAATGATACATGAGATAATTAGAAGAATAAGGCTTCTCACTCATAGTCTATTTTATAATATACATTTAATATAGTGCTAAACTTTTTTGTTAGATTTTTTTATATTTTTTAATGTAAAGCTTTTTTAAATTTAAGAATATCAAGTGGTTTAGAAATGACTTCTTTTAATGTTGGGCATGTTTAAAAGGAAATGACTTATTCACATGAAATATCATTATGATAGAAATAAGGGTTCATTTCTTTACTAAGACCAGTTTTACGTAGGGCAAACAAATATAAAATACAATCTGAAAGCTTGATTTTTCTCAAAAATCTATATCAAACCAATCTTAGTAAAGATTCAATGTCCAATTGTTTTCTTATTAATATAAAGTAACATTAGATCAATTTCGTGAGAAACTTCACCTTGCACCCCTTGTTTTTATCTTTGGTATAAATGTTTATTGTATGATAAATTATTGAATATATTAAACTATATAATCTGGGAATCAAAGCCTTGAAAAAATTCATTCATTCAAAGATACGAAACATGATTTAACTTGGTTGCTCATACATTTAGGGAAGGTATTTAAAACTTATGTTCATTTAGGAACATAGATTTTTTTTTTTATGTATTAATCTATATATTTTTTAGGAGAAAACATGAAGACTTTGATTCATCTCAAAATAGAGGAATGTATAAAAAATAATTATTGTTTTATCATATACTTAACTCCTTTTTTCTTGGAGTATTAATCAATCAAATTTTAAGAAGAAAGCTACATATTGAAACTTTGATATATCAAGCTATCTCTTTGATGAAATCATGATGTTTTATAAGTTTATAATGGTTGGATTTCTTGTGATGTTTTTTCATATGTTTTATTTGAGTTTATTAACTTTATTGATAATAAGCTCTTACACACACAATAATCTCTTAAGTATATATATTACCTTAGATATAATTTGTATTGTTACTTGATTTTACAATAAGAATACCAATTATGCATACATGATAATATATATTATTTTTCTTAAAAAACAATGCTTATCAAAAATCCAAAACTTTCCAATTGGATTAGTGTGTGCTGGCACCCACTAATCATTGTTTTCTTCGATCTCTCCAAACCTCGATCTTCTTGTACCTCCTGTCCCCTTTCCAACTTTGTTGTGCTGGACATATATGGCTGCTTTGAAGGAAAAAAACCCAGAATAGGAAATCCAATTCAAGACCATGAAATGAGGTGATATCTTGAAAAACAGAGTAGAGTTAAGGTTGCCTTACACCTTCTATTGTCCTGTAATATTTTTTTTATCATGTTCAATATTTCTGTCTACTTTTAGTTCTCTTATCAGACTTGCGTCTCTTAATTCTTGATTTTTTGTCTGCACTGACTTATGAAAACAGAGCCAATAAGAAGAGAGTATCTTTTTTATGGATTTTGTTTTTCTTGACTTGTGATTTACGAGGTTTAAGGAGGAGATAGAAAAAAATGAATCAGGTTCATGGCATGGTTAATTTTAACAAATGGGTCTGCTTTAGATAGTCCTGATGATGTTATTTTTAGATACAAGGGTGCTGGTGGTTGTCCAGATATTAATCGTTCTATGAAGGATGAGATCAAGGAGTGTATTGTTGTTGATGATTCTGATGAGGATGATTGTGATTGCGAGGATAAAGTAGTATGCTTGTTTGATGAAGTCGTTTCGATTTTTTTGAATGAGGCTGCTGATGGAGGGTGTATTAGGCCTATTCCAGCATTGCTTGGCGATGGGCAATCGTTAGATTTGTTCAAACTCTATTGGGTTGTGAGAAAGCGAGGCGGGTTTGATTTGGTAAATGGTTTTTGGAACTTTGTGGCTAAAGAATTAGGGTTGGATCTTCGATTTTCGCCTTCAGTTAAATTGATTTATATGAAGTATTTGTATGAGTTGGAAAAAATTATGAAGATTTGTAGCGATGAAAAGTTAAGAAAGGAGATGCATCAATGTCATGGGAATTTAAGTTTTTCGTTGTTGGAGCTAGAGATGCAGTTTAGAAGTTTATTATCACTTGTATGTGATAGAAAGCAGGGTGATGGTAAATTTGTTTCACTAGGATATAAGTTCAATGGAAGGTACATTGAAACGGACATTGGGAAGAGAAAAGTAGGTTTTCTAGACACCAAAGATGTACATCGAATACCCAATTATGTTGGAAATAGGAATGGTGATGATGATGATAAAAAGTCTCAAGGTGAAAAGAAGAATTATAGTAACGGTAGTGATGATGATGTTGTGATGGATCCAAGTATTGCTAAGAAAGAATTCAATTCCCGCAAGAGAAAACAAGAACCTCTAACAAGAATGCTTAACTGGGTGATCCAAATTGCAAAATGTCCCGATGATCCTTTTATTGGTATAATTCATAGAGGTGATGCGTTGAGGTCCCAGGCAATAAGGGCACGAGAAGCTCTCTTTAAAAGACAACATGTCAATCCTAACATCAAGCAATCACCCGTGCAGGTACATTCTATACTTCAGACATAGTTTCTATTTTTTCACTGTTTTGAATACTAATTTATATACAAGCTCACTCAAATCTCCACACAATTAAGCATTATCAGCCAATTGCTAATTTTAAAATGCACAAGATAATTATTATGGATATGTTTAAGAGTGAAAAACTAGCTTGCTTTTTATTATATTTTTAAAAGAAAAAAGATTTATAGAGAACATAGTACAAGAATATTTATTCAAATATCATATTTCTTCATCAAATTTGTACCGGGCTTGAAAAATACACTGACACATTTTTCATAGTTTTCATGTATAAATTATTGACAATTTTCAAGATGGAAAACATTAGTTTCCAAACTAAAATTAAAAACTTATAATTTCACCCCTTTATAAACCTGCTTTAATTGATATAAAATTACCAGATTGTTTTTTATATATGTTTAGTTGATTTTGTACATTTAACTTTTTCTGTAAAAATCTACTAATTTTTGAAGAGTTAATTAGATTTTTTTCTTCTTCGATAAATTTTTAGTTGAGTAAAAATAAAAAGTAATGTGCAAAGATATCATTGAAATTATTGTTGTATTAAAACATTTAGATGAATCCAATAGAATATTTTTGCATTTTTGTATGAAGAAAATAATTATAATGTGGATATAGTTTTTATTTTCTTGATAGAAACTGTATTTCTTTTGTTTTGTTATTTGTTCTAACACGTGAATGCATGTTGCAATGTTCTTTTGGAGAAAGAAAAGTTTAAATTAAGAAGAAAACTAGAATGAATCTCTTCTCGTTAATGTTAATGATGTTAGTCCAAACATGTTACGTTGTTAGCTCCCTAAATGGTCTTGTGATTTTAGGCCTTGTGCTTGGCTTATAGGTTTGGTGAATTTCATTGGTAATATACACCTATCAGGGGCAGAGATTGCACCAAATGCTTATAACTAATTTACACATTCGACTCTTCTGAGACATTGACATCATCACAAATCTAATGTTACAGAAAGGTCACATGGTAGCTAGATGGGCCCAAGCACTAGAGAGTACCTCCGAGGAAGGACCTTTCGTTTGCTGGATTTAATAGCTTAAAAACCCAAACCTCTCAACAAAATTAGATATCATGATGTAAGGCAGCATCACAATGGCTATTATCCTAGTCAAAATGCATAAAATTAAAATTCCCTATAAGATGTCTTTTTTTTTTTACTAGCTTTATAGTAACCTTTTCAGTTAATTTAAATCTGAAGCCATATCTGTTCTTTGCTGTTGATATTGGGTTCAATCACTTGATAGCCTATGAAAGATCATTATATTTCAGTGCACTTGGGATTTTAACAGATAATTTGGTATGGACAAAGTTGTGGTATAAGCCTATAGCGTGCACACAGGAGATTCAGAGTTCTGTTTTGGGCACTCATGTTCAGAGACAAATAAAAATGGCCAACTAATGGCCTCGTGAAGTTATTTGAATCAAAACCCTCTCAATGATCTGTATGATCAGGGTGATAATTGTGAAGATTTGTGTTATGCTTGTTGTGGTTCATTGGAAAATTCCAATTGGAAGTTTGTTTGTAGCTAAATGAGTTTACCTGTTTTCATATAGGTATGCAATATGAACTTACAGAACAATCAAAAGATGCGCCCATCCATGTTTGAGGATGTTAGTTTTCCAAGTGAGCAATCTGCCGAGAGGTCAAGATGCAGCAAGCAGCTTCCTGCTCCAGTGAAACCCCATTTATGCTATTGTTGTAATTCATGCTCAGCCCATCAAAGTAAATCAGCAAGTCTTCTCAAGACAAACTGTGAGAACGCCTGCAAGGAGCAAGAACATGCCCTTACGGTGCAAGAACTTATAATTGATGATTTATCATCCAAACACACAACACTCAGTGGATCTGAGGATAAGTATGTCCGTAGGCAAGTGGCTGTGGGTCCTCTCTTCCAAGCTGAAGTCCCTGAGTGGACTGGCGTGGTTTCTGAGAGTGCCTTTAAATGGTTGGGCGCACGATTATGGCCTTCAGAATATGAAAACCATAATGCTCCAGTTGCAATGGATCCAATTGGAAAGGGAGGGATCAGTTTATGTGGCTGTCAGCTTCCAGGTTCAGTTGGATGTGTTAGATTTCATAATGCTGAAAAAAGAATGAAATTGAAGCTCGAACTGGGTCCTTTGTTCTATCATTGGCGGTTTGATCACATGGGTGAAGAAGTTTCACTTAGATGGACCACTGAAGAAGAAAAGAGATTTAAGGATATGGTCAGGTTTAACCCTCTATCTGCAGGCAAGTGCTTCCGGGACAACAAAAGTAAGTATTTTCCTAGAAAGACCAGGGAAGAATTGATAAGCTATTACTTCAATGCATATCTTGTTCAGTGCAGAAGTTATCAGAATCGTGTTACTCCAAAATATACTGATAGTGATGATGATGAAACAAAGTTTGGATCACTGAGTGATGCTTATGGTCATGAAGCACTCACAGTTCCTGGTGCCAACATGTTGATCTGTTCTGAGAATAAACAATGCACTGATTTCACATAGACAGGAATTCAGGTTCAGAACAGTCTCTGATCTGAACATTGAATCCCTTTCCATAAGACCACATCCCAACAATTTTGATTGGACCAGGTGGTCCCATGAGAGATGCCGTTGTGAACACTCCTATTACAGTCGGAGATAAACTCGGGAGTTTGAAACTGCATGATATACTAAAAGTTCCCTCGTGCTCCTTCTCGAGTAAGAGTTGCAGATAGTGGTGTTTCTCTGGAATCATTTTTTTTGTGTTCAAAATGTAGTACATGGTTGCATGCTTGCCCATGTAAATCGTTGTTCAAGGTTGTGGTGGAGGTCGCAGTAGTTGTCTCTGCAATGGTACCATTCCTCCTACCATGTGCTGTTTCCTGGACCCGTACCCTCTTGATGATGTTAAATGGTCATGTAGTAGTTACGTGTATGGCTGGCAGTTTGAAGATCGATGTTCGAAGAAAGTTGTAGCATCTCAGTATTTCTCAATCTGATCTCAAAGATGTCTCTTTGTTAGTGACTTGGTCATAAATCGCAGTTACTTCCAGTCATGGAAGCGGCCAAACGAGCAATGTAACGTGTCAGCAAAATATATTAAAAATTAATACCTATAAATATTTGGATAATTGTTTTCGCTGGAAAAACCAACCTGTAACTTGCATGAAAGAGCTCTATTCGATGGCAATCTTTTTTTTTTTTTTTATCGAAAGGAAGTAACCAGGCCAGGCTGTAGTGGCGAAGAAATGAGGCTGGGCCTCATGCATCAGCTGAGCCTGTGTAGTTGGGCTTCTAAAAAGGAAGAAGAAGCACCCAGTGGACTGTCAATACAATAAAAATTAGGCTGGGCTGAGTCTAAGCTCAACCTGTACATGTGGGTTTAGGCCCAATAAACCCAACTCATATCGAAGAGCGTGTTCGGCATGCTCTGCATTTTTATAAAATATTTTTTGTTTTTTCAAGCGTATTTTTCAAGCATGTTATTAAAGTATCTTTCAATGTATTTAATTTTGAGCTACGAGTTTGTTTGAAAAACACACCCTAATATATTTTTTTATTAACTTTAATTCTTTTTTTATTTTAGTGTCTAACCAAAACTGCCCTAAAATAGTAAAAAAAAAAAAAAAAAAATTAGAGCAATTTTAAATTATCTGTTGGACCCTTGTATTTTTTTTCCTAATAATTTTACATGATATTAGGCAGTATATTTTCATCGTAATATATTAACACGTTATTAAAAATACTTTTCTCTCTCTAAAATTTCAAACAAACTCAAGAATAAAAAAATTATTATTAAAAGATACAAAAATATGCTCTTTTTCAATAATTTCATTTTATTATCGTGCTATAAACTTATATTTTAATATAATGATATTGTATTAAAAGAACATGTTTTTTCTTTGAAATTAAAAATAAATAAAAAAATCCTCATTTCAAAATTATAAAAAACATGTTTTGTTTGCATGTGAGCAACCAAATTCTAAATTTTTTTGATGTACATGTTTACAAGAAAAGGAGTTTCTTTTTATCATGTTTTAAACACACACAAAAAATAGTATCATAATCAATTTATAATTATTCATTAGGATTTGATTTGATTTTCAGAAATACCATAAAAGATAAATTTGTTTAATATTCAGGCTATGAATTTTAAAATATAATATATACTTCCAGTTTTAAATGAATTAATAGTGATAAATATTAGAAACTAGCTATATATTTTATTGTTTTAGAGTATAAATTACACTATAAAATATATCCTTGAATATTAAAAAATCAAAACAAAAAATAAATATGATACCAAAACTTGAATCTTTGAACAATTAAGATTTAACCCAGTAAAATAAAAACTAAAATATATGCACCGGTATAAAATTAAAATTTAATATAGTTAAAAAAAACAAGATAATAATTTCATCTCAAATACATATTTCTCACTATCATTCAATCTCCATCTCTTCATCATTAAATTCAATTTATTTGATAACATGACCATTTTTTATTTACTCACATTATATTTTTTTATGAAATTGATTTTAAATAAGGATATCCATTTTCTTTCACTCACTATGTTAAAAAATAAAGAAATATTATTTTATACTTTTAATATAAATCACCCTTTCAATAATCAATTTCAGGCAGTTCATAAAACAAAATGATTTACTCGCGTTCATTTATTTTTTAATCATCACAAATTATTAAATTATATAAAATAATTTTTATTTTTTTTTAACAATTGATGTCTTTACATTGACTTTGATGATATGAAAAAAAAAAAAACTTATGTGCGTGATAACACTTATTTAATGAATAAATTAAAAAAACAATCTACACCTGGAACCCGGCCCATTCAGTAATAGTTTGGAATCAAGTCTTGGTGCATGGAAGATAAATTTAATTGTGTTTAGACTGTAATTAATATCAATCTATGATAATTAATATTAGTCTATGTATAGGTGACAGTTTCATCACATTAATTAATATACAATATAATTATTTCTCAGAATGATTATAAGTACTTTTTTAACACGATTTTGATAAATAAAGAAGTAATATTTCAATTAATAATTATTATAAAACATAAAAATAATGAGTTTTATTTATTTTTCCAAACATTACAAATTTAAATTTAATGATGATATATATTCAAGGCAAAACAATTTTGCATGAATCTTCATGATACAATATAATACAATTTCTTCCGAGCCAAGATACGAAACAATTTTTTTTGCATGCGCGCGTGTCCCAACCAAACCAAACTTCATTTTTGTCTCTTGTTTCGTCTCCTCCTCTCCGTGTCGTCATCTTTTCTGATCGAATCCTACCTATCTATTGACCTAAAATAGCTTCATGAAGCTCTCAAAGTTCTCTCGCTACGGGAGACAATGATCAACCTGAAAACCGTGATATTGATCGGAGCACGGAGAAAGTCAAGGTGATGATAAGGAACCAGATCTTGCACCACCTAAAATGATGACTTGGAAGTATAGCTACAAGGTTTCTGTGGTTAGTTAAGGGTGATACAAAGGAGCCCATAGTCGATTGGGAACTACGGAGTCTATTGAAATGGAAGATGGTGCATTACAGTGGTGGAAAAGATTAACTAACCGGCCATTGAACTCTCATGAGCATTTCAAGGAACATCTTCGTAACACTTGGGAATGTAATGTGATTGTACAAGTTTTGGGCAAGAGTCTTGTCTATAACACTAGATATACAAGGTTGGAGACGATTAATTTGGAATGCTTTTGCTTCTTTTCGTGTTAGCAGATTTGGAGAACGACTTTTTCCTGCTCCAATTTTCCAACGAGGCGGATTACCAACGTGATTTATTTGGGTTCCGGGGGGGAAATGGGTCATTGCCTGACGATTCAACTATAGGATCTCAAATTTAGACCTTCGGAGAGCAGAGTGGTTTGGGTGAGGTTTCCTGATCCACGTATCGACTGGTACCATCCTCGTATCCTTCGCACATTGAGGAATATGATTGGTAATACTATTTAAATAGATTATACTACCAAAACTAGTTTTGAGGGGTGAGTTTGCAAGGGTGGTTGATGACATAGGTCTTGATATGCCAGCCAAGCTAGCTATGGAACCGTCGTGATTGAAGATATTGAACAAAAGGTGGCTTATGAAGTGGGTTACCGTATATTTGCTACACATGTGGTAGAATTCGGCATAGTAGTTTGTTTTGCCCATTTTACAACTCCACTATTGTGGAGAAGGATGATGTCCTTGGTTCAGTGTATGGTGATGCAAGGTTGGCGGCTAAGTAAAATCCCAACGAGAAGACAGGTGGTGTCAGTGTTGGACATGCAGAGAATGGCGGCCCTAGCTAGTGCTAAGAATATATGGAGATGCTGGAACAAGAGAGATTGGCATCTGGAGTCACGTTCAACCAAAATTGAGGCGTAGAAATAGCAAGGAAGGAGGTGGGTAATTAAGGATATCTACAGAATGCAAAAGGAAGGAGCAAAATCAAAGAGATCTCGTTTTGAAGCTTTAGGCATGCGTGAGGCTACAAGTACTAATGACAATTCTTATATTCAAATTTCAGCTTATACTAGCGAGGCCCGGTTTGGAAGCTTATACTAGCGAGGCCCGGTTTGGAAAACAAAGGAGATCTGCAAGCCCAATTCTGAAATGCAAGCCGGTGGATCAGAGATTATGGAAGGGTTCTCAACAAAAGCATGACTTTGCGGGTCTGGACAACAATGAGTAGAAGAAAGGCGTGAGCATGCAGTATGGAAATGGAGGCTAGCTGCTTCGGGGAGGGGAGCCTTTCCGGATCGAACTGATACTGATGAAGAAGATGAGTAGTCCCACTTCAAAGATACTCCAGGTTCAGAAGATGCAGGGTTGGAAAAAAACTTAGTCCTGAGCCTCCCGATGCTAATGGATTGGACGCTAGCTAGCTTACTGTAGGAGACGGGATGAAACAGCAGCAATTTATATCAATCAATCGCAAGGTTGACAGTGCTGGTCGTGAACAAGGTAAGTGTGTCTCTGTTGACCCTAGAATTTATTAGATGTTAGGTCATAGCGAGGGGTTTTTCAATCCTTTGTATATCAACTCATAGAATTGAAGCTTCAGTGTTTTCTAGAGGGAGCGACAAGATTCTGGTTAATCATAAGCAGTTAATGCGTGGAGGGGTGCAGTTTGGTGATAGAAGTTTTCTTTTTCCTGCTGTTTATGCTTCTTCACGCACTCGTATTCTTAAAACAACCATGGACTACTACGCGAGAGATATCCGTCAAGGAGCCCTATATTTTTGTTATATGTAATTATGTATAGAGAGCTATGGCATCGATCATTCAAGGAAAGGTGGTTATATAGAGCTTTGCTCTCCTTCTACCCCCCCCACAGCAAAAAAAAATGTCAGACGATATGTCCAAACTATATGGAAACTTTGAAGCTGTAAGCAAAATTATTTTTATTTTTCACTAGCATATGAAATAAATCCACTAACCCACTTATAAAACATCGATCGTGTGTGTAAAGAGAAGAAGAAAATCCTTCTAGAAGGTTGATAGCTAGGCTTCCATTTTTATACGATTAGTTAGTTAATAACTTCCCAAAAGCCATTGTATGGGGACGTAAGACTTCTGTTAATATCTAGTGAGTTAGCCGAAATTAATAATTGAGATTATGAGGAGGCGAATGAGTCAGGGCAATATTAGTAAAATTGAACTTCTCTTCCATTTTCTAGTAATGTAGGAAAACGACATTAATAAGGTACTTGACACTATATTTTTAAAAAATAATCTTTTATTTTAAACTAAAAAAATTAATATTTTTAGATAATTTTCGTGATATTAAAAATAATTTTTAAAAATAAAACAATATCATTTTAATATATTTTGAATAAATAATTATTTAAAAAAAACAACATCATCTATACTCTCGTTTAATCACTAAAATATTTAAGTGAATCTCTTGGTGGAAGTGTATTGTGGTTTCATTGATAAACTAGTAAGTTGTGCTACATGAAATACTAGAGTATTTTTCTGACACAGAGATAAGCTTGTGGGCGTCTCATGGTGTTATACATTTTTTTTTTGGCTAAAAGAAACAATATTATTATTGCATTGTTTTAGTAAAGTTTTTCATGAACACATAAGGTTTAAGAGAGCTACTGTGTAATATCTGATAGTTAGCCCCGGATATCCTTAATTAAAAAAACATGTTGTAGCAATTAAAAAACAGCTGATTAAGATTTGTAATGAAAAGCGGGGAATAGATAAGGAAAGCATATTTTTTTTTAAAAAAAAAATTACGTAAGAAGAAAATGGTATTTATGCAGTACAAGGAGAGGAAAATTACAGTGAAATAGTGAAGTCGACTCGACACGGGCATGAGAGTGTGTGCAAAATAATTTTATAAATACAATACCTCCCTTCAGTCATTCATGTCTGAAACCATTTTAGTTAAAAAGAGATCTTTTCCTCTCTCTCAACAAGCCAAGAAGAAGAAAGCAAGTATGTCTTCACCAAGCAAACGCAGGGAGATGGATTTGATGAAACTGTAAAAACCCTCTCTCTCGTTTTTTGATTGGGTTTGTTTTGGTTATTTTTCTTGATTTTTTTATGGGTTTTGATTGACCAGGATGATGAGTGATTACAAAGTGGAAATGATCAATGATGGCATGCAAGAGTTTTATGTGGAATTCAATGGGCCTAAAGAAAGTAAGCAATCAAAAATCTTCAGTACCCTTTTTTCTTCGTTTTTACTGTTTTCTTCCTTTTATTCTGCTCTTTTCTTCTTTTTATGTTTTTCTTTTTCAGATGATTTTTCATTTATTCTTGCTGACCCCTTTAGATACTTTGGGTCATGGGATTGATCTTCAAGACTGCAAGTTATATTTTTTTTTATGAATTGAACCTTTTATTTATCTTTTCTGGAGCTATTTTTCTTTGAAGTTGAATTTTAAGCACATTTTTTAACTACTGATGCATTAGAAAAAGCTTGTTGTTTTGCTTTTACTGTGAAGTAGAATGTGAATTTAATAAATTGCATTGCTGTTCTTTTTTTCTATTTTTTAGCTGTTGGCTCTTATATTAGTTGCAGGTTTGTTGTTTGTTGATTTTCCTCATTGAAGTTGAAGCTTAAGTTTCCATGGGATTATTTGTTAAATTATGGATACGGTCAGATTATTATCTTTTCTTTTCTTTTTTTTCCTTGCGGGAACATGGTAGGTCTTTATCATGGAGGTGTGTGGAAGATAAGAGTTGAATTACCAGATGCTTATCCTTACAAATCTCCATCAATTGGCTTTGTCAACAAAATCTATCACCCAAATGTCGATGAAATGTGAGTTAGTGGATGCTAAAATTTGACTGCTTAGCTTGTTTAAAGTTTGTGTTAGCTTGTAAGGGTTGTCAGATCACGTATTTTAATGGAAATGTGGGTTCTTTTTGAGTTTCAGGTCTGGCTCGGTGTGTTTGGATGTTATCAATCAAAATTGGAGCCCCATGTTTGGTAGAACTGCTGCGTTGTTATTATTTATATATGGACAGTTTATATGCAAATGCAGATCTTGTAAATTTGTTTCACCCATCCTAGGTTCTTTCTTCATATCTTGTCACGTTGGACATTGACAATTTCCGCTTTAATGAAAATTACAGATCTGGTAAATGTATTTGAAGTGTTTCTTCCTCAGCTGCTTTTGTATCCCAACGCATCAGATCCATTGAATGGAGAAGCTGCTGCTTTAATGATGCGTGATGGCACTGCTTATGATCAAAGAGTGAAAGGTAGGAAGTCTAAACATAGCTTGTGAATTAGTCAAAAGAGAGTTTAAGATCCTGTATTTTCCAGGTCTCTTATTTTTATCCTCAAATCTGTAGATTTTTCCACTTTAATATGCATTTAGAAATTCATGAATTAAGATTTTGGGATTATGTTACACGTTGAGGACAGTATTTAGCTGTGCCCATTTATGTCTCATTGGCCACTTTTGGGAGGTTTCAGTGCTTATTCTGGAAAAAGGCTTCACAGTTTTAACCTTGAACTTGATAATCAATTTCAGTTCCAGTATATTAGCACTTGGTGTATTAAGTTGATAGCTATAGCTGCTTTTATCTAATTCCATTTTAATTATATAATCACCGGTTTTTTTATTTTGGATGTACATCTTTGAAGTTACACACTTGTCACATGTTTGTTTCGATTTTTTATCTATAATTTCTTATTATCAACATCTGACACATTAAAAGGTACGTTCATGGCTCTTTGTTTGTCTTTTGGATTGGATGCTTTGATGCATTGAAAGGATATGTATCTACATATTGCAACTTCCAAGGACCTTGAAATGGAATAAGACATATAATCAAGCAAGTAAAGTGGGTCTGCTATTGATTTTGAGCTGCTAATTTAGAAATTACTACATTGAATGAAAACATTTCTTTTGAGATGGCATGTTATTACATCCATTTTGATGCACGAGTGCATGAAGGCAAGGGGATGGTGAATCATGTGTAACACTGTTGGACACTGGAGGGGTTGTTGGATGCCAGGCAATTGCTGCTGCAAATATTTATTCTCTTGCCCTAGAATTTGTTTATGGAAATTTGTGTCGTGTTCAGGAAGACTTCAGTATAGCAACATTTTCCTTTATGAACATGACTACGGGAGAGATGGTGTCAGTCAATCATTTATCATCTCTTAACTAGATCCAAAAACCCAAAAAAAAACAATTTTGTCATTTGTTGAATGATTCAGTAACTATGAAATGATTGCAATTATGTGAGGATGGTCTCAGTTTCCTACACGGGAATTTCAGATTTAAACAAGGGGAGCCCCCTCAAGAACACATGGCTGCCCAAAGAGTAAGGATAGTTAATTGTTGGTTTCACAATGGCTACTAATTTGGTTTTGGAACTTGGAGTTATTCCAGAATTATAAGTTTGTGTCATTGGAATAAGAAATAAAGAGTTGTTACTGAATTGGGTTCGCTTAAAATAGACTTCATGTTATGCGAGTCTGTCTTCAGCCGGAATTACACAAGGGTAGATTGATACACTGATGGAATTGCTATTTGGTTTACAGAATCACATAAAATTTTATCTAACTCCATATATGAATATGGAATGTCTGAAATACTTATGAACGGAGGAATGAAGCAAGGCAAATTTGGATTTTCTATTCAAATTGGAATTTGCAACAGATACAACTGGAAAAGAATTGAGAATTCCACTTGACTTAGACTTATGGAATTTTCTATTTTATATAGAATGATATAAAAATATGGAATAGGTCTGTGTCTTGTTTGATGATGGAAACAAACCTAAGCTGGCAATAGTGTGCCTGTTGTGCAAAAGGACATTAACCTTGGTTTTGCAAAGATTTGTCTAAAGCTAAAGATTGTCAATCCAGCTTTTTATCAGCACTTATAGTCTTAAACTTTGCCCTTAATTCCTAAACTGACATCATTACATGTTGATTTCGCTCTCAATTGTCATCTACAGTCTTAAACTCTGCCTTTAATTCCTAAGTTATGTGACTGTTTGTCATGACTATCTTATTTCCAGAATACCGTGAAAAATATGCGAAGCCAGAGGATATAGGGGCAAGACCAGAAGAAAAATCCAGTGATGAAGAGTTGAGTGAAGATGATTACAACTCTGATGATGACCTAGTCGCTGGCAAAGCTGATCCTTGATTAAATTTATGCATGTATTCTAGTTGTCTGTACTTGTACATGAAATTCAGCTCTTTTAAAATGAAACATTGAAACCCTCATCAAAACCGAAGGCTTACGGGAGAAATTCCATCCTTTCTCTCTTAGTTTTCCATGAATGTTTTGTAAATTATTTTACTGTGGATCAATGCTTCTGATCTTCGTTAATGTTGAGACTAAATCACATTGCTTATCCTCTGCATGTGCATTTACCTATCATTTTTTTCGTGGGACTTGTCTGGTCTCCCCATGGATGCCTTGTGGTAGAGAACTTTTAATCTTAAAGTTTACACCATTTTATGAGAGAACTTGGCTATTGATGAATGGAGGGTGGTAATTCTCTATCTGCTTCTGACAAAAGCTCGGAGCACTTGGAATCTCGAACTATAATGATATCAGATTTTAGGTTTCAGCTGGTATTGATTAAATTGGTCGGGTCAAGTTATGAATGGAATGATATTTCAACATCTAAAACAATCAAGCTGAATGACTCCATATCTTAGAAGTGAAATTTGAATCTTAATATGACGTTGAGCATGCAAAGAAGGCACAGGTGCTTCTCTCTTTCTTAATGGAGAAGAGTTGACAAGTCAAACTCCATTGCTCATACCGTTTTTTTATCGTATGGTCAGTGATAAAATAATACCAACTCCATGACAAGCTCTTAACGTTCTATAGAAAGATCTGAGAAATTCCATTTCACAAGGAAATACAAGAAAATTGAAGAAAGTAATTGCTTTTGTTTTTGTTCATTCATTTTCTTTTACTGTTTGTTTCTTATCGTTTGTGAATGAGCCTGGCCAGTTTATAATTTTGATTTGAACTTGTTCTTCCTTACTTCTTTGTTTTTGGTCCGATAATTAAAAGTTTGATTTCATACACTACCTCTCACCTCTCTCTCTCTCTCTCTCTCTCTCTCTCTTCAAGAAAAAGCTTTCAATCCACCCATCAAATCTTTTGCTGAACCAACATAATTTGCTAAAGGTTTTGTGCATGTAGTGTAAGATAGATTTATTTATGAAAAAAATAGTATTTTTCATAAAATTATTAATAAAAATCAGGTTTTATTAATGAAATACCAATAAAAACAATCATCATAGCATAATAGATTTATTAAATAGAAGATTGAAAAATCTAACATCAGCATGTGTGATTCACCTGAAATCTCATGATAACTGCCTTCTTTTTCAAAAAACAAAAAAAATCCTCCATCCATCCATGACAACTACATTGAAAAAAAAAAGCAGAGAGGGAGAGGGAGATGGTACAGTGACTCTGTAAGCAACTTCAGCGACATACCGCTGTCAAAAACTGACACGAACCAGATTTATGTTATCATTGAGCAACTGTTTTTTCCTTGTGGTAGAAAAGAAGTACCCTTTGCTCATCATTATATTATCCAATGGATCAAACAATCGGTGGCCTCACCATTTATCTTTTTCTGATTGATTCATTAAAGATCGCAGTTCAGTTCATTCCATGAGTTCTGTCAGTTCACAAACTCCCAAGATGTCCTCATTTAGTTCTCCTGCTGAAACAGGACAGCCCCTGCTGCTGCCCATCACATTTTACATTTCCAATATTGTTTATATATATATATATATATAGATGCTCTTTTATCTTCCCTTTTCAGGGTGCAGTCGGAGAAGGAAAAACAGCCGGTAAAAAGTCTGTACGCGCAGGGGTAGCATCAGGCTAGAATACCCAGAAATTTATGGGTTTGATTGATGGTAAAATATGATCTTCAACTTTTTTTGTTGATTATTTTAAAAGGAAAATTAATAATAATGGGTATTGTGAATACTGACGCAATCACTTTATGGTGCTCAGCATCGAGGACGTAATTTCCTTTTTTTTACTAATGAAGATAGTGTTTGATCATTTTTGTATGTCAAAACTAAATATTTGATCAAATATTTTACATTAATCATTCTTCATTGAATCAGTAATAAAACAATCAAATATTACTTTTTTTTTATTCAAGAAAACTGTATTTTTGACAAGTACAGTGCACTTACAAATCTAAATAAGCACGTAAAATATCATATAGAACATGTATATTTATTATCTTAAATTTTTATAAATACACTCACTAAACCGATCCATCCTAACAATTAAAAGGTTGTGTTTATATATAATCATAAAACATCATATAAGAGATATATATTTATCATCTATTGGACGTGTGAGGGAAAAAAAGAAAGAAATTAGAACAAGACTAATTTATTAGATGGAGTTATGTTGCCGGAAAGATAAAAAAAAATATATAACAAAAAATAAGTTGGTTATAAAGAAATATTTAATATTATTATTAAAATTAATTTAGAAGATTAAGCTTGAAATCTCTAGATCGAATTATTTGTCTGACCCGAGAAACTAAATTATATGGACAATAAAATTAAAAATACCAAAAAATCTTATGAAGTGATTTCTTGTCTTAGATTAAAATTAAAATTCATGGGTGAAATTGAGGGGGGGAAGGGATTTCTTGTCTATATCAAGATTAAAATTAAAATTAATGGGTGAAATTGAGGGGAGTATCTCACCGAGTTCAAATTAAACCATACAAAAGTCGTCTTTGTTAGCTTGACTGATCCAAAAATTATCTAAATAGTTATTAAAAAAAATTGAGAAATGTCTTTTCCAAGTTTAAAATGAAATTATACAGTTGGTTCGACATAATCTAGTTAATTTGGCTAATTCAAAACTAACCTGGATAATTATTAAAATATTCGAGGGAAAAAATAAAATGAAAAGAAGGGAATAACCGAAAATCACCTCCTTCACCATTTATTTAAACAGTAAAACAGGTGCATTGTAGCTCAAATCTGACGTTTTAATATGTTTAGGTCATGGTAATATATTAATAGTAAACTGGGGTGCAATAAATAGCAAAGCCGGTGCATTGCATCTCAGATGTTTTATTATGTATAGGCAATAAATAATATAAGTTTTTTGGCCTGGACTACAAATAGAAATCATTTGTTTTTTAATGTAAAAAAAATAAAGATATTATGAAGTTGAAAAATTTGATTCAAAATACTTTTCCAGAAAATCAGTGTTCAAACGATTGAAATTTCACTGAACAGTTGGCAAACTTTGTTCTGTATAATTTCTACGTGCCATACAGTGTTGATTGGTAACGTGAAATGATTAGAGAGTGACAGGGTACACAGCTAAAGAACTCCATGGAAATGGAGAAATTATTCTGTTGGGAGGTGGAAGGGGAAAGGCGTTGCATAGAAAATAAGGGGAAATTTAGTAAATATATCTAAACAAGCTACAATCAATATGCAAGCATCTATAGCTTGTTATAGCATACATGTGATTTGAATGTCTACTATATATCCTCATCAGGAAACGAGGTGATAAAGTTATACAACAAAAGACCAGCAAGAGATGATGAGCTATCATTTAACCTGGCTAGAAATCTTTTCACAAGTTTCCAGCTTTGCATCGGCATGCTTCCATGACGAAGGGTGGTCGAACTTCAGCCACAAGTGCAGCCAATATTATCCATCCCATTTGACAACACTGGGTGAATCACTAGTCAGACAGTCTCCAAATATTTCAGCACTGGGTGAAAGCAGAATACTTCTAATCCAGCAGTGTCCTGTTTGTCCAGCTGATCTTGTAACATCGCGAACCAGGTTGTTCATATCTTATCAAGTATTAATTAAATATCTTTATCCTTAAGCTCAGATTGTAATGGAGTGATAAAACCACGAAGTAACCGTAAAGTTCACAGATGAAAGAGTTTATGAAAGCATGGGAAGCTACAAGCCAAGACATCACAAGGCCACAATGAAAAGAGAGCCCAGATATTGATTTATATATACAAGAAACTAAGACAAAAAATCAGAGAAAATGAAGGGCATCTTTATCAGAGTTAAAAAAAATGGTATAAGGAGTTCCTCTAAAATGTTATAACAGTTTTATTTGAGAATTTTGTATAGTCTAATGTAAATTTTGCTTGCAAGGAATATGGTCTATGATGAATTCTGAATTTGAACATTGGCAAGAAGCCTGCTGAGTTTGCTTAGAGTTTCACGAGCAGATACAGTGTCTGGATGGTCATCTCCACAGATTGAAGTTCGAATAAAAATAGCCTTTCTTATTAGATCATCTCCTATGTCAAATTGTCCGCCTCTCAGCATTAACTTGGCTCTAGTTTCCAGCACGGTGGCTCTTGATAGAGCCAGCTCCTGCCAAAGGTATGGATTCAACTGAGCATTCGTCTGGATGGGTCTCCAGCATAGTGATTTGTCCAACCATTTCTCAACTGGAGTAACAAAAGCTTGATCTGCTGCTTCTAAAGCATCAGTACACCGGCGCAGGAGCTCCAGAGCAGCACTGCATCTAGAGAAAGTAATGAATGTCCGAATGGCAAGAGGCAAAACCACTTGTTTGACCAGGTACAGCAACTCTGACACCTTAAGCTCAACAGCTTTAGGGTCAGAACCAAATCCAAAAAGCAAGAAGCATGCTGCCCATTGGTGTTCTGAATGATGGGATACAGACCCACGACTAGTGACAGCATGCACCATGGCTTGTGCAACCCCGTTGATTCCTCTCTTGCGAGCATAAAGCTTGATGAGCTCATTGACATGGACATAACCTTGCTTGCTACTACTTCGTGCAATATTAAATCTCAACAGCATGGATGATGCTTCCGCTTCTGATCTTTTGGTGTATGATGAAGAGAGGCCACAGCTCAAGGAAGACAACAATTTTCTCCATAACTGTGTTCTCTTGTGCTTCTCGGGAATATTTTTTGCAGCTAGGGCTAAGAGTGAAACTGGAATTGCAGCCGGTGCAAACCAAGCACTTGCCTGGACCATCCTTGCCGCCAAGCTCCTAGGCCCATCTGCGTGATCAAATATAGAAAAACATACTTCGAAGAGTTGCAAAAGGAAAGTGTTTTTCCTCGTTGAATGCACTTCTCTACCACTCCATGACATCTCTCTCAGGGGCATTCTATTTATGGTGTCCAACAACCTGCTTGGATTAATTGGAAGCTCAGATAAAATGGCTCCAACGATTGCGAGGCCCAAAGTTAACCTACCTACTTTCTCCTCAATAACCCTGAGAGCATCAATTTCTGCAATAGAATAATCCTTGTCACTTCCCTGCATTAAACACATTGCCTCAACTGCAGACAAATAAGAGAGTTTCAAAGGTTCCAAATTCATCACACAAGGTAGCCTTGTGGATATTATGATGTGGGTCTCTCCACCAAAACGGGGAAGAAGATCCATCACAATTTTCTGATCCCACCAATCCTTCTCACTTTCCAAGTTATCAATCACAACCAAATATGGTATGTTTCTCAGCAGCTCCTTGCGAATTTTAGAGATGGCTTCCTCTTCTTGCTCTTCAAAACTTCTAATCCTGCCTTTCCCTGAGTAATTCTCAACCCCAATATCAACTTCTAATAATGAACGGAGGTTCAGATAATTTTGCCTGATATACCTGCTTTCTCCTCCAATCCACAGAACCATCTTGTACCTCTGGTGATATCTGTATGCGAACTCCAGAAGAAGTTCTGTCTTCCCGATTCCCGACTCCCCTGAGACACAAGCAATTCCTTTTCCATATAAAATCTTTGTTGATCTTTTTCTCTTCCCAAATCGCCCACTGCTTTTGGGTTTTACTGGGTGCTGCCTTCGAGAAAATCCACCACTTTGCATCTCTATCTCCCTTTCCGACTCCTTCCATACAACTGGCTCTTTACCCTTCTCACTGCTGTTGTCCAATTGCTGCTCTCGTCGCTTTTCCTCTGCTGAACTGCTCTTATTCCATCCAACTGTCAAATTCTTTCTCCTGGGTCTTGCCTTCAGTTCAAAGTAATCTCTTTCAGAATTGCCACTAACATCGCCAAAAAGAATAAATTCTAGCTCAGACAATTCTTTCTTCCTGCCAACAAAGTTTTCATTTCGAGGGAAAGGGAACTCTTCCTTTTCCACCACCTCTCTCCACTTAGTCAACCTTTCCACAACACTTCTCCTTCCTAATCTCAAAGCCAGGAGCATGACAGCTCTCAATATGCAATCTCTCCAATTACCCTCCTGAGCTTCCAGTTTCCACTCATCAACCCGAGAGATGCCATTAACAGCTTCCTTCCACTCATTCTCCAAACCACCATACAAATGCCATAGCTCGCCCCCATGTTTTTCCCACAACTCTCCCCTCTTCTCAACGATATCCCTGACAAGGCAATCATCTGGACTCAGATCAAAGAATACTGGAACCAAATTCTTCTTGCTTTCAAAATATTGTAGCTCCTCAATAGCATATGGGTTTCTGAAGGACTTCTTCGTTAGTATTACAATGCCAAAAGAAGAAACGTCCATTGCCCTCTCAACAATTCCATGTTTGCGAGTGTTTCTACACCGAGCTCTATCAGATACAAAACAACTCATCCCTTGAACCTCCAACTCAGCACGGAGCCAATTAGCAAATCTCATCAGAGAAGGTTTGCGACCATGAAAACCTATGAAAACATCACAACTCCTGAGTTTATAAGAGGAAACTGAAACTGGAGTATATGACATGCCATGGCTTCTCCCATGCTTTCTTGGCTTTTCTCTGAACCCTGAACAATCCCTATCATGGGCATAACTGCAACTATATGGAGTGCTACTAGAAATGCCAGTTGAAGATGATATACGATTGAACTTCTGGAAATCATTTGCAATGCCAGAAACTGGATCCCTTGTCATATCTGCAAGAACATCTCTGGCAATTGCTAGAGATTCAGGATCTGGAATTCCTGAACTAGAGCTAAGGGGATCGCCACTAAGATGAGTGCTGTCATATTGAGCATCTGAACGTGTTGATTCCGATACTTGACACGTTGGTGATCTTGGAGAGAAGAAGGGTGACTGATTTGCTGAAAAGAATGCCGACGATGAGGATGAAATCCTCGAAGTTGTCACTGGTAACAGCCCAGATCTAGAGCTATCCTCACGGGGATCCATACCGACAAAATCTCCCGACTCCAAGGGCATTAATTCCCATGCATGCTCTCTAAATATGTCATCATGAAATGGATAGGATAACTTTAATAAGTAAAAAACTCCCAAAAATGGAATAAAGGCAAACAAATAATAGTACAAAAGTGAATGCTCTATTGCCATTATCAATTTTAAAAGCTAATAAAAATGCAAGATTACACCTGAGCATACATTAGCAGCAGACAATAAAAGACAATTTAATAGATTAACATGCTGCAACTCACAGTGAGAAATCACATAGCTTCTCAAAGATAACAAACTAATGACAGAATCCTCAATGTTTTTTTCTCTGGGAACATCCGAACCCTAAAATTAATAACTAAGAGGACGAGGGAAAACAGAATAATCTTTCTGATGGGGAAATATAAATGTAGCATGTCAACCGTAATAGGAAATAGTCATAAACAGGAAATCCTGTGACTTAAAGAATGGCAGTAATCTTATTTTAGTCAGAAATAAAAAAGAAGAAGAAGAAACTCAGAAATACCAGTAAAGAATGACAAATCTGGAAATTCAGCAGCTAAAAGGTAGTTTAGAAAATAGAAACAGAGGTAAAAACAGAGTGTCAGAAGTGGAATCTCCAACAGCTCAAAACTCAAAACTAGTAATCCCAAAGAAAAAATCAAAAATTTAGGACCCTAAAGATCTTTCTGAAGCAATCCAAGCATACCATGCACCTAAACCAAATAAGCCCGGTTACTTAAATGGGAGAAAAAAATCCATAGAAGTCATATGTACAGCTTCAGGGCCTTCTAGATCTCATTAGCGATTCGTAGATTTAAAAGGGATTCCATCATTCAAAGAAAAAACCCGTTTTATGATTTGACTAAAATAAGATAACGTTTTAAGATAATTGAGATCCAGGAACTTACTTGGCTTCGAATCTACAACTTCGTCTCAAGGATTCACTCTTTTTTCAAAACCAATCGGACCCATTTTACCAAATCCAATGCCAAGCACCAAAAAAATCAAAATTCGAGGAACCCAGACAGATAGTCTGGTTGAGTTATAATTAGTACAATGAACTTAACCACCAACCTGCATAAGAGATAGTGACTTAGCATGCTTTGATCTCAACATGCGAAAAAAAAAAACAGATGAATATTCCATCACGAAGATGGATAAAGTTTTGACAATGAAAGATGGAGGAGAAACCAAACAGTTTATGATGGTGCCTGTCTCTTTCTCTGTATCTCAAAGTAGAATTGAAAGTGAGGGTCTTTTTTGGTTTGATAACCATTCAGGAGATAGATTTCATGCTGATAGAGACTTTCATTTTGGAAAACAATAAGGCTGGACTAGAACAAAGTAAAAAAAAGATTTCTAGTTAAAAACCAAAACCATGATTCAGTACCTTTTCAATAAAAATATATCAGCTAAGAACACCACCTTCAAGAACAACAAAAGCCACACTCTTTCTTCTGCATTTGCATAACTCAAAAGACTCTCTTTTTAGTTTTTCCCTCTCAAAGATTTCTTCTCTAAAAAGTGCCTTGATATGTGTGAGTGAGGGGGCAATGGTGTGCGATGAATAGAGTCACTGTTGAAGGAGGGGATGGGTCCCAAGTAAAGAGATCTGAAGAGGTCACCGTTGTGTGGGCTCCACATCAGACACCGAGAGAGACAGAGAGGCACTCTCACTCTTTTTATAGCAGTGAAATTTCAGGTTATCCACTGTGCTTTCACTTTGTTTTTTTCAGTCCTTTCTTTTGTTTAACTTGTTGCAGCATTGTTCATTCAGTTACAAAAGTTGGAGCCTTTTAACTTGTTACAGTGTACCTTTAAAGTTTGGCCAATTATTTGGTCTCAAATTGTTGCCAGTTTGGTAGTTTTACTGATAAGTTTTTCAAAAAAATAATTTTAATTTAAAAAATAAATATTGATTTATTTAAAACTATTGTTAAATAAATTTTTATATACCAGAATAAATGAAAAGCATCAGAAGTTATTTAATGAATCAAACTATTTTTTCTATATGCTTCACATTATGCCACAAATTATCTTTACAGAGTGCCAAAGCCAGATTGAGATTTGCGTGGCAGGGTAAAAGATCGACATTCTCAGTCACAGCCCAGAATCTCATCTGTTCAATGGACCTTCACTGTTTTCTTTTATCTTTGCGATGAGTTTCACTTGACTTTGCCTTTTGTTTCTATGGCAACTGCTTCTTTCAGCAAAATTAGGCTAAAAGTTAGCGACTTTCCATGGGGGTAAATTGACTGCTTCAGCCAATTATAACATTGTGATTATTTTTTAAAATATTTTAATAATAAATCTAGAAAATAAATAATAAAAAATTCATGCTATTTTCAAAATACAATATCAAATATTAAAAGGATAGCTACATCACTTTCAAAAAATTAGTACCTTACTACTCCTCAAATAATCAGCTTGGATGTCCCTTGCTATGTTATCAACAAAAATCCAGTTTGTTCTTTAGTGATTACCAGTTCGAGTTATGTTAATAGAAATTTTAATTAATTATTAATTTGAGGATCCATAAATTTAATTGAGATATTTAAATTCTAAAATAAAAGTGTTGTAAACACATTATCGAGATGAATATATTAATGGATATTTCCACTTTATTCGTCATTTGAGACAACTTTGACCTGCTTTTTTACTTAAATCTTTATCAACCTAATTTATGGGGTGCACACATTTTAAGTATGATTCAAACCCTCTTAAATGTTTTGTTCACTGTCCAACGTTTTGAATAGAAATAATATCGATTACGGCTAAGGCTATGGTTGGAACATTTATGAGCCGATTCTGTGCGATCCAAATTAGCATTATCGGTCATAAAGAGTGTTCGGAATAATGGTGGCTTATGCGATTATTACTGGTAAAAAACAGTTTTAGTGAATGCTTCTGGTAATAAAATTACCTGGAAACACTTGTATGGATTTTCAATTTGTGAATAACATTTGTGTGCATTTTTTTATTATTTATATATAAAAATAAGAATGTTACATTATTGTTGTTCTTCAATTATCGTGTTAAATTATTTTTCATTCTATCACGGATATAATCTGCTCAAAAAGATTTACAACTGTCTTGATTTTGAGAACATGAAATAATATCGATCAAAGAATTATTAAAAATAGAATTAGAATTACAATCATAGCCTATGAAATAATAAAAGATTCCTCGTTGTTAATCAAAGTGAATCTAACAAAACTCAATGTCCATATTGGACCTATTTTTACCCAGCAAGAAATTGACTTCAAATTGTTGGGTGCTGCACATCAACCATTGCTTCACACATGAATCATCTGGCTTTAGGTCAACAATTTGCTCGATCATTGCAATTATTCAAAAATAAAAGGAGTGAAAATATAAAATGTCAAATTTATTTAATACCCTGAGCATACAGCAATATTCCTGTAGGATAATATAATTTATAACAATTTTTCATCGAAAGAGCAGTAGTCAACACTGCAAGTTTACTAATATAGTCACAGACGCATAACATGTATATCATTTGCAATCGTTATGGTGAAACAAAACAAGGTTAAACATAACAAACACAAACATAATATCTAGCTCAAGAGTTTTTGTCTCAGTGGATGAGCTAGTGATAATAGCTCGGAGTTAAAAAGAAGTTGTTTTCATGTGGTTTTAGATTTGATTCTCGTGATTATTAATACAATAATTACTGGAGATTTACATGTACAAGTTCAGACACCAGTATTAATATTGACTATACAGCAAAACTCTAATAACATCTCATTAAGAGAATACGAACCTAGTGTCTTTTACTTTGTGGGTACATTTTTTTGAAGATATTGATGCTTTCTATCAATATTTTCAATCGATGCCCACATCTCTTTCTTGTTCCTCGTAGACAAGAATTCTATAGCAAAACAATATAAGTCGTCACCAAAAGTAATTCTTGATATGGAATGCACCTCTGTCATCATCTCATTAGCACTCCATCCTCTCTTGTCTCCACTTTAGTTCCTGATTGAAACACCACCATCAATTAGTTGATCCCAGCGTGAAAGTAATTCAGCTCCAAATGTAGAAGGTTTTTTGCTTTTTTCCTTTTTAATTAATATAGATATCAGGTCTCTGAATTAATTTATATATATCTCAACTAATCTAATTATTATTTGTGATATTATAATTTTCCATATTGACTTGAGCAACCAACTTACTTACAGAGTTCGTCTATATAGCTGTTTTTTTTCCTTGCCATGTTCATAAACCACAAAAAGACATAGTGTCCAAGTGAGAATGTGCGTGTATTGAGCTTTATGTTCAATTAATATGCAGGTTTTAGATTTTTGCCAAAATTCAATGCCTTTATAAATTGATTACATAATATTGCAATGTAACAAAAAGAATCTAATTAATCCAATGAGTATTTATTTTGTATATTGTCGATATAATAATTAGATATAAAAAAGGCATGATATTGCTGCCATCAATGCAATTGCTATAATGACTACCAAACAATATTTTTCATGGTTCAGTGTAAACACTCTTGCTTGTTGTGAATACATTAACCCAAGCAATATCGATGAAGTGGCCATTTCAAAACAATTTTAGATAGTGAGATCCATCAAAGACTTAAACTAAGTTGTTATTTTTCATTCTCGAGACAATTTGAGAATCTTAATCTTTGTATTTACACCAAATCACCCATATAATGAAGTGTACAAACCTGAGATGCAATTGTAATGCAAATCACATAAGCAAATATAGAACAAATCCCAGTTTGTAATCACTTTGCACGGGGTCTGCAACATGCAAATAAATTTTCAAATGAAGATTTACGGTCTCTGACGCCTACCCCCACAAATGAAGCATGGAAATCATGTTAACGGTGAAGTATTTACAAACCCACTAACAAAAAGTTGCTCATAAATGAATGAAACAAAATAGCATTACGAAAATTATAAGGAAATTCAAGGTGGGTCTGGGATGGTGACTGCAACCTGATTGAGCTATTTTTGCTACCAGAAACTGTTGGATTGGTAGATCAGCAAAGAAGGAAAACAGATCTCCAGGAAGAGCGATGGCTTATTCAAGGACGGTGTTGCATGTTCTCTGGGGAGTATAATTTTGTCCGATATTTGCAACGGTATTAAGCAACCATACAGTCTTCTGACTAGCTTTTCACCTTAAAAAACTGGGAAAATATGCTTTCTGTTATTTGTAGCCATGCCTCTATTCCCGCAAGATAAAACTTAATCTCACTTCATTGTCAAACATTGAATAATTATATTTGGGTGAAACTACAAAAGCCACCACTCTCCCAGACATACACTTGGTAGGTGAGAGGTGAATTGAGAAGCATATATTGGCTGCTTGCTACCTGTACAGCAATGGTGATGTGCATGAAAGACATTAAACAAGCTCTCCTCCAAAAATCATCGATGCAATAAGATAACATCCCCTGTATCTACCAAAAGACTACCAAGTTGACTTAAATGATATTCGGCTTTGGCTTGTTCTAAGTCAGTCCAAAACACTCTTTTGATACTATTTCGGAGCACATGCATCCATGTGAGGCCACTGAAAATTGAGGGCTAAGATCTTTTCACACACATGCTCTGTATCTAATCAATGGCGTGGATGCCAACACATGTAATCACCAAGACAGATAGGGCAGAAGGTGTAAATGGAGTTTTGAAGTTTGAACTGGAGTTGAATTATATCCACACCTGTCTCCCCCGCCCCCCATAAATATTGCCCCCACAACTTAAGAGTACAGGCATGTGAAGGATAAACAAACACAAATTTTTTTTCCTTTTTTCCCAGTGTGTCGTAGCTGCGTAGAGAAACAGAAGTTTAATAATATAAGAGAACAATTATTTCGTTTGCTCGCTGATTTCTTCAATCCTTTTGCAACCACTGCGGGCCATGGGGGAGAAAATCGTCACCATCCTAAGTTTGATCTATCAACTCCATAACATTGATTGATAGATGTCTACTTTTGAGTCGCACTTCCAGACCAACTAGATATCAGTGCAAAATAACTTGAGCAAATTTGGATTTGTTCATGTTGGCTTACAAGCTAACAAAAAGCCCTTGTAGTTTTCTCCTGTGTACCGTCAAAGATTGCATATTGCTGTTTTATATGGGGCCTCAGAATCCCAGAATGCAAGATGTGCTCTCAGCAAGAACCAGGCATACCCCCATTAATCCAACTGGAAAGCGGTGGTGCTTAAAGTAGTGCTCTGCTGCACAGTCTTCATTGCTCATAATTAGGCCCATAACCAGGAAGCTGCCTAAATTGTTTTGAATGTTACCTTGAACACTAAACAAGACCCGCGTGGCTAAGCTGAATAAACAAATCCATTGATGCACATGCACTAAAAGGGCACATTTGCCTTAGTTTAATCACAACTTTTGACGTTTATACATAGCAAGAAGCTATCGCAGATGCTTTTTCGATGAATTTGATCGAAGCCTCGTGGCAAAGGACCACATGAGCATGAACAGAAGTTCACCAAACTGATCAGATTTTCTGCAGTTCTCTTAGAGCTCTTCTTCTTCTTTAATATCAATAGTGAGAGAAACAAATTACAAGCCAGCACGGTTGAAAAAATAAATCAAGAGAGTAACATAAGTTAGAAAGTTGCGCTACTCTTCACCACTCAATTCAATTGGTTGCGGTTGCGCGGTTGAAAAGAGCAGTGAAAGTTGAGTCTCCAGAAGCCGTGCAGCCATAAAAAGATTGCCGAGGTTGCACTATACACTGTAGGGCAACTTTCACAGATAAATAAATAAATTATGGTTGGATTTTTTTTTTTTTTATGGTTGCTCTGCTCCCAGTGGAGTAATTAATTGATGGAGTAGCACAATTACCTAAGCTATGATATTCCTCTGCTTTCATTTTTAATTATGTTAGCTTACCAATTATTATATCAAACATATTATTAAAAAAAAAATCGTTGTTGTAAGGCTATTATTTTTGTCGTTATTTTTGTAAGAGATGCTGGATTTTAGCAAGTGGATATACGAGTTTGAAAAATGGAATGGAACATGACAGAACTGCTTTGACTTTTCTATTAAACTAGACGTGGGTTTTCACTATACTATGGATTGCTTGCATTAATTTTTTCTCGTATAAAACAATGTTTAAGGTGTCCTGAGGATACTTTAAAGTTTTAAGAAAACTAACCATCTCGGATTGTAACCTTGACTCGAATTAAATTCTTGATTGGCTAAATAAATTAGTTTTATTTTAATCAAATAAAAAAATTGATAATAATAGTAAATAAAAAAAATGATAACTTTATATAAAAAAAATATTTTTTCACTAGTGGGAAGTGATGATGTTTGATTTTTAGCAAATTAAATATGGAATGATGATATTAAATTAAAATAATACAAAAAAATAGCTTGAGATAATCTAAGTTAATTTATTAATATTTAACATTGGTAATAAGAGTTGAGTTAATTTGGATTAACTCATTAAGCATGCATTTCAAGTCATAAAAATGAATTAATAATATAAAAAGAAATGGTCAATGAGAAGATAAAAAATAAAATCCTGAACATAAGTACAGCAAGGATCCCTCAAAAGAAACACTTAAGACATCACTTAAAAACATATAATTTACCACGACGAACGGGGAAAGGGCGTTCAAGACTCCAAACAGTGAGCTGTCTGGCATGTCAATGCATTTGAAAATCAGGGCAGTTTGGCTACGAAATGATCAATTAACAATTGGTGATAGGGGTCAAGGTAGCTTCGTGTTGACTATATTAGACCCACTAAAGAATTTGAATTGAATCAGCCTTTTCTCTAGTTAGAAATTGACTGTGGCCCCAATTGGCAGGTAGCTGTGATTGAAAGTGAAGTGAGTTTTGGGCCTCTTTTATTTTCCGGAATTTATTTTCTGGGAAATTATTTTCCAAATTTTTTTATGTTTGTTTGTCTTCTGAAAAGTTGATCAATGGAAAATACTTTCCGGTCAACGGAAAACACTTTCCGGTCAAAGAAGAATTTGGCTTGGTTTTTAGGAAAGTGTTTTCTAGAAAATTTGGGCGGAAAACACTTTCCAGTAGTTGTGAAAAATTTAGAAATGTCATTATTTACTGATTATATCAAATTTGATCCTCAAACTTTTGATTGCTATATATAATTTGTTTTGAATATTTAATTTTCAATTCCATCTCTTAAAATTTAATTTTTATATTAATTTTGGTTCTTATTTTTATAATTGTTATTTGCTTTTTTCTTATCATTTTTTTATTGAAATTTTTTATCTATCAAATTTGGTCCTCATTTTTTTATTGTTATTTATTTTATTTGAAATAATTTATGAAATGTTAATTATTATTATTTTAATTTATTCACCTTTTATTTTTAAAAAAAAAAATTAGATTTGATCTCTATTATTTTGATTATTATTTATTTTATTTGAGATAATTTATGAAATTATATTTTTTTTCAATTTCATTCTCATTCAACTTTTTAATTTGTAAGATTTGTTCCTCATTATTTTAATAAACTTGAATAAAAATTAATTTATTAATAAATTATTTTCTAGTTCATTTTCCATAACACTGTCAAACATCGGAATTCACTTTATAGGAATTCATTTTCCGCCAAACATCAGAATTTACTTTTCAGGAATTCACTTTCCAGAAATTTACTTTCCCCGGAATTCACTTTCTAAAAAAAAACTACTTTCCAACAAACAAACGGGGCCTAATTCGATCATATAAAAACCCTTAATGCAATCCATGTCAAATCCAGCACAAGAATTTGATTCGTAGAAAACAAGATTTTTAGTTGCAACCCGAGCACATCAATAGCCCAAACAAGAAAGCAGTAATAACCCATTGGCCCACCCGCCCGCCATTTATCTGATGGACTCTTCAGCCCATGTTTATTTTGGGCCGGATTATCCATTCCATGAATGGATGTAGCTCGCGGTCCTGTCCCGCGCTACGATCATATAAAAATCTAAGAGCGTGGATTAAAATAAAAATTAAAAACCTGAAATGGTGAGATATTCAACCGATCCCTATTCACCTGCTAAATACAAGTCTCTCTTCCTCTCTAGAAGGCTGTTGGTTAACTCCACGTGAACTACAATAAATAAATAATTTTGGTGTTATTGAATTTTATCTAACTAGAAGAGTGTTGTTGAGATTTGTTTTATTTTTTATTTCATTATTCAACATGATTTCTGGTTTTTTTGGTGATTAAAGATTAATTTAAACTTATATATAAGTTTATTGTAATCGCATGCTCCCCCTCGCTATTCTGGACTGTTGTTGCTGATGGACTATAAATGAAGATTTGCATGATTAATTTGTCATGGATTGTGGTGCACAAGCAAAACGTGGGCGTTTCGACTATTTAACCTGCCATGCAAACTTGCGAAAGTGTGCAATGTAATTTCACGGTATTGAATTAATTTTCCGGCGAAATTAAGAGGATAGCCTACTTAATTCTTTTTCCTCGCTGTTTACTCCAGCCAATAGAAAATGGGCTCATTAATCTTTGTTTGGTGACCGCTGTGAAGGTCAAAGGGGGGTAACGTTGCAGCTATCCCTACGGTGGCTAAATGTTTCGGTGGTTGAAAAGTAGCTAGATATTGGAGAGGAGGATGAGGAAATTTCGATGACTTTAGACCTCCATTCTACTGTTTATATATTAAGAGTATAATTTTAGTTGTTTTTAAAAGTATTTTTTATTTAAAAATATATTAAAATAATATTTTAGCACATAAAAATGATATATTAAAAAAATTAATTTAAATTAAAAAATAAAAATAAAATCTTTTTTTATAAATATTTTTGAAACATGATATTAATATTAACCCTTGAAAGATATTTTAAGACAGGGAATTGTAGGAATTTTCTTTAAATCCCGATAGCCTAAACGAGAGCATATCTTTGACCACTATGCGAATCCCTTAATCCCTCTATTTATGCTAACCACTTAAGATCATTTAATTTTAACTAATGAAAGTAGATGAGTCTCGGGGGATAAGTATGGTAAAAATACTATTATTCGATTTAATAATTTTTCTAATTAAATACATTTTTAAAGCAATTTAAAATACAGAAACAAACCACGTCGAAAAGGGCAAATATAGACATAAAAATATCATTCCCAACGTGCTACGTCGCTTTTGAATCCTTGTTTAACCCCCCACTCATTTCATCGAAGGTAACAGACAAAAGGTAAGACAAGAGTGTGGAACACAACAAGAACAAGTGGCGATTTGTCTGACATATGGATGCGATCATCATCATGACCTCAGATATATGTAATTAAGGTGATCGGTGCCGCCAAGTAATCAAGGCATGCCCTGGCTCGTTAGGATTGAGTCCAAGTTTAATTTTCCTTAAATTATTATTATTATTTTCTGCATCAAACTTTTCTAAATCATGATTGCTTGATCTTGATCTTAATCATGCACATGCTACGAAATGTCACAAAAAAAGCCCGGCAGAAAAATTAAATACGATCGCTTGACTTAAACCTTAGCTCGTCAGGATTGATTAGACTTTTCTTACATAGAGTAGAAGACCTTTGACAGCAGCAGAGAAGAAAACAACCAAACAGTGTGAAATCTAGTAAACTAAAAATTGTTTGATATGGTTTTTGTTTTGATTTCTATTTCTGTCTGAGAATTTGAGGGCAGTACATGAAAACTTGTTTGATTTCTATTATCGAATTTTATTGTGATAATAAATTAAATGATGTGACGCCACCATTGCCGGCTTACTTTATACTGTACTGTTAGTATATTAGGGTGGTGGGGATTGAGAAGTGAAATATTTTCAGGGGTTAAGACTGAAGACTTCGGGGAGGAAGAGCAGCCGTGCAAGTTTTTTGGTTGAACGGAACTTTCGTTGAGGGGGGGTCGATGGCCACACGTGCATAATTCATTTTTAACAATTATTACAGCAAAATCCCAATTGCCGTGTTTGACTGACCACTAAAGCTTTGTTTCTCAGATCACAAAAATACACAAAACACAGACGCGGACTCAGAGAGAGATGGTAAAATCTCATAACCTAAAACAAAAGGAAGATATAGTTTTCTAGTTTTATTTTCATCAGTTTCTCTCCACTCGAATTTTCTCTCCTTCGATTCATTTTTCTCGCCCGGACGCTATTATTTTCCCGGAAAACAGAGAGAGACGAAGATAAGCAGAGATGAGAGGCGTGAACGGAGAGTCGAGAGCTGCAGACAATAGCTTAGAGACTATAAGCGCTGCCGCTACTGCGATCGCATCTGCTGATAGTCGTGTGCCTCAAGCCACGGTTCAGGTAGTTGTGATTAATTTTGTTTTTAGTAATTTTATTATGCTTCAGATTGAGAGTTTTAAATTAAGATCAGGTGATTATTTTCCTGTGGTTTTGATTTCATTTACTTCAGTTTCTCGAAGCAACATCAAATCAGGTTTTGGTTGGATAGAGTATGTTGATTTAGATGCTGTGTTTTCTCTGTCTAGCTTTGTTTTGCTGTAACTTTTTGTGTATGTGGTTCAAATTTGTTTTTGTTAAGAGAATATTTGATTTAGAGGAGAAAGGGCCTTCTATATCAGTTTTCTGATACTAATTTTGTGTAACAGAAGCGAAGATGGAGAAGCCGCTGGAGTATATATCGGTGTTTTGGATATCAGAAGCGCAAAAGGCAAATTGGGCATGCTGTCCTTTTTCCTGAACCACCAGCTCCTGGAAGTGGTGCTCCTGCTGCTGAGAATTCAGCCCAAGAAGTCACGTTCCCCTTTGCTGCACCTCCCTCCTCCCCTGCCTCTTTCTTTCAATCAGAACCCCCTTCTGTTACACAATCACCGGCGGGTTTAGTGTCCCTCGCCTCTATGTCTGCTAGCATGCACTCTCCCAGTGGGCCTGCCTCTATTTTTGTTATCGGTCCTTATGCCTATGAAACCCAGTTAGTCTCACCACCCGTCTTCTCATCTTTCACCACTGAACCATCAACTGCTTCTTTCACTCCTCCTCCTGAGTCTGTCCACTTGACTACACCTTCCTCGCCCGAGGTGCCTTTCGCTCATTTCCTTGACCCTACCCTGCGAAATGGTGTTACTTGTTTGAGATTCCCATTTGATTTTCAGTCTTATCAGTTTCATCCCGGAAGCCCAGTTGGCCAGCTCATTTCACCTAGTTCTGGCATCTCAGGTTCAGGCACATCATCTCCTTTCCCTGATGGCGAGTTTGCTGTTGGTGGTCCTCACTTTCCTGAATTCCGAATGGGTGAATGGGAATCCTATCATGGTTCAGGGGCTCTGACTCCATATTCTGCGAGGCATAGATCGCCCAACTTTTTCCTCCATCGTCAGTTTTCACATCCTCATTCAGAAAATGGACACAATGATGATCAGATTGCTAATCATAGAGTCTCCTTCGAGTTAAGTGCCGAAGATGCCTCAAGATGTGCGGAAGAGAAGCCAGCATGTTCTATTAAAACGGTGCCAGTATCTGTGGAAAAGGGAACAAAAGCTAAAGAAGAAGAGAGTTATGGTGAATCGATACAAAGCTTTGAGCGTCGATCTGGTGACACATTGAATGACACACCAGAGACACCTTCAACAGATGGGGAGGAGGCACCACAGCATCGAAAGCAACAGTCCATCACTCTTGGCTCTGTTAAAGAATTTAACTTTGACAATGCTGATGAAGGAGATTCACACAAACCTAGTACTTCGAGCTGGTGGGCTAATGGAAGTGTTATCGAGAAGGAGGGTGAGACAACCAAGAAATGGTCATTCTTCCCTACGGTGCCGTCAGGTGTTAGCTAGCTAGTGCCCAAATACACCTCTTCACTATGAAAGGTTTTGGTCGCCGGAAACCAAGCACCATACTTACTGTAGGCAATTGTATTGAATTTTTCATCTGCCGTGGATGGAAGGTAGATTGACCCTTAGATGAAGGCGGTTTTTGAGTCCTTCTAGACCTGAAAACAGGGGCAGATGATAGTTTGTTTGTTTGTTTTTTAGAGCATGAATAGTGTATCATATACAATATTAATAAAGATAATATCATCCTCGGTGAGGAAAATGAACAAACAGTATTCATAGATATCTTCGAGCTCAAATATAGATGGTTTAGTAAATGCCAGGAAGAATGAAGAAATGGACAGATATGCTTGACTGTTGCATATTCTAAATCGTATTTATTCATCAAATTATTTTTCTGCGTGGTTTGATCCATTAAATCTCACATCTCATCAGTCGTCCCTGGAAGTCAGTGTGTTTGTCTAATTACTTGAGGACAAGTATCTCGGTTTCCTTCCTTTTTCTCTACGTGGCAAAAGCATTGATGTTAAGACTTGGAATTCTTAGTAGGATCTTGTGTAGCCCAACACCATCGGGCCTTCAGCTGAGTTTTAAAATATGACCAGCCAGAAACGGACCACATTAGTTAACCCTCTAACTATCTGTATCCCTGGGCTAAAGCCCAATCATATGTTGGCCCTTCATCACCAAACCGTGCAGGTAAGAACTGCGGTTGATGTATAGATGAGTTTTTTTTTTTTTTTAAAACGTGAAAATTACTTTCATTAAACATAACAGTTATAAGATCCGGCCTCGCCTCTCGATCTGTTTAGAATTGTTTTTTATTTTTGTGGTTGTAGTTGAGGTTAAAAAAAAATAATTTTAAAAAAAATATTTTTATTGTGGTTCAAAATAAACAGTAAAGTGTTTAGTTAAAATCGTGGTTAAGTTTAAGGCTGAAAAAAAATAGTTTTGTATGTTTGGTTATCAAGTTTTTTATTTTGCTTTTAACTTGTGAAGTTACAGAACACACGTGCACCCCCCCCACACGTGTGTGTGTGTATTGTTTTTTAAATATTTAATAATTATAATAAAAAAATATAATTAATAATTCAACTAAATTAGACGCTTGTTTTTATTCTTCCATCAAACTACTTGTAATTTCATCCAAATTAAATCTACACGTGAAGGGCTCTTCGATCCCTAAACAATCGTAAAATATCATTTAAAATAAAATTAGAATTGCGAGATAAAAATTATATTATGATATTCTTTTAATATATATTTATTTATTGTAACTACTTTTTAAATTATATATATATATATATATATATATATATATATATATTAGTGCGCCCCCTGGTTTGGAATGCGGAAAACAACAATTTGTTGTTTTCAGCAAACCACGGTTACAACTTTAAAATTAATGGGTCCTACCATCAATTTTAAAGTTACCAAACACGACATAACATGTATAAACTGTGTTTTCAACAAAACACAGTTTGTACCACATAAACAAACAAGCTCTTCAACAAGGTTATCCGTAGACTCGGGACTTGATCCGAGGAGGATAAATGAGAAGAAAAAAATAATTTAAAAAAAAGAAATTCATTATAAGTTTTTTTAAAAACAAAAAAACAATCCAAGACTTAGACTAACCTAAGTCAGGATTCGATCTAGGTTGTCTGCTGTTGCTTGGTAATAGAGAAAGAAACATGAAAAAATATTTAATTTAACCTTGGATTAATTTTATTATTTTATTTTTGAGAGAATCTCTTGCTGTTTATCTTTACAAATACCTCGATCGAATTATTTTTCCTTTTCATCATGGGAAAGAATTAGAGTTTTGATGTTTAGAAAATTGCACTTTCCCTAGAATGGTGGCCTCTTTTCCATGGGGACATAGTCGAACAACAATGTTTAGCAGCCCTTCGATCCACCTAGGAAAGGTCTTCGAAGATATGTTCAGTAATCCAAAAAATCACTTTCGTCACAGGATCATAGCCCATGATATCTAGACTTGGTAGAATATCACATGACATGCGCCTTGCTTGTTTTCAGCTCTAGCATCTTTAAATTCAATTATATCTTAAAACCAAGAGCATACGATTAAGATAAATTGCTAGATTTAATATTTTTGAGTTTAATTATATGCTGAGTTTAAGTATGTGTGAGTACAATGAGCTATTAGATTCAATATTATTACACTCGGTTATGTGTTGAGCTCAAATACATATATATTCATGATTTGTCAAATCTAATTATTTTTTTCTCAATCTTATAGTGAATTCAAGTATATATGAATTTGATGAGTTTTAAGTCTAGTTCTCTTGGACTCAACTTTGCATTAAATCAAAATATATGTGTATCTAGCGAACTGTCACACCTAACATTATTAGGCCTAGGATCATTTCAATTTTAAATATGCATGAAATTAACAATTATTATAAGTCCCCTGATGAATCACAAGATTTTGTTTGTTTATACTTGTATTTCTTAATATAAAATGTTAAAAGTTAGATATAATCATCCCCAGCATCTCTAAGTATATAGAATTCTTATAAGAGTCTATCATAATTTTGTCAACATTAATATTATGTAGAATATATATATCTTTTATTAATATATTATGTAATAGATATTTATCTCTGGATAATGTTATCAAGAGAAAATAACATTTCAATTTTTCCATTCAACTAACATGATAAAGTTCAAAGCAATATATACCCCTAAACTACCATGATAAAATATTCATATTTTTCTATTATTTAGGTATTTATACTTTTATCCTCGAAGCATTTATCATCAATAAAGTCAATTAATCCTTCAACAGCACATCAACCAAATGTAATTTTTTATTCGGATACTAGACTTTAACATCTACACAAGTATCATTCATAAAGTCAATTCAAGGTAAAGTCAATCAAACCTTCAATAGCTAATCAACCAAATATAATTCCTTATTTGAAAATTAGATGTGAGCATTTCTACAAGTTTTGACACCATCAACAATATTTTATAAATTTATAGCAATAGACCAGACCTAGCATTAATAAAATATTATATTATCTAAAAGAATTTGAATAAAATAAAACACTGAAGGCTCGATAATCACCAAGCTCAAGCTCTAGATCAAGACATGCATGTTGTCATCGCGGGATGGAGGATTGCCCAGAATTTATTAGCATGAAATGCTAGAGTATTGGTCAAACACATTTCTCTTGATTTGTTTAACATGAACACATATCATCAGCAGGATTTCAATAGTCAAACATGTGGATTGTCGTCGCATGCTCAGCAACCAATATACCAACACCGAATGGAACTTTTATATTCTTCTGTCTGATTTTGTTTTGTACCTGACAACCTGTGCCCTCTCAGCTTGTGATTGTCACTTACAGGATAAATCAAGTAACTGGTAGTCTATCATCTTCGATGGCTCCAGCATTATTTTAATTTCAAACATTTTTTTTACCTTCTAGAAATAAGCCCTTAAAATAACCTTCATTGCCACTCATTTTTTAACAAATCATCGTGACCTTATACAACACAATCACCCACACAGCCCCCCCCACTTGGCCCACCTTCTGATAGTTTGGGGTTTAGAGCAGCTTCTTGAAGGCATAGAAGAAGAAAAAATTACAAAATGCAAAAGCAATGTCTACTTTGACAACAACTATCATGACCTCTCAAAACGACAACCTTAATCTTCACAAACTCAAACTCAATCCATCAACAGGGTCAAACATAGTGACAATTAACGTCGGTGGGCAAATTTTTCAAACAACGGATCAAACCCTAACTCTAGCAGGTCCAAAATCTCTCTTTTCTCAGCTCTCTGAGCTGACTCATCCCGGTCCGCATTTCATAGACCGAGACCCCGAGTTATTTTCTATCCTCTTATCCCTCTTAAGAACCGGAAATCTCCCTTCAAAGGCCAAATCTCATGATCTCCAAGACTTGATTGAAGAGTCGAAGTTTTACAAGATTGAATCTTTATTAGCTAATTCTCTCTCAAACCCATCTCAATTCGACCCTTTTAATCTCCATAAAACCCTAATTTTGCCCTTGAATAGCAGGGACACGGCATCAGCGGTTGCTACGACACCTTTCGGTGCTCTGCTCGTGTCTCACGGTAGCAAGATCACATCTTTTGACTGGTCATTGCAGAAAAAGTCAACGACTTTGACCCAATTCACTGCAATTGACTCTATGTTAGCAATTTCCCCCAACTTGGTCGCTGCTGGGGCTACTGACTTCTCTGGGTTGCAAATTTTGGATCTAGAGAAAAAGGGTTTTGTTTTGGAGACATTAAATTGGGAAAATGTGACTAAATCAGGGCCAACAGTACAAGCAATTGGGTCATCTAATGATATGCTCTTTACGAGTTTTGAATCAAGTAGGCGAAACTCGAATTCGATAATGGTTTATGATTTAAAAACATTCTTTCCAGTTACTGAGATTGGTCATTATGAAATATTTGGTGCTGATTTGGATTCTGCTATACCAGCCACGAAATTGAAATGGGTAGAGAGTTATAATGTGGTAATGGCGGCAGGATCTCACAGTGGACCGTCAGGCGTTTCAGGGAACGTGAAGTTCTGGGATATAAGGAGTGGAAATGTGGTTTGGGAATTCAAGGAAAAAGTTGATTGTTTTTCCGATATTACTGTTTCAGATAGTATGTCATCTATTTTTAAAGTTGGGGTGAATTCTGGACAGGTGTTTAATGCAGATATGAGGAAGTTAGGGAGTGAGGGACACGATTCGTGGGTTTGTTTAGGTGACAATACGAAGGTGGGGAATGTGAGGAAAGAAGGGATTGGGTGTAAGATTGAGGCTTATGGGAATCAAGTGTTCTGTAGCAAGGGCTGTGATATTGAGCTTTGGTCTGAGGTGGTGTTGGATTCGTCGAGGAAGAGAGAAGAGGGATTGCCAGAAAGGGTGTTTAGGAAGAATTTCACGGGGAGAGTGAAGGACATGGGAGGCCCAAGGGTTACTACTTTGACTTTTGGAGGGAACAAAATGTTCGTGACACGGAAGGATCAGCAGTCTGTTGAGGTTTGGCAAAGTTCTGTCGGGGGATTTTAATTGCGGAAATGGGTTTGAAACATCTGGATTAATTGTAAGCCTGCTCATTACTACGTGAAAGCTGGCTCTTGTTTCTTCTTTGTATATTAGGGGTTTGTTGTTCTTGCTGTAGGGCATAGTTTGTTTGATAGTTGATGTTTCTGTGAATGGCCGTGTATTTTATCAAGCCTATACTTGTTTATAAATGGTTGATTGAATGGGATTTGTATGAGGTAAACAATTCGTTGTTTAATGTTTTATTATTATTTCAAATTAATATGCAGGTGATTATCAATGACAAGATATTTACCTGAGTTCCTTAGTTTTGAACTGCAGCACAATATTGGAATGTTGGAATTTGAATGTTTGTTTTTATCATATCAGAATCTGAAGTGATCGAGATGTCTGCACTCTTATCATAGCTGACATTGGGATTTCATCAATGATCAATTTAAAAAATTGCAATACCTAGCGTTGTTTCAATTTCTTGGAACAACATCTCCTTGAGGAATTTCTTCTGGCTGTACACCTTATAATTCTATAGCAAAATATGTCACTGTACTATTATAAAATTACTTCTTATTGCATGTCTTGTTTACCTCACGTGCTGAGTTTTACTACATCCCAAACCTCTCGCTGTCTTTCATCCAAGGATTTAATTTGCTTGCTTATATCACTTCGTTACATTTTGAGTTCAACGAGGCAAGACGGGAGCCCAGTGCTCAACTAGGCTGACAAGCTAATTGCGAGCTTACATATATACATTTTATTGTCAAAGTGCTCAAAAGAGATAGCTCAGCGGGAACCTGCAGCAGCTTTAAGACTCCCTCCCTGCTAAGAAGTTGGATGTTAATAAGCCAAACTCATCTGGAAAGCTGGGAGGATGATAATCAGTGAATGATGTTCTGATGAAATCATAAATGAATAGATAAATATATGAATAAAAAAGTAGGCGCATGATACAACCCTTTTATGGCGGTGCACTCTACTTTCCTGGAGCTTTTGTATTTATACTGGGAGTATTTTTGGTATTGTTTTTATTTTTATGGTTGAAGTTTTAAAAAAATAATTTCATGAAATATATTTTTATTATGGTTCAAAATAAGTTATTAAGTATTTGGTTAAAACTATGGATGAGTTTGAGATTGATAAAAAATAGTTTTGTGTGTTTGGTTATCATGTTTTTTCCCTCAACTTGTGAAATTACTTTAAAGAATACACACATATATAAATTGTTTTTTAAATTTTATAGATTAATAATCATAAAAATAAAATATAATTAATAATTCATGAAAAAAAAACACATATTTTTTTTATTCTCTCATCAAACTATTTGCAATTTCATCATGAACAAATATTTCTCTTCCATTTTGTATTTATATATTTTTTTAAGATATATTTTAAAAAAACTGGGCCGAGAGCAGGCCCAACCAAATTGGGTCAAAGCCCAACTCTGGTGGACTTGGGCTTGGCCGAGTGCAGGCCCAACCCAAGTCCAGCTTAAAAAATGAAGACGTGAAACGGTGCGCTGCACAGTTCACATCTTTTTCACGTGGATAGTGCAGCTCCACTGTTCACATGAATTACCCACCATGACGAGAGCTTCAACGGGCAATGCTAATGGATAGAGAATGTCGAGGTGATTCTTCCTGTGATGATAACATCGAAAATGATGACCTATGATGGTGGACGACAGCGTTCGAAAGTTGTTGCATCCATGCCTGCACTGTCCTCTAAAAGTTATTTCTCGTCCATGGTTATCTTCAATGTGAGAAATAAAAGTTATTTGTGAGGTCTGTGTTTTATTCTTCCAGTTGTCTCTCTCTAGATCATACCCTTGTTGCATTGTTCATAGAGAAAGCATCGTCATGGAGAGAGAGAAAAAAAATTTTTGGTTCATCATATTGAAACAGGAAGGGTTCACAATCATTTTCGAGAAAGAAAAAATCGTAATGAAGACCGTGCAACTTCATCACATTGAAGGAGGAAGGGTTCATTGATAGATCTTGCATTTCATAGCATATAATATTCATATTCATGTCGAATTATTAAGAACAATAAACTGTATAAATTATAAAGCGGAAGCGTACCTGAATCCATATCCGGAAGTCGCTATCTAGAATCGTACGGATGGCCTTCCAGATTAACACGTTCTCCTTTGAGAGCTCTTTGTTCTCTCTACCTTAACCTTAGTTCTCTCTGATAATGGGATGTCAGTGTGAGAATTGTCGAACGTGTAATCTGGGGACCATGACCATATATATAGGCAACCAAGTGCCTTTTGGTATTCCTATTTTAGCCCATCACTAAAATAGAAACAACCCCTTAATCTCTACACATTAAAGGTCCACACCCTATTAGATACATTAAACCCAATTGCCTAAAAATACTTAGCAGATCATTTTAATTAGGCTTTACTTTATTTGACAGTCCACAAACACATAATTATTTTCATATAAGCCCAACGTTGGATTAATGATCCAACAATCTCCCACTTGGGCTATATGTATAACCTTATAATTATGTTTTGCAAAATAACCAAAATGAGCTCAATCTTTGCTGTCATTAACAAATGTATCTATAACCAATCCGGTCCAATAATCATATCAGCATAGGATCTAAGCGGTCTTCGTCACAATTATCGTAACTCAACCATCAAAGGTCACGTATGCCAATATAACTAAATGACATGGATCATGATGTGGATGTGTAGCATGGAAATTTCATGCAATATGATCTTAACATGCCTATTTCCAACTGGTCCACCCTTAAACCTTAGTGAGATCAAACCATACTAAAATCAGAGTGTAAATTAAACCAAAGACTTTATTTCTGCAGAAAATAAACTCATAAATATTCATAAACTGAAAATTTTGTCTATATCATAAAAGCATATGAAATTACAAACTCCCATTAAAACTGAATATCATTAATTGCCAAAACACCCATACGAGCAGTATGCTCATGAAACATTTTGGGTGGCAATCCCTTAGTAAGCGGATCCGCAACCATGGAGTTTGTACCGATATGCTCTATAGACAACTGTCCACTCTGAACTCTTTCTTTAACAACTAGGAACTTGATGTCGATGTGCTTCGACTTCGATGAGCTCCTATTGTTATTGGAATATAAAACTGCCGACTTATTGTCACAAAATAATTTTAGTGGTCTTTCAATATCATCCACTATGCGCAGCCCCGTGACAAAATTTCGCAGCCATACTCCATGATTGGATGCCTCATAACATGCTATGAACTCAGCTGCCATCGTGGAAGAGGCTATAAGTGACTGTTTAGCACTCTTCCAGGAGACAGCACCTCCAGCTATCATATAAATATAGCCTGACGTAGATTTCATACTATCTTGGCATCCAGCAAAATCGGAGTCGCTATACCCAATGATCTCCAGATTAGCTAAACTCCGATATGTGAGCATGTAGTCTTTTGTTCTCTGTAAGTACCGTAAGACCCGTTTAGCTGCTTTCCAATGGTCTATTCCTGGATTGCTTAAATATCTGCCCAGTATCCCAGTAATGTACGCAATATCCGGACGCGTACAAACTTGAGCATACATTAGACTCCCTACTACTGAAGCATAAGGAATCTTCTGTATTTCTCTTTTCTCAAAATTATTCTTAGGGCACTGATTGAGACTAAATTTGTCTCCCTTAGCCACAGGGGTATCTCCTGGTCTACAGTCTTGCATGCCATATCTCTTTAGAACCTTTTCGATATAGTTCTTTTGTGATAATCCAAGAATACCTCGAGAGCGATCTCGGTGTATCTGAATTCCTAATACAAAAGAGGCTTCACCAAGATCTTTCATCTCAAAATTCTTAGCTAGAAATTTCTTGGTTTCGTGCAATAAGCCTATATCGCTGCTGGCAAGCAAGATGTCATCGACATACAAAACCAGAAAAATATATTTACTCCCACAGAACTTATGGTATATACAATCATCGACCAAATTCATCTCAAAACCAAACGAGATGATCACTTGATGAAACTTGAAATACCATTGTCGAGATGCTTGTTTGAGTCCATAGATGGATTTCTTAAGTTTGCAAACCATATTCTTTGGGTCTCCAAACACAAAGTTTTCTGGTTGCACCATATAGATTGTCTCATCAATGTTACCATTGAGAAACGCTGTCTTTACATCCATCTGATGTAACTCAAGATTGAAATGTGCCACCAATGCCATTATAATCCTGAATGAGTCTTTCGAAGATACCGGAGAGAAAGTCTCTTTATAATCGATACCTTCTTTCTGTGTAAAGCCCTTTGCAACAAGACGTGCCTTGTACTTCTCCACATCACCTTTCGAATCCCTTTTGGTCTTAAATATCCATTTACAACCAATGGGTTTCACACCTTCAGGTAATGGGACAAGATCCCACACGTTGTTGTCTTTCATTGACTTAATCTCCTCATTCATAGCATAAATCCACTTTTGAGAGTTAGAACTTTCAATGGCTTGATGGAAGTTAATAGGATCATCTTCCATCACTCCAATATCAACCTCATGTTCTTGGAGAAATACAATATAATCGTCTGATATTGCACTTCTCTTCTCTCTAGTGGATCTTCTTAATGACATAGATTCTAGAGGTGCTCGAGGTTGTTCTTCTGGAATAATTTCTTGAATAGGAGGTACTTCGACATTGTCTTGATTCGTTGTGTCTTCAACATGGTCAACATTAGAATCTTGACCAATGCTAATGACACCTGTGGGAATATCAATATATTCCTCTTCAAAGACAAAATCTTTATCTTTATCACCTCCCGCAAACTCGACATCCTCAAAGAATCGGGCATTTCCCGTCTCGAAAATCGACCTAGTTGTGGGATCATAAAATTTATACCCCCTGGATCTTTCCGAGTATCCAATAAAATAGCAACTTACCGTCCTAGAGTCCAGTTTCTTTTCATTAGGCTTATAAGGCCTTGCCTCAGCTGGACATCCCCAAACATGCAAGTGCTTTAGACTAGGTTTTTTACCTGTCCAAAGTTCATAAGGGGTTTTGGTAGTGGCTTTAGTAGGTACTCGATTAAGGATATATGCTGCAGTCTTAAGTGCTTCTCCCCAGAGTGATTCTGGTAAGGTAGAATGACTAATCATACTCCTTACCATGTCCTTAAGCGTTCTGTTTCGTCTTTCAGCAACACCATTCATAGTGGGCGAACCCGGCATAGTGTACTGTGGGACGATACCGCATTCATCTAGGAATTTAGCAAATGGTCCTGGACGTTGTTCTCCTGAACCGTCATATCTACCATAGTATTCACCACCACGGTCAGATCTGACGCTTTTAATCTTTTTACTGAGTTGATTTTCAACTTCAGCTTTATAACTTTTGAACACATCCAGTGACTGTGATTTTTCACTTATGAGATATACATAGCCATATCTAGAAAAATCATCTATGAACGTTATGAAATATTGTTGACCATTCCAAGCGACCGTAGGAAATGGCCCACAAATATCCGTATGTATGAGTTCTAAGATGTCCATAGTCTTGTTGGCTATAAATCTCCTTGTATTGGTTTGTTTACCCTTAATACAATTAACACAAATATCAAAATTTGAAAAATCTAAGGGATCGAGAATTTCATCTGACACAAGTCTCTCTATTCTCTTTTTAGAGATATGACCTAATCTTTTGTGCCATAATACACCTGAATTCTCGCTAGTTAATTTTCTCTTGGTACCTCGTGTACTTAATTGCAGAGATTCATTAAATGAAGCAATTGTATCAATCAAATAAAGATTATCATAACCAGATAAAGAACCGGAACCAGATAATTTGGAATCATAAAACAAACTAAATTTTCCATTTCCAAATGAACAAGAATAACCAGATTTGTCCAAAGCAGAAATAGAAATCAAATTCCGTCTAAAAGACGGTACAATAAAAGTTTCGTTAAGATCCAAATAAAGTCCAGTCTTTAACAATAATCTAAATTTTCCAATTGCCTCAACTTCAACCGTCTTGCCATCGCCTACGTAGATGTATCTTTCAACATCATTTGGCTTTCGGCAACTCAGGCAACCCTGCAATGACACACTGATGTGAGTTGTTGCACCAGAATCTAACCACCACGTGTGTCTAGGTACCGAAGTTAAATTAACTTCAGAACAAACCAAAGCAAGAAGCATACCTTTCTTAGCACGCCAAGCGTGATAGTTGGTGCATTGCTTCTTTTTATGCCCTTCAGCACCACAAAAGAAACAACTAGTACCAACGGAATCATGTGATTTCGTTAACTGTTTCTTCTGAGATACTGTACCCGCAGCTTCCTTAACATTCTTTCTTTTCCTTCCCTTGTCTTTAAAGGCAACGGCTAAGTGAGCACTTTCTGTCCTATCTTGCTTAAGCCTTTCCTCTTCCTGAACACAGTGTGAGATGAGCTCATTCAGAGACCAAGTCTCTTTCTGACAATTGTAGCTCACCTTAAACTGGTTAAATTGTGCAGGAAGGGATATTAAAACCAGATGCACTAGCAAGTCCTCAGAGAGATCAAGCTTAAGTGCTTTGAGCTTGGAAGCAAGATGAGACATCTCCAAAATGTACTCCCTTACATTGCCTTTGCCTTTATACTTCATTGAAATGAGACTTGTCAAAAGTGTACCGATTTCAGCCTTTTCATTCTTGACAAATCTCTTTTCAATATTGGCAAGGAATTCCTTAGCTGTAGTGATATGATCAGACATTGTGCCCCTGAATGCTTCTGGAATGGCTCTCTTCATAATCATCATACACATGCGATTTGATTTCTCCCACCTTTCCATATCCCTCTTTTCATCAGAGGTACTCTCATCCTTAAGAGGTGGGGGAGAATCAGTCCTTAACGCAAGGTCGAGATCCATAACTCCAAGAACAATCAAAAGATTGTCTTTCCAAGATTTGAAGTTAGAGCCATTAAGCATAGGAATTGAGTTGATACTGGCAGTTATATTAGCAGGATTAATCGCTGAAAAGAGAACAACAACAATTGAAACAAACTCACAAACAAAAATTATCTTAAGAGTAAAAATTAATTCAAATAAAGGTAAAACCCATCTTAAGATATCGGGCACTCCATTAATATTTTATCTTTGGATAAAAGATTAATTTGTAAGTGATATCTTAATGTAGTAATTAAACATTGATAATATAAAAAACATGTCAAAAAATAAATCGGCCTTTGGGTCGATTAATTAGTCACATGTAAAACCAAATAATCATCACATGTTAATTATTACATGTGCACATGCATTTACTTTAAATATTGACCTTCCTTTGGGCCGATCAATAAAAACATAAATCGCATACACATAACCCTTTATATTTCAAAATGAAATTAATCTCCACAAAAGAGGTCACTTTGGTGACATATTATTTTAATTAATTCATTGCAAAATATATATTAATATACCAATATTTGAAGAAAAAAGAAAAAAAAAAATTTTTTTTAACAAAGTCAACGGTTGACTTTGACCATTGACGTCACAGCTGGACCGGGTCGGGCCAACTCGGATCCTAAACCAGCTGCTGAATCCATATTCTATTATGGGCTAAAATTTTCTAAAGGTCAAAGCCCATAATACAAGATAATTCATGTGGTCCTAAAGCCCACAATCTTTGTTTATTTGTTGTGTACCGAAGCCCACAACCCATAGCCCATACAATTAAAAAAAAAAAAAATTATCAAAGCCCGTTAGGGCATGAGAAGGGAAATAAATCGCTATTGCAGCCGTAACATTAAATGTAACGGCTGCAGCTTTCAAACCCCGGGCAACTGTTACGAATCTTTGTAACAGCTGCCCTTAATTCTGCAATTTTGAAACAGACTAACAGCTGCCCTCATTCTATCATTAAGGCAATGTAACGGCAGCCAGTGCAATCGTTTCAGTTTCAATTTTTTTTTTTTTAAATAAAAAAAAATTCTGATTGGTGAATTTCTTCACCATCCTTCACTTTCCTTCACCAGCGCTGGCCTTGCCAGCTTCACTTTCATGCACCAGCGCTGGTTTCACTTAACTGGCAGCCGTTGGCTGCCAGTTCTCATCACCAACGCTGGCTTGCAAAGCCAGCGCTGGTTATATATATATATATATATATATAAACAAATATATCTAATACACAGTCTATTTCTTCAACGTAAATTCATTGCTATTTACTAATTGATTTCCTAATAATTCAACATGAAATGGCTCTGATACCACTTGATAGATCTTGCATTTCATAGCATATAATATTCATATTCATGTCGAATTATTAAGAACAATAAACTGTATAAATTATAAAGCGGAAGCGTACCTGAATCCATATCCGGAAGTCGCTATCTAGAGTCGTACGGATGGCCTTCCAGATTAATACGTTCTCCTTTGAGAGCTCTTTGTTCTCTCTACCTTAACCTTAGTTCTCTCTGATAATGGGATGTCAGTGTGAGAATTGTCGAACGTGTAATCTGGGGACCATGACCATATATATAGGCAACCAAGTGCCTTTTGGTATTCCTATTTTAGCCCATCACTAAAATAGAAACAACCCCTTAATCTCTACACATTAAAGGTCCACACCCTATTAGATACATTAAACCCAATTGCCTAAAAATACTTAGCAGATCATTTTAATTAGGCTTTACTTTATTTGACAGTCCATAAACACATAATTATTTTCATATAAGCCCAACGTTGGATTAATGATCCAACATTCATCACAATGAAAAGTTCTTATCAGCGTGAATTATTTTGGCAGTACAGAGATGCTCTGTTTTTGTCGATAAGAATCAGTCACTTTAGTGGCTTAACGAACTACCCATAAAACATAGAAAAAACATAAATTTCTTGTTTATTAAAAAACGCAGTTTCTTGATTTTTGTTGAGGAACCCATTCCCATTCATCTGTATTTTTACTTTACCAGACAGTACAGAACTGATTATCGACCGCGTTATCAAACGGGGACTGACAATCATTCATCTGTATTTTTACTTTACCAGACAGTACAGAACTGATTATCGACCGCGTTATCAAACGGGGACTGACAATCGATTTGTGTTGCTGATGTTACAATGATGAAGATTGCTCGTGCAAGGATCAGGTGCGTGGAGTCTTTTAAGGCAGAATTTCTAAACTTGACATTACGTCAGCTTTACTGTTCAGCTTACTATTGCGAGACACTTCTAGTTAATAAAATGTTCATATATCTAAAACCGGTCCCATCCCATAGATACACCTTCACACACAAGTCTCGTACAGTTTGCTTTGCCATATAATATCTTAGTAGCACTTCTCTTACTTCCTTTTTATGATCGGAAATATTTTTGGGACCACATCAAGAGTCTCTAAAGTCAGATAAGAAAATGAATTGTCCTCACCTTTTGAGATCAATCAGGCTCTGGTTCGGTGGCTTTTTATTTCAAAGCAAGGTGATTAAACAGCTGATAGAAATTTGTCCTGCGGCCAAAGCTGGGAAGAGATGGGATAATGTGTCTATTTTAAAAAAAATACCAGTGGAGTTTATTCCTCTTCTAAATTGTGATGAGCTCTAAAATGAATAAAAATAAATAAAATGCCTTTCAATATCTGGCCAACCAAATTTGTTTGAGAACATAAACATGTGAGACTGAAAATTGTTTTCAGACAATTAGAGTAAATATTATAATGGAACCTGTTTCCAAAATTAAATGAAACCTAATATATATTGATGTCGGTTTATATCCTATTCATGTTCTTTCATTTCTTTGCTGCAAATTGTAAGCTGATACCCTGATTTTTCTTTTCGTCTCTCCCCTTTTTTTTTTTTTGACAGTTTGGGGCAGGGGAATGAACTACAGCACTGCAACTTCATCTTAGGTTGGAGTGGAGAGTGCTTGTTTCATTTAGCAGTGCTGATATTAATCTTTGAGGTTTTAAATTCTTTTTTCTGTATCTTGTCATTTTCTTGTATCTTATTACTTTTTATTTTCGTGGTCAATCTTCTTTCTCACCGAATCCATTATAGAAGCGCAACAGTAATTCCCAGTCAATATCACTTCATGGTAGACAATTGAGGTCTCCGTCTGGCAGTTTTAGAGCTAGTGGTTAGATGCAAGCATTCATTTTATACAAAACATGATTATTATTATTATTATTAATTGTTCTTTATTTTGTTGTTAAGGGAGAGGTGGTGGGGGTGATAAATCCTGTTCAATGGGTTTCAAAAAGGGAGCAACCTTAAAACATGCTTTGTTCATTGAGTAAGCCAACTTGAACATGAACTCTCTTTCCAGGAGAGATTATCCATTGAAACATGGTTCAGAAAATTTAGCTGCAGTTTTTTTGCTTCAAAAGGAAAGCAAATAAGCCTGTTACCATTTACAAGAATGTCGAGTGAGGACGATATTTCTGTTTTTAATTATCCCCCAGGCAAGTCGAATTCTGAAAAACAAAATCGAATAAAATGTTTGAAAGTACTGTATACTTCTTTTCTCTTGCACCAAGATTATAGCATCGATGGATCAAAGCTTCAAACATGCTGCTTCAATGCTGGCTCAGTTCACTGTTACCTTTTGGAGCCATTTGAAGTTTGGTGCTCCCTCCATGCTTATTGTCACTGCTATTGGCTTATCACTAGTAAAGGGTTGATTAAAAGTCTGCAGAAGCATACTCTCCGATGCGTTCAGAGCACTAGCACAGTTGTCTAGTTGGTTAGAAGGTTCTCTTTTTAATGCAGCAATTTCTGTCAAAACCTAAAGTCTTTTCAGGCTTTTTTGTTTTTTATTTTAAAAGTATTTTTAAAAACAATGATTTTTTTCTTTACTTTTAATGAAATATCTTATTAAAAATATAAATATATTATTTTAATATATTTATAAAAAAATACTTAAAAACAAAGTTACGGTAGCTCATTACAAAACCCACCTATTGGTGGTTGACGGTGATGATGAAGTGACTATTTGAGAGTATATTTAAAATTATTTTTTAAAATAATTTTTTTAAAATTATATCAAAAAATATTTATTTTTTTAAAATTATTTTTAATATTATCACGTTAAAATAATTTAAAATTACCAAAAACATTTAATTTCAAGTAAAATAATCTAAACCTAAGAAATACTAGGTTATAAGATTATTATTTTTTAATATTATAGTCCTCAAATGACTATAATAACCAGGATTCGATTATAGGAGTCGAGGGAAAACAATTATTAGCGTGCATATTATTAGTAAACTCTCGAGGAAACAAAAACTAACAGAAGTAGAAGCATCTCTCAGATTTGAAGTCAATTCTGTGTCCCAAAAATCGCCATCCAGCCATTGATAGCGGGCAAGGATTAATTTGCCTGACCTCGTGGGTCTGTTTAGCCGATTGCTCGCACCATGGTGCACCTTCAACGCACCTAGTCAGTTCATAGAAATGTGATTGTGACCAGACAAGTAGTGGCTAGAAATTCGTTCACCATGAACGTGCAGGCTTCCACCAAATTCTCAGTTTGAACTCAATCTCGTCGATATCTACAAAAATCAGCATCTTTCGGAAAAAGAAAAACGCGATCAATATAGCCATTGATTCCATTTTGTTCTCTTGAATTGACTGGATGCCTGCCTGTATATACACGCACTGCACCTCGTCAATATCGACAAAAATTTAGCATCTTTCAGAAGAAGAAAAACGCAACCAATAAAGTCATTGCTTCCATCCTGTTCTCTCTTATATCTACAAAAATCAGCATCTTTCAGAAAAAGGAAAACGCAATCAATATAGCCATTATATATATAGAGATAATATCCGCGTGCTTCGTAATGAACAGGGATTTGTTCTTACATCAAGCCAACAATCAAAACAACACCATACACTTTATAATTAATATTATGCAATGTCTTGAGTGAGATATATGCTTTCCAATCATTGACTTCATTTATCATCCTCATCAAACCAGGACTTGAACAGAAAATCTCGAATAATCAAAGGTTCTTCGATCTTGTAAGAAAAATATTTTTTGAGCATATCTCAATTAATTTTATAAACTCTAAAATAAATAATTAATTACTCTGAAAATTATAAGAATCCAACCAATAAACTTTAAAAAACAAACTTATACCGGGATCATTAAAATGCAACCCTCGTAGTTTTTATTTTTAAGATCATCACACCACAATAATATAAAAATATATAAAATAAAAAATAATAAAATTGGTTTTTTTTTAAACACACTTCTTTTATGGCATATTCTCAAACACCTTCGAAGATAAATGTTTGCTTTGTAATAAATGTTATTCAATGTCTTTCGTCAGCAATAAAAACAATTGTTATGATCAAATAATATCTGCAAAAAATCTCGAATAATCAAAGGTTATCCGATCTTTTAAGAAGAACATTCTATTTGAATTAAAAAATATATATATTTTAATATATATATATATATACACACACATCAGATTACACATATCTCAATTAATTTAATAAATTCTGAAATAAAAGAGCAATTACTCTAAAAATTATGATATTCTTTTTTTTTTTCAGGGTAAGAAATGACTCGCAGAGGGTCAGCATATTTTTATTGAAGTGTTGTTAAAATATTACCAAATTTAATGTTGTTAGCATATTACTAATTACTAATGTTGTTGTTAAATATTGGAATGGCAATAATTTTCCTTTTTATTATCAATCCATCCTGCTACTGATGCTATATATTTTATTTTAATATAACATCCATTTACTAGTTGTATTACAGTGTATACAGGTAAGCATCGTGCGGAGGGCGTGTAGTTAATTAGGATAGTTTCCCGGTATATGTAAATAGTGTAATTGTTGTTTTTCTTTTTAGTGTATAAAATTTAACATTTTTACCCTCGTTGCGGACAAAAACAGTGAGATGAAGGTAAGGGAATTTCGTCCTTTACATTTTTTTTTTTTATTTTTATTTCTTTATTTTTTTTTATTCTTCTTACACAATCTTTATTTTATTTTTTATCGGTACTTGTAATTTTTGTCTTGTTTTATTATTATAATTTTGGAAACACTATTTTTACAATATTTTGTTTTTTAAAAATATATTAGGCAGATTATATATTATGATGTTTATTCAATATTAACAATTTAAAATAATATAAAAATAAAAAATCTTTATAAATTCTATTTAAAACTCCATAAACACTTAAACTAGTTTAAAAAACAAATTGTTATGTTTCATTTTGATTCTTGTTCTTTTGATTTGTTTTTCATTTATGTTATTTTTTTTATATCGAGGTTTTAATTGTTTTAATTTTATCATTCGATTCAAATTAACAATATATTGTTTAATTCATTTCGGCCTTTATTCTTCTTCTTTTTTTTTCATTCATTCCTTCAATTATTTAGTTTGTATAAAGTATTAATTATATTATGGATAAACTATAAAGTGTTGAAAATAATGATAATGATTATTTAAAGTATTTTTTTTAAAAAAAATATGTTAGACTACTTATATATTTTGATATTTGTTTAATATTAACATATTAAAATAATATAAAAAACTAAAAAAATCTTTATAAACTCCACAAACACCATAACTAATTAAAAAAATTAGTTGTCATGTTTCATTTCGACCCTTTATTCTCTTGATTGTTTTATTTTGTTTTTTATCCTTGTTATTTTTTTAGTATTGAAGTTTTAATTATTTTAGTTCTATCTTTTGATTCAAATTGTCATGTTATTCATTTAAATTCTTAGTGTTTTTTTTTTTTTTTTAAATATATTGGACTACCTAATTTGGCTAAATACTTAGGTATAGACCCGCGATATATTGTAGATATGTATTTTTTCCTCAAAAAATAAATATTACAGTGATTCAAATTCTCAATATTTTTCTCATGAAAAATAATGTTTAAATATTGTAAACATGTTTTAAATAAATAACGTATATTAACCATTTGAGTTATAACACCAAATGAGATTAATGGGTTGATTTTCTTTTAATTAAATGGTAAAAGAAAAGACAATGATATTAATTATAAATTAAAAGAAAAAAACTATAACGACAGCAGCACAAAATTAAACAGGATCAACAAACATGCAAAAACATAACTGGGAAAAAATTAACTACACAAAAATATATAAAATAAAAAATAACAATGGAAAGAATGAGAGTTAAAATCAAAATAAATAAGTAAATAAATAAGAGGGCAACTAAACTCTTTTGATTTTAACATTTTAAAAATATTGATTCTCCTTACTGCAAAATGCAAGGCAAGTGGCTGGTGATCTTTATAAAAGGTAAGAAGCTAAGCGCAATACCAAATTAAATCAAAGTTATGAAATTAATTTTATCTTTATGATGCACTCATCATTTTATTTTATTTGGTCCATTCCTATCGAATTTAAACATGTAAAGATTATAAAAAATAAAAACAATTGAAATGAAAATGAACAATTTCTATAGATAAAAATGAGCAAATTAAATCAAGGCTACGAAAAATAAGGCTACAATTCAATCGACGAGAGCTCTTAGACGACATGATACAGGCTTCTAAGACAGGGCTTCTCTTTAACCAATTCACAGTATGATTTGTTTACATTTTGAAGTAACCATCCAGCAAGACAAATCCATACAAACCCTTTTGTTCGTAAATCAAAAAAAAAAAATTCCAAAAAATAAATAATAATTTAGTTTGTTGAAGTGAATATTTTACTATCCATAAAACTAGATTTCTAAATTTATAATGGGTTTGGAGAGCATACCCATAATTTTTCAATAAAAATTCACTTTTTTTCAAATGAAAAAAATGAATGATGCAATTTTTTTTCTTTTATATACAAGCATTTTTTTAGCAATATAAAATATTTAGTTAGTGTAATAATTATATTTTTTATATTATAAATCTAATATAAAGCTTTTTTATTAAATAATATAACACCTTCATGATAATTTTAATTTCAATAAAATTAAATTGTTATTGTAAAATTAGATTATCAAAAGTACAAAATCACAAGATAAATATAAAAAAATTATGTTTTTGTAAAAAAACAGTTGTAGTTTTAATGCAGTTCTTATTTTTTATTTATTTTGAGATCTTATATAAAAAAAACTATTTTTTGTTATTGAGAACACGGTTGTATATGATTAGAAAAATGACCAGTCGTTCTCGGCAATAAAATGTCACCGTTAAAACGGGTTAGCAGCACTTAAATGTTAGCCGGTCGCTCAAACCTGTCACGTGAAGAAGAAACGGTCTGTATGGTCAAAAGTCAAGGGCTGTCATAAAAGCAACCGTCGTCGACTTGCTTTTCTCACACATTACAAATGTACTGTATTTTATTTTGTATTGTTTTTTAAAATATATTTTATTTAAAATTATAGTTTTTATTTTAAAAAATATTTTTAAAATATCACAATCATAGATCTTCATTACATATAATATTGTTTCCACAACTATCCTATTTACTTTTGGTTCTTCATTAATACAAGAAGAAGGGTGAAGGAAGCAAAGTTAGGTGATCAACATTTCTTTTTATTTTTCCTTTCTCGAGTCCTAGTGCTGTTTTTTATAACGAATTTGAAATTATTTTTAAAAATATTTTTTATTTTAAAATATATTAAAATATTTTTTTTTAAAATTATTTTTAATATCGGTACATAAAAATAATATATATAAAAAATTTAAAATTAAAAATTCAGTGTAAAATACCCCTTAGTTAGTCGCGGAAATAATTAATTAAACCATTGTCGGCGTATGTTAGCCAATTAGCTATTATTATTTCCAACCCGAATCCAATAACAATTCGAGATTTTTTCCTCTCTTTCTATATTTTGATAAATACATTTAACGACACCTGATTGTGGGCAGGGTTTATATTTTAAAAAATTAGTTGATTTTCCGGTTTTCAAAATTTGATTTATTTTCTCATCGAGGTGATTGATAACTGCATTGTTTTTGAATTTAAGGAGGTTTTAATGATATTTAAGGTGTTTTTTTAAATACAATAATATTACAAAAAATATTTTAAAAATAAATACATATCAGAAAATAAAGATTCTAACATGGTGTGCAAAGAATTAATAATTTATTTAAAGATCAAAAGCTTTTCAATGAAGAATAAATGCTAAAATATAATATTTCTGTGATAGTATAAGAGAATTTGTTTGAGCAGTAGAATAAAATATTTTTAATTTATTATAATATCGAAAATAATAAATCATTTTATTTATATATATCAAGTTTAAAAATAATAAAATTGACGTCGAATTACCAAATCCATGGCCACAGTTGTCTGAACTCATCTTTTGGTAGTGCTGAATTATAAATCTAGAAAATAACGTATGAAAATTGATCTGACAATGTCTTTTCATGTTAAAGTGAGAGAAAAAGAACTCACTGGTCATGATTTGTGCGTATTTTGTTTGGAAGTAGGGTCAGTGGTTTTGCATTGTAGAAATCTTCAGCGACTTCTGCTGGCAATTAATGGCCGAATTCTGCCATTTATAATTTTACGTATCATCATGGTTTTAACCAGTGAGGTCTAGAGAGAGAGAGAGAGAGAGAGAGAGAGTGGTAGACTTTATGTGACAAGAAATTCAACAACATATCCTGGCACTATTTATTGCTTCTTTGTTAATCTATCTAACCACTCCTTAACACTATAAAATTTCACTTCCCTTCATTCATTGCTCACACATCTCTCATCTTCTTCCCCTTCATCATTCGCCATAAACTCTATATATTCCTTCATGCCCTAAATTCCATTCTAGATTACCTCTTGATTACAAAAACTGATTCAAGAAACAGGCACGGACTTTTTTTGGTTTTCCAAATCCGATCTGGGTTTTGTTTCTTCTTGTCCGTTTTCAAGTCTTAGCTTCATATTTACTAGTTCAAGCTTGAAAGTTACACTCCACCAAACTTCACATTTTCGCAACTTTTTTTTATTTTTTTTGTTACGTGCTAGTTTGATTTTGGTTATGTTATATATATTCAGGTTGTTCGAGTCTGGGGGCATGGATATATCCACGGCTTTGATGATTCTAACAGCAGTGGTGACTTACTTGATTTGGTGGAGTTTCATCGCGCGGTCAATGAAGGGACCGCGTGTATGGCCTATATTCGGCGGTCTTCCTGGTCTCATTCGGCACTCTAATTGCATGCATGACTGGATCGCTGACAACCTCCGCAAGTGTGGCGGCACTTACCAGACATGCGTGCTTGCAATACCCTTTTTAGCCAGGAAGCAATGTCTCGTGACTGTCACGTGCGACCCCAAGAACCTGGAGCACATCTTGAAAGGCAGGTTTGATAATTACCCCAAAGGGCCCAATTGGCAATCTGTGTTCCATGATTTGCTTGGTGATGGCATCTTCAACTCGGATGGTGAAACGTGGTTGTTCCAGCGTAAGACGGCCGCACTTGAATTTACTACCAGGACACTACGTCAAGCCATGGCTAGGTGGGTGAGCCGAGCCATCAAGCAACGCTTTTGCCCTATACTTGAATCGGCTCAACAACAGTCCAAGCCGGTTGACCTTCAAGACATGCTACTTCGGCTCACTTTTGATAACATTTGTGGATTGACTTTTGGCAAGGATCCACAAACATTGTCACTGGAATTTCCTGAGAATGGCTTTGCAGTGTCGTTCGATAGAGCCACGGAAGCTACACTGCAGCGCTTCATTTTGCCAAAAGTACTGTGGAAGTTGAAGAAATTTCTTCGGCTTGGTATGGAGTTCAGCTTGCGCCAAAGCCTTGAACACATAGACGCCTACTTGTCTGACATCATCAATAACCGAAAGCTCGAATTGGCTAGTCAGCAGAACGGGAACCCCCATGACGACTTGTTGTCTAGGTTTATGAAGAAGAAGGAATCCTACTCGGACAATTTTCTTCAGCACGTGGCTTTAAATTTTATCCTAGCTGGACGTGACACGTCATCGACGGCGCTGAGCTGGTTCTTCTGGCTTGTAATTCAGAATCCAAAAGTGGAAGAGAAAATCCTCATCGAAATATGCACCGTTTTGATGGAGACACGTGGCAACGATACGCGTAAGTGGTTGGAGGAGCCACTGGTGTTTGAAGAAGTTGACCGATTGACGTACCTTAAGGCAGCGTTATCTGAGACCTTAAGGCTTTACCCTTCTGTGCCACAAGACTCAAAGCATGTAGTTGCCGATGATGTTTTGCCCTCTGGAGCTTTTGTTCCGGCAGGATCATCGATAACCTATTCCATATACGCGGTTGGTCGGATGGAATTTATTTGGGGGGATGATTGCCTACAATTCAAGCCGGAAAGATGGTTATCCCTGGATGGAAAGAAAATTGAGGTGCACGATTCTTATAGGTTTCTCGCGTTTAATGCAGGTCCAAGGATTTGTTTAGGCAAGGATCTGGCTTATTTGCAAATGAAGTCAATCGCGGCAGCCTTGTTGTTGCACCACCGGCTCTCAGTGGTGCCGGGCCACCGTGTTGAGCAAAAAATGTCGCTGACCTTGTTTATGAAGTATGGTCTGATGGTTAACGTACACCCACGGGACCTGAAGCCTGTAGTGGAAAGGGTGTGCAAAAATGCTCTTCACAATTAGCAATCATGATTGTGGGGTTGAATGGGCCACTCCTGCTTCTTAAACAAAAATACCTATCACCAATGGTTTACAAAGGCCAGCATGTTTTTGTCGTGCAGAAGATACTTTTTCTGATTGCCCAGGCACGAAAGCCTCTGTCCTGGAAAATCATTGCTGTTATATCCGTCAGTTTTCTAGTTTTTTACATCTATACTTCCACTACTACTTGCATGGGGGAGGAGTGATCCTGGAGTTATGTGTTTTTTTTTTTAATTATTATTATTATTTGAGTGACTGTATACGTAATATTAGCTGCCAGTTAACTAGGCAAATACATAAATAAAATGAAGTTGTAGTCTTAATCAATGTTATCTTGGCCTGTACAAAAGCATCTGAGCAAGTAGAGAGAGAAAAAGAGCAAATTAGTGATCCCAAGGAATTTGGCACCGGTCTTATGATATTTGTTTTTGACTGGGAAGGGGGGAGAAGAGGGTAGAGATTGAATTTCCTCCGATGCTCATAATCTCCTCTTATTAATTAAAGGGTATGATTTAAAAAAATAGGACGGATAAGAATTTTGGATTAAAAAAGGGAATTCTTTAAATATTCAAGGAGGCAGCAGGTTCCCGTAGTTCGTTCAGTATTGGGATTCAAGATCCACCGATGCAATAAATAATCATGGTCTTCTCAAGAGGGTGGAGTCGTCCGCAAAAACACCCACTGAGACATGAATATTTCAAAGCAAGATCGCATGCATGCATGGCCCAAATTAGATAAAAGACTAGACAATCTTTGAGAGATTGAGACGCCAAGCAAACTCAATTTAATCACTCGGCGGCGGCTTGGTGCTTGTAATTGTTAGTTTTGCGTGGATTGGAGGGTTTAAGGCAGGCTAAGACTCGCTCGACATTTTCAGCCGCTCCTTTCGTGCAAGCAATCGATATCTAAAATATGGCAATATTTTCCATTACAAGTATACTCATGAGGTCGAGGTAATGTGCAATGTATGCGAAGGATGTCATCGGTCGAGGAAAAGGAAAAATCATTATCTTCCTGGAAAGGCAATTTCGTTTGACATTTCTTCCTCTCGGTGTCTCAAGACAGCTCACTTGTTTGATAAATAAATGAATTTGAGGAAGACTAATACTATTAACACCGTGATTGATATTGTATTTCAAAAATAATTTTTAATATATAATAAAAAAAACTAAAATTTTAATTTAAAATAAATAAAAAATACTTTTCAAATACAGTTTAATTTGTTTTTGGCTGGTGTAGGTACATATCCAAGATGAAAGACTAGGAACTTTTTTTGCTGACCATATAAATAATTCAAGAAGATTTTTTGAAGACAAAAAAAAAAAACTTCATTTATTTATTTTTTTTATCAATAAGATTTAAATAAAACTTACATCGTTGTAAATAAAAAACAATATTTCAAACACTTTTATATAATATATTATATGTGCTAAGTGTATAATTCGAGCCTGGCATTGTGATTTTAAGGCCAAGAGCTTCGTGACACAAGCTACTTTTTAGTGGTATAAGTCTCACTCTTAACTTTTTAGTGGTATTTAACTTGATAAAGTATATGGCTAATTTCTTGGACACACTCAGGTGGCATAAACAAAGTCATGCACGAGTTTTATGTCATCTAATTGTTAACCAAGTACAGTTCAGTGACTTATGTGTTCAAACCATTTACTTCATAGAAATATCATTGAAAACTTGCAATATTTAGCTTTTACTGAACATGATCTTGCCTTTTCAACCCACAAAGTGTGTAAATTCATTCATAATTTGCTGGAACCACATTGACAAGATGTAAAATCATCGAATTGTTAATTCTATTTTGATTAATATTTTATTTTTTAATTAAAATAAAATATTTTAATTTTAAAATGTTTCAGTATACCGTTTTAAAATTATATTATTTATATATATATATATATATATATATATAAATATTAATTTAACAAATATAATTTAAATTCAAAAAATATTCATACGGAATGTTACACCAAAAAAGAAATCCCACAATTTTAAAGAAAACAAATCCATATTTTGCCTTCGTTAGAACCACACGCCTTTCTTCATTCATTTCATACTATTTATTGCATAATTCATTTATTTCCCATCTTTCAATGAGAGCTGGTCCATCACAGGAACCAACGCCATCCTCGACAATAGGCAGAAAAACTGCTTTGAATGATTTCTTGGGAATTCCCAAGAATGGTTATTTGTTGGATCCTGCAGTTTCTCAGCTTCGACACTAGCGGCTACTTAATCAAGCCTTTGCTCCCTCCCCTTTGACCGAACGCTGTCTTCTTTGCAGATCAGAGCTTTAAAGACAACTCGAGTACTTTTCTGGCATGGCTCTCCTTGATTTTATCTCCCAGAAGATGTTTCTAAGTTTGGGGAAGAAGAAACGATGTGTGTGCTGCCATGAGAAAAAGAAGGGCCGATGAGGGTGCACGGTGGCGCCGCCGTGGGAAGAACAAGTTAGGGAGTTAATTCTTTGATTTGATTTTTTTTTTAAGGCAGAAATAACCTTTAAGATCAAAACGTTGTTTTGCGTTATTTTCTTAACCAGTACAAGATATTTTTGCAGTTTCGACAGAAACAAAGCGAAGGAGATTGACATCCTTATCTTAAATGGACCATAATTATGAGCTTGGTCCCCTAACAGATCATCTAAATTTGCAATTCAAGCCCATTCAATCAGGTTGTCAATATCATTATATTCTATCTGAAACGTCCTGAACAATCTGTTTCATTTAAAAAATCAAAATTAAATGGTATCATTTTGTATTAATTTTAATTCTGATCTGTTTATAAAATTTCAGTTAAATTTTAGCCAAAACATCTCGGTATTGTTCCGGGTGTGTTGTTTCGGCTTTAAAATCTTTTTTTATTTTGATTGACTTATGATTTTTTTTTCTAATTTTAAGATTATATTTATTTATCTTTATGTTTGTATTCTATAATTTAAAGTTAATTTATTTTTAATTTTAATTATGTTTATTAAATTAATATATATATATATATATATATAAACAGTATAACTCGGAACGATATATCAAAATGCTCCAAAACTAAAAGATTCTATATCAGTAAAAAAAACTATAACGGTGATCTAATCAATATTGACAACTTTACTTTCACCTCTGATCGAGAAACTGATTTAGATGATTGTCGGTCATGAATAAATGCATACTATATTCTTACAGGCACCGGTCTTATTTTTTGACGATGCTGACAGCAATTCCTGGTAGAAGTTGAATATAGAAGTCATTTGCAAATGCAATTTTCAAAACATAATGGTTGCAGTCATTTTTCAGTGAAATTGGCCGTAAGATTCCTTAACAAGCTGGGCTGCAATATCGGGCCTATGCTACATGCTTATATAAAGCACATTGGGATTTATTTCCATTGCATGCAAGACAAACAGATTAATGTTCGATCTATCTCAAGCAAAGAGATCAACTTACACATTCATTGACTAAGTGACTGTTATTTTTTTTTTTAGAAATATATTAAAATAATATTTTTTAAAATTATTTTTAATATTAGCACATGAAAATAATATAAAAATACTATTTTTTAATTTAAAATAAAAAATAAAATAAAACATTTATTTTTTTCAAAAATATTTTTAAAATACAAAACTAAACACCTATTAAACTGGTGTCACTTTATAAATTTCAAATCATCTTTGGCAAATCTGAATGTTCTAACAATGCCTTTTAGATTGTGAGGCATGTGGATGAAGGATATATTTGACACTATATTTCAAAAATATATTTTATTTTAAATTTTAATATTTTTATATTATATTTACATGTTAATATCAAAAATAATTTTTTAAAATTAAAAAAAATTATTTTAATATTTTTTATATAAAAATTACTTTAAAAAATAACTAAAATTACATCTCCGGACAAGAATTGAATTCGGAGATGAATCACAGGGCAAGAATCGAGACCTTGAATAATTTTATCCTTTGTTTCATCTACTCCTACCACCCTGAGTTTCCCTTGCAGGATATAAAAGGATGGTTTTGAGTTTTTTTTTTTTTTTCATTAATCAATGGAATGAAGTAGATTTATTTTTAATGTGATAGATAATTAATGTCTCGTTTGAAAAAAAACAAAAAAAAAACCATCGAACATTAAATCCCTGCATAAACATTTATATAAATGCAATTGAAATTTGAAATGCGGCCCCATGAATCTCGAGTTTTTCTTCCCCATTGTAAACTATTTCCTGCATGATAAAATCATTGCTGGCCCGCTTTATTTAATATATATTTTAAAAAATATAAATCACATTGCGATTTTATTATGTCCCCAAACACATAATATCATTGTAGATTTCAATAATAAAAATACAATTTTGCTTCTCGGACGGTAAAATTTAACCCTTAGCATTCAGAATTTTAAACATTTCTAGAGAAATATATGGTATTTGTATATTATTTGAGAGTTTTATAGTTTTTTGTATTTTTATTTACATGATAAAATTACCTATTTCCGAGAGCTCACGCAAAGATGAGCATTGCTGAAGGGTAATTTAGATTTTTATTATAAATAAAATTGTGAAATATTGGCTTTGCCTAGTGGGACACATGGCAAGCTCTCAAATTTTGTTTATATAAATTTATTATTTTATCTAAATTTACATTATAATAAAAAATCTTATATAATTAGTATTTTTTTATATAAAAAAAATATAGTTGTAATCACGAGAAAATATATAGAAAGTAAGTTAGCAAAGAAGGTCGCAATGAGCAACTTGTTTGTGAATGTTTTAATTTTAAATAAACTGTGGTGGATCTATGGTTGATGATTATTACACGACAACACACGAAGCACTTGAAATTCCTCTTACCTTTTTCTCCCCTAATTCCCTGTGATATTATCATTACAGCATCTCAGCTGCCGTTTTAACCGGGAAAGATACTATGGCTGCCAACGTTCATCATGAAATTACATAGAAACCCTAACGATCCATTTTCAAATAAAATCCCAGTAATTAAAATAAAATCAGCCCATTATTGATTTAACAACTGTTACCTTTCTCTCCAGTGTATATATATATATATAGAAGAATAATAAATCTGGAAAAAATCCACTCATGAATTATAACTTTATACCTCCTATTTCACCATCAAAATTCATGTTTGTAATGAAAATAAAATTATATAATTTTTCTCCCACCAAGAACCACGTATCACATACTGGATCTGACCTTCACACGAGAAAATCATTGAGAAAAAAAAACAATCTTGTAGTAAAGTTGAAGAAAAGAAAAATACTTCACCAAAAAACAAAATCACACAAAAATAAATAAAGTTAAAAAAGAAGAAGAGAATCTTCTAAAAGAAAACCCGAACGCGTAAAGCATGACGATGGAATAAATGGAGCAAGCCGTTAAAATAGCCTCTAAGGAAATAATAATAATAAAAATAATAAGAGCTTCAAATCACAGGCATCAAATACCACAGAAACTCCGTGCATCCCTCACCCCATAATTGACCTAATCAAAAACTATTGCATCATGATGGTCAATAAAAGTCAGCAACGGTCGTGATTTTAAGCTCCAAGCTACTAATCATACATCACTAGTTTACTGTGGTCTTTCCTTTTCACCATAATTTCTTTCTTTCTCTCTCCCTAAGAACACGCACTCTCTCTCTTTTAAATAAGCTTTTGCTGGCGTTTTGATTTTCTCTCTGCATTTCTTTGATTCTGTGGCCTTTTAGCCTGCCTTCCCTTCTCTGCTTTCTTCTTGTCCCTAGGAAACTGATTCTTCTGTTTTGAGCTCCACAGATACATCCTCACTTACACTGTAAGTGATAGACTAGAACTTTTGCGTTGCTACTTCGAGCTTCAATTTCTTAACTATTTTTTCTTAGATTATAAGGATTCAATCTTTTAGGTTAAATTTGATATTTCAAGTGTTTGGATGTTTCTTACAACTGAATTTGGAGATGGGCTTTTAATTTTAAGCATGGTTATCTTGTTTATTTTGCTTTTGAGATTTTTTGTCTTTAATTTCAGTTTTGTTATTTTGTGATGTTAAAAAAGCAAGGGCATTTAGATCTGGTATTGATAGATTATGTTCTGGGTTGCTAAGGATGAGGATATTTTGTTGGTTTGTTTTGAAAATTGGGGTATTGAAGAATGGATCTAATTCAATAACAATTGTTGACTGCATGCCAAGGTCGTTATAGCAGTGTAAGGATGGAGTCGACAGTATCTTGGATTTTTGTTTTGGGTTTTTGATTTTTTCCTGGAGTGGACTATACTAGTATTGGAATTGATTTTTTTTTTTTTTGCCACTGTGGATTATAGACATTTGTTAGTGGAGGGTCAAACTAATTGTCTCCACTTGTAAAGGAACGCACAAATGGAATTGCTAATAATGCATTTGATATAACCATTGTGTCGAGAAGAATTTATTGTTGACCTTGGAATCAACTAATAAAGGATTGCTGTCAACCTAATATTTAAATCATCAAATCGTTGTAACTGTTTATGTATATGAGTGCATGAAAAAGTCACCATGTCGCATTTTTATCATGAAGTTTGATGCCACAAACAAATGAGAAATTTTCACCATGCTGTTTAGGTATAGTGATAACGGAATCCTGTGCCTTCTGTTTTTCTTTTTAATTGTGATTTTTGTTCTGATGTTATGCATGAGTATGTACTTTGCTTAGCAACTTATCATGAAACACCAGTACAAGTTTATATCCACACTGATGAGGTTGACATTCCTGAATTGTGCCATTTTCTACACTCCTATTATGGAGATTTGTTTTTGCAGAAAATGCAGTTGTTTTAAATCTATTTGTTGCATTCATGGAAACTAAGTTCGTGTAAACGTGAGAGTGTGTTGCTGATCAAGGGGTTGATCTTATGCTAGGATTTGCAGTCATTTTCATTAATTGTTAAAAGTAAACATGCGGTCATGGTGGGGGAAGCCTTCATCCAAAGAGGAAAAGAAGAAACCAAATAAGGAAAGTTTCATTGATACAATAAATAGGAAATTGAAGATTACATCAGAGGAAAAGAGCAACAATAGATCAGGAGGATCCTGGAGACATTGTAAGGATACTCTTTCAGAAAGGGTTTCCTCGTCCCGCGTTACATCTAGATCACCATCGCCCTCCATACATGTATCCCGTTGTCAAAGTTTTGCTGAAAGGCCTCAGGCTCAACCACTTCCACTTCCAGGGGTGCCTCAAACTAAAATTGGGCGCAGTGATTCTGGAATTGGTGCTTCAGTGAAACCAGGATTGAATGGAGGTGGCAAACAATTGCATTATTTGCCTCCTCCAAGATCAGGACATGCTCGTAATAGACTGTACAGAGCGGATACAGTAGGGGATATAGCCACTGCCTCTGTATCCAGTGATAGCTCCATAGATAGTGATGATCTGCCTGACTCACGTGTCCTTAGCCCTCTCACATCGGACTATGAAAATGGGAACAGAACTGCTGTGAACAGCCCTCCAAGGTGAGCTTCCATGTGTTCCATTGAAAATTTTAAAGTGTCTTTCCAGGTTTTGTTTTGTCTCTGATAAACTGTCTTTATGTTTGCTGAAGTGTGATGCGACAGGATCAATCCCCTATAATAAATAGAAAGAACTCCAGAAAAACTCCAAAACATACTTTACCTGTAAATAATCCGACTTTGTCTACACCACCAAAACGGGCAATTTTTAGCTCTCAAGTGCAAAATTTACAGATTCCTCATCGAGTAGCATTCTTTAGTGCTCCAGACAGCTCAATGTCAAGTCCTTCTAGAAGCCCATTGAGAGCATTTGGCACTGAGCAAGTTATCAACAATGGTTTCTGGGCTGGAAAAACCTACTCAGATATTGGCTTACTAGGATCTGGACAGTGCTCAAGTCCAGGTTCAGGCTATAATTCAGGCTATAATTCTGGGCAGAACTCAATAGGTGGAGATATGTCAGGACAGCTTTTTTGGCCAAACAGTAGATGCAGCCCTGAGTGCTCTCCATTACCTAGCCCCAGGATGACTAGTCCAGGTCCCAGCTCCAGAATACACAGTGGTGCTGTCACTCCTCTGCACCCACGGGCTGTTGGGATTACCATAGAGTCACCTACAAGCAGGCCAGATGATGGAAAGCAACAAAGCCACCGCTTGCCCCTTCCACCAATAACAATCTCTAACACCCACCCCTTTTCTCCTACCTATTCAACCTCAACATCCCCTTCAGTGCCTCGAAGTCCTAGTAGAATGGAGAACCCAACAAGTTCTGGTTCACGCTGGATGAAGGGTCGCATGCTTGGAAGAGGCAGTTTTGGAGATGTATTTCTAGGGTTTAACAGGTCCGTGCAAAGGTTTTTTGCTCAATGTTTCATTGCATAGACATGGGTGATTTAGCATCCTAAAAAATTCTAGAAATTTTAGCCCATAAATAACTGGGCGGGGGAGGCAGATCCATTTAGGCTTACAGCTTGATTGAGATTGAGACTAAATGGAGTTGAGTGGACATTGTTTTGGATTAGTTATGACCAGTGCATTTATAAGTTTTTTGTTTTACCCTGCTATTCCATCTCATTTATGACTAGTGCAACACTTGATCTGTCATGTTTCTTTCATCATCTTCATTATTGCGATGCATCAAGTGACATTTTAATCTATCTCTTACTTCACAATTGAGCTAAACATCTGCCTCCCCCTCCCCCTCCCCCTCCCCCTTGTTGCACTGCTCACACCCTCTTTTAACTCATTCTGTGTCCTACTCGAGTGACTTGTTTGCAACAGAACCTCCTTCATACCTTAGAGAGTCCCCATATGCAATTTTCATCGGTATTGCTATCCTTGTTATTTTTATCACGCATTCAAGTCTTATGTTTATATAATTTCATTTCATAATTAAAGAGGGGTTTCACTGATATTCTTGAATAGAAATATGACACCATACTGAACTGAGTTATCAACCATTTGTCATACACATTATTTATGCATATTGCATTTCTCATCTGATTTTGTTGTCTGGGCCTCAGAGAAAGTGGTGAGATGTGTGCAATGAAGGAGGTAACTCTACTTTCAGATGATACAAAATCAAAGGAAAGCGCACAGCAGCTGGGACAGGTAACGTTTTATTTTGCTATTTTTTAGGCAGTTTATAGTTTATAGTTTGAAGATATAAGGTGTATATTGTGATATGCATAGATGTTAATTTAGAGCTATTTCTATGAGAAATTGAGGAAGATTTTATAGATATTCATGATACATGCAGGAAATTGTGCTTCTGAGTCGCTTACGACATCCGAATATAGTGCAGTACTATGGATCTGAAACGGTAACATTTTTCTTACAAGTCTATGTTTTCTCCTTTTAGATTTTTACTTTCTGAAATAATTTCATTTTACATGTTAGTCATAAAATATTGTGTTTGTATGTTCATTCCAAACTACTGAGACTCCCAATCGAAGTAGACCACTTGAATTTTGCGGGATTTAATTGCGGTGATTTTTATAATTGCATTTTTCATTGGTTGATTCATGGTAGTGTTGTCATCAGATACTTTATTAGCATAAAGATCCAACAGATTTGTGAAAATCCATGGCTTAGATTTTTGTCGACTGAATTGGTTTATTATTTCTTATCAGGTGGATGGCAAATTATATATATACTTGGAGTATGTGTCTGGTGGCTCCATCTATAAACTTCTTCAAGAATATGGCCAATTTGGTGAAGTAGCTATTCGTAGCTATACTCAACAAATCTTGCGCGGGCTTGCTTATTTGCATGCTAAAAAAACTGTCCACAGGTGAGCTTTATTGTTTTTCTATCTCATGCTTTTGATATGGAACCAAAACTTGCTCTAATCACTTATAAACATTATCATGCTTACACCATAAGTTTTAATTGTGTTCAGAGACATTAAGGGGGCTAATATTCTGGTGGATCCCACGGGTCGTGTTAAACTGGCAGATTTTGGGATGGCAAAGCATGTAAGGATATTCAACTGGAATTCTCTTTTCTCTAGTTACACAAGCATGGGAAAATATGTTGACTGTTATTGCCACTGATTTTGAACAAATGCTAAATTCTGTTGCTTATGCAACCAAATTAAATTAGTTCTCTATAACTGCTATCTTCTTAATTTAGTTAGAATGCAAGATGAAAATGTACTCATGCATATTAACCTTCAGGCAATTTGTAACCAATTTTAACCAATTGATCTACAGATATCTGGACAGTCTTGTCCATTATCATTCAAAGGAAGCCCTCACTGGATGGCACCTGAGGTCAGCCTTGGTGTACTGTCACACTCTGATTGCATTTTTCTTTGTGATGATTTCAAGTAATGCATTTCTTGAATACATTAATTGTTTCAGGTGATAAATAATTCAAGTGGTTGTAATCTTGCTGTTGATATATGGAGCCTTGGGTGCACTGTTTTGGAGATGGCAACAACAAAACCACCTTGGAGCCAATATGAAGGGGTTAGTCAAAACAAAGTACAATAAAGTTTTTAGTTGTGCAACTTGTTTCGCAGTTTGAATTGGCACTGCTTGAACATCTAAATGTGTCTTGGTGAGATTGCTGTTAAAATAGAAGAATGCTTTGTTTGACCAATATTTCATACCCTCGTCTTGCTTTATTTGCTTCTTGAAAGGTTCCCGCTATATTTAAGATTGGAAATAGCAAGGATCTTCCAGAGATTCCTGATAATCTGTCAGCTGATGGAAAGGACTTCGTGAGGCAGTGTTTGCAACGGAACCCATCACATCGCCCTACAGCTGATCAACTTTTGGAGCACCCTTTTGTGAAAAATGTTGCTCCAATGGAGAGGCCGTTTTTGTCCCTTGAGCTTTCAGAAGAACTGCCTGCAATTATGAATTCAGGAAGATCATTGGTATTAGGATTTTTTTCTTAGTTTGTCTAATGATATTGAATATTGCATTTTTTTCTTGCAGAATATATGTATAAGTTGTTCTATTATTATTGTTTATCATACTTTCATAATTTTCTTAGAAAACATAAGATTTCACCCGATGAAAAGAAGAAAATATACAGAGATAGGTAGGAGAATAAGTCATCCTCTAAACTAAGAAACAGAGCAGAACAAAAGCTATTGATAATAAGCATCCCAAACTCATGGTACTTCATTTTGGTAAATGAATGGATGAATGTGTTAATTGGTTGCTATATGTCTAGTTTTATGCACCACCTTAGATGGCTAGCATGTGTGGTCTTGTCATATTTCATATTGGAATTGCTTGCTAATGCTACCAAGATGTATTTTGTTGTCTTCGTGACACACAACATGGAACAATTCCTTTCACTTTGTTTGACCCGTTTGTTGTGGCCTTGATGATGTTACTTGAATTGACTAATGAGTTGAACCTTGGAAATTTTTATAGGGAATTGGACCTGCAAGAAATGTTTCAGGCTTTGACTCAGAAGGGATTACTATGCATCAATCTAGACCCACAAAAATTGGTTCAGGGACCAGGTCTCTCCTTTTTCTCTCACTTCATTGCATATTCAGGAACGCTTATGGTGAAGTTTGTCTTATGTGTTGCTAGAATTAATGGCATGTGTACTTCTGTCTTGTCTGAAGACGGAATGATATTGCACAATGCAATTCAGCTAAAGGCACATAGGTTTTTCAACTGGGCACAGAAAAATATTATTTCAGTTATCATGTTTAAAAGCAATATCTTGCTATGAGAGCAGTATTGAAGGAGATCAGTATTAAAACACACCCTTTTCTAGTCATTTTTAACCTGAACTTGCATGAAATGAGTTTGATGGTGTTATTACTTTCTTTTTTTCTTGGCTGGTTGTTATTATTACTTCAACAATGAGCAGTAAACCATATTGTGCTCTTAGCTCTTCAATAACATTTCTTGTGAAGACTTCTTTCATTGGTTCTGCTCTGCACCTGCAACACTTTGCTCCATTGCCCCAACTTACTTTTAAAACTCGAAGTTCCCTGTAGCATTTGCTGTATTGAGGAGAGAAATCCTTGTGCTTTAGTTTAAGGCTGCTCAGTCTGCAGAATCAAAGTGTGAAGATCTATATGTGCAACTAGTTGGTTTATTTGGCGACAAAATCTGTGGTGTTAAAAATAAATCTGGTTCATGTTCTTATATTCAAATACTTTTTCTTTATTTTAATTTGATGTTTTTCTTATTCCAGTGATATCCATATGATGAAGAACTCGTCATGCCCGGTGTCTCCTATTGGAAGCCCACATCTCTATTCAAGATCCCCGCAGAATTTGAGTGGAAGGATGTCTCCATCTCCTATATCTAGTCCCCATACTGCTTCTGGTTCATCCACACCCCTCACTGGTGGTGCCATCCCATTTCATCATGCAAAGCAGCATATAATGTACCCGCAAGAAAGCAATGGAATGATCCCTGGGTCCCAAGGTAGCTTCTATCCCAATAACAATAACCTTTATCAGGAACCAAAGCCTGACCTATTTCGAGGTATGTCACAAACCTCTTGTGTTTTCCGGGAAATAATTAACAGCAATCTTGTAAACCAGTTGGGATGGCCTGAACTCCATGATGGGCACCCTTTTTTAGCTGATCGTGTGTCCCAACAGCTCTTAAGGGATCATGTGAAATTGAAGCCATTCCTGGACCTGAATCCAAATTCGTCAAATCTTGGCCATACCAATGGAATCTAAAGTCTTAACTATGCATGAATCCTTCATCAGAAATATCGTTCTCAGTATGCTACCTCCCAATGCTCCATTCATTTTTTTGCCCATTCGAATCAAGGGGAGACGAATTAAATCTATGTGCCAAAAAAAATGAAATCTGAACAATTGATTCCAGTAGGTCAGATGATTTGGAAGCTTGAAGGGCAGGATAAATTTCTTGGAAATGGCCTCGGGAGTTTGTTTTCAGCGTTCCTATGGTAAGTAAGCAGTTTGCTTAGATATGGGAGGACTAGAGTATGGAAAATTGGCAGCGCGTGCAAATTATTCCACTTGTGTCTGTGAAGCTCTTTGCGTGCTAGCTGTATATTTCACTGAAGTCAGCAATTCAGTTTGTTTTCCTGCCAGCTTTGTTGACTAGAATTCGTGTGCAAACTATTCCACGAATGAAGATTTTGATTATTCCAAGAAGGTTACCTTCTGAGATCTATTTTCACCAGCTCCTCACAGTCAAATATGTAACTTATAGATAGAACTGTAGATTTATTATTCTACCATTCGTGGATTTCATAGCCTTTTAAGTTCCTTCTACTATTTTTTGGGTGGAAGGATGTGGTGGGAGATGAAAAGCAAATATTGTACAGAAAGATGGGAACCAAGTTGGAAGTCTAGATTTTTTTCAAGGTAACAATTGAGAACTTGCCTGGCTTCGCCGTGCTTTTTATATATATATCAGTGTATGGCAGTTCAGTGTAAAACTTCGTGGGGGCTGTCCTGCTGATGTTCCTGTATCGAATGTATACCGTGATTCCTTGAATCATATTTAAAGAAATCTAATTGAACCTGTGTACTAGCGAAATCTTCAGGTCCACTGCAATTGTAAATTTGGGGAACGGCAATGAACCAGGTTTATTTTTAAGAAATCTATTTCTGCCGCGTCATGGCTTAAACTTTAGAAGCTAACTTTAGAAGCTAGTTTTATTTTTCTTAGATACCATTTTCTAACTCATTTCAGCCCATGCGGATGGCAAAAATACCTATCTCGGGATTTGTAAGGGATTTCAGCCCGTAGTTTGGAGCCAGGTTGTGGCATTTTTAGTGCAGAGACAACCTGGCATCATTAACATATCTATATAATTTAGGCTATGCCCATCATACATCTTTGCTACATTTCGATATTACATTTTCTAACCTCTGCATATACCAGTGTCTAGAAGTTGAGGTTTTGTCCCCCCTCTCCGAAGCTAGGAATCAAGGTTCATATCACGTTAGGCATTTTGTTTTTGTTTATGTTTATATTATCCCTGGGAGAGTGGTATTGAATCTATAAATTAGAGTGATGTCTATGTGCATGTAGAAGTTTTTCTTTTTCTTGAAAATACATTAAAATAATTATTATTATTAGTGAAGGATATACATTTATTTTTGATATCATGATATCAAAACAATAAAAAAAAGATATTTTGAAGAAATAAAAGTTAATTATTTGTAAAATGACAGTCTAGCCTTGGAAACAAACGGCACTTCGTTTGTGCCTACCTAGGTCGATATAAAATATAGCTTTATTAGTTTTGGCTTTTTTTGTTAATAGCAACAATGACAATATGAAATCTTCAAACCAGTCAAATAAATTCAACTTCATGGAAATAAAAACTTTTTAATGGACATTGAACAAGCTTGACTTGAGCATGTCTCTAAGAGTGAAAGCATAAGAAGGGACATATTAAGCTGAAAACAACGGGTCCACGTTCTGAAAGCCTTTTCCAATGCTCAGTAAAATATGCAGAAAGACCCCAGCAATTCCATAACCCAACACCTGATTAATTTACTCCTGTAAAAGTCTCAACACCGAAATGTGTGGCCGGAGTACAGAATCTCGGAAACATAAAAAGTGAAAAAGGCGTAGTAACGATTTACCATAAACATAACCTTGGTGACGAAGAAGACTGCTGCAGGATGTAATGCACTAATAGTTATCTCTTACTAAGCCTGGTGTGAGCATGTAATCTCATAATTATTTTTTTTATCAACTCTGCATTTTTTACACGAGAGTCGTGTTCTGATTCAACCATTACGCTACGTTGTCACCTAGCAAATAGTTGTTTCTCCCTACGATAAAGCATTAAAGAGATTAACAAGCATCTGAACTGAACCAAAAGGTGGCTATGTTACAGTTCACAAAATTTCTCCAGTTATCCCCTTGACTTGTGGATGTAATGCCACATAACATGTAGTTGCTGCTCCCTACAATCAAGTATTTTGAAGAGATTAAGAGACAAAATTAAATTGAAGGAAATGATTGCTTATTACTCCTACATCGAATAAAGACTAACTGCTGCATGTATTTCGCTCATAATTATCAATCATCTTGAAAATGCCTGCATAATGCCAGAGAATCGGTACAGAGCCACATAAATATCCATAGTAAAATATAAAGGATGAACAGTGGTATATGCACACTAAAAAACTCATACCATGATGATATGGACTCACTGCTCCATGGATGATTATGAGGTGTTGAAGGGTGTTCTTCTGTGTTTTATGAGGTCTAGCAGATGCATATTGGAACAGCACGAAAAGGAATCTGTAAACAATGTGAAGAAATTGAAAGTAATCTAGTATGGAAATGAAGGAAGATTGATTGCTGAAATTACAGCAATATTGAGTATTCTCTCATGAGATTTGAAGTATATTACAACTGATTATATATACAGTACAGGGGAAAACTTATAAACTTAACTAACGGTATTATTGTATTATTCTCGTTGCCTTATTAATTGTAATTATGGGAGAGCATTTACTGTGCACAATGTCTTATGCCCAGTCTTTAATTAATTGCACTGTGTCCATTAAGTTCGCTGTGTCCAACACTCCCCCTCAAGCTGGATCAAGAGGGTTGATGGATCCAAGCTTGCATAATAGACGATGAAACTGGGATGATGGCACGGCTTTGGTGAACACATCGGCAAGTTGGTCACTGGTTCGCACATAATGCGTAGTGATGTTGTTTGATTGAACTTGCTGATGAATAAAATGACAATCAACTTCGATGTGTTTAGTCCTTTCATGAAACACAGGATTTTTTGCAATATTCATGGCCGCTTGGTTGTCACAAAAAAGGCTCATCGGAGTGACCGATGAACAACCCATATCAGCTAGGAGGCTTCGCAGCCACACAAGTTCACAAGCTGCAACCGCCATTGCACGGTATTCAGCTTCGGCACTGGAGCGAGCCACAACATGTTGTTTCTTGCTTTTCCAGGACACAAGGTTACCTCCAACAAACATGCAATACCCAGTAGTCGAGCGTCGGTCAAGGTGATTGCCAGCCCAATCCGAGTCTATATAACCCATTACATTGGTATGGTTGTTTCATGAAACACAGGATTTTTTGCAATATTCATGGCCGCTTGGTTGTCACAAAAAAGGCTCATCGGAGTGACCGATGAACAACCCATATCAGCTAAGAGGCTTCGCAGCCACACAAGTTCACAAGCTGCAACCGCCATTGCACGGTATTCAGCTTCGGCACTGGAGCGAGCCACAACATGTTGTTTCTTGCTTTTCCAGGACACAAGGTTACCTCCAACAAACATGCAATACCCAGTAGTCGAGCGTCGGTCAAGGTGATTGCCAGCCCAATCCGAGTCTATATAACCCATTACATTGGTATGGTTGTTTCTGGTCATGACAATTCCGCGACCAATAGTTCCTTTTAAATATCTCAAAATGCGCTTGACCATGCTTAGATGATGAGTGGTTGGAGCATGCATGAACTGGCTGACAAGACTGACAGTGTAGGTAATATCCAGACGGATAATCATCAGATAAATAAGTTTATCCACGAGTTGTTGATAATATTTGGGCGAGGGAAGAGTCGTACCTGCAAGAGATAATTTTAGTTTACTATCAACAGGAGTAGGGGAAGGTTTAGTTGAAAGCATACTTGCATCTTGAAGCACATCGAGAGTGTACTTGCGTTGATTAAGGAAAAAACCTTTCTTAGATGATGCCATTTCAATCCGAAGAAAATATTTTAAGGGACCAAGATCTGTAATCGGAAATAATTGTTGAAGAGTTTTCTTCAATTGGGAAATAGATGCAATGTTATTCCCTGAGATAATTAAATCATCAACATAAATGAGGACCATCAATTTATCATCATTTTTGAACTGAATATATAAAGAGGAATCTGCAGAGCTTTTGCTAAAACCTAATGTAGCAAGGGCGCCGCTAAGTTTTGCATGCCATACGCGAGGACTTTGCTTTAGCCCATAAATAGATTTATAAAGTTTACATACCAAATTAGGAGTGGAACTTGACGAGTGACCAGGAGGAAGCTTCATAAACACTTCTTCTTCAAGATCCCCGTGTAAAAAAGCATTTTTTACGTCCATTTGCGACAAGAACCATCCATTATTAACAAAAACAGATAAAAGAACTCTTACCATGGTTATTTTTGCAACATGAGCAAATATCAAATGGATGCTTCCCTAAAACACCAGCAAACTTCTGTTGCTGCAAAATATATCCATTAGAGCATTTTAGTTATTTAACTTCCACTTTGTTGCATATTAGATAGATTTATTTCAACCAAAAAAAAATTAATATTAAGGTTTTTTCAACATTTTTTCACAAAAAATCTATGCATACGTTTAATTAAATAAACCAAGAATCATATGCATCCAGTCTATTTAACTCGTCTCGATAATTTTCCTTTAACACAAAAGAGTAAATATGTTGGTGTTGTTAATATTATTTTGATATATTTTTGGGGGATTTCATATCATAATATCAAATGGATATAACTATAAATCAAAAGGTCAATACTTATATATAATAAAATAAAATGAAGATCATTTGAGTTAATAAAAATGTGTATAATCTCATGTTAATTTTCAACATAATAGAAAAATAAGATTATAATAATTTCATTTCAAAATAGTGAAAAAGATAATTATAAATAAACCCAAAACATTATATACAGCGCCCGCTCGCAGCAGTAAAAAACTATTGATTTATCATTTCTACACGAACACCGTTTCTTTTCCGTACATGTATAATAATATGGTATTCCTTTTGGGAGCATAAAATTGTACAAAACACTATTTATTTCCATGGAAACAAAAAAAGAGGAAGAAGAGAGAGACCACACAAGAATGCCAGAGGCTGACACAAGCACTGAGCTGATCACAAATGAAGGCCCATTTAAACAAAAACATCACCTACGTATGGCAATTCCAGGCTACATATCTATTTTATGCGTGCAGTACAGATTTCATAACACCTTCTAGAGAACAGGATTCTGCTCCACATTATCATGCAGTAAACAGACATCGCGCTAGTTTTGAAGCATCAGGCAATCAAAATTAACTAGGAGCTGGTCATGGGCAAGCTGAATTCCCATAGTTTCTTAGCCAGTTCTGCATCTTGACCATAAGCGCTTGATTTGGATATGTTACAGTCTTCGAAATACTTCCCACTGACCCCATTAACCTGTGGATGCAATGCCACATAGCATGTGGTTGCAGCTCCCTACAGCCAAGTACAGGAAATTGATTAAGAAACTGCGAGGGCATGGCAACAAACAGAATTGAAATATATGGGCCGCATGATTTGAATTTGCAAATATGATGCTCTCTGTCATATTCACATTGATCCTGCAGTTCACACGTTCCATGAAAATTGGAGAGCATACCTGGGGAACAGTTTTGAACATGAATCTTCCAACAGTATTAGCAAAGCCTGCCGAGAATTTAACACAGGACCAGAAAATTCAAAATTTAGTGAATGAACGAAGAGATTTATTTATGCAAGGTGTGATTAAAATAGGTCAGGAATTACCACTAAGAAGAGTGTGATAGCGGAAAAGATTGGTATGAATTCCTCCAGGATGAAGTGAATTAGCAGTTATATTTAGCCCCTCTTCCTGAATGAATAAAGAAAGTTAATCTAGGTGCGCGAGCTGGCCGTTAATAAAAAAAAGAGAAAAAATGGATATAAAGTTCCAGTATCTTTATTTATCAAATGCCTGTTCGATGAACTTGAAAATGCTTTACTACCTTGAAACGCCTTGCAAGTTCATTAGCATGCAGTAGAGTAGCAAGCTTTGATTGCCCATAAGCCTTAATACTGCCGTATCTGCAAATTAGCGTAAGCAAAAGGGTTAAACTAAGAAGAAGCGCCTCATCACAATAATACATGACAGAAGCACCCATACGCGGGTGTTACAGCATAAACTGGCACTTAGCAGAAGGAAAATACAAGATTGACTGAACGGTACTTCCAAATTGTTACCCTGCTTCATCATTGATAGTATCAAAACGAATTCCACCAGGGAATGGATGACGATGAGCTGATGAAGATAGGTTAACAATCCTTCCTTCTCGATTGCTTTCACGTGCTGTGTTTTTCAAGTTGTCCAACAAAAGATTTGTAAGAAGAAAATGGCCTGCAAAATGGTAGCAAAACACTGTTATAAAAAGAACAACACTTCGATATGTACAGCTATCATTCCTTCAATGCAGATGATTAAAAGAATCTGCGTAATTATGTGTAACATACTTAGATAGTTGGTTGCAAACTGCAGTTCTATGTTGTCTTTGGAAAGCATGTAAGGAGATGCCATAATCCCTGCATTGTTACTTCCAACGAAGAAAAAGAATGTCAGTCCTCGCTAATGAATTTTGAAAGAAATCTCATAAGCATAGAATGTCACCAGTTGTTCACAGATCGAGAGGGGAATTGCCATCATAACAAGTTTGATATACGAGCAAAACGAAGTCAACTGCAGAAGATATGTGTACATAATATTGTTGTCTTACATAAGGATATTCAGTGGAAAACCAGAGGAATTATATTTGGATGCGAATTCCCGGACTGAGGACATTGAGCTGAGATCCAGCTCCATAACCTCAACCTTGGCGCTGGGGATTTCCTTGAGTATTTCTTCTCTGACCTTATTACCAGAATCCACATTCCTTACTGCCATGACTACATGGACACCACGCAGAGCAAGAACTCGCGCTGTCTCTGTGCCAATACCACTTGATGCTCCTGAAATTAGGCAAAGAAACAAACTTAAAACCTATCCTATCAATGGCTAAATATCCACTGACATTGATATCTACTGCCATCAAAAGAACATATATGATTTTGAGAAATTATGGTACAAAAAAGCAAAGTTACGATTTTAGAAGTCTCCGCAGTATTTAAGAGCATAAATTTATAAAGCACGGGAGAGACAAATTTGAAACTGGTTAAACTTGGCTACAAGATCAGAAAGTTCTAGCCTTCTGGGAGGATATTCCACAGCCACCAGTACTAAAACCCTGACCAAGAATCTTCTACACAAATAATCAGATGAGAGAATTTCACTCATGTCATGCTACTCATATCTGTAACTTTGACATAATTATGAAATTTCTAATGTGAAACAGAAACTACAGAAATTTCAAGTGGATCAGAATTGCTAGCAATCCATGCATAGAGCAAACCAACAACCACTGGCCACTGACTTTGCCATTTATCTTGATCAACAAAATTACAGCATAAAACAGAAGCCAGAGATTTGAATTCGAAAAATAACATGAAAGGAGCATATAGATGACGCAGAACAGATAAAGCTAAGAAAAACATGCCAGTAACAATAGCAGTGAGGCCACTTCCATCAATTCCTTCAGTAACTTCCTCAGCTGTGGAACTGGAAGAAAACCCAGATGACCCTTTCTTTCCAAAAAAACCCATGGTGGCAGGTTCTGAACTACACCACAAGTTGCAGACTCTAATGTATATACTTCTCACAAGTAGCAGCAGATATGGACCGGTATCAAGTATTATTTTGAGGATTCTTCAAGAATGAAGCCGCCAGGAGTTGGTAAAAGACACTTGCAATTTCTTAATATTTAATTATTGCATGCCATTATGCTATTCTTTGGTTTTGTTCATATTTTTCTAAATTTCCGGTCAAATTCCACGATGCTGTTTCTTAACCTTATATGATTATTAATCATCAAAGGCAGGCCCCTGGTGCTTGACTTTCAAAAAAGGCAGCGTAATATAACAAGTCCATCATAACTTTAAATAATCCCCATGTTCTTAAGATTTAAATAATCAAGTTCCTCTAGTTTAAAAACTGATTAAATGATCCCTATTTGTTCACTTTTGTTTCTACATTAGTCCCTCCATTAACTTTTATTGCTAGTGAAATGCTGAGCAGGCATTTTTTTTCTTGCCCTTTAGTTCTTTGACGAATTGATTATTTATGAAACTTGAGGGATTAAAATAGTATAATTTACAAAAATAACTTGTAAACTCAAAAGTCATACCATGACTCTATCTAGAAGTATGTGGTGTCCATAAATAAAAGTTTGATAGGGACAACCAACTGTTATTATTAAGATTATTTTATTAAATATTTTTTATATTGAAATGTATTAAAATGATTTTTATTTTATTTTTTTAAAAAAATGCTTTTAATATCGACATATTAAAAATATATAAAGATACTAAAAATATTTAATTTAAAATATATTTTTTTTTAATTGCTTTTTAAACGGAAACAGGGTCGAATTTTCTTTCCTTCATCAGAGTAGCGTGTTAGATGGATCGTTAGACTAGGAAAGCTTGTACGTTGTCGGAAGGTAACAGCCAGTCATAATTTTCTTGAGATCATGATCACATTGCTCAATGTAGATGTCTCCAATATCCAGCCAGCGGATCCACAAAAAATATCAGCAGCAAGGGGAACGTCAACAGTCATCATGATTCTCTCCGTGTTGTGCAGTTAAAAATACTATAGAAGCTATACTGGAAACCTGAGCAATTTGATTCAGAAAAAAAAAAGGCATTTTCCTTTGGATTTGTCCGCAGGAGGAATGACTGGAAGAGATTTAACTTCTGTAGTTGACGTAACTTCTAAGAGCAATCACAGGTGGACAGGATCATCATGCAAGAAAGTGAACATGTAACTCTCTCAAATGCACCAGTAATAAGAAAAAAAGAGGATATCTTAGCCTCCTTCCTGTGTCGAAAATGATTAACAGCGTCATTTAAATCAAATAGGGAGGAACTAGTGGTCATGTTTATAGACAACCATCTTAAACCAACAATTTTTAACTACCCATTTAGAAATAGTTGCAATGTGATTTTAACGAAACAGGCTCGCGTGCATAAACTATGAAACATGTTTGCAAGTTTCTTGAGTTCCCCAATACAAGAAATAACAATTTCAATACACAGCACAGCTCAGAGGACTACTTGGGGTTGGTTAAGCTCAAGCTGAAATCCCATAGTTTCTTGGCCAATCCTACATCTTTAGCCAAGGAGCTAGCTTTCGACAGGTTACTGTCCATGAAATATTCTCCGCTTACCCCCTTAACTTGTGGATGCAATGCCACATAGCATGTAGTTGCAGCTCCCTATAACCATATAAAAGAAGTTAATAAGCTATGTAGTGTTTTAGAGGTAGTCCTATAATTGCATGTGGATTTTATAATTCAAATTAATCCTGCGCCTTGCAACCACATATTCCATGGAAACAAACAACATACCTGTTGAACATTTTTTAGCACAAATCTGCCGACCATAGTGACAACACCTGCATTAAACTCAACATGTTTAATCCAGAAGAAAATCCCCATTGGCCAAGAAAATCCCCGTAGGGCAGATATATCAGAGTATTACTATTAATAACACTGTGGAAACGCAGAAGATTGGTCATAATTGCTCCAGGATGAAGTGAATTAGCAGTTATATTGACCCCCTCTTCCTGCATGGGCAAAAGAAAAAAGGGAAATAAAACACTTCCTCATAAGAATTTACTTGACAAAAATGTTATAACTATGAAAGTCACAGCCAAAAGAACATGCTAATCAAATGTTTTTGTCATCCATGATTTGTACTGATTTAACTAAAGAATCTTCAGCACTAAAAATCTAACTATTTCAACGTCATCAAATAAGGCGGGCAAAGCCAAAATGACTCATACTTCCACTAGAAACTATTCCAGATTTGAGAGCCACCTGGTCTTTAACCACAAGAAGGTAAGATTAAATCTCTCAAGTGGGGAAAAAGAAGAAAAAGAAAATCCCAATCTATAGTAAAAAGGCAATCTGTGCATATTATACATGAAGCATTTCATATTATAGCATTTAGGTGCATAATTATGACCTCTGAAATACTCAGGAAAAGGTTAGAAACAAAAAACTTCAACGAAACTTAATCATCTCAATTACAGGTTGCTGTTTGGTAAACTTGAGACCACGGATTACCTTAAGGCGCCTAGTGAGCTCATTAGCATGCAATACATTAGCAAGCTTTGATTGTCCATAAGCCCAAATACTGTTGTATCTGCAAAATTATCCGGGACAAAAGGATAAAAACAAGTAGAATTGGATAAAGAAATGCCAATCCATATAAAATTAAAAGAACAATTGACTGGTGTTTGGTGTTATAGCACAAGACTGAGCAGCAGTCCAGGACAAGATTCACAAAATGATACTGAGAAAGTGTTACCCTGATTCATCATTGATTTTATCAAAACGAATTCCTTCACTGTATGTAAAACGGTGAGCTTCTGACGATAAGATAACAATCCTTCCCTCGCGGTCACTTTCATGTGCTGTCTTTTTCATGGTGTCCAGTACAAGGTCTGTCAGAAGAAAATGGCCTGCAAAATTATAAAATCTCTTAAGACTTCTGCACTTGGCAATATACAGCATTTGAAATTTCCCAGCATTGAAAAACAAAAATTCATGGAAAGGGACTGTCTTCTTTTTTTCCAGTTTTTCCCACAGCAAAAATTCATGAAGATATACTTTCATTATCTTCATTCACAATAACTGATAAGACCGGATCGATAGATAAATGAATTTGAAGATTACAGCATTCACAGACATGAGAAAAAAAGAGGTCAAGTTGTGTTCTTTTTGTTGTTCAGTATTGTGGCTCTCAAGGTATCCATGTTCAAGAATCTCATATTTGATCACACTAATTTAAATTGTCTATGCTGGAACCTTTTTATTGCACGTGCTCTTTTTCCCTTCATTTACAGATTGAAATTCTATTCTCTGGCCTTTCATTATCATAATAGATACTGCAATCAAATTAATGGCACAAACGCAAACAATTTATAACGTCCTGTCCAACATACCCACATGGTTGGTTGCAAATTGCATTTCTATGTTGTCTTGGGAAAGCATGAAAGGAGCTGCCATAATGCCTGCATTGTTACTTAACCAAGAGAAGATAACGTTAATTCTCACTATTAAATTACAAAGCAGTTCCTAAATGTGTGTAGGATGTCTTCAGTGAGGCATAGTTAAAGAGGTGCATTGCCTCTGAGCAAGTTCCATTTAAGAGCACAGACAAGATGATGTCAGGAAAGAGTGAACAGGAACAACCAACATCATTAGCGATACACAAAGTTAACCATGGAAACCCAAAACGGATATACAAAACAAATAAGAAGCATTGTTTCAGTTGTAGTCTTCTTACATTAGGAGATTCAGTGGAAGACTCAATGATATAAATTCCGATGCAAATTTTCTCACTGATTCCATTGAGTTGAGATCTAGCTGCATAACATCAATCTTCGCAGTAGGGATTGCCTTGAGTATTTCATCTTTGACTTTCCTACCAGATTCCACATTCCTTACTGCCATGACTACATGGGCACCACGCAAAGCAAGAACACGCGTGGTCTCCGCTCCAATACCACTGGAGGCTCCTGAAATGGATTGGGCATGGAGCGTATTAACAGATTAACCAACCAGTTACTAAAAGTGCAAATGTATATCTATTGCCATTAGAACCCTAACTATGGCAAGCTGTCCACAATTGATCAACACACGAATAGAAAAATCCTGATATAGGAACTCCATTCTGATGTGGAAAGTCTCGCCACAAGAATATGATAAATCCCATCTACAGTGGACCACTCTCTATAAACAGAAAGCAAAGAAAACTCCACTTCAAATATTAACTAGTGATCCCCACTTGTGCAGAATGACAAAACTGGTATAGTGGTATGTAAACCTCTCCAAATACATCCGTGTGAAATAAAGTAATTAAATCCCAAGCATACCACGATTACAAGCTACCTAAGCCGGATAAGTTTATTAACATCTGCAAGCGCCTAGAACGAACTAAAAAAGGAACTTGAAGCCCAGATATATTCACCAGACATTTTCAACCCCATCTCTATAGATCTTGCGCGAACTAGAAAATCGATTAGCACCCGTGTACAGAGGAAGAAAAAAGTAGCAAAAGTACGAAAACCGAGAAATGATCACCGAAACCTCGAGATTTTTTGACTGCTTGAAACGCTGACATAACACAACTACTTGGCTTAGTTGACTCAGTCAAAGCCACTCGCACAAACAAACAGAGCATACGAGATTCAAGAGTCTATTTTTCATTTGTTTTCCTTCGCTTTTCGAAGCAGCCACACAAGACTTAAACTTCGAGAGAAGAAATGATCGAAGTATGAACATGTTTGATAAAATCCTAGTGCAAGGAGGTTCAAATACCTGTGCGTTTAGTTTCTAACAGAAAAAAAAGCATGAAACTGAAAACAAAACAAACCCTGATCAGCATCAGACCTGTAACAATAGCAGTGAGACCAGTTGCATCAATCCCTTGAGTAACATGCTCGGCTGTTGATCTAGGTGAGAACCCAGATGGTCCTTTCCACCCAAAAGGCCACATATTTACAATATTTTGAACAAAACAACTAACGGTTTTCGAGTTTGCAATCTCTTTATGTTCTTATAATCCTTCTGGAATAACGACATGTCGCTTTGTTGGCAAGGCATTCCCATAAAAGACAAGTGGGAATTTTTTGAAATTACAGTATTTTTTAAAATATATTTATTTTAATATTAACACATTAAAATAATAGTAAAAAATTAAAAATTAAAAAACACGATTTGTGATGAAAAACAAACATTATCTGAGGGAATTTCAAGTAAAACTCTAAAATGTTTCGTACCCGCCAAGTTATGTTATGGCAACAAGCACTTAACAGCAGATAAATTCGAACGATTTCAAAGTAAATAAATAAATAAAATTCATAATATAAAATACTTTTTTAGCAAAATAACCGTGTTGTAATTAATAGTATAATATCGTGATCAATTTAATTTTAATCAACATCATGTTCACCAATTAAATTTCAGTGCACCGGAAGCTACTTTGGCCACCAGAAAAAGGCATACCACCTCTCCCTCACGGTGCAAAGCCACCGATAGCCTCCCTCCATATCACAATATATTAATGATGGTTTTGTACGAATGATATTCTTAAAATTAGTTTCACTTTTCATATCTCGAATCTAAATCAAGTTTCTCATGGGTAGTTGCTTTGACGATTTAGAAATCAAATTCATAACTCAGATCAATCTCTCGTGGCTAATAATCCAACCACAAAAGAGGTTCATACCGAAGGCTTGGCTTCTGGATGATCTTGGAGAGAAGGAATGAGAATTTTTAACTTGTTCGAGATTGATCTGATAAAAGTATTCCCTGGAATCTCAATGCAGAGTCGAGACTCCATGGCCCACTCCTGATGGACCTGAGGCCTCAGTTATTACAGGCAATTTAATTTACTCCCTCAAGGGTCGATATCCCCAGAGCAAGTGACCCTGACATTGATAGGCTCTCGCCAGAAACACGCGAGAGGAGCGGTCCACCCGTATAGCACCCTTACAGGAGATGCTTTTAAAATTTCAGTGGGCCTGGGCTTTCAAACTCTTGCTTTGGGTTTTTTTAACAAGTATTTTATTATTATTATTATTATTATGGGCATGAGAATTCTTCTTTCTTTCAAATCATGCCTTGCTTAGGACTATTTTGTCTACAATAAGTAAATAAAATATTCCTTTGAAGCATCGAGGCCAGTTCTATCAAATTCTTGTCCGACAAAAAATTAAAACGAAAAAACAAGCAGCGACTACACATTGTTGTACAGTCAAGTAATCAATGAATTGGAGCATCTCTGCTCCAGCTGACAGCTCACGGGGATGAAGAAGGAACTTGTTGATGCCGTGGAGTTGAGAGGAAACCTGTGGTGGTGTCTTGGAGCTGGAGAAAATACATGGAGCAAGTTGGTGCTGCTGCAGAGTTGTGATGGCTCGAGCAAATTTAAGAAAAAGAAGTAGCCATTTAAATCATGCGTGTAAAGCCAAGTCAAGCACCCTTGATAAATTGTCAAAATCCTTTGTTTTAACATGATACGGAAAACACAATTGTAAAATCATATGTAGATTTTTTTAACTAAACAATATTATAAGCGGCCCCACGAACCACGGGTTCATTAACCAATGGTAAAAGCTGGTTGTTATCAGTAGAAAGATGCATGTTCTGTCTGTGTATGAGAACACCAGCTAAGACCTAGCATGGATACTACTAGCAGCAGCATAGGACACAAGAACCTTAAGCCCCAACACCAAGTTTTGGTAAAATGGCAATCATTTCTCTTCAATTATAACTTGTCCTCATCTTTAATCATACTCATCAACATAATTATAACATCATTTTAACAATTTAAACAAGAAATTACTCAAATTCTAAATATTATCCTCCTAAAACTCGTGGTTAACTACTACAAATGCTCATTAATTGCTCCTAATCAAGGATTATTACCTTGGAATATAAGCGATTGGAGAAGAAAAATGAGAAGAATTTCTTGATTTCTCCCCTCCTTCCCTTCTCCTCAAACCCCTTCGATTTTTTAAAATAACCTCTCTCCATCCCCTAACATCCCATTTTTATTCCTTGATCAAGAAATTTTGTGAAGTTTATAAAGATTTTGAAAGAAATTTGGAATTTTTTCTCGGCTGCTCTTTGCTTTGCTTTCTTAGGAAGCCAAGTTGCCTTTTATAAGGAATAAAAAGTCTTATGATTACCGTTTTGTCCTTTCAATTAATTTTCTAGTGTTTTTTTTGCCCTGTCAGGTATCATTAGTGGCTGATTTGGGGAGTAGTTAAAATTATTTTAGAGGGTAAGCATCATCATTTCCTAACCACCCCCATTTCCAAGAATAAAAGCTCACTCATAGCGGCTGGCTTTGTTGTTCAGTGGGGAGTCGTCGTCTCCCCCCCTCTCAACTCGCTTGCATTTTAAAATTATTTTATCCTTTCTTTCCATGGGTGGCGGCTTATTTTATCCGTTCACATAAAAATTCTTTTTTTGCCAAGCGAAATCATGTGGTATCCAGGGAGAGAATGATACAAATAAAGATAGACAAGAATTCTCCATTCAAAAGTTGAAAACTTTACACACATAAATTAACTCTCCACAAGACCACCACAAATTCACATGACAGAGAAGCAGCCAAAGTTCAAACAGAAGGGATAGAAGTAGTTGAGATGGCGAGTCTTGAAAGGGCGAACGAAATTAAGCTCTGCTCTTGAAAGGAATGGCTCTGATAACTATCTGGTGGTAGACAGCAGCAAGAGCAGCTCCAATGAATGGCCCGACCCAGAAGATCCACTGTATGAAAACAGAAGGATACATACATTGCAATGAATCAAAACTTCATCATTGAGATAGTGAGAGCAACTAAGTTCTTTCAATCAAACTACTTACGTGGTCATCCCATGCATGGTCTTTGTTGAAGATGATGGCGGCTCCTAGACTCCTTGCTGGGTTAATGCCAGTTCCAGTTATGGGGATGGTAGCCAAATGAACCAAGAAGACTGCGAATCCAATGGGAAGAGGAGCCAAAATCTGCAGAAAAAACATCCATATAATGAGAACGTAAGAGCACAAGAACAATGCTAAAAGTGAAGTGTGAGTATGAACAGATGAAGCGCCAAAAATAATTCAATGCAGCAACCCTAACTAACAGGGTAGAACATAAGAACACTGCTGAAATAACTAACATGATAAAAATAATAGCAGTGGAGCAGTTGGTGAAAAGAGGAACGGATTGGCACCGTTGGGCTATTGGAGGGGCCTACAACTTTTTAAAACAAGATGAGTACTCTGGCAAGTTGCATAGCACACAGTATTTTGTTAAGAGTGCGCATGCTATTTGCTAAAGTTACATTTCATCATCATTTTTCTCTTTTTCGCAAGAGAAACCAGCCAAAAGGAAAAAACATCACTATCAAAGTGATTATCACACCTCAACCTTCCACCACATCAAGGAAAGTAGACATCCTACCCAGCCACACCCACCAGTCTCTGTAAAAAGATTCCAGGATTCTTGAAACCAGAAACCACGCCTAGAAGAAAACCATAATTCCAAACCTATCTACGTCCGTGTTTGTTTTAATTTTTTTTTTTTCATATTCATATCATCACAAATCATAATCAAAAAGCACTAAGAGAACCAATTTAATGTTTTTTTCAAGACAAATACAGCTTTAAAATACACTCGGACGTAGCAAAAAGGCTCATCCAAACATGGACTAACATGATTTGCATCCATATCAAAGATCCTGGTAAAAAAAACCCCAGCAATTTCCAGCCAAGAACAACCATGCCAGTCTATGAGACGTACATGAAACAACCAAGCAGTAAAAAGCAACGACAAATACAGAAAAACACAGTAGATAGCATCGATCGACACGTCAAGGACTGTTATAAATTTAACTAGGTAAACACATGGATTAGAACAAATCAAATAATACTTACAGGGACGTGAGAGTCTCTGGCATTTCTCTTGGCATCAGTGGCAGAGAAGACAGTGTAGACAAGAACAAAGGTACCAATTATCTCAGCACCAAGGCCATCACCCTTAGTGTATCCATGATTCACAACATTAGCTCCACCACCCTGAAGTTCATAGTTGTGGCTTCCTTGGAAACCCTTCACTACACCAGCACCACAGATAGCACCAAGGCACTGCATGATGATGTAAAACACAGCCCTTGTCAAAGAGAGCTTCCTTGCCAGAAACAGACCAAAGGTCACAGCTGGGTTGATGTGTCCACCTGAGCACATGCAGATCTAGTCAGTACCATACACTATCCTAGACTTCAACAACTAAAAATTAAGAACAAACAGATGGAGAGAATTATCCAAGGCTAAGCAAGTCTACCAAAACAAGAGAGTAAAGGGGGCATCTTTACCTGAGATACCAGCAGTGCAGTAAACAAGGGCAAAGATCATGCCACCAAAAGCCCAAGCAATGCCTTGAATACCAACAGTGGAACACTTGCTGGTGCCGGGCTTAGTAACACCCATGACAGTCAAGACAGTTATGTAAAGGAACAAGAAAGTGGCTATGAACTCAGCAATACCAGCCCTGTAAAAAGACCATGACTTGAGCTCACCAGGCTCAAACAAAGGAGCTGGAGGCGCCTCTTTGTAATCCTTGTCTGTCTGAGCTGATGTCCCAATCGGCTGTCTCTCAGAGAACTTGTTAGCTCCGAGCTTAACATCCTCTTCTTTGCCTTCCATTTTTTTCTTGCTGGTTTTTTTTTCTCTGCAAGTAGAAGACCACTGCACTCAAGAAAACTAAGCAAAGTTTCAATGAGAGGAAGAGAGATAAGGTGGTTTTATATATAGATGATAAAAGCTTTTCAATTATTTGGCCACTTAGAAAAAATGGGCTGTCTTTTTTCTTTTTTATTTGTTGCCTGACTTATCCTAATCATTAAATTAAGCCACGTCACTGACCGGCCCTGTTTTTTTCTTACAAGTACAATAAATAATAAATAAATTAAATAACTTCTACCTCGTCCACAAATTAAATGCAGCATGACAAAGCTTTTTTTTAATTGATTTTTATTTGAAAATTCATTATAAAAATGTTTTTTTATTTTGAATATTATTTTTTATATTAATATATTAAAACAATAACAAAAACTTTCAAAAAATATTTACAGTGAGAGAGGGGTTCTTCAGGGAGAGATGTTGACGGGTTTTGGTTTGCGGTTCGAATCCTTTGTTCTTATCCTCTCACCACCAGGGAGGGAGGGAGAGAGAGAGAGAGACTCGTCTTTTTCTTTATATTTCTTTTAAGCTTCACCACCAACCTCTGTAAAGACCAAAGTAACCACCATCCTTTTATAAAATGAGAATTGTGCGCGGCGCTTGTAGTTGGTACAAAACTCTGTTGTTAATTTATTGTAATTGTTTTTTAAAAATATTTGTTTTTATTTATTTTTTTAAAAAAAATGATATTTTTAAATTATCAAAAATAATTTTTAAAAATAAAAAATATTTTTTTATTCATTGTTAAACAAAAAATATTTTGAAAACAATATTAAGTATACTCTCAAATATTTTTTATATCACTTTACTACATAATGATAATAATAAAAAGAAAAAGAAAATCATGAAGAACTCCACTCCATCTATTTTCATTAAAAAATGCTACTAGATGTACAGTTAAAATGTCATGTTTATCTGTTTACGTGGAATTATTTTTTATATTAATAATTTAGATTAAAAATAAATAAATAAATAAATATTTTTCAAAAAAAAAATAAAAATACAGGCTTGTCTATTTCCTTTTGTTGTAAAGTTAAAGGCTATAAATTCCAAGGGTTTGTTGCGCGGCTAAGCTGAAGCAAAATAGCCAATCAAGAAGTCAATTCACTTTCTTGATCTGGCACCCTTTTTCCTTAACCTTGGACGGCCATGATCTCTCTCTTGTTTCTATTTTATTTCCCCGGGATATTCGTTTGGTAGAAACAAGCACTCCCAGTGCCACTCCCTCGGAGGTGAGAAGGACAATATTGTCATTCCATATAGAGGAGGAAGCAACTGGATTTGGATTTTCCTTCCAAGGAAAGCGAGGTCACAACCAGGAAAAGTGAAAGAGGGTTATGAGATGAAAACGAGAGATCGAGTGGCCGTGACAGCCTGGCCGTTTTGTGACCGTTAGGAAAGGGGCAACCTTTTTCAAAGGAGGAAGCGGGGGTCTAACGGCTAGGTGGGCTAACGGCTAGGTGAGCCAACGGCTTGAATGCGTTCCAGGTGAAGTTACCGTTGCGTCCTCGCTGTATCACATCGGACTGGCATGAAAGGTGGCGGGTCCACAAGTAATCATAGAAGAAGTGGTGGGTGGCCAGGGTGCCCCCTCCCCCTCTCCAGAATCATCTCTTATTTTTAGATCACAGGATAATATTAAAAATCATCTTTAAAATATATTTTTAAATAAAAATTCTTTTAAAAATAACAACTATCATTAAAATAGAAAATGGCTGTATCGTAAACGAGTGTTTAGACAAATTTTAACAGCGTCTCACTTGTAAAAAAAACAAAAGGAACCCATCAACAAAAGAGAAACACTTATCACTGAGTTTCATAACCAGAAACCAGAGGCACTTATCAAAGTTTTGACAAAAATCTCCGGAATGGGATATGGTTATCTCCATGGATTTAATTATCATTTGCATTGCCTACCATGACAATTAGAGATTGGGACCACATGCTTTCTTTTCTTACTTTAATCCATCCGGTGGTCTCATCTCACGACCCTCATCCTTCCTACTGTAATCTTCTTCTTCTGTAGCATTATATATATATATATATATATAGAGAGAGAGAGAGAGAGAGAGAGAGAGAGAGAAGGTGCGTGAATCATATCATGCATGACAACTCACAATCATGGGATACCGTTCTGGTGTTCTCCCTGCCTTCACATGCTCTCCTATCCCCACACCTCTCTTTCATGCAGCCTTAGGCCCCATTGCCAACCATTTGCGACATTGAAAATGTGCACCAACTGAAAGGGAAAAAAAAGACAACTACAGAAACCCTAAAACCAGCAACTGCACTCCAAAAAAACACACATCATCTCCGACCGTCCAAACCTCTATCTACTTCGCATGTGACATGAGTCTGATGTCAACCTGGTGCTGTTTCTACTCTCTGTCATGTCACCTACAGCTAGCTAGCTACACTGCCCGAGTTGTCCCAAAAGGGCTCCACTAAATATTTCATGATCTTGCCACGGGTCACCTAGATAGAACATGCTTTGACTACAAGTGATTAGATCAGAGCTGATAATGCGAAGTGATTAGGTTCGTTGGGAGGTGGAAAAGATGGGTTGTACGCTAAGAATCCATTTCTTTTTTCTTTTCTTTTATTAATGTGATTTTACGGTCTAATTTACTGTAATAATTCTCAAATTTAAGAGATTCGATCGTGAAGCTACCCGCTCATCTTTCTTTTGCTGAGGTGAAGGGTATCTTGGATAGGACACGCAAATAGATACAAGACTTGCGAGGGCATCGATCTTCATCGGGAATATTATGAACTGCCTTCTAATTTTCTTATATGATAATTTGTAAGGGTTTGAGGTTATTTTTTAAAAAAATATTATTTATTCATAAATATATCAAAATCAATTTTTTTATATTTTTTAAAATTATTTTTCATATTAGCATATAAAAATATTTAAAAATATATATTTTTATTTAAAATAAAAAAATATTTTTTAAAAATAAAATGATAAATATCGATGCAATCGTGAAATACGGATGAGAATATGTTTTTTTTCTGTGTACAACAAACACTGCGCTAAAAAACATGGGTTTGATCGAAGATTCTTGAGGTGATTTTATTCTTATCGTAGCAGGTATATGTCAAGTATCTAGTCAACAATCAATAATTTCTTAGTCAACAATTTTAGCCTATTGATAAAAAATAGAATGAAGAAGAAAACACAATAAATAAATTCAATACATGAACAGGTATTTTTTTTATTTGAAAAAACTCTATTTTTTAGAAAATATATTTTATAAATTCAAATAAGAGAGTAAAATCTCAGCTGTCTTGGATTTTTACAAAAATATATGTTCTAACTCAAACTCAAAACTTATTGTATAGATCTCAAATTTTTTGTCGTCACATCACGACTCTTCAGGACAAACATTGTTTATTGAAAATTTACAAAAAATTCTTATATATATATATATATATATATGTGTTCATAAGAAGTAAATTGTAATTTTTCACATGTTATAGAAAGATTTTAAAATAGTTATATTATTTACAACAAACTTTAAGTGGACTTGTTTATGAAAATTGTTTCAACACTAGAATTGAATTCAATGAGTACGTATTTTTATACCTACTATAAATGTTAGAGAATGAGGTTTTTACATCAAGGTTTACAATTTTATTATCTTTTATTTGGAGCGACTAATATATCTTGTTTTAATTAAAATAAATTTTATTTCACTTAAAATATTGATATACTCTACAAACTTTACTCAAATTCTGGCTAAAATATTATGGTTTTGTTTTGCTCATTCTATTTGGGTTGAATAATGTTTTTTTTTTTAAATATGGTTTTATAGTGCCAATTATTTCTCTTTATCTGATCATTTGATTGAGTTTAAATTTTAATATAATTTTACTAGGAATCTCCCTGTATACTAGTATATCTCATGTTAAAATTTAATAGAAATAAGATTTTAGAAAAAAAACTTATGAAAATGCTATGATGACATTTCTTTGATTTCAAATCTATAATTTTGTTTAGAAAATTATTCTATTGCATCATTTTTTGGATTATATTTTTTCTTAATTTCATAATTAAACAATGAGTTTATTAGAAATTAAACAATGAGTTTATTAGAAATTAAACTTTATAATTTATTTTGATTTGTTTTATTCATGATTATCATGGTTTCATAACTATATACATCTGGTAGGTTAACTTGAGTCAATCTAGTATATTGTTGTCCTGGTACTTTTTCAAGAAGATGTCATCTTTATTGTTTTAGTTAAATTTTATTTTTATCAATCATTCATGTTATATTTGGACTCATCGGATTGATGGGCTATATGGTTCAACTTCTACTTTCTTACCTATATTTGGAATTTAAATTCTACAATTTCAAGTTAGTTGATTTGAGTTGAAAATATATTTGTTGAATTGGTATTTTTAATTATCTATGTGTGTGAACAATACAACTCAAAATAACACGTCAAAACATATTGAAACCAAAACATGTCATTCTAATTGAAAAAAATAAAATGTCAACATGTACGGAATTGGTAACCTTAATTTTAATTTGCATGTAAAGAGAAACCTACACATTCTCTGTTAGTTTTTTTTTCTTACTCTTTTGAAAATTAGAGCTTATTGATAATAATTTAAATCATATAAAAAAATAAAATAAATAAATCATTAAAAGATTGCTATTATATTTCGATTAATAACTAAAAAAACTTTTATATTAAATATCACGTGTTTTCATTCATTTTCTAAGAAAAAACTAGACTAAATTGAGTCAAGATAGTCAATTTTACATGGGGTGATCAATTACTTTACACTAACGGCGGCGATGAAAACCACCACCGGTATAGCCAATGAACCAGCCTCCCCCCTAGCGTTGCAAAAACTCCTCTCATTAATATTAGATTTTGATTCTGGTGTTGAAAATTGTGATTTTTACTCCATTTCGCAAGCAAGAAGACGAAGGATATTTGCATTATATGTAAGGCTATATTTTTTTCATTTAAATTTAAAAATTAAATTACTAAATCTTTCAAAATAATAAAATGATTAGTTTAAACAACAAAAATACAGAGCTTCTAATTTAAGCCATAATAATATATGATTATACAATTTAATTTTAAATTTAAACTAGAACAATATATAATCAACGCTATTTTTAAATCAAGTACAATTAACTAAGATATTAATGAACTTAATTTGGGTTTATTCTGAAGATTCAATAACTTAGAAGTTACCTCCACACTAGAATATTTGGAGTGTTACTTTTCATGTGAACAGTAACAGCTTCTTTTTATGCATGGATCGTATTCATTCCTGGGCAATTTCATGAGCTTGGTTTAAATTTGTAAAAAAGAATCAAAGAGAGAGGACCTCAACATAAAATACGAGAAACATGGCTAGAAAATTTATTTCCATGAAAAGTTTTTCTAGCTTAAAAATTTATATTGTTTATTTTTCAATCGCTTGAATTTAATAAATTATAGAGAAAAAAACATTAGAAAATGATGAAGGAGAGATATGATAGTCAAATGACTACATTTTAAAAATAAAATATGATAATCTTGGTGCCAACAAGTTTTGCTCGAAATTCTCAATGGGCATGATATGATGATAAAAAATTTAAGATTTATAAAGCTAGTTTCGAGTTCGAGTCAAAACGTACATCTCTTACAAAAATATAAGATAACTAAGGTTTTATTTATTCAGGAAAATTATATTTTCTTGAATTCAAAAAAAAAATCTAATCAAAGAGAAAGGACTTAAACATTAAATACAAGAACACTATCCTAATTTGATGTTTACACGAAAACTTATTTAAGCTCAAAAACTCGTTCATTTTTCAATTACGAAGTATGAGAAATGAGAGGGGAAAAAAAGAGTAAGAAAATGATGATGGAGAGAGAGGATTGTGTTTTACTTCAACTTGCTAGAAAGAAAAAAAGATTGAGGCTTAGGGTGATTTTATTTATTTTATCTGTCTTTAAGTCGTTTTCGGAGTGTTTGTGTTAAAACCAATTTGCTGATATTATAAAAATATTAATTATGTGTTTGTAGATGAAACTAGGTTGAAAATTAAATTTTAAAATGTAAAATCCCAACTTGATTTTCCAACCGCCTTTTGGTGGTCAAAAACTAAATTTGAAGATGCATCATCTACTTTATTTAAAAATATTATAGAATGATGTGTCATCATCTCTTTTTATTGGAAGGTGCATAGTGCCTAACTTGTCACACCCAATAATACATAATTTTTTTTTATATAATATATATATTTTTTAATTTAGATGTCTGAGTCAACTTCTGTATATCTAAACTAATTCTATGGGTCTTGAAATTAACGATCAATTACCAGACTCTAGTGATCCTTAGAGTTATGATTATTTTGATATTTTTTTTAATTTTTATTTAACAGTCACACCCGCACCCTCTTTATTTTTTAATTTTGTTTAATTTTCTTATTTAATTTTCAATTCATGTTCCCCTTCATTTTCTAAAAAAAATTGTTTAGTTCATCAAAGAAACTATATTTATACTTGCAATATTTATTTAAATTTATTAGTGAATCTAATATTTAATTGATGAATACAAAATAAAAACAAAAATAATGAGACAAAAATATTTTGTAAAAAAACTTATAAAATTATTATAACTATAAAATTTATATGATATTAAAGCATTATTCCTAACTATTTATGTTTAATATTGTATTAAAAATGAATATTAATTAAAATTATTAAGACCAATACATATTGTTTGTTTTTTAAAACTAAGATGTGATGGATGCTTGACCTTATTTTATTGCTCTAAGAAACATTGTTTATACCAGCAAACTTTCTCATGAAGTTTCACGTAGCCCTCACCTTTTGCCATGAACGTGCAGAGCTACATTGTCTCTGTAGTACCTGATAGAAAACAGGAGAGTTTTCTTGGAACAATAATGCTTTATGCTAACTTATAATCAGCCCAGGGTTATTGTGAAGCGCCTGAAGACTTCATACAACACCTCCATTTTATGTTAATGTTGACCGACTGCTTTTCTCACAAGCTTCCCAGTGGATGAGCAATAAACCACAAAAGACTACAAATATAATTGCATAACTCTCGTTATGTTTACTTATAATCAGCCCAAGGTTAATCTGAGGGGCCTGAAGACTTCATACAATATTTCCATTTTGTGTTAATGTTGACTGGCTGCTTTCTCACCGGCTTCCCAGTGGATGAGCAATAAGCTTCAAATGTAATTGCACAAGGAGTTGTTTTTCCTAGTCCAATTCTTCTCTATGATGGAGACGGACATGGGGGCACGGTGTTTCTGGTTTTCCTTGTGTCCACAAGACTCTGAGATCCCCTCTTTTCTTCCCCAGTGTCAGAAAAGTTCCTGCATCAAAGTGGGAGATTCTTTATAAGGTGAAGTAGATGCTAAACCAATTTGTATTTTCAGGTTGTTTTCCTTTCTACTTGTGAAAAAGAATTACCAAGGGTGAATGGGACAATGTAGAGCAGTGCTGGCTGCCCATGGCCATCCATCAAGTTCAGTGCCACATAGGTAACGAGAAGACCTGCCACATTTAATGATTAAAATGAGGAATTGGTAAAAATATTATTGCTATTTAAAAATCTCGAAGCACAGAGTCCTTTTTATCTTTTCATTTTGGAGACACGGTACAGTGTTCCAACAGAGAAAGGGACTGGTTTTTAATATTCCATACCTAGTCCATAAGCAAACATTGCCCACGGGAAGTACCCAGATAAAAGACTCTTAGTTGCTAACCAATCATACCTGCAAGAGCGATCAATTTTTTTTAGCATAGAAATCTTGTTGAATGAACTGTCCATGTGATCAGAACTTGCAGACTGAAACAGAAGCACAGGATCAAAGGTGAAGCAGCATGCGTCATTGTTTTTCCACTCCTCTAAAAATGCCAAGAGTACAATTTTCTTTACTTTGTTTCCTTATACTACAGAATTGGATTCTTCTGACTTAGCGAGCTAGAGCTAAAGTGAGTATCATGGCTTAGTGAAGACGAAGAGGAAGAAGAGGAAAGTACAGTCACCAATTCGGTGATCCAAACTGGAAAAAGAATTTCGAAATCACATGAATATAAAAATTAACTTAACGTGGAGGAAAAATTGAGGAAGAAACACCAGAGAATGCTAGGAAATATAGAGTTTACAAGAATAGAAATAAGTTAAGAATATACTTCCTGCCAGAGGATCAAAGAGTGAAGTGTAAACCTGAGGGAAAATGCTATCAGCAATCCAGGTAGAAGGATGTCACCAAATCCTATGATGCTGTAACCACCCCAAGGATCAAACATCCGTGGGATCTTTAACAGCATCGGTATACCATCCTCTCCACTTCTATCACCACGAGCCACCTAAGGAAAAAGATACAATCAGCCAAGTTATACCTCATCAAGCGAATAAATTGAAATTCAAAATTCAAAACCAAAAGTTATGCATGATAAATGGTCAAATTAGCAGGATTACTTACCACAATCATGACGCTTTCATGGAACACCTTCTTAGAAACAAACACCCAAAAGATGTCATACAAGAACGCACAACCGAGAAGAACTGTACCCACCTGATTTACAAAACATATAATCTCATTTCAGAAGAAAACCCACCGAGTTACCAGAAATATTCTTAGCCCTCAAATCTGCTCTATCTAAATTGATGCCAGGTGATACTAAACCTAATAAAACTAGACCACGACCAAAGTTGATCAAATGAAAGGATTGCATCTTTGTATGGAATTAAAGGAAATACTATCACAAATGCAACCAAAATAAGTTCTGTGACTTGACAGGAGAAATCATGTGAGAATGTGCAGAGCAACACTGAAACAAAGAAAAAAGGGTCATTGCTAGAGCTCCTTGACTTAACAAACAGCCGATGATTGCTTATTTAGAAAGGAGATCCAATGGACACATACTAGGTACAAGAGCAATTAAGAAAGGAAAAAAATGACGATTCCAATTATAGAAAGAATCTAAGTAGTCTATGCAGGCCCAATACATGGTGTGATGGCAAAGATTTTGAACTTGCAATCACAAGGAACAATTCTTCCTCACATCCACCTTGACAGGGCCATAACCACTGCAATAGCTTCTACATACTTGCCTGTTTATTTAAGAACATTACCTTGAGATTAGGCACATGGACAATTTGCAGAACGGTGATTATTAGTGCAATTCCCTGATTTAAGAACAAATAAATTAGAAGGATCATTAGCTAAATTGCCTCATCACTCTTGTCTGACAACTTCACCCAAAAAAAGAGATATATAAGAGATTGATAATGCATGCCTCGTAAAATTCATTTCATTTCGGAGTCAATAATGCAATGGAAAGTATAGCAAATGGGACAACTAAAACAGAAATCAGAGAGATGATGTTCTATAATCTTGATAACTGGAAATTAAAAATTGCAGAAACATCAGTCAATAAGGGAAAAAAAAGAAGTGAAGGTATCCTTACGAGTATATCTTGACCTATCCAGGCAAAGGAGACAGTGCGATACACAGCCCAAACAACTGCAAATGCTATGCAGAATGGAGCAACAGCCAAAGTTAGGTATGAGAGAGCTCCAAAGAATGGCACTTTAATGTAGGATTCTCCAGCATGCTTGAACCACCTGTACAATTATTGTAACTTTAGTTCTTGACCACTGAACTGGCAGAAAATACTCAAGTAATCCAACAACAAGCATCCAAGGGTAACCAGCTTCATAAAAACTCCCAGGTAGCACCTTCAAATACATAATAGCTGCATTTAATACATTAACACTTATTGCACTGAATTGGAATCACAAAATGTGTTAATGAACTTTCCTTAGGAGGAGCATGTGATTGTAAATACCTTACTACTTTCATGGCAACTCATTGACAAATAGGAACTTTAGCCAAAGTTCCCCAAATCAAAGATAAAAGAATCATTATGAACAACTCAAACATGGAACATGGCTAGCAAAAATCTCAGTAAAGTTAAGCACATATCAATAAGAGATTGATTAATATACCTTGACAACAAAGCTACCAGGCAAGTTTGCAAGCCCTGCAGATGCATAAAATTACATAGTTAAAATTGATCCTAGCTAACAGAAAGGGAAAACATAGCAATCAGGATGTTTGCGTGTCGAATAGTTTGATCGCAGTTTGCATAACAATTACTACTTGTAGAATGCGCATAAATACTCAAGTATTTGCTCCCAACACCACATTCCATGATGATTACATTGTGAAACAAGGAAAGTCATACCTCCACACCACCTATGCAGAAGAGGACCACCAAAAGCTCAATGAACCAATATGACATGAGTTTGTAAAGTATGACCAAGAAGCATGAAGCAATGACAACAAACAGAACAGCTGATGTTGTATTAATGTCCACAACAGTACTAAAACCCACAGCCTTTTCATTTGGAATTTCATCCACAGCATCCTACATGAAGATGATGGTCATGAATCAGAAAGTATATAAAAGTTGTAATGATAAGAACACCACTTCCGGAAAGAAAGCACTAAGTTGATGTTATTTTGCAAATATTGCCAAAAGATCACCTTCAATAACTTGTCTTGTTCAATAGCTGCTTCTCTGGCACTCCATGCAGACCAGTAAGAGGCACACAAGATGGTACCGACAGCCATCAACCACAAAAAGACTTCGGCAATATCAACTAATGGTCGCTTTGGAGAGTAAAGCTGCACAGACACTGCAAAAAGGGAAGTATTTTTAAATAACTCTCCCACAAGAAGGAAACTACCCAATAAATGTATGCAGTACATCAAAGCAGCAAGTTGTCATCACCTAAACAAATGGATAATCATCTTCAGAAAAATGAAAAATACAAATGCAGGCAATGTCAAGTTAACAAATGGGTTTGCATGTTATCTCACAACATGTGGAATATGGAAGAGCTTACCTGATGAATTAGTTAGCAGCATTTTTTCCAAGCTTGAACCTGCATCTTGTGGGAGCATAACAGCAGGTATATGTATATCCAGATCAGTTTCATCTGGCTCACAGACCATCTTGTAAAGTTCTGCAGAAAATGAAACAAGTTCCATGCAAGATAAGCCATAGTGGTAGATATTGAGAGTAAAGTATTTTATATACGTTGTTTGCCCAGGTTAGCATATGTGTTCACAAAATGAAAATAAATTCAAGATCAGTTATTCATCCATGTCCACATAGATTAAAACAATGATGCAGTTAAAGAAAGATTTCAAGGAAGAATTTCAATGGTGAGTTCAAGATTTTCAGCATGCAATCTTAACATACCTCTTAAATTAAAAATGGCAGATTTATAGGACACTGGGCATTAACAAAACAAAATATTTGTAAAACAGGCTTGGCTAAAATGAAAGGTGCAGATGGAGAAGGGAATGGTCAGAATAATGGAAAAAGATTCATTTGCCCAATCCAAGCCAGTCAGCATCAAGAATCAGTTAAGTTTAATTTTAATTGAGTTGACGAGTTCAATTTGAGGAAGCACAGCATGACCATTATAGTTGTTTACTAAGATTTCACATTAAGATCTCTACTGATTATTAAAGGCATCAAATGCAGCAGCAGATATGCAGATTACCTTTTTGGTTATTTATAATGAGCAAGGCTGAAGCGCCAGCTGTCTGAGCATTATTTGCTTTGGTAGTGAACTTGCAATGACCTCGGTGAACCATGATGACATCTCCATCAAGCTAACAAATTGAAGAACATCAACTTCAGTAAATGGCCACAACATATAACTGAAGTACACAGCTATGTGCAAATATCTAGAACATATATAGTGTCCTGAAAGAAAAACCTTATGCTTAGGTGCACTACAACAATCTAGAGGGTTTGAAAGTGTAAGGCGAATTTGGTTTGCATTTTTCTCTTTTGACACAATGGTAGTGCCAAATCTAGCACCTACGCCAACAAATTCAGCATCCTCAACTCCATCGACCCAAGTCTGAACTTTTACCTAACAAAAACAAGCCACAAAGTTAGCTGATAAATAATGTGAACACAATCTGAGTCCGAGCAGACCCCGTAAAATCAAAGGAAGAAAGTACAATTTCCAACCAAGAAAGTAGACAGATCCCGTAAAATCTGGTGAAAGCAACTCTCCTTTAAAACCATATTAGAAGTGGCAGGCTTCATAGGTATGCACTAAATCAAAGCAAGCTTGGCTTTGACAACGTTATATGTCTTTCCCAATCATAGCGCATAATTTATGCAGTTATGCATATTTGATATTTGCCTAAGAAACCAAAAAGATAGAAATGGACCAGCACTGCTAGATTATAGTCATAAGACGTAAAGAAACCACCTTCAAAAAGTTTACTAAAACACGGAAACCTAATTCAACCCTAGAGGGCAAATCAGCACCAAATCCAAATACACAGAATCAAAACCTCAACAAGATCACAAATTCAGAAACTCCAACTTTTGAGGGATCACATTACTAGCTCCAAATCACAAAATTCTAAAACATAAACAAGTGAAAAGGGGGCATTAAAACATACAATTAAGTTGAAAAACAGCTAAAACAACCATTCATACAATTTGAAGCTATAACCATCCAAAATACCATCAGAGAAAATACGCAAAATCCAGGTGAGTAACCATCAAAACAAGAACTGGGTTGATGTCAAAAAATCAGCACTTAGAAGTTACCAAAACGAAGTCATTTTCGCAGCCTGGCTTTTTTGGGGCTAAATTATCATCATGAACTATATCTCCTGCTGTAACTGAAGATGGGTAACACACCAGTGAAATCACAGCTGTGACAGTGATTACAAGGAACAGTTTTTGCAAATCCATGGATTGTTTTTAAGCAATCTTCCTTTGTGTTCTCCTCTCTGCTACTTCAATAAAACTTTGGAGCAAGAAAGAGAATGAAGGGGGAGAGAAACAGAGGCTTTTGTCTTGTTCTGTTTATGCAAGAAATTATTATTTTTAATAAAGTAAGAGTAACGGTGAGGTGCTCTCACTTGGACAGACCAAACTAGTTACCTGATTTTCGCATCCCCGCGGTTATTTTTTTTTATTTATATATATATACACAGGGTTTTTTTTAAGTGTATTTATAGAAGATAAGAAAAAATTATATATACATGAAATTAAATGAATCTTTAACTATATATATATATATATATATATATATATAAATAAATAAATAAAACTAAATTAAGACATTGCATCTTATAAAAGAGGATATGTACTCCGTTGTATTTTAATTTTCTCATTTAATCAAGAAATAATATAAATATGCACACATATTAAATTAATTGAGTAAAGTAAAAGGAAAAAATAATACCATACAAGGATGAACATAATAGAAATATTATTTGAAAATAATAAAAAATTATAAAAATAAGATTTACCTACATAAAATATCATCGTTGTGAAAATCATTAGTTAACCTGTAAAATCAACATGTATTTAATGTGTAAATCTGTACTAAAAATTAAAAAAAAAAGCCAATAAAAATCGTATTTAATTAGTAAATTCAGTTAAAATCGTTCAAAGTTTTGATTTTTCACCTGATTTTATGCAAAATATAGTGTTTGATAAAAAAAACTCACCAGTAATTAATCTTTAACTATTCAAAACCATTAATCAAATCATTGTTTGTGGCGTAAAGCAAGTAATTTGTTTTAGTGTCCAATAAACCACAACTAAGCGAGCACTAAAAACCAATAGATCAATGATTTCCTCTCAATATGATCATCATTATCTTATGTTCTATCCCTTTCATACAAAATTAGTAAAAATAAAGAGCAAAGCAGCAGCAGCAGCTGCAGGAGGAGGAGGAGGTGGAGGAGACATGCATGACGGTAGGACCAGAATTTGTATATGTGGTAAGAAAGATTTCCCACTCCTGATTAACCTTGTCACAAAAGATTTCGACATGAAACGCTGAAATCAGACATTGTGCTGCTTGTTGTCCGACCAAGCATGTGTCATTGCCAATGATCCTCTCAGGCTACAACCTCAATCTTCAAAATAAAAACCTAGGAAGCGGTAGATTTTAATCCAGTGACGAAAAAATGAATGGTTTACAAATAACAGTACACGCAGAATCTTCCAGTTCTTGAAACTGGTCGTGCAAATCACGTCAGTTCTTGGATTCACAAGAGTCCATTTTACTTTTTGGAAAATGATTCCCTCTCTCACTACTACTCTCGCCAAAGATTGAAAAAATAATTGAGAGACAGAGATGGCCCAACAAAGGAAAGGGAATGCTTGGTGTGGGAGCAGGTAGGATGTGAAAGATTGGGAAATTCACCACCGATCACAAGACCACAAAGGGGGAGGTGGTATTAGGTTAGGGTTTATCAAATATCTTCACTTTATTGATCAATCATGAAATATAATCCCTTCACATGCATTTTCCATTGCCACATATAATTTGAGTTACTGTGTTTGTAACTTGTATTAAATAATTTCTGAGTCCACTAGAACTAATAATTCAAAATTGATGTTGAATATGACTTGTTTGTCGATATAATGACTTTTCTCACTTTTCTGATGTGTAATAATACAAATTTGATTTTATATTAAACAAACTCATGTCTTTACACGACAGCCAAGGCTAAGATGTGAGATTGTCAAAAAGATTTCACGGTTCAGGAGAAGAGTCCTTCATTTATATATATATATATATATAGTCTAAAGTTTACGACCGTCTGGATGCGCTACAAAAATAGCAATTACTAATTAATCTTGAGTTTTCTAGCTTGAACCAAATCACTTGGCGACTTTAGGTGATTAGCAACATTGATGTTAAACTTATAGCTTGCTGACCCTAAGTAAAGGTAGAATATCAAAATATATGATCCATCTTGTCAGATAACTGTAGATTTTGCTTAGTGGAGGAGAATAAAGAATTTCCAGATTTTCAAGCTTCATAAGAAACAGACACCATCCCGCACTTATTCCCTTCACATTCAACAGCATTAAAAAGAAAGAAAGAGAGGCCGTAGTTTATTGCTGAGCAAAATTGACACTAATTGATCAAATCCAAATTGAAAGGAGATAAATATTCCTATTGACTATAAATCACTGCTCTGACATAGCTGCGGCATCCATGCAGCCACTTTTGACAGGTAAAAATGAAGAGATCAATATCATATCTTTTATTTTCTTTCATAGTAAGTGCACTTGAGGTGTTGAAACCTAAGATAACCCATCATGGGAAAAGCAGATTCCAAGTTAACTGAAAGAGCATCTCTTATCTCACTTGTGCCAATGTTAAATTACAATACCTGTCAAGTCTTCAAGATGTATACCCACTCCAAACGCCACCTTCCTTTTATTGTCAGGTGCAGCATCTTTGAAATTATCAAAATTGCTCTCTCTCTTAAAACTAGGCAAAAACAATAAAGAGATGTTTAGGATCATGTGATCCATAGTTGAGTGCAATTTTCGTTCCTGCTACTTATTCGCCTCGAATGAAAACTACTTTGGTAATTGATAGCCATCTTGATATGCCATTAGTCCCCCATCTACTCTGTCACTAGAATGGTTGAGAAAGTTGTAGACCATAAACTGTTTTGAGAAAGAGTAGCTTCCCCCTGGAAGCCTCGTGGCCTCTCCTTTCTAAAGCTAGATTTTCCAAGCTGAATTGGGTTGGAATATTAAAATTACTATTTACGGCCTGAAAAAATGGAACTGGGAGTCCATTCCCAACAATTGATGACGTGCTATTTTGGTTGAAGTAACTGGTGTCTCTGGAACTCACTCGAGCAAAGTTTCTACTTCTTTCCTCTGGCTGCATGTCCTGAAAGTATCCGTGATGACTGCTTGAACCTAGTAGCAGATTCGGTCTTTCTGAATTTAATCCTATTTGATTTCCAGCAATTATTGGTTGAATAGAGTTCAAAGGAGATGATGGAACCTATGGTTTACTACATGAGGCTTTGTTAACACAGTAGGCAGTGTTAAGCACATTGGCGAAGGTACCTGGATGAAGCTAGCTGGAAACATTGGGTCGACAGATAATGACACTCTTTCTCCTTTGTCCCTCTCAGTTGATGTCAAGTATGCAATCACTTGGGTACAATCAGATTGATGTTCAGGCACTTGATGGTGATTATTAGAATCACTGGTCTTTCTGCCTTTTGCAGTCCTCCCTGAAGATTTATTGTTGCTTTGAGCTCTTATGCCCATCACGATACTATATAGCTGCTGCACTTGCACATTCTGATCTGAAGGACTAGTTTTAGAATTCAACTTGGCAGATAATGCCATTCTTTCTTCTCTGTCCTTCTCAGTTGTTGATATGGGTACAACTGCTCGGCTATAACCAACTTGACTGTCCAATGATAGACTGCAATTACTAAAACCAACTGGTTTATTGGTTTCACCAAACCTCTCTGTAGATTTATCATTGCAGTCTTGAGCTCCTTGAAAGATCTGGAGGCCTTTCGATTCTGCAAGAAAATGGTCTCCTGATTATGCACTTCATTGTTCTCGAAATTGATTAGGTTCCGCCTGTCGACGTTCTCCTCAAACTCGTTGTGGGCCTGCAGTTGGCCATACCCCTGAATGTTGTTTTGATGCTGTGCCGGGATGTTTTTCTCGAAGAAGTTTTGGTGCTGAATTTCTGAATTCTCCTCAAAGTTGGTTTGGTTCTGCAAGTGAACTTTCTCTACTCTGAAGCTGCGTTTTTCCAGCTCAGGAACTGTCTCCTATGCCACCGATTTCTGCATTTCTTCCCTCATCCACTTCAACAAATTTTCTCTTGAAACTTTTAGATCCTCCAATAAGAAGCTCATGTAATTTTTAAGATCATAAAATACAGCGTGCTCATCCGTAATAGTTTTACTCTTCTTACGGGGGACTCCTTGACGAGGGCCCTTCTTTATCTCATTAGGAGCTGAATCACCCCTTTTACTCTTCCTCCTCCTTTGGCCATTTTCAGCTCTCTCAGATTTCATTTGGTCCGAAATACCAGGATCACAGTTCCCATTCTGGTGCAATTTACAAGCTTCACTAGTTTCCTCATTGTCAACTGAAATGAAGCTGGAGATCAGTTTGTGTGTTTTGAGAGCTGGCTCACCACTTGGGTTTGAACCATTGCTTGAAGAATCGGAATCGTTGTCTTTCCTGCTAAACTCTCAGCGTTGATGCAGTTTCAGTTGCTTTGCCATTTTAGAGTTGGGGGACATCGTAAACTCACTAGCTCTAAATCATCACACAAATTGAAGATGTTGAATTGTCAATGTTATTTTTTTCGTCACCTGGGGAATCACAGCACAGATTCCTTCCCATATATCAACAATATTTCATGATCTTCTGAAGTGAAAAAGCTTCTAGACAATCAAACAGCCTACCAAACTTTGACTGCAACTCATTAAGCAGGAACCTGATTACATAGAGAATACTTCAAAGTCAAAACAAGTCTATCAAACACGGTGTTCTAAATATAAAGTATTTTTCTTCTGCCATCATTTTATTTCATAACTAAGAATAATCAACAACCAGTTTTAATGAATTCACTGACTTAATGGATTCTCTGTACTTGTAAAATTCTGCGACAGTCGATGCTATGAAGAAGTAAAAACTAACTATCAGGCCAAATATCTAGAGCAATACAAACCGCATATAAAAGAAAGAGCACCATCTTGATCTTATGAAAATAAGTACTCAAAGTTTCAAAATCCTCCCCTCACTAGGGCAGAGATGTAAACCAGCAGAAAAGCAATCCAATTTCTGAACCTCATATGACTTTCAAAGAGGCAAGAAAGTCAAACAAGAAACGAATTAGCATACCAAACCGCTACTTTATAATATCTATAATCAGGAAAAACAGCAAAATGATGCTTCAAACAATTCTGAAAGAAAAAGAATAGAATGCTACCAAAAAACTTGTGAACAGACACTATCAACTCATATGATAACTACTATCTATCTTGTATGTTGATCTCATAAACCCAAAAACCAGAACAATTCAAAAAAGGGCCTTTAGCAATTTCAAAATCTAAATATAATATACATAAGATCCACAGAAAAGAAAACTGGATTCAATCTTTTTTTTTTTTTTCAGGAACCTCATCCCAGAAAATATATTTTGAAGTTCAGGTGAGTGAATAATATCTCAGCTATCCGGTTCTTAAAACATTATCTTTTTCATGGTATTGCATATGAGTAAAACCCCCCGAAAATGATCATGACAAGTGAAAAAAGAAGATTAACAAATGAAGAGAAGATCAGAATAATATCAGCAAAGCACTGAGCTTTTGACAGATGGACAACAACTCACCAAGTAATAGGTCAAGAAGATGCTTCTCAAACATCAGCCTCTAAGTCCCATTTCTTTTAGAAGAGCTGTTTTCACCGTGAATTTTATATCTCCACTCTCCCCCTTTAAAAGGCAAGAAAAGATATGTTTTGTTTCCATCTGTGCAGTGTGAGTTTGTTATGGAAGTGAGTCTGTAAGTTGGGTGGGAAGTGGCCGAAAGAGTTATTGGCGTGGCAATTTGACCATTTTTTACACTGGCTGGCCATTGAGGCAGATAGACATCAAAGTTTACCCGCTGCTTTTATTTATTTCATTTCATTTCATTTTGAAATCCTAAAAGAATGTTCTTTAGCATTTTGAAGATTTTGTCACTGGATTTTAGATAAGCCCACTCACAATTCTCATCTATTTTCACCGAACACCTGCCATCTTGTCGAGAGAGAGAAGGAGAGATTAAATTGTGCTTCCATGTAAACTGGCTTTCTGTCTTCAAGTCTTTTGACTTCCATGACAAAAGGACTTCTGTATCGTGTTCAAGCTACAGCTGTAGGGATTAATGGGTTTTATGTATGCATTCAGGATTTAGATAACCTGCCTTTAATTTATTGCCTTTACTATATGGTGCAATCATGTCATAAATGTTTTTTTTGTGGGCAAATCTAGAAATGGTGTTCTTCGGATGGCATGTTGAACCAAATATGGCTACTGAGCAATGTAGCTCTACTCGGCTTCTCCTTTCCTTTTCTTCAATATGGATCAGACAAGCGGTGTGGTTAGAAAATTCAGTTTCAGTATAGAAACAGATTTACGTAAAGCTGTTACTTTTAGCCTCTTCGATTACAATTATTATTTTTATTTAAATATATGTGTGTGTGCATTATTAAATAAAAAATTAATGAACCACTATCATTTGTTTCCTTAATTATCCAATCATGATAAAATAAGAGATCACTGGCATTATTTTTTACTTGACTGTCATTCTTTTTTCTCTCCTTAAATCATATCTTAGGGTTTTTTATTATTATCATTTGCGAGTGCAGGTCTTTTAACGGTTACCATGCCCTTTCTGAAGAAGCTTTCATCAAGGATTGCGCGTGGAGATCTTTCCAGACACGAAGCATTCTCCTGCTTTTGATAACTAACGTTGGGAATTGAAGAGATTCTGCTTTTATACAAAGACAAAACCCAAAACTACTGACCTCTTCGTTACATGGGAGAGGCTCGGAACGACCAAATCTCCTCTCTGACAGTAATCAATGGCTTTCTGGTAACCTGCGGTAGCAGAGGCGCGAAAAAGAAGAGCTTGAGATATTTGCAAGAAAGTTCATTCTTTTTGTACGCATCAAGTTCTGGATCCATCGCATGTGACGATCAATAAACAAGAGATAGAGAGAGCACCTTTTCTATTCTGTTTGAGAACCAAATTCTTTGAAATAATCCATCTGATGACAAGTACTGAATCAGAAAAAGATTTTAGAAGATGCAAGTTGGAATCAGACTCCCAAATGAAAGCCCCCTCACAGTCATGTGAGGAAGAAGATGTTGAACCACAAAACTAAATTTCTGTACGCATTACCATGGTACTTCCATGTCCCAGCAATCCAGCAAAGTATCAGTGAAGCTCGTAATTGATCCTTGATAATATGAGAACAATCCAGACAAAGCTGCATTTCGATTACTATTTAGATAACAATGAATTAAATTACCTCCATGGGAATTCATTGGTATCTATCCCAGCTTGGTGAAGATCGTCAACGTACTGCAACGCTTCACTGCACTCTTCCCGGTCGTCAAAGAATTATTTTTTTTCCACCTTCAATCTGATATGTTTCATGGCCTTTACCAGCAACCATCGACAATTTAGAGTATTCAAGAGACAAAATATACATAAAACAATACTCGGACAATTCAGTTTTCCTTTAAGATATTGAACCGTCTGTCTATAATCTTCAAAAGCAGGAGTTGCACAAACACTTACAACCATATCGCTTTCTTCACCCATGGAAACAGCACAACGCACGGCTACTCATCTAATATCATGCAAAAACAGATGATGGCCAATATTGAAAAACGAGGGTAGTCACCATTCTCCCTATGTTTCAAATACTCCTTCGTTGACCATCCTACGCCAGCCAACATGTCATCCAAGATGTCCTTTGATAAAGATGAAATGAGTTAACTATAGCTTTTTCAAACTAGGCATTTCAGCTACGCAGTGCAGTTCAACACGCATACATGGATCTTCATCCCTTGGATTGTCAGATGTCAGAATTGTCACATCACTTTTCCGGTTGCAATTTTTGTCATTATTTGTCCCTTGCCTCTTCTCTCTCGCCGCCACAACCAATAACTTCACAAAAAGTAAGAAGTTGGTCAGGAGAACAAATACTACAGTCAGATTTCTTCAAGAAACTCATCATTGCCCCAGCTATCACAACTGGCAAAATTTGGTAAGTTTGCCACGGTGAATTTGCGGTTTTCTCTTCCAAAAACAATCAGAACATAATTCTTACTTGTCAAATGAAGAAGAAAATTACAAGATAACCATAAACCAGTCAGTACTAACAGGACTAAAGTACATAAATGGAGCTTCCAAATTCCAATGAACATTTTGAATTCTCAGGATTTTGTTTGTCTTCAGCAGTTTTGATCCATAACGAAGGACAGCTTAAATCACAGTATTTGCAGAGCCAGATTTTAGAGGAATTACCCACGCATGGAAGATAAACTTTAGCGAGGGCGAGGTTAAAAGTTGACAGACGAAATCAAAGTATATCATCACTAAAGGATTAAAAGAGCCAATATAACATAACATATTTCTATCAGTAGAATTTCCAGCACATATAATACTCAGCCTACTTTTATTACTTCCTTATAGCAAATAGTCCAAAATTTTGCACGAGGCTGAAAATTTAAAACACCCTGTTCAAGCATAGAGATGGCTTATCGCAAACTAGAGATGTAGCACTGAATACAAGATGAAGGTTTGGAGGATGCAACATAAATATACCCTTGATAATTCTTTTAGGTCTAAAGCTACCTTGCGGGATCTGGTGGTTTAGATGGCGCATCGGGTGCGTGAGCATAGCCCACCATGACCCCAAATGCCTGCTAATCGTCAATCGACTCAACCTACCAGCTTCTGCATCAATCTCTTGATCAATCCCTCTAACAATGTCTTCCATCGGTACACCGACTGCAATCCCAACTGCCACGGCTGCAAGAATATCGTAGATATTAGCTTCCCAATCAATCCTGACGAAATCTTCCAAGTTCCATGGGGTGTATTAACTAAAACCTGTGTCTGAAACAGGGAGAGCTCAAGCTTGAAGGGATGAACATCAGCATTTTTATTTTGCGTTGCATAGGTAGCAACTGGCACCTCCTGGCTCCCCTGATCAACAAAGAAAGGTGCATTTGGGTTAACAATTTTAACTACTTTTCTGTGCCTTTTTGGATCCACCATCCCGACAAACAATTTAGCCTTCGCGTTTCTATACTCCTCTTCTGTCCCATGAAAATCCAAATGATCGCTCGTCAAAATGGTAAAAACAGCAATATCAAAATCAACCTCATCGCACCTCCCTAGAGTTAGTCCCTAGGAAGCAGCCTGGGAATCTTCTAATATCTTGAGACTGGTAAATGCGTTTTCCTTTTTTTATTTGATTCTTAGATTTTCATTTTGTTTCTGTAGATCTTTTTTCTTTTTTTGGTTTGCTGAGATTTAATGTTCCCTCACACATCATTTCCTTCAATTTTTCTCTTTCAGGATTAACCTGCAGAGAAACAGACATCTCTGCCTTCAACAAGAGATTGTTTATCGAGCCTTCTGAGCATCCAAAAGGTTGAAGGCTTGGACAAGGCTAAAGAGAGAGCAGAGCAACCAGGTCCAATGCCTATTCTTGCATGGAAGATGCCATTAGTATATTATTTTTTTTATTTTTAAAACATTATATTCAACATAAACACATCAAAATAATATGAAAATAAAACAAAATTAAAATAAAAAAATAAAAAGTGTATATTTTTATTTCGAGAATGTCTGTTAGATTTTGGAGGCAATTGTCTATTTACATGTGAATCTTGATTCCATTCTAATGAACTTTTTGTCTCATTTCCTAAAATAAATATTTAGTTATAAATTGAAGGGCCGAAAAAAAAGAAGCCGATAAACCTAACAGAGTGGTTGGTAGTATGCCTAACAGAGCTCGCTGGTCAGTAGGCCCAATCAAGCTAAAAGGCTCAACCAAGGCTGGCCCAGGCCGCTATCCTATACAAACTTATTTTAAAATAAATAATATTTTAAAAAATAACTGTACCACTATGGTAACTGTAACCCTCTCACACAATCAAAGGCTCCAAACCCGGACCGAGCCGACCACACAGCGAGTTAAACAAACTAATCCACTTCACAAAACGCATACAAAAGCGCTTTTGGGTGATTTTGGTCCATTTTTTTTTTTTTTGAATTTTAAAAATATACGGTTAGTGTTTTTAGATTATTTTGATGTGCTGATATCAAAAATGATTTTTAAAAAATAAAAAAACATCATTTTAATGTATTTCGGAACGAAACACACTTTCAAAAGCTACAACAACAGCTCTCCCAAACACCCTCAAATAAACAGCTAAACCGCACCTCGCTTCCCGCCAACCCTCATAAACCCTAAATCTCCTTCGTCCCCTGCCCGTTTTTAAACCCAAATCACTCTCTATCTCTCTCTCTAAAAACCCCAGCCGCCCCCTTCACCAGCTCCGCCGCTGCCGCCGCCAAGATGGACCCAAAAGCAGTGAAATCAGACCTAGTGCTTATCCTAGACTACGGTTCACAATACACTCATTTAATTACACGAAGAATCAGGTCCCTGAATATCTTCTCTCTCTGTATCTCAGGCACTTCTTCATTAGAAACCATAACTTCACACAACCCCAAAGTTGTTATCCTCTCAGGTGGACCCCACTCAGTCCATACGGTCGATTCACCAACATTCCCATCTGGGTTTGTCGAGTGGGCTCAAAAAGGTGGGATCTTTGTGTTAGGGGTATGTTATGGGCTGCAATTGATTGTGCAAAGACTGGGCGGTCAAGTTGATGTTGGTCATAAGCAAGAGTATGGGAGGATGGAGATTGAAGTGGAGAAGAATTTGGGTGTTTTTGGAAATAAGAAAGTTGGAGATAAGCAGGTTGTTTGGATGAGTCATGGTGACGAGGCTGTTAAGTTGCCTGATGGGTTTGAAGTTGTGGCTAGGAGTCAACAAGGGGCGGTTGCCGCAGTTGAAAATAGTGAAATGAGGTTTTTTGGTTTGCAGTATCATCCGGAGGTAACTTGGGTTTGAATTCGATATTTGGGTTTGCTTTGGTTTTTGAGGTTGTTTTAGTGTTGCTGTAATTGAATGGATTTTTGTGAGTTCTGAAGTACCGTTTATGCATTAAGTGTTGCCTGACATTTAGTTAAATTTTAAACATAGAGATGCCATTAATTGGTTTTGTTTTAATATGTGAAGCAGTTTGCAAAGTAACTTTAATTCGGGAAATTGTTAGGTTGACTTGATGCAATGAGCCTGATGTGTGTAAAGTTTGTTGTTGTTCTAGTATTGGAATTTTTGTATGTTGTTCAAGCATGGTTTTCAGATAAAACTAGGATGGAGATTTTTATTCTTCGACTGGCTATGTGATTAGCCAAGCGTAAGCTAATAACACTCAGATCATTGATTTGACTGGTTAACTGGTTAATGTTTTGGAACTTGCTTAGGGTGATAGTGGAAGACTGCTTTGTTTTCATTTGTTGGCATGTGTATATGCTGAAATTGTTGGATATTCTGCAGGTGACTCATTCACCCGAGGGCATGGATACACTACGATACTTCCTGTTTGATGTTTGTGGAGTCTCTCCAGGCTGGAACATGGAAAATGTTTTAGATGAAGAAATCAAGGTGATCAATGACACAGTGGGGCCTGAAGAGCATGTCATATGTGCATTGTCAGGGGGTGTGGATTCCACAGTTGCTGCAACTATTGTTCACAAGGCAATCGGAGATAGGCTACACTGTATTTTTGTTGATAATGGCTTGTTGAGGTGAGGGCAACCACCAATCCTTTTCCATTTTTCCATTAACCACATGACTGGCATCTCTTACCGAAATCTTTTTCCATATATCATGGTTTTATGTCATGTAGATATAAAGAGAGAGAACATGTTACGGAAACTTTTGAGAGTGATCTGCACCTGTCTGTTTCTTGTGTTGATGCATCAAATGAATTCCTTAGTAAGCTGAAAGGTGTGGTGGATCCTGAGATGAAAAGGAAAATTATTGGAAAGGAGTTTATTAGCATCTTTGATGCTTTTGCCCATGAGTTGGAGCAGAAATTGGGAAAGAAACCTGCATACTTAGTCCAAGGGACCCTGTATCCAGATGTTATTGAATCTTGCCCACCTCCTGGATCTGGAAGAACCCACTCGCGCACTATCAAGAGCCATCATAATGTTGGAGGGCTTCCAAAGGACATGAAATTGAAGCTCATTGAACCACTTAAGCTTTTATTTAAGGATGAGGTATAGAGTAAACTAGCTGTCTTTTTTTGCATTGCTTTTTTTTACAATAGTGTTTTTTAACGACTATCTATCTTTTCATTTTAAAAGGTTCGTCAGCTAGGAAGAATCTTGAATGTTCCCGATGCATTTCTGAAGCGCCACCCTTTTCCTGGTCCTGGCCTTGCCGTGCGAGTCTTGGGTGATGTAACTGAAGGAAATGCTTTAGATACCCTCCGCCAGGTATAAACTGTTTATCTTCGGAGCCGAACCTAATCCATCATTTTTGTTCTTTGATAGTTTTTGGAAGTTACTGTTTTGACTGCCTTTTCAGGTTGACGAGATTTTTATTCAGTCCATCAAGGATGCTGGGCTGTATGATTTGATTTGGCAAGCTTTTGCAGTATTTCTTCCTGTTAGATCTGTTGGAGTTCAAGGTGATCAAAGAACTCATTCTCATGTTGTTGCTCTTAGAGCTGTTACGAGTCAAGATGGAATGACAGCTGATTGGTGAGCCTTCTTTTGTTACTACCTTATGACTCTTTGACACGGGTGTTTGTGTCGTATGCGAACTATAAAATGTTCAAGATTTAGATGTATTTTCTGGGAAGACTCAGATTGTACGATTTGTGCCCTTTCACATGTGAATGCCTGACTATCTCTTCGAAACTTCCTCTTCTTTCTTTTTTTTCATAAACGAGTTTTTTCTTGGTTTGTAAATATTTGTGGGATAAGTGATTTACAATTCTTATTTGCGTTACAAACATTTTTTTTTCTTACATGATAATGGTACAAGACTCCCAAGCTTAAGATTTCTCTAGGATGGGAAGGGGTCAGACCAGACGTGGGAAATTTAGAAGAGCATGGTTTGTTTTTACTAGTGAGAAATGATCGCCGGTTAATTAGGCATTCTATCTTGCCAAAAATTGATGCATCCATTGTTGTTTGATCTGTGTATTGATAAGCAATCTTACACCCATATTTGAATTGCGGAATTCCAGGTACTATTTTGAACACAAGTTTCTTGATGACGTGGCCAGAAAAATTTGTAATAGTGTAAGAGGCGTAAACCGAGTTGTTCAAGACATCACGTCAAAGCCTCCGTCAACAATTGAGTGGGAATGATGGATATCTTGGATGCACGAGGCTGATTGTCCATGGCTGTGTCAAGTCAACGTTAGCTTATTGCCCAGTTTGCAAATCTTGGATGCACGAGGCTTAATGTCCATCAAGTCAACGTTATATATGCGTCCAGTTTGCTATAGGCTTATTGTCCAGTTTGCAAATCTTGGAAGCACGAGGCTTTTTCCCCCTGCTATAGTGCCCTAGATCAATGCCTGGTGAATAGCAATCAAACCTGCCATGAAATTTCTATATTCAAACAGCAAACGCTGCCTGTTGCTCATAATTCTAAACCCTTGAGATCTTTCTGTGTCTTGTTATCTATGGGTGTATTGGATATCAGGATTTTATTCGTTAGATGTGCTGGCTTTAGTAGCCTGCATGTCATGTCCATTTCCTTGATATGGACTGTTATGCTGAAATTCTGCCTTTCCACAGTTGATATTCTTGACTTGAAAATAGTATCTACAGATTCGTTGCTGTAGTTTTTATGTACTTGGGATGCGTTATTGTTTCTAGCTCTAATAGTAGGAGCACTGCAGGGGAGAGATTGATTGGTGATAATGGTCTGTGGTCTGCACCATTAAGCAGATTATGGTTCCAAAAGTTTTGATTTAGATGGGCCGACAGGCACTACCTTCCCCATTTATACCTGACCACTAGTAGTAGTTATTGTGATGAGTGGATTTCCACCCCTCCTTGAATCCATGGTATTGGGTGGTGTTTAGAAGTATACTTGTTGTTGGTGTTGTTGTTTTTTAAAGTATTTTTTATGTTAAAATATATCAAAATAATATTTTTTTTATTTTTTAAAAAATTATTTTTGACATAGTATATTAAAATAATCTAAAAATATAAAAAAAATTATTTTAATTAAAATTAAATTAAATTTTAATAAAATGAGGTTTACACCGCTCATTCAATCAGTCCCATGCTTAGTGGAGGCAGTAAGTAGAACCCCGGTATCATATGTATTTTTTCTGGAAGTAAAATTTATCTAACTGTGAAATTGAGAACTTTAAGTAATAAATTATGTGAAAAATCTCTTTAAAATCTGCTCCCTACCTATATGTAGCCTACCCTCTAGCCTAGTGCTTCAAGCAACTAAAGAATCGTAGCCTTGTGGTATATAATGTCTGGACTGCATGATTCTGTAGAGCTTCCTGTGTTAGATTTATCTCAGCCAGTGAACCTCTCCTTTTTATCTTCCCTTTCTCAAGCCTGTCAAGAATGGGGTTTCTTTTACGTTACCAATCATGGTATCTCAAGAAACTTGTTTGGCAAAGTTTGCTCACTTTCGAAACATATCTTTAGCCTCCCCCCAGACTCCAAGCTCAAAATCGGTCCATCATCATGCTTAAAAACCTACACCCCTCATTTCATAGCCTCCCCTTATTTTGAGAGCCTAATAGTGTCTGGACCAGATTTCTTTGCGTCTGCTAAGCGTTCTGCTGATGAACTATTTTGTCAACAAAATTTCGAGTTAAGGTACAATCTTTTTATATCTTCAGACTTCATATTTTAAAACCATAGTTTTCAGTGCTATTTTTTTGCAATAGTTTCTGATGTTTTCAGTGTCGACTAAGCATCTTTAATATGTAACTGCCCTTGTCCCTTTTCAATGCGTAGTGAGATATTACAGGAATATGGAAACAAGATGATCGAGTTGTCAAAGAGAATCATCGAGGTTCTAGTAATGACTTTGGGAGATGGTTGCGATAGGAAGTTTTGCGAATCAGAATTCAGCAACTGCCATGGCTATTTCAGGGTTGTAAACTATTCGCCACCGAAGGACGTGGAAGAAAGGGAGGTCGAAGGGCTTGGAATGCACACTGATATGAGTTGTATAACCATCGTCTATCAGGATGAGACTGGTGGGCTGCAAATCAGATCCAAGGAAGGAGAATGGCTGGACATACCTCCATGCGAGGATTTTCTTGTTGTTAACATTGGAGATCTGATGCAGGCTTGGAGTAACGGAAGGTTAAGATCATCCGAACACCGGGTTGTTTTAAAGCGTTCAGTAAATCGCCGCTCTCTTGCTTTCTTCTGGTGTTTCGAGGATGAGAAGGTGATCTTGGCCCCAGATGAAGTCGTGGAGAAAGGAAACCAGCGGATTTACAGGTCATTCGTTTGCCTGGATTATCTGAAATTCAGAGAGAGTAACGAGGAAGGTAAATTTGAGAAAATCGGGTACACCGTAAAAGATTTTGCAGGGCTCGCCCTTCAAACTTAGCATTTGGTCATGAAACTTTTATGCCGCCGATCTGTACAGGTCATGTCTTAGTCTTCTCCTTAACAGTAATTAAACAGGAACTTTCTTCTCTCCGGTCACTTCCCCTGGAAAGTTGAATCAGGAAAAAGGATTGAACTTTACAACAGGGTTGGATTGGGCATGAATCGAGTGGAGGTTCGTAGTGGGAAAAAAAAAAGGGCAACTGTTAGTGATTTGTAACTGTTAGGAATGTATTCTGCTTTCTTTCTGTATTGTTTAACCAGCATATCAGCTGGTGGTTGGATTTTCTTTCCTTTTTCCTCTCTTTTCTTGTTTTCTTCTCCCTGCTTGATTGCTTTTTCGGACCAAAGGAGATTCGGGAATGGTGATTATCACATTTCACGCCCACTTCGCTCGCACCCTCTAGCTTACAGCATCTAATAATATATAAAAATGTATTTCTGTGACAGGTCCATAGCACACATCAACTGTAGCCACGTAAAAGATTTCTAAAGATGATTGCTGATTGCCACTAAGCGATAAGATGTGAGCTTGCTGGAAGAAATCTTTGAAAATAAAACGAGCAATGATGACGAGCACCTTGATTTACAAGCTTTCATAAATTATACTTTTCTTAGCAGTCTCTGTTCAAACTATCCTGCAGTTGTGAAAGAAAGCCATGAGCTTCGGGGATGCGATTTTTTTTATTACTTTTATTAATACTTTGATGTGATATGTCTGGTCTGGATATTTTCCGTGTCGCGTTTATTATTAATAATTATTGCACAGTTCCAATATGTACAAGAAATATAAATGAGATCAATGAGTTTTCATCCTTATTTTATTAATTTGATTGGCTTGGTGGATAGAGCGTGTACCTTGATGAAGTTTGCCTGGTAGTTAGTGCCGGTTACTGGGATTGTTTTAAAAAAAAAATTATTTATAAATATATTAAAATATTTTTGAAAAATTATTTTTAATATAATACATAAAAATGGTATAAAAATATCAAAAAAATTTCATTTAAAATACAAAATATAAAAAAAAATATTTTAAAAATTCAGTGTCAGTCTATTTTAATGTCCTCTAGAACTCACAACATAATTTAAATAATTAAATCATAAAATAATTTTGTTTAGATTAAAATGCGATGAAAAATATAATTTCAAACTTTTAACTTTACATTATAGAAAAATGTGAAGGAAAAATATTCTTGCGTGCCATGATGTTTCAATTCTAAATATGCTGTATAAATTAAAGTTGTCAATGCTATTCTAGTTATCGTTCTGATTTTTCTATTGATACAAAATATTTCTGTTTCGGAGTATTTCGGTGTGCTGTTTCGGGGTTGTACTGTTCATATATAATTAAAATATTAATTTAACAAGTATAATTAAAATTCAAGATAAATTAATTTTAAATTATACAATACAAACACAAAGTTAAATAAACATGATCTCAAAATAAAAAAAAAATCAAAGTTAATCAAAATAAAAAGGATTTTAAGGCCGGAACGGCACACCAAGAATGGTATCGAGACGTTTCGGCCAAAATTTCTAAAAATGACTGGAATTAAAACCGAGATAAAAACAATACTATTTTATCTTAGTTTTTTTAATTAAATAAAATATTTTGACAATTTTAATCAAAACAAAATGATACTGATAACTTGACACAAATCAAGGTTTTTTATTATGCCATGCCGGCTGGAGACGTTGATCGCTATATTCCTTTGTGATCATAACTTTCCGAATTCTTGCGAGTAAATTGGTATTTCAGGGGCATAAAATGAAATACTATATTTTTTGATATATTTATACAAAATCATATGTGAAAAATGTGGGACCATCCACGCAAGCGTGGAGTTGAAGAGCTGTTGGGCATTTTTTAAAAATAAATAAATAAAAACCAACAGTTAAATACATTATATCATTTAATACATTATATCATTTACACAGAAGAGGAGAGAGTCAGAGTCTTTAGCTTTCCTTTCTCTTCTTTTAAGCTAGTTTGACAAGTTTACAGTGCACACCACTGCTGTTCTATCGAAACGAAGGATGATTCATGTTTGTGGTGCCCAAAAACAAAAGAAAAAAGAGCTCCCGTTCATTACCCTGACTAGATTTGGTGGGCCATTTGTTAAACTTTTGTCTAAAAATTAGCAAGGAAAAGCTTTGCAGTGGATCGACTGGTTAAAATCCAGCCAGAAAGGATATATTTTATCCATACATGGTGTCGGCAAGCTCATCTTTTTATCCCTTCTGAGTTTTGACTGTCTGAAACTATGGTTTTCGCTTGGCTTTCTTTTATTGGCTCCTTGCAATGATCGGTAGCTGTCATTTCTTTTATTGGTTCTATTATTGGCTCCTTGTAATCCAGCCAGAAAGGATTATTTTTTTTACATTCCTTCTCTCTTAAATTTACACTGTCCCGTCAATGTCAAACTAAATCATTCTCATTATCCTGTTTGGAAATCTCGAGCCCTATCCTATTTTCATGGTCAAGCTGTCTTTGGCTACCTCGATGGCTATGTCCAACCTCCTCCTAAAAGATAGCGGCCTCTAATCCCATATCAAGTTTCATTGTTAAAATACCCGATCCTCAATATGACCAGTGGTTTTGTCATGATTCTTTAATCATTGCCACCATCAATGCTTCTCTTACCGAGGACGTTCTCTCTCAAGTCAAGTCATATACCACCTTTCGCGATGCATGGCTTGCACTTGAGTGAAAATTCTTCTTTTATTTTCTATTCTAAAGTTTTTCAACTCTTCACTCAACTTGCAATTGCATGTAAAAGAGCTATGTTTGTCGAGGATTGTTCTTTTTCCATCAAACACGTTGCTGATAAACTTGCACTTGCTGCATAAACCCTCAGTTTCCTTTGTCCTCAATACCCTCGACAAGTTATGAGACGTGAATTTTCAAAAGGTTCAAATGGAAGCTAATATACAAGGTGCCTTCATGAACAAAATGGATAACCCTGCTCTCAAATTAGATCTCAACAGGATAATCATTGGGCCTCGGATGGCTAAGGCCAGCCCAACAGATTCGATCATTGCTACCTACCTCGATGTCAAATCTGTGATCAACTGGGATATATCTCATATGTTACTTACTGGTTTGTGTTGATAATTTCGTCACATTACAGGCAATGATCTTGCCTTTGTCACCAATGTTATTCAGCACCTCAGTAATCAGTTTCATATAAAGGATTTGGGTGATTTGCATTTTTTTCTCTGAATTGAGGTGATTCCAACTCATGTTGGCTTGCTCTTATCGCAGTACAAGTGCATTGGTGATCTCTCATCACATGCAAATATGGTGGGTGTTAAAAGACATCTTCACTCCAATTTCCACCGGTCATTCAATTCAGTTGTATGATGCTACTACGTTTGTGGATAGCTCTCTGTTTCGCAACATCGTTGGGAATCTTCAATATCTTTCCTTCATGTGTCCAGACATTTGGTTTGCTGTGAACAACCTTTCTCAATTCATGCACAGGTCGTCTCAACACCACTAGACAGCAACTAAATATCTTCGTTACTTGAAGCAGACAATCTTTCATGGTGATCCAGATATCGAAGGTAGGTGACCATGTTCTTAATACCTTCTCTGATGCTGATGGGGTTGGAAACATAGATGACATAAGTTCAACTTCAGCGTATATATGCATTCTAGGTTCCACGCCAATTTCTTGGAAATCAAACAATCAAAAAGTTGTTGCTAGATCCTCAACAGAGGCTGAATACCGTGCACTTGCAAATGCTGCCTTTGAAACTCGGTGGTTAGAGATCTTATTCACTGAACTTGGCTTCACAAACACGCTCGTATGAAACACTTTCAGATTGATCTTTATTTTTGTGTGATCTAGGTGGTCAAGAACGTCTTCAGGTAAGAAATGTTCATACACAGGATCACCTAGGTATCATACACAGATACCTGTGTAACAAGATTGGTCTAGCTGCTGGCAGCTCAATCTTGAGGAGGTGTATAATGGATAAAGATAATGCTAGCATTTCAAGAGAATTTGCCTGCAATCATGCTATTTGATCTATTGTAGTTATCTATTATTTGTAATCTATTATAGGATGAAACTTAGTTTAAACAAAATATCCTACTTAAGCTACATTTCTATGATCAGTGCATATATATTATGTAATCTCTTAATAATAGGTGTGTGAAGATTATTTATTGAAAACATATTAGTTCCAGTCTCTTTAAAAGATACATCTGTGAAATACTGATTCTAGTGCAGAGTACAAGTTGAACCACTGAAATAAATATAAATGTTCGGAATAAGTGCGTTTTCTACGTGGAGGAAATTCAATGTTGAAAAGCTCTGATCATGAAGCCTTCCATAACACAGGGTTTTACAGATGAAGCTGTGAATACTAATCATACAGTCATCGATTCGAAAACAAGTTCCCAGCAACTATTTGAAGAGCATGTTTGATTGTGCCAACTGATGCAGCATTCAATCCCTTGTGCTGCAATAAACACATTGACAATACAGTAAGGAATCAATGTTTTTTTCGTACAAAACATTATGGGTTGTATTCAGGCGGCCATTTTCGTACAAGGCACGTGATATAAAGACGGTGACTTCCATAGTGTGATTTTGAGTCCATACCTTTGATATGATAGTCAGCGAAAGAATCCCGTCGATGATGGATGATTCAACAGAGTGTGAATCTAAATGGAGATGGCTCGCTGCATCCATTATCTCGAGCAATATTCCCTCCCTCCAAAGACACTTGATCTCGATTAGAACATCCTCTTTATTAATGCTGACAGTTGTATGGTCAGCTGAACCATCTTTTGATATGTTATGGTTGGTATCTGACTCCATTTCATCAATGTCAGGAGCCTTCCTCTTATTTGTCAGCGAATTTTTACCATTTCCAATCTTATTGCTGCCGTAGTTATCAGATATCCTCTCCACAGTATCTTGAGGTTTTCTTTTTGTTATTGCCTCTAAAAGCTCCCTCCTAGATTCCAACTCTTCAACCTTTCTTTCAAGCTCTTGAAGGTATTGAATAGTGTCATCTAGTATAGATACTTTATCAACCTGCACAAACAAGGAAAAGATTAATAAATGACTTCTACTATTCGAGGCCAAAAACTTTTGGGAACAGAATTTTTAACAACCTTGCTGATTGAAGGGACAATTGATTTCAGAATCATAAAACTTTTATTCAGCTTTTCTCTTCTCCTCTTCTCCGATAATACATGGCTTGCATCGATTTCATCAGCCTCGGGCCTACCACCTACAACTTTGTCACGATTATTTTCTGGGGAGTCCAGCAAGCCATTAACATGAATCCGAGGAACTTCAAACAGTATCTTCTTTAGTAATTTTTGCGGATTACCACTTTTCAATTTTTGAGAATGCATCAATTCTGCTTTCTTCCACCTGACAAAGCTCGGTTCCTGGTGACAATATTGGACATAGGGTCCAAGAATTAGTGGATGGGAGGTCTTTGAGAGACATGAGAGAACACTTTGATAATGCAAATCATCGCTTTGAAGTTTCGATGTAGTCAGCTTCGTGTGATTGCAGTCTTGAACATCCTGAAGGCTCTGATCATTTACCTTTCCACCATTCAGAACAGGAACAGAATTCACAGGATCTACAATGGTTTGAGATACACAGTCACTAGAATTCAAGGGATGATGAACACAGTTGCTGAAGTCATCATCCATGAACTCCCAACTTTGCACCAGGGAAGCTCCTCCATTTAGCCCTTCAACCATAATCGAATCTGTGGTTGCCTGATCATTTGAAATGTCATTAGGGGAAACTATGTCTAGTTCTCCACATCGTATAACTGGAACAGGTTCGGTGTCATATATTTCACGATTGAGAGTGGAAGAGGCAAGCTCTTTGTCACTTTTTGCACTAGAATGCTTGGCAGCTACTGTGCCCGGGATCTCCAAGAATGAAGTTTTGATGTGTTGAATGAGACTTGGGTCCTCTAAAACCTTTAGAAACAAGTTACAATGAAGAAACATGAGTTGATCTGTTGGTGTTTTGACACGTACAGCAAATCAGTAGTTGACTGTATTCTAAATAGAAATCTGACAGAAGTATTACCAGCTCAGACACACCCAGCTCAACAACTCCGCTCATAAATGGAAAGCATACTACAGTCTGAAAGTTTAAACAGGAAATGTTTGCTCAGATTTTGGTACAGTCCAGTTTTACTTGCTCTACAAGCTTTAATATTGTTTCATGCAGGATCTTATGCATTTAGTAAAAGCACGTTGATGTGTGCTTGTGCCTATATACTGGAACTCTACTAGGAGATAGGTAGAATCGGTACCTGAATCGATGCACTCTGAGGGTTATGATTGCCACAATTCCCATCATAGAACAAGAACCAAAAATATTAAAAAAGATATTTAATTTTTACAATCATTTTGAGTATATGCAATGTGTGTACAACTTTTATTCAGAAATGAAATAAGATCTCCGAAAGGAAACAGAATCCTAACCTTAGCTAGCAGAGAGCGACTGAATATTTTGCTATCAGCAGAGGGAGCGTTGCATAGCCAAGTATGATAACCATTTGCTAATGTTGTTCCTGGCAAGCTATGAACAAATCGAAAGAACAATTAACAACGATTTAACTCTAAAAGAGAATAAATCGAAAGGCCTTGCTCAACAAATGGCAAAGAAAATGAAGTTACCCTTGGCCATTGTCGAATACAAAGGACATGCAAACCAAATAATACCACTCTGTATCAGTGAGATCTTCTGGGGATAATGCAGCTGAATGTCTCCTCGCTTGTGGATTGGCTTCACCAGCCGACAGTGACTCATAGAGTTCTCTCAATCGCTCACTTCTCTGTAAACCACATTCATCTGCATTAAGCTCTATGGATTGAACTGTTTTCCGCGTCTTAATATCTCCATTGTAGTACCCATCAGCCCACTCCAAAACCCTACAAAAGATTCACATTTACCAGTGATAAGAACATGAACAAATAATTCATTAGAGTTATGAGCATGAGCTAGTTCCTGCATGATTATACGGCTCATGGCTATAATCAAAATACAATACAAATAGACTACCCTTTCTCTCAAGGCACTCAAAAAAAAAAAAAAATGCTCCCTTTCAATGAATGAGATAGCCTTTATCATAAATGCTATGTTCTTTGGTTATCTTAATCAAGGTACCATAAAATGTGGCAGCAAATTTTGAGAAAGGAATAGATTCCGTTAACGCTAAAACCTAAATTTCAATTCATAAAACCAATGCAAACCATATGTCAAAATCAGTAACATTTGCACGGTTATTCACACACAAAAAATAGATTTCACTCTAACCATACAAAATGAAACATGTATTTCACTCCTAATAAGTAAAACTCCCTGCTCCAACATGTGACTGAACTCCCAGAAACTTAAGCTGACCCACTTTCTCAAAAATAGCAAACAACGCACAGAAAATTTCTTTCGCGAGATTCTTAGAAAAAAAGACTTCTTTTAGCTGCAAAAAGAACATGTTCTAAAAACAAAGTAAAATATTAGCACCTATACAGCCAAAGAAAATAAAGATACAAAAGGGTTTAATTAATTAGTACCCTGGTTGTCTGGTTGAATTTGACCAGAAGATTGCATAGCTCCATTGAATGCTCCTCACCGCAAGAGCAAGCTGTTTCTTGAGGTTGTCTGTTAGTCTCTCTTGGTTACGGGGCTCATCTGCCATATCTTAAGCTCAGAAGGATAAAGCACACCGCTTTTATCAGATCACAAAAAAATAAATAAAATTCTTGCTTTAATCTCTATTCTGCATTTTTAAACATTAGAAATGTAATGTTCAGTATCTGAACAACCTTATGCTTTAAATCTTGATTCTTGAATACAAAAGGTGGGTTTGTTCAAGAAAACTACGAAGACGAGAAACTCGAGGTCTCGAAAATTAACCACAGAATAAGCTCTTGCTCATCTTTTTGCCAGGAGTGAAAAACATACTACTTGGGAGGCCAAGGTCCCCTCACTAAACAAGTGTATTGATGAAGCTATCTCCTGTTATGAAACAAGAGACAAAACACAAACTTTGATAGGGAAGGGGACGAGGAATGGAAGTAGAATTTTTCTTTTATTGTACCCTCAATCTTGTGGATGGTGGTTTAAATTATCGCTCAAAATATTCTACTATAGCTAGCCTTGTCATGATAAACTCAAGAAGCAGAAGCTCGTGAATGGTTGAGAAATTTATGAACACGCCCACTCATTTCCCTTTTCCTTTGTTTTTTAATCTCACAAAAGAACCAGTTGAAGGGCCTGTTAAAGGATCCGAGTCCTCATCACTGACCCAGAAAACAGAGGCACTTGGACCTACAAAACTGTTCACACCAAACAACTTTCTTCTTTTTGAACTCTGTGAAAGTAATTTTCACTAAAAAAACAGCTCTAAATATCTCCTTTGGTTCAGCAGAGACGGAGAGAGATGCACTATGGTTTTGCTTTCAAAACATGCTGTAGAGCACTTGTCCCATCCACTTCCGTACGTAAAAAAAGCTTCATCTGCCTTCATTTCTTCATTGTGCTGGCAGCTTAAAACAACAAAATATGTACATAAAACAATATCAAAGAAAGAAAGAAATATAATGAGAAGAAAGATTCCCTTCTTTTGCATCCAAAGTTCATCCAAACAAGGGATTATAGGGAGAGAAAGAGAGAGTAGATGAAGAGATGGCGGGGCCACGAACATTCAAGCAATGGTGAGGTCATGCTGTCCTGAGTATGTGCTTTAATAATGTGATTTGGTGAAAATTGAAGTTTTGAGCCAGAAAAAACCAGGAATATTTATTATGGTAATTTAAACGTGAATTCAGTACATTCTCCTGCCATAAAACAAGAGAGAGAGAGAGAGAGAGAGTACATTCTACTTCTTTCACCAATTGCATCTTCACAGGGGAAAATAATGGCGTGCCGAAATTGGAGTTCATTATAATCATTGGCCATCAGGATAAAGTTGTAATTTCCTTGAATCTTTATATAATTCATGATTAATTAATTATATGTTTAGGAAAAATAATGAAATAAGCTCCGAGCAATTGGGAAGTTTAGAGCAAAGTCTCGTGGTGGTGCGAGCACAAAATATTTATGATTATATATATATTTTATAAAAATTAAGAATAATCAGGATTTTATTTGTTTATTTAAGTCTATAAATTATATTTTTCAAGAATGAGGTTTTCTAACGTGAAAAAAAAATTTAGAACAAAAATAAAATGGAAAATTTCTGTGTCTTTTTCATGCGTGCGTGACGAGGCTAGGGGAACTGGGTCGAAATTGAAGTCCGGGTAAATGGGAGCTGTCACTCGAAATAAGAGTAATTGCTAAGACTGCATTGCGTGAAGCAAGTATTGGAGTGGACTGGGGAGGTCTTGAGTGATTATCATCGAGGTCTTTTAGTTAGGAAAATTAAAAACAAGGTAAAATTGACGGGTAGTTGGGCTGTGTTTAGTTCTTGTATTTGTCGTTCGGAGATTTAAGGTGAGCAGCTTGAGTAGTGTAATGAAAGGGTACTTCAATGTCAGGCAACAAGAACAGGACGAATCTCTGTCAACATCATCGATATTGACTCGGGCTGAGCTTCACAAATTCACGAATGTGGTCACACGTTCAGGACAAGTACGTGATTACCCCTTGTATTTGCCATCAATTATTTGTTTTTTGGGGCAGGTAGGGTACCATCGCCATGTCATGCATGCGTGGTCAAGAATTTTTGAGCGGGTGATTGATTGGTGATAAAAATGTTTTTTATAAGAAGTTAACTCCATCGTTTTTAATAATATGATTAATATATTAATATAATATAATATAAACCATAGAAAACGATAGCACTGAGTCACCTAAGAAATATTTCATAACAATTAACTGAAATAAATAAGTTAATTATTGGTATTATATCATAAAAAAAATATCATGAAAAACTCGTCCTTATTTTGCTATGGATATTACCCGTCACTAAATAAATTTATTGAGATAGTTCAAGCTATCTACAAAAATTTGGACATTAATATTATGTGAAACATTATGGATTGCTAAGCAACGTCTTGGACAAAATAAAATGTAATAAGCACCCTGTTATATTCAATCAATTCTATTTAATTTAATAATAAATTTAATTTAAAAAAATACATTTAATAAAGAACACAGATAAAAAAATATCAATATAATCTAATTTAAAAAAATAGGACTAAGGCAATAGAAAACACGAGGGAAAAGGCTAAATCAATCTTGGGCAAACCTTAGTTAATTTTTAAAGTTTATAACTCATGAAATTTTGGACATGAACTTAAACGTGAGGCCAAAATCCTTATTGATTCAATATCAAATAATAAAATCAAGTAAAAAAAAAATATCAAGCTTGAAAATCTTGCAAAACAAAACAAGATTAAAAGAATAAAGATTAAATGTAATATGAAAAAAAAAACACAAAGGATGGAATAAAAAATGTTTATTATAATTGTCTTGGATTACTCAAGATAGCAATTAAAAAATAGAAACCAAGTTTGACAAGGCAAAAAATTATATAGGGATCAAATCAAAACAGAAATCCAATCTAATGAGTTATCTTATAAAAAAATACAAATGAATAGGAACCGTGTGAAAAGGAAAAAGAAGTGCAGGGGTAAATTTAAAATTTTAAAAGTATGGCTCGACATCAAAGGAGGTGTTTGGGAGTGTGGTTCTTGCTTATTTTCAAAGTGCTTTTCGTGCCGAAATACATCAAAATGATATTTTTTTATTTTTTAAAAATTATTTTTGACATCAGCACATCAAAATGATCTAAAAACACTAACCGCCGATTTTTAAAATAACAAAAAAAAAAAACATCAATAAGCAGCAAAAAGCAGGTTGATAAGCAATGCCAAACGGCACCAAAGAAGATAAAGAAAACAAAGAAGGAAAAAAAATTACTATAAGCTCTTCTTGTTGCACAAGTCACGTGTCTTTGGAGAAGTTGATGTCATCAAATAATGACTTGTTTTGTTGTTGGAATCAGTCATGCATGTCATCTAAAAATAATAAAATGACTCGCACATATCTGTTATTGAATTTATTTATTTTTTCAAACTGTTGCTCTTAAAAAAACTAACTCCAGCCTCATATAATAATAAATAAATAAATAAGTTCTGAAATGATTAAGATATTCCTTAATTCCATGTTTAAGAAACTAAGCTCTAACATCAAATATGTCTTTTAAAAAGAAAAGATATGAAAGAAGCTCCACATGTTCAAAATTTTTATGATTTTAAGGGTAATATAATTATTTTATTATACATAGTTAAATAAGAAGACAAAAAAAATATTGTTTCAATAGCATATAACAATTGTTTTTCTAACCAGGGGTATTGAAGATCAGATCACTATCAGTACAGAATCGAATTCAAATGAAGAATCCACATAATCCACGTCTGCAGCAGATCCCACCAAATCTCTTATCTGCAATCTAGTTTAAATTCAAATCAGATTATGTATAGGATTTCTAGCCAAAGTTGTTATTGTATAATGTATTTAAACAAGGTTTAACACACAATGAATACAGGAGAAAAACACATTATTCAAATCACAAAATATCTGAATTTGTAAGTTCTTATGGTATCAGAGCTTATAACAAAGACCTACGTCTGATCCTATTTCCTCTCTCAAACCTGCAATGGCTTCTTCCTCTTCCACTACTGCCTCAACACCAACCTCTGTTCCCTCCCTCTCCCATTTCCCTCTCTCTCTCAATATCAAACTCAATCACTCTAATTATCCTGTTTGGAAAGCTCAAGCTCTCCCATACTTCCATGGTCAAGGTGTCTTTGGATATCTTGATGGCTCCATCTCAATCCCTCCAAAAGAAATTTCTTCCACTGATACTACTACGGGTGTCACTACCACCATTCCCAACCCAGATTATGAAAATTGGATTCGTCAAGATTCACTGATCCTTGCCACCATCAATACCTCTCTTACCGAAGAGGTTCTTTCTCAAATGATGACATATAACACATCCAGAGATGTTTGGTTTGCTCTCCACCAAAACTTCTCTTCTATCTCTCGTGCAAAAGCTGTCCAACTTCGAACTCAGCTTGCGACTTCAAAGAAAGGATCTTTATCTGCCAAAGATTACTTTCTGTCCATCAAACGCATGGCTGATAAACTTGCCCTTGCTGGTCAGCCTCTCAAATCTGATGAAACTCTGACCTATATTCTTGCTGGGCTTGGTCAAGAATATGATTCTTTGGTCTCTACCATTACCTCTCGTTCTGAAGCTGTCACCTTGGAAGAACTTTATTCCTTATTGCTTATCACTGAATCAAGAATCAATCAGCACCATGATTCCATTCACGTTGCTGCTTCTGTCAACATGGCCACCATGCATTCTTCTTCTTTTTCACGTCCTGTTACGAACTGGCCCTCTTCTAATCGGGGTCGTGGAAATTATTATCGTGGAAAAGGGACGTGGTGGCCGAGTTTTCACCTATGATAATGCATCCAATTCCCTTATCTGTCAGGTATGTCAAAAGCCAGGACATCATGCACTAAAATGCTATCATCGTTTTGATGTCTCTTACCAGGTTCAACATCCACAACGTCCCCCTCAAGCTTTTCTTGCTACCCGACACCATCAGTCTCCACTTCCTGAGTGGCATCCGGATACTGGTGCTACCCATCATCTCACAAATGATCTGAACAATATTCATCTTCCAAATGATGACTGTGTTGGTAATGACCGAATTCAAGTGGCTAATGGTGCAGGTTTGGAAATTACTCACAGTGGAAAATCCACTTTGTCCTCTGCCTCTAAGTCTTTTGTTCTAAATCAAATTCTACTCGTTCCTGAAATAACCAAAAATCTTCTTTCAGTTCATCGTTTTTGTCGGGATAAAAATGTTTTCTTTGAGTTTCATGCTTCTTATTTTCTTCTGAAGGATTACTTGGGGAACATCCTACATCGTGGACCACTTCATAATGGCCTTTACAGTTTCTCCATGCCGCTAACTCGTCTTTAACCCCGAGCTTTTTCCAGTGTTCATGTTTCTGCTGATTTGTGGCATCAGCGTCTTGGTCATGCCTCTTTTATGGTCATTAATAAAACTCTATCCCTTCCCCTTTCACGTAATAAAACTTCTGTATGTCCTCATTGTCAAATGGCCAAAAGTCATGCTTTTCCTTTTACTCATTCCCATGTTTCTGTTTTAAAACCATTAGAACTCTTATATTCGGATGTTTGGGGGCCAGCACCCATTTTATCAACCACTGGTGCACGATATTACATCAGTTTTTTAGATGACTCAACCAAATTCTTATGGCTCTTCCCATTAAAACAAAAATCTGAGGCCTTAAATATTTTTCAAAAGTTTCAGGCTGCTGTTGAACGCCAATTTAACACAAAAATTAAAGCCATCCAAACTGACTGGGGTGGTGAATTTCGCAGCCTAAATCAATTTTTACAAACCCAAGGTATTACTCATCGCATCACTTGCCCTTACACTCACCAGCAAGCTGGTGCAATTGAACGGCGCCATCGTCAAATTGTTGAAGTTGGCCTATCATTGCTTGCTCACTCTAAACTACCGCAAATTTTTTGGGAAGATGCTTTTTTAACGGCAGTTTACATCATTAATCGTTTACCCACTCCAGTTTTACATCACAAATCGCCATATGAAATGGTTAACAATTTCAAGCCAGATTATAATTTCTTAAAAGTTTTTGGTTGTGCCTGCTGGCCCTTCTTACGACCGTATAATAGACATAAAATGGATTTTCGTTCAAAAACATGTATTTTTATTGGGTACAGTATTGGTCATAGGGGCTATAAATGTCTTGATTTTTCCACAGGTAAAATATTTGTCTCCCGTCATGTCGTTTTTGATGAGTCTTATTTTCCTTATACTACACCCGGTCATTCTACATCTGACACTCTCATTCCTCCTGTTCTTCTTCCCTCAAATCTTCGTTTGTCTTCTGCTGTTTCTAATTTCTCTGCAGATAATCATATTCCAACTGCACCTTTGTCGCCGAATGAGTCATCACCAACAGAGCTTCCTCTGGAACTTGAAAGTTCTTCAGCTCCACCTTCTACAAATTCGAATTCCACTCAACCTATAGATGATAACCATTCATTAATCAGTGTTCCTCCCGCACCACCTCAAAACACTCATCCAATGATCACTCGCAGTAAAAATAACATCTACAAGCCCAAATTGCCCACTAATACCCAGACTAGGTACCCTCTGCCACAAGCTCTTATGGCTACTGTCACCTCCCACATAATTGAACCCACATGTCACTCTGAAGCTGTTAAGCATCCTCACTGGAGAGATGCAATGAATGTGGAATTGGATGCTTTATTAAGCAATGGTACTTGGTCTTTATGTCCTGCTCCCCCCTCTGCAAATGTAATTGGTTCGAAGTGGGTATACAAAATTAAGAGGAAGGCTGATGGCAGTATTGAACGGTTCAAAGCTCGCCTCGTCGCCAAAGGCTTTCATCAACAGGAGGGGGTTGATTTTTTGGAAACCTTTAGTCCTGTTGTAAAACCTACAACAGTTCGTTTGGTGCTATCTATTGCAATTTCCCGTGATTGGCATCTTCGTCAACTTGATGTGCAAAATGCTTTTTTGCATGGCCTTTTAAATGAAGAAGTATATATGGATCAGCCTACAGGTTTTCTTCATCCTCAATACCCCAATCATGTGTGTAAACTTCATAAATCCATATATGGTCTTCGTCAAGCACCATGGGCGTGGTTCTCTCGTCTCATTGATAAATTGCAAACAATTCGGTTCAAAGGCAGTCAAGCAGACCATTCACTATACGTGTATCAACATGGTTCCACTCTTCTTTATTTTCTCATATATGTTGATGATATTATCTTGGCAGGTGCTGATATCAAATTTATTAATCATGTGATAAGCCTTTTACAAGCTGATTTTCCAGTTAAAAATATGGGTGATCTCAGCTTCTTTCTTGGCGTAGAAGCTCTTCGAACTGGTGATGGGCTTTATTTGTCTCAACGCCGCTATATTCTTGATCTTCTTCTTCGCAGCAAAATGGACAAGTCCAAGCCATCTGTTACACCTATGTCCACATCTCAAAAATTGAACAGCACTGATGGTGTTCCATTTCATGATCCTCAGTTATATCGCAGTATAGTGGGAGGACTACAATATCTGTCATTTACACGACCAGAACTAGCTTTTGCTATTCATAAAGTGAGCAAATACATGCATGCCCCGAAGGAACCTCATTGGGTAGCAGTGAAAAGGATTCTGCGTTACCTCAAAGACAGTATCTCACATGCACTTTTCATTCAACGTGATAATCTTCTGCAACTTCAAACCTTCAGTGATTCTGATTGGGCATCTGATCCAGATGACAGAAGATCAATTGGTGCATACTGTGTATATCTTGGCAAAAACTTGATCTCGTGGAGTTGTAAACAGCAGCCCACTGTTGCTCGTAGCACTACCGAAGCAGAGTATAAAGCTTTGGCCAATGCAGCTGCTGAAATTCAATGGATTAAGTCTCTGCTTTCAGATCTTCATTTCACTGCCACAAAGCCTCCTATTCTCTGGTGTGATAATATTGGAGCTACTTATCTCACCAGTAATCCACTCTTCCATGCACGCACAAAACATATTGAAATCGATTTTCATTATGTCTGTGATCAAGTACTCAGTGGTCAGTTAACTGTCAAACTGATTTCTACTAAAGACCAAACAGCAGATGCCCTGACAAAACCTTTGTCTTCTCAACGTTTTAAACTCTTACGTGACAATCTAAGGGTTAACTCCTTACCCCTTCGATTGCGGGGGCATATGGAAGATCAGATCACTATCAGTACAGAATCGAATTCAAATGAAGAATCCACATAATCCACGTCTGCAGCAGATCCCACCAAATCTCTTATCTGCAATCTAGTTTAAATTCAAATCAGATTATGTATAGGATTTCTAGCCAAAGTTGTTATTGTGTAATGTATTTAAACAAGGTTTAACACACAATGAATACAAGAGAAAAACACATTATTCAAATCACAAAATCTTTGAATTTGTAAGTTCTTAAGGGGCATCAATGTAATTTTACTATACACACAAAATATTTACCCCCCCCCTCAATTTCAAAATGTCAACATTATTTTATTTAGAGAAAATCATACACATAAGTTTTTTTTTTATAAAAAAAATGATAAAATTTACTTCTGTTGTTCACAAGCATTGTATCCAATAGAGAACAATGAGCTCGCCACCACTCTATTTATTTATTTACCAATGAAGATATACCATGTTGTAATTTGGGATTTTCAAAACTTTCAATTGGATGGAGAATTATATTGTTTTATTTTATTTTTCTTACATTGTAATATCTTTATGCATGTTAATTAAAAGAAGCTAGCGGGAAATAATGTCCAGATCTTAGGGTCGACAGCATCCAACAACTTGACCAGTAATAACATGGCACGTTTTGTTCATGAGACACGTGAAATATTATCCAATAGAAAATGCAAGCATAGGGTCGACAACATTCATAGCTTGTCCAGTAAAAACATAACACGTTTTGACTGGAATGCCTGATTTTCGAGTTTCAATATTTAGGCATAAGTTGGAAGATTAAGTGAATATTTTGGAATGTTTTTCAAATTTTTATTTTTATTTTAGCATGACATTATATACAACCATTAAAATTAAATATAAAGGAATTATTTTTTCTTTTCTTTTTGCTAGAGAATCTTTTTACTTTAAAATTTCTATTTAAATTGATGTTTTAAGATAAAAAAAAAATGATAAAAAAACAAGTCTAAAAATGAATATATTTTTAGTTGAAGGAGCAGAATAAATATATTTTTGAAATAGTTTAAAAATGAACATCCATCATTATTAATAAATAAATTGACCACCTTTATAAAAGACATCGACTTGTCCCTTGATTTATCACTTCAAAAGGACGTGTCCAAGGGGCGGTCGCCTCTTGCATAATTGATTTTTAAATGATTGTAGAATTTCATCAGGACAGCTCCAACCTCCAAGACACACAGTCATGGGCATGGACATCCCTGTTTCCTCTGCCACTTTCTCCTGTCAGGTTCGGAGAATTTAAATCTTGGAGATTGTTTTAAAATTATTTCTATTTTAAAAAATATTAAATTAATGTTTTTATGTTTTTAATAATTCTATAGCGTTTTTTTCTATTAAAAAAGCATTAAAATAAACACATTCACTAAAATTCAAACACACTAAAGCTTTGTTTTATCTATATTTTTTTAAATTACTTTTTTATATATAGTTTTTTTGTGAAGATATAGAAATAAATTTTTAAAAATATATAATATTTTAATATATTTATAAATAAAAATAACATTCCAAACACCTCCAGAGAAATATAGTTGCGTGTTCGTTCGTCAATGAAATGCAGTACATGTACAGGAATATTTCTTATTTGACTTTTTGTGCATACGAATATCATTTTTAATAAATCATTTACTATATTATTTGTCATTTTCCCCTCAGCAATTCAAATATCAGATGGGACAGCATCGGTTAATTATATGATATCACATTATCTCTCTCTCTCTCTCTCTCTCTCTCATGAAGAAATTACTAGAGAAGAAAATAACCTTTCCATTGCACGTCGTAGCAATGCAGCTCGCACAGTGGTAAGGAATACAATAGCAATTTTATTACTGCCACAGCGATTATACTTTAAACAACTATGTACATAAGAATATATTTTTTCTCTAATTTTAATTATTTTGAGGTTAATTTTTTCTTTCAATGGATTATTTTCTTTTTATGTTGAGCTAGGATTATTTTTTGCATTAAAAAACATTTTTTTTTACAGATTTATTATTTTATAGTGTTTTTAGATCATTTTCATGTATTGATGTAAAAAATAATATTATTTTAATTCATTTCTAAATGAAAAAAATATTTTTAAAAGTAACCTCAATCACGTTTTTAAACATGCACTAAGAGTTGGGACTAAAAAATAACAAGAAAGAATATTCAAAAAAGAAAAATAAAATAAATAGAAAGAACAGGTAAGATTGAAAATATTATAGGAAAGATTTTTATATATCAAGAAGAGAAAATTTATTTAATTGAAAATCCATCGCTAAAAAGACAACAATATAATTATTTTTGCTATCTCAACAAGACAACTATTTCATTGAACAACACTACCATTCCATTGAACCAAACAATAAAAACAACCCTTGTTATGCACCAATTATAGATCATTGAAACCTTCGCATGCCCAAAACCTATATAAGTAGCAACAATACATTAGTAATTATTTGGCTAAAACTTTAGCAATAAATAACAATATTAACAACTTTGATTTTTATATATATATATATATATATAAAATAACATAATAAATGACATGTTATCTATCATAATTCATATATTTAAAAAAAAAACAACGCGTCACATGACATGCTTAGATTCTGATTACTATTATTGCTTCATGCTTGATTTTTATCGAATAAAAATAAAATTTAACTCAATTTCTAACCCAAGTAACATCCTCATTACATTGTCTAACCCATTTATAACCTTGAAAAACATAAAAACCCAATCCAAATCCAGGAGTCAGCCAAAAACTCAATTTCTCTCCCAACTCATATTTGTTTTTTAATGTAACTAAAAGCCAACTCAGTCTCTCCTGATCTCATAAAATTATTTGGAGCAAGAATCTTACATTTCGAGGGGTTGAAATAGTTGAAATAACATTCTATTTTTTTTCTTCTAAATGGAATTCTAGTGATCACCTTTCTCTTTTCTTAACCAATATAAATAAAAAAGTAATAAAATTAAATTTCAGTACTGAAATATATATTTTTTAAAATAATAATACTAATTAACACAAATACACCTTGCTAACACATTCAAACACCACCAACAAACATGCAATAATCAATGTTAAAATACAAAAGAATAAACAATAATATAATTATTTAGTTTTTCATATATATAATATAAAATAACGTGATCGTCGTTTCTTGTAATGATGCTCTCTTGTTTGTCGTAATGAGGGAGGACAAAACGGGAACAGAGTTTCTAAGAGTGAATAATAAATGGCTGTTACTTTTCAGGGCGATCATTTGCTAATCTAAAATCAAAGCCCATCAAAAAAACCTTTTTGCCTTTTCATTTTCAAACTCTAGCGATAACTATATCAAAATAATTTAGAAATATTAAAAAGTTTTCATTTAAAATATATATATTTTTTTCAAAATCTTGCTAAATAACAGTACAACTGCTTGGCTAAACAGTCACTGTGCTTCCAGCTTCTTGCAATTACCTTAACGGGCACGGTCCACTCACCGAGAATGACGCGCTACCGGAGACTGGAGACGGCATGTCCTTCCCTTTCTGGGCCTTCGTGTGTTTTTCTTTTATACAGGCCTGTACCAAGTGGCCATCCTGAATTCCAGAAACTAGAATTAGCGCAGCTGAGAGTGACCCCATCATCTCCAATAACTGGCTCAAGTCTAGTCGATCAATCAAGCCAGCTCATCATGCGGCCAGCTGAGCCTTATCCTCCCTTTTGAAGTCGGAATTGGACCGCAGTAGGTTGACTAAAATGAAGGCTACTCAAGCTGATTCATCCCTGAAAAAAAATGAATAGAACTTGATGACATGGCATCACCTTCGTCACTCTAAGCTTGTAACTGAAAATCAGAGCAACAGTGCTTACAGACTCACAATATTCCTATTATTCAGAAACGGCTGCCTTTTTTTAAAAAGCCAATTAGAAATGTCAAGAGATTTCAATTCAATCACTAGGGAAAATACTGTGCAATTGAACTAATCTTAACATGCTTATGAAAAACAGAATGCCCATGAATGATCTTATGAATAGTTGTGCTCAGCAAGTGGGCCGGATGTTCGATTTACTGAAGACAATCTTCCGAAAATTTAAACGAGCTACCTCCTGACCAAATAATTTAGAACTTCCCAGGTAAAACCGGTGTGATGCGGATGAAGTTGTACAAATAGTTCTCATGAATGGTGTAAGCAATTTAGCCGAGCAACTATACGTCAGTGGTTCATGGAGACCGGAGGAGTTTGTTCACAGCCAAGTCCAGCACATCGACATTTCTCCTCAGGATTTTTCTTACCATGCATTAAGAAACCCGAGAACACTGACATGGCGAAAAGCAAAACGAAGAGAAGAGAGAAGTGAAGCTATCGGCAATGGCTAGAGAGTCTCTCTCGACGATTTCTAGTGCCTTAAAGATCTCGCTCTGGTTCAAATTGAGTTCCGGTTCAGTGCGATCGGGTTAATCTGAGCACGTAGACAGTGGATCGAGGTCTAGCTGTATGATTACCGGTCAACTCCCTCCTCACAACAAAAAAGAAAAACCTAGCTAAAACGTCGTAGCATCGTTATGATTTCAAATCCCAAAATACGGCAAAGAAAAATAAAAACGACAAGGCGGGAACGTCCACTCTAAATTTGCTAGGGTCATGGCCTCCACCTCTCCAAAAATAAACAAAACGAACAAAATTTCAGTTATTTTTTTTAAATTCCCAAAAATTAAAAAAACGCGTTCCATTAGCCAGCGAAGGCAGACATACATAGCCGTTCTCCTCTCTCGATCTCATTACACCCGAAAGAGGGAGAGGAAAAAACGGTGTCGATCTATACATTTCTTCCTCGACGTTTTTTTCCTTTCCTGTTTCTTCGATTTCTCAAAAGCAGCGATTGTGATGCCTGTTCATTCCTTGCGATCTCATGTCCGCTTCTTCCTCTGACAATCTCTCTCAGGTTCGAGCTTTCATTGCTCACATTTTAACCACAAGCTCTATCTCCTTTTGTGTTATGTCGATCCAGTGAGGAATTAGCGTAATTCTGGCACTCATGGAAGTGCATTTATGATTTTTGTTTTCCAAATGAAGAATTTTGCTTTTCAAAGGGTTCTTGTTGTTTCTGAAAAAATCATTGAATTCATCAGGCAGCTAATGGCTGAGGTTTATTAGAATAGAACCATTGAGCGAAATGACTGTTTTTTTTTTTTTTAATATTTCTTCTCTTTCTTTTATTTTTTATCCTGGTAAAATGCTGGGAAATAAAATAATCCGATAGCATGCTTTTTTAGCTTTTTGTGACCTTTTTTTTTCTTACAATTAAAGTTGTTAATACGTGGAAATTAATATTTTGACTTTTAATTTGCGCTGTTACATTCAGAAGCAAATATTTCTAGATCTTTGAAACATGAGTGTTTCGCCAGAAAGGAGCTTGAGCTCAAATGGGAGATATGACAGCTCAAATGGAGCTCATGCAGACGGTGAGGAACATTGTAAAAACGCGTGCTGCCTTTTTTTCCCTTCCCGTTTCTGATGATTTGTTTTATTTGAGAGCTTTGATTTGGTTGCAGTTAATATTCAATCAGTGATTGAGTGGTTAAACCGTCTGCTTCCTCATTTAAATTTGTCATCGGATGCGTCGGAGGAGAAACTGAGGGCATACTTGATTGATGGCACTGTCTTGTGTGACATTTTGGATAAGCTCTGTCCTGGTCTAGTTGAAATGGTTGGATTACCTTCTTATTGATGTTTCAGCTGCTTGGTTCTCTTACCTATTCCTTTTTTTGGTATGGAATTTTTCTAAGAGGAAACTGGATTTGATGTTTGCTTTTAGAGAGGCAATTCTGAACCTGGACCAGAAAATATCAGAAAGTTTTTAGCAGCGATGGATGAAATGGCATTGCCTAGGTTTGTACTTGCTGACATACAGGAGGTATGTGATTTCTTTCAATCAAAGCAATCGTGGTTTGCATTTTTGTCTAATTTTGGTTCAGCTAAGTATCATTCATGTGATTTGGGGATTCAACTTAAAAAGAAAATGGAGCCAACGTGACATTAGGTCTGTACTCCAAGGACAATATGATTAAAATGGTCATGTGTTGAAACACTAGGTCTATTAAAAGGTCATTTCCTGGGCAGCTTTCAGTGAAGTGGGTCTTGGAAGGGACAGCTTTGAGAGTCTCCTACACCTACTTCATACATTGGGTACATTGTCATGGGAAATTTACCTTTTTTATATGATCGTGCTTCATCATAAATCTAGAAGGGCTGACTCTTGTTTTGGTTTTTAACTTGAATATAAAGTTAAGGTATGGAAATGTTTATTTGGTTTTTGGCTTATTATGAACTTTTCCAATACAACTTGGCTTTGCAATTGGCATTGAAGACATTCTGTCACCAGCTTTTATGCCTTTCTCCCCTATCAAGTTTTTCTGAAACAGATAATTTGAGACGCTTTACAGGGATACATGGAACCGGTTCTGCAGTGCCTTGGGACACTTAAAACACATTTTGAATTTACTGGTGGGAAAGAGAGCATCCATGAACATCTAAGAAGAAGATGGAATCTACCGAAGGTAGAGTTTTCAGAGGGAATCACGAGCTCGCTAGTGTACACAGCGACATGCGATGAAAACCCTGCCAGATATGGAGACGAGAGGCAACAAAATTCTTTTGAGAACATATATGGAAGCAGTTTGGATGATTCTTTCTCTTCAGGTTTGTATGAAACAGAAGCTGTACTTGTATGGGTTGGGATGACAACTTTCTAATTACACGCATGATTAGATTCGCTTAGCAAGTTCATGTTACAGTTGCTTCTGAATGAGAATTTATCTTGTTTTGAATGACCCGAACTGACTTCTCTGCATTTTATTATGGTTACTGTGATCTTAAATGGGGCAGCTATTGAAGGGCATAATATGAAACCTGATCTTGGTTCATGGCGGGGGCTTTTTTTCTCAGCAGTGTCCTACTTAAGGAACTGGCAGCCTTTGGCTGCCCCATCCATTACCATTCTTGAATAGAACATTATGCCCCCTCTCCCATCCTCCTTCCTTCTCTAAATATATTACATATTTATAGAAGTTTGTATGTGCTATTTTCTTATTCTTTTTATTCTGGTGCTTTCATATTTAGAGTCTGCTGCTCTGGCGCATGATGCTGGGCACAAGTTATCTGAGATGTCCCAACAAAAGCAAGGGTCCTATGCTGATCTTTCAGATTCCAATAATTCGGAATTGATGAACTCAAATGGGTTCCATGTAAGCTCCTTATATATTGTGTGTTTGTGTGCTGATCATATAAGAAAGCTAACTTGAGGTGATGCCGCTCTAATTCTTTTTTTTTTCCCATTCCTTTTGAGCAGAATGCCTCTACTCGAACACTGTTCAGCTTAGTGAACAGAATTCTGGAAGAAAACATAGAAAGAAAGAATGGACATGTCCATCATGTATGCTAATCAGAGTATGCATAGACATTATAAGTCTAATGCGTTGAAACGATATATTGTTTAATCAATAATTTTTTTGGATTTTTCACTCTTTTCTTTCTTTACCTAATGTCTTTTTATGTTATGATGGCAGATGGCTCATACAGTGAAGAAAGCTGTGCAAATTATTGAACATCGGGTTTCAACCCAGGCAGTGAACTTGAAAGATGTAATGTTTCATGGAATTGTCTTCTACATTACATTGATGTATGATATATTGTACACTGCTCATGCTTATTGATGATCATGTTGTTGCATACTTGCAGCTAAACAATCTTCATGAGGTTCACTTGGGAAAGTGCCACGCACGAATAAAAGTTCTAGAGACTCTTGCAGCTGGAACCACAGAAGAAATTCAGGTATATAGAATAAAATTTGAGCTGTCTTGCTTATCCTTTTTGAATTTCTTTTTAGTAATTGATTTTTTATCCTTTATTTATTTATTTTATTTGTAGGTTTTGCTGTCACAGCTACAACAAATCAAGGTGTGGCTTTGTTATTCAATACTTTTGGAGCATGCCATTCCTGTTGCTTCCTATGTCTGGGTATTTTTTGGTGCCTTCGGGCAAATGCAACATAATCAGGATGCATTTTTTGTCATTGAAGTTATGCATATGCCCACTTCAAAAGAAGGTGGGGGGGGGGGGGGGGGGGATTAATTAAATTCCTGGCATTGATGTTGGAGTGAATATGAACAAGAACTGCAGATTGGCCCCGAGTTCCTCAGCTATAGAATTGTATATTGGTACCACTTACGCCATTAAGTATTATAGCCTAGATTTTGCAGGTTTGAAGGAATTACGATTTTGATTAAGACGTGTATTAATTTTTCTTAGCGGCTGATGTGCATAATAGATTTTTTAATTAGCCGTGTATAGTTTTCTTATAAAAAACTCCTTATATGTATATCTGTTACATGCTGCATAACCGAGGAGGCTTTCCATATGCTTCATTGATGAACAATTCTTTTTGCTAGTGGATGATGAAAAGATTTTTAAATTCTTTAGAAAGGGCAGAAAATAATCGTTGTTATTTTTCATAACTGATAAGAAAGAACACCCGCAAAGATGTAATAATATCTGTGTTAAATTGTTTGTTCTCTTCAGCCCTCTCCTTTTTTTTGGTGGCAGATTGAGAAAACTAAAATAGAGGAGAAGAAAAAGCTTGAAGAGCAGGAACTACTTAGAATAAAGCAAGAGAAAATTCACAGTGATATTGAGAACTCCACGCTGAAACATGAACTAGAAATTACCCAGACGGCGCATGAAGAGCACTGCTTGCTATTGCAAATGCAGGCTGAGGAAACTAAAGTTCAATTGGAGAAGAAATTAAAGGAATTCGAATGTTTTTTAACAGAATCAAAGAAGAGGGTGAGGGAGCTCGAGTCATTTTCTGAATCTAAATATCAGAGATGGAAAAGCAAAGAGGGCACCTATAGAAGCTTTATAGATTATCAATCTAGAGCTTTACAGGTTTGCCTTTCTCACTTGTTCTTAAGTGAGCCTCTGTTGATTTTAAAAGAATATTAAATCATGCTGTTACTGCTAGGAATTAAGGGGAGCTTCTGACTCTCTAAAACACGAGATCTTGAAGACCAAGAGGAGTTACGCTGAGGAATTTAATTTCCTGGGTAGGATTGATTTTCTCCTGCTGTTTTGTTTAGTGTTGTTTTTTGTAATTCATCTTTTGTTCTTTATTTTAGTATCAACAAGTGATTTCTGCGATTTACCTGGCATTCGCTCATGTTATGCATGTTTTTTTTTTTTTTTAAATCTCAAATAGGTGTGAAGCTTAAAGGACTAGCTGACGCTGCTGCAAGTTATCATTTAGTTCTTGCAGAAAATCGAAGATTGTATAATGAGGTTCAGGATTTGAAAGGTACACTTCCCTGTAGAGTATGCTTGGTCTGCTTGTGACCTTGTGTTGCTTTTGCTGATATCATAAGAAATGTTATCGTGCATTTTCTTATAGCTTATACTTGTCTATCATCTGACCATAGGCAATATTAGAGTGTATTGTCGAATAAGGCCATTCCTTCCTGGACAATCTAAGAAGCGAACAACAGTAGAATATATTGGTGAAAATGGTGAATTGGTTATTTCAAATCCCTCAAAACAAGGAAAAGACAGTCATAGGCTCTTCAAATTTAACAAGGTTTTTGGCCCAGCAGCTACTCAAGGTTAGGGTTTTTCCTTTTTGTTCTTTTTTATATATATATATACACGACTCCTAGCTTTTTCTCATGAACTTGTGATGGCAGAGGAGGTGTTTTTAGATACCCAACCACTAATCCGGTCTGTCCTTGATGGATACAATGTATGTATATTTGCATATGGTCAAACGGGCTCAGGAAAGACCTTTACAATGGTATGATTATCTATATTTCCGCACCTAACATGTGCATTATTAAACACCTTATGCTGCTTATAAATTTACTTCGTGCTTGTATCTTTCTTCTAGAGTGGGCCTAATATAACATCAAAAGAAGATTGGGGGGTCAATTACCGAGCACTAAATGATCTTTTCCAGATCTCTCAGCGCAGGAAAAGCTCCATCTCATATGAAGTTGGAGTTCAAATGGTTGAAATTTACAATGAGCAAGTTCGTGATTTACTCTCAAGTGATGGTCCTCATAAAAGATATCCTTCATGTTTATTCTTTTCATTTTTTTTCATTTGTTCTTGGTTATATAATTCATGATTGGAGATTTTAACTCAATAGCTTTTTTGGATCGATTCTGTGATCCTTTCTGGATCTTTATTGATTTATGAATGCAAATTTTTGCTTTCTGGTCAAGCAAATCTTGATTTTAGTGTTGTAACATTTGTCTCTCTTAACTTGCACACACTTGGGATTTGGAGCACAACCCAACCAAATGGTTTGGCTGTCCCTGATGCCAGCATGCATGTAGTTACATCAACTACAGATGTGTTAGAATTAATGAACATTGGCTTAATGAATCGTGCAGTGGGTGCTACAGTTCTAAATGAAAGAAGTAGTAGATCCCACAGGTTCTCTCTTTATGTTGATTGTTACAACCGTTGGTCATCACAAATAGTTTTTGCTTTAACTGAACTCTTATTTTGCAGTGTTCTCACTGTTCATGTCCATGGCATGGATTTAAAAACTAGTGCTGTTTTACGTGGCAACCTACATTTGGTGGATCTTGCTGGTAGTGAAAGAGTGGATAGATCTGAAGTTATTGGAGAGAGGTTGAGGGAAGCACAGCATATAAACAAATCACTATCCGCCCTCGGGGATGTAATATTTTCCTTATCACAAAAGAGTCAGCATGTGCCATTCAGAAATAGCAAGCTAACTCAAGTGCTTCAAAGTTCATTAGGTACTGTTTTCTTCTGAAGTGCTTTGTCGTAATTTATGACTCACAATGTCTTGTATCTCATTCTTAGTAAAATGCACTAATGGCTTTTTTTCTTTTCTGTTGTATTTTTCTCCACATTCTAGGCGGTCAAGCAAAGACCCTTATGTTTGTGCAGCTTAATCCTGATGTAGATTCCTATTCTGAAACTATAAGTACTTTGAAGTTTGCTGAGAGGGTTTCAGGGATTGAGCTGGGTGCTGCGAAGAGCAATAACGAGGGGAGAAATATAAGAGAACTTATGGAGCAGGTGAACCTCTTCTTTCGTCAATACTCATAAACTTAATGTGTGATTTTTAATTTCCTCCCAGGATAGGCATAACTCATGATTGATCAATGCCAGTCATGCAAACAGGCATATGCAAATACGAAAAGGGAAATCCCATTAAACTGCGCCCCTGAACTAGCATAGGCCTGCTTGGCTTGAACCTTGTTCGTTACATTTTCCTGATGTGATGGAGTGACTGCCCCTTTTTTTTTTATTAGAAAAAGGTTTTTTTTGGCTTCTTCAATCTCTCATGGTACAGACATTCAAAAGTGGATAGGTGTGAGAATGAGAAGATTATTGTTCCAGTGCCAATGTCATTCATGTCATAAAGCTTTGTTGCTCGACAGAATTGGAGTTCCTTTCAAAATTCAATAGAATCTACCTGTTTTAAAATTTTATAGTTAGAATATTTGGAGTCCATTTGGTTTGTTATGTTCAAAGGTCAATCTTGCAGGTTGCATTCCTCAAAGACACAATTTCAAGGAAAGATGAAGTAATTGAGCGGTTGCAGCAGCTCAAGGTTAATGCCAATGGTGTGAAGTGTGGTATGAATTCACTTAGGTATGACTCTTCTTCTCCAAGAAGATATTCAAATGGGACTGCACTACATAGCCCTAGGCTCTTAGGAAGAGAAGGCTCAAGACTTTTTGAGAAAGCATCTTCTGATACAGACAACTGCTCAGAGCACAGTGAAAGACGCTCTGAAGCTGGTTCTGCACAGTCATTGGATGACTTTCAACATCACAAAATGTTGCTTCCACAGTCAAAGTCAATGGATGACTTGACACTCAAGAAGGAATTTGTCTGTCGGCCAAATTCTGTCGGATCGTATCTGTCTCAGAATGATAAAGAAGACCTTGATCTCTTGGGCTTTGGAGATGCAGATTCTGATGAGCGATTAAGTGACATATCTGATGGTTGTCTTTCAAGAGCTGAAACTGAAGCCTCCCTGAGCAGTGCAGTAGAGTTCACTCTTTTCCCTGAATCTAAACCATCTGAAGCTGCCAAACCAGTTGAAGCTGCAAAACCAGCCAGGAAGGCTGCAGACAAGAAGTAAGTATGCTTCATGTTATTGAGAAATTTAAATGTTCTACAATCTTTAAGTAAAACTGCCTTGTAAAAATGTGAAACGATATTGATATTATAAAGTTTTCCCAAACTTTCTAAATCAGACTAAAACTACGGTATATCTTTAGAAGTTATTGCTCAGTTTTAACATGAACTCCTACACATATTTTCAGCGCCGTTGTGCCTGACTGCTGTTCAGCTAAATTTATTCCCCAAAGGAACTGGGAGTTGCATTTCCCATGCTGCATGTGAAATGGATAGTTTGTATATGGGAAGGCATCATTAGTTTGGTTTCTTAAGCATAAAATAAAAGGCATAAACAAAAGTAAATGTCTTTTTTTTGTTATGCAGCTTTCCAGTGCATAGAGCTGCTGCTGCATTTCTTTATCAGTAAATTTTCACTTATGTTCTGTCCTTTCCTCCTCTTTGAAGGATTTGTTGTATGGTTGTTCTCGAGGCCTAGAATTTTAATCAGATTTATACCACTTTGTTGCAATTAAACCAAAGCCTGATAAATTTTGCTTTTTTCTGCAGACCGAGTTTCATATCTAGGCTTCCTAAGCCTTCACAAAAGCTGGAACGAACAAGATTACCTCGTCTGTCAACGACTATCAGCCCTGCCTCTAAGGCTTCATCGAGTGAGTTTGTTTAATTACTTTTCATGCTGAACCATTGATCTCCCTCTATAGCCCCTTATCTTGCGGGGCATGCTATTACTGCTAACACTAATACTTACAGCAATTATCCTTCACTTACAATGGCGCCCTATGTTTTTAATAATCTCTGCTGATCCACCCTCTGCTTCTTCTTTTTTTCCTGGAAAGGTATGTCAGCAGCTAGGAAGCCTCCTGCAAGCAGTTTCTCTGCAACCAAGCCGGTGAAACGATGGCATTGAAAGTGAAGGAGTTTTAGATGGTAGAATAATTGACGCATAACCTTAGCAGAATGTGATTCTAGCTTGTAATGATTTTTATCACTAACAATCACTTCCATTTATCTCGCGGGAGTGTTTGTGTCTGTATATACGCCATGGTAACTCATTTAGGTTTCACCAGTCACTCTTTAATATCACAATTTTTTTTATTTTAACCCTTGTTTTACTTTTTTGAGCTGATGAACGACGTAGTTTGTATTCTGTCATCCTCATTGTCTTGATAAACATTGAGCATGCAGGCGGGATGTTGTTTCTCTTGGTTTTCTTGAGCTGATGAACGACGTAGTTTTTATTTCTGTGAATATATTGATATTAAAAAGTAAAAAAATATTATTATTTTAATTTATTTATAAAAAAACACTTTGGAAAGTCAAAATTCTTCTCAGTCCTAGGATTTCAATTTCTTTTCTTTAGGAGAGGATCACTCATCTAAACACATTGATGAAAAATATTCCTTCAATGTTTGTATAGAAGAAGCAAGTTTGCCTCAACTACATGGATTCTAATTCCCATTCCTAACTCTCGAGGATCCTCATTTTAATTATCTTTTTTAACCGTCGGATGAGAAATAGCTATTGGTTAGAAACTTGATCACCCAGATGAAGTCATCGTATGTGATTTGTCACCGGACAAAGATTTGACAGCAGTATGCTGATCTTCTTTCTCAAGATTATAGCAAACACACTTAAAAAATTAACATGCTGGTATATCAGAAGACAGCTTCTTGCAATCATCGATCATCCGTCTAATTACAATGCAAGTTGCTGGGGTGCTTCGTTAGCTGTCGAAGATTTTCGAAGTTGCTTCATAAAAAAAAACGTTCTTTTCTGCAGAATGTTTGGTTGGAATTCCATCCTATTCACTAGCTCATAAAATTTTGGATGAAAGAGTGATTGGATTTATGCATCATAATGCTAGCCATTCCATTACACAATCATAAAAATGATATGTTTGCTGATTCTGATCAGCTCCATTATTCCGAGTCACCGGCATGTGTGTTTCTAATGGATAATAAATATCATAAAAATGACCACTGAAATCTGCGATGATTATTGTTCAAGATAATAAAATCTGCGTTACATAATTTTCCCGTTGGATGAGAAATAGCTTTCGATCCTCTAGATGCAATCAACGTATATGATTTATCACCGGAGTAAGATTTGAGGCTTTTCTTTCTCAAGATTACCGCAAACACAGAGAGTTAATACACACTTAGAGCATGCTGGTACATACTTCTTGCAATCAGCATCTGTCCTGCAATGGATTGCTTTCTGAGCTTCAATGATCTGCACATTTGATGCTATTATGCCTGCCAACAGAGGGTATAATTAATATCATCGGCGTGTAGAATCACTGACCGGAGCAGAACGAAATTAGAGAGAACATGGCATGAGAAAAGAGAGACTTACATGCAGTAAGAAGGAGAGCTACCACAAAGCACAGCTTGAACGAGGCCATATTGTAAGGGCAAGATTTTTTATCTGCACTGTCGTACTGAATACTGATTGAAATCTGAGGCAGCATTTATAGGAAGATTGCTAAAGCTATAAAAGGAAAGCTGGCTAATTAATAATTTAGCCTCAGATTTTATACCTCTTAAGCAAATGATACGCAGAGCACCCAGCAATATATACAATGCTCGTGTCCCTGAACGTTTCTTCTTGATTTGGATAGTCGATGCGCACGCCTTAACTGAGTTTTGGAAGGATCATTCTGTCCTTGATTTGCTCTAAGGCAACATATATTCATGCAATATGTTTTCAAAATTTCCCTTGTATTTTCTCTGATTTTGAGAGTGGGGGCATGCTATTCAGTTTGAGGACAGGAATGATTTGCGGCCTTAATGACAGTGATTAGTACCGTTAATTAGGAGAGGATTTATGTTGAAATCGTGTTGACTCAACAAAAGTATTTTAAATCCAAGTATCATCGCCATTAATTCATTCTCCACACGCACAAACACAAAAAGTAATAATCTTCTAATCGTATCACCATAATTTAAAAGGGATTCATCTAATAATGATAATTAAAATATTATATTTCATTCCACTTATGACTTCTTGAGTTTAAACGTCGCATCTGGTTTATGATATATATTCATATCCATTATTATATTTTCCCTCTTGGAGGGGGGGAGGGGGGCATAGAATTATCTTTTGTTTTTTAAATATTCTTTCTCGGTATAAGCATTTTTCTCACATGAAATCCTTGCATTGTTTTTTTCTTTACTAGTATTATCCTCAGATAACTATTGGTTGAACTTGTTATTGTAATTCGACCTTTCATGGATAATTTAGAACCACAAATATATGAGATATTTTGAGAGAAACTCTATGAATTATCGACATAGAAAGAAAAAAAAAAAAACAATGAGGACAGTAGTGAGCATCAATAAAACAAATTGAACCCAAATAGGGTTCTGCATATATGACCCTAATTTGTGTTTATTCATGAGTTATAATTTTGATGTTATTAGCATCTCAATGAGGCTGAAAATCCCTTTTAAATTGGTTATAAATCAACCTTTACATGGTAGAAAAAATAGAATCCTTAATAAAAATGGAAAGACAACATAAAATCTAAAATTAACAAAAAGAGAGGGGGGGGGGATAATAAAAATGGCTCAAATAGCATTTTCAAGATTGTTTTCTAAGGTGATTCATAGATTTTTTAAAATTAAAAAAACTGTCCTTTTTATAGAACAAAGCTTGTAAAATCACTTAGTAAAAGTTAAACTAAATAAAAAAATCTTACTTTATGGTATTTATATGTCAAACCATTGGTTTGGCACAACTCGGCATATTGTTAGGTATAACTCTATCACATTATTCCATAACTTAGAAATTTTATTTTTTAGAATAATATCTACTGCTTGCTGCTTGATGAGGAGAGCTACATCGGATCCCTTAACATATCAATGGTTGATTATTGATAGTATTGGAAAAAATAAATTTGGGAACGAATTGCATTTCTTATTTACGAGAGGGTCCTGTCTGTATGGTCTGGCCCATTAAACATAGACCGGCCCATTAACATATTTTAAGCATAAATTCAATAAAAAATATGACATCACAAATTTAAATAAACCCCCCAAATTTTCCTTCCTTCAAGAATATTTATCCAGAAAATGATTCAAGAAACAAATCTCAGATACTACAGCTTTCTGCGGGAAAAAAAGTTCAACTCATCAAGGTCTGAGCTTTCCCTAAAACTCCTTAAACTCTTATAAATGTTAGACCTTTTTATTTATATTCTGTTTGGATACTGTGAAAGCTCTAACCCCAATAAGAACGGGCTCACCTATTGTTTTTGTGAACTGGGTTTTAGTTACTTTTAGTTGCTGCCAAGTAAAAAGGTTTACTTTTTCTTTTTTTTTTTGAATTGGGACTACATTGTTCAATTTTGCATTCCATTGCAGCAGGTGGGTTTTGCTATTAGTTTCAGTCAATCTCGTTTTAGAAAGGGTTTTGGTTTTTGCATAATTACGTGAATTATTTGGGATTTAAGTGTTTTGTATCATGTTTAGATTTAAAATTCAATCTTTGTGTTTGCAGTTACTGTTGTCTTCAAGATAGTGATGTTGTACTGTCTGCTTTTTCAAGGGAAGTGTTGAAAGATTTGTAACAGAATGTACGGGGGCAAAAGGCCTGGTAAAAGTGATCGGCCTCCTTCAATTACTTACAAGAGGAATCGAAATGGGGGTGTGCCTGTTGACCTAGCTGATTTTGTCCATGATGGACATTCCCCCTCCATTGCTGAGAATAATAAGCCAGATGACATAAAATCTGGAACTTCGTCGCCAGAAATATTCAGCACGACTGAGCTTGTCTCAGCAGTTGGGCAGATTTGGAATCTTTTGGATCCTCGTGCTGTTTCTGAAACCAAGGATCAGAAAAATGTTATCTTGAATTATCTGAGAGGGGCAGGAGTTGGCAAGGCAGCTATTCTAGATGATAATACTAAATACTTTTGTGTTGATTTAAGGACTGGTAGCCATGTTACACAGATGCCACAGTTTGAGTTTCTTAAAGTAACTAAGAAGATGTTGGTTTTTGAACCTTCTAGTAAAAATTACAGCCGGTCAATGTTCTGGCGGTTTCTGAAGAGAGGTACCAGCTCGTGGAATGAGTCTTGGGAGGGAAAGGGTCATGCAACTGTTGGTATTGGATATGAATCGGATAAGGTATATGGATGGATGAAAGAACTGATTCCTGCTGGATCAAAAGATCCTGCAAATAACAGCATAGAAGGTTGCATTTCCAGAGATCCAACTGGTCCTGCAAATAACTTAGCTTCTAGAACTGCTGATTGTTATTCTGATGCTGTCAATTCAAAAGAGGTATCATTGTGTGATAATGCAAGAGTAGTAACTGTAGGAAAATCCAGCTCTCTGTCCTCTGACTATTTCCTTGGGGCTCTCCCAGATTATAATGCCAATAGTAGCGCTTCAAGAGCTCTAAATTCTGTTCTATGTGCAGATTATAATATTAATTGTTTAGCTTCGTGTAAGAGTGCATATGAACATTTGGAAAATGACATTGGTGATTTTGATGTGCCTAAAAGTACTAGAGAACAACCACGAAATCTGGTCACTCAAGACAGAGCTGGAATACAAATTCAGTCATCAGCATGTGAAAAACCTCAGCATGCCTTAGCTAAGCAAGAGCATGCTTTTGCGGGTGCATTTGCTGGTATTTGTGTTAGCCTTTGTCTGCATCCTATAGATACAGTAAAGACAATCATCCAGTCTTGCCCAGCAGAACAGAAGTCTATCTCTTGCATTGGCAGATCAATTGTTTCTGAAAGAGGTAAATTCTATTGTGAAAAGTTAAGGTGATTGTACTTGCTGGTAGTTTAATGAACTTGTTCTCCTTCTTGGCTTTCTGGTTAATATTATCCTGTCAGTGGTGGCATCATGTATTGATAGAGATGGAAATTTCAGGCGTGACTGGACTTTATCGTGGAATAAGTAGCAATATTGCATCGTCAGCTCCAATTTCTGCGATTTACACTTTTACATATGAATCAGTTAAAGGCTCTTTGCTTCCTCATTTTCCTAAGGTTGCATTTATTCTTTTCACTTTGTCCAACTTTCTTGTTCCTTGTTTATAAAATTTCTACCCTCTATGTGCCGGAAAATATTTTTTAAAAAAAGGATCATGATGCTTAATATTGCTTCTATGCATGTCTTTTGTGTTATACCTTGATGCGATGGGTATACAACTAAAAGTGAACCATTAACTTTGCAGGAACATCATTCTTTTGCCCATTGCATTGCAGGCGGTTGTGCAAGCATTGCAACTTCCTTTGTTTTTACTCCCAGTGAACGTGTGAAGCAACAGATGCAAATTGGTTCACACTATAACAATTGTTGGTATACCTTTGCAATTCTACTTTTACCTTAGTGTTTGAAGTTCTGCACTTCTTTTTCCTGGATACTGTTTTATGTTTGTTTTCATAAGAGAGAATCCATTCTATTATTGGTTGTCGTTCCTGTGGTACTTAAATATGTGGTTCCTGTGTTACTTTAATATGTGGTTGCAGGAGTGCACTGGTTGGGATAATTGGAAAAGGTGGTTTCCATTCATTGTATGCAGGTTGGGGAGCTGTACTCTGTCGGAACATTCCACAGTCAGTGATCAAGGTTAGATCTTTCTACATACTAGATTTTTGCCTGATAATGATCTTTCTGGATCATAATGTAAATTAAACTATGAAATCTAATCGCTTTGCAACTTATGTTGACCCCTGCTATTTGATATTCTACAGCCCCTTTTATGTTATTGTCCTGCTCTACTTTAACATGTGATAATGCGATGCCTCTGGGTTGCAAGATAGTGAAACACCATAAAACAATTGGCTGTTTTAGACCTCAAGTTTTCCCGAAGATTTTGTTTTTTATGGACTGTCTGCTGATGCTTTATGATTCATCATCCGATTCTAAAGGTTTACTAGCCATTATGCAGTTTTACACATATGAAAGCTTGAAGCAATTGATGCTGTCATCACAAAATTCCAGTGCCCAACCCAATACATTACAAATGGTTTGTTCCTCTCTTTTTGTGTGTTCCCTTTATAAGTGCTCTCTCCTGTTGTGTGTAACATTTCTGTTTTTTTGTGGTGCTGGTTTGATGGCTGGATCATAGCATTTTCTTTTAGTATCTTCAACACATTTACTCAGATATTCTTAGATAAAGTTCATTCAATGCAGCTAGTTTGCGGAGGATTAGCAGGATCTACTGCTGCCTTGTTTACAACTCCTTTTGATGTGGTGAAGACAAGATTGCAGACGCAGGTTTGTGAATGTATTGAATTGTTGTTGTATAGCCTCTTGTGATTCTTGAATAAGAAAGTTGGATGATAGAAGTACACATTTGTCAAGCTCTTATGCACACATTAAAACACGCACGCACGCACACCCCCATCTTTATTTGCAACAGTGCACTGAAACCTTTTTTGTACTTCCGTTCTGGAATGGCTCTGTATGGGTGTATCATGAACCAGACTGTACAATTTAATTACAAGAATATGTTAGGGACTTTTTTATTCAAGATCTTTATCATAAAGGAAAGCTTGATATTATTCAATGGCATGCCATCTATAGATTTTCAACTTATGAGAAGTTTATGTAGTATGTTTTTTTTACTATTCTAAAGCCTTTTTGAGCATGCAATTGTGTAACCTCATGAGAGTTTGGTGCAAAAAAAAAAAACTTGTCAGATAGCAGTATAACATGAAACTGATTATATTTCTCTATGTGCTGCCTGCTATCATCGTAAATCATTTGCACATGTTTCTCTAACAGTGGCATTTTGCAGATTCCTGGATCCATGAGCCCATATGGAAACGTATTTCACGCGCTTGAAGAAATAGGCAAGAATGAAGGTTTGAAGGGCCTATATAGGTACAGTTGATTTGGACCTGCACATTTTCATCTAAGCATGATAATTGTTTAAAAATTTGCTTACAGGCTTAAAATGGTGGAACATTTGAAGTTCTTAAGTCATCATTGATGAGTCTTACCTTGTACAACAGATAACTCTGCTGTGGCTTTTGAGTTGAAGAGTGTACGAGAGTTAAAAATTTGAAGTTTTTTAAAATGAACTTGTAGTATGTAGAAGTGGCATATTTGGCAAATTTATTAGAAGTTTGAGAAGGCACAACATATGTGAGCTTCTTATAACCTGTATGACCAGAGTAATTTTAGTTTCTGAATTATCATTTTATGAATTATATTCCAGCATTGAAACTTGAGATTTGCAGACATTATTGGCTATGCTTGACCACTGTTCTTCTTGTTTCCATGTTCAGGGGATTAACTCCGAGACTGGTTATGTATGTGTCCCAGGGAGCACTATTCTTTGCATCATATGAATTTTTGAAAAGATTATTTTCTTTGGAGATGCCACAGTTTAATGCTTGAAGCATTCAGCACAAAGAAACGATTGAAGATGATTCAGCATCGTTGCCATTAGCATCATAATCACAATGCTGGCACCCTGTCATCATAGCTATATGTTGTGTGGTTTGCAATCAGGATTATTTGTGAACATGTGCTCACTTGAAGAATAAAGAAACAAGATATCTTTGCGGTGGCTTAGGATCATGATTATTCTGTGAACTGTGTTGATTGGAAGAATAGAGGAACGAGAGTATATCAAGGGAACCGTCTACTGGAAATGGATGCTGTACCTGCAACATGAAGTGGGGTTTTTTCTTCGCCATTAACTTCAGCTAAATATGATATTCCATGCCATTCTAGCCTCTCTGGGATTGCCGGAAAACATCGACCAGGATATGAACCAAAATCTTTATTCTGGTGCTGCTTTTTTTCCACTGAGAATGTAGCCGTAGATGAAAGGTGGAACCAGCACCAATGCTATTTTGAATCCCAATTCTTTTCCGTCCAATCACTGTAATTTTGTTAAGATATATTAATTAGCTAAGCACTAGATGCATTTCAACAATGATTTCAACGTGTTTCTCTCTTACCCTGCATGTTTGTTTTGCATATGGAATAAGCAGAAAAAATCCTAAATTTATTTCCACTCTTCTCCATGGGCATCCGTGTGTGTGTGTGTAAAACGAAGAAGAAGAAGAATGAGCAGCAATGAGCAATTGAATTTAAACCATCGATCTTGGCCTCTACGACCCTAAACGCACCGTTTTATTGATGTTGATTCGCAGTGTTTTTGTATTGATCTCGTACACAGCGTTTACATTTCCTTTTAGCTAGGTACGCACCGTTTCAATCAGTTGCTTATTCCATTCCTTAAATTCCCTAAAGCTCCTTTCTGCATGTTCTCAAAGAATTAGCCTCTGAAAGGAAACCTTGGCTATATCCTATTTATTTCTCCAATGGTGTTGGTCAAGAATAAAGATAGCTTATAGAGTTTGTGTGTTGACTACAAGACCCTTAATAAACTTATTGTTAAAGACATGTTCCTGAAGAGTTAGTTTTTCGAGGAACTAGTTGGGGCTACTATTTTATCTGAAATGTAGAGTCACTTATGTCAGAGATCATCTAGGACACTTGCGAATTATCTTTAAATGCTCAAGGGTCACAACTCGTTTGTGTTCATAATATAGTTGTTATGATAAAAATATAGCTGTTAACTTGTCATTTAACCTAAAATAACAACTGTTGTTGTTATAGTTAGTAAAAGTAGAGATGTATTCTAACTAATTTAACATTGTACTTATTCTATATATACAACGCGCATTTCGAATTCTTACAATTTGGAAGGGGGAAACAAATGTGTGGAGATAATGTCTCTTTCAAACTTTAGCCTTATAGACAGTAATCAGAGGGTTATAGAAACTAGCAGCGAAGTATTGTCTATCCTTTTTTTTTTTTTTTATAATCGGGTTGTCCGAGCCAGCTTACGCATACCACAACTAATCTCTGGACTCACTGACCATCCTGCAAACCTAGCAAGCATATAAGGCATCGCAGGGGTGATAGGCATGCATAGTAGAACTTAAACCCTATGCTGAGAAAAGAAACAAATCTCTGCGACCACTAGGCTAAAACCCAACTTGCATTGTCTATCTTTCTGATATTGGAGAGGATAGGCAAGGTTGCTTGCAGATTGGACTTGCCCCCATCAACAGGAATCCACCTCTTCTTTCATGAATCGGGATTGAGGAAGCATATGGGCCACAAAGTTGTTTATACCAATGCACCCAGTGTTCATCCTCAGCAGAACCTTCAACAAGAAGTTGTTCTGGACAGACAACTAGAAAAGTCCGGAAACCAAACTGCAACCCAACTCCTGATCCATTAGAAGGCCTGTTCCCTTTCTTAATCTACCTGGGAGTTTTCAGATGAGTTCAATCTCAGGTTCCCAAGGTTGATCTGAAGGGAGGGTAATTGGAAGTGTCGAAAGCGAAGAAGAGGAATGAACACCGCAAACTTTGTAAGGTTATTAATTATTATTTATACTTCCACACACAAGCAAGTCGTTGTAGTATAGTGGTAAGTATTCCCGCCTGTCACGCGGGTGACCCGGGTTCGATCCCCGGCAACGGCGTCTGACTTTTAGCTCGTATGATTTTTTTTTGTCAGCGTATATATGACCTCTATATTGTACTTTAGCCTTGTACATTAAGAAACTTTCTACTCCGGTCCCTGTAGTTTAAAATCTCAGATGTTAATCTTTTAAATTATAAAAAGCTCCAGTGTGGCTCCTGATCGGTAAACAGCTCGCATAATTAACGAAATGCCCACGTTTACTTTTTATCTTTTTTCCATGTCTTTCATCTGTATCTTCTAGACCACTATGTTCATGCAACAATATTCTTTATATATATATAAGGCCATGCCGGAGCAGCTCCGATAAATTAAATAATCGATACTTTTTTAATATATTTTATTTTTCCCAAGCCAACATAGCCATGCCGAAGTTGGTACTTGTCAATTACTTTTCATTATTTCTGTTATGCCTATTATATTTTATTTCAATTCAGAAAGTAAAATTGATTTTATTTTGTTTAGGATCTCTTTTTGTTATTATCATAGATTTAAAAAAAAAATCAAGTTCTTCATATCTCAATTATATTTTTCAATCAGTTGAATTAAATTAAAATCATACAAAGAATTACCTTATATATTATTATATCTTATGTTAAATTTGAACAATCATAGTTGATGTTGCAAGATTGTCAATGATATTTTTATAATTTTGTTTAGATTCACAAGAAAAGTTATTTTATTGTGTTTTTTTAGATTATTATTTTTCCAATATTCAACCATAAGTTTATCGGTATTTAAGTTTTATTATTTATTTTAATTTGTTTTATTTAAGGTTATCATAATCTCATTATCCAAATTATATATTTAAAAGATTAATTCAATATATTATCATCTCAATATTTTTTAAAAAAATTATTGACTTAAACTATAATTTTATTAGTCATTCCGATTGTTTTTTAACTCATAGAATAATGAAGTTATATAGATTTAATTTCTGTTTTTTTACTTATATTTAAAATTTAAACTATAGAATTTCAAGTTATTTTATTTATCTTGTATTTATTGTGTGTGCGTGTGTGTGTGTAATGAGATGTCAAAACAGTCTAAAGCTAAAACATAGCTTTTGATTAAAAAATGCTACTAAGTATTAGCTTAGCAAGCCAGAAAAGACGAAAAAAAGTCCATAGATAGATGCAAGAACTTGTAAGTGCATGGTCACTGTCATGGGAGCATGCTCTTTGGGACAAAACATGTCAAGATTTTCTCACGTAAGCAAGGACATGTCCTGTTAAAGGGAACCCCCAGCATGGCTCTGCCATGATTCTCATGAAGGACATCAAAAATCTGAAAAGCAGTCTAAACTCAAGATGTTTACGGGCTCCCATCCCAAGTGTGAAAAATTATAGAGCTAGTGGGTGGGTGGGGTTACCCAAGACGTGAATGCATGAAATATTTAACCATGGAAACTTTGATGTTACAATATGGTTTAGTGAACAAATATTTTGAACTGCCTGCCTCCAAATACATTAGTGATGAAAGCTTCTAATATATCTACTCCCCTCTATCTTTCCAGTCAGTGTTTTTCCCTTCCTATCAAGTTACAATTATGGACAGTGATACGTTTCTATTCTATTTCTAGCTAGTTGAAAAATGGAAGAACAAACTAGAATGAAATTATACATTGAAGTATTCTTATGAACACAGCTGTGCAATGGTTTCAAAAGCATTTTCATACTCCCAGCTTAGTCGCCCTTGGTAATGATTGCTGCAACTGGCTTCCTGCCGAACCCTTTTAGATCATGAAAACCTCCTTCATTGAATTACTTTTGGTTTGGTTCTTCGCAAGTCTGGTTTGTGTTTCGCTATAGGAAGCATTCAGTATGACGATGCCAATTGTTGAGGCTATACCCGAGCAATTGGAGAAAACGGAGGGTTAAGCACGTAAGATTGCTTGATCCCTTCCACTTTCTTGGATGCTTTCCTTTTCTCCTCCTCAGTCACTCCTTCAATGAAGAACTTCACTTCCTCCTTAATAAGCATTTTCAGTGAATCGCAATGTGATAGCCGATTGCCTCTTTCCTCTCCAATCACGCCAGTGGCTTTTGTACCATGCAATATAGCAACACAGATGGAAAATGCTTGTAATGTGGATAATTGTGCATGGAAATCAACAGCATAGTGACCCTCTTCTAGAACTGTCATGGTCATTGCTGGTATATTGTTCTCTTTCATTCCCTGCACAAAAATCAGAATCTGGTTGGAGGTAGGAACTATGATGGTTCATATTATTTATAAAGCAAAGTTGCCTGCATTTAGTGCATAGATTCTTTTATCCAGGTGTAAGATTTCCATTTTATCCATGTTAGCAATGTAAAACATCTGTGAGCATGAATCAGGAAGCTTACCTGAAGAAAAAGTTCCAAAGGCCGCTGATTATCCAAGAGTGGTTCGTCTGCAGCACATTGGATGCCTGGATTACCAAAAAGGGCAAGGGGGCAGGCCATATCCCAGCCACCACAGTCACAGCCTCCACCAGATCTCCATCTATCAAGCAATGAAGAAGGACCACGACCATCACCCCTTGGCAAACTATGTTTTCCAGTTGGAATCACCACCTTCACCTTCTCTTGATTTTCTTCATCACAGATAGTTTTCCTCCTTTGCTCTCCAACAGAAAGGTTGAGCAGATTCGAATGTATTTTATCCCTACCCTTGTCCCTCCTTTTGTATTTCAGGCTCTCTCTCTTTGCAAATGGGAGCTGTATAACAATGGCTGCTATTTCAAGGTCTGGATGCAAAGCTGCAGCTGCCCATGGATAAGGATTGGATGAATCAAATTCGCCTCTATCAAAACCATGTTGAGATTGATGTTTGAACTTCACTGCATCAGAGTTGCCGTCCATCTCATGACTTCCACCAACCAAGCCTGGTTTGGCACCTATGTCAGGTCTAACTTCAGGGGAGTCTTCAGTAGAAACTCTTTGTCTTGTATAGACATTATCATACAACACAAACTCTGTCACCATAGAGTTGTCAAAGTTCCCCCCATCTTTTAATTCTGAACATGAATAACATGAAACTTGCATCTGCCCCACCATCAACGATTCCTTATTTCCATCATTCAACCCCCATCCTGTGGCGTTGCTCTTTTTTCTATTAGAAATGGAGTGAAATGTATAAACCCAATTAAATGCATTATTTGCTTTCCATGTCTTAGCCACCAGAACTTCTTCAGGGCAATTCAATGAGAACTCGAAAAAAGGCACACCGTGCTTATTTTTCAACTTCAGACAACCATGGAGGTGAACTGGTGAACACACTGCAGCTGACTGATGGTGATCTTTCTTGACAATCTGAGAGCCAAAATCTGATTTCTGAGCTGCATGTGAAAAGTCATGGAATAAGGATTTCCGAAATGTTTGATTCCTTCCCATGTTTGACATCCCAGTGGTTTTGACATCACGTGGTTCAGGAACATGACATAACGGACTCCGGATAGACCTTGATTTTGTGAATGGATCGAGCATCTTTCGTATGGGACTAAGTTGGGACCTTGAGATGGCTCCAGTAGAGAAATCGCTTTCTGAAGAACAAGGAGAACAGGGCATTTCTACCTTAGCAGAGACTGGTTGGTGTAATGACAGATCTGTATCTCTTTCCAGAAGTTCATTTCCATCATTTAGTGGACCAACCAGCTGTTCGCATTTGAAGTTTGGATTCCCAATCGAGCCACTTCGTACCGCTCCAACAGAATGTTTCTCTCTCTTGTCCAAATTTGGACAGATTTCAATGAAGTCATCTGATGAGCATGGTTCTACACAAGGTCTTCGAACAAACTTAGAATTCGAGTTTGAGTTCACGGAACTTACAGGAGATCTCTTCGGCATGCTCACTTCATCTAAGCTACACAGAGAGTCAACAATTCTGAAAGAAAACGAGGTGTCACTACCACGCGACAGTTCAATTGTTCTCCTCCCCCCATTAGAAACCATTTCCTTCATTCTCCTTACTTCTCTGGAGCTTTGATATACGGAGCCTCGCTTCAGCTCTATGTTACCTTGTAGACCAACAGGTCTAAATGGAACATTCTTACAACAGGAACTACAGTAATGAGGGAAGCTAATGTCGGTGAAGCCCTCCTTCATACTCAAAATATCATCTTTACGCGTGAGTTTGCCGTTTGCATTTCTCTTTTCTGCTTTTGAGCAACGTCGATGCGGAAGAACAGTATTAGGACTCAGATCTGAGGTGCTACTCTTCTCAGAATCCAACTCCATCTCCAGTTCCATTTATAGATCCACGATCCTGAGAAAGAACAAATTCAAAATTAGAAGAATATTATGTTAATATATGAAGAAGCCAAAAAACAAAAGACCCAGCAAGGCGATAGCAGCAATATCTGATTATAAAACTCACAGAACCCCAAAAACAAGAAATAACAGCCAACTTATCTTACGGCTAAAAGTTGCCAGAGGCAGATTGTATTAATAGAGAATCAATAAAAATTATCAGCATTGAAGAGGATTATTTGATTGCCATCATATGCATTTACATCCAGCTACAAACAACAAATAGCTATCTGCTTCTAAGTAAACAATACAAATCACCCATGAAACGGAAAAACAGACAATAAAAAATAGCCGCCTGGTAAGAACGAATCAAGCTAGCACATTCTCATTTATAAATACCTATCTGCTCCCTTGAAAGAGCCGTCTCTGATATTCTAATTTTGAAGAGCTAATGCAAAATTTGAAGAACTATTATGACGACCTCCCAAAAAAAATTACTTCAAAAAGCATGCTCCCCATTTGATGATTCCTAAGTTTGAGATCACAAAAAAAACTCAAAAGAAACCAACTTTGATGATCCATAAAACTGAAAAACTTGAATTAACAAGGAATCCGACGATCTCTATAAACTTAACTCCCAGAAAGAGTAAAGTTGCAGACATGAAGATACAATTAATTACTGGCAACAACTTTATCTTCACTTGCATTCTAAGCAAAAAAAAAGAGAGAGAAAATGTTGGGAAAAAAGGAACTTGAGGAAATGCTATACCCCACTAGATCTAACAGTTGTGAATTCAAAGAAAAACCCAACAACAAGTAGCTGCAATCATATCCTTCCGATCCCTTCAAGCTAAAGCCTTTTCTCAATTAAAACGAAATGTCAAAACAACAATCCTTAAGAACAGTCAGCAATGACCCCCAAAGAGTGTTTACACTCTCAAAGAATCAACAAAAGTACATTGTGAAGAAAAGAAAACAAGAAGTAGACTAGTGACAGTAAAGCATAATAAACACAAAAAGTGAGAGAGAGGGGAAGAGTGCATGCCTTGGTTTTAGTGACGGGGAGAAAGTGTAACGCCTCTTTGTTTCTATAGAATATAGAGTGAAGCCTCACTCTTTGTTTCTCACACTCTCGCTCACTCACATGACAAAGGGTTTCAATGAGAGACAGAGAGCTGCAAATATTCTGGCCATGTCTCCTAAAAAAGCCATCTTGTGTTCACGTCATGATTTGCAGCCTCGCTACGTTGTTGCCTGTGTTTCTTTTTCTGCTTTGCTGTGTTTTGTTTTTGCCTTCACTTTGTTTTGTTTTTGTCTTCATGATATGGCCATGGGGGCATTCGTGTTCGCAATGACATTTATACCCTTATTTAAAAGCGGGATCCATTTCTTGGGTGAGGGTGATTCTGGTTATTTGGATATGTTTTAAAATTTATACCCTTATAATAAAATTATAATATTTTCTACATTATAGGAGATCTAGATGAGTAAGTAAAACTCTAATATTCTATTTTTATAAAAGATGCACACCTTGATTTGAATTCAACACATGTTACACAGATCACAAGCTCTTTGTCATCACGTCACACTCTTGAAGACTATATTATCACATTTTCAATACAAATAGGAAAATCAAGATATTTATATCAAGTTACAATTTATAATTTGAGGATATTTTTAATTAAATACCTTGAATTGTATTTTTTTTTTATAAAGGTTTTTGTAAATTCTTTTTTCTTAAACTTTTAGAAAGTTCATAATATAAAAAAATATAATAGAAATAAAATCAAGAACATCGTATCTTAGAATAGATTAATCCATTTCATTGTAATAGAAAATTGACCCCTTTACAAACTATTTTTTTTTATTTTTTTGTCAAGCATTTTTTTTTCATATTTTGAATTATCACGTTCTCATTTGATTTAGCAGGTATTGATTTTTGAATTTGTTTTTCTAATTTTATTTATATAAGATTGTTTCAATCTTATATCTACGATCGTGAAGTTAATGAATTAGCATGATTCTTTTTATTTATTTTAAAATTTACTTTTTAATATAGACTTGTCAGATGATTCGAATGAGTTTAGGTTAGGTTTTTTATTATTATTTTATTGTATTGTTCTGTTTGTTGATTTTTTGTTATTGTATTTTTTTTACTAATATTATTTTAATTACCGATTGAATTAAAGACATGGGTCTTCAAGTTTCATTTTGTTCCTGACATTTGTTTTTAATTAAAAACAAATCTAGTGATATATTATTGCTGAGGGCAGGCTACTATTTCTTTAACCAAGATAGGACGGGCCGGGTGTCGGATTCACTGGGACATCTCATTATCTTATTGTTTCGGGAATAGCAGAAATCAAGACAAGATGATGCCTACAGTTAATTTCAGCTGTTCCCAGTAATTAAACTAATAATTATTATTAGAACACCAAAATGCAGGTCTAATTCTACTGTAATTACCATTAAGTCCTCGGTGTATACTCCATGGAATCTCCACAAGAAAGCTGGACGATAAGAAATTTGATACTCCATTTAATAATACATTGATTTTTAAACTAAAAAACTAGTTCAATTTTTAGTTGTTATTATTTTTTGAATCTTCAAAATTTAATCAGTTTTTTTCATCAGCACTGTGAGCAAGGTTGTCGTGTCTGGCATGTCATATGATTCAAGCAACCTAGTACTGTCCATCAATATTACCGCTGCCCACATGCATTTATTCTTCTGGGGCCGTAAGGGTAGTTATGTCAAGTGCAATTTGGGGGCATGACTTTTATTACAAACGAAGGGAGGAAGCAAAACCGAGGCACTCGGTCAAACACAAGTACATCTAACCGACGCCCACCTGAATTTAAGCTTTCTTTTTCCTTATTATAATATTTTTCAACGTGTTATTTATGTAAAAAAAAATATACTGCGCTATAATAAATAATCCACAGGATTTAGTTTGATGTTTAATATACTATTGATCAACGAAGATAGCATATATATACATATACATATACATACATAGGTATATCCTGCGCCGGCGCACGCGCACCCTTTAAGAATAGAGTGCTCAATGCCTAGAGAACGGCTCACTGGATGGTTGATATTTGCAACGCTGATTTTGCCAGAAATCGTACTGTTCAGAATAAAGTTATAACCGTTTCAGTGAAGATCCAAATAACTTGAGCTATTTCAGTAATTATGCATTTATATAATATTTGATTGAAGAACAAATCGAGACTCGCTGTCATTGGGTAAAGATAACTTATATCATGCAATGATTAGGTAGGAAGAACTCCCATAGTCAGAAGTATTACTAACACAATCCTCCTCCTGTACAGCAACTCTTTAGTTAATTTTTAGATAGATAACTCTAGTTGACTTGGAATCGAGCATATTCCAGGCGGTATTTACAAGTCAGCATTCCTTTTGAGTTTCAGAACTCTCTTCATTCTTGACCTTGCTAACAGATCTCTGGTTTTCCAGCTCGGGCATACATGGTTCACTTGTTTTCTTGAGGAATTCAGTTGCCTTTTCAGATTCACGGGGACTCACTAGCTTCTTCTCAACCTCATCAAACTTGGTAGTTGCCCATGGTGCAGTGCCTACATTTCTGGCAGAACTCGTGTCTATTAATAGCATGGATACCTCATCCCTGGGTGCATACCAGGAATGGCCACAGGCAAAGCACTCCAACTGGAAGAAAAAAAAAACTCAAAGTTAATTGTGACTTAAACATGGCAGTTCATTTACATGTACAATTACTTCTAGCTAATGGAGATTACAATTTGGAGTTGTACTATAGTCCAACCATTCAAAATAACTTAAGTTTGTTAGTCACGTTTCTGTTCTCGATGAACCAGTAAAAACCACTTCACTGTCCCATCATTTGCAGAGTAGAAAGGCATGCATTGTCTACATAAACATTTTCAAGATTTGATGCTTCCATGGAAAATGACTTGTGGAGTACAAGTTGCCAATAGAATTTGGCAGAGCCAAGTCGTAGGGCACCAATGCCCATAGCAAATAAATGCTGCTAATGCAAAGTACATCACCTTATTGAATCAGGGACTGGCCCAACTGGCAATGGGTTTAAGATTAGAAAACTATCAAACAAACACTATAAAGAGAAAGGAAGCCAACGTAGTTAAGGTTCAATGGAAAGGCAAACCCCATGAATTTCCAGCTAATAATCCAAACAGGCAAATTGGTTTCAAATTCCGAGTTTGGTCCTAATAATCATTGAATATAACAAGACAGAATGCAGAGAAAGAAGAGGAAAGATTTTAATAAAAAGGAACTGCTGTTCTTCAGCATGTAAGCAAAAACTTTATACAAGAGAATAATTTGTGGTTGTTATTTCCTTTTTTATGGGTAACAGAGTTAACATTTTGTCTGTTGAACCTATTGCCTTCCGAAGTTGTTCACTATCATAGATCACAAATGGAAATATGAAATGCAATCTGAGTTACAATGGTCAGCAAAGTTTTGACTTGCAAGCCAATATTTCATATGGGGATTTAATATATGCACTAGAAGACTTACAAGGACTACCAATTAATTTACTAGACAGAAAAGCAGAAGCGACCAGGTGTCTACAGCTTGGCTGTATGTTCATATTATGCAACTGTGCATGAAATGCATCTCTAGAGTTCAAGATACTAGCACGTCTTCATGTCAATTTATGCATTGGGTGTGCTTGCACCTTAGGTCATTAGATGTAGTACAGTCAGAAAGGCAATGCGAGATGCTAAATATTTGAAATTAATGTCATTCTAAAAAATAATAGCAAGTAGAAAACAAGGTTGAGGTGTGAAGAAAACCTGGTACCGGGATCCATGTCCTGCTTGGATTATGTCCCTTAGTCGCACTTTAAACTCACTGCATCTTGAGCAACGAGAATCGGTCATCTGATACACAAGCAAACAGGTTAGCCAAGCAATGAGCACGAGCACACATCCAAAAAATCTATCCAGCACCTCAAATTTAAAACCAAGGTGTGGCAAAAAGAAGTAACCTGCATGTGCTCTGACTCTTCAGGCTCCTTCTTTGCAGTTTCCTCAGCTGTTAAACCCTCCTGGAGATAAGCTTGTTAACTCATACAATCTATAAAATTTGTACATATTCCAGAATGAAATCTTAATAGAAGAAAAAATAAAAATAATGTGGGGTGGGAAGAGATAGAGCATATACCTTTAATTCATTTGGTGACATGTTCAACATTTTTGTGGGTTCCAACTCTCTGTTTAGAAGGCGGCGGGCTAGAAATGCATTATTCTGCCAAGAATAGAGGGGGGGAATTTTAGGTAAAGAAAATTGACATCAATATCCACAGCAAAAGAAGGCAGCATGCTCAATCAAAAGCTGGACAGTAAACACCATTAGTTTTGAGAATTCATCTTGTTCCACAGCAAAGTCTTAAGCGCATGAATTCGGACCATTCTCCAACCCTATGATCAACATACCGCTTAAGACAACCATACTAGAAAGCTTAGTTTTCCCTTTAAAAGCATTTCACTCAAATGCTTTTGATAAAATTTCAATCTTTCATTTAAATAGCATCACTGATATTCAGAGCATGCTTGTTCCCAGTTTTAAAAACCATTTCCTTCGAATGCAAACAGAAAAAACTTCAAACGTTTATTTTATTTAACAGCTAAACACGTATATACATGCATCACTAATATACAGATGTAAAGAAAAAGAAATTACAGTCTCTCAAAATGACTGACATCTTTTATGAAGACTGAACTCAACTCCATTGCACCTTTAATCTCATACTGAGCAGAAGGGAAGAAGAGTAGCCACATGGGGTGAACCCCTGGAGCATAACAACCTTGATAGAGAGTGAGCACAAGACTAACCTTGAGGTTGAACGCTAGCTGACGCAGCTTTTGATTATATTTCTGAAAATCAGAGGAGAGAGCATCATGTGAGGCCTTCTCGAGAGCACTTACTGCAGGAACAGCTGCATCCAGCCAGGGAAAAGACTTGCCAACCTGTCATTTACAATTAGATCACTAGAGTCAAAACATCTTCAAAACCGTCAAATTTCCATCTCTAATCTTCTACTAATCAGGATCCAAAAAAAAATGGAATTCAATGTCATATGCCAAAGCTAAGTGCAAAACTCAATATACACCTTTGCATAATTTTCTTTGGATCCACTCACATCTCCTTGGGACTTCTGCTCTTTTTTATGGTCAACGCCATCAGAACCTCCTTTTAGCTTACCATCATCAAGTGTGCTGTTAGGAGAGCTGCACATATATTGAATACTCTGAAGAAGCCGCTCCAACCATTTGTCTCGAAGGGTATCTCCAGTCAGTGCATTAAACTTTACTAAGATGGCATAATATTCTGAGTCAATGCTCAGGCAGCTTCCTGGTGTTTCAGCTTTTAAATTATCCGGTCTGCCATTTGTTTGTTCCTCCCTAGTCACTTCAAGAGGTGAAACATTCTTTCTCCTCAGAGTTCTTTTTGCCTTTGCCGAGTCTTCTTGTTCAGGAGGACCAGTGGGAGCATCTTCAATTTCAATGTCGGGAAGGTCTCCCATCCTTGATAGAGTTTTCTGAACAAGAAGATCAATCCCATGCTGTTTATTATATTCATAATCCTTTTCGGTAAGCTTCCAAAGCTTCCTCTCCACAGTGTCATACACTTTCTGGACAATAAAACCAGGATATTGTTTGCGATTGGGCAGCTGTTTGTGAATTGGGACAAAATGCACCACACACTTGTGCATGACAGACTCTGCTGGAACCTCATCACGATGAAAACTATAAAAGAGCTCTCTAGTATCACGTGACTGCCAGCCTCCACCACCTTTTCTCTCAGCTTCTTCAGGGCGATAAAACCACTGCCCAGTAACCATCATGCTGCCGTGCTTAGTTTGAGATATATCCTATCAACAGAATAACAAAACCATAGGTCACAAAGGAAGGTGATGGCAGAAATCATACATACAAACATCAAAATTAAAGAATTCTGATTGATTTACATGATCAAGATGAAATGACTAAATGAAACCTATGTTCACCAGGCAGCATATGAATTATGATGAATAAAACGAATTCAGTCAGCAACAGAACTATAATGAAATTGGCCGAACAGTGTGTACTTTAAGAGTCTTTTACCAGAGAGACCCGTGACATAATAAAATGCGAGACAAAAATTTAAGAAATGAATTCCCAATTCAGCGTGCAAGAGAAGTTTATTGCATCCCCAAAAGTGAAGGAAAATAAGTTGAATCTCAATAATTGAATTGCCAAGGTATGCAAGCCACATCTCATTTCCAACTAGTGGTTGGGAAATAAAAAATGAAAAGCAATGGGCAGAGAAATGTTAGTGGCATAACAGGGTCTTCTTGTAATCTTGAGTGTAAACAAAAACTTGCTCCCATTTATAATATGAAAGAACCAAATTCCCAAAACTTAATTGATGTTCAGAATTTATCACTTTCATTTTTGGAAATATTTTAGTATATCATTCATGTGTTCAGATATCGTTTTAGAAGATTATTAATTAAAGCCCATCACCCATTATTCAGTTAAGGGTTGACAGCATAGCATACTATTGTGAAATCTGACAAAGCATAACTCCCCATCAATAGAATCAAAAGTCACCAAAGATAACTAATTTCTAACCAGTACAAAATCTGAGCATGAACTCCTGAAATTTTGCACAGTTAACCACACACAAAAAAAAATCTCATTATCAAGGAAAACAGAAAATCAATGTTTTTCTGCACCACCAAAACATCCATCATTAAAGAGAAAATAATGAATGAAAAGTGTAGGAGGAAAAACCACATGAAATTCAAAATAGGATATCCATGCATGAGATACATATCCACCAAATATGACACGGAGCACATGAGGAATTAAAAATAACATGCATTTCCATGAGTTACCTTGATAATTGCCACGTAAGGTTTTTGCTCTTTATCTTCAGGAACTAGAAGGACAGGATCCTCCTGCCGAACAGCCAGAGCGAAAACAAATAAATATCCACGATGATTCATCATATGACAAATAGGGAAGAACAGTAAAAACAATGATTCCATGAAGTTCCTCAAAACCACTGCTGCATTTACTGATTAAATAAGGTTAGAAAAACAGCTGACAGCTTAAATCTTAAAATGTACAATTGTTTGCTTCCTTCAAATTTTGCAGGAGCAAAACCAGCACCAATAGCTAAACTGATTGCCAGCAACAAACCAATATTACCAAAACATGGTTTAATCCAACAGGAGACAGCAAAACCCAAAAGCAATCAATCAAAACATATGTATAATCCTAGATTCCCACAAAGCTTCACCAAACAATGAATACATTAGAATCAATAAATCAAATAGTGGATAACACAAAAGAAAGGTATAAGAATCTAAATTCCACCAATCATCCTGATTTCAGTTTCTTGTAATTCTGAATCTTCCCAAAAGCCACATTAAGTCTGTGACTGGACTTTACAAGTCACGCTCCCTCCCCAATTCATTTTAGCACATTCAAACTCCATACTCTAATTCACTGAAATAACTTAAATCTCACATCACTCAGCCAGGTGCAGAACAAAAATCAACAGATCCATAAAGTAAAGCACACAACAGCTCAACAAAATAACAAAAAAAAAAAAAAAACACAAATTCAATCTGAGCTTAAATATTCCCTGTTTTTGTCAGAATCAAGGATAACCTAGGCCAAAGTGTCTCTAGAGCTAAACCCAGCATATATATATCCCAATCACAAACTCCACTACACCCTTCAAAAACCAAAACTGATGTCAAAACACAAACCATACTTAAAAACCCTAAACCACCAAATAAACCTCCCAAACCAATCAAAACCAAACGCACTAAAAATTCCCTATTAAACCCCAAACTCACCATGCCTACCACATTCACATGTTCAAATAACATCTAGCGAACAACCAAGGTGCTAAAAAAGCTAAGACAATGCGAAGAATCATTCAACGAACTGAACCGATTGACAAAATTAATGCGCTAAACCTAATCTCTCCAAAAAGTTTAGCGAAGAAAATAACCCTAATTACACTAATTAAAATAAATAAATAACTCACGAGCTCATATCGATTCCCATCAAACTCGAAAGCATCAAAATGAGTTCTCCTCCCTCTCCCTTTCCCCGAAACCCTAGTCGATGCCCCGACCGGCTTCGCGTCCTCCTGCGGCACCTCTCCCACCTCCACTTCCTCCTCCGATTTCTCTTCCCTTACTTTCTTCCTCGGTCTCCCTCTCCTTCTCGTAACTACTACTACTTCTTCTTCTTGAAGCTCTATCTTCTTCCTCTTCCTCTCCCTCTCGCTGTTGTTTACAGGCTTTGTCTTTGTTGATAATGACGGTGCCTTTGGTGGCGTCTCGTCTTCCTCGTCGCTGGTGGATAGTTGAGCGAATCTCCGGTTTCCCATTTTATTTTGATTTATCCGGTGAGTTTGTTACTGCAACAAGACCTGGTTTTAGCGGTGGTGTGGATGAATATATCCAGGGCAGGCAAGGAGGTGTTAGCCGTTGGATGCTTTGTGTCGGAAAGATGATGATAACACCGAATTGGTCTTGCAATTTAACAATTAGATCATCTATCACATGCAAATCACCTTGTCGGTTAAGACGATATAATTTTGTCAACGCTGCTGATTTCATTATTGTTGTCGTTTTTTTTCATAATAATAATAATAATGTCAAGCCGTCGAGACTTTTTTCTTAAAAATATAAAATTAAAATAATTATTTACAGAAAAAAATAAAATATCTAAAACATGAAGAGAAAAGGTGTGTTTCAATTATTATCCCATGTAACCAAATGGTTTTTTTTTTGAAACTTAAGATGATTAAAATAATTATTAGTGCTTTAAATTAATAAATATTATTTTATTATTGATATATTGCTCGTCTTACAAAAATCTGTATTTTTTAATTGAAAATATGGTTTTTTTATAAACATTATAATAATCTAAAAATATCAATAAAAAAACATGTATCCACAATTTATTTATTTTGCAAGTTTTCTATGTTTTTTAGGGGCTAGAAGCAAGGTATTCTAAACAGTAGGATGGACCCATCAGCTATCGAAGATTGGTGCTTGCTTGTTCGCTGGTCTTTTTGCTGATAAAGGTTGTCAAATTAAATTTCAAGGGTTTAAATTGAAAAGAAAAATAAAAGAGATACTAAAAGTCAAGTCTGAAATAAAAAATAATTTAAGGGAATAAAATTTAAAATAATAAGAAAAAGATTTTTAAAAAATCAAAAGAATGAATACTATCGCTGAATTTGGTGACACGTGGATCTGATGTTTTTAAGTAATCGGAGCACACTGCACGCGCCATTTGAATGCAATGCCCCCCCAACTCGCAACCGTGTTCTCTTCAAATGTCTTAAACTTTTTGTTTATTAATTTTATGCTTTCAAAAACACCAAATTAATCCTCCTTCATGTTGTTTATTTATAGCGTAAAATCACGATAAAAAAGTCCAAAAAGCCCTTGGATGGTATTCTATAGAATTTTAGGGAAGTAATTGCATTGTACACAAATCACTTATTGTAATTTATATTATTTGCTATTAAAATGATATTCATTATTAATTTTGTATTAATACGTATCAACTATTACTATATTATTGTAATTAAATATATCATATCATTAGTTTTATATTTTAACTATTAATATATTTTTATATTTATCAAATTAAACAAATTTTATATCAAAATATTTCTTCATGCACCTTTGTTAAGAGAAATTGACAAATATATAAATGAAAAATATTTTTTATTTTATAAAATAAACATGGACGTGTGACTTGGAATCTAGTTGTTTGTATTTGAATTTTGATATGCTTATTAAAATGTTTTGTTAATGGTTTTGATGTGGTAATATAAAATATAAAAAAAAATTAATTAAAAAAAAACATTTAAAAAGCTTTCTTCACAAACTAAACAAGATAATTATATATGGTATGCAGAACACCAATCAAATTAGTTATGCGAGGCAGATTTACTACTCTATTTTGATCATACCCATTATAATCAATTTTGAAACAGGAAAATAATTCTGCAAATATCAAAGGATCAAATTAATTTCTACCACATATAATGGTAGAAAAAAAGGGAAATACTTGCTAAAGGAAGTATTCCGTTACCAGCTACATTTCTTCAATGAAGGTTCCTGGGAATTATTCAGAGCTATTAATTAAGAGGGTCATAAATTCTTGGTGGTTGACATGCTTCCTACTACTCCAGGGGAGTCATGCAGATAATATCTGTATGTCCAACCTTTTTCCTCAAGCAGTAGGTCAAACAGGCCGCATCAATTCCATCTCCGGCCACCACAATTACATCATCTCCTTGTAATTCCAAAAAGTTCACACCTGCAAATCAAATATTGATGAGCCAAACCTAGCCTCGGGCTGGCCCCGAATGTTTTATAGAATCAAACTGTTTTGATTTATTTGGAGCAGAAGATAGTTTATATCCTTTATTGGTCAAAATCTCTTACACTAGCTAGCCAGGAGGAATTAAGCGGGGACTAATGATACTATATAATTCCCTCAAAATACACAGAACAATCTTGCAACTTTTGGAACCTTAAATGCGTGGAAGAATCCAACTGCCTCTTGGTAATAAAATAATCTGAAATGTCTTACAATTAAAACTCGGACACAATTAAATGAAATGCAATCATTTTCGTGGTCAAAGAAAACTCCATTATTGGATTTAAATAAGAGCAAAAGGATGATAGATCCAAACAGTGAAGGGGGGTTGTTGTTGTTGAATCAGCATTAATAATGGAGAGCAAACTGGTGTAATTTTTACCAGAACAGTAGCAAAGAAGAGGCTTATACGAAGTATACCACATGTTTTTGCCACAACTGTGCGAGCCTTAACCCTGCTTTTCCCGCAGGACATCTGAACCTTAAACACGATCATTTGCTGCCAATTGACAACGAAAATAATAATATTAATCAGTAAATAAATAAAAATGAATGAAACAAATAGCGCATGAAACGTTTTCTGTCCAACTCCAAGAAGACACTGATTCGCAAGACGTATGCATACCTTCATCCTCTCTGTCCAGGATGATTTTTCTTCTCCAACAACAAGAAAAAGGACTACAGAACCCTCACACTGCCTTGTCAGAAAGAAGAAGAAAACTTCCACAGAAAACAAGAGTACCAATGTCTCGTTCATTTATATATATTAAAGGATAACATCACTTGGTTAAAGATTGAAGTCGCTGTCCACATCTAAAGGTTAGTATCTGTTGTTTTCCTAGGCGACCAAAACCATGTGCAAACTGCATTCTTTGATGGAACGCAGATGACACACTGCTAGTTATGGTAATTGGTAAGCTGTAGTTTGTTTTTCTAATTGTAGACATTCACAGGACTACTTTCGAATCCATTCCATATCAAAACAGCATTGCAATTTAGACCGTTGAGGTTTTTCGCAATAAATGCCATGGGCAAAGACACTTCATTCAACAATACAGCGCACCATCATTCAGCAAGCGAAGGAAAGTTGTGTGATCATTTTAGACCGGTGTGAGCAGCACAATTTGGGAGCAAAACATGAAGCTAGGCAACAAATGTAACGAATAAAAAAATATCGGGATAATGCAAAACGAAAAAAAGCCTGGAAGTTTTTTTAACAATTGCCTAGGATAACCCCTGCATTAAACAAAAGAATGCTTGTCCTACTTCCATGACTTTGGATTAGTCAAATTAAAAATGTCCATTGCTGTCAATCATTCCATTTTTCTTTTACTGGAGGTCCCGAGTTATTTTAGCACATATTGCAGCAATATGCCTTTTAGATTCCTCTGATTACTTGCATCCTAATCTATTTTTCTTTCACCTCTCTGCGTCCAAAATATTATCAGAAAATTGAGAAAAACAGAAATGCTAGTTATTGTCCTTGTCAGCTATCTTCCAGAGCTTCTGCTCTACAGCATCATAAATTTGCCGGACAATAAAACCGGGATGTTTTCTGCAATCTGGAAGCTGCTTGTTAGCGGGGATAAAATGCACCACACACTTGTGCATTACACAGTTTGCTGGAACCTCAACAAGATGGGTACTGTAGAACAGCTCCCTGGTATCACGTATCTGCCAGTTTCCACCACCCTTTTTCTTAGCATTTTCGGGGTGATAAAACAGTTGTCCAGTGACCATCACCATACCATCAATGGTCTGTGTAATGTCCTGTCATCATGATAACAAGTACTTGGTTTCAATGGAAAAAAGATGATGCGGAAGTTGTTTATGTGCTAAACATAAAATGAAGGAAAGCTCGATTAATTCACTTGTAAAGATTGGAAGAAAATTTGTGTCTGATTGACAATCAGTTGCTTATCATTAAATAAAGACATCAAAGCATGCCAGTAACACATGAATTGCAATATTTATGCAGAACAGTAACAACTCAAAGAACCTTTTCATCCCTACAAACAGAGAATCATGTTTATGCTTTGACACCAGCTTATTTAAGCATCAAAAGCAAATGCGAGGAACAAAGTGAAGATGAAAAAAAGTGAAAATATCCAATCTAAATATGAATGGCATAAGTGTGTGTCCACCAGATGGGTCAACAAACAAAAAACAAGATCAATGAGAAGCCTATTGGCACATCCAATGCGATTCCAAGCAAATACCTTGATGATTACAATGTCAGGCTTTTGCTCTTTAGTTTCAGGAGCTAGAAGCACAGGATCTTCCTGCAGAAGAACAAAAAAGAAACTGAGAAATATATTTCCACGATGACATGAACTATTAAGGAAAAAAGAGAAGAAGCAAATTTAACAGTGATTCACCAAGGTCTCAAAACCAGTGTGCATTCCCACATCAAATTAAAACAACAAACAGTTGAAAATTTGAACTTCAATTTGTCCAATTAGCTAACCTAACTTCACCTCAACAAACTAACACAGTAAATATGGAATTTTTAAACATTAAGACTCCAGATGCAATCGATGAAACTATCTGCGATCTCATTCCAACAAAGCAGCTCAAAACCACTGCTGCATTTGAATCAGTAAAATCAAAGAATACAAGAAACGAGAACTCTGAATGCCATGAAAAATATCAATTCCTTGTAACAGTACATTTTCACAGAAGCCACTTCAAGTTCAAGCCAGGGAAACTTCGCCCCTCTTTTTCAGTTCTCAATTCTGTTACCTCACACAAACTCCAAATTCTTACGAATACAGATCCAGAATAAAAACCACATTGATAATGAAAACAGATCAAACATTAGATATCAAAAAAACAACAGTTTCAGCCTTCGCAACACATGAGAATGAAACAGCTAACGTTGAAAAGCTCTAAACTTTCACATCTTTCTCACTTAATTTCGAGCAATCAAAAAACCCAAACCCAATTCCCTACTGATTTAACAAAAAAAAACTCCAGCACTCATTAACAAGCACAAACTCAAAAACCCTCCAACAAAGATACCAATAGCAACCAGATATCCAAAGCGAGAGGTAGCCCTAATAAAATTATTAAAACCCCAAAAGCCCACCAAGAAAAACATGAAAAAGCTAGCAAACCAAACGCAAGACCCAAATTCTTTCCAGGTTTAACCCGAAACACACTGGATGAAAAAACCAAGACTTTCAACGCAAACACAAAACGTCGAAACCCATTCATGTTTTCGAGAGAAAAAATCACTCACAATAGAGTAACGGTTTCCGGAAAACTCGAAAACCTTGTAGTGACTTTTTTTCTCGCTTCCTTCTCCTGAAACCCTAACCCGCTTCCCAACCGGTTTGGGATCCGCCTGCGACGCCTCCTCCTCCTCTTCTGGGGGAAGTATCTCGCCTTCTTCATGTTCCATTGACATTTCTTTCTCCCCTTCCTCTTCCTCGCTCGTTGAGATATGCGCGAGTTTTCGGAGTTTCACTCTCTGATTCTCTCCGGAATTTGGCTGCTGCCTGGTGTTACACGACTGTTTCCATTATAAGAGGATTTGACCGCTTGGGGCTAGGAGTGAAGAGTAAATTACAGAAATGGCTTGAAAGCAGGGCTTAGTTCGAATCTGCTGTTTCTAGCTATCCCAACACAATGAATATCACCAAGTGAGTAGAAATTTTTAGGTCTGTTTAGGTTCGGATACCATTCGTCGTTAAAAAATTCGAGTTTGCCCACCTTCACCTGAAGACGTCATTCCGAACTGAATCTTAATTACATCAGCAACTCTGAAGTTCGTGAAAATTAAAATTTTACCAAGCTATCAACGTGAAACAAAAAGAAAATGAGTAAGTGCTTTGGCCGCCAAACCGCGTTTAAGCTAAAATTCAAAAAAAAAATCTATTTTGTTAAAAATACTTTTTAAAAAATAAAATAAATTATTTTAATATATTTCAATATAAAAAATACTTTTAAAAACTATCCCTTAAAAGACACTAAAAGCAGCTGGAAAGTGAGCGCTGTTGGAGAAATTAATATTAAGTGAATTTTGTGCACGAATATTACTTTGTTTACTTAAGTTTATTTATTTACTCAAATAATATTAATTTTTGAGAAATTAATATGCGATTGGCTTGGGTTTATTTATATTATTAGAGTTATGGAATGATTTTTGATTTGCTAATCATATCATCACAATATATAATAAAATAATAATTTAAAACCTGTTTTTTAAATCCTTCCTTGATGGTGCAAGGGATAGGGTTTGTGTTTTGGGAGCTCAGTCTGAATCTCCTTGTCAACTTGACGGGATCAGCTCCATTACTCAATAAATCTTTTCCTTTTTTTAGAGAAGGTTTTTTTTATTTTGTAAATGTTTTTTTGTAGTGTTTATGCAAGTATAACTATAGTGGGTATGGACAGTCAAATGGGAAGGGTTTATTTTCTATGTTTGGTTGTTGAGAAAATATGGGGAAAATATTTTTCGGTGTGTGATTGGTTTGGTAGCTGAGAAATAAGAGAGGAAATGGGGGAAGGAATGATATTTTGCAAAAAACAATTGGCTGCTATGAATTTGTTTGATTGCCGAGAAAATATTGGCTAAAAAAGGAAGCATCTTTTCTTTCTGGTGGGATTTCTTTGTTGAATTGTTTGGCAGCTAAAGAAAAAAGAGAGAGAGAGAGAGAATGATGATATCAAAATATCTAAAAAATTGATGTTTTTAGATTTTGTTAATATTAAAAATTATTTTTAAAAAATAAAAATATTATTTTGATATATTTCTAAATAAAAATTAGTTTAAAAAATAAAATTAACTAGATTTTTAAATAAAAAACACTTTAAAAGCAAATTATGAGACTATCCAACTACTAACTTCGTAAGTATGTTTACATCTGTAGGCAAGGATTTGATCTGGCGGTCTAGCAAGTAAGGTTCATTTCCTTTCATCCCAGTTCGAGCCATGTCAATGTATGTTTGTCACTCTGTAATATTTTATTTACTCATTTATTTTGCAGAATATTTAATGAACCCGGAAACTAATTGAGATGTATTCAAATTAGACTGAACATCCTGATTATAAAAAAAAAATATTATTACATCCATGTTTTGTTTGGATTTCTTCCATGTGAAGAAAAAAAAAACAATCGTTGGACGACACCACGTGTTTCTACCCCTTTCTCACCTTAACCTCACCTGTGTGTGTGTTGCGTGTCTTTGTGAAATAATAACAAAACTTTCCCAACGTCACCGTACCTGGACATGCATGTTAGAAAAAGGGGAGAGGGAAAAACTTGTCGCCAGAGCTCAGCCGTCAATCCCGTCGTAGACATGCATTGCACCACCGTAAAAGAGGCGACAAGACACTGCCTTGAAAAGCATTTTTTTTGCAGCTGGACGACACCACATGTGTTGCTTGAAGGGTGATGATGACATGACATCCTGTCGCAAGAGCTAGCAACTAGCTTTTTTTTGTTGCTGGATCAAAATGTCACTCGTTCAGATTAATTGTAACTAAAAAAACCATGATTATAATATAAATTTGTCCCCGGATGTCAATTTTAATTTTTTTTATTATAAAACAATGTAATTATTTTATTTTATTTTGCTAAAGAAAAGAAAAAAGATTGAAATAATTTTTCATTTAAAAGATGACTAAATCATTTTAATATGAGAAAAATATAAAAATACCATTGATATTACCGAATAAACATGGTGAAAAGACATCTTGCCCCTCGTCATTTTTTCGGTTGCTATAGTGATGGAGAAAAGCACCATGTTACTATTCAATAGGCCATAAAGCAGTAATTATTTTAGTTTTTCTCTAATAAAATGTTATTTATATGTATAAAAAAACAATTAATTTATTTTTCCCTGTGGAGAGAAAAACTCGACACAAGGGAGAAGGAAAACGAAAACAAAAGGCAGGAAGGAGTAGCTGCTTTATGGAACATAAGAACTGACACGTGCCGAGGAAGCTGGACCCTGTTGCCGGCTTGGCCGGTCTGGATGTAATTATAAACCACAGAAAACAACTACCATTCCTTCAACAATAAACTACACTCACACACTCGGAGATACTCACATATCCCCCCTCCCTCCCTCGAGGTATCATCTAGCCTCGCCCCTCTCCTTCTCCAATCCCATCCATCGAATCTTTAATCAGCGGTCACTTCACAGGTTCTTCTTTCCACTCTAAAATTGATTACAGTTTTCCATAATTCAGAGGCTTTTTTAGTTGTTGTGCAGAAGCCTTCTGAGGTGATTTTTTTATAGCTGGTTATGCTGTTTCTTTGAGGTTTTAGATTGTTGGGGTTAATGGGTTATGCTTGGTTTGGCTTTTTAGCAAGCAAGTTGCTCTCTTTTTAATGTAAGAAAGCTCTGCTTTATTCTTGTCTCTTTTTAAGGTTTTAGAGGATATTAGTTTAATAGGAATTTGTATAGCTTTCAGGTATTGAATTTATGTTTATATGTGTACTTATTATTTACTAATGTGTAAATTTTAAGTTGTGTACGGTTCTACAGGGATTGAATTGGGGGAAATTTAGTTTAGAATCCAGTTGAAATTTGTTGGTGGGTTTGCCTATTTTGAGAACCGGTAAACATGGCGGATTCAATTGCTGCAACATCTCTTATTGGATATAGGCCACTGTGTGGGGGATTTTCTGTCAAGGATACTTCTTACAGGAGGAAATCTTTGAGTAGTTGTCGGTGTCCGATAAAAGAAGCCATGGGAAAAAGGGTTGTTTATTCTTCTCCTATGTTGCCAAGATTGAAAATTGATAGGTTAGTTAATACCTCAATTAAGGCTCTGGCAACAGAGCTCACTAAAGAGGTGTATTCATACAGTGAGAAAGAGAGAATACCACGGACATGGAATTACCGAGTTGATACAGGTGTTGACAGAAAACCAGGTTTGTGGCCACCAGAGAACATAGCGGATAATGCTTCGTTGCATAACCCCTTGATTCGACAAGAAAGGATGGGTTGCAGCTGGCTGGGTGCTATATTTGAGTGGGAGGGTGTGATAATTGAGGACAATCCTGATCTCGAGAGGCAAGCTTGGCTTGCTCTTTCCCGAGAAGAAGGAAAGCCCACTCCTCCAGCTTTTATTATGAGACGAGTAGAAGGGATGAAGAATGAGCAAGCGATTTCTGAAGTCTTGTGCTGGTCAAGAGACCCGGCAGAGATGAAAAGAATGGCTACAAGGAAGGAAGAAATCTGCCAATCTCTTCAAGGTGGGATATACAGATTACGAACTGGCTCAAAGGAGTTTGTGAATATTTTGATGCATTACAAGATACCAATGGCATTGGTTTCCACACGTCCAAGAAAAACTCTTGAGAGTGCAATTGGAACCGTCGGAATTGAAGGGTATTTCACTGCTATTGTAGCGGCAGAAGATGTTCACAGGGGGAAGCCTGATCCGGAGATGTTTATTTATGCAGCCCAGCTTCTAAACTTTATACCACAGCGCTGTATTGTGTTTGGGAACTCTAATCAGACTGTGGAGGCCGCACATGATGCTTTTATGAAGTGTGTAGCTATTGCTAGCAAGCATCCTGTGTATGAGCTTGGTGCTGCGGACTTGGTGGTGAGGAAACTAGATGAACTTTCAATTGTTGATCTGAAGAATCTTGCTGATATTGAATCGCCAGAATTTGGGCCTGTTGAGCCAGAGATGGAGCTGGAGCCCGAGGAGGAGGATAATCGATCGACCTCTATGGGAGTTGATGATAGTTTCTGGTAACTCTTATGAATTGTACAGTTTATATCCGATTCTTGGTGAAAATAGTTCTATATTGCCACCCCTGGAACCACTGCAAACTGGTGAATCCCTTGCCGTGTAGAAGGGATAAAACAAAATTACAAATAGAAAGAGGGAAATAGAAGAAATGGTGGGAAAAAAAAAGGAAAAAAATGGTAGTCTACATTGGACTAGCATTACATTATGATGTATCGCCCGTGCAATGTATATAAATGTGTTTTCAATAATTTGTTTTTGGTGCTTCTTCCTGTTTCTGTTTGAACCCTTAGAATCATTTCAACTGTATGTATAAGAATCATCAAGATCATTTACTCTATGTTCCCTCTATTTATCATACTGCTTAGCCATTCTCAACAACAGAATTGCTTGATATGATCAGGTCGAGAGCCTAGTTTTTAACAACTGGCACGATTCCTCGGAGGTAAAATCTTTGGTTTCTTAAAGGTCTGGCTGTGCAGTTTGACACCTGTAATTTAATTGCCCGCCGTGGTTTAAATAGTTCAAATCCAAGACACCAGTGATTGGACTTCGAAAATCATCAGATCCCACCAGGTTAAATCATTGATAACATTATAGTATTGGCGTTTGTGGCAAAAGTGGCTCCTTTTGTCAACAATTCTCTGGCTATTTAACTTGAAAGTTGGAGTTGCATCGTATTTGGTCTGCACAGGGTTGAGGATTGGATTCCTGTTCTGTCCGGTATCACACGGTTCGGTACCGTGGGTTTCTTTGTTACCATCTATCTGGGTTCTAATCCAAAGGGGCCAGTGATCAGGATCAGGATGTTTCTGAATCCCGGTCAACACTCCACCAGGAGAATGAAAATGATTCAATTTAGGTCTTGTTCTTTTTGCTGCGTTTATTTATTTATTTTCTGAAATGTAAGTGATTTTTATTAAAAATAAATTCTTGAAAAGTATTATTTTCTGATATTTATTTGTGTCATGAGAAATTTTTGTTATTATTATTTAGTTGCGTCATATAAAATGAGTGAAAAATAATTTATTGATATTTTATTTTTTTCAAGTTTATCTAACATATGTAAAATATTAACATAACTATTTGTCCACTTACAATAGCCGAATGAAATATAAAGATATAATGGTGATTATTTTATTTTATTACATCATATATTTATATATAGTTTATTTTATAAAATAAAATTATATATAATATATAAATATTTGAAATACAATATTGTAGATATATGACCTTGTTAAATATTTTATAAGTAAAGTTTATTAATACTGCTTTCATTTTTAAAACCTCAAATAATATATGTTTATTTTAATATTTATATATAGTTTATTTTATTTTAATATGAATAAGAAATATATATTATTTGAGGTTTTAAAAATGAAAGCAGTATTAATAAACTTTCTTATCATAGTGAAATCATCTTGAAAATTAAAATTTATTATTTCACAATCTTTTTTCATAATTTTGATATGATTCTCCATGTTTTTAGACTCGCATTGCACATTGAACTTTAACTGATTTTTGTAGTCATTTTAATAAAAGATTCTGCTTGGAAGGTGGTAGAATACTTGTTTCCCTCGAGTGCCTTTTCTGCTAATATCTCAAGTAGAATTTGAGACATGGACCTAGAAGATGTTTGAGAGTGTGGTGTAAATGGTGGTGTAAAAAAAATGGGTGTGTTTGGGTGTTTGGTTAGAATATATAAATAAAAAAAAAATCATAGGGATCCTATCTAAAAAATATTTGTAATCGGTATTTCACGAAAAACAACAATTTGCTATTTTCCATGTATTTAGGGTTGGGTGGGAGACAGGCGACTGGGGGGATTACTTGTTGTTTATTATTATATTTTCTGCGTAGGGAGGGGGGCTTATTATGTTTTGTTTATTATTTATTATATTTTATGTATAGGGAGAGGTTTATTATTTATTATATTTTCTTATAAAAAATATATTTTTAGTATTAAAATAATTTTAAAAATTAATTAAAATATAAATAAATATATTAGAAGGAGATCACAGTTTAATTTTTGTCTCGCAATCCTAATTTTATTTCAAATGATATTTTACTACATATTATTCAGGGATCGCAGATGACTCCGCATATGGATTTATAGTTCATAATAAAATTACAAGTTGTTTGATGGAAAAATAAAAACAAGTGTTTGATTTACTTGAATTATTAATTTCATTTTATTATTCTAATTATTAAATATATATAAAAAATATTTTTTTATATATATATAGATATATATAAGAGTAATTTCACAAGTTGAAAACAATATGAAAAGTTTTGTAACCAGACACTTAAAACTGTTTTTCATTAATCTCAAACTCAACTACATTTTTAACCAAACACTTTAAAAATTATTTTGAATCACAGTTAAAGTGTTTTTCATAAAACTGTTTTTTTAAAACCTCAACCACAAAAACAAAAGTAATATCAAACATACCCTTAAAACATGTGAAATGCTCACCTTTGCATTTTCTATTCTTTGTGATGCTCATTTCTATTAAATAATTTTAAATCTATACAGAAATAAATCATACAATATTTAGACTTGATTAATTTTATACAAAAGAATACAATTAATATTTAAGAGAAAACATATAAAATACATAAGAGATTATAATAAAGTTATCAAGAAATCCAAATACATAACATAGGCAATAATACAAGCTCGGGAAATATATAATAAAAATAAACACATGTAATTACATATTCAATTACTAGTTTCTCTTTTTGTTATCCACTCCATATTCTCTTTACTCTCGTACCATAGCTTGAGTTGATTGTTCATTTAATTGGTTTTAAAACATGTTTCTTCTATATAAAAAGTATTTGAAAGGACCCACTCATATATTTGTGATTATAAACATGATATGATGATAAAAAACTTACAATTTATATAATATATTTTAAATTTAAATTATAATATATATTACTTTTAAAAATCTAAAATAATTAAAATTTTATTTATTTATCTAAACTCATAAAATACATCATTTAAAAAACAGATTGCATCTCAGCTAAGAACACATGCGAGCAAAACATTTTATTGTGTTTCGTGAAACAATTTCTTCTTGTAAGCTGTAAGAGCTTGTTTTCTCATTGATCGAAACACAACTCTTCAATTCACCAACTTCCCCAAAACCAACAAACATTGAAAAGCGAGGAGAGTTTTTCATGGAAAATATTTTTTTTAATATGGCGTCTTAATTTCATAATACGATGTATATAAATAAAATGTATGGTTATAGTACAAAATAGAATATTTTGTATTTTCTAACAATATTATGTCAAATTAATATACTTTTTATATTGTATATTAATATGTCTCAATAAATTTCACGTGGTAAAAAAACAACAATTAGTATATGTTTGATATCATGGTAGTATTTACTGCTGATTTAAAAGGTAGATTAAGAACCTGTTTTTAAAAGTCTTGCGAATTTTTTGAGAAAAAAAAATCTTTAAATAGGATGCAATTAGAATCCATTCTTCAAATTCATGCTAATTTAATGTGTTTAGAGCAGCTGAAAGAAATAAAACTAATTTATATAAAAAAAAAATAACAAGAAAGCATAGAGGGAAGCGCGTTAAAAAACAAATATCACATGCGGCGGCGGCGGCGGCGTTCAGCCAGCGTTTTATAAAGTTTTATTTTGTATAAAATTATATTTTTAGATTATCTTAATATATATATATATATATATATACCATTTCAAAAATCAAAGGAAAGTTGTACAACACCTCTTATTGGTGGGTCCGCTCATTGGTCTCTGGAGAAAAACAAAACTAGCTCCCCCAGCGACCCCGTGCGCGTGGCAAAATGTCTAGAATGCCATGCCCACCCCGTTTAGTGGAGAGAAAAAAGGGCATGATAGTAAAAACAAGGAGACACCAGCCCCGGCAGTTAATAATATAAATGGTTTATTTTCAATTTTTTTTTAAAAAAATATATATTATTTTAATATATTTTTAAACGAAAAAATATTTTAAAACTACAAACATGCAAAAAGAAGGCTCAATAAAAACACATATAACTTAAAGCATCTCCGATGGAAGTGCTACAAGGGGAGATAAAAATAAAAAATATATATTTTTAGTATTTTATAGCAATTTTTTTCACTCCAATGAAAAAGCTATTTAGATAGTAAAAAATGGCTTTTATTACACAAGTTGCTATTTATAACAAAACTAAAAAGTCATATTTTTTTGTCTTGCTAGAACTTGGTGTGCCACATACTTCACAAATATTATTCAAAAATTGATAGTAAATGAAATTTTGACAGAAATTTTAAAATAAGGTTTTTAATTTTTAATTTATTTTTTTAAATTTAAATATAATTAAAAATTTAATAATTATATTGTTGGAGGATTTTTAAAAAGTAATTATTTAATTATATAACCTACTCCTATTAATTGTTTAATTAAACTATATACAAAATAATTGCACTATATTTAAGATATAATATAAAATATTGTTCTCCAAAATGACTTTTACCATTAGAATATATATTAACAAAAAAGTTATATATACACTATTCAAAAAACTATTTTAGAGATTTGACTCTCAAAAATGGTTTTTGCCATTGAAGTTGCTCTTATCATTGAGTTTCAAAAGTATTTTTAATTTATTTTAAAAAAAATATTTTTATTTTTATTTTTATTAGTATTAGTATTTTTAAATTTTTTTTATATACTAATATCAAAAATAATTTTTAAAAAATAAAAAAATAATTTCATTTAAACTACCAGATTAAATTGTTTTAGTGCCCGTTTGATATTGAGGTCCGGACCAAAATTTGAAGGAAAGAAACAATAATTTTGCTATTTGGTTAAATAAAAAAAGCAGGTTTTATGATCATGAGACCTACCCCAAAATGTTGCCACTTGCCAAACCACAGATTCACGAAAAGCAACAAATTACTGCTTCTCGTCTAGCGAGAAGAGAGGTAGCGGGTGCATAGAAAAACATTTTTTTTAAAAGCTTAAAATGGCCACTTACTATAATGAAAAGAAAATGATGTTTATTCGCTAGTAGAATTGCCTTCTTCTTTAGCCGTGTATTTTATTTTTAAAAAATAAAAATTATAATTAGAAGAATCAATAGACAAAAGCACACATTTCTAAAATATAACAGATTTATTTTATATTTTTTAAAAATTTATTGTAAAATATATTATTATTTATTATATTTTCTTATATGATATATTTTTAATATTAAATTAATCTAAAAATTAATTACAACAAATAAATATATCACAAGAAGATCACAATATAATTTTTATCTTACAATCCTAATTTTATTTCAAATAATATTTTACTATATATTGTTCCGAGATCGCAGTGTATTTCACATATAGATTTATCATTTGTGATAAAATTACAAGTAGTTTGATGGGAGAATAAAAACAAATGTCTTATTTACTTAAATTATTAATTATATTATATTATTATAATTATTAAATATTTTAAAAACTATATATATACTTTAAAGTAATTTCACAACTTAAAAATAATATAAAAAATCTAATAACTAAATACTTGAAATTATTTATTATTAACATCAAATTCAATCATAATTTTAGCCTAATAAATGACACCCTTGTAGTCGGCACAACTTTTTTTTTCCCTGGAAACTACACGATAACATTAAGAAAAAGCCTGATATTTATTTATTTATTTGTTGAAGTACAAAGCCACCTGTCATTATCGTTGATAAGCTGTGAGCCGCCAGGTTAAGTAAAAGCCAATTCGAAGTAATCCCTTCCAAGAAACGTGTACGCATCTTCATCCTTCATCTTCGTTGACTACTTAGTCTCAAAAACGAAGAGCCCAAAAATTTACAGGATTGATTCAAAAGAATTATATATAACCAGTCACTTCCCGCGCTTAGTCGGGGACTGGATCATATTTTTTTTAATATAAAAAATATTAATAGTATAATTTTTATTATTATAATATAAATTTAAATAAAATAATAAATCCATAGAATATTTATGAAGTTTCAATAAAATCACCAGTATAAAATTATTATTATTATTAAAAAAATAAAAAAATTTGAATACCTGAATTATCAAATTTATTATATTAAGATTAATTAATTTTATAATATAATTTAAATTAAACACAACAAATAAAATGTAATTATAAAAATATTTGCAATAATCAAATAACAAAAATAAGTAGTTTATTTTCTATCTACAAAAAAAAACATCAATGAAAATTCATGGTTATGTTACCATCATTATCATGACGATAACAATTAAAATTATTATCAACATTACTACCAAAGCAATTAAAATAATTAAATTGTCTTGAAGAAGTAAAGAAAGCAAAGCATTTCTACAAAAAAAAAAATTATTATTATTATTGCACAAACAATGAGATCATAAAATCATTTGATCCGAATAACAGATAAAAATAACATAAAACACAACAAAAAGGAAAAAAGAACAAGGGCAAAAAGAGAGAAATATTAATTTAAAAATAATCACTAACATAAATTAAAATTTCAGGACAAAACCGAATAAAAATAAAACTCAAACTAAAAATAAAATGGCAATAATTAAAATCTAAAACTAAAAGCATAGTGCATAAATACGAGTAAAAAATAAACATTGTCCAGGAAGGACAAAAAAACAAAAGAATCAATACCGGATAAAAATTCAAATGAATAAGGGTCGAGATGAAAAATAAAATATATAATTAATTTCAATCAAATAACAAGATCGAAACAAATAAAAACCTTAAGACCAGAACAAATAGAAGATTTGTTTTTTTAAAAAAATAGCAATGCAATTTTGTTGAAAGAGATAAAAGAACAAGGACCGTAATGAAAAGTAACATATATAACTAGTTTTAATTAGAAGATAAAATTAAAACAAATTAAAACTTGCAAACTAGAAAAAATAAGGAACAAGAAACAAACTAAAAATCAACATATATGATCAATTTCAATTGAATTACACGATTGAAAACAACCAAAATTTACATTTAAGAAATCAGGAATATAAACGAAATCAAAAGAACATAAACTTGAATAAAACAACAAAAAATTGAAGGATTAACTTGTATTTGTCAATTGCAAGAGAGAGAAAAGAGAGAACAACAAAAAAACTTCCATTGATGATTTATCGCAGGCTGCTCTCACCATGCGCCGCACCCGAAGGAAGAGGGCATAACAGCTACACCAGTGACCAGATATTTTACTCTACCTATAGACACCACGCAGACTGCCTAAGAGGGGTGTGCATGTGTGAAACCGTTGGCGTGTCCATATAATGTGTCTTCAATAATTTCAAAAGGAAATAATAAAAGAATACATAATCACCTATACACTCCTAAATCTAGCAATAACCATAAAAAACGGACATGAAAGTACCATAATGCCTCCAACTTTGGAACCCTTTTTTGTCTTTTCAAATTATATTTATGTAATATCACTATGCAAGAATATATGAAAAAACTAAAACACCCTCAATTATCCGTCTTTTTTTTATGAACTCTCAGGGGCAAATTGATAGTTTCATTGTGTAAATCAAAACTAAAAATACTAGAAAACCCCAAACAATTTTAAAATACCACACATGCCCTTATAAAATGTCTAAAATACACCAAGTTCTGAAGATTACATTTTTCAGCTCTGGTGAAATATAATAATTTTATTGTTAAAATTTATAGTGATTCGTGTTTAAAAACACATTAAAACTACAATGTGTTTTATACTGTTTTTTAATTTTCAAATTCAAAAGACCCCGTTATTATAGTCTCATGGAGCCTATGATTTTGCGGTGAAATCTTTGCGCAGTCAGCCGGAAAACACACATGAAATGAGGGTCACAATTAATATAAAAACTTGAACTAAAATGCGTGTTTTATTTATATAAATTTTTTTCATTTGAAAGATTTTATCCGACTGTAATAATCACCTAGAGGCAAAAGGAGTTTCCAGAAAAATCATGAGACAAAATAAAGGAAAAACTTTTATTTTACCGTATAACGTTGAGATTTTTATAGTGGAAATAATCTAAGTTTAACTCGTGAAGATAATTATATTAAGAAAGAGTTATAAGATATTTCAATTTTGAACGTGGCAATCATTGATTTGTTGTTTATCTCTCGTCGCTGTATTTCCTAGATAGATTTTTCGCAAACTGCAGTGAATATCTTCATTATAAATATCCTTGAATTGAAGTTATTTTTTAATTTATTTTTATAAATCTCCTATCATGATTTTCTTTCATTCATATTCATATGTTTATAATACTAATGAACTGTTCGGTAGTGTAGTTGAGATTATTATAGAAAATATTTCTTGTTAAAAAATATATTAAAATAATATTTTTTAAAATATTTTTGATATTAACACATTAAAATAATATAGAAAAATATATAATTTAAAGTAAAAACATATTTTTAATTTTTTTCAAAAATATATTTTGAAACATAGTGCCAAATACCCATTAAGTGTTTCATAAAAAAAGAAAAGAGAGCAATTGGATTAGCCGGCAGAGCAAGCGAACAATTTGATAACAGTCCCAAATAAGTATGGCGTGATGCTACAAAGCTCGCGATACGAACAATATATCATGAATTCGAATCAGGGCATTCACTATTTATAAGAGTTTGAAACATTTAAGATTTTACTAACTTATTTTCGCCCACAAAATATGCTATCTAGAGTGGTGTTGTTGATCTCGTTTCATTTCAGTCGAAATGTTTAGTACTAGTTAAGAGGTCAGATAAAACAGTGTAGTTTTTATCTTGTTTAAAATTTTGATTCGTTTCAAAAATTTTACCTAGATCTCAGCTGGAACATTCCAGTTTCATTTTGTCCATCCTGTTTCGGCAAATTAGTGTTTTTTCAAATAATAAATAATTTTATAATATCAATTATATGTTTTAATCCGACTGTAAGATTGAAATTAAATTTTATGAGGAGTATCTTGACATATTTATATGTATCATGTTAAAATTCAAGAGCGATCAAAGAATGTAATGACTTTGCAAGATTGATAATAACATTCTCATAATATTATACATGTTCATAATTCTGTTTAAAAAAATTATTTTATTGTGTTTTTTTAGATTAAATCACACAATTTTAAATAATTTTATTTTTGAATTTAAATTAAATTTGTTTATATATATATATAAATATATTTCAAAATCAAAATATTTTATTCTAATTGAAAAAACAAAAAAACGTGGTTTAATAGCATAAAAAAACAATGAGGTTCCCAGCAATAGGTTTTTTATTTAAACTTGTAAGCACCATCAGTAGTGGGAAAATACCAGGAATCTTCGCTGGTTTCTGCTAATCCAATATTTTTATGATAACCTTTTCCAGAAAAAAACAACAATTTATTCTGGCATCACTGGACTTGTAGATCCGAGACCCATGTTGCGGTCAGCCAATACATCATCTTCCTTGTCCTGGCTTTCCTCACGACGGCCGAGCTTGTTGTTAAAGATAACTCGGTTGAGACGTTGCTCGGTATACGGAATCAGGTGTTGCTAGTAAATAATTCACAAGGGGGTACGGTCTTTTTACAATAATATATATATATATATATATATATATATTTACAGTATGATTCATTCTTGTCATCAAATAAAACTTGAACAAATATAGAAATGGAATATGAAAAATGAAATCTTCAATGACTTTCCAATAAATATAACCTGCTTTTCCATTTTATGATAGTTATTATTATTTTTTTTTCTTGTATTTTAATTTCAGAAACCTCTTATCATCATTTTTCGATAAAAAAGAGACATTCACTAATTAGATCAAAGAATTAAATATGCGATCAAATACTCGAGTAATTTTTTTTGTTGAGAATGTTCATATGATGTTTTTGAAGTAATTTTGTTTATATATATATAAAATAATTTTGATATTAACATATGAAAATGATTTGAAAATACTAATTTTTTAAATTTAAAATAAAAATATTTCAAAAACACTTTTGAAATGTAATGATAAGGTAAAAAAATCCAATAATTTTCTTATTTTAATATTTATTTTTCAGCTATTATGTATATGATATGAAATTAACAGTACTGGAAGTAAATTATTCTTGAAAATTCGATTCATTTTTTATTTTTAAAATCTTAAAATATATTTTCAATATGATGTTTATGATTTTGTTTTAGTTTTCAATCATATTAATAGCTTGCTTTGATAATCATAAAATATCTTTTTAGCAAAAAAAATGATTATAGCTAAAAATTTTGTGCATAAAAGACATGCTAATAAAATTTTTAATCTTGATAATTTTTTTTCAAATCAATGATGTTTCCGAGGTCAATACAATATTAATTTATTTTTTGAAACCTTGATAATATTTATTTTATGTTTAAAATAATTTTTTTTGCACGCAATGTAACACATTACATTACATTACATATAGCTAAAAGAGCTCGGCATATTAATGTTCATACAAACTCATTGGCACTGTGTACTGAACGTTTAATCCGCTGCTTCTCGCCTACGTCAGCTTGATTTTTTTTTTTAGACAAGGCTTCTTTTTGTTGAATTTTTGAGTTGATATGACGTAGGAGTGACAGTTGCCAAGTGGCTGTCCACGTGCTGGCAGATTTGGCGTGCATGAGTTCAAACCGCTCAGCCAACAATTGAATTTGGTTTTTTTTTTTAATAACTTTTTTTTTAATGTTTTTTTTTAATACCTGGTTGTGTTTTTAAAAAACGATGAAGAAGAAGTTTTTTTTTTTTAACAACTGAGTTTTATTTTGTAGTTTTTTTAATAACAGGTTATTTAAAAAAAAAAACAATGAGGAAGAAGTTTTTTTTTAATAATTGAGGTGTCTGAGCCAACTTATATGCGCCACGACGAATCTCTGGATCCACATTTTTTTTCAAAAAAAAATTTCCCTGTTTTGTTTTGCCACTTATATATTTTTTTATGTTTTTTTTATAACCTAGGTGTCCGGGTTAACTTACGTGCACCATGATTTTTTCTTCCCAAGTATATATTTTTTATGTTACAGGCCAACTTAGCACACCATGAATAATCATTGGACTCACTTTTTTTAAAACATTTTTCCTTTTATTTCACACTTATACATTTTTTATATATAGTCAGAGTGTTCGGATTAATTTATACGCACTATGACTATTATTATTTTATAGAATACTTAAAGGAGATTGCAATTACCACTTTTTTTAAAATATTTTTTCCATGACTGGAGTGTCCGGGTTAGTTTACCCGTACCATGATTTTTTTCTCATTACTGTTTTAAAAAATGCTTTCCCCTTGTATTTTTTTTGATAACCGACTTGTTTTTTTTTTTTAATAAACGGGGATCTTTTTTAAACATTTTTTTCGTTCTTTTATAACTGGGGTGTCCAAGTCAATTTTTTTTTAATCGAGTTTTTTTTTGTGTTTTTTTTAATCGGGATATCCGTAACAACAAATTTCTAACAAATCATTTCATCTTCTTAGCAAATTTTCTAACAAATTTTATTAAAATAGTTTTAGCAATAGTAGCATTTAGTTATTTTTTGGTGGAAAAAAAATATTTCTAATAGATATTATCAATTATAATTTTATCAATTAAATCTTAAAATAACAAAATACAACATGTATCCAATCAATTAATTTTTTATATAAATAAAAAAACTGTACAAATTCACTCATACATACTAAGATGTATGATTGTACTAGCCAGGAAGAAGAGAGATAAATTAAAAATAATAATTATCATGGTTTCCTGTAAAAAGAGAGGGGGAATCAAGAGAAGCACCATGATTAAGACTTTGTTTATTAAAATATTCTTTATTTAACAGAATATTAAAGTAATAATTTAGAAATATAAAAATATTAATTATTTTTTAATGTAGCGAAATGTAGTTCCACCACCGCAGATGCTTGGAGAATCTACGAACGTGCTGACGTGGAAGAAGCCCGGCAAAAATAGACCATAAAAGCAAAGCAATATGCATCTTTGTAGTGCCGCACTCATTTTAATTTTCCTCACCACTTTCACTGCAAACCCATCCCCACAGAAGCTCTCCTTTCCCAGCTATCCCCGTCTCAAAAAATTCTCCTTTTGGATATTTTGCAATCCATCAAAATCTGCAACTATTGTTACCTTCTTCTTATCACTGCGAACCCTATAATTCCTTTTGTTTTCTCTTGTTCTTCAAGGTAAAAGTTCTGTCTTTTATGTGAATAAGAGCATTATTTTACAAGTTTTTTTTTTGTTCCATTTGATGCCTTGCTCGTGATTCTGGTCTTTTTTCTCGAATCTCTCGTAATATAGTGTTAGAAATGTTATGGAATGTAATGGAAATGAATGACTATTGTGTTTGTTGAATGGTGAATTGGGTATTGTGGAGCTAAGGAGAAGTGGAGGATTTTCCTTTTTGTTTCGTTTCTGATTTATGTGAAGGGATTTTGTTATTGATACTTAATTGGATAAGCTAATCTGGGTTCTGTTTATCCTGAGATGATATGCAGTGAAGTAGATGCCACGAACGTTTCCTGATTTTTGAATATTGAAAATGCATGTGAATTATAAACGGACAGCAAAGTTTTCTAAATAAGTGTGTTTACAAGTATGCTCATGAACTTTTTTGTCTTGTTTTGTTTTGGTTACTGAAAATATAAGTGGTGAAGTTGAAAAGGGGCATTATGTGCAACTATCGAATGTATTACCATGTGATATGTCTTTATTTTTTTATTCCAATATGATCCGCAATAGATAAAATTTAGAAGGTGTATATTCTGGAGCCTTGAAGACCATGTGAAACGACGTGAGTGAATTTATTTTGGAGCTTCAATGATGCTCTTTGAGTTTGGCTGAATAAGTTCTGTATATCTAACTTTCCCGATGTTTTACAGTTGGTTGGCATGTAATTTGTCTGTGTTCATAATTTTCTCTTCGGATGCTTGGTTCCTATTCGTTTTGACTATATAAGCTGGAATTTAAAGGATGGATGTGGGTTGTTTGCAGGCATGGCGCTGGTATCCAAGGCTGGCCTATCATACTGTATACCTACTGAGATAAGCCGCTGTAAAAGTGCACAAAATGTGGTTATTGGTATGGCTAGTAGCATTGACGCATCCAAACTGAAGGAAACATCTGCCAGATTCTCTTCGTTATCATGTAATTCTAGCAAGACACCTCAGATTCTGAGTTCAGAGAGTCTGTCTGTAGGAATGAAAAGAGGGCATCGATTTGTTGTTGCCGCAAGCCCTCCTACAGAAGATGCTGTCATTGCCACAGAACCACTAACAAAAGAGGATCTTATTGCATACCTTGCCTCTGGTTGCAAGCCTAAGGAAAATTGGAGGTAAATTTTCAGTTCCTCATCATAGTTGGATTAGGGTGGTATCGTCTTCTTGCTGGAGACCTTGTCACTGATTGCATCCCCGAGGAAAAATGGTATACTGTTAAAATCATGCATAGATAAAAGACTCTTCTTTGGCCCATTCCACCATTCCTTAATTCTGCAAATCATAGCGGTTCCTGAATTCTTGCAATTTAAATACCCTGACACAAATCATGTCTGTATCTACCAAAGGTCAATTATGATCAAACATGTAGTAGGAAGGTTTTGTTGTACTTGTACCCTTCTGACTTGTCTATCTCATATGGTAGTGCTTCTACTGCTTCTCAAATTGTAAATCCAAGTACCTTCTGTTAAAGAAGAGTTTTCCCCTCGTCCTTGCTAACAACCTTGTTTATATCCCATTTCATTTTGTTTTCGTTGATACTCAATTCTATTGGGGTCTTTATATTTGATTTCTTGTTTTACCTGTACCCAAGGTACTTGCTTGTTTACATGTGTTACTTTTGCAGAATAGGTACAGAACATGAGAAGTTTGGTTTTGAGAATGGAACTCTGCGTCCTATGAAATATGAACAGATTGCAGAGCTGCTTCATGGTATTGCCGAGAGATTTGACTGGGACAAAATAATGGAAGGTGACACCATCATAGGACTTAAACAGGTAAAATGGTCATCATGTGTATCTTCATTGCTTTACCATAGCTAATTGCATCTCATTCTTATGCATATCTTATACTCTGTTCTGGACTTCTTTTCTACTGATTATATACAAGCTAAATGCATCTCTTACACTGGAATTCTTTGTGCTGCTTTCTCAAATGGCACCCGAGTTGTTGATTATGTGCTTTTAATTGCTGTGCCCAGGGGATGCAAAGCATATCATTAGAGCCCGGTGGTCAGTTTGAGCTCAGTGGTGCACCTGTTGAAACTCTGCACCAAACATGTGCAGAAGTTAATTCACACCTTTATCAGGTAAATTGAGATCGTTTTACTTTTTTAGCATTTGCATGACTTGTGCTGAGGTTAATTCAACTTCTAGGTTTGCTGTGGTACTGGACAAGTGTCTTTTTTCCAAACAACAACAGAGAAACATCTAAATGACCTGTTTCCATAAAAAAAATATGTTTTTCTTCATGTGGTGCCAGAAAAAGGTATCTATGCACAGCTCTGTGGTCTACCTGGTCTACCTGATTCCAGTTCTCTGTCCAGAACATTTCAGATCAGATCACTTATTTTTATGCTTCAAATCTCTCTCTCTCTCTAGAACTTTTCATTCCTTTGCATCAACTCTTTATATTTATCTTGTAACTTTCTCGAATTAATTTTTGGCCAATCTTGACCTGGATTCTATTAATTTTTGGCATTACACTTTTATTATTGTGTGAATGAATTGATATTGCTTGGTAGTACTTATCTATTTTCAAATGCGTAATGACACTCCCCCATCCTACTGAGCTTGACTTATGTTAATTTCTCCAGGTGAAAGCCGTTGCAGAGGAAATGGGAACTGGATTCTTAGGAATTGGCTTCCAGCCCAAATGGGCACTCAAAGAGATACCTATTATGCCCAAGGTATAATCATTAAATCAATCTATAATTTTTTATCATCCAATCAACTTAGATGAAAATATTAAATAGATAATTAAGGAAAGTAAAAGGTAATAGCTGTCACAAAATGAGCTTGGAAATGCTTTCCATATAAGAAAAATACGCCCTTATACACTTTTTAAGTGAGTTTTCGTGTCATTAACAAAAGGGATGGTATAAATAAAATATGGATCATATGGATTTATATTCATGGTTTTTATATTGTTTCATTGGTTTCCTGTTTGCCTTATGTATGCCGAACCTTCATAGCAGGGATGGATTTAGGACTATTGAGATAGGGGGGAGGGGGCGAAAACTCCTTTCCCTATGGAAAATTAGAGGGAAAAAAAACTCAAAATGTCAACTCATTATCTCTTAAATGACACAATATATTAAACATCTTTAAGGATTCAAACTAGAATTTTGTAAGAAAAGAGGACCGAACGGGTCATCTTCTAATAACGAGAGCTAGTTTTCTATCTTTGGAGGCTTAAATTATTGATGAAAAAGGCTTTCAAGGGAAAAACAGTTATATTTTTCTTTTTTAAGGGATTAAATTAAAGTTTGTAAAAAAAAAAAATCTAACATGCTGTATTAGTAGGGGGATGGGCAGGGCAATCCCTGGTCCCCCCTGGAATTGTCCTTCAAATCATGCTACAAAGGCTTCCTTCTTTGTTAAATATGGCAGATTGTGTCTTTGAGCTTTCACATATCTATGCCAATCTCTCGAGAATTGTTTAGTTCTGTGGCTTTAAGCTGACTATTCAGCCAACTACACCCTCCTAGTATTATCTTGCTATAAGCTATCTAAAGTTGCATGTGTAGACTGATTTAAATGTTCATGTCAAGAAGAGGAAAGAGCCTCTAGAAATATGCGGACTGCTTTAAGTATTGGATTTATTAAAGGATCCTTTCCAATCTATCATGTGAGTCTGTGACACACCATCAGTGATATTTAATATACGTTTATTTTTCCTGCAGTACCAGGCCTTTTGATTAATCCCTTTTTTTAAATACTTCCTTTTTTTGTGCTATTTATAATCATGGTTGTCCTTGTAAATGTTAATTGCATGTCTGCTGACATGTATCTTGTCTCAGGGAAGATATGATATCATGAGGAATTACATGCCCAAAGTTGGCTCACTAGGACTTGATATGATGTTTAGGACTTGCACTGTACAGGTCAGATGAATTTTGCTTTTTCAATGGTTTAGTCATTTTGAAGCAAATTTTTGCCCGCTGTCTGATTTTGTAGCTTAAACTTCCTTTTATATATGTAGTGAATTTTTTCCCTAATGTATATTGATATTTTTCATTTATATTAAAAAATGACTTTCAATAGGTTAACCTGGACTTCAGTTCTGAGGCTGACATGATAAGAAAATTTCGTGCTAGCCTTGCTTTGCAGCCGGTGAGAAAGTTTTCTATATTCCTTTTTTCTCACTGCAAAACTTCCTGATTTTTTGATTTCTATTTTTTTGAAAATAAACAGATAGCAACAGCTCTATTTGCAAACTCACCTTTCACTGATGGAAAACCAAATGGCTATCTCAGCATGAGAAGGTTTCTAAACGTAACTTCACTGTTCTACTTAATATGAATTTGTTTCCCATGGGCTTCCAGTGATTTTTCTTTACCTGAGCAGCCATATCTGGACTGATACTGACAACAACCGTGCTGGCATGCTCCCATTTGTTTTTGATGACACCTTTGGGTAAGTTTAACTTGTTATTTGAGAGGAAAATAACATTTAAGATGATAATTTTTCGGTTGGAGTGGTGGAGGGTGGGTGGATTTGGAAATCCATCCACAGAATCTATATGTTTTAAGTATTTTGTTATTTTGAACATTGTGATTTACAGGAACCTAGATGGCGTCAATTATGAGCACAAATGATCATTGTCTGTGTAAATATAGATCTAATGACATGTATAGATTCACTACTTGCTAGTTTGTTTGTGATTAAGAAGAGTCATCATGACTTCCTACTACTGAGTTAAGAAGATTCAAGATGGGCATCAATCCCATTTTTTATCAGTTTGCAGATCAGGTGTAAATAAACATGTGGAATATACCCTTTCCTGCATTCAAATACATGCTACGTGTGTCTTTGAAAGCTTAAGTTCATAATGTTTGCATGAGTGCTCTCATAAACAATTGCACAAGCACATGGTGTATGAAGTTGATTACATGATGACAGTTTTGTTTTATTTTCCCCTTCGCAGGTTTGAGCAGTATGTTGATTATGCTCTTGATGTTCCAATGTATTTTGTATATCGGAAAAAGAAGTATATTGACTGTACTGGAATGTCATTCCGGGTTTCTATCTATCCTTTATAGTCTTGTAATTTATGGCTCTTGATATATGCACCGGCTTTTCTGGAATATTGCAGAGATGATAAGCTACTAATTTTTGAAGAAGTAATGGTCATTTTATACTTATGCAGGACTTTTTGGCAGGAAGACTTCCATGCATTCCTGGTGAATTGCCTAATCTTAATGACTGGGAAAACCATTTGACAACAATTTTTCCTGAGGTTAAACTATTTACATTTTAGTTCTTTTGCTAAAGATACTTTGTTATGATCCTGGCTCATCCAAAGTATATTGCTTACTCATCTCATTCAGGTCAGGTTGAAGAGATACTTAGAGATGAGGGGTGCTGATGGAGGGCCTTGGAGGAGGCTATGTGCGTTGCCAGCATTTTGGGTAGTTGGCCCCTTTGATCCTTTCTGTTTTTTCCCATTTTTTGGTTGCATGATTTGTCTATATCTGATGCGACTTTAGCAAAACTTTTTAGATGGAATGAACATTGCTATAAAGAATATGATTGAATCCTAGAATAGTTACAGTAGCAAGGATGTGTAATTTGAAGATATTGATCTTGTACCCATAGCATGTTTCATTGCTTTGTCATCTTGTAGTTTTGCACTGTTTTCAACAGTTTGGTATTCTTCAGAATTGAATAGAGGATGTTTCCCCATTTAAACAATATCAGCTCATGTTGATATATATATATATACATTTCTTTTTCCAAATAACAGGTAGGGCTGTTATATGATGAAGACTCACTTCAAAGTGTTCTAGACATGACAGCTGACTGGACTTCTGAAGAAAGACAAATGTTAAGGAATAAGGTAACACACTTTTACAACCTATATTAAGTCAATCTCCTTTCAAGTCATAAAATACTGCAAACAAGATTCACAGAAGTGATTTTTTGAGTTAAATCATACTTGTACTAGTCATGATGTTTTCTTTTTGGATGACATGCTATAAACGGATTATAGGCAAAAGACGATTACCCTTTGTAGTCCAATTGTAAAAAAAAAGTCTTGGGTGGGCTGTGTTCCCTGTTGGCATTTCTTTCGTTGGAATATGTTTAGGCTGCCATAGAAAGGTCCACAATATTGTGAACCATGGCCAACAGAAATTTCAAACTTTGCTGAAATTTCGTTCATGTTTTCTCAATATTCACGAGGCAAGTCCATGAAACCTGACATTGCTAGATGCACGGTTTTGTGTTTTGATATTTGTCATGGCATTGTATATAGATGAGCATGTGGCGTTGATTAGGATAGTTCTTGCTTGCTATTTAATTTTATCCTACAACAGAGTGCAGCCTGCATGTATTCTGTCATGACGGTGCATCTGATGTCATCTTGCTTTTAGGTTCCAAGGACAGGTCTAAAGACACCATTCCGGGATGGGCTGTTGAGACACGTTGCTGAAGAAGTTCTAAAGCTGGCTAAGGTAACTTTTTCTTACCCCTAATTTTGGTTGGCCAAGTCAAAACGCAAATGCTTTGTTCATGAAACAGCATATAGCACAAGATAAAGCTAGGGTTCTTCAAGCCCTATTCTGAATACCAATAATCTGAGTGATCAATCTCTTATGAAAAAAACACCGTTGTTTAAATTGGAGCTAAAACTGACCTGATTAAGGAAACTTAAACCAAATAAATTTTGGAACCTAAGTATGAAATAAATCCTAAAATAAGTAGAGATTTTTTGAACATTTCTGAGCTGAGCTGAATTGGGACATGAAAACAAAGCTAGCTGACCCCTTGCAAAACTGGTCTTGGAGACAGCACTCAAAATTTTAGATGCTTGTTTTCATCGAAAAGGTCATTTGACGTGTCCATACCTTTTTCTGGACTTGTACTTGTCTATACGCATCCCGAATCAGTTCAACTTTGGTAAAATGTTGTTCTCAAAACAATCATTTGTTCCTCTTCAGGATGGCTTAGAAAGGAGAGGCTTCAAGGAAGTTGCTTTCTTGAACGCAGTGGCTGAGGTGGTTAGCACAGGTAACTTAGTAATATCGCTGTGTTTTTGCATGTTTCCCCAGTTTGGCTAAAGTTAACCTGCATAAGCCGTTTCTTGGTGGTCACAAATATTAATGATCTTATTATGGCAGGCATTACACCAGCAGAGCAGCTTTTGGAACTTTACCATGGAAAGTGGGGGCAGTCTATAGATCCTGTTTTTGAAGAGCTACTTTACTAAGGTGAATTAGAAGATTTTTGTTGCTCTGCAGCAGTGTCCTGCTATGTAATTCTCCCTGTTTTATTTGGGTGTAGGCCCTGTTCACGTCCTGAACTATTTTTACCTACTGTTATTGATAATCTGTCATACGCTGAATAAATTTCAATGTAAATCCTTGGTACGAGGATTCTCGTGAAACGATCATTTAATACACCCAGATAGTTTGGAGCGAGTAAATAATTTTTAACTAGCAACAAACTGGTATGCTTTGCACAAGCATTTATTATAAGTTGTTCGCCTTGTGTCATGCATCATCATTTTGATCATCTTTGATGAAAATGGTTAACCCATAATGTTGATTGATTTCAATTTCACAAATTAACCTTGTTTTCACTGATCACAATATACAAATGGATTGTTAGGTTGGTGCTGGAAATGTGAATAGCCTTGTACCTATTCTCGGTTCAAACATTGATGCATGCAACTGACTGCTCGTTTTAAGAATGACGCTAACTAGTTTCACGCGATAAAAAAGTTTCTGCTCTTCAGATAATGTCCCCAATTTCCCCAGCAGTAGATCCTTCAAGGCCATGCTCTTCTAGGATGTAATTCATGGTCATTTGCTTAACCAGGGTCTCCATCCTGTATCGCTAAAATCTTATGTGATAGTGTCTCATGTCACCTCTCATTTCTGCGCCATGTGGCTGCCAACAGGTACCATGTGCTCCTATCCCACTAGAGATACCCCACCACGTTCGTTTTATATGTAGCTATCCATGCAATTGTCTTGTTTAGTTTCTCCCAGTTTTTAGCTACCTCTTATTATATACATAAACAATTACTTACTGATACATAAATTTTATTTGTTCGGTGATCCAAACAGGGCAGAGATTTGGAGGAGGTTATGTCAAGTGCACCTGGCTGGATTGATAGTTGTGAGATTGCTGTGGAGGGAACAGGCAATCGTAATAGGGTGATTATTTAGATGGGGACTGCTCGTTATCCCTACCACTCTTGATTAGGTTTTAATGACTTGAAAACGATGCTATAACAGTAAAGTTTTTAGAAGCACAGCTTTGAACATTATCAAATCTTATCTCATGCAAACCTTTTTGTCTGCTATCAAAGCAAAACATTGTTATGACAGAATACTGTAACTCAGTGAGCTATCATTTTCCCTATCAATTATTAGCCTTCGCAACACATCATGGTGGGAGACAGATCTATTAAAGCTATTTTGCATGCCTAGTGTCTTTAGGTTTGATGGATTATATTATAAGCCAATGGGGGTGACATATATAACTTCAAATGCAGTTCGAGCACACCAGCAAAAGGTTTTATGGTGTGTTTGTCATTGTAGCTGCCGTTTCACCGCACATGGATAATGGAAAAAACTGAAACACTGCTGTCATCACCTCAATAATTTCTTGATATCGGAAATAAAAAAAAAAAGTATTTTTATTGTTAAGAAGCTTACGAAAAACCAAGAAAACACTTGCTCAATTGTTCTAAATCTTGTTGATCGTGGGCGGTAAAAAAACTATTCTCATTGTATTAAAAAATGGTATAACAACACAAACACCTTTGAATAATCTTTTAATGACTAATGAATGAAAAAAAAACAAAAAACCCTTAGCCTATTAAAGGAATAAAAACAATCCACGATGAACAATATATATATTATTTATAGGAGGGCTTAGCATAGGATTCCTACTTCAAGAGGCCAACTGGTCCGAGAGGAGGGATTCGACAAGAGACAGAGACTGATGACAGGGAAGTCTCAATTCCCTACAATAATTGAAGCTTCTTTGCTCTCATAAACCGCCTTAGCTTTATATCTCTAATCAGGCACCTAATTTGATCTCAAATCACCAATGATTTGTTTATTTTTATTTTTAATTTTTTTTGTGTGGTATAACCACCTTGGTTTGTCGAGGTCCGAACATTACCAGACTACCCTCCCTCCAATGTCTATCATCTCATTTATGTTCGAGTGACCAAGTTGCCTGAAAAAATAGCTAAGACGAGAGAAAAGAAAAAAAAATCAATCCAATCATTTTCAAGAGAGAGGGCAGATTTGGAAAAGTCAATTGGCTGGTAGAAAATCATATTGGAAGCCTGTGATGCGACTTCTTTCCTCATCGAATCCAGCTCACAGCTCCTTGTTGGAGTTATTGACATGTTCCCTCCTAACATGGACACACACATGATTCATATCAATAATATAATTTCTCTATAATTCTGATTGGCAGAAATAATATCGAAAGATCCTATCCTTCTTTGCTCCTACAAAAGCCCTTCACCTTTCCATTCTTCATCGCAATCTTCTACTCTCTCTACATTTCCCTTCTTAACATCAATTGCCATTGTTTTTCCAAGACTTAATTATAAACCCAGATGAGAGAAATCCTCCATATTCAAGCTGGTCAATGTGGTAACCAGATTGGTGGCAAGTTTTGGGAGGTTGTGTGCGATGAACACGGGATTGATCCAACAGGGAATTACTCTGGCAACTCTCAAGTTCAGCTTGAGAGGGTCAATGTTTACTACAATGAGGCTAGTGGTGGCCGCTATGTGCCCAGGGCTGTCCTGATGGACCTTGAGCCAGGGACCATGGACAGCTTGAGGACTGGTCCCTATGGGAGAATCTTCAGGCCTGACAACTTTGTTTTCGGCCAGAATGGAGCTGGAAATAACTGGGCTAAGGGACATTACACTGAGGGAGCTGAACTGATCGATTCTGTTCTCGATGTTGTTCGAAAAGAAGCTGAGAATTGTGATTGCTTACAAGGTATAAGTTCCACAACCTCACATTTGTAGGTAAAATTGTGTTCAGTTTAGTCCATTTAATCATTTCTTGCCACATTAACTTTAGTTTCTTGAATTAATTATCGGTGATGTGATTAGGCTTCCAAATCTGTCATTCTTTGGGAGGTGGAACTGGATCAGGAATGGGGACTCTGCTTATATCAAAGATCAGGGAAGAATACCCTGACAGGATGATGCTAACTTTCTCAGTATTTCCCTCCCCTAAGGTTTCTGATACGGTGGTCGAGCCTTACAATGCCACCCTCTCTGTACACCAACTGGTTGAAAATGCCGATGAATGTATGGTCCTTGACAACGAAGCACTCTACGATATCTGCTTTCGAACTCTCAAGCTCACCAACCCAAGCTGTAAGTCTGAACCCCATTGTTCTATGCTATAACATATTTCTGATTCTCTGATATGAATTCACGCGTGTGTGTTCCAGTTGGTGATCTTAACCATCTTATCTCAACGACCATGAGTGGAGTGACGTGCTGCCTTCGATTCCCGGGTCAACTGAACTCCGATCTTCGAAAACTAGCCGTGAACCTAATCCCTTTCCCACGTCTCCATTTCTTCATGGTTGGTTTTGCACCATTAACATCCCGTGGCTCGCAACAGTACCGAGCCTTAACCATCCCGGAGCTGACACAGCAAATGTGGGATGCTAAAAACATGATGTGCGCAGCTGACCCTCGGCATGGAAGGTACTTAACTGCCTCAGCTATGTTCCGAGGCAAAATGAGTACCAAGGAAGTTGATGAACAGATGATAAATGTGCAAAACAAGAACTCATCCTATTTTGTTGAGTGGATTCCTAATAATGTAAAATCAAGTGTCTGTGACATCCCACCAACTGGGCTAGCAATGTCATCGACATTTATGGGGAACTCTACCTCCATTCAAGAGATGTTTAGACGTGTTTCGGAACAATTTACAGTCATGTTTAGGAGAAAGGCATTTTTGCACTGGTACACCGGGGAAGGAATGGATGAAATGGAGTTTACTGAGGCTGAAAGTAACATGAACGATTTGGTTTCTGAATATCAACAATATCAAGATGCCGCTGCTGATAATGACGGGGAGTATGATGAAGAAGAGGCACTGGACAACTAAAGGGCTATTTGACCAGGCTATGGTTATGGCTTGGCTGTAATAAGGATGCTTTTTTTATTTTATTATTATTATAAAAAAAAATTGTATTATTTCTTCTTCTTCTTTTTAATATGGACCGTTATCATTTTCTTTATTTATTTTTCATGATTCTTCACGCTATTTGTATTCTTTCTCTGTACAACCATCGAAATTATTAAATAAAACCAGCATTCCTCTCTCTCTTTAAAATCCAGGAAAAACATGGAATCACTAAGCGGATGTTTGATAGTATTTTAAGAAAATATTTACAAAAAAAAATTGATTTTTTTTTGTTTTTATTTTAAATTAAATTTTAGATTTTTTAGATCATTTTAATATGCTAATATTAAAAATTATTTTTAAAAAATAAAAAAATATCATTTTTATACATCTTTAAATAAAAAATAATTACACTTTCAAACACAAGTTAAATTTAAAATGAAAAAGGTATCTTTTCGTATTTTCACACAATACCGACGGAAGTGAAGAAAAGTATTAGTATTGAATTATTGAGCTATCAAAGCACGTTGGGTCCATAGCTCAGTGGTAGAGCATTTGACTGCAGATCAAGAGGTCACCGGTTCGAACCCGGTTGGGCCCTCTTTTATAAATATTCTTGACATTTTATTTTTCCAAGCTTCCATTGCAGCGGTTGGTTTGCACCAACTTTTCTGATGTTGACCAGAGGGTTCCTTGGTGTTCTTTTACGAGCCATGGATAGCTAGTTTGGGTATTAACTCGATCGGCCCCCATTGTAATGTGATATTTTTTTTCAATTTTGTTACTGTAGGGGGTAATATAACAGTGATAGATTTATATTTTTAGTTTTTTTAATAATAAAAAAACAAGTTTATACACACACACACACACCCACACCTGAAAAAATTGTATATTACAAATTATCCGACCCACGACACAGAACGAGGGTTAAATAAGCAGTGTTAGCTAAATGTATTGATGTTTACAGCTCGAAAATTATATCAATATTTTTAAAAAGGGCGACATCAAGAGTGGCTTTTCGTCAAGTAGCAAAATCAAAGTTATATTAGAGATAAGATTTCAAGGCCGAGTGCTGAAATTAAAGGGGACAGGTGGACATATTGACTCCAGATTATCGAGGAGAATGGTGTTTAGTAAGCTATCACCTAAACCCTGCATATCCTTCAAGGCAATGGAGTTGGATTATGGTTATCGGTTTTCATTCAATTCCTAGAGCTTCCACTTGGCGCTGTTGCTTCTGCGCATCGCGTCCACCATAGCCAGTGTGTATGACTTATCCCCAGCTGCGAATTTGACAGATTTTTACTGTACCTGGAAGTTTTGCTGGGGTTTTAGACCAATTTAAACACCAGCTGCAATACAAATGAAAGCTTGCACTTGCACAACGAAAATCTCACCAATACAAGAGACACACGGCTGAAAAGCAAAACTATTTGATTTAAACATGAACACCAATTCCACCTCTGCTTATGCCGCCGCAACCAATGACACTGTACATAAATTACAGGGATTGCAATAAGATTCTCTATTCGCCCTCTAAAAGCAATTTGAAACAACAGTTGATTCCCTCTACAAACATGTAATCTGTCTCAAAAATGTCTTAATTATTTCTTCAGATTTCTGTATTGGAAAATGGTCAGCAACAGAAGCTAGGATATTCTTCATATCTGCAATGGTGACTAGCACGGCAACACCCGGCAAAATGGTCAAACCCACCAATCAAATAATGTTCCAAAAGAATTCTTCAAGATGACAACCACTCAATGCATGCAGAAGATTGAGGCAATTTACGGCCAATTTTTTTTCTTTCTGTGAGGTCAAATCTCAAAAAAGCCTTGGATCATCCTGACTTGAAATTAAGCTTGTGTCCACCATTGGTGGTCATCTTAAGGAAAAGAAGAGATTTACCTTGACCCTTTTCCTTCTACTATTAGGCGTTTGTGTTCCTTTTATTTTCAAGAGTTGATCCCTCTTTTAGAGCTGCTTTTGCTTCATTCTCCCTTCCCAGCGTAAAAAGAGCTACTGCTTGTAAATAAGATGCGATATGCCAAAGAGGGGATATTGCCTGGGCTTGCATTGCATCATTTAGGGCCTCCTGGGGCAAGTCAGCCATGAGATAGGATAAACTTCGGCGTGCATGAATAGTTGGGGAAACCATGGTTCCAACATCAATGAACTGCAAATTGATAAACTGTGAGCCCAATTTGGAAATTTTGATGATAACCAATAGAACAATTAGAAACATTTGATTGGATACACAAATACATTTACCCTACAAAAGAATCCCAACATTAATATCTCAATGTTCTGTAATGATAGACTTCTCTTCTAGTTTACAATTAAATTCACTAACGCCCCCTATAATTATATTCTCCACGTTAATAAAATCACTTTTTTAATCCACTTCAACCAATCTCAAAGGTTATTAAGAAAACAACAGAAACAAATTAACCTGGGAATAGAATTCAGTGGCATCTCTAAAATCTTTGTTCCGGAAAGCAATATCTCCCTTGTCCTTCGAATTTAAGGTTTCCTTCATTTGGTTGGTCCACGCCTGGAATGAGAGCTACATGACAGTGAAAAAGAAGAAGAAAGAGTAAGCAGATCATCGGAAGCAATGTTACAGCTGAGCCAGTAAGGCATTCAAATAAAGGGGATGAAAACACAAGCTGGGTATATTCGGTGAGAGTAAAGAATCAAATGAGTTTTCCCTAGCATCACAAAAAACCAATAGGGAAATAGTGGAAAAAATATACAAACATGATCATACAAGTACATAAACACTAAATAAATGCTAATGGGAAACTGTGAGCATCGAGCCAATAACAGGAACCAATCAAGAAATATCAAGACCCCGTACATTCTTGTAATATTGCCATGCTAAAATCAGAAGTAAAGTATTCCAATGTTCTAGGTCAAAATGATGCTAATTTAGCTAAACCTTGAAGCTAGAATGATTTGTCAATTTCTTAATTTTTAATTCCATGGATTTAGCATAGCAAAAATGAAAATCAAGATTTTCTTTTGCAGAACTGTAGGAAAAAACATGATCTGACACAACAAAAAGTAGAGTATTTGAATCTCTAATTAATGAAAACTGAAAATAAATGCCCAGATGAGTGCATTAATAGCACATTCCATTATTCCATTTTACAATATCAGAAACAAACCTCATTAGCTGCACTCTCGTCATCTTTATACCCAAGCTTTTCTAAAATCTCATGTATGGCAGTCAAATCCTTTCTTAAACAAGCCTCACCAAGTGGTGACAGAGGTAAAGCTGCAGCACCATCTAGTATCCCCATCAATTCATGAGAAGGAACCTGCAAAACAGATTGCTAAATAAATCCTTTGAAGCATAGAGTGATTCAAACCTTTTAATTCACACCAGGAAGACTAAAGTGTATGGCCTATTATAGTTTGTAGAAGTTCCAAGAGATCAGCACCAAAACTCAAAGCAGTAGGTCAAAAAACAGACGCTCCAATAAAGTGTTGATAGGACCACCTGAAAAGAACTGATTGTTGCTGGGCCCAACAAGAAGCATTATTTTGACAGGTCACGTAATTGAATGCTCATTTATGACTAAAGAAATTTGCTTATTTTATTTAATTTTTAATTACTTTGAGAGTAAAATGAAGTTGCTGTATGTGGTAGGATTTGTTTGAGAAATTCAATGGTTAATAAATTCCCAGATAACTTGCAACCAACCTCGGTATCCTTCTGAAGAGGAATCAAAGCAGCAACTAAAGACTTTGGATTTGATCGATCCCGGGGCTCATATTGTAAACATTGTGAAGCTAACTGCACCAGCTCAGTTCCATCATCATTTGTAAATTGGCCTTCCAAGCAAGAATCTGTCAGCATCTGAATATTTCTGTCCCTTATCAAGTCCAGTGCCTGAAAATTTTTGAAGCAAAATATTAGATGCCAATTATGTGACACTCCAAATGTTATGATGGAGAAAGACAATGCAGTTAAAGTAAATTTTACTTTATTATGCTCAGTCAAACTCCCATCAGGAACAATTGCCAAGACAATTAATTTCAGGAATGTGTGAAAATCTATTAAGAGAAAAAAAATGAATAACAGGGTAACTACGTCTAGTTGCTACAGACACAGCCTTTATCCCAGACAATGGTAGAAGATGGAGCTTTTGGGATGCACAGCATAATAAATGAAGATATTTACATTAAAACTCACTAGCTGATGCATGATATTTCAGTATCAAAAAAATCCTATTGAAGACGAAACTTACATGGCTGGGAGGAATATGTTTCCCACTAAGAAGGTCAACCAAAAGGGTGCCAAAGCTATAAATTACACTTTCTGGTGTTACCCTTCCTACAGATGAATGAATAATTGAAGTTATAAAGAAGATAATATAATCAAGAAAACATGATCATGATAGCTGATTAGGCAAATATTGGATGAGCATAAACCGTGTTAAGAACTTTAATAGGATTAAATTGAAACAACAATTCCACATATCATTTGTACAAAGATCAGGATGGAGATTAGATGTGCAAGACCATTTATCTTGATTATGAGAATTAGATACCTGTCCTCAGATACTCAGGAGGAGTAAATGCCAAGTTTGTACTGTAACCTTTTCCATCTCTACTGTTCTTCATCAGACCAAAGCATGATAGTCTAGGGTTGCCCTCCTAATAAATAGAATGACAAGATGAAAATGAACTATGTTAAATCCTAACCATAGATACAGAACACATTAAAAGATAATGGCATACTTACATCATCAAAGACAATTCTATAAGCATTCAGATCATGGTACAGAGCACGTCCCTTGCTGGTACAATATTCTAGAGCTTGCGCAAGATGTAGAGCCACTCTAAGTCGCATTGCCCATTTCATTGGCTGTGTTTCCCCTGAAGAAACCATCAGGTCAGCATTGATTTGTGAGAGAAAAAATTAAGAGAGATTAAACAAGGCTGCTCCTTGGTATTGTTGTTAGATGTATTAATTCCAAACAAGGCTGGAGTGTAAGCAACATTAACAGTGAGAAAAACAAGAGTGGATCTTTTGCATTTCAAAAATATGTAACAGTGGAAAAATTATTGTTTGTAACCAAGAATAATGATAATACAGAAAGATTCTGCATTTCCTCCATAATCTACCACACCCACAAAGAGACATAAATTTCCAATAATAGGTATAATAACTGCTCAATATGAAAGAATACATAATGCAAGCTTGGAAATAGAAGAAAAAAGCTGACAATAACCACAAGATGCTAAAGCAAAGGAAAGGGCACCAAAGACAAACTTACAATGGAATAAGTGTTTGGCTAATGTATCATTGGGCATAAACTCTGCAACAAGTAACCTCTCATCCCCTTCACCACAACAGCCAAGTAAATTTGCCAATCTATGGTTCCGGAGCTGACCGACAGCTCTTGCTTCTTCCTAAATTCATAGAACATTGCAGTTTAGGGACAACATTGTCATGCTAGTGGCAATTGTATGCAGTAGATGGAAAAGGCATGACTTCTGTGAACATGGAATTTGGTAAAGAGAAACAAAATGCTTCACTAACCAAAAACTGCCTGGCATCAGGCCAAGCTGATTTATTAAACCGTTTCACAGCAATCCTCCTCTGATCCTCAAGCTTCCCCTTATAAACAACATTTAGAGCCTTTTCCCCATGTTCAGAAACTATATTTTCAGCAGAAAAACCTGATGTCGCCATCCTTAGGGTTTCAATGTTGTATTCACGAAATGCAGGCAAATCGTCAAGTTCACTATTCTCTTCATTGGCTACAAAGACCAAACAAACCAATGATCAATATAACACCAAATAAATAAACTAACAAAACCCACCCATTTCACTTACCCTCATTGCGGTCCTCAGGAACTGATCCAGTATGGTCAGAGCTCCAACAACACTTAGTAAGCTTTGAACACTCGCAGCCCATCCCAATACCACAATTTGAATGCTAGGGACTAATTAAATCAATCTCCAAGGCCCAATTTTTCTCTAGCTCAAACAGTCCATTAGCTTCAGTAGACTTGGCCTTTCTTCAAATTTTACAATATCTCAACGGCAATCATACAAGAAAAAAATTTCATTCCTCACTGCAATCAGAATAGAAAAGTTTGCCCTCAAATACTTTTTTTTAAGAACAACCCAATTAACCTATGGCAAATAACAGTACTATTCAAACATTTGATTCTGCGACAACCCAAAGCTACAAAAATCAAAATAAGAATCTTGTAATGTCACATCATCAGTTCTCTAAATAAATATATAAAAATAGTACATCCTAATAAAAACTTCATTTTCTTCAAGTACAAATTCCCCTTTTCCATATGAATCTAAACTCCCACAGAAGCAATGCAAAAAAAGTAAGCAAAGAGCAATTTCTAGATGCTGATTTATTTCTTTTTCCTTAAGTATCTGAACAACCAAACAAAAGAAATCATCAAAAAAGGAAAGAAATACCCTTTAGTCCACCAACAATCAAGCCAACAGAACTTGACCCCCCCCCCTCTCTATCCCTGCATCAGCTCAAGTGATTCGCTTTTTTATAAAGAAAATCAAACCCACAAAACTTCACACCAAAAACACAGAAAGAGATCAAAAGAGAGTCTTGAACCTGAATAGAGAGAAGTAAGGAGTAAAGACTTGAGCTTTAATAAATATCAAGAGAAAAGATAACGGCAAAGGGGTCTTTTTATTACAAGGTTTTATGCGTGTTTTTGTACTTTGTTTTTGGTAATAAAAGAGAATAGATGGAACTTGGCTTTTTGTGAAGTTGTGTTCTATATGTTTTTTTGAGTCTCTGAATCGGAGAGAGATACCTTAGTTTCTTTCTTTCTTTCTATGCAAGAGAATAAGAATTGTGAGGGCTATGAGATTTGGTTTCATATATCAAATTTCCATTTAAGACTACTATATACTTTGCTCAGCATTCATTTATAGAGAGGGTATAGAAAAATGTGAGAGAGAGGTTTCTCTGTCTGTGCTGTGTTGATTGCAGTGCTGTGTGGGTGTTTTTGGATGTGTTTCTGTCTTGCCTTGTTTTATTATCTATCTATATTTTTTTTTTCTTAATTTCCACCGACATGGCACTCACTTTTCTCAATTTTCTTCGAGTGAGCCACCAGTATCAATTTGCCCACCTGTACTGTTAATTATATCAGCTACAGGAGATCAGATTTTGAAAATATAATAAACTTGTAAGAAATTTGTAAACTTGTAAGAAATCACTTTTAACTGTGTTCTTCAAACACTTTCTCTCTCTTTAACATGCTGGGTTGTTAAGTTGATGTAGATCTTTTTCACCCCCATCTACGTTACTGAAAACGAGAGGTAGAGAAACACTAGTTTTGGTGGGAATAGTTTCTGTTTTCGATCAATTATAAAAGTAGAACTTATTTCAGTAATAAGACCTTCGAACAAAGGAGATACAGCAGTGCATCCTATTATTTTTATTTTTATTCCGTTTGTTAAATGATTCATTTATGATATGCAATTACAAGATGATTTTAATTATTATCTGAAACCAAATTATATTCTAGATTCAATTGAATTTATAAATAAATCTCAACTCAGTCGATAATTTATTATATTTTGTATTTCTAGAATAGAATATTAAACTAATATAACTAAGCTCAATTACACGGTTCAATATACATGTAGAAATAATTGAATTAATAATCTTGATATAAAATATAAGACCCTTATGTTTATTTTAAATGATATAAAATTTAAACAAAAAGATTAATAGCAGAATTTATGAGGAACAAAAACATCATCTTAATGATGATTGATGAAGAGTAGAGAAATAAATGATATTGTACTATCAAGGGGTTTTTGGAGGAAATAAAAAGGTATACAAGAGACAAAAAAAATTAGGGTTTATGTTAATATTTATAAATATTTTTTTCAATATTAATTTCAAAAGAAATTGCTTTAGCAAATGAGATGGTATTTTATATTATTTACTTTTATTTTCTTATATAAATATATAAACTCAAATTAATATTCTTAAGAGATTTACAGATGCAATAATTCATTTAACTCTAATTAAATTCAAATTCGCTTTCTGTTTTGATAAAGAGGTTGCTTGTGCTTGTCAGCGAAATGAATATTAAGAAGAAAAACTCAATGATCATCACCCCCTGACCCCCAAAAATTAGAAGAAAAAAAGTGTCATCTCCCCTCTATGAATCTATAGTTAATGGCCAAGCTTTCATAATTACAGCAGCAGAGGATGGGGCACAGATTGATGGATTGCCATGATTGAAGAACACAAGAGGGCTCTGTGTTAGACCGCGTTAAGGATGCATGCTATTCACATACAGTTCCACTTTTCAGCCATGGTTTTGTCTTCTGATAACTAAAATCGCACCCACCCTTCACACCATAGCTTTTTTCGTCGTCTTCTGAGCCTCGAAGATTATTGGCAACGCCACGAGAGATGGAGACGGGCACTAACGAGCACACATGAATCATAATTGCAGCAAAATGAATCTTTCACTTCACTTTGCTGTGCTTCATCGTGGCTGTGTCCTCTAATTAAACTCGTATCATCGATTCCTATATATGTGATTGTCATTTATACAAGTAGTGGGTCTAGAAATGGAACGTTCTAAAGTGGACATTTAACTCTTTAGGGTTGCCTTGCGAGTCAATAATGCTTCCACAGCCCAACTTTTTTTTTATAAAAGTAGGGTATTATTAGTGTGGATCTTATCCAAAATCATTTTTCAAACCTTTCAGCCATTGAATCTATAGAATTTACTAACGGAATCCATTGTTCAATAAATGGGATTCAGCATTACCTCGATCGATCGTAGGCACCAAGGAGAGAAAGATTACAGCCTCAACTCAATTGTGAAGGCATCTACCATGAGATTAATCATAGCTTATGAACCAGTTGTGAAAGGTTCAAGATCCTTGGTTTGCTTAAGACTTCATCAACTACAAAGAAGAAATACTAAAATACAGTACCATAAAATAATTGACCCGTAACAACGAAATCTCTTGCTGTATAATGTGGACATTTGAGTCAAATTAGCCTTTTTAATTGGGACAAATAATTCAAGAATTAATGCGTTATATAAAATATATATATTCACTTTGAAAACACACACCCACATGCGTATATATATGTTTACAAATGTCGTATGCTGCATTAAATAATAATAATAATAATAATAATAATAATATATTTGTCAACAAAAGTATAGTTGTAAAAGACAGATTTGGGATCAAATCAGTTAATCTAAGTCAAAATAAACAAAATTATAAAAATAGAGTTTGAACTTTGATGCATGGCTCCTTTGTTAAAAGGCTCGACCGACTAGCTAGCTAATAATGAAAATATTTAATGGCTGGATCCATTGATACAGTTATGACTCAGTTACTCAAGATATTAATCATATAATTAAAATGCCAAACCATATTTAACAGCCATGACAGAAACTAAAAAGTTTTAGATATTCATCGAATAATATTTTTGGGAAATATATTCATGCGAAACACGGTGCTTTTGTAGTTGATATCAGATAACAAAAACACACAGCACCTAGAATATCACAAGCCTTTCTGCACCAATCTCTTCGCAGTACTGAGATTTTTACTTGGCACGAACAGGGTTTACTGATAATCATTGGTTAATGATCAAACATGACGGGGATTAATTGTGAAAACAAGATCAAGCCAATCACAGGAGCTCTAAGATGCTTTAACCTCCCATCACTATCTCTCTTTTATTTTCAACATCTTCTTTATGCAATCAAACCTAGCTGCTAGTTGTTGGGAATTGACCTACCAACTCGATCCCTCGCTCCCTCGCACTAATCATAAATACAAGAATATTTTGAGGTGCTGAAGGCCTAAAAGTTCCACTGTCCAACTATAGAATGTGAACCAAGAAAAGACAGGAGGCTTTGGCCACAAACTTCGTGACAGCATTTCAAATCTGCTGTTGTCGTTATTGCAAGTTTCTAATTCAAAACCCCGCAAATTTCTGCAGCTTAACTCCTGTGCAATTGATTGAGATGTGTCGATGATCTCCTGTTTTGTAATAATGTTATTCGTTTAGATAAATTGATTGACATGTAAATAATATAATCGTAGCGATTCATGATATTTTTGTGCAATCATTCTTGTAAAGACATTGACATCATTATCCTTGTCAACTTACCATACAGTATAATTTTCATTATAAGAAAAAAAAACTAAAATAATGAAAATAAAATTTTAAATTACCGTGGATGAAATTTAATATTTCTAAATAATCTGACATATGTTTTACTTATTTGAATAAGAGAGAAAATAACAAAAATATATGACATAATTACTAGTGTCTGTGTGTAAACAGAGAAAAATATAATGACGAACATGTAAAAGGGACGTTAAAGATATATATGTACCTTGCTTTATTTTTCATAAAACTTTGCACTATTTAATTCATTAGAAGGTTTAAGAGATGATGATTGATAAAATATGATTAGGGTTTATCAGAGAGGGTCTTGAAATCATTTCGATCACTTGGTGTCTCCGTGAGCACATACAGAACAACAAAACATTTTCATCACAGGGAATCAAAGAGAGAAGATGAAAAGCATCATGGGGTCTTGTATATATATAAAAAAGTTACCTATTGTTGTCGAATACACTTTGGTACCTTATGATTTTAGACTTTTAATTTACATTCAAACCTTTATTTATCTTATATTTCAATCCTTTCAAAAACATCTCTAGCTGTACCCGGACAAAAGAAGGTATTCGATGAGAGGACACACCGGACAGCTGGCAAAAGATAGACGAAGTTGCTGGTGCTGTGGAATTTATGGAGCTAGCGTGTAAAAACTAGTGTGGAGAAAGTAATAATGGGCTGTCGTCTCAACATTATACGGTTGGTTAATACAGTTTTTCCCGGATAAGAATGCAGACCATTTCTCCATTTGGATTCCCAAGCATGGCCCCCACTTGATACATGTTCTAGTGGTCTTGTCAAATTTCGGTAATTTGCCATGCATATGGCTGCTATCTTTCTAGTATTTGAAACCTAATTCCAGCCTTGGCAATCATCTTGCTAGTGGTTGATTGCATTTTGCTAGTGGTTGATTGCCATGCCTCGATGAAGAATGGATTCCGTGTCAGCATCCTAAGGGGGGGAAAACAAAAGAGGTTTCTGGCAGTGCCTTTGATAGCAATCCAAAGGAACTGGAGACATTCTTGTGTCATTGTTCACTATGAACTGTGAATTTATTTGAAAAATGAACATGGTGAAGAAAGCAGACTCAAGATAGCCAGAGAAAACCCATAATATTCATTTATTTTTCGTTATAATTTTGAGAGAAATTAATATTTTCCTCTTCAATATCATTTATTGTGTGGTTGTGGCGGTGTCGGGAAGAATGCTAACTTGAATATCATTAGATGCTAACATTCTTCCAGCTTTTTTATTGGAAAAGGGAGCGATGAGCAGTGGGATATTTTACAATTTCCTTGGGGTGGTCTGTTATGGAAACCCTGCGTTTGTAGAATGCAGAAACAGTGGTATCGTGTAGCATAGCAAGAGTTTTTCAGTGCCCCTGCTCCAAACATTCAAGAGTGCTTCTGTACGGTTCTACAACTCCTTAATATTTTTCCAAGTTGTGATTTTATAATGAATACAAGCCTTGCAATAACTCGCCCCTGCGACAATTTTTATGAGCAGGTATGGTAGAGTATGATTCTCGATGGTGTACTTGGAAGCAGCTGGTCTAAGGGGCTGGCCAGTGCTCGAAGCCGTCACGTGTTCACAAAAGCACCGGATAAATCCTCGAACCTCCTCCACAATTCTTCAAGTTTGATAGTCCTATGTTCATTGATGGTCGGAGTGTGCAAAGCACATCTGAGTGTTTTTGTTTGGAGATGAATATCACACTATAACTAAATAATGACATGAACAACGTACTTCATCAATAGTAGGAATAGGATGGCTCGTAACTGAGCACCGATTACCCCTTTTAAGAAGATAAAAAATAAAATCTGGAGCTGGCCCCGCCAGCAAATTCTTTTGCATGCTGTCATTTATTGGCTAGTGTAGCAATGAATGATGAACAAAATACAGAAACCATGGTTGCCAATTAAAATCCGAGTAAAAGATGACCAGTATAGATGGGAGAAAATTGGGATGGAAACAGAATTGGCCTAAGAATCAATTGAATAAATTAAATGATTGACAAAAATCTATTTTCCTTGTCTATGAAAAAATTGGGACAGGATTTTGAGCTCTGTTCGCTTTTTAACTGTCCTTCTAAGAGGCTTCCGGTTCTGCCACTTCAACCGATCAATCCCACTACAATGGCTAAATACATTACTATGGTTTTCAAATGCAAGCATTGTTTGCATCACAATGGAGTCTGTTTCACCTGGCTTCTTTCTTGATTTTGTGTGCCGAGGTGAAGGAGTTTTAGGCTCTACAGATTTGGCATTCGTTGACCTGTCAAAGAATTCAGGACAAATTTACAATAAACATGATTTTTTGGAAACGATCAGTAAAAACCTGTTTACAAAATCTTCTCCCTTGTATTCTTGGTTTTTTCAAAACAGCATTGAAAACAGTCAGCTAAGAACTCAGAAAACAATTTCTAAAGACCATGTAAGGTATGCAATGTATAAAAAGCATTCTCAAATATCATATCCTAAGCCTAGAAAACTTCAAGACAAGAACTTGCTAATGCAATTATGAATTACTCAGAGACAAAAAGTTAATGAACGATCTTTACCTCTCTTGATCTGCCAGGAGTGACACAGACAACCCTTCAGTTTGAGGCTCACATGCAGCGCAGAAGTAGATCTTTGGTAGGGTGAGTAGCTTGATGCAGTCAATATGGTACCACTCACCACATAGTTTACACACAACCTTTGCACTATTGTCAAATGGTTTTCGGCATATGCAGTAAAGCATGCTTCGAGCTCTTAATAACTACAGAAACCAAACACTCATTGGTAAATGAAATACCTAACCATTCAGTCATACAGAGTCAGAATGTTTTACCTCCAGTTCCTTCTCTAAGTATACAGGCAAATTTTCACCCTCTGAAATAAGTTCAAAAACCTTATCCAAGCCAAGAGCTCCAGAATCTGTTCCAACCTGCCCACAGAAAAGAAAGCACCAAATTATTGAGCATTAGCAATATTGAAAGACAATTGGCAAAGTGCTATCAACCTTCTTTGCGCGATCTGCCCACTGCAAGCCAATGTCCTTCAGTCTGGCAAGTTTCTGCCAAATGTAATCTTCTGGAGGTATGTTCATAGCTAGTCCCTGTCACCATTTCAAACAGCATTTTACCATTCATCACTGACATGTATATACATATATACATGTCTCCATCTGATGAGCTATTTTTTATTCAAAAACTAGATCATAACGCTGTGATGTCAAACCAGAAATAAATGAATTAAATAACGAGACAAACCTCTTTTATGTGCCGCTGAACATGCTGCATCGTAGGCTTCTGTGCATCCTCCAATAGTCTCTTGACTCTCACTCTCCAAGAATTTCTAGCTGATGCCAGTTCAAGGTCACATTTATCTTGATTATCACAAACACCTGCCACTTCCGTGGCCTGCAAAACAAAATGAATTCCAATCAGGAAAATGAGCTGATTTGTAGCTGATTACATCTTTCAATTGCTAACACAAAGTTTCAAGGATATGAGTCTTCTTTTTTTAACGGGTTCAAAAATATAAAACTGATGCCATAGGCTATGAAGAGATAATAGTCAATCAAGGCCCAAGAAAAAATGTAAAACAAGTTAATCAAATGCACCAGTGCAGAAAAATATAACATAAGCTAAAGTTGTGTGCATGTGTTAGATTTTATAAGAAAGTAGATGCAAATCATGACATAAACATAATATAAAAGGATTGAGCACCTTAAGAGCAATGATTAGTTTTTCACAGACAGCAGTAAGATCCTTGTCCAAATAAGATAATGCAAAATCCAATATTTCTCTCAAACATTTTTTGCATTCATGAGCTTGCTCCACGATCTGTTGTAATAAATCCTTTTCTTCAATCCTGTCAAAGAGAATAGCTTGTGTTGCCATATTCAAAATAACAATAGAATATAGGGATATAGGTAGCTGGTAAGTTCTTTCTAATTTTTAAGAAAAATTAAAAACAACACATTCAAAAGAGTGACAGATACTTGTTAGAAGAATAATTACTATCAAGGTGAAACTATAAAAAAATTCAATACTTAATGTATGAGAATTTCACAAGTCCTTAATGTTTATTGCAATTACTTTATAATCATTATACAAATGTATCCTAACCAGTTTACTGATAATGCAGTTAAAAAAAAGTATCATAATGGGGCTTTGTTGTTGTTTTGTACAAAATTTCACAGTTCCTTCACACAGTTATATCACTGCAAATGTGAGTTTAACAGGAACACGCAAATAATCTAAAGCATACTAGATGCACTGCATCCAATTTAATTGCAAAAAATGTTGGTACCTTGCAAGGAAATTCTCAGAATCAGATAGGAGTTCATTCAGCATTCTTGATTCAGGCTGCTTCTCTCCATATTTCTATAACAACCAAGGAAAAGGTGAGAGACGTACACCAGATTATTTACAAGAGAAAGTCCAAAGAATATTTGATAAATGCATACCAGGGGGCCACCTCCATTTTGGGATATTGACCCATCATCAAAAAATTGGCAATAATGGCAAATAAAAACTTCAGCGTTATTTGTTTTGACTAGTGCTGACTCAAGGCACCACAAATGGTAGCTGTTCAATTAAAATATAACAAAGCATGTGGTAATCAGACCTTGTGTGAGAGAGAAAGATCAAGAGATGGTACACAAAACATTAAAGCATCTGATAACCAGATAACATTCAGAAACGGCACATCATGTTGAAACTTTGATACTATTACAAGGAGTTGGCATTGCTTTAATTTCTCAAGTTCTACGCAAGCAATATTAATCTCAGGACATTATAAGGATTTGACTCGCCAACATGCTATTGGGATTCTATTGCTAAAAACTCTTCACAAAAAGCTCAAATAATTGAAGGCTAAAATTGGAGTTGAAATTTCAAACCACTTTAAGAAGGATCAAACTACTTTCAGAAGGATGGGATCTTCGGGCATCAATAAAAAATAAGAAAATGGCAGCCACTTTGACATAACAAAATATAACCTCACCAGTCCTTGCACATTGAACAAGTGAGAAAATCTTTTTCTTCTTGGCAACCAGTATAGCACATGCATAGTTTTCTTGGTTTAGCGCTCCATGATTTGCCATAGATGTTCAGAGATATATCCAGAGACTGCTTGACCTGTGCAAGATTGAAAAGGATGATAAACATATGTGCAAAATATATTAAAATCAGGATAAATGTCTGAAACAAAAAATGGAAATAACATTTGACCAAACCTTCTGCAAAGCATCAGCCAATGAATTCCTATCATCTACAAATCTTCCAATGATCTCCACAAATTGTTGCTTCCACTTTTCAACCTTTTCAACTTCATATAGGACCAGATTTAGCTCTGAACAAGAAAATGCTGAAGCCTTCCCTAGTTCCTGAGTGAGATAAAATCACGTAAACCAAATATATAATTGATTTATTACGTCAAAAGTCCATTACACGATAGCCAAATGGCATTTTGAGTTCCTTAAAATAAAGGAAATGGGAAGAAAAAACCAGAGAACCAAAATATAATGTGTTCAAGAGCTGCTCCATCAATAATCCAGTCACAATATTATATAATTAAAACGCATTAAATGTGATACAAGGACTATAAAACTAAGACATGCATAATAGATGGAGATGTACAGGTACAGCCAATACTTCCCAGGTTGAAAATCATCATGTGCAAACTTATCCGTGCAGATGATACATATACAGCACATGGTTGTGGCTTATAGCAGTGGCACTGAGCTATAAAAAGATAAAACATATGTTGCAATGGCCAAAGTAAAAGTAGGCATCCCAGAAAATAATTCAACATGCAGTTGTGAAGATGCAGTTGTTTCCTTTAAAGTATCCCTGGTCAAAAGTCCAATATGATCTGTGTTTAAGTATAAGCAGTGCAGTTCATGGAAATCCTCAAGATAAAATATTGAAGTTGTAAAGAGTAAAATCCCATCCAAACCAAGAGCAGCACAGCGTTTCCAGCATATTCAAGAATAAGGGATGGTGATGCAGACTATACCTTAAGCTCTAATATTAGAGACCAAGATCTTTCCTCGGAGTTTAGACTAAAAAATTGTTCAGCTTGTTCTAGCCACAACCTACAAGTGAAATGTGCAAATCCATCATCTACAATTTGCCACTGATAATCAAGGAAAAACATGAAAAACACTAGAACACACGCTCACATAACACACTGATTTAATGCAATGTTAACATTGTCTACAGTTAAAGAGAAAAAAACACATAACAAGATTTCAATGTGTTGCTTGCAATGCTTGTGTTGTTTTGAGTTGGAGAAAGAAACACTTTTTAACATGTAAAATTGTTTTCTTATATTATGAAGCTCAATGAGTTTTGACCACCCTGACAGTGCAATAGGTGGTGGTAACAAGAGAATCGAAGAATACGGTTCACATAGCCAAATCCATGATGAAAATAGCTTTGTGTCTCTACTATATATTTCCTATCGACAAAACAATAGCCTTCCAACTAGCGCTTCGAGTATTGAATATGACAGGCAATATAAAAGCAAAGGCCCAAGCAGCATTTCCAAGTTTCTAAATAAAGACTTGAAAAAATAAATTTCATATAATCTTGTACTTTTCTCCACTTAAACATTGAAACCATGATACAATGAAAGAAACATAGAAAAGGTCATCTCCCAAACAAAGGATCATAATCATAATGGTGATGGAACAAGTAGTGGATTAGTTGATAATCACATTGCCTTCTCTACTCGCTAATTAACATAATTTTCTCATTTTGAAACTAAATGAATCTATCAAAGTACAAAATGAAAATCATTCTAACAAAGTATGTGGATTTGACCAAATAATGGTGATTTTCTAATCATAATAAAATGAACAAGTCGTTACAGGAAGTCTAAGCTCAGAGTTTCAATAAATAACAAATAATATAAGTTCTTTGTTCAAAACCAAAAGTGTGTTAATATTGCTACATGAGCAACCCCCAATATGAGAAGTGTTAAGGAATCATCACATAAAAACTTAAACTGTTAGGTGAGACTCCATGATATGATTTATATTATTCTTTAACATACACCCTCAAGTGGAAATCCTTTGAGCTTGAAACTTGCACAGGCCCACACTACCTTATGCTTGGTTTTTTCATCAAATAGAATGACAGTGATGAGATCAAGCTTGTGATCGTTAGATCAACAAGGCTTTGATACCATGTTAAGGAACCATCTCACATAAAAGCTTAAACTGTTAAGTAAGATTCCATAATATGATTTATATTATTCTCTAACAAAAAGAAATAAATATCCATTGCATAAGGCAGTACCTAAAGAAAATCTTCCTATACAAAAGCACAAAATAATACACTAATGGAAAAGAGAATATTTAAGACAAGCACAAGAACAACTAAACTATCATCAAACACAAACTTAAATCAAACAAGATTAGAAAACCAGAGTTGATTTTTTAGATGCATGATTTCATTTTTCATTCAGCTTGATTCAGCCAAAACAGATGCTTTATTTATATGCAAGACTTCATCTCAAAGATATTATAATAGTTATGGTTCATATTTGAAGTCTAAACATGCTCTAAAACACTAACACCAAGACTGTCACATAGGGCAGATCATATTTTGGATTGCATATCTATGCAGCACAAAATAAAATGTTGGGGTGAAGGAACTTCAGTATTATCCACTAACCTGAGGGAAAACTTCAGTTCAAGTGTCTGACAAAACAAGAAGCATAGAATATGGCATACAAGAATAAGAAGACTCACTTGTGTTTATGAATGGCATTTACTAGTTGATTGACCATCAATGGAAAGGAGATATGTATACTCTGCAGTTGGAAAATCCTACAGGTAAGTTCTACGAAAACCAATAATCAATTGAACAACAAGCAGAAGTTGTAGAATCCATAGAGGCAAAGCAAGCAAACATTAACTTGAATACCTGAGATTCAGCAAGAACTGCTTCAGCATCACTCAGCTTGCATCTTTCAAAATTGCCCAGCAAAGAAATTACACCCAAGGCTTTCCTAAGCCATTTGACCCCATCAATTAATGCACTCCATAGGGTACCAGAGACATCGATAACAGAAAGATTTTCTGCAGCCTCCATCAAACTTATAACATCCTACAGAAGAAGAGAGAGAGCCTTTACAAATGAGCCAATGGGAAAAAACTAAGAAAAAAAGGATCACCAAAATAAGCACAAGGTTAAAAACCAAGCTAGCAAAAAAACAAGGGGGTGAAAGCCACATCAGGCAGCTCATTCCCCCTTAATATATGGAACAGGGAAATCAAGCATGTTAATGCTAAAAGCCTAACCCCCAGAAGTTAGAACTGGAACCTGATGGACAAGACAGACTACAATAAAACAAAATACCCAGGCTCATTTAAAATCCAAAAGTGAAGAAGCTTTTGCTAATAATGATGCAACAACTCAACATATCTTGTTCATGTAAAACAGAAGCTATAGGTAAACCAACCTCACACAACTTGCTACATTTTTAACCTTGTATTAGAAGAAATGCTTACGAATCAAGGATTGAAATAATAAAAAGAGGGGGAGAGAGATGGAAAGATTAAAAAGATTCAGTGCAACCTCCAAAGAAGGAGCACAGGTGCAGAAAGAAAGCGCTCTGGAGCACCATCGCAGCACTGAACATGCATTCTGGAGTTTTGGAATCTCAGCAAAGTCGAAACTCAGAGATAAACCAGCTGTACAGATGGATTCCATTCTAGTGGCTAAATGTTCTACTTTTCCAAAGAGACAACCATATTTTCCATCATCATTTAAATCTGTACTCAGAATGCACCTAGCATCCTGCAATGCAGAGCTGGCATCCTGCTGCCATTCATCACAGTTCTTCATAACCATTTCAAGCATTCTTCGTTCATCCAAAGATACTTTTAGTAACTTTGAGTCTGAAACCAACTCCTGCATGACAAAAATTATATTTGCAAAATCATGGTTGATCAACGTTTTCTGGAGATACTATATTCTGCAGACAAGACAAACCTTTAGGACCTCAAGCTTGAGTGAAGAAACAGAGCCAGATATCATGGAACTAGAAGAAACCAAAAATGGTGCAGATTTTTCTAACCAGGACTTAGCCATTGCTACAGCATCTTCAATATCATCTAGCGAGGGTAGAAGCACAGGTATATCTGCTGAAATCCTAAAAGATTACAACTCAACTGTTATGAGCACAAAAGAACAAAATAAAACACATCAAGTCAAAACAGACAAGCTAAGCACACTTAAAACCTTATAGTATCCTCAAAATCCAACATTTGAGCTTCCTGTGCAAGAAGTTTTGTGGCTCTTTCCTCCCAACACCTCGCAGCTTCAATTACTCCAGACAAATCAACAAACAATTTCTCTTTTTCAATCTGTAGCCTGACAGGAAAAACCAACAGAATGAGCACTCAAAATCTAACACAAAAAAAATCTAGGTTACTGTAGCATTGCATGAAAAGACATACACAAAAGCCTCCATCATCAGTTGCTGAATGGAGTCCATAGGCATTTTGATATGACGAGCCTGTATCATAATGTCCAAAATAAATTTGTAAGAGACGTATAATCAATACAAGTTTTATTTTAATCAAATGCATCAATCATCAAGTGAACATAGCCCTTGTTATCTTCCGATTTCAACCATCATGTTTTATAAAAAAATTGGGGCATGGGACAAGGAAGATTGTGACATTAGATCAAAACATATACTGTGACAAAACAACCACTGGAAGAACAAAGAAATAAGAGGATAGGGATAGATTACTTTCAGAACTTTTTCTCTGCAACGAGCCTTCTTCAACTCTAACTCAACTAGAGGCAACTCATCAACTGTTCAAGGAAATGGCTGAGCATTAAGAAAAAATTACACCAGCAAAGAAAATGCCAAAAGAGATGAACATTTACTATTTAAAGAGTCTGAAAATTCCAGGAAGAAAACCTTGAATTCTCAAAGATGCCCCATCTTTTAAAAGGCAATCTAATTCATTAACTACTTTATCTTTATCTTCCCGTTCATGAAGATTCCCCAAAACATCATTACAGCGAGATATCCATGAAACAGCATTTATGTGGCATTGCTTCAGAACCATCAACTCCGGTATGTTAACAGTAAAATTCTTGAATTCTTGAAGCAACACTTCAACTTTCTGCATCAGTCAACACTTCAAAAATTTAAGCTCCTGGGCTTCTCAGAACACTAAGGGGAGAAAAAAATAAAATGATGATGTTAACCTTTAAACTAAATGGAGCTTTCAAGATTTCCTTGCACTGAGACTGACATGATTCAGCTTTCCTTGCTAGATCCAAAAGCAATTCTGTTTCTGGAAGTTGAATCTGAAGCTCCGATATCTATTCAACAAACATTATAGCAATTATAATAAATTTGGAAATTGACAGGACGTTGTCAGAGTTTTACAGGAAAAAGAAATTCAAATCACCTCTGACTTCAGCTTGTGGAGAATATCAATGTCAACCACAGCGCTTTGTGTCTCTGATATGCATTTCTTTGCACTGTCTATCCAGATCTACAGGGAAAATAAACTACATGAGCAACAGAATACAGAAAGGTACCTGCTAAAAAGATACAATACTAAGGAAATTACTTATAATGGTACAATGACTTTTGGCCAACAAAAAATGTACCTTGGAACCAAAGTAGACCTGCTGAGAGCATTGGACATAAGGGATGTGGGTATTATGTTCAATAACATAAGATTATATAGAGTTATGACCTTTGCTTGGACAGCATTCTCATGAAACAATACGGTTTAAAGAGGATTGAAAGAAATTATCCTTTTTATCATGATTAAAAACATGCTTATAGATATAAATTTAATCAAATGCCATTCCCTGAAAAGTAAACATTTCTGAAGTAAACGAAAGCATTGTCTAAGCTGGCATGAAATGGAAGAGAAAATAAGATGAAATGTAAACAAATTCACAAAGAATCATACAAAAAATTACCCACCATACAGGCAGAAAGACACATTCATGATGTACAAAGATGAAACCACAATCTGTCAGGACTATAATAACAAAATCCCTCTTTACCACCCAAACCTAAATGTTTTAGAACGCAAACCTACCATTAAAAAGACACATGAAAATGTGAGAAATGCAATAAAAGGAACAGGAAAAAAAGGTGCTACAAATTTCTTCACCTCCTATAGAAGCAAGCATTGACCATTTTCAAATGCTTATGAAATTGGTCAAGAAAACTAGGTCAAACTCAAGTATCAATTAAATCAAATTGATTAAACCTGAATTAATAAGGTTCCTCCACTTCTTAGGTCACAGGAACCCAGGTTGCATACCTAGGTATCTACATGACAAATCAAGAAAATTACAGAGGAAAACTAAAATCTGATTGTGTCAGCAAAACTTTTACCTTTGCTGATGCAAATTTTTCCGACAACTTCTCGCTTTCTTTAATATATATTGGCAAGTCACAAAATCTCGAGTGCAGTGATTCTAGCACAGATATCTGGCATAACAATATGAAACTGAATGATACCAATTATAATATAGACAGCATAAAGAGATACTGGTATTAGAATTATCCAGTAAAAGGCAACAGCACTTTAGAGTTTATCAAAACAGAGTCAAATATGAACTTCATGATTGTATGGAGTGTAAATGTTGGATGGGAGATACTTCTGAGCATGATGACAGAGCAGAATCAATTTCCTGAGCCAAATGCCACGCCTCTTCTGCACGCTCCTACATTAAGTAAGTCAAATGGGCATGCTTTCCATTAGGAAACAAATAAAGTGTGAGGTGGGAACTGCTCATTTATAATAACCTTCAAAATGAGATGCACTGGCTCATTACAGGGCATGGGATCATGATTCAGCAACTCAGCAATGTATTCCAATGGCACTCTCTCCATATCACAGCTGTGACCAGATGACCAGTTTTGAATTTTAAGAAGACAATCTCTTATGCCTCCTGCCCACTTCTGAGCTGCATTCAAGCTCTTCACCATGTCTCGTACCTATATTTGAAAATGAAACAATCATTTTCCATGCAAACAAAGGGGCAATGCAAGTATGAAATAGATGACAGCTAATAACTCACAGGATCCATCTCAGGACCAGCCCAAAGAAATTGCTCAGCTTCCTTCAACAGGGTAGCACATGCATCACCCAAATATGGATGATGAAAAAACTTTTCCGCGCGTGAAAGCCATCGTTCAGCAAGTTCAGCCTGACTGACATGCCCCCCCTTGACCTACATGCAAAGCATGATGTCAGATGGGAAAAAAATGAATGTCAAGTACTATTGAAGCATTTATTGGCATAACACAATCATCATTATAGCTGGAGAGCACTGTACATTATCCAAGCACCATAATTCTGGATGCTACAGCATGACCCCCCCCCCCCCCTCCCCATGCTCAGCACATGCAAATAACTGAACATGAAAAACTATATGCTAAAAGACTGGATTGCAATACCTTCTTTGATAACACATTTGACTCATTGGAATATGATATTTGCCTTCGTAAATTATTACTTGGTGATCTCTCCTCAAATCTATTGCTATCTGATGTGAACACCAAATCAGACAATTCTGCAAGGGTATGACGATATAGAAGACGACGTCTTCTGGGTTTACATTCACAAATACGCTCCCAATGCTGCACCAGAAGCAAATAAAATCAGTGACATGGGAAATGCATTTGGAAGCAACAAAAAGTAGCAAAGCAGGGGAAATACAAAAGGAAGTTTGACCAAGTACAGAAGTCATCTTTGCTGCTGATCTTAAAAAAGCCAATGAGAATGTCCATGAGAAATAAAATTAGAAGAAAAATGTACAATTACACCTTACAAAATCAGGCAGCAGAAATAAGAGTTGCGTTGTATCATAAGATATAATATAAATCACAGTGTTCACACCAGTCACTAGCAGGCATTCCAAAGTTGAAAATTCAACAAGTTTAGCAATGTGCCGGGCTTTCTCTACCACGTCTAGAATTTCCAATCCAATCCATGAGTTAGCTTAGGAAAAATTAATAAAACTCACTTTTACAAAAGCAAAAGAGCTGAAAATTTAAGAAAAAAAAGGGTGGTTGCTACATCAGAAATTACAGGTAAAATTAATGCTATTAGATCATAATAAATTTTTTACGTAACAAAATTTGTGTGATAACAATGCACTCTTTCATTTAGAGCTAGTGAAGCACTTTGAAATCTTAGAAACCATCCTGTAGAGACAGAACTAATATAAAGTTACGTGTTTGCTTTTTTTCTTCTCATTTAACAAGGTTGATGGAGATAGGATGCACATGCAATTTAACTAGCAATTATAATAATAAAAAAAAAATCAGCATTTATAATGACCACGTACCTCCAGACAGACAAATGCAGATGGCCTACAACGGCAAACAACTGCAGAAAGATAAAGATATTGTTTGCATATAATGCATGTTGGATCCTGAAAAATCAGGCAGAAGAAAACTGTCATCTCAAGTTAACCATGATATTAATGCGAAGCTTTAAAACAAAAAATTGAATGTATGAATGCATCAGATATGGTATTACCTCCTCAGTACCAACATATTCAGGACATTTCCGCATAGGCATGGGAGATGATTTGATGATGCCACTTTTCCAAATCCTCTCCCTCCAGGATTTCTCTTTGGTGTATATCCTAAGCATTTCTTTCTTTATATGAGGCGATGCTTTGCTATCACAATCACCCTGCTTAAGACTATAATAATCAGAATAATATATGTAATCCACAAAAATTACTCGAGGGATTCAGCAAAAATCAGGATTGGATAGTCATCTTGTTCCTCACTAATTAGTTCATGTTAAGTGAATTCACATCACCATCCGCAATTGTTTGCAAAGGAAATTATGTCTTTAACTATCAATTATTGTAATTTTCATTTTAACAGGCCAGAAACTTATAGAGATGAAAGCAGCAACTTATTGGATTCATCTTATTGGCCATGCTTAATTTAGTTAGCAGTAACCTCATTTTCCCCTCTAGTCAAAGCAGTCGCATTATTGTTTTGGCAATTCTTAATTTTAGCATGAAAATTTCTTATTCACTATTGTTACCCATTCTTAAAAAAGCGGAAAACTGGTAACCTTAGCCACCACACAAAGAAGCTCCTCGTGAGATAAAACGGCAGTCTTAAGATAAGTCTTATACAGCTCTGCTCCAAACCCACCATGAGGTAGCCAGTCAGCCGGTGCAAAATTCACAGCTTCAGCACAATTCAAACCTGAAAAGTAAAGCCGAGGTTCAATACATCAGCTAGATATCAACATAAATCTTCAATCACATTCAATAAATTGACAAATGCAATGATTTCAAGTTTAAATGGATATTGCATACCAAAGTTGAAACCTCCATGGTAAGACCTGGGAAAAGTGATGACAAAATTTCCAGGTTCCTGTTTAAAGAGCAAGCCCAAAAAAAATGTAATGCTAGTTTTCAATTGGAAATCAAACATATAAAGGCACTAAAATAGAGATACTTTCAAAAAAAAATTGTTATGAAGGCAGTTTATAGATATTGAAAAGTCAAAAATAAATAAATAAATAGTTTAGCAGTTTGCACAGGCAACCTGCACCATGATACTTCGTTGTGCTCAAATTCAAGAACTTCACCACCCACAGATGAAAACTCAAGTCAACAAAAAAAAACAGTAATGGTTCTATTTCCATATTGACATAGATATTCAATTGAAAAATACTTGAATTACAATTTGAATGCTCAAGTATATCAACGTAGACAAGCAAGAACCTATATTCATGGACATGGAACTCATGTCCTTGAGTATCAAACCTGCAGTACAGTATAGACTGGAACCCGGTTATCTTGCAAGACAGATGGGTTCAGCATGGTTACAAGCTGGAAGAGTAAATCCGGTTGTGCATCAAAGAGATCAGGAAGACTGCTGCGCATCACCTATGGAAAAGTGGATTATGTTAGCATTCAAGAGACAAATTATCCTACTTACATGGAAGATAGGAATACATCTGAAAAGGTGAATATGGAAAATCAAAGAATGCACATGAAATTCCTCTGCTCCACACAAATAAAGTTTTATAGGAAGTACCAAAAATGACAGATATCACAGAAAAAGATAGAAAAGTTACCCAGGCACATAAAATGTGAGATAACTACCTTCTCAAAAGCACCAGCTTCGCTACCCGGAACACTGTACCAACATTTTGGCTCTCCCCTGAGACCCCAAGACAAACAGTCAGCTCTCTTATAAGCAGATGAAATCCATTTTAACATATGCCTAGCAGGCTTCAGTGAAAAAAATAGGTCTAACAAGATACCATTGAGCATCTCACTAACAAGAGAGATATAAGAAAATGATGTGTATGCAAGGCTAGTGTAAATATCCGAAATTTGACAATCATACAAGTCAATTATCTTAAATAGACTCATGTAAATCTCAAACCAGCACACTCTTCAGAATGTCCCACGTGTCTCCCATTTCACCGCCAAAACATCTAGAAATGAATAGGATTCCATGGAAATGGCATCTAAGTTTGATGCATGAAACTATGAAAAAGGTGGAGAGTTGCAGTATTTGTATTGATCAATCAGGACAAAGGATAGTGCAGCCAAGTAAAAAATATATATATTTCATGAGCCAACTATCTAATTTTGTCAGTCAACTATCAACCAGTGCACCAAAAAGATGGATTGGGTGGCAGGAGCATTAGAACCAGCACCAGTAAGGAAACTTTCATAAGTTAAATGGAATCCCTCACTATTTCCATCTATATTTTGTTCTTCTTTCAAAACTCATCAATTGATTTTATCTGGAAGCGTGATTTGATGACCAGAACATGCAATCTACAAAATGACAAAAGTCGTGACAAAGAAAAGGAGAACAGACAGAGTGAAGGCTCTGCTATTCCATCAATTCTTCTTTAGTTTATCTTTCTTCCATCAAAGGTAAGTACAAACTACTGGTCAGGCCAACAAAGTTCCCAAATAACAATGTGGCTGTTATAGGTACCAAAAGCCAATGTTTGCAATAATAACCTAATGAGGGTTATTCAGCCTCTGAGCATTTCAGGAAAGCTATTGCTTCCTTAGGAAACCCTATTCAAAGACAAGGGTTCATCCCACCAGCTACCCTCCTCATCTTTCCAAAGCCCGTCATGATTACGACGTTGAAGGGGTGATCTAGGTGATAAATCTTTTTGTTTGTTTGTTCAATTTTATTGCATCAACAAATGAAGCAGGGATCCCCTTTGTCATATGAGCTTTGATGCAATCATTTGTTTTATATGATTTAGGCATGTAATATGTAGACCTAGAAACATCAGCATGAAAAGGACACTTGGGAGGGAACAAAGATATAATCACAAAAAGGTAAACTCAAAAGTTGATTAGGGAATATTTTCAATTGTTGACTGATGCCTAAAACATGAAAACACATTGCCACCACTTTTGGTTTGCATATACTGATGAAATGTTAGTATCTCTGTCCAAAAAAATTGAAAATTGATATAGGACGTGTAACTCACATAATAAAAGAGCTAATATTTATCTTTTAGAATTATTTGGTAAATTCCATCATAGTGGAATTGTTTTTTTTGTTTTGTTTATTTTTTTTTTATTTTTTTTTTTTTTGGGGGGGGGGGGGGAGGTTATTTAAGACATCAACTACCTACAGCTTGAAGTTCACTTGTAATTTCATTTTATATTTGAAAATTTCAATTAGCAATTTTGATCTTCCTGATCTGCAAAATCTCGCCTTCTTTGCAACTCAAATGTAATGGGCTTAATAATGAGCAACTTTGTCATGTTACCGTTTCTTATTCCATTGTCAAAGAAAGTATGTATTTTGTCAAAATTGAAAATTGAAGAAGAAAAGAACAACTGCAGTGTAAGTATTTCAGACACGTACCAATGTAGATAATTCATTGAGTAAAAACAGTGATCTTCAAAATGCCAACAAAAAGATGAGAAAAGCATGCCAACATATAGCCAGGGCACCATAACACCAGTAATGTTATGATGAACAGCTTGGAGCATTGAGCCTTTCAACTTCGGCAAATTATTGAGGTTCCATGGACTGCCACAATATTCATCCCATAAGTTTGCCTCAATTGATTCTGGTCTCTGATCATTTGCACGTGGAAAGCCACTCCCATAAACAGAAGTATCCAAGTCACTACCATACATAACTTCAACGTCACCAGCTGACCCCTCCACAATTTCCCAGAACTTTTTCTCCATCTGCACTCGAGAAGTAGATCCTGAACCAAACCATCTCCTCTTGGCCCGATCAGCAAGACGCCTAAAAGCTTCCAATGTGAAGCGCTTGCCAGGGACAAAACCAAAAGTATCCTTGTCAGAATTCAAACACTCAAAGCAATACCAATTCCCCGGTGGAACTTGCTTTAATGGCGGCGAGAGACAATAAATATGCCACCCCTTGTTACATCTATCGCACAAAAGCATCAGCTCCCCATGCAAACCACTCCTGCATTGCTTGCATATCTGATCATGCTCTTCTTCCTCCTCTACCCTATTACAAACCTTCACTTTCTCACCATCATTGTTCTTCCGCCTCCTTTTCAAACGTGAAAACTCCATGCTACAATCACTCTTCTTACACTCTCGCACCCTCCTCTTGCAACCCTTAGCAACCCCCTTATTTAATCGATTATAATACTCCTCGTAATCATACAAATGCTCTTGATACAATTGACACAAAACATGCTTTGCACACTCTGTAATCTTCCACCCAGACCTAACAAACCTTGAAACCTTGCCCCATTTCTTCTCCTTCACGACCTTATCATAGCCACCAAACCTCTTCACTCCATTAAACAATTTACACAAATCCAACTCATCCCCTTCAAAAATCACCCTCCTTTTCAACTTCTTTCCACAATGTTCCTCCAAGAACCTATTATACTCCAACTCAAAAGTCTTGGAATCACAAGATGCCGGCCTCACTTGCAACTGATGAATAGCCTGAGTCTTCGTAGGAAAACTAAAATTCTCTCGGTTCAATGCAAATGGCGGTTTCCAGTTATTTGGTGGCACGATTTTACAAATCCCATAAGCCTCCGCTTCCGGTCTAATTTTGTGAATATACTCTAACGGATCCTTGAATTCCTCTTCATTAGGGTAATAAACAGGTGCAGATGGCACATGCAATGACCCTGATGACGAAGAAACCGATGATGAAGACGACAATAAACTTAAATTTTGCCCTAAAACTCCCTTTTCTACAGCCCTAGGTTTTCCTTTCCCCATTTGCCACCAGTAACTCAATAACACAATTAACGACAGCCAATCTGTGATTACACCATCTCTATAAGTCCATGAATATATTGCAAAAATTGAAGCCAATAAACCAAAGCAAATTGAATTATAGGGTTTCTTTCGCTCGTACCTTTTTATTTAGAGACTGCAGAAAGACTGGGAGTTTCTCCGAGTGCGCGAGGTAGAGAGAGTGAAGTTTCGTGGGAGATTTTAATTTTTGGTTGAAAACGAAGTGGGGGAGTTTATATAGGAGGGGTAGTTTTGACCTGTGAAAAATAATTAAAGAGGGGTTCGAGATTCAGATATGAGGTCTCGAAGCTGATAAATTTACGAAAATGGTAATTTTTACCCTGAAAGCATGGGAATGTGGAGGGGTCTGGACTTCAGTACAGAAGAGATGAGGTTTAAATGTGGATAAAATTACGACTTGATAAATTTAGGGTTAAATGGGTCTCCGGCTTGATAAATTTCAGCTCAGTTAACTTGGATAGTCATTCAAATTATGATTTAATATTAAAAAAAACAATAAAATAATTATATATAAAAATATATTAACAAGAGAAATTAAATTGTATTCAATCAATCAAGTTACTTTTTAAAACTCATGATTGAGTTCATGGACGACGCTAAATTCAGTAAAAAAAATAATTCTCTTGATAAAATCCTTGATTTCATTCATCGAAATAAAATAAATAAAATCTCATCGCTCCATTTAATTTAAGGAACTAATGGAAAACATGATTCATCACATGATCCATGTTAAATTCATGGATGAGGTTTTGACAATCAAATTAAAGACCATTTGTTATAAGTGAAGCTTTAAACCAAAATATTTACAGTTTATATTATTGGAATTTAAGTAATTTTTATATTATACATGTGTGTTTTTTTAAGTAATTTTATAACCAGACTTCAATACACCCTTTAATTTCAATAATAATTTTAAAAAATATTTAAATTTATTAAATAAATTTTAACTAGAAATAATTTTTATAAAGCTATTTTTTTAAATCTCAACTTTAAATTAAATCACAATACAAAATACATCGTGAATTAAATTGTCGGTAATAAGTAAACACGTTGATCCTAGTTTCTTAAACTCTATTGGACATTTTCTTAATTGCTAGCTTTCTCTTCGTGTTATATTAGATAAATTAATATATAGTTTTATCAGCTCATTTATTAGGTTTTTATATCCCATGAATAAAAGTTTAATAATTATATCTTATGATTTGAAAAAATGAGCTGATCTGTCCGACAACTACTGAGAAATGAGATTTTTTTGCCAGCAGTCTAATAATGCGGCTCAGTCCTCCATTAACTTGTGATGACTCGAGACTTTTCTCCATGCAAACACTTTTTTGACGTCGACGAAAGAAGCTAGTAATGACTTGAAAGATCATGTTTCACTGTGGTAGTCACGATTCCGCCCCCGTTTGGCATTGCGTTCCAAACGGGCCACACTCCTAAACAGGCGCAGAGTCTAGCGGTGCAATTACTAGATTGTAATGACAATTCTTTTCATTCTTATCTTTAAAAATATTTTTGAAAATATTTAAAAGTTTTTTATTTTAATTTTTTTATGTGTTTATATTATTTTAATATGTGAATGTAAAAAATATTTAAAAAAAAATAAAAAATATATAATTTTAATGTATTATTTAAAAAAATAATTTCATTCACACTCTTAAACAAGCCCGTGGAAATGGTGATGCATTGTATTATTGTACATGTTGCTTTTTGGGTTAGATTAAATCTTTTTAAATGTAAACAAAATATCTAGTTGTTATTAGTATACTTTTTTAGTGTAATTTTATGAGAATTCATTTAACATGATTTGATTGATTTGATAGGTCTTGACATAACTCAAATAATCAATAAAATGATAGTCTAACTAAAATAATCAAGATAATATAATTTTTTCAAATATTAAAATGTCAATATATTAATTTAATTTTGATCGACTTAGCTTGACTTGTCAAATTTGTTATCCAGATTATGATAATTTTATAAAAAACAAATAAAAAATAATAAATCTATTTCTCGATCAACCCAGTGCTGACAAATGAAATTAAAAACAAAACTCAACTAAAAAAATAAGTTGAGTTGACTTCAAATTGAACATTCAAACCTAAGTCGTGAGATCATGATAACCTTATAAAAAATAAATCATGAAGTTTGATTCACAGTCAATATAGTGCTTGAGGAGACAATTAAAGAAACAAAAAAAAAAACACTAAGCCGACTAAAAAAACTTATAATATGAATTATGAGACTGTAATAACCTTGTGAAACATAATTTGAAACAAAATATAAAGTTTAATTCTCAATCAACACAACATCGAATGATGAAACTGGAAAAAAAAAAAACTAGAAAAAATAAAATAAAAAACTCAAGTCAATCATCTTAACTCGTGATCCTTGTGAAGAAAAATAAACTTTTATAAAAATATAAAATAAAAATAATTATAATTTTCAACTCACAATCAATAATTTGAGCCATGATAACCTCATGGGACATGAATTGAAATAAAATATAAAGTTTAGTTCTCAATTAATACAGTATTAAACGATGAAACTAAATAAACAACAACTAGAAAAAAAATACAAAAAACTCAAGTCGATCATCTTAACTCGTGATCCCGGTGAAGAAAAATAACATTCTATAAAAAAAGACAATTATAAATCTTAATTCACAATCAATAATTCGAGCCGCGAGACCATGGTAATCTCATGGGACATGAGTTAAGATAAGATATTAAGTCTAGTTCTCAATTAACATAATATTCAATGATGAAACTAGAAAAAACAATAATTAAAAAAAGACAAAAAAAAACTCAAAGCGGTCATCTTGACTCGTGATTCTGGTTAGGAAAAATAACATTTTATAAAAGAATAAAAAAATATAAACATCAATTCTCAATTAATCTAGATTGAATTATTAAATTAAAAATAATAAAAACAATAACTTAAGTAAACCTAAGTCAACCAAAATTAACTTGACAATTTTGGGTGAAAAAATTAGGATAACTTTGCGAAAAACAAATAAATAATTACAAACATATAATTTTTAATCAATCAATTATTAAATGATTTTTTTAAAGTATACAGTTAAAAAATAAAACAAAAAATACAAATCAGTTTAACTAGTACACAAAACTCATGGTTTAGATAACAAGACCACAATAACCTAATTGAAAAAAAAAAAATCATGATTCTAAAGTCAAGTTATTAGTTAATATAATATGAAAATATGAAAAGAAGACCCAGGTTAACATAGATAACTCAAAAAACTTACGATCCAGATCATAAAATTATAATAACTCGATATAAATAAATAATATAATTCAATACCTAATAAATTTAAGATTGAAGAATAAAATAAAAAAAAAAATAAGACCTTAACATGTCATTGTTATATTTTTTTAATTTAATGAAACATCACCTTCTAAAAAGTGTATTTTGTGGGCCCAAATGAAAGAATAAATTCCCAGCCGTGTTAGGTTTTTATAAGAGATACATGTCCTGACTTGAATCCTAAAAATGCCGTGCAGTTCTCAATTTTTTTGTCATCATGTCAATCCCACTGAGAACTTGTCATTGTTAATTGTTATAATGAAATGGGTAGATATTTTAATATATGTTAATTTTTAAAAAAAGCAATGCCCGGTTCAAATAAGAAGTTGTTGATAATTCATCATCTTCTACTTTATTTGATTCCTGACTAATTATGTTTCACTATAAATTTGATCATAATTATTCAACTTTTCTAAGAAATATAATTTTTTATTTTTTTGAACTAGTACAGTCACGTTAAGTAATTCATCACTTGATCTTATCACTTCTCTATGCAAATTTATAGATATATTTTAAATAATTAAAATTTATATTAAAAACCATGTCAATATGAGAGGGGAAAAAATAACAATCGAGTAGAATATAACGAGGATTTTAAAACAATATTTATGAAGCCATTAATTAGTAAGAAATCTAAAGTAAAACGTTCTTTAACTGTTCATCTACTGTTTATCCAGACTCATAACTACTGTGGACTGGATATATGATTTGCTATGGCAGTATGCATTGAACTGTGATTATTAGAGCAAATAACGAAGCTACGTGGCTTACAATGACAACAAAAGCTACGCGGATTGGTGCTGACATCTCAATTACACGAGCGCACTGCTGACTTGCACTGCTTCCTTCACAATGAGCGACACGCATGACTGTCCGAATTAAAAAATCAATGCAAATAACAATTTCAAGACAACAAATTCAATGATGAGGACTCCTCTCGGATGAACTTATCTTTTAAACAACTACGAGATGCAATTTTTGAGCTCCCTCTTCACAATTTATTTTTTTTTGCTTTTTAATATAGGCAGTAGATGAACTTATCTTTTAAACAGTTACAAGATTCAAATTTTAAGCTCCTCTTCACAACTTTTTTTTAGCTTGATGAGGTGCAGACATTGTATTTGAAAATATAGTTATTTAAATTTATATTAAAATAATATATTTATATTTTTTAAAAATATTTTTGGTATCAACACATAAAAATAATATGGAAACATATTTTGTTCTTAATTTAAATAAAAAATAAAAATATTTTAAAAAAATCATTTTTTTCCCCGAAAAACAACATCAATCAATCCCTTCAAGTATATGCATGCATCTAATTCAATTGGTCATGTATCTATGTATACGATGGTCCTTCATGAAGAAAGTCATTTAAATGCTCGACTTCATCTCAACCATATGTTATAAAAGACAGAAAGAAATGGTGATAAAAGATGTATGATCTGTATAATAAATTTTGAATTCAAGTTAGGATATATATATATATATATATATATATATATATATATATATATATATATATATATATATATATATATATAAGAGTTTAAAACAATTGAAATTTTATTAGTAAATTTAGATTCACAAAACAAGTTTTCCTGAAAATGAGAGAAAAAAATAATAATTACCATATTGATACAGCACAGGAGTAGATAAAGACTTAGTCTTTAGCATGGAGAAAGACGACGTAAAAAAGCACAAAAAACCTCGCTATAAGCTAAAATATAATGATAGTTTAAACAGTGATTGTCATTGTTCATCTAGACTTAGAGACATTGCGGATTGAAATAGTGAAATTAATTGAGTTTTTTAATTTATCGAGTTTTTTAATTGCTTTTTTTTTATAATATTGTTAGGTGTTGAAATTGCTAATTATTATAGACAAGGCACTCAAAATAATAATAATGATTATTTAATATTAGCACCTTAATATATATATATATATATATATATATATATATATATATATATAACCTATTTATTATTTTCAAAAAATAATAAATTACTAGCAGTATTCTAAAATATTTTATATATAATAATATAAGGAATAAATAATAATAATATTTTTTAAACAATAATTACGATGTCATCAATAGTATGACCAATAATAATTAAAAAAATTAATTTTGTATAATAATATTTATAATGACAGCTATAACAACTATGACAAAAAAATTGTTGGTCAATATTATTTTTGTGAAAAATAACTTTCGTGTCTTTTTTTATATATGATATTTCAGATCTCATATTTTGAAAAAAAAATATACGAAACTACACATAGACAAGATATGTAAAAAAAATTATGTCAAATTATCTACAACAATCCAATAAAAAATTGTCCTACATTTCACCATAGTCGACACCCAATTTTTTAACATGTAATAAGATTATTAATGGTCCTAAATTTTTATATATATTATTTTTGGGAATTTTTCCTTAAAAAATTAGGAGAGACTAAATATATATTGTGATATTTTTTCCATATTAACATCTTAAATATATATATATATAAAAAATTGAACTGATTTTTTTTTAAAATCTCACATTAATTTAATCTTAGTATTCTAAAAAAATTTAATATAATAACATGAAGAAAAATCTGAAAAAATAATCTTTAATAAATTTTAGCAGTTGTATTTTTTCTATTTATTAAATAAATTATTCTGTAGATAGTTAAAAACATGCCCAACAAACAATTTATATGTTGCAGGCAACGAATAATATATCTTTAGTTAATTTGATCAATTGCAATTTTTCTATCTACCAATTAAATTATTACCAAAGTAGTTAAAACAAAACCATAAATCAAATTGTTTGCTGCATAAAACAAATCACTCATTTGGGCTACAATTCAATAATTGTAATTCTACTATTTGCTAATGAAAAAAATCATTAAACAAATAAAACATATATAAGAATCAATCAGTATATAACACGGAGTACGTGGCTCATTTTAACAGAATTGTTTTTATTCAAATTTTACAATTTACAGATTAAATAATTATTAAAATAGTTTTAACATTAACAACATTTAATAATTTTTAGGCGGGGAAAAAACCTGTTTTTAACATAATATATCAATTATAATTTTACTGATTAAATATTAAAATAATCAATTATAAAACATATAAAATTAATCAGTTTTCCATATCAATAAAAACCCAGCGCAACGCGGGCAATTTTGCTCATTAAAACTAGACAGCTTTTCAATATAGATCCTTTGAGCACACTATCGATATCGATTATTGCATTTATCAACTATTTTAATTATTTATTTACGTGATATAAAAAATTAATTGCATGCTTGTTTTTTAATTTATCAAAATAAAATACATTCATAAAATAATCTAAAATGAAACCAAATCTCACGGAGTAATTTCCTGGGCACATTCGTAAAATGTATTCTGGACGCCGAGCCACCATAGAGAGACTGTTATCAAGCCTGCAATAATTTGGTGTCTTTCAACTTGTTTTTCATATTAAAAATATTTCTGGAAAAAATATTAATTTTTATTTAACTGTTATTTTAATATCTTTAAATTAATTTGATATATTATATCAAACATGTATTTTTAAATAATTTTTTTTTAAAAAATAATTGTAACATGTAACATGTTTAGATGTCTGTTTGGCATTGCTGCCAAACCAGCATTTAACTGTGTTTTTTTTAATGAATATATTTTAATATTTTTAGATCATTTTGATGTGTTGATATCAAAAATAATTTTTAAAAAATAAAAAAAATATTATTTTATTATATTTTTATATAAAAAATATTTTAAAAAACAATAATAACCATGTTGATAACCAGAAGGAGTAGAGACAATTCGAGAACCAAAGTCTTTTTTATTTTTAACTTGTACCTGGCAAACCATACCCCGGAAACACTAACACCCCTTTGTTCTCTTTACATAATTTTCTAATATTATTTCCTTGCTCTTCCTGTTACTGTCAGAACATTGTTTTGTTTGTTTCTCCTAACAAAGACCACCTCAAAAAGATCCCTCTCCCTCAGTTTTCATCAAAGTAGTAACAGTGAAACCAGAACCAGTGAAAGGCTCATCATTCCAAACTAGAATGGAGAGAGAGAGAGAGAGAGCGAGCTCATTGTTTTTACGCATGGTAATCTGATGAGGACATCTAGGGCAAGGTTTGGTACTTTTGTAGGCCACCACACAACACACTGTCAATCACTCACTCTCTTTTTAGTCAAAACACTCCCTCACGCATACAGTTACACATTACTCTCACACACACTGACCTGACTACTAAACAATAATAAAGAGACAAAAGGCAAAGGGAAGGTCTTTAATTCAAAAACTCACACAATTTTCAATTCATTTTCTGCTCTTCTTTTTCCCACTTTGTCTTTTCTTGCCCTCTCTTTCTTTTCTGTACCAGCGTCTGCATTCCCCTGTCAAAGCTCTAGATTATTTTAAAATCTAGGGCTTTGTTCTTGTTATGGCATGGTTCAGGACTAGTTGAGTTGTTCATCCTTTTTGGCCCGTGTAACTATCAAAATCGCACCTAATTCTGCTCAACATTTGTTCACAACATATTGGTTTCTGGTGCTGTGAGAGTGAAATTTCTTGCTTGTTTAACATCTTTTTCTTGTAGCTTTGGTGGGGTTAGATTGATTTCTTATCACTAGATTTTCTTAATTCTGTCCTTTGAAACCCTGTTTCATAATTCCTAAATATATGTGTAATTGAGGATCTAGGGCTATAATGAACTCCATTTCCTTTCATCTTTTCATATTTCAAGTCAAAGATTTTAAATTTGGCTGTTTCCCATCATTTGCGCTCTTTATAGAAAAACCCTTGTAAAACCCTTATCTTGAAACCCTCAATTGCTCTCTAGCTTAGTTTCTTTTTGGCAAAAGCTTTGGTTAAATTCAAAATTTAGTGCTGAAGAGGGTCTAAAAAAACAATCTTTAACAACTAAACAGAGAAGGTAAAGAAAAATTAGCGATCTTTTTGCTGGTTTGATCTTGTGCTGTTGTGATCTTGCTCAATTTTGCTTAGTAAATGCATGGATGGAAAAGAAACCATGGCATTTCCAAGTGGGTCATCTTCATACTATATGCACAGAGGAAGTGGGATTCTTGGGTCTGGGTCTGGGTCTGGATCACAACATGGTCCATTACATCCTCCAACTGGGTTCAGGTCCTTGTCAAGCCCTCACCTTGCATCTCAATCAAATGTCAGGCCTGGTTCATCTGTGCCAGCATTTTCAATAGAGCCGCCAAATGCTAATTTTGGCCATGGCATTAACATGGCTGCGACCTCGGAGGTGCAAGTGGGTGAGCCAGTGAAGAAGAAGCGAGGTAGGCCTCGAAAATACGGGTTGGATGGGCAAGTTTCTCTTGGACTGTCTTCCTTGCCAGATAAGCCTAAGCCATCTTCAGGGGAGGATTCTTCCACCTCGAAACGAAATAGAGGGCGGCCGCTTGGGAGTGGAAGGAAGCAGCAATTGGCTACCCTTGGTAAGTATTTGAATCACGTCATTCATGTAGTATTTGCTGTTGCTATTGTAAGTTATTTATATGGCATCTTATTGACATTTATTTTGGTTTAATAACAAGTTAGACTGCATTTTCTGCTTTAGGAATTCCATGCTTAATATTAGGAGGCGATGAATTGTCTTCGATAGTGATCTTGTCATTTTATTTTCAACAAAGTGTTTGATTTGCAATGTTTTGCTTTTGTTATCATGATTTTCCTTCATATATGCTAATCTCTTTATCCATTTTTTTTTTACCTTGCTCTATTCTTTCAAAGCTGTTTCCATTTTTCAACTGTTCCTTTTAAGTGCTTCTTGGTTTAAAACATTTTTAATCTGTCATTGATGTCAAATTTGATTTTGATATTTATGTTTCCATTTGTCAATTGTTTCTTCTAAATGCTTCTTGTTTTAAGGCATTTTTTTTTATCTTTCATTGATGTCAAATTTGATTTGATATTTATGTTGACTTTTAAGGCATTTTTATTGTAATTTCTTTCAATTTTCTAAAATGATTTTAATTGATAATGCAAGGTGAATGGATGAACAGTTCAGCTGGACTAGCTTTTTCACCGCATGTGGTCAGCATTGGAGTTGGAGAGGTATGCTATATACTTTGTAGATTCAAGTTTCCTGGACATTTGATTTGTAATCTTAAGCTGTGTGTTCAAATTTTTTAGACCAAGATTCAGTTAACTTGAAAGTTTTTCCTCCATGAAATGCGTTTTACTACCAACATTCATGCTTTTAAAATATCAAAGAAGCTGGTCTAACATCTTTGGAATCATATGCATGCGGTTTTCTTGCATTTCGGAGGGGAGAAATAGTGATACTAGGATGGTCACCCCTTACTGTGAAGTTTCTTTCATTTATAACCTGTGTTTTGTCCAGGATGTAAGTGAACTTGAAGGGTTTTCCTCCATGAAACACAATTTACTGGCCACATTTATGCCTTTTAAATTCCGAAAGTATATAGTCTTAATGTCATTAGAACTGAATGATGAGCTTATCCTGTGCTTTTAAAGGGACAAGTCTGTTAGCATGTTATCTCGCTAGTGGGGTCGAAATAACAGTATTTGGTACTTGCTCTGACATTGAAATTCTCCTAATGTTTTTCTAAGTCTCTGTTTTCTGTCTTCTGAATGATGAGGTTTTCCTGTACTTTTAACGGGGCTGGTTTTTAACCACTGTTAGCATGTTATAGCTCACTAGTGGGATAGAAATAACACTATTTGGTACTTGCTGTGAAATTGAAGCTTTTTTTAATGTTTTTCTAAGTCTGTGTTCTTTGGTATGCAAGTTGTTTAGCTATATGAAATAGCTAAACATATTTTTCAAAATAAAATATGCTTATATCAATGGAGAAACTAGGTGCACATGTTCAGGCACACACACGCATTTGCCCTTATGAAGTTGCATGGTTTCCCAATTTCGTGTTGATTCCAAACCTGTTATGTTGTTCTTTGTAGGATATCGTTTCAAAACTATTGTCATTTTCTCAACAGAGGCCAAGGGCTGTTTGCATCTTGTCCGGTTCTGGTACAGTTTCCTCAGTGACACTTCGTCTGCCAGCATCTTCTGGGCCATCTATCACATACGAGGTTAAGGCAATCAAATATCTTTTAATATTTTTGTAGATTGAACTGTTTCATTTGAGTATCTCAGGTTCTTTACTGAATATTGTTGAAACTATTGATCAGAAATTGAATGTGAATGCCGCTGTGCCACACTTATTTTCCCAAGACTTTTATAAGAACCCCACAAAGTTCTGACTTGTTTTATAGTACATTGGCTTTTTCCTCATCTTCTAATGCGTTAAAGCACTGCAATAATTATTCCATAATTGCTATTGAATTTTAGCATGTCCAGCTTCCTGGTATTTTTTTAGCTGTTCTTTTCTTTTCTTTTTTGATGATCAAATGTAACTATAAATCAAAGATAAAACAAGCTGCCTGTTTTTCCATAATGACTTTTTTTTTAATTGTTCTTTTGTTAATCATTAAAATGCTGAAAATATAAGAGCATGGGCGAGCAGTGTAGTAGCTGTCAACCTGTGGATTTGTGACTCAACTAGTGAAGTCAGAACCAAAAATTCAATAAATGAATTTAAAGGAATATTTGAGTATAGAATGCAAGAAGAAACAGGCAATGGTAAGGTTCTGGTAGATACGAGAAAAGAAAAATAGATGGGACCCAGCTTAATCTGGAGGTGATTAAGCATTCCATGAAAACAAATTGAATCCGAAGCCTATTAGCAGAAAGCAACAATTGGGAATTTGTTTGAAGGCCAGGAATTTGAATAAGGAACATAATTGGGCATATGTTCTATCTGGTAGGTGAGCTTTTAGACTAGGTTAAGTGTCTAAAGTTGGTACTTATGTTCAAGCTTTGCCTGTGATTCCATCGATATAAATGGTCTTTGAAGGATTCTAATCTCATTACAAGGAATTATGTCATGGGTCTCAAAAGTCATTATGAGGAACATGTCATGGGTCTCAAATTATTGAAATATCAATTAACGTGTGACATTAGTGCAGGTATCAAAACCAATTTTAGCCATCATTTTCTGAAACCTCAGGCAAAATCATTTATCAGCTGGTAACTAAGACAAAAATGCTTACCTGGCATGGATGTCTGTTACATTGAACTTTGGGTGCAGGGTTCTAAAACCCCCAAAAGGAGCAAGCATTTGCCAAGTTTGGGAATGCTGTTTGAGATAGAATTGCATTTCTTGGCTTCAATGCTGTTAATTTTGTGGTAGTTTTGTAGAGTAATTACATGTTTGGCCACATAACTTATCCAGTAAGTTCTAGCGGTGGCAAACACTTGCATTACTTGCTTTCAATGAATAAGAATATGCTTTTCCAATGGCTATGCTATGTCATCGTGGATTGAAGTGGCCTCAGAGTCTTTGGCAGATTTAATGCACAAAAAAGTGATGCCTTTTGAAGGTGGTCATTTGAAGTATTGCCATATGTTTGGCCACATTGGAATGTTTAGTGAGTTTCAAGACTGGCAAACACTTTCTGTAGTGGATTTAAGTGGGTGCTGAGTATTGTGGTTTAATGGTTATCCTTGAAACTTGGATGGATCATTTGTCTTTCCCTTCTGTTTAGGTATTTAATTAATTCAAACATGTTTCAAGCAGCAAGGACCTCATTTAGAAGATTTAACTTGTGTAGGGCTGTTTTGAGATATTATGCTTGTCAGGCTCTTACTTGGTTGCTGAAGATGGTGGCCCTCGAAATCGAACTGGTGGTATAAGTGCTTCACTTTCTAGTCCTGATGGCCATGTCATTGGTGGTGCAATTGCAATGCTTATTGCAGCTAGCCCTGTTCAGGTACATATTTTGATGCTCTGAATTGTGTTGTACCTTTAATTGCTCATTATATGATAATCTTGACGTTCTGCTTACAATCCTTAATATTACTGAAAGTTTGTATCTTCTTACTTCATGAGTGATCTTTAATATTACTGAAAGTTTGTGTCTTCTTACTTAATGAGTGTGCCCGTGCTAGAAGCTGCAAATTTTTAGCAACATTCAAATCTATTTTAGTAGCAATTGAGTCTTCCAGTTTACTGGAAACCAGCCAAAATCTTGAACATCATGCTCGGCATATGGTAGAATGGCATGCAAAAATGGTAGAATGGCATGCAAAAATCATGGTTCCTCTTTTGCATGTGAAGTATTTGGGATTAGCAATATTTAATTCACTATGGATGGTTGCGCCTATGGGCTATCAAATTGCATATAGGAAATGCATACTTTATGAAATGCAATGGTGATTTTAGGGGTGTTTGGGAGTGTGGTTGATGTTGCTTTTCAAAGTGTTTTTCGTTTAGAAATACATCAAAATGATATTTTTTTATTTTTTAAAAATTATTTTTGATATCAGCACATCAAAATGATCTAAAAACACTAAAAAAATTTCATTAAAAAAAAAAAATTCAAATTTCGGCAAAAAGCCGGTTGGAACGCAGTGCCAAACAGGCACTTTGTATTGGATTAATCTATTCAGCACTGAACGTGGTAAAACACAGAATGGTTTAACTGAATATATATCCCTTTTGTTATTGTGTTGGTCACCACTTTATATTCACCTTTACAGTCAAACTTTTTTCAGTCTAGCCATGTGATCATAGTAAAATGATAAATGAGCCCTTGATGCAGGTGGTTGCCTGTAGTTTCCTATATGGTGGTTCTAAGAAGGATAAACAAGTAGGCCGTCCCAAAAACAAAATAGACCCCGCATCTCAGCTCGATGATAATTCAGCTAACCTGAAATCAGCCACCCCAACCAGCACGCCGCAAGGTTTCACTCCCTCTCTTTTAAGTGTTTGGTCTGGTCCGCGAGCAGCTGATATGAGAAACCCCCACACTGATATTGACCTGACAAGAGGATGACTGTTTGCTGCAACAGACACATGGCAATTTTGTACATATCTGTTGTTGTAAATGTATCCAATCCTGTAATAATTATGAAATCTTTTCTCCCGAGTAAAGGGCAATGTGCTTGTGCTAACGTAGTTTGTACAAGAAGCCACCATTTAAAATTTTCAAGTGACAGTGGAAACTCGTCAAAACTTCCTGGTTTAACATTAATCTGTGGCAGAAAGAAACGTAAATTGCTGTTTCAAGCAAATGATGGCTGCTATTCTTAGGAACTTTGGTTTCCCTTGTTGCTCATTCCTAGTTTAACCTGGTCTTGGTGTGTGTTTCTTTGTAAACATTACCCAGATTAATTCGTAACGAAAGAAACCTGTGTTGCTCGAGCATGTGACAAATATTATTGTTATTATTCGATTTATTCATGGACTCTGATATAACTGCCTAATAAGGAAGATGTATTGATAGTACAGTATCTTCGATCTGCTGCAAGTCCTGTAAAGGACAACCATTGGAGATCATTACGAAGATATTAAAATCTGGGCAATATGTTACAGATCTAGTTGTCCGTGAATTAAGAAAGAGCGTGTCTAGACGAGATTTGAAGTTTTGAACTCGGTGAATCTTCCTATGAATCTTCATAAACTACAAAAGTAACTTCAACAATATAACCTAACGACAAAACATGTTGAATAATTTCGTGATGCCACGATGCAAGCCGCCCATAAATCCGGTTGTTTTTTGTTTTCCACCGCGAGTAACATTGTTTACATGGATCGTAAAATCTTTTAATCACAATTAAGAGGCAGTCTTTGGTAGTTTCCGCCTGAATTTTTGTCCTTCAGCAACCCCCCCCTCTATTTATTTTGTAAGTTATGAACATTCTATACACCTCTAATAATCAGCATCACTGCAAGAAGAAATTCTGAAAAAATGAAGCAAGTTTACCCATCACTTAAGTGCCTTCTAGTCCTCTTTGTGCTTCTTGTAACAGCTAGTGCATTGGTTGAGGCACAAAAGTGCAATCCAAGTGGCAAAGTTAAAGGAAAGAAGCCCCCGAAAAATCAGTGTAACCAGGATAACGGCGCAGAATGCTGCGAACAAGGAAAAGTTTACACCACCTACAAGTGTTCGCCACCCGTGTCCACGCATACAAAGGGAATTTTAACAATAAACAGTTTTGAGAAGGGCGGAGATGGGGGTGGACCATCAGAATGCGATGGTAGGTATCATGGCGATGGCACACCTGTGGTGGCACTGTCAACAGGATGGTTCAGCAACAAGAAGAGGTGCCACCACCAGATCACCATTAGTGGTAATGGAAGAAGCGTGAAGGCGTTGGTAGTTGATCAATGTGACTCTACTATGGGATGTGATGGTGAGCATGCTTACCAGCCACCCTGCCCAAATAATATTGTTGATGCCTCAAAAGCTGTTTGGAAAGCATTAGGTGTCAACGAGAAGGACAAGGAATGGGGATGGATGGATATCACCTGGTCTGATGTTTGATTTTCATTTGCTCTCTTACTTGTGCTCTGAAATAATCTTGCCTTGCAGCAAGAAAGTGTTGTTTTATCTCTAACTTTCCACCCTTCTGGTTGAATGGGAAGCAGTTAATAATTTTTTCCCCTCTGGAACATACAGGAAATGCATAGCCGTAGTGCATGAAAGTGGGAGCACCAAGAAAAAATTGTCATGTTACTTTATTAGCTTAAGTCAATTTCACCTTTTGAAGATTTCTTTTCCAAACTGGCATTTTTTATTATTTGTCTTCATCCATTGTTCTGAAAATTACACAAACAAAGAAGTGCTGAAAGAGTGAACTTTGAAGGGTATCCAACAAAATACCAATGCTCACTCGCTCATAATACAAAAATATTAACACTATCTTGTTAACTTAGGAGTATCCAAAGCAAAATCAACTTGCACCATCCGAAATCAGGGGAAGAAAAGATCTCATTCCAAGAAGCTAAGTGTATGCAGTTTCCTTTTTCAACCACACAGATACAAAGTAGTTAATTTTGATTCTGAATCTTGCAGCATTCAGGTCTCATACTTGACATATTCTGCAAGAAATGTTTCAGAAGTCTTGTTGTAAAATAGCACAAAGCAATTAATCATGTTACACTTCAATTCTTCTATGGTCTTGAATCCTTTATACCTCTACAAATCATAAGATCTCCAGCAATTGTTTTATGTCATGCTGCAATTACATCGATCTATAGAAGCCAGCATAATTGAGATGAACTAGAGATCCAAACACGTTTCCTATAGTGAATTTTTTCTATTAACTCAACACTGAGAAGTAGTGGTAAGACCTACATCCTGATAAAACCTACATCCTGATAAAATCTACAACCTGACCATTGGTTCCCAGCATAATTGGATTTGATGCGAGTGCAGATAAAACATACAACCTGACCATTGGTTCCCAGCTCCTCCTCGCCAAACTGATTGCATGGAATGCCAGCATCTCCAGCCCTGCACTAAGGCACTAAGACCTAGATGTCAGAAAAAAAGGAAGTAAAACAAGAAAAGGTATTTAAGTTGCTGACACCGAAAAGGTATTTAAGTTGCAGACACCGAAAGCCTAGGACAGGCATGCCTGAACATGCACAGAGATATGAAGAGAGCAAAGTGCCACGTGCAAGAAAACTGATGCTTCGTGAACACATTTCACATGTATGACAATGCTTTTGACATCATGTAAAGCCAGTTGCTTGATATACAAAATGCAAGTTTAAGTTTAACTCTATAGTTGAGGTTGTTTAAAATAATTTTTTTTTCTTCAAAAATAACTAGAATACAGTAACAAACACCAGGGATCTTTGTACTTCTCAGTTCTGTGTAAACTGTGTCCAAGAATAAGGTTGTCAATATCATTTCGGTTGATATTTTATTTTTTCTATTGGTCTAAAATATTTTGATTTTGGAGTATTTTGACGCGCCGTTTTGGGATTGTACTGTTTATATATATGAAAAAATTGAAAAGCAAAAAAAATAAATATAAATTTGATTTTTTATAAAATCAAAATTGATGCTATATATATATATATATTATTGTTTTGATTTTAGTTTCTTTAGATATATAATTGTAGCCGAAGTACGTTTTGACCGGTATTTGACTGAAATATTCAGTATAGACAGAAATTAAACAGAGATAAAAACTATATCATTTTATTTTTTTTATTGATACAAAATATTTCAACTATTTCGACTGAAACAAAACGATATTAACAACCATTACTGCCTTTTCAGGCTAAAAGGAGAGAATAGATAGGATAGAAGGACTACCAGTACCATATCCATGGCTTAGGCCTGGCCCAATTATCTTCTGTCAGTATCTCCGGTCCGTTCCAAAATAAAATTAAAGAAAAATTATATTTAAAAAAATTATAAATAAATCATTAAAATAATAATAAAATGAAATCCATATCATAATATGATTTGGATAATCTGATTTTTACATAGTGAAAAAAGTTTATTTACGGTGGCGAAATTTTGCCTTTTTGTTTTTTTACACCATAAAGCATATGTAGTTATTGCTCTTGATATAACTCTGTGATGGTTGAGACGCTAATTTTAAAAATATTTTTTATTTATAAATATATTAAAATAATATTTTTAATTTTTTTAAAAATATTTTTAATATAAACAAGTATAAATGATTTTAAAATATAAAAAAATAATTTAAAATATTTTATTTTAAAAATACATTCGAAGTATTCATTTATGTGCACGACATGCAAGCTTGATCACAACTCAGTTTGGTATGTGTAATAAAGGCCCGGCAAGATTTATTTTTTAGTTGTTTTATTAAAATGAAGAAGTGATTATAGGTCAATCCCAAGCAAGGATCAGCTTAAACAGTCAATTACGGTGCGTTGTTTGTCGGCACAAGGACCTGGACGCCCCATAGCTTTGTTACTTAGATTGACTCTAGGATTTTTTGTTCTGGGTTTAGATATTTTACAGTTATATAGCTTTGTTACTTAGATTGACTAGGATTTTTTGTTCTGGGTTTAGATATTTTACAGTTAATAACGGTGATGAAGAAGGTAATGATGGTGGCAGCGAGACATGAGAAAACGGTGGTGAAAAAAGTGAAGGCGGTGGTCAAATAACGATGACGGTGAAAAAAGGAGAGGTGATGGTGATTAAAATAAGTCGAGAATATTATTAACTGATTATTATTATTATTAGTGGTAGTAGTAGAGGAGGAGGAGGCGGCGGCGGCAAAGCCTTGTTGGGCTACGCAAAACATGCATGCATGCTTTCCTTGTGAGGAAAAAGTCAGGGCTTGAATGGACTTAACACGTCAGGCTTGGGTGTCAAGATGCTTTGTTTTTGAAAAAAGCCGACAACTATATATTTTTTATTTTATTTCAATAGATGACGTGTCTTGTCTAAACTGGAAGATGACGTGTCTTGTATTTAAATATTTATCGATCACCTTCAGCGACAGAAAAATCAAAATCTGAATATTGGTAATATTTGGCCCAAATTTTTATTTTTAACTTTTTTTCTTCTGAAAACCCACAAAAAAACTATAAAAATTTCAATAAAACATTTGGAAGTCTAAAATATTATCTAATCAGTTTAAAAACTCGAAATTAAATCAAATAAAAATACAAACCAATAGGTATCAATCTTTCATCAAATCAAGGGATTAAAAAATAATAAAAATAAAATTTTAGACTAAAATATAAAAATCTCAAACAAAAAAATTTTTTGAACGATGAGGTTAAAATTTTCAACACTTTTTTATAAAAATAAGATTATTTTCTTATTAGTGTCAATTTTGATTTTTGTTCTTTCAACATATTTTTAAAAAAAAATTAAATTATATCTTGTGAAAAAGATCTTAATTTTAACTTTAAGATACTCAATGAAACACCAAACAAACAAGGAAATATAAAGAAAGCATATAGGCCACAATGAAGATTTAATGATTTAAGCTAGAATGCGATGATTGGTATAGAGTTGGAAACTGCATTCTGAAGACTTACTATAATTCATGTCTTAATATGCTAACAAAAGTGTAAAGACCAGATAAATACACCCCTAGCACCAACTACATGGTGTTTATTCATAGTAAGGCAGCGTACTCTTTTATTTCTTCCATGGCCGATTAAGCAATCCCCAGAAGTTTCTTCACATGTTTCTGCATTGAGTAACAATATTGACCAGGATCATATCAGAGTTACTAATCAGACATCTTAAATCAAATGTAGTCGCTGAATATGGCGAATGAAATGCCAGATTTTTTTTTTTACCTCAATGCTAAGAGGGGATGTAGTGGGAGCATGACGCTCCACAACATTTCCATCTTTATCTACCAGGAACTTGGAGAAATTCCATTTAATGTTGTCCCCAAAAAGTCCACCCTTGCTAGACTTCAAGAACTTGTAAATTGGAGCAGCATTGTTACCATTCACTTCTACCTACACCGAGAATAACACGCTTCTTGAGTAAGTGAACTTTGATTCATTGACAATGCTCACCAAAGACACGAACATTACCGGGTGGAATTTTTTGGGCAGCCATGTCAGAAAGAAAACTGATTCCAAATTAAGAAATCCATTTTCATCTGGCTGTAAAATGGCAAGAGTTAGCTTACCTTATCAAATATGGGATATTCAGCCTTAAAGCGAGTGCAAGCAAACTCTACTATCTCTTCACTGCTCCCAGGCTCCTGAGATCCAAACTGATTGCACGGAAAAGCCAGAATCTCAAAACCTGCATCAGTACAAAGGCAATCAATCTGAGAAAGGAACTGCCATTATAACAAAAAATGGAAATGACTTGAGATGAATAGCCATATCAAGCAATTTGATTCCCAAATGAACTTCACAAGGAAACATATAGAAGCCATCCAAGGATACAGGCAAACTCATATACTAACCCATGTAGTACACTAATAGGGGTTTCATTTGTTCCTAATGGCAGAAGCTAACTTTTGAAAAAAATAATTACAATTCTACAAACTTAAGTGCCACAGCACAAAACACAATAAAATCTGACCTTGATTCTTGTATTTTTCATATAGCTGGGTCAGCTCCGTGTAGTTTGAATCGGTCAAGCCACTGCATCAAAGTTAAAGGTCACAGGAGTTAACAGTGGACTCCTTATTTCCAAACTTCAATGAGTTTACATCCATGCACTCTTGTTATGCGACAGGACTTCAGCAAAAGTGAAACCGTGAGGAGTGAACCCACCGACTAACACTTATGTTGCAACTGTAATTGTTAGTCTTAGGATTTAGTTGGAACTAAGTCAAGGAGCGTCTCTTTAGTAAAAAAAAGCAATAAGAACCAGAACACCCTTCAATCTCTTCCCATCGAGGACAAATATAAATTTGGGAAATGAATTACCATTGTGAAGCAACATTGACGATCAAGAGGACCTTCCCCTTGTAAATGCTGAGGTCAACATCATTTCCCCTGGCATCCTACAATCAAGAGAGAGCCAAAGCATAAGAGAGATACAGATAGGTCGCACACATAAGAATCAAAGATAACACATTAGACGGTCCAATAGCAACAGATAAATGGAAAATAACTAAAAACATCCACAGATTGAAAAACTCAAAAGGAACAAAATTAAAAGACACCTTCCATATTCCTTAGCACCAACAAATTATACTAGTTCTTAGTTCTTACCACCTCAACAACCTTAATAGAGAGACAGAGAGACCTTCCTTGCGTACAAACCAACCTAGGCCTCGTTTTTTTCTTTATAACAATTACAGGAGTTCTCAGTTTCCAGAAAAAAATGACCAGACTACAATTAAGCACCGTTCAAATCACACAAACACAAAAAAAAATAGAACCAGGAAAGTCACGATACCCAAACCTCAAAATCAGTATAAAGCAAGCAATTTTACAGACAAAAACTAGAAGGATAAAAAAAGTATTTAAAATACAGAAAAATACACCTTAACAGTGAAATCATGAACAGATTGAGGGCTGGATTGGCTAGCCATTGAATGATTGAGTCTTACAGAACCCAATAAAGGCCTTGAGACCCTTGCTTTGATTGACTGAGAAAGTAAAGAAAGTGGTGAGTTATGCAGCGATGGCAATAGGGTTTGCTTGGGATTGAAAGATGATGGCTTTGAGAATATATAAGAAGCAGATAATGATGCGAAGTAGATATTTTTTTGAGAGAGAAGGCGAGAGCGATAAGAGATCATGGAATGGACCCAATAGAAATGGACGATCTTCGGATTTTGACGGCCAAACAGCACCAATTGGGTTTGTATTATATGCGTGGATAAAGAAGATGCTGAGGCACCGTTTGCCGCACCAGGTGTTTAGTTTTGAATTTTTTTTTAAATTAATTATCTTAGCATATTGAAATTAAAAATAAATTTAAAAAATATTATTTTAATATATTTTAAAATAAAAAATACTTTAAAAATTCACTTATAATTATTTCAAAGATGGATATCACTGCACGTGGAAAAGTTTAACCCACGTCTCAGGTTAGAATCAAACTTGAGGTTATAATTATTTCAAACACCCCGTGAATAAACATGCTCTGGATGGATATCACTGCACGTGGAAAAGCATAAGCCACGTTTAAGGTTTGAATAAAATTTGAGGTTATTGGACGGTCAGGATTGTTCCTTGCATCCCAGTGGACAAATATTACAAAATTAGGCTCATAAAGTATTATGTTTGATTAGTTGTATCTATTTAACATAAATCTATTTTTTCAAAAAATTACCCCGATACCAATCATACACTTGGGTGTTATGGGTTTTGTACAAGATTACGGGATTTTTGAGAGTATGATTGTAGTTATTTTTTAAAATGTTTTTCATGCTGAAATATATCAAAATAATATTTTTTATTTTTTAAAAATTATTTTTGACATCAGCACATTAAAATAATCTAAAAACACTAAAACATGTTTATTTAAAATGAAAAAAAAGATAATCGCAGCCGAACACCAATTTAACCATAGTGCCAAATAGACACTACCATGGCTGCCTAGTGAGAGCCTAGAGGATAGTGGTGGTTGTTGGAGATTGTTTTGATACTCCGATTATAACACCCTTTTTATTCGACAAAACTTCTTTTTTTTTAGGTATTTTTTTTTGATTTAGATTAAATGAGTAAAATCCTAGTTTTTTTAAATTCTTACAAGATGACTATGTCTCAACTCGAACTCGAAATCCACAATGCAAATCCAAAATACTTTACCATCACGTCATTTTTTTTGGGGACGATCAGAACACTATAACAATTTATTTTTTCTTTTTAGCTCTAATATGAAGAATATAAAATGAAATTTGAAACTTTCAACTTGAAACACCCTAAGAATAATAAACACTAACATATATGAATTGCCTACCATGCAATTCAAGTAATACTTGTATTTTCTTACACTATTTCCCCTCAGGTTTCAAGAATTCATTGTTTGTTGTTATTTTGTCGGATTCTATGATGAATTAGTTTAATGACTCTAGCTAGCTATTTAATGTTGTATTTTAAAAATAAAACTCGTACAAGTAGAATCCATCCATCAATATAAAGTAAGCCTTTTCTGAGCACTCTTTTATTTCTTCCATGGCCGATTAAGCAAAACCAAGCATCAGGCAATCCCCAGAAGTTTCTTCAAATCGCTCTGCAGAGAGTACAGTGTTGACCAAGATCATATCAGAGTTACTAATCAGACATCTTAAATCAAATGTAGTCGCTGGATACGGGGAATTAAATACCAGAACCAAATTTTACCTCAACGCTAACAGGGGACGTAAGGGGAGTATGACGCTCCACAACTCTGCCATCTTTATCTACCAGGAACTTGGAGAAATTATATTTAATGTTGACCCAAAAAGGTCCACCCTTGCTAGACTTCAAGAACTTGTAAATTGGAGCAGCATTGTTACCATTCACTTCTACCTGCACCAAGAATAACACGCTTCTTGAGTAAGTGAGCATTGATTCATTGACAATGCTCACCAAAGACACGAACATTACCAGGTGGAATTTTTTGGCGGCCATGTCAGAAAGAAAACTGATTCCAAATTGGCAAGAGTTAGCTTACCTTATCAAATATGGGATATTCAGCCTTGAAGCGAGTGCGAGCAAGCTCCTCTATCTCTTCACTGCTCCCAGGCTCCTGAAATCCAAGCTGATTGCACGGAAAAGCCAGAATCTCAAAACCTGCATCAGTAAAGGCAATCAATCAGAGAAAGGAACAGCCATGAAAACAAAAAATGGAAATGACTTGAAATGAATAGCCATACCAAGCAATCTGATTCCCAAATGAACCTCACAAGGAAACTTGTAGAGGCCATCCAAAGATACAGGCAAACCCATATACTAACCCATCTAGTACACTAAAAGGGGTTTCATTTGTTCCTAATGCAGAAGCTAACTTTAGAAAAAAAATACTTACAAGCCTACAAACTGAAGTGCCACAGCACAAAACACAATAAAATCTGACCTTGATTCTTGTATTTTTCATATAGCTGGGTCAGCTCCGTGTAGTTTGAACCGTTCAAGCCACTGTATCAAAGTTAAAGGTCATAGAAGTAAACAGCGGACTCCTTGTTTCCAAACTTAAATGAGTTTACATCCATGCACTCTTGTTATGCGACAGGATTTCAGCAAAGTGAAGCCGTGAGGAGTGAACCCACCGACTAACACTTATGTTGCAACTGTAATTGTTAGTCTTAGGATTTAGTTGGAACTAAGTCAGGGAGCGTCTCTTCAATTAAAAAGAAGAAGAAATAAGAACCAGAAAACCCTTCAATCTCTTCCCACCGAGGACAAATGAAAAGTAGGGAAATGAATTACCATTGTGAAGCAATATTGACGATCAAGAGGACCTTCCCCTTGTAAATGCTGAGGTCAACATCGTTTCCCCTGGCATCCTACAATCAAGAGAGAGCCAAAGCATAAGAGAGATACAGATAAGTCGCACACATAAGAATCAAAGATAACACATTAGACGGTCCCATAGCAACAGGTAAATGGAAAATAACTAAAACATCCACAGAATGAAAAACTCCAGAGGAACAAAATTTAAAGACACGTTCCATATTCCTTAACACCAACAAATTATACCACTTCTTTCCACCTCAACAACCTTAATAAAGAGATAGAGAAACCTTCATGGAGTACAAACCAACCTAGGCCTCGTTTATTTTTCTTAATAACAATTACAGCAGTTCTCATTTTCCAGAAAAAAATGATCAGACTACAATTAAGCAACGTTCAAGTCACACAAACGCAAAAAAGCCCAGAACCAGGATAGTCAGGATACCCAAACCCCAAAATCAGTATAAAGCAAGCAACTTTACAGACAAAAACTAGAAGGAACAAAACCGTAATTAAAATACAGATAAATACACCTTAACAGTGAAATCATGAACAGATTGAGGGCTGGATTGGCTGGCCATTGGATGATTCAGTCTTGCAGAAACCAATAAAGGCCTTGAGACCCCTGCTTTGAAAGTCAATGACAAGCAATCAATTCTCCTCTCGTTATAATAAAAACAAGAAGTTCAAGATTCCAAAATCTTCTCTAAGTCATAGCAAACATAATTAACAACCTTATGGTTATGAAATAGTGAAAGTGGTAGATGACGAGACAATTGCTCGAAGAAGAAATATAATTTTATAGAAGAAATATATATTTCTTTAAGCTTTTTAATAATTTATCCCAGAATACATTTCTTGGAATTTTTTTTTGAATGTTTACTTTGACGGAAACACCATGGCGGCCACCGACTCTGTAACATGAATAGTCGTCGGTCATACGTGCAGACATTGTGGAAAGAACCAAAACACTTGGCGGGCATATCCTACAATTCTATTTTTTCGTTACTGTGCTATTAGGGGGTAAGAAAAAAAACTGAATAACCGATTAAACAGAAAACCGAAAAAAAAATCGAAAAAATACTATAATAAAAATATTTTTTGAAATAAAAAATATTAATGTAATAACTTTTTAAAATAAAAATAACTTTAAAAATCTTACCTTTAACCATTTTCCAAAAAAAACCATTAAGGTGAGAGCGGGTGTATACTATCATGGGGTCCATATGTGCAGCTTCCTCGGAGATCGAGATATGTGAAGAATCTGAAGATGGCTGGCTGATATTGTATTAATAGCAGTTTATTTTGTTTATATTTGTTAAAAGATTTAATTGTTTTTAAATTAATTTAATAATTATTCAAAACTAAGATAAATTTTTTTTAAAAATCTTGTTCTTAAAGGTCATTTAGTTATTTTAGTGTATTTATAAATAAAAAAATATCCCAGGACCAGGAGTGTCGAAAATATTATTTTTAAAGTTTTTTTTATTTAAAAATAAAGAATAAAAAAAATATTTTTTTTCAAAAAATTAATTTTAATATCTTCACATTAAAACAATTTAATATACAAAGAAATAAAATATTTTTTTAAAAAATACTTTTAAAACACACTTCCATTTATTATTTAGTTAAATAATTTTTTTGAAAAGATAAAATAATACTTAATATAAATTAATATGATATTTTTTTATATTTTTTATATAAGCAAATGAAGACGATTTAAAAATATTAAAAAATAAAATAAAGTATTTTTTTTTTAAAATACTTTCAAAACGTACTCCAAAATATTCTCCTAGTTAAATATTTTTTTTAAAATAAAATAACAAAATATTTCTGTGACAAATGATAAGTGTTTAGGTACACCCCTGATTAACGTTTTATTTTTTTTAATTTAATCTTAATTTTAATGCTCTCTTCGAAAAAATCTCCTTTGACTATTGAATGTTAGGATAGGCTTTCAAAGGCTAATACAAAAGCAGATTACTGTGAGGATCAATCATCAGTCGAGCTGCTCGGAAAAAAAACAAAGAAAGATCAGTACCAAAGATCAAGAGTGATTGAAGAAAATGGAGCTGAAAGTATATGTAGATCGTTTGTCACAGCCATCAAGGGCAATTGTCATCTTCTGCAAGTAATTTCTTACTTTTTTGAAAGATCCTTTTGAATTCTCTCTCTGATGATTTCTTCTTTTATGTAAATCACCAGTACTGCAAATTTTTGAACTCGAGTTCTTTTATATTCACATAATTTATCTGATCTGAGTTTCATATGTTTATTTGTATAGGTTAAACAAGATAGACTTTGAAGAAGTTGGGATTGAGTTATTAAAGGGTCAGCATTTAACTCCTGAATTCAAAGGTACCCCTCAATCAGATATTTCTTCTCTCCATATGCTTATATACGTGTTGACACGGTGTCTTTTCGTCAAAAAAATGAGGCTTTTGTTTTCCATTTGCTAATTGAGATCACCCCAGTTGGAAATTATGTTGATCAAGTGTTGTGGTTGATTAAAATTGTGCTAATGAATGATCTCTATCATGAAGTTGTGATAGTATCTAATTCTTGATTGTAATTTCAGAAATAAATCCCATGGGAAAGGTGCCAGCTATTGTAGTTGATGGAAAGTTCAAGCTTTTTGAGAGGTAATCCAAGCACAAACTGTCAGTTGCTTGCTCGCACTTGTGATTGATCTCTTATGTTTTGGTTCCTGGAAACCCAAGACTCGAGCTTGCTGCGAGCAACTTCGTTCTATGATATAGTTTTATTCATGCCCACCTTGCATAAACTTTTTCTACCGTGTGAGAACTTCTACTCCGTTTCGACCCACACAAGTTTTACTCATCAATTTATTTTTTAAATTTTTGATTGGTCTTTGCAGTCACGCAATCCTAATCTTTCTTGCCTCTACATGTCCTGGAGTTGCTGATCACTGGTTAGTACAGTTGTATACCCATTGTGATGAATTTTTTATATTTGTATGTGACATGAATGGCTTAAAATATGAAATACATAATTGGAAAGTGAATTACATGGTTATTGAAATGACAGTTTATGTAAGCTTTTATGTTCTCAATACCCAAGATTGTGTCCAACGAACCAGGAACATTCTCTTGATACTTAAAGAGTTCTGGGCCACATTCATGATCTGTTATCTTTTGTTTAAGGTTATAAATGTAGAAAATGGAAAACAGGAGTCATTTTTCTATGTTCTAAAACCTATTTACTGTTGATGAATCAGATACTTGTTATAATCACACTAAGAAAAACATGCTAGTTTTTGTATAATGCAGGTGACACTGCATGTTTGGTTAGCATTTGCTTTCAGTTGCAGGATATTTAGTGTACCTGAAGATTAATTGATTTTTTTTTTATATTATCACAAGATTTGTATGCTGTGACTAGTTCTTAAGAGGTTTTGCTCAACTGTTAGGTATCCAGTTGATCCTTACAAGAGAGCTGAAATTCACTCGATTTTGGATTGGCATCACTCCAACTTACGTCGAGGCTCAAGTATGTCATTGCAAATCAAATTTGAAATATTTGTCGGATGCTCTATTTTATATTGTCTGTGTCATCTGTTTCTGACTTGTTAAATGCTGATTTAGACAATTTGGATTGTATTTCATTCATTCTAGTTACTCTATTTCTGTCCTTGCAACCTCCATTTTGAAGGTTTTGTTTTTTTTTCTTTCCCACATGTGCTTTGTTCTGACGAATCATTGTTTTTCATCTTGATGCTTCTTCAGCTGAATTTATTCAGAATACTTTACTAGCACCTCTTTTTGGTCGACCTCTGAATCCACAAGCAGCTGCCGAAGCCGAGAAAGTTTTGTCTTCATCCCTGTCAAAGATAGAGGCTCTGTGGCTTAAAGAGAGTGGCCAGTTCTTGCAAGGCAGTAGTCAACCATCCATTGCTGATCTATGCCTCGTCTGTGAGATAATGCAACTAGAGGTATGTACCATGAACCATCATTTCTATATAATATGACTAGTGTTGCTGCTATTATGGGAGAAAATTCAATGGATAATTAGCTAAATATTTTGACAGGATATAGTTTTTTTGGCGGCAAGGATTTCCTTAATTTAAACTCTAGGAAAAACCCTCACTCCCTCTTTCCTCCCTCTTACTATACCCAAGGGCTCTCCATTCCCACAATCACAACCACAAAAAAAATCATGGAGAGAGATAAGTTATGGACATGTAGCAATGTGTTTGATGTCTTCTTGACTGTATTTTGAAATCCAGCTCTGTTCATCAGAGCACCACCTTATATTTATTGATGCAGAAAGAAGAACCTTTGTCCATGCTTTTACATTGATTTTCTGTCTGTTTAGATCAATCGCAGTAAGCTGATGTTTTGAGTGTAGGAGGCCTTGCTCCTCAAGCTCACGTGTTTCTTCAAAGAGAGCTGAAATCTAGACCAAGCTGCTTTTGTCATTGTTTTAGGATTAATGGTAGTTCATCTTGTATCCACTAATTCATTATAGGAGTTGGGGGGCAGTTTCTTCCTTTCCTTTTTTTCAAAAAACATACATACCCATACACACACGCCCACATAGACTAACATTTGTTGAGGTGGGAATATTTGTTGCTAACTTGCCTCCAACATCCTATTCTTATTTGATACTGAGGAGATGAAGTTGCTAAACTAAAGGCCTTTGTTATCTCAAAGTAAAACGTTTTTTGGGCTTCAGTTTCTAGATGCAACGGATCGCAATCGCATACTTGGACCGTTCAAGAAGATTCAGCGGTGGATTGAGGATATGAAAAATGCAACAAAACCATACTTTGATGAAGTGCATCAAGCCCTCTTTGCTGCCAAAGCTAAATTACAGATGCCACGTTAGTAGTGAAAGCTGTGAGGTGGTGCAAGATATGTAAGAAGTCTTTGCTTTCAAATCACTCGCAAGATATGCAATAAATATTTCTTGGTTCATCATGTAGAGCTTTGAGCCAAGAGTTTTATACACAAAAACTGGATCAAATAATCAGGTGGACCAGTCGACAACGTATTAATCTACGTACTTTTGATATTTTCCGATTTGTCGATGTTTTGTAATAACAATTCCGGACTTGAAAGAGATGATGTATTATCATAGACAACCAAAACCGTCTTTGTGGAACTTTTTGGATGAAGAATTTGTGACAGTGGATTTTTAAGCTTTTGAGTGATTAAATTGTCAGCCCAGCGTTATTTGATTCTGGGGTTTTCTAAAATGCTGAGCATCGGCAACCATTGGATTTGACTTTAATATCATCATTCAAATCCAATGGGCTATACTGCCTATACCGCATCCGTATTTTGCTGGCATTCCTCGACCTCACGTTCATTTCTTGTGCAATTTTGATTCAGTGTTATCAATTGCGTTGAAATTGTTCCAGGGTGCAATAGACTCGCGGCGACAGAATCTACGTCATGAACCTTCACGAGGGTTATCAACAAACATAACATTCCATTTGTTTTGGTGGGAAGTATCCAAACACATACTTTACCATGCATTGACGATGTTCTTCTCATCGGCAAAAGCAGAAGGGTGAGGCTTCTTGGCCGAAATATTTGGGAAATGCTCCACGGTGCTGGTCCTAAATCAGTATAATTAATTAAAATTAAAATAAATTGTATACCGTGTGGGTAAAATAATGGGATGTCCAGTGAACCCATATTGTTACTTTCCTATTTAACCCCCAACGCAAAATCAAAGGCTGTAAGGGCAAGTAAAGAGTTATTTTGAAGAGGTAAATTTGTAAAATGATTCCTTGAATAGTGTATATTTAGTTTTTTTATTGATGTATTCTCCAATGATAAAAGCCATTTTGGAGAGCCATTTTTTTTATCTTATTTTAAATAAAGTTCAATTATTTTATATATAGTTTAATTATACAATTAATTATATAATTAATAGGAGTAAGTTATATAATTAAATAATTGCTTTTGAAAAACCCTCCAACAATAAAATTATTTTTTAAATTATATTTAAATTAAAAAAAATTAAAGTAAAAGATCCACAATATTTGAAATTTAATCTACTTACTGTATGTTTTTCAAGTAATTATATGTTTTTTTTTATGATTGTTGTATTTGAAGTTAATTATTTATTATTTTAAATTAATAGAATTTTTTTTAAATTATTTTTTTATGCTAACTATTTTCTTATGCTAATTAATAATAATAATTATTATTATTAACTCAACCCTCCTGTAGAAACCTATTTTTATTATTATTATTATTAACTCAACCCTCCCGTATATATCTCTCTTTGCTTTTGTTTCCACCGCCCACCCACCCATCTCCCTCCCTCCCTCTTCTTGCATCGCTGCTCTCTTTCTCTTCATCTCCTTATCCTCTTCTTCACTTCTTTTTCTTCATTGTCTCCCTCCATCTCCTTCTAGTGTGTCCTTTTATTCACAAACCCACCAATGGTGGCAAGAGAAGGAACAAGTGCATATGTTGTTGTTTTTGGTTGCCAAGAGATTTTTTATTATTTTTGTATTTTTAACTGGTTTGGTTGATTGTAATTTTCTGTGTATTTTTGCACTGTGATTTTATGATTTTCATTGTTGATTATTGTTGCAATGCAACGGTATTATTGAATCCCAACGGCTCTTTTTTAATTTTGGCTCTTTATCTTTTGATATGTAGGAATGCCTTCCCAATTAAATAAAAGGCAAAATGCCTCTCGGGATGCCTCTCCCTTTAGCTCCCGGGATCCCTCTCCAGTTGGACTTGCCCTAATAGGCTATTTGTATATAAATGTTTTGGTGTTAGTGAAATAACACAGAGGAAATAAGTTTGGCGTAGTTTAGAGATGTCATGATATAAAAATATGATATTTAAATAATGTCACATTTCTAAAACACGATTAAGAAATGCGTTGGTTTAAAACTAGCTATCCCCACAACCATCGTATGAGAATCCAATAGCAAAATCCCACTGCATCCTACATATTTTGAAGAGTTCATATGAGATTTGTGTTGAATTGCATAGAAAATCCAATTCTAATAATTGTTTAGTTTGTTAATCTTACATTTAATTCCGTTAATGATTTCAAAGAATAAGAATTTTCTAATTTTAATGAAATTTCGGTAGATTCTTCCCTATTTAGAAACTCTACCCAGAATTTTATCGCTCGTAAAAATATTTGCAAATTTTAATAAGATTTTGGAAATTTTTTTTCTATTTAGAAACTCTACCCAAAATTTCATCTTGCTTAAAAATACATGCAAATAACTATAATACCTGAACACAATAAACTCTCACATTTCATAGACAAAAGCAAGGAACGTGCTCTTGTAACTAAGAACTTGTGGGTTACATTCTTGATCTGCTGTCTTTTATTGCACCAAGGAAGACTTGGACGTTGCTTTAATTTTTAAGATGGAGAATATTGAGTTTAGTCATTTAAGTCTTGTCTAATGCTGTGACAAAGTATATTTGATTTACACATGCCAACTCGTGCAAGATGTAATGAAAGAATAATTTGTTATTGTTTTTTGTTTGATTCAAGACTCATCTATGCTGTGGCCAATTCTTAACAAGTTTTCCTGTTTCGACTGTAAGGTATCCAGCTGATCTTTTCAAGAGAGCTAAAATGATTTCTGTTTTGGAGTGGCACCACTCCGACTTATGCAGTGGTGCTGGTATGTCATCATAAATTTGATCTGAAACATTTGTTGGAGCCTTTATTTTGTACACTTTAATTGATTTCGCTCTCATGTCCCTAACTTGGAAATGACATGATGTAATCCACTGACAGGCTTTCATTTTTATTTTTCTTCCCCAAGTTTCTGATGAACTAGTTAATTTGATGCTTCTTCTCCAGCTGAATAGGTTAAGAATGTTGAAGATTGATTCCAAGTCTACAAGAAGTGTTAGAATTAGACTAGCTTTCAATTATTATGTTTCCTAAATAAAGATCACCTTGTTTGATCAAATTTCCAGTTCAAGTATTTTCTTATTTAGTTTACAGAAGAAGAAGTTGTAATCAAATTAGGAAATCCTATTTGAATGTAACTCTTCAAGTTTTGGCTATAAATAAAGAAGAGGGATAGCAGTAACCTTACATTGAATTCTGCTCATTCTTGTTATTCCTTAGTGTTCTTCATTGTTTTTTATTTAAGCACAATTCCAGGTTTGAATTGTGTTGACTTTTGTTTCTTTGATTTCCAACAAAGAATACTACATCAGCACCAGCACTTGGCCTTCCTCTGGATCCACAAGCAGCTGCTGAGGCCGAGAAAGTTCTATTTATCCCGGTCAAAGATAAGAGTCTGTTTGGCTTAAAGGGAGTTGCAGGTTCTGCTTAGGTGGAAATCAACCATCCATAGCTTATCTAAGCCTAGTTATGAACTAATGCAGATATAATTATTGCTAACGAGAAAAAGATGTTTTGTTGGCTTAGATGGTGCAAAAATTCTTAGTGCGAGAGAGATTTAGTTAAGACTTTTTGTTGGCCCGAGGGTGTCCTCCAGTTTGTAAACGAGGGAAAATCCCTGCTATCTCTCTTGTTTTACTTTTTCAGCAACCAAAGACAGACACACTCACTGCCACTTTCAGAACAGAAACAGAGAAAAACAAAATATGGATATGGTAGTGTAATTTTGGTGCTGTCTTCTTGGCAGCTATCAGAAGTCCAACTCTTTTTGATGGACAATCTATACCAGCAAGGAAACGTTTCAGCTTCATGCTCTTATGTTGATTTTTCAATGAATATACAAGTTAATTACTTACGAAATTCCACGTGTTTCTTTAAACATGGCTGAAACCTAGAGCACAGTTACAGCTGTCTACGAGCATGGGCAATCCACCTCACATCCACTTTTTTTTTTTTTTTTTATTATTATTACATGACTGCTTGGGAAGAAGCTCATTTGAAAAACACAAACTACTATATTTCTTATACCTGTTGCAATGTAATGAGTTAATTTTTGGTGCTCTAAATTCACCTTGAAATTCACTTCTTGTGAAGCGAGGTAAAGAAGTTATCTGATGAAGGCATTCTCAATCTCTAGTGGAACATATTTTTGTCTTCAGGTTTTGGATGAAAAGGATTGCAGCCGAATACTTGTCCTCTACAAGAAGGTTCAGCAGTGGATTGAGGATACAGAAAATGCAACAACGCCACACTTTGACGAAGTGCATCAAATCCTGTAGCCAAAATGAAACTGCAGAAGCTACGCTCAACGTGCGCAAGCAGTAACTCCAGCTTAAAAACAAAGTTGGCGTCAAAGATGTAAGATTCATTTTGTTTGAAGTCATTCTGAATGTACATATGATAAGAAATGGGTAGAGCTTCAGCCAAGAATTATGGGCAATAAATGATTAGAACAAATATTGGTTTCGAGTAGTTGTGATATTCTTGCAATTTTCTGTAAGAATTTTGGGCTTGAAAGAGAAGTTGTATAAAGACATCAGCAAATGCAATGTCTTAAGCTGGTCAAGTACTACACTTCTTAAATTCATCCTCAAATTTGTCCTGAGGTGCATGCTAGGGAGTTGATAGTTACGTGTTTACTTTGTTAAAGAATAATATAAATTATATTTTGGAATCTCATCTAAAAACTTGAATTTTTAAGTAAAATAATTTTTTAACATGATATCATAATCTTATTGACTCAACTATCACGAGTTTATATTTCATCATCTCTATTCTGTTTGATAAAAATCAAACACAAAATAATATGAATTTATATAAATTTTAAGTCTATTTTTTTTTTAAAATAATATAAATCATATTTTAAAAATTCACCTAAAAATTTGAATTTTTATATGAAATAATTTCGTAACACATTTATTCTCGACTTGATGGCATTCTTAGAGTTGTCAAAAAACTTCGCCACATATCTTATATGGTTGGCACCAAGACTTTCATCTGCAAACCAGTGAAAGAATTCCGAACTTTCACAAATCTTGCTGTGATGATTATCTTTTAAAACACGAACAAAATCCAAACATTTCATGCGCCTTGTTTAAAATCTTTCTTTCTTGTTTTACTTCATATGATATCTCATGGAGCACTAGTCAATTGGCAACGCCTATCAACTTATCGTCTTCATTGCTCTCATCAATTCCTGATGAAAATGCTGCGTGTTAGAAATTTTTGAGGAAACAGGGAAGAAAAATTGAGGGAGTTGGGGAAGAAGAAGGAGGTTGAAGACGATATGAGTAACACACTCACAGCGTGAGCAACACAGAAAACAGGGGAGGGATTCTAATTGTTGCAAGTTAACAGAAAAACCTCCAAGGAATGGAGAGAAAACTTAGGGAATAAGATGAAGTGGGAAAGATGGCAAGAGAAGAAATGCTTCTGCGTGTGACAGAAAGGACAGGGGAAAGGATTCTGAACTCTGTTATAATTTTTCTTGTTGTTCTGCTCATAACATCTAGGGAATTTAAAGGAATTCATGCATATGCCAGCTGGGCACTACCCACGTGGCTGTTCTAGTTTAGCTACTGGAATTAAAAAGAGACTGCACAGAATGCAGTCTTTTGATTACACTTAATTTGAATTTCAATTCTTGCTTCAGGTTTCCTCGTTGCCTTTCACCTTCTTCTTCTCTTTGGTTCGTGACAGAAAATCTGTTCAGAATGTTGGAAAAAATTCTGATGAACAAACAATTACTGTTCAGATCACTGACAGGAATTGTGTTCCTGCCGAGAAAAAAGGTCACTATTCAAATCAATGACAAAAATTCTGATGAATTTCCAGAATTTCAAAGAACGAAAGAACAAATATATTTGGCAATTAATTTTCAGAACAAAGGGAAGAATTGTGCTTAGGTTACTTCCATCCCTCTGATTTTATTTATAGTAAACGAAATTGAAAAGTTACAAGAGTATGAATTCTAATTAAATACAAACTCTTGTTCTATACTAATACTAAATGGACTTAAACTGAAACTTCATAAAATACTAGACTTTTTGATCAGACAATTGATCATTATTGACTCGAACTAAAATACTGATTAAAACAAAAAAAACATCTCAGACTTTTGACACCACTATGTCTTCAACTCTGTCTTCAATTCTTCAGCTTCCAGTCGCAGTCTTGGAATCAGCTGCATTTTTATCTTCAATTTTCAACACAGAAAACCTGAGTCGAAACTAGTGTTATTAATCACTCGATCTTTATTCCGTGAATATTTAGATTTTCCAGTTTCCTGGGCCTTCTGTAATTCTTCAATAAGAGGGAGCACAGAACTACACTAACTGAAGATGCTGCCATTGCAGCTCCAGCAGACCATGGTGGTAAACGGAGTCCAGTGCCAGGAAAAAGCACCCCGGCAGCTACTGGGATGCCAATGATATTATATCCCAAAGCCCATATGTAGTTTAGGCGAATCCGGGAAAAGGTCTTCCTAGATAGGTCTATAGCAGTAATCACATCCTCCAAATTGCTCTTCATCAGAACTATGTCAGCTGCCTCTATAGCAATATCTGTGCCTGCACCGATTGCTATCCCAACATCGGCTGCTACAAGAGCTGGCGAATCATTTACACCATCACCTACCATGGCCACTGTAAAGCCTGTAGCCTGTGAATCAAAGATATTGGAAACAAATTTCACAGCTAACAAGATACAGGGAAAATAAGGAGGCGGGGTGCAAGGTGCACAAATGTACCTGTAATTCCTTCACTTTCTCAGCTTTCTCCTCAGGCTTGGCTTCTGCAATAACAGTTTCAATCCCAACTTCCTTAGCAATTGAATTGGCAGTTCCCCAATTATCACCTGTGACCATGATGTTCGTAACTTTCATGGACTTCAGAATCGAAATGACTTCACGGGAATTAGGTTTTAAAGGATCTGATATGGATAGAATTCCAGTCACTTCCCGGTCAATAGATACTAAAATCCCGGTTTGAGCCATTGCTTCAGTTTCGGCAAGCACCAGTTCTCCATCAACTGTGACCATGATGTTCGTAACTTTCATGGACTTCAGAATCGAAATGACTTCACGGGAATTAGGTTTTAAAGGATCTGATATGGATAGAATTCCAGTCACTTCCCGGTCAATAGATACTAAAATCCCGGTTTGAGCCATTGCTTCAGTTTCGGCAAGCACCAGTTCTCCATCAACTGGAATAGCAATATTATGGTCCAATATTAAGCTCTTGTTTCCAATTATTATTTCCTTGTTTCTGACAGTTGCTTTCACTCCATAGCCAGTAATGGACTCAAAAGCTCTTGCTTCAGGCCAAACAGGGTCTTCTTCATCTTCTCTGTTCTTCTTTGCGTACTCTACAATAGCCTTGGCCAAAGGGTGCTCACTATTCACCTGAGAAAGATATGCAACCCCAATGCTAACTTATAGTCATCATAAAAGAATAGTGGTATACTTTTTAAGGCAAACTGTAGGTTTTCCATGGAAAAAAGCTAACCTCGGTTGCTGCAATGAGTTCATAAAAATCTTGAGGTACCATGCTTTTCAACAGTTTTGTTTTGACCACCACTGGTTTCCCAATTGTAAGAGTTCCAGTTTTGTCAAAGATGATGCAGTTCACCTACAAGATTATTAAATACCTTCATGACAAGTTATCTGTGAAGATTAAGAATTTGTAAATAGAAAATGGAATATTCTGGTTAACCTTATGTGCACTTTCTAATGCTTGCCCCCCTTTGATTAGAACACCTTGAGATGCTCCAACTCCTGTACCTACCATAACAGCAGTCGGAGTGGCCAATCCAAGAGCACATGGGCAGGCTATGACCATGACAGAGATTCCAAATTGGAGTGCGAGCTGAAAGCTATCCATGGAATGTGGTATCCATGATTCTGGATAGCCATGGAACACTCCAGCCAAAAACCAGGCTAGCCAAGTTGAAAATGAAAGAATGATGACCTGAAAAAGAAGGGTCAATTGTTCACATGAATAATTCAGCTAGTTAATAAAAAAGAAATTAATTAATGAACCAAAGAAATGTATTCGTGCTTTATTATGGACTTACCAGAGGCACAAAGTACTTGGATATACTGTCAGCAAATTTCTGCACCGGAGCTTTAGCCAATTGAGCTGATTCAATAAGCTGAACAATCTGGGAAAGGGCACTGTCTGATCCAACCCTCGTTGCTTTAACACGCAGCACCCCGTTTTCATTTATAGTGCCTCCAATCACAGGGTCATCCACCCCCTTCGTCACTGGTCTTGCTTCTCCTGTTATCATGCTCTCATTCACATGGCTTGTCCCCCAGATGACAAGACCATCTGAAGCAACTTTTTCACCGGGAAGAATCTTGATCACATCATTTTTTTGTATCAGCCTACTGTCTATTTCTTCTTCGCTTAAAATGTTCCCATAATCATCCAGGATTAATAATATTGCTGTCTCAGGTTCCAAGTCCATAAGCTTGGCAATGGCCTCAGATGTCTTTCCCTTAGCCATTACCTCGAGGTACTTCCCAAGAAGAATGATTGAGATTAGCATCGAGCTAGTTTCGAAGAAATCGGTTCCCTCAAATTCTGAAGAGCCAGCAGCTCTCAATACTGAGTAAACTGAATAGAAGTAGGCTGCATTGGTTCCTAAAGCAATCAAAACATCCATGTTAGCTGAACAACGCCGCAATGCTTTATAAGATCCTGTATAGAATCGTCGGCCTATAATGAACTGCACTGGGGTGGATAGCATCCATTTCAATACCTCTCCTACATTTAGCATGTTGACTACTTTGGTGTCTAGCAGAGAGTTAATTATGGGGATATACATAAATACCATGGAAATTAGAAACACGGGAATTGTGAAAACCAAACTCCATAAGAAGGTGCTACGGTATTTCTTGATTTCATCTTGTCTGTGAGTTTCTTTCTCTTTTCCTTGTGGATACACAAGTGCCTTGAAATTTTCAGACCCAGCTGATTCAATGGCTTTGATGAATTTTCTAGGACCTGTCATACTTGGTTTGAAAGAGATGGAAATTTTATCGAGTTCAGGATCTATTTCGATTGCTTGAACTCCAGGTAGTGTTTGAAGAGAATTTTCTATTATTTGCATTGAATGACCAGCCCCTAAACCATCAACTTTAAGATCTATCTTGCTCAGGCCTTCTCCAGCGCTGATAAGCATGGTTTGAAATCCTATATCTTCCATGGCTTCTAATAGGTGGTTGTAGTTCAGGATCTTTGGATCATAGTAAACTTCAGCTTCTTCAGTTTCCAAGGCTACCTGGATTCTTTGTACACCATGAATTGCTTGCAGTACTATTTTAGCCGTACAGCAGCACGAAGTGCAACTTATTCCATTAATCCGAATTCTGCATACTTGACTGGATCTTTCATTGACCACATCCTCAATCAATGTGGCTTGAAAACCAACATCTTCAATAGCCTCACGAATAGTTTCTTCCTAAAAAATGAAGGAAAAGAACAAGGAAAATTATTCACACACAGCTTCAATTCAAAACCCACTTGAAATATCTGTTAAAGAACTATCATATATCAAATTAAGCTATTAGATGATATTTTAGAATATAATTTATATTAGTCTTTAATATACTTTTTCAAATCAAATGGAATAAAAGTGGTAAAATTCGAACTCGTGATTATCGGGTCAATAAAATTCTAATACCATGTTAAAGAATCATCTCATTTCAAAACTTAAAGATTTAGATAAAATAATTTCTTAATAATATTATGCCTTCAATCTTCAATTATTATAGTCCAGGAGGAATCACTCAGTAAACAACAATCAATAACATATATTTTAGGCAACATCAACCATTTTTTCTGGTCAAACATTTTCATTAGCGACACTAATGATAAAGAGCACACCACTACAAATCTAAAAGGGAGGCTACAAGAAATTTGTCGTGAATGAACCTGGGAAGGCACTTTAGTCCTAGTACACTGAGTTGGTTCTAGTAGTAGGACACCAAAAACTTCTGGCCACTTGGATTCGAGTCCTGTGAGTTGTAATATTATTTCTCTACCAAGAGGTGGCCCTTCAAGGTCACAATCATAACTTCATGACCCGGCAATCAAGAAAAAGATAACACCTGCTCGGTGCACTGACTGAAAAAGGAAAGTGACGTATTTCCTGTCCTGACACGGAAACAAACCATTATTTGGTAAGGGGAAAAGTGACGTATTTGCCTATTCATTTGCTGAGATAAGAGCCTGTATGTCCGAGATAAATGCAAAAGGCCAAATGGATAGTTTCCAAGATCAAATTCAGGAGCATTTCTTGTAATAGCTTTCAAAATTCATCCTACTACCAGAGGAAAAGCTGTTATCTATACACAGACAAATGAAAAAAGAAAAAAAAACAAATGAAACGAAAAGACAAAAAAAAGAAGCTAAAAAATATCATATATAGTTTGACCATTTTCCACTGTAAAGACATGTATCTTGAAGATAAGTTGACATGCTGTCATTTTCATGTCTCATGATAATCTAGTTTTAGTCTCAATCCTTATAGAATAAAGAAAAGAAAAAGTTTGCGACTGAATGACTATAGCTTTGCTACTAAGCAGTGTTCATCGACAAAGAAAAGTTCTACTAATAAAGATTGAAAGGCCATCATAAGAAAGAAATTAACAAATTAAAGGATGAAGCCCTTTTTCCTCAAGACATTATTAAATTAAGATGCTATTTGGGTTCCACAGCCTTTAAAAAAGCTCTCTCTTTTTTCAATTAAGATAGATTAGAACTCACCTGAGAACAAAAATAAAACAAGTTTGAATTATTTTTTGACATCATGGAAATGCAGCAGAACATTCAAACTGACCCCCCCCACAACATGCTAATAACTTTACAACTTTAGAAAATTAGTTATGCAGCCTAGCTAAGGAAAAATCACCAAGCATGTATGCCTGATCTCTGTTAGTAATTTCTTGGGAACAAGCAGCAAACAGAACGAACTTACATTAACAAGACTGGGGTAAAACAGGACTTGAGCCCTATTGTTCAAGACATCAACAACGGCTTCAAGAATTCCAGGTTGCCTTTTGATAGCTTTCTCAACTGAACCAGCACAAGCAGAACATGTCATTCCTGTGACTGAAAACATTGCCTTCACGTCTGCTCCCTTCAGGTCCACTGCCACGCCTTTCGGGTACTTTGGCATCGATGGACAGTGTGGCCTTGCCAACAGGTCCCCGCGATTCCCCCCGCGTAAACAAGTTAATGCCAAGAACTTGGTAGCCATTGAAAGGTGGCTGTGTTTTATGCTTGTGGAGTTCCTAGTTTTGGCGGTTAATATCATCCTGCACAAAACATCAAGTTGCTGAAACTTCGATCGATTTCTCAGTAAGAAAACATTATTGCCTTCACGGCATTGTCTGTATTTCGTGTTCCTTTATATCAAAGTTTGAAAGCCGGGGGCCCTTAGTGAGAGGTAGTGGCTATAGAGAAAAGAACTTCTAAATGTTTCATGATTGAGAATCGGAGGTTGAGTGGAGTACTTCTGATCTTGTTTGTTTTAAAAAAAAGAAGAAAAGAAAGAATTTAGTGAATGGTTAAATGGTCCTACCAGAGCATTACTTGTTAAATATTTGCGATGATTCTTGAAGGAAATTTAATTTATAGGGTCCACCATTTTCTAAGCTGCAATAGAATTGTTATTGTTCTTTTCTATTAGAGAATAATATAAATAATATTATTGTTGAAATTTTACTTATTAGTTAAATTTTTAAGTGAGATGATTTTTTAACATAGTATTAAAGCATTGTTGACTTAGTGGTCATGATTTCAAACTTTATCACTCTCATTCTATTTGATAAAAAAAAAAACAAAGCATAAAATATTGTAGGCTTGTGCAAGTTTGAAACACAAAAGGTTTTTACTTGAAAGGGATATTAGAGAATAATATAAAAAATATTCTGTAGCTAGTGGTCACTAGTTTGAATCTCACTGCCCTCATTCTATTTGATAAAAAAAAAAAACAAAGCGCAGGGTATCATGAGCCTATGAAAATATGAAGCTCAAAGAATTTTCACTTGAGAAGAGTGTTAGAGAATAATATAAATAATATTTTAAAATCTCACTTATCAGTTTAAATTCTGAGGTGAGCTTAATAATATCGAAATAAAAATTATACATATTTAATGATGGTTATTCAGGCTATACATGTATTTTGTTTCTTTCTACAAGGATCTAGTTTTAGAAATGGTTTAATTCAATAGTTTTCAGCGCCAGCAACTCTACTACTACAAGATGGAGTTATTGAGAGAGAAACCAGTCGCTTCAAGAAATGATGAGAAGGACTACGTACAGCTTAACGAGAATGGTTTATCTTCAAAGCCATGAACACTTCATAACATACTGAGTTTTTATCAGATTGATTTCGTCTAAAATACCTTATGATCAGCTTTGTTCAGAAAAAAAAATACCAGCATTTCATATTTTTATTTAAGCTGGATATTAAATGTTTGCGATAAATGACCAAAAACAGCTAAATTCATGCCCTTCAAAGAAAGGCATGACAGGAACCTAATCTTTGATAATGACACCAAGATTGATAATTCACCTATGATTAAGAAAGTTTTTTTTTCCTGATGGATTCAAATATAACTTGCTTAGTAAAGATAATTGTATGATAAAGATAACAGAGTTTTGTGTTTGAATCATTGCATTATTTAGTTATTGGTATGGATAACAAAATCATTTTTACAAGTAAATATGTTTTAGTGCATTACTATAATATAATCGTATTCAGCATAGAACCTTAGGCCATGCAAATACAGAATTGATTTTCAAGTTTTCGAAAATAAAGTGGTGAAGATTGTGACGCACGGGACACTTATAATTCCTGTTACTATTGGCACGTGGGTCCATGCATCGATGTTGTAATGGTGCTAACAACTTAGTTTTGATCGTTCAAGCCTCATCTTCTCCTTTCCATGGGCGACGTCAGCCACCACTATATGAGGAGAGAGGCCAATTAAGATGGATTTGTTTCGGGTGGATCTTCGTTCCCTCTTGCTCTTTTTAGTGTTCGGTGGTTGTTGGTAGTGAAAGAGTGGTTTGACTCTTTTGGCCAGGTTTGGTGTTATTTCAGATTGCTGCTAATTAAGATGGTTCGGGTTAATTGTAAGTGGTTCCATGTTTCAGTTGTGGTTAGAGGTCGGTGCTGGTAGCTTGAGTACGTTGCGGTGGCTGGTTAAAGACGGTTTCATTTGAATATCGGTGGCGTAGGAGATAATGAGGTTAGTTTGATCGTACGTGGGTAGAATATGGAGGCTATTCCATGGTTCACTGGTGGTTTGAACATGTTATGTGTGTTTGTGTGTGTGTGTGTGTGTGTGAGAGAGAGAGAGAGAGAGAGAGAGAGGAAAGGCTGGACTGTAGGCTGGCGTATAATGGAAAGATGATGGAGAAGAAGAGATTATGTCATTGTTGGGTTCAGTCGGTTGATTAGGTTAGTCGTTCCAGTTGTCATCGGAATCTGGCCAAGAGAAAAAATGACCGGAGAAGGGCAAGGAAATTGGGTTTGGGAGGGAAAGAGAGAGACGAGTTGCTCATAGACACAGACATTTCTAGAGAACTAGGGTTTAAAAAAACAAGAGGAAAAAAACTAGATTGTGGTAATATAAATATTTATTTCTTAGATAATCAAAACAATAAATATAAAATTAATATTCTACATATATAATCACATATACAAAATATTAAGATGGCGATTCTAAATTACAGTTCTATCACCAAAAAGAAAAGAAAAACCAAAAATGAAAAGGAAAAAATAGTTTTATTTATTTATTATTATTAATAATGATGAACAGAACCAAAGTTTTTCTTTTCTTTTTTGATTTTTTTTTATTTTTCTGGTGAGGCAGAGTAAGGGGTTTTAATTTATTTTTTTCTCCATTATTTTTTTTTATGAAAAATCTAGTTTATTATTTTAAAGCTCATACTAGATTTGTTTTTCTTGTCCCCTTCATTTATTTTATTTTTATGTTAGCTAGTTGTTTGCCTTAAAATATCCTCCGAAAGATTTAATGCAAAAAATGAAAATCCCCCCCACTAAGTAGAGCTAAGCACCTGGCTGCAAATTTTGGTGGTGTTAACAAATTTTGTAGCCCCCTACTGAGCACAACCGCGACGAGTTACCTATCCGAAAGAAAATGGCAACTTTTGAAAGGATATAAGCAGGCCACTATGGTGTGGTAGTGGTTTATACCGCTATATATATATATATATATATATATATATATTGGTTCTGCTTCATGAGTCACGTCTATACCTAACAAGGACGATTTATTTCTTGATTCGGGAAAAAAGAAAGGTTTTGAGCCTTTCTGTCCTGATGAATATTAAAGAAGGAAAGATTTGGAGTTTGGAGTTTCTCCCTGTGCTGATAAAGAATTGGATGCTGAGCAATATTCTACTGTGTTTTCATATGGTGCCGAGCGATGGTCAGGAAAAAGAAATCCATTTGTGATTTTATATTCAAGATTTTCACAGCGAGCAAGTGGATGCCACCTTGTCCATGTTTCTATTATCTATTGCTCATTGAAAATTGCTCTCTTTCAGAATAAGAAAATATAACAGTGAGAATGGGAAACCTCCACCACGTTGAATAATAATTAGGTCACTGATAAAGACCCTACACCACGCTTAATTAGCTTGCTCACAAGGAATATAATGAGCACAAAATGACTTGTAATGCGTCTGGAAGAACTTTTCTCTTGCCCCAGAGGACTCCCTTCTGTTTATCAGCATCTCTGATCATCACCTGCTGCTCAACCTGAGAGTTGCTGCAGGGACGTTGTATCATGAGTTGCCACAGATTTTAGTGTCTGTCTTGCTTAATTTCGGTTACAGCCAATTGTCGATTACAAACTATATATTTTTCATAGCTAAAACTATGGAGGGGATTTCAGATTTACATTTGTCTTGCTTCGACAGTTACTGAATCATTTATTTCATGTTTCTTCGCTGCTGGTCTTCCTCAATGCCTTCATTTGATACTTGATACTTGCATTGACATTTAAGAAGAATCAACAGTTGATATTGCCACTAGAAAATGTATTTATACATGAAGTATCTAACAAGCATCAACAACTTTATTGTGCAGACTATCTTCACTGCTAAAGGAACACACGGTTAAGTTTATCACAAGGCTAATTCCAGTCTTAAACTTTTATACATAAAACTGAATGAAAACTGTTGTAATTGATCACTCAATCCTTATTCCACCGATATCTAGATTTTCCAGCTTCTTGGGCCTTTTATAATTCTTCAACAAGAGTGAGCACACAACAACACTGACTGAAGAGGCTGCCATTGCCGCTCCAGCAATCCAGGGTGGTAAGCGAAATCCAGTGCCTGGGAAAAGGGCCCCGGCAGCTATTGGAATGCCCAGGAGGTTATAGCCCAAAGCCCAAATATAGTTCAGGCGAATGCGGGAGAAGGTTTTCCGGGAGAGATCTATGGCAGTAATCACATCCTCCAGGTTACTCTTCATTAGAACTATATCAGCTGCCTCTATAGCAATATCTGTGCCTGCACCAATTGCCATACCAACATCTGCGGCTACGAGTGCTGGTGAATCATTTATACCATCACCTACCATTGCCACTATATAGCCTGCAGCCTATGAATGAAAAAAAATTGAAGTCCAGAAACTAATAAATTGATAGAGAGAAGGAAAAAACAAAATTCAATTATGTACCTGCAATTCCTTCACTTTCTCAGCTTTCTGCACAGGCTTAGCTTCTGCAATAACAGTTTCAATCCCAACTTCCCTGGCAATGGAATTGGCAGTTCCCCAGTTGTCACCTGTGACCATGATGCTCCTAACTTTCATGGACTTGAGAATGGAAATGACTTCATGAGCACCCGGTTTCAATGGATCTGATATTGCTAGAACTCCAGTCATTTCCCTGTCAATAGATACTAAAATCCCAGTTTGAGCCATCCCTTCTGTTTCTGCGAGGATCTCTTCTGCGTCAATTGAAATGGGGATGTTGTTTTCCAACATCAAGCTTTTATTTCCCATTATCACTTCCTTGTTTCTGACGATAGCCTTCACTCCGTGGCCGGTAATGGACTCAAAATCTTGAGCTTCTGGCCACTTAGGGTTCTCTTCATCTTCTCTGAATTTCTTGGCATACTCTACAATGGCCTTGGCCAATGGGTGCTCACTGTTTACCTAGGGTTGTTGCGCAACCCCAACTTTATATCAATGTTCATCACACAATATAAACATTAAGCCGATACTTCAGCCTAGATTCTATATGCTTCTGTAGAGACGTACACTAGAATGGCCAAAGATTTAGACTATAATGGTAAGAAGACACTCTAACAGTGAGTTCATATAAGGAGAAAAGCTTACCTCAGCTGCAGCTACGAGCTCATAAAAATCCCTCAGTGCCAAATTCTTCAAGAGCCTTGTGCTAACAACCACAGGCTTTCCAATCGTAAGAGTTCCTGTCTTATCAAAGACAACGCAATTCACCTGAAAAATCATTTATGATCAGTTCCTGAAAGGCTCTTGCCTCATGTACAGAATTTCATAGGACTTGAAATTTTTTTAATAACTAGAACATTTTTCAGTTTCTCAGATTGCCAGGAATGATCTTGAAGCAGTACGTGAATTCGTCAGGACAAAGTACATAGAAATTTAAAAGTTCTTGCTAACCTTGTGTGCACTTTCTAATGCTTGGCCACCTTTGATTAGAACACCTTGAGATGCACCGACCCCAGTACCAACCATGACAGCAGTTGGAGTTGCTAATCCAAGAGCGCAAGGGCAGGCTATGACCATAACAGAGATTCCGAATTGGAGAGCAAGTTGAAAGCTATCCATGGACTTTGGTATCCAAGAGCCTGGATATCCATGGAACTTTCCAGCTAAAAACCAAGCAAGCCAGGTTGAAAAGGAAAGAATAATAACCTGCAAGCGTTGGCCAGAAATTAACGAAGTACAGTGCTTATGCGAAATGCTGGTGACAGGAATTCAAATCAACTTATGAAACTAATAGTTAAGTACCCTTACTGTGAATTATTTACTTACAAGAGGAACAAAGTATTTGGAGATACGATCAGCAAACTTCTGGACAGGAGCTTTAGCCATCTGAGCTGACTCAACTAGTCGGACAATTTGTGAAAGAGCACTCTCCGATCCAACCCTCGTTGCCTTAATATGCAACACCCCATTCTCATTCACAGTCCCTCCAATCACTGTGTCACCTTTCCTCTTTGCAACTGGCCGTGCTTCTCCTGTTATCATGCTCTCATTCACGTGACTCTGGCCCCAAATAACAAAACCATCTGAAGCCACTTTTGCACCAGGTATGATTTTAATCAAATCATTCCTTTGTATCAACCGACTATCGATTTCTTCTTCGCTGATAACATTTCCTTGATCATCAAAAGTCAGCAATATTGCAGTGCCAGGTGCCAAGTCCATAAGCTTGGCAATGGCTTCGGATGTCTTTCCCTTAGCCAGAACCTCAAGATACTTCCCGAGAAGAATGAATGAAATAAGCATTGAGCTGGTCTCAAAGAAATCCGTGGACTCAAAACTTGGAGAGGTAGCAGATCTCAACACCGAATAGACTGAATAAAAGTAGGCTGCATTTGTTCCCAAGGCGATCAACACGTCCATGTTAGCAGAACCGTTCCTCAAAGCTTTATAAGAACCTGTATAAAATCGACGGCCTATAATGAACTGCACTGGAGTAGATAACACCCACCTCAAGATTGCTCCTATGGACAGCATATTGACTATTTTGGTGTCTAATGCATGCTTAATTCCAGGAATGTACATGAAAATCATGGATATTAAAAACACTGGAACTGTGAAAACCAAACTCCATAGGAAAGATCGGTAATATTGTTTAATCTCCTCATGTCTGTGGCTTTCTCTTCCTCCTCCTTCAGGAAATATCGTTGCCTTGAATCGCCCTGACGTTCCAGTTGATTCAATCACATTGATAAAATTTCTAGGACCAGTTACATCTGGCTTGTAAGACAGGGAAATTTTGTTGACTTCAGGATCTATGTCTATACTTTGAACACCAGGGAGAGCTTGAAGAGAATTTTCAATTATTCTCATTGAATTCTGTGTTCTTACTCCATCAATTTTAAGACCTATCTTTCCCATGTCTTCCCCAGTACTAAGTAGTATGGCCTCGAATCCTGTTTCGTTTATTGCTTCTAATATCTGATTGTAGCTCAGGATATTTGGATCATAATGAACTTCTGCTTCTTCAGTTGCTAAGGCTACTTGAGCCTTCTGCACACCTGAAATTGCTTGCAAAGCTTGTTCAACAGTAGAGGAGCAGGAAGTGCAAGTCATTCCATTAATACGAACTCGGCATACTTGAGTGGATCTATCACTGGCCCCTTCTTCTTGAATCAATGTAGCCTCAAATCCAGCATCTTCAATTGTCTCACGAATGGTCTCTTCCTATCATTATCAGATTAACGTGTCAGCAAATTGATGGAAGTAGAAATAAACCTCAAGACAGTTGGTGAGCTCTATACAGCTATAAACTATCAGCTTGGGCAACTTGACACAGAAAGAAAGGTTAGTGAAATGCAATCTTGTCAGATTTTGCAACTTGGGAGGGAACACTACACAATGTTTGTATTCCATCTATAGCTAGCTAATAAGGTATACTTGTGTTATATTTGGTATTGTATTTCAAAAATATTTAAAAAAAATAATTTTTTTTTAAAAATATCATGTCTAAATAAAAAGTATTTTTAAAAACATTCCCAAGCAAACTTTAAAAAAAAACAGAAAAATTATATCAATATATGATCTAAATATCTAATTAGATCACCTTAACATATAATCTGAATATCTAATTATATCAATATTTATATAAGTAAAATTCAACTCGAAACCATTAAGCAAAATGATGAAAAATTAAATCATAAAATTTTCAAAGTAAATAATATGTTTGTTGCAAATACTATGGTATGGAATGTTAGAAAATAATATAAATCATATTTCAGGACTTCACCTATCAGCTTAAATTTTTAGGCGAGATGATTCCTTGACATAGTATTAGAGCTTTATTGATCTAGCGATCACGAGTTAGAATCTCATCATCCCCATTCTATTTGATAAAATAATTTAGCACAATATATGTGGGTCTATGCAAGTTTCAAACCTAAAAAATTTTCACTTGAGGATATGTGTTAGAGAATAATATAAATTATATTCTAGAACCTCACCTATCAATTTAAACTTTTAGATGAGATGGTTATTTGATACGAAATTTATTAGTATCTAGGTCATATAATAACATGTCATGGGGCTCTCAACCTTAAATAACTCTCTCATATTTCACAAAAACAAGAACTCTCAGATGGCATTAACTAACAATAAGGAACTTAATATCTAAAATTACAGTCAAATTAGTTACAAATTACTGTAAGATTCAGAAGAAGAGCTAATGATAGAAGTTCCTTCTGCCTCTCGCTTTTGTTAATTTAAAACTAAGAAAAATTTCGTTTGCTTTTCCTTCACACATACTACAAAAAAAGAAAGCTGGATAAAGAAAATATTAATAATAACTTACGTTAACGAAACCGGGGTAGAACAGAACTTGAGCCTTGTTGTTCAAGACATCAACAACAGCCTCTCGAATCCCAGGAAGCCTCTTGACAGCTTTCTCGACAGATCCAGCACAAGCAGAGCATGTCATTCCCATCACAGAAAACACTGCCTTTGCCTCTGATCCTTCCAGGTTCGTTTCTCGAGCTGAAACCCCTCTCGGGTACTTCGGCATCGAAGGATACCTTGGCCTGGGTGATAAATCTCCATAGGTTCTCTCTTTGCGAATGCATGCTAATGCCAGGAATTTGGTTGCCATGAAATAAGTGTTTATGAATACGCTAACGTCTTCAAACTACCTGCATCACAGGTATATATATAGACAATTAGACATCTTAGGAAATCTTAGGAAAGAGGATTTCTGTGATGGAGCAGAGTAGATCTTTATGGGGGAGACAGGAGAGATTCTAACGGCGCCGGGTGATCATTGGATGATCTGGTTGACTGCTAAGAAGGCGCTCGCGCTCGCGCTCGCGTAAGCATACATTCATGCATGATGGAAGATCAGTACTTTTATAGTATCTTTTAGTCATGGTTGTATGAAAAATAGTTAATTATTGATAAGTATTAATCATTTATCTAATAATTTATAAATTTTAATTAATTGAATTAGATTTTTTATACGATATTAAATGTTTAATAACTATTTAAATATTATAGAATAAGATAGTGATAGGTTGTGTAAACTATAAATAAATAAATAAATAAAAACTTAAAAATATATTTCAGAGGATAATACAAAACTATTTATATATTGAGTTTTATCTAATAATTGTTTTTTTTTTAAATAAAGAAAATCTAGTAAATATTTGCAATAGTGGAAAGACTGAACCATGCTGCTATAATTACATATTAAAATACAATAGCTACAAGTATTCGATACATTTTACACCATCAGCATAAAAAGAGCTTATTATTTTTAAAACATAACGGGCACACAAGAAATAATAATTATTAAAAAAAGGTGATCAATAACATAATAAAATCATGCTAAAATAGTAAGAACATGAATCTATCATAAAAAGAACAGCACAAAAAATTATAAACAATATCTTAGAACTCAATTAACAAAACAAAGACTAATTTCCAAAACATAGCATAGAGAAGCAAAAGGGATAAAAATAAATATAAAAATATCATAAAGAAAAACTCAAAAAATATAAAATATCACAAGTTTTAATTCAGCATATCAAAACAATTAATGAGTATTTTTTTTTTAATGCTTTATATTTAGTTATTAAGAATCAGAATCAAAACAAAAATTTTAAACTATGAGGAATCGAAGGTGAATAATTTGTGTTGATAGTCAACTGTTTGGACGTATAATTAAGATTATTTTTTAAAATATAATAAAAAACAATACCATAGCAGATGCTAATAGACAGGAAAATCAGGGAGACTTATCAACATGATAGGATTAGTCAACACGCTACTAGAAAATCAGCTCATTTATGAATAGAAAAGCAGGAAACAACTTATTAAATATTCTTTTTTCTCTTTTTATGTAATTGATTTTTCGGTTGGTGTGTTCTACGATCAGTCCCCAAGCATTGAGATTAAACAATTTATAGCTTATAATTGAAAGGAGCTCAAGTTGGATAGTATAAATGCATGCAATAGGTCTCTACTTTAGTGGAAGAGGAAATTAAATACTCTATCAATCTTTAAACTATTTATATATAAAAAATTATCCCTATTAATAATTCCCCGTCAATATTTCACATCCATTGGACTAACCCCCATTTTAAAAGGGGTGGCTTGGCTTGCAATATATATATATATATATATATATATATATATATATATATATTGCAAGCCAAGCACTATATATCGATGTCCGAATGGGTCGGTGAAAACTCTTGATGCTCAGTAAGGAAAATTATGCATATGTTGTGTGAAGTGTGCACTATATATGCGCTAACAAAAACTTTAAAAAGCTATGGAGATTGAGAGAGAGAGAGAGAGAGAGAGAGAGAGAGACTTCACTTGGAAGAAATGTCGACGGTTGATTTACACTCCTGCTCGTAGTCTGCCTTGCAAGCATTGATTTATATAGTAGCTCGAACCCACCAAACACTCTACCAGGACCTTATTAATTAATTAAATTGTTTCATTTCGGTCCTTTTGGGTTTCATTTACTTATAACTGTCAACAAAATAATAAAATAAAATTGCAATACTTTATATTATTGTAAGGTTTTTATAATGATCTTTTGGCAGCTTCATTGAAGATTAGCCTCTTATATATATATATATGTTGCTCACGAGAGAGACCAAATTTATACGCTACAAAATATTATATAACATTAATGAAATATCTTGTCTGTTTTTAAATATTGATTTTGTCAGAAAAAAAAACTGATAAAATTACAAACAAAATATTGCCGTCAGAAAATACACCATCAATTATTTATATGTTATTGGTAGTTCTTTTGATAATATAATCATCGATGAGTTTATATATGAAAAAAACATATCAAACACAAAAAAATCAACAACAATTTTGTCGATCAACTCATCAATGATTATGACATGTTGTCAACAAAATGATTTGTCACTAATTCTATCGGTGATCATATGCATATTATTGAAGGGATTAAATTGTTTGAAAATTACATCTAACAATGGCAAGCTCTATATTTTTTTCTCAATTCCCTGAAATTTTCTGATAGACTTAGTTTATCGATCATTCCATCAATAATGTATATTTCATCAACAATTCTGTAAGTATTCTATTTAATATTTTTTAAAACAAAACAAACAAGGAAAACTAAAAAATGAATCAAAATAAAATAAATCATATTTTTCTTATTGATTTAAAAAATATTATTGTATATAATTTATTTAGTTGACAGGAGGAGTGGGGGGGCTTTTCACCCGAACTAGGAGGGCAACGAGGTTGACCAAATGTACTAGTGAGGATTGTCATTTGTTATTCAAGGACATTCACTTTATATGTTAAGTTGATCACCCCAAACCTAACTTAGCTCATTTGAGCTTACTAGCTCAAACTTGATTACGAGGAATTGATGGTAAATACGCTATAACTCATAATGTTTATCTTCGACTACAATGTTGGAGATATTGTAAATCTAATTACTATCAAGTTTATTGGGCGATCCAACCTCCAACCACAAGTTTAGATTGAGTTTCGGATGAGTCAAAAGATTATTTTTGTATCTCTCCCAATCAGGTGTTGTATGTTTAATAAGAAAAACAATTCATCAAATACTTTAAAACATAATAACTTAAGAAAAAAATAATTCAAGTCCAACTTATCATAAGCTTTTGGGCTCGACTATCCACGAGTTATTGCATCTTTTTTTGGCGGTTCTCATTTATTATGTGATTGTCAACAAAAAAAAACTTCATTGGTCTTGGGTCATGTTCAAGCACTATAACCTGTAAAAAAATGTTGATATTAGTTAAACATTTCCATATAATACAACAACTAAAAAATATAACTTATAAAATTGAATCTTATTATCCATTTTGCAAGCAAAATAAACAAAAATAGATTGTTGATGTTTGGTGGTAATGGAACCATCAATCTCCTTGTTCCGGTTCTTCACACTAGGCTACGACCAACACGCAAAACTCTCGAGCATCACATGCTAGATATAAACATCCCATGTAGCATATAATACATGAAGAGGTGTAAAATCCTTTCATATGGCCATGTTTTCTTAGCTTGGAACATGTTATGTGCAAAGAAATGGGGCAGGGAACTGACAGTAGAGAAAAAGAGAGATGAAGATTGTGTGTGTGTCAAGGTATGGTTTGGGTCCATGGGTAATTTGTGATGGGATGTCTGGGATGACTCCCCTACGGCAAAGGGGTTGATATTGCTCATATCCTGGATATTGGGTTGGTTATGAGAGGTTCTTAAAGCTTGAAGCTCAGTTAGGACAGTTTGAAGGGTGGCCTTTCATATGGCCATGTTTTCTTAGCTTGGAACACATCTTTCTTTTTGTATAATTCTTTGGTTTGTTATATACCTCGTATAAAAAATCACGCAACTTGGTTTATAGAAAAAACTTATTTGCTGAGACGAGAAAAAAAAAATGAAATTTAAATATTTTTAAAAAATTATATCACATTTTGAATTCAATCTATCTAATGATGTCGTGATTCTCCTACATTCTTTTAGCAATAGTATTGCTAGTCTCCTCCCAATAAAGTTTTTCCTTCATAAAGTAATTAGTTTATTAAAATTAAAAAAATGACCGAATTAAATAATAATAAAATATTTTTCTATATACTAACCTTGAACTATTCAAGATTTTTGAAAACCTTACTGCACTACAACAAAGATATATTCCAAGTTCACAAGTATGTAGGCTCTTTTGTACAATAACATCTTTGAAATTCTATTCGTTCATTGAAATAAATTATTCGTTGTTTTTTTTTATTATTATTATTATACAAGAAATGAAAACAAATTTACATATTGTGATCGGACTTTTACTAAGCAATATATTTATTAATACATACATCTTAGGAAGAATGACTTTTAAGAGATTCTGGAAGGTTAAGTCAGTAATTTAATTCACTAATTGTCAAATGATGTAGTAAACATTAATAAATAAACATTAACTTAGTGGTGTATTTTTTTATATAAAAAAAGAAAAGAAAACAAAATCAGAAGAATAAAATGTCAAAGTCGAGAAGCACGGGATGTAGTTTTCAAACCCTATCCCGGGTGGATCTTGACAAGGCGTGAGTTTATGGGTTAGATATGTGAATCCCAATTAAAACATTTATAATTAATTAATTAATTAGCAACATAGCACTATTTTATTCGACCCGAATTCTGGAATCATTTAGATAGTCGATGCCGTAGCTGTTACGAATCTGAGTCATTCGTAATTGATGTCAACATCATTTTATATCTTAATTCTTGCTCTCATCATATATGCAAAGTGTTTAAGAAAATCAAAACCCATGAAAAACTTCATTTTCATCCCTAAAGTTTCAATTCATGCATTTTTTTAATCAATGCTGGTTTAGAATTTTATTTTTCGATTATAAATTCTTCTTCTTATTATTATTATTATTTGCAGTTTAACTCCTGAATATCAAGAGAAGATAGAGAAAATTCTTAAAAAAAAAAAAAGTAAATGGTTTTGTACTAAAGTGGAAAGTCCCATGGAGTTTGTTTAGAACATTAATCTTGCCAAAACAAATAGATTGGGAAATAGGGAGATTGTTTTATTTTATTCAATTTGATTTTAGTCTTATAACTCAGTTATATGATGTTTTGAGATTAAAATAAATTTTTAAAAATATTTTGAAGTTTTTTCAATTGAAAATAAATTAAAATATAGATTAGATTTTAAAATCTAATCTAATTGTTCCATAGTTTTCATATATTTAGAGTAAAACTCACTATACATAAATTACCGAAATGGTAATTAAGAATTATCCAGTTGTGTGTGTGTGTGTGTGTGTGTATTACATAATTTTCTAGATTAATTATTGTTGTATTCCCCCCCAATAATCATTTTTAAATTAACGAATTGTCTTTTTATTTTATTTTTTGAAACCTGCTTATCAAATCATGATAAGTACCTTTATTCTAAAAACAATGCTTCTAATATAATGCATAAACAAAATAGTGAATCATCCAAAATAAAACAAAATAGTGAATATATATATATATATATATATATATATATTCTGAGTTATACATACTGTCTGCTATTTGATTATATATGTGTTTACGAATCAACACAGTCTATATGGCTTTGTGCAGATGGCAACGAGACAATGCACTGCGTAGTCATGTACGTAGTGTGCAAGATGACGAGACACCGTTATCTACAATATTGCCATCATTTTCAAACTGGCATTGCATCAGTTGACATTTATCACCCTGTCATGGCGATTCAGCATTTCCCTGCAATATAATCCGCTGGTAGTTTGCTTAGGCAAAACTCAAACCTAACAAAAATATTAAAGCTCACAGAGCCAGTGATCGATGAAGTTCGATCACTTTCAGTGAGGCGATGATCGTCATGCAGACCCTGTTAGCTGCTAAAGATCTCAGTGTCGTCGTCCCAAGTCGAGAAGGAGAAAGATATTGAGAAAAATAAAAATTTACGTTTGGATGACTCATCTTCGCATTTCTGTCTCATGTTGCCCACGTTTGCACATTGTGAGATTAATAAACAATGTACATACGAAAATATCTTTAAATTTATTCGACTAACCAACGTATTATTTTCAAATTGTGTTACTTGATGACAAAAAATCTATAATTTATACAGTAAATTTTGAATTCGAAATTATGACATGCATTCATTGTAAATACCTATAAATTTTACTCACCGGCTATAAATACGATTTCCAGAGGTGGAGTTTATTCATATTAAAAAAAAAAAAACCTAACTATCTTAGTCTTCATTACTTGAATGATTTGTTATTTTCTAGGATGACGGCATGCCAGATAATTATAAACATTATGTTCGATGAATTTTCATGGCATCCTTGGCACTGACAAGAATGAAAAATGCTAATTTCTCGGGCAAGGCTGATTTATAAATCATATTCCTTAAAGTATTCTGTTCAAACACAGATATTTACACCCTAACTTTGTCGACATAAACTCTTTGAAAAGAATAAGACGTTTTGTAATATACAGACAGTCACTCTTGGCCTAACAAGCTAGAAAGCTGACAGCGTTTAATATACTGTTTAAATTTTGCACTGCAATTTGCTTGGAGTTTTTCTCTCCCTGTACACTTTTTAATGTTTGAACCTAGAAACCCCTCGAAACATCTCGGCTTGCTCCATTTTATTACCTTCGGCCTGCAATTCTTGACTTTTGACTTTCAAAGCCCAGATTTTTGGTACTTGTTCGACCACGACCCCAGACTCGACTTATTGAAAACCATAGTTTAAGATACCGGCGGGAAACACGACCTGGACAGGTGTTTGTTAAAAAACAATTGTTTAAAATTATTTTAAGAGGTTGATGTAAAAAATAAAAAAACTATTTTAATATATTTATAAATAAAAAATGCTTTAAAAATAATTTTTTATGTTCTTATAAATAAAAAACTGATTGGTTAGTGATTCTCAATGTTAAAAATATATAAAAATAATATTTTTATCGATGGACTAAACCTGTAATGCAGCAGCAGCTGCATGCATCAATAAGCAACGCAAATGATGGAAAGTTATCAATGTATAGTGAGTGCTCTTTTGTAAGTTCAGGACCACAACATGCAACTTTTCCCATATATATTTCGACCGGCTCACCCAAGTTATGGACCTGATGTATAAATATTTATGCATAGTTGTATCAAATGTTCTTCATCTAGTTGTAGCAGCTTGTGCATGCTAAGAACCTCCTCTCTCTCCCCTACATGTGTTGATTAGAGCTGTGAAGAGTCAACAAAATTCTGACCTTTTTTATGGGAAACCAAGTAGAGTTCAATCTCGCTTGTTTGACAGTCAGGAGAATCGCCAGTTCTGAAGTTTCTAAAACCTGAAATTAAGAAGCTTAACATTCATCACACACAAAAAACATGGAGCGGAACTTTAGCCAAGCTCTTGTTTTTGGTACCATGATTTACGTAATAGATATGCTCATGGCATCATAAACACTTTAGAAGCTCAAGTACTAAATAATCTCTATGTTTACAAATGATTTCTTATCTCTAAAGTGGGGGCGGTGTGATAGTTGCTGGTTAATTAAACCTCACCTAGGGTTAGGGCATCGCAAGGTCATCCTAGCCAGAGGTTGATTCTAAAATAGCAGTGGATATAGATAGATAGATAGATAGATAGATAGATAGATAGTCTTGGATGACACTGATTCTTACAGCTAACTACCCACTGGATCTTGCCATAAGTACGGGGAATATTGCTTGCTAAAGAATTAATGGATGGTCAAGGTAAATAAGATCTGAATTAATGCCATTATTAAGGATGAAGATCCCACTATATATCGCAAATCTTGCAGAAAAAATCAGTTGATAATAATTTAGAGTAAGAGTACAGAAACTTTGGCACTAATATGTAATTTAGAGTGCCAAGTATATAAGAAATCCTGATTAAGCCTTTGTTTAGAACGCTCGTTCCTTGACAATATCCAAGCTTATTTCACTAGGATCTGTTGCCTGTAACTCAACTTGAACCCCGTCAAGCTCTCTTCTGAATCTATCCTTTGAACTAGCATACAACATTTTGCTCCTTGTCTTCGATCCATCAGGAGACCTAGAACCAAATATTTATGATATTTTAAATGAAGATATGGATATATAAATTCGCATAAAAGAATTTTATTAAAATAATAATTGCATTGCAATATTTGCTTGATGTTACCACGCAACGAAGAAGATTTTGCTCTTCTGAACATTCTCATCAGTGGTGAAATCGAAATCGTAGACAGCATATCGGCACTCATCGATCGGCAAACTGGCAGTAAAATCATCATAGGTTTGCTGGGTTTCTCCCAGTGTCTCAACCACCACTTGTTGAATCTTTTCTTCTATCCTGAACACGATAAACCGGTGGCTCCTCTTCGCTTTCAGTTCCAAGAACCTCAGCTTGCACTCATCATTAACGGCCATTCCAGATGCTGAATTTGCCTATACCATAGACCAAAAATAAATAAAAAGAAATATAACTTTAGTTTGATATCATTAATTTTCGCTGATAGATAGTTCATGTTAGAGAATAATATAAATCATATCATGGGGCTTCACTTACAATCTTAAACTTTTAGGTGAGATGGTTCCTTAACATGGTATCAGAGTCTTGTTGACCCAGCGGTCACGAGTTTAAATCTCATAAAAATTAAGCACAAGGTAATGTGGGCTTGTGCAAGTTTTAAGCTCAAATGATTTTCACTTGAGAAGGTGTGTTAGAAAATAATATAAATCATATTATAGGATCTCATTTACAAACTTAAACTTTTAAACGAGATGGTTCCTTAACAATTCAAGCAGAGAGGAACTGTTTGTAATCATTTAAAAATTTTATTTCATTCTTTCATGAAAAATTCCAACATTTTATTTTATATTGTTTCTAACATAACACGGACGATACAAATTCTGGGTTTTACTAAATCTAATGCATCTTTCAAATATATATATATATATATATATATATATAATGAGAGTATCATCTTGAGGAAAGTCCATAAAAACTTTTTCCTGAAATTGAGAAATAATTAAATTGAGGTGAAATAATAATCTTGTATTCAGAATGGCCAAAGAGGATGACGGGTGTCACCTTGGAGGAAATCAAACTATACGACATGGACCTCATTAATGGTGTTGCAAAAACCAGACAATTAGAGACTCATTAATTTGCAGCAAAATACCCTACTGCGGAAGCTCAAGTCGTGAAGCTTTAAACGCAAAAAAAATATAACGAGACACAATTAGATCTCTATGAACAACATGGATGCTCCACCAAAATCTTTCACTGTTGATCGTGGCATTATCAGAACGAGCTAATCATATGAACTTTTTAATCTAGCAGCAGTAGTCATCATGCATCACAGCTTTCAATAACAATATTGTTGTGCAATGCATAGGTACGAAGAAAGGAAAGAAACACATACCATTTTGCCACCAAAGAAGGTCGGGCCTGACAGAAAAACAAAGTGATGGTAGAGGAAGCAAAGATGATCAATGAGAGTTGTAGGAATAAAAAAAAGAATGGAGATCCTTGTTATTTGGAGTCTTGAGGGGTGAGCTTTCTAGGGAGGAAAATGAATGAGATTGTGAAATATGAGAGAGTTTGTAGGAGAAACTGAAGGGTACGTGTTGTTCTTTGTGGAATTTTCTGGCTCCTGTCTGGTCATGTCTACCTTCTACACTTATAAGCTGACACTATCTATTTTTAGTGCTTTTTTCTTCTCAATTCTCCAAACCAACTTTTATTTAAGTTTATAACTTTAATATACAATCTAAGCAATTTAAAATTCTAAAAACAAACAAAATAAAAAAAATATATTCAATTCCTAATCATTTTTTTACATGATTACAGATCCAAATTATCTTCTTTTTTAATTGCCGGAATGTTAACAAATTAAAATTTTCTATTTTCTCTTCTGCCGCAACTTAATCTTTTCTCTCATCTTCTAAGAACTGAAACATAATAAAAAGTAAATTTAGAAGTGAAATATAAATATCTAAAACTATAGGGACCAAAAAAAGATAAAGTAAAAATTTAAGGTGATAAATAAGGGGTTTTCTTTTTTTGCAATTTGAATGCAATCCAATAATTGTGCGATCACTGCGAAATTAATTTATTTTGTAATATTATTTTGGATAATGCAGCAATGAAAGTCTAAAAATACAGGAACATTGAGCATGATGGGAGAGATTGTTGGTCTTGAGTTTCTTAATTTTGTAACAAATATGATTAAGATGCATAAAAGGATTAGATGCCTGGAGCCGTTGATTATTTGCCAATGACAGTACCATTAATCTTTTTGGATGATTCCAATAATCTATTTGTTTTGTAGTTTATTTCAAACAATTGAAAGATTATCAAAGAATGTTCAATCTCGGAGATAAAAGAACCTCATAAATTAGATGAATCCAGCTCCATTTTTGAGGAAACTTGGCCGATAATAAATGGAAAAAAACCTAAAAAGCAAAAGATGACCCATGAACTTTCAATCACGAGGATAAATAGCTTGCCTTCCAGTTGAAGATTTGCCGATTGGAATATTGTCAGAAGAGAAAAATGAAGAAGAGTATATGATTGTTGTTGTAGGCCATCACTGTCCCGTCACATTCCTTCCTTCACCTCTGAACTTCGATCATAATAAATAAACAGATCTAAAGCAAGCAAAAGGGTGGTGGTCAGTTTTGTGCTGTGGCTGTGATGAACCCTTTGCATCTCCAAGTTCATAGCTGTCATGTTCTTAGCAGCTTTTCTTTGCTTGGATTACACTCTGCAATCCTCCTCCTCCTGCTGCTGCCTCTGCTTGTGGCTGTGGTCCACTACCTTTTGTCAGCACCCCCACCGGATCACCACTGCTCAAGCAACCCCCATGCTTCCTTTAAGTTGGGTGCGATTAACAATGAATTTATTCATTTATCTTTTGAGGAATACACGCCCTCACACTACCTAGCAAAAGGCCTCCAGCCCAATCGTCAAATCCAATTTATTTACAACCCAGATCCCGCTTTCAGCCACCCAACCACCTCCTTCCACGTCCCCAACTGCACAGACCCCATAAATACTACCTCACCAAAGAAACAAAACCCAATTTCAAAAATTTCAGGTTCCCACTAAAACCAAACGTCAATCCCTCCTTCACCGTCAACTAACAGAACCGTCAAATCCCTCCTCTTCTTTTTTTTTATAAACAAACAAGGATCAAATCCCCACACAGCACTCACTGCATCCTCTCCTCCACAGAAAATATATATATTAACCTCAAATCTTTCCCTCTCAAAAGAAGTTTCTGAGAAAATGAGAGAAATCCTTCACATCCAAGGAGGCCAATGCGGCAACCAAATAGGAGCAAAGTTTTGGGAAGTTGTATGTGCAGAACACGGGATTGACTCTACCGGTCGGTACCATGGTGACTCGGCTCTCCAACTCGAGAGAGTGAATGTTTACTATAATGAAGCCAGCTGTGGAAGGTTTGTCCCTCGTGCTGTTTTAATGGATCTTGAACCGGGTACTATGGACAGTGTTAGATCCGGCCCGTACGGGCAGATTTTTAGACCGGATAATTTTGTGTTTGGCCAATCCGGTGCTGGTAATAACTGGGCTAAAGGACATTACACGGAGGGCGCGGAGCTGATTGATTCTGTTCTTGATGTTGTCAGGAAGGAGGCGGAGAACTGTGACTGCCTGCAAGGTAAGGTGTTTCGGTTTTAATTTTTTGTGGGTTTTTGGTTTCTGTTTGGTTCTTCGAAAAATGATGAAAAGTTCAGTTATATATGGCTTGTTTGGTCTGGGAAACTGAGGGAAATGGAACAAAGAGGTTCTGACTAGAGTTCGTTTTTTTAACCTGGATTTCGCCCCTCAAGTTTTCTGTTTGATTCTGTAGAAAGTGATTTAGTGACGTTTTTTTGGTGGGTGTCTAGTGAGGTTCTCTTGTCGGGTTTATGGGAAATGGAACCGAGTTTTTACTGTAGCTATTCATTTCATTGCTTTTTTCCCCTGTTTGTTCCTGGGGAAAGTGGAGTGGCAAGGGAAACTAAGTATTTGTTTGGTTATCGGGAAAATGAAGGAATAAAGAGAGATAATAGAATAAATGTGTTTTTGTACTAATGCAATAAAGTGAAGAAGCGAGTTGCTTTCATAAATTTAGCCAGTCCACCTTCTACTCTAATCTCGTTGAAGGCTACTTGTTTCTGATAATGATTCAGCAAATAAAAGAGAGTCTTGTCTGTGTTTTGGTTTTGGCAGGTAGTTAAAAATAAATAAACGTTTTGGTTTAAAAATGCAGGATTCCAGGTATGCCACTCGCTGGGGGGTGGTACAGGGTCTGGAATGGGAACACTTTTGATCTCGAAAATAAGAGAGGAATACCCGGACCGGATGATGCTAACATTCTCTGTTTTCCCATCTCCAAAGGTCTCAGACACTGTGGTCGAGCCTTACAATGCAACTCTCTCTGTTCACCAGCTTGTTGAAAATGCTGATGAGTGTATGGTTCTTGACAATGAGGCTCTGTATGATATCTGTTTCCGTACTCTCAAGCTCACAACTCCCAGCTGTAAGCTCTCCCCCCTTTCTATTACCTCTTTTTTCCTGGTCTCAATTTCCTTTGATTTGCTTCTCTTTCTGTGTGTTTGTTGTGTACTTCGTTTGCAATTTTAAGAGCTTTGATTAAATTATAATAGATGTGCTGCCTGGATCAAAGGTTTCAGTTTCTTCCCTTTCATGTACCTGGACAATGAAGTAGGCAAAAAAGAAGGTATTCATAATCATGATTTATGTGAGACGATAACATGTTAATTTTATCTGGGTTTTAATTAAAAGTGGAGTTCGCTGCCTCATAATTGTACTCTAGTGTACCTAGAAGAATATGAGAAATTAAGTGAACAAAATAACCGTGTCGGTGCACAAATATATCCTCGATTTTTCAGTCACCGCCTGTGGACGGTTTTAGCCACATGGTTTCAGATTCTTTTCTGTCTCGATGCGCAGATACAGTTGTGAGTGCACGTGGGCCTCGCTTGCTAAAGCTGTTTTAACTGATAAAGATATAGAACGTCAGGTTTCGTAGATTTTTGCCATTTTTAGTAGTGCTTTGGTAATGGCTTCAGCTAAACCAATATTTGTCTTGATATGCTCATTGCTATAACATGGAAGTCTATGGCTTGCTCCAAGTAAATTGTTAAAAAAATTGGGACTCTGCAAACTATCCTTCCCCTGTTATGTTATATATTTTTTCACTGTGATGAGATGCCTTCATCCTAGATTATGACTCCCTGGAAAATTCTGTTTATCAGTTGGGGATCTGAACCACCTGATTTCAGCCACCATGAGTGGTGTTACATGCTGCCTTCGTTTCCCTGGTCAGCTCAATTCAGACCTTCGCAAACTTGCTGTGAACCTCATCCCATTCCCCCGTCTTCACTTTTTCATGGTTGGCTTTGCACCTCTCACTTCCCGTGGATCGCAGCAGTACCGTGCCCTAACTGTACCTGAACTCACCCAACAAATGTGGGATGCCAAGAATATGATGTGTGCTGCTGATCCCCGCCATGGCAGATATCTCACAGCCTCTGCCATGTTTCGTGGGAAAATGAGTACAAAGGAAGTCGATGAGCAGATGATCAACGTTCAAAACAAGAACTCATCCTACTTTGTTGAATGGATCCCCAACAATGTCAAGTCTACTGTCTGTGACATTCCTCCTACAGGCTTGGCAATGGCTTCCACTTTCATTGGCAACTCCACATCAATCCAAGAGATGTTCCGAAGAGTTAGTGAGCAGTTCACTGCCATGTTCCGCAGGAAGGCTTTCTTGCATTGGTACACTGGAGAGGGAATGGATGAGATGGAATTTACAGAGGCTGAGAGCAACATGAACGATTTGGTCTCAGAGTACCAGCAATACCAGGACGCAACTGCTGATGAGGAAGGCGAGTATGAAGATGATGAGGAAGAATACCAGGATGAGGCCTAATGATGCGAGATATCTGTCTTTCCTTCGTTTGCTTATAGGATATACGGGTGTCTGGCATACTTCTGCTGCTGTGTCTTCTTCCTGTCATGTTCTTCGGAGTTTTTTTCAAGCAATGTTGCTTTGCTTGTTTCTGGGTGTGCTCATCTTTTAAATTGGTTTTGTTTTCTCCGCAGCTTACAAAACGCGCTGGGCTTGAATGCTGCTGTCTCCAAATACTAGTAGTTAAACTTTAAATAGCACCAGCTCTGTGAAAATGGTTTTTCTTTTTTCATATTCGTGCACTAGTCCATGTTTTAGGGGAAGCTCAATATTGGAGAAACACACCAATTTATCAGAAAAAGAAAAGAAAAACAGAAAACAGAGTTTCTTGTCCATGTTCATAATTATGTTTTGAAATGGGCTGTAGAATAATTATGGTTATAAGAGAGCTCAACTATCCTTGTGTTTGAAAGACTAGTGAATGAGAATTTTTAGTAAAATAATATTTTTTATTATTATTTAATATGATGTTTTTCTAGTTCTTTTACCTATTTTAAGAGAATATTTCTCTATCTAATATTAAAGTTTCCTAGTTTTTTCTACATAAAGATTGTAGTAACTTTTTAACAAATAAAGATTTGGATGAATAAAAATTAAATATTTTTATTGTCTTCTAATAATTATAATATTTTTGGTCTTTTAGATGTAATAAATGTTTTTAGAAACTGATTAAGTAATTGGTTTTTAAAATGCATTTTCTATGCAATAATAATAATAATAATAATAATAATAATAATAATAAACTAGAGAGCGGAAAGGCTCTAAAGAATTAGGATATGGGCATATGAGTGAGACCATGTTTAGCTAAAAATCCCTCTCACTGGGCTATGATAAAAGGGTAGTGGTTTGAGATCAGGTGGGCCTCAATCGTATTCAGCCCGAGCTAAGATAATGCCTTCATCCCGTGCCTGTGGCCCAAATCATTCCGCGTAGAAGATATTTGGTACCTTGTGCAAATAAGTGAACATTAACCATTATAATTATATTACATGATAATTTAAAAGATATGGAAAAAAAATTGCACCCTTCTAAGATAAAAAAAATATATATATATATATATATATATATATTTTATATTCTTAAAACAAAATAAATAAAAAATTATTGGAGATAATATGATTCGTCATTTTATAGGGGCTCATTAAGCATTGTCTATATTGACGAGGAGGATAAATGTCTCTCTTTTTAATGAACAACTAGATATTTTGCAGGGGCTAATGTGTGTATTGCACGCACCATTACATGGGCGACACATGTGGGGCTTTCCTTGACATTGACATATGAACTATCTGTGTCCTTTTTATTATGAATAGGAGCATGTAGCCAACAACTGTCTCGTTTGGCATTGGATACCTTTTTGTTTTCTTTTCCCTTCATTCTTCTTTGACTTTCGTGTTTGCATCTTTATAATTTCAAACCGATCATTTTATTTTTTATTTTTTTGGATTTGCTTCCTTTTTTATTATTTATTTTATTTAAAATAATTTGTAAAATTATTTTTTTCTTCTTCTATTTCATCCGTATTCTTCTTATTGATATGATTTTTGAAATTGATTTCTTTTTAAAATCTCAACCTTTTTAGTTTTATTTCTTATCATATCCGATCCTCATTGTTTTAATACTTTGATATTTTTAATTTTACTATTTAATATTAAATTGATAGAGAATTGAGTTTAGATTAGGTCTAGACTCTAGACACCCCCTCCCCCCACCCCAATGCTAATTTGTTGTTATTTTTATCTTCCAAAGTTTATCTCTCAATATTTATTTAAGTAAATATTGGGCTCCATTAATTTTTTATTGCTTTCTATAAAAAAAAATTATTGATTAAATTTAGTTTTTTTAAAGATATTTTTTTTTAATTTAAAAACAATAAGTTAGTTAGAACTCCAATATTACCAAGAACAGGAATTATCTTAAAACAACTAGATTTCCTTTTGTTTTCTCCATCCAATTATAAACCTCAAGCAATAGAAAGCATATGCATACCCTATTTAGCTTTGAGATCATTTCTTTAATCAAGATTCCACCTTGAGAATAAGTTTTAATGCAACTTAATTTGAATTAAGCTGCGTCATGAAATACTTAGCATGAAATATTAGGTGACAAATAGTTAGATGATTTACGGGTCTCATCATCTGTGTTCCTCTACAAAAGAACTTTGAAAATTCTGAATGAAAAACAGATCGAAGTGTAAGAACTTGGCACCGGAAAAAAACGGGGGGGAAAGAAATCCGGTTACATTAGGCAAGGTTCTCATGGATTGAATTGGTAAAAAATTAAAAAAATCATCTTAACTTGTATAAATATTCCCTGATCTATATGCATCCTGTGATTATTTTGAAGACTGTTCACAGTTTATGATGCATCAAACCGTACACAGTCACAAGTCCGATGATAAAAGAGTGGTCAGCATGAGGCTCCACCACCAGGGTCAGTACATCATCTCCTAATAATACTCCCGAGGATGATTGCTTTCTCTTGGCCTGTCCAAAATAAATTTTAATATTTCTCATGACATGAGGTATATAGAGACCGAACTATATAATATACAACCGAGTCTCGAATCATTAATTATATTTCAGGAAGAATCAGAAGGATACCTCTGCAACAATTTCACCATTGCTGTTTGTAATCTTGAATGCTAATTTTCCAGCCAAGGCTTCTAACTTGTAGTGGCAGCTCTCAGGAGCTTCTCTGGACCGAACAGTAATTCGACAAGATAAATTGCCTTGGAATATTTCTGTCTTTTTTACTTGGAAATAAGGCTTTTGATTTCTCAACTTCAAGCCATCACCTCTATAACCCCTCCATTGTCTGTAAAGGAAGAGTTTCTGCATATATTAAAGAGAGTGAGAGAAACATTATTTTTTGTGAGAAAAAAGGGCAGTCTTTCAGATGATCAGACTGATCACAATTCGAAATCATGAACATACCCTTCTAAGTATAGTGAAGAGAACTTTGCCCCTCAGATCCATGAGATAAACTTTATTCCTTCCCTTCTTGTCATAATTATCTACTCGATAAACAACGTCGCCATTTTCATTATAAACAGTGCACCCATTTGTTTGCATCACTAGTGATTTCATCCATATAGTGAATGTTTCTGGCCTTGAAGAGATATAAGAAGAAGAAGAAGAATCAGCTTGCGGTAAAGCATGAACCTTGGCCATTTGAATCAAGCTTGGTTAGCTTGAGGATCAAGAGTTAGCTTGGATTTTCGAGGACGCTTGATGTGATGAGACCTGATAAGATTTATGTGGGTTGTAATGTGTGTATGTATATAGTGAAGCCATAAAAAGAGAAGATAAAGACACGAATATAATTTATTTCAATGTCACACGTTTATGGCATGCAGAGGGCATTACTCTTTGTTGTGTTTGCGTACCATACCAAGAAGGTTCCTGTCTTGTCTTGTCTTCTTCACTTGGCAGAATTGGTTAGTGGTATATATACTTGCATGGGTTATTTTCTTTTCGTTATCTGGATGACTCTGCATGACATGAGAAACAGCGACTTTCTGCTTCAGCCGAGGCCATCCTTTATTTTTGCTTAAACCATGTCTGTTTCATGGTTTAATTAGCTAATTAATTAATCACTCAAATCCATTTGCTAATCTCTTTGTACAGGCACAGATATGGATGGATAGAGTCGGTAGCTCTTTCCTAGACTAGTTTCATTAAGTCCATTTATTGTCTTTCGTCTCTTACATCAAGGAAGATACAATACACATAGCCATTCTTTGGTAGCTCGATGGTTTTTTATTCCCTGTCGAATAATATCAGATCACGGTTCATCTGGGTCAATTTTGAAAATGATCTAAACCCTCTTCCCAAGAGACTTCAATATTAGGGATAAACAAATTTGGATTCTAAATTCAGACGATTAGAGAGCATCCCTTTGAGGACTACGTATCAACCTTTTAACATGCCATCTTCTCTCTAGAAGTTAATTAGAGAGTTCTCAAAAAGGGTTAATTGACAAATGAATTAGATCCCAGAGTCATTGATCAGATGTTTTTGGAGGTGATTCCTGTCACCGAGCTTTTGAGTTTTGTTGATTCTATTTGTTCATTCAAAGATGCCCTGATTACCCTATATATGAAAGATTCAGCCACATGGTTTAATGTATTCAACAAGCAAAAACAAACATGGTTTTCAGGATTAGGTGATAGAAAAGAAAGCTAAGGAAACCTTCTTTCCTTGTGTGTCTCTGCAAGCGCCGGAGCTGCCGATTTTTCAGGGACATCTGATGCGCAACATTTAAAATGGCTCTGATGACAAAGCGCTGGTGTTTATTAAAAAACAAATGGTGTTTAAAAATGTATGAAATGTAAAGAAACACACATGGTTTGATCTGGTCGTTGAGCATAATTTTTTTCAGATGGGAGCCAAGAAATATTTAAGTGCTTTATGTTACTTGTGTATATATAATTGATAGGTGGTTTGCAAAATAATATACAGGGCATTTCCCCATGTGGCAGATTTTTATTATTTTTTCAAAAAAGGAGAGAGAAGACAGCTCCGATATTACAATACCTTAAATCTAAGGGCAGAACATGTCATTGGCTAGTTATTTCATACATTTGACCCGTGGTTCTTCTGATAACGTTTAAGACTTAGGGCAAATGCTAGATTTCTTCCGTCCTGGATGGTGCATTCTCTTATAATAACTATTGATATTCTCATTAATTTGTTTAAAATGTTTTCTTATCTCCCCTCGATATATATTTATACAAGTTTATCTGGGGAGAGTTGAAAGAGAAACCTTCACCAATTGGTTCAAGATTTCTTTTTACCCTCGTTGTTTTTATTCTTAGGGGAGTTGATGTGATGGAAAGATATCTTGAAATGATTCTTTCTTGTTCTAGAGAATAAAATATATTAATCTATATGATAGTTCAGATAATTATTAATCAGAACCCAATGGCCAATCTGATATTTCAATCGATGCATAGATACATCAGTTTAATTTTGATTATTCACACGATTGGCTTTTATACGTGTTATTGTCCCATAGTTTTGTGCCATATTTGTTTTGATTAATCCATAGTTTCGTGCCATGTGTGTTTTGATCATTCCAATCCATAGTTTTGATCTAGCAAATTTCTTTATCTTTATCGAAATTTGTATTTAGCTGTGAAATCAGCGTCCACTACCTTAATCATGGCTAGGGATTCCTTCTTACTAAATGTTGTGTTGGTAGCAAATTTTCTATTTTGCTGTTCTGGATGACAATCTTGATTCTCGGGGAAAACGTTTTGGAAAAAGTAGATCTCATAACAGACAACAATTTTTCGAGTGTTACTACTATAGTCTATATAGAACAACACAATTTTGACCTTAATTAGCGGAATCTCATATTTCCTTTTCTTTTTTTCTCTAACTATATATATATATATATATATATATATATATATATAGTCCAAACCGGAAGAGTTCGGTTTTAGAACTTGAATGGAGGTATTGTAAGTCAAAGTCGCATGATACAGCACAAGGAACTGGTAATTTCATGCAGCAGTAAACATGTTATTGTCTAAATGCATGAATTGAAAGAGAGATGCGTAAGCGGCTTTCTTGGAATGAAACATCAAGTTTGGCCAGCAGATGGAGTAGTAATCCCTTCAATTTCTTCATGATTATGTTGATGATGTCCTCGCGTAGATCATCAAATGAAGTGCCTTTTTCTAGATCAGCGATTCCAGTCTAGTTTTTTCAACTTTGGCTAGCATTTAGCATTCGTCTCAATTTGATTTATGAAAACGTGGTTGGCACTGTGCAAGCTTCTTTTGTAGAGGTTGGCCATATGCACGTAGCCGGGTAGCTAGCTTCTTTTAATTCAATTATATAAAAATAATGACTAGCTTGAGAGTCTAACCAAATATATATTTGACTTTTTTCTATTTAGAAAATTAACTTGAATTAATTTACAAAATTCCTAAGAGTAGATGATTTGATCATGTGCACCTCTATTACCCCTCCCTCTCTGGAAAAGATATTTTTGCTAGCAAAGGACAAACATTTCTTTACAAATAAAAAAATAACGACAGCGACATCATTTCGGGACTATACACTTTCATCTATATATCCCAGTAGACTTCTCGCTGCCTCTACAATGGCCGAGATATTCATCGGCTTCTCATCTTTGAAGGCTATATATATATATTGTAAATCAAAGCAAAAGAGAGCAAAACCCTACAGTTTATAATTGATCAACCCATAGACAGTCACAATTGCCATTATAAGGGAATGATCTACGTGAGGCTCCACAACCAAAGTTAGCACATCCTCTCCCATTAAGATTCCTGAAGATAATTGTTTTTGTTTCACCTGCATAAAACCAACAGTATCCTGAAGAATTCAAACCTTAAACCTGCGATTGCAGTAAGGAAAACGTAAAATCAATATGCGAAATCGGAATACTAGCTACCTCTGCAATAACCTCTCTAGCAATGTTTACGATTCTAAATGCCTGTTTGCTACCCAACTTCACCACCCAGTACTTGTCGAATCCTACAGTAACCTGACAGGCAAAGCTTCCCGTACAAATAAGTCTGCCATATTGCTTCACTTGAAACCATGGCTTCTCCTCCTTGGCATCAGAATCCCATCTGTAACCATACCAACATCCTAAAATTTGTAGCCTCTGCATGGATACCGATCCAAAAAAAAAAAACAGAGAATCCCATTCATTAAAACGATCAGGAAATTGCATCAGACCGGTAATTATAACAAGCACGTATATAGATCAATTCTTTTTTCAATTGAATTTGTAATACCTTTCTTCGTATTGTAACAAGAACTCTGCCTCGAAGATCCATGAGATAGACCTTATTGCTGCACTTCTTATCATAGTTGTCGATGCGATAAACAATGTCTCCATTGGAATCAAAGACGGTGCAGCCATTTGTTTGGCACACAAGTGATTTCATCCAAATAGTGAACGTTTCTTTTTCAGAAGAGACGTAAGGCTCTAACACAGGTCTTTGACTGTGAGGAAAAACTTTAGCCATTAATGGCAGAAAGGAAACTTGGTCTTGAAAATGGAGAGTAGAGTATTAATCAGGGGTAATTTATGTTCCAGTGAAGTTGGCGTGGCTCGGGTTAGATTTATTATTATTTAATTGGGTTATACCGAATGGATGTCAAAAATCCAACATCAGGTAGGAGCCTACGTCCACTCTTTCCTTTCCTAAAATTATTTCTAACCAAATATATTTATGACTTTTTCTAAATGACGAGGAGTTTCTGCTACAGGAGAGAACTGCTCATGAATTGATGATTCATGATCTACAGATACAAGTTGAGAAGTTGACCCGTCACTGGGCGGATCGGGATATGAAGGATTGTGAGATAGATTATCGTGACTCCTTGACTAGACCTGAAAACTTGTGTCACGTACGTACGAGTGCAATCGAAGAAGACAACCTCTGTCCAGAATAATCACATGAAGACCTCAGTTTTTAGGTGGAACGAACACCTTGAGTTTGGAGGCATCTTGTAGGATAAAGGATTCATTAATTAGCTTCATGAGTAATGTCACACCTCAATAAATAATACAGAAATCTCTGAAACTAAAAAGGAAATACATAAATAAATAAAATAATTGATTTTCCACCAAATATTTAAATGAAACTATAAATTTTAAAGTATACAATGGTATTAGATATTTAGATGCTGGGTTAGTTATGTTCAAGAAAAAATATACGTATCATTTTAAACAAGAGGTTATTTTTGTTATATATTCTCTTCAAAAATCAAGAGAGTCGATGTTAATCCTAAAATAAAAGATTTCATAAATTTTAAATTTGGATGAAAAACTTAGATATTGATTCCCTGAAAAAATATTTTCATTGATTATTTATTTTTATGAAGGATTTTGTTTTTAATCACTAAAAATAGAATATTTGATCAATTTTTTACTTGGAGAAGAATTTTGACCTTAATTAATCCCTAGAAACAAAAGATTTCACTGAATTTCTGTGTTTTGATAAAAAAAAAATAATGATGTTAATCTCTAAATACATGAGATTTCAATTACTTTTCTTTATTTTTTTTCTTGATGAGAACGGATAAAAGATTGTTAAAGTCTAAGATTAAACTAAAGAATATTAAAACCTAAAGGTTTAATCGACCTAATTCCTTCTTAACCAACAAAGCCTAGATAAAAACAAAATAAGTCCGAGAAAAATTCAAGTTTTTCTTCATTTATGCATCATTTAAGAATGCAAAACATGTATCAAGTCCATAAATTTTCATCATAATAAAACAAATCTATAAAATATAGACTTAAATATAGCTAAACCCTAATGAACTTAAAATTTTTCTTTCTTATATTATTATTTTTTTTATTTGAGAAAACTCTATTTTTTCTTAGACATTATTTATGAGCCTGAATTAAACGAGTAAAACCTCGAATATATCAATTTTTTTATAAAATAAACATGTTTTAATTTGAACCACGACCAACAAAGCAAATCTCAAATTTATGAACCTTTAGTTTTTGTAGCAAATCCACGTGGTATAATGTTTCATTGTCTTTAAACCCTCTTGTAATCCCTCTTGATATACAAATACTCGTAAAATTGTTTTTTTCTTTTTTAGAAAAGGATAGCATCTGGAGGATTACAATACATAGAAAAAATTCGCATGCACTCGTTAATCAGCTGTTACATATTTCCAACGAGTTTTTTTTTTTCTTCAGGCGGGACCCAACAAGGTGCTGGTAGCAGCCAGCAGAACCCATTCTTGGTCAATAGCTGATAAGTGATGGCAAGAAAAAAGAAGAAGCAGTTTTCTCAGTGCCCACGTCACATGCCGGCTTCCATGCATAAATAACTTGTTTTTTATTTAAAATATATTGAGATAATATTTTATTTATTTAAAATATTTCTTATTAATAGTTCATGTGGATTCGATGACTTATGGTGTATAATATTTCTCACTAATAGAAATTTAAAATATCTGCCACTAATATCTCCAGAGCTGCACTCCTGGAGGTTATGTTCACTAGCTGTGGTGTTTCCGATGGAGCATTGGCATGTGATGTGTAAATCCACGTAAGAAAATCAAAACAAGGTTGGATTAAGATTCCAAATCGGCAGCTCCACTCATTGCTGACGTATATATGTTGAACAGATCAGCATTTTACAGTTCATTTTTCTTATTCTCCCGTATGCTTTGTCAGTGATAATAACTTAATTTTGTGTTGATCCAATGTCGTAATGATTAGGTTGAAATGATTTCTTTTTATGAACAAAAGATAAGTTCAAATAGTTGACTTTTGAAATTCAAGTTAAATGTTGAGACCCTGAAACTTGATCAGAATTGCTCCGCGATAATCAGATTTCTTTTGTCATCAGTATAAGAAAAAATTGTTGCCCATATCACTGTTTACGTACCAAGAAACAAGTCACTGTAAATTGCTCATAAGAGCTTAATAAAATAAATGGAAATGAAAAATATATATATATATATATAAACAGTGCTTCTTTTGTGAGAGGGAATATACTGTGCACATAGTGGATGCCCCCACTTTCTACATTTACTTATAATAATAATAATAATAATAATAATAATAATAATAATAATTTTTGAAACGGTATGAAAAATGGTCTCCCCCTCCCCGATTTGGGTAATAAATTTAACAACCAATCCAAAACAAATAGCCTATGAAAGAAAGAAAAAAAATGGAAGAAAAAAATGATACCAAGATGTTCTATTTAAAAATTAATTACAAACACAATATAAAAAAAATTATTACTTTGATTTATTTTTAAACAATAAATATTATTCTTGAGTTTTTTTTTTTTTTTTTTGCTTTATTTATATGTTTGTAAATTATTATGATGTGTTAATATTAAAAATAAATTTAAATATTTTAAAAATAAATTACTACCATAATATCAAACAAAATCTAAAATAAATGATCTCCTACAAGAATTCCAAGTTTTTTCAAGGATATATATATATTAAGTTCTTGTCCTCTCTAAAAATAGAAGAAGTAAGGGCTTCGACATTGGATAAAAAGTGAAAGTATTTTGGGCCTTGGTACATGGGCCGACTATCATGAAAACACAATCTGCAATTCATTCAGGCATTCAGAGTCAGCAACTTTTATCACTTGCTAGATTAGGAGTACTATTTTAGATTAAATTACTTGCCTTGATGAGTTAATCAGTGATTACATACGGGGTAGTCTTCTTGCAAGATCAAAAATACATGAGACACGTGTTCGGTTGAAGATGGCGAGAATGAACCCCATGTGTTCGGTCGTTACTACGCAAAATGACTACGACAGAGACCATTAGCGCGTCTAAATTGGTGTCTGGTTAATCTCTTTCGAAGAGGACAAAGTTAATCGCACCGCCATGATTTAACCACCACACTTCAGTGAAATGAGTTGTGTTCATCAAACATGTTAATATGTGTACTGTCTCTGGCTATTTGGATCACCACACCGGTCATTATTCCATGCCCCAATTACTATATACAGCTACTAAGAAAGCCAGCCGACAGTCAATTCTAATCATTTCTTATCAACTTTCTTCTCCTGTTGAGATGGGTCAGCTGAGACTAATATCTATATTTCCTATTTTCTTTCGCTTTTCTGCCATTGCAGCTGTATCCATCTCACCAATGATGGTCATCTTTTGCTCCTTCAAATCAGCGGCAATTGAGTCGACCCCTGTTGATCAAGAACCAAATAAATAGAAATTTATACACATGTGCGTGGTGATGATCGATCTTCAAGTTTCCATTCCTAGTCTGAATACGAATAGTTAGCACAAACCGGTTGCATTGCTATCCTTGTACTTGACAAATATTGAAACTCATTTATGATTCTGTCATTAACTTCTCATAATTCAAACAATTTTAAAAACCATGACAAACAAGACATGAATTCAAAGTGCACTTTCCGGGGATGGGTTCTCTCCGATCTAAAAAAAACATGAGTTCCAAGCTATATAGCTAGCAGCACTGCGTTCAATTGGGAAAGATGTAGTGGACAAAGTCCTCGAGGAAAGAGATGAATAGAAGGGGGAGAGGCGGTAATGTCCATTCCTTGCCGTACATAGCAGCAACAGCCTCGATAGCTTTCTACCTTTTCTTTTTCATCATTCATGGTCTTCAAATCTATCAAACACGAAAATCATCATGTGCTGCTTTTATATTCTTGCATGTTATAGCCAAAGAAGACAGCAGAAACAGCAACTCTTGGGGCCGGTTATCTGTACCTGTGCCATTTATGTGGAAACAATGAACATGAACTACAGGAAAATTAAGAGAAACTCAAAACACCGAGGGGCGGGGGTTTTGAGAAATGAATACAGCTTAAAGCAAGCCGTCCTTGCCTTGGCTTAGATCATGATGACCCCTGTGCTCATTTTGTTGGCCACTATTACAAGGAAAGGCCTTATTCTTACTTGATTCTTTCCTCATCTATGGTCAATAGAGAATGCAGAATATCATACCTTCCATTTGCTTGTAAATAATATTGATATTAATGCCTTTTTTTCCACTCGAGAACAAGCTTTTCTGCGTAAAATAGTGTATTGATAAAGCAACACAGTTTTTTATTATATTAAATATAGGTGGCATGCCGAAAAATTCATAAAAAATACATTTAAATCCTCACAATTTAAAAATAATATAAATTATTTAATTAAGTCCCTTTAATTCTTTAAAAAAAATCAATTTTGGTACAAATATTTATTTGTATTATTAATTTAAAGTCCATAGTTAAAAAAAAAGTAACTAAATTTCAGCGATGAGAAAAACATTATCATTCAAGGCCCTGTTTGTTTGCTGGAAAGTGATTTCCTTTTGGAAAGTGAATTCATAGAAAGTGAATTCCGATGTTTGGCAGTGTTATGGAAAATGAACTGGAAAACACTTTCCAGTGTTTGTTTATGTTATGGAAAATGATCTGGAAAATAATTTATTAATAAATTAATTTTTTTTTCAAGTTTATTAAAATAATGAGGAACAAATCTTACAAATTAAAAAGTTGAATGAGAATGAAATTGAAAAAAAATATAATTTCATAAATTATCTCAAATAAAATAAATAATAATCAAAATAATAGAGATCAAATCTAAATTTTAAAAAAAAAATAAAAAGTGAATAAATTAAAATAATAATAATTAACATTTCATAAGGTCCATAAGATGAGAGAGGTTTGATGATGATTGTTTAGAACCTTAGTGTTACCTAAAAAATTAGATCTAAAGTGAAAGATAAATCTAATCTAATTTGATTTCATTGTTTTAGTATTTTAAATTGATGCATTGGAAATCTAGTTAACCTAATCACAGAATATTATTAACATGAATATTTTTTTTTGTTTTACCCTTTAATTTTTTTTTAATACTAGATTAATTAAAAATTAGGTTTTATAAAAAAAAATTGTTTTCTATAAAGTTACTGTGGTCTCCAGCAAACTTCTTGATATTATACTGGTGCTAGATTTTTCAAGTTTCTATTTTCTTATCATATAATGGAATCAAAATAGATTTTTATTTATAAAAATAAAGTTATTAAACTAAGGCCCCGTTTGTTTGCTGGAAAGTGGTTTTTTTTTGGAAAGTGAATTCCGGGGAAAATGAATTCCTTGAAAGTGAATTCCGATGTTTGGCAGTGTTATGGAAAATGAACTGGAAAACACTTTCCAGTGTTTGTTTATGTTATGGAAAATGATCTGGAAAATAATTTATTAATAAATTAATTTTTTTTCAAGTTTATTAAAATAATGAGGAACAAATCTTACAAATTAAAAAGTTGAATGAGAATGAAATTGAAAAAAAAATATAATTTCATAAATTATCTCAAATAAAATAAATAATAATCAAAATAATAGAGATCAAATCTAATTTTTTTTAAAAAAAAATAAAAGGTGAATAAATTAAAATAATAATAATTAACATTTCATAAATTATTTCAAATAAAATAAGTAACAATAAAAAAAATAAGGACCAAATTTGATAGATAAAAAATTTCAATAAAAAAATGATAAGAAAAAAGAAAATAGCAATTATAAAAATAAGAACCAAAATTAATATAAAAATTAAATTTTAAGAGATGGAATTGAAAAATAAATATTCAAAACAAATTATATATAGCAATCAAAAGTTTGAGGATCAAATTTGATATAATCAGCAAATAATGACATTTCTAAATTTTTCACAACTTCCGGAAAGTGTTTTCCGTCCAAATTTTTCGGAAAACACTTTCCTGAAAATCAAGCCAAATTCTTCTTTGACTGGAAAGTGTTTTCCGTTGACCAACTTTCCAGAAGACAAACAAACACAGGAAAATTTGGAAAGTGATTTCCCGGAAAATGAATTCCGGGAAACAAACGGGGCCTAAGTGAAATCCTAAATCACAAGTTTATTAGTAAGTTTACTTGATGACAAGGCTAGAAAACAAACCTAAGGAGAAAAAATGGAGGTGTTTTTGATGAACTGGTAAAACTGGACCCGAAAAACATGGTAGACTCAATGATACTTCCAAGAAAAAACATTTTGAAACTTAAGTTAGTATGGTGCTTATATAGGTGATAAGAGAATGTATTCTAGTGGCTTAAATGTTACTAAATCCTTGTTCTAAGTCTTTTGTTTGCAGCACTTGACCTAGTAAGAGTGGAAATTAACTTTTTGTTCATTTCCCACAAGCAGCACCAATAATAAGACTGAAAAAAAACCCTAAAAAAATTTGGGGATGCTTTTCATGAATTGATAAAAGGAAAAACTTCGAAGTGAAAGAACGAATGTTATCTTGGTTTATAGGGTGCTTAAAGTCTAGAAAGATGAGTTTCAAATAGAAGAGCTGTAACTTCTATTATGCTCCTAGAGAATGAGCTTATATAGAAATTTTAAAAATAAAAGATATTTAATATATAAATATCTAAGTTATAATATAATTTTATTTTCCATCACTTACTTTACTTGTATCGTTGGATCAAAACACATCCCGCTAGTGCTTGGCGTCGCTGAATGCTAATTTGCATTGGATCAAACCACATTTCACTAGTGCTTAGCATCGCATCGTTGTATGCCAACTTGGCCGTCAGCCTGTAAGTCAAGTCGTCCATAAAGATGCCAATGATTCTAGACTACAGTTTTTAACTTCTTGTAGAGATCCTGGGCTCCTCTCTGTGTAACCCCCTCGCTCAACCACTTCTTTCGGGCTCTTATCTCGACTGAACCTTGTTCATACCCGGGTATTCCACCTTCCACATATTATTTTCATCTCAAAAATTAAAAATAAAATAATTCAGCAGTTAATTGCATACTAGTTAGAGAAGATTCTTGAATCTTGATCAGTGGTATGTGAAGCTGGGGGTGGAATAGTAGAAGTTTCCATAACTTTTTCAGCAAACCCGTTGAGGAAAACAAGAGCAGAAAGTTGATTCTCACTCAAAGCACTGGACTGCTCATGTCTCCATTCCACTAAGCTAAAAAGCTCGAAAGTTCTTAGATCAGGATCTGGGATTATAGATGCGTCTCTGAGATGAAAAATTGGATAAGGCCCCAGTTGAAGAAGGGGCTGGCCACTGTTAGGACTCTCCTCTTCTTACTGTTCTTCTTCATTGCCGTCTTCATATACTCTTTATGGGTCGATGTTGTAAGTTCCAAAACCTAAAGAACACCTTTCTGCCTTGCAGTTCATTTTATTATATTAAGTTCAAATTTTCGATTATCTAAGTTCTTTTATTACCATTTTCTTGCAGTCTAAGTTCTCTGTTCAAAAACTAACAACTGTAATAATCCCTCAAAAACACCAAACCCCGATCATAACTAGAAAACTCGAATTCCCACTAAACTGCATCATCAAAAACCAAACACAAACCTGTCCAGCAAACTATCCGAAAACATTCAAAACAAAAGATCAAGAAGACATATCATCTAAACAAGAATGTCCAAACTATTTTCGATGGATCCACGAAGATTTAAGGCCTTGGAATGCCACAGGAATCAGCAGAGACATGGTGGAGAGAGCCAAAACAACAGCCCATTTCCGTCTAATAATTGTCAAGGGCAAAGCATACCTTGAAAAGTACAAAAAATCTATACAAACAAGAGACACATTCACCATATGGGGCATTTTGCAACTCATGCGGAGATATCCAGGTAAGATACCAGACTTGGAGCTTATGTTTGACTGTGATGATCGGCCAGTCATCCAATCAAGTGATTATCGTGGACCGAACAAGACAGACCCACCACCGTTGTTCCGGTACTGTGGCGACAAGTGGACCGAGGATGTGGTGTTCCCTGATTGGTCCTTCTGGGGATGGTATATTTTCTGAGCCTTCAGTCCTTTTGTTGATTTTTATGCTTTCTATAAGAATGGTAATTTGTATGCTAGGCAATGATAGGAATAAGTAGGCTATGGCGGCTCTTACAATAATTTAGACCTGTAAATAGGAATGGTCAACCTAAATCAACTAACCACATGAGCATGTTTCATGAAGATACCTGCGACTGGCTTGCACAGGATAGCAGTGCGCTATGTCATTCACTAATTTGGACCAGGTGCGGGGCCGGTAAAAACTGAGGAGATTATGATAATTCACCTTTCTTTTCTTTTCTTTTCTTTTTTCAACCCCCCCATTTCATATGAATTTCAACTTTCAAGTGATAATCTTCACAAACGTATGAAAAAAGTTTCAGTTTTTCCCGAAATATATATTTTTTACTTATTTTTTTGTATGTTCTCAAGTCTTTTGCTAGAGATTATAACATTTGGGGAACTGAAGGGAAAAAATGGGTGACAAAGTGAAGTGTGAGCAAATGTGCCCTTTATATCATATACTTAATAGTAAAGGGTAAAATTGAGATTTACTAAAATTGTGAATCCGAAGCATATTTCATTTCGTTTCGGTTGAAATGGCTGAAATATTTCTTATCAATTTAAAAAAAAAAAAACGACGTCGTTTTTATCTCGGTTTAAATTCCAGCTTGTTTCAGATTTTTTGGCCAAATATCGGCTGAAACGTATCGGTTTGGTTTCGTCCGTTCCGTTTTGGTCAAATAATATTTTTTTTTTAAATAATGAATAATTTTACAATATTAATCATATCTTTTAATTCCACCACTAGATTAAGATGAAATTTTATGAAGAGTCTCTTGACATATTTATATATATTATGTTACAATTTCAGAGCAATCATAGAATGTAATGACCTTGTAAGATTGATAATGGTATTCTCGTAATATTATACATGTTCATAATTATGTTCAGAAAATTCATTTTATTGTGTCGTTTTTTAGATTAAATTGCACAATTCTAAATAATTTTATTTTTGGATTTGAACTAATTTTATTTTGAATTAATATATTTAATTTTATATATATACACATAAATAATATAACCCCAAAACGACACACCAAAATATTTCAAAACTGAAATATTTCATTCCAATTGAAAAAATAAAATACTAACTGATTTTTTTATTCTTTTAAAATATAACGACGACGTGTCGTCCTCTTTGAGGTAGTTTATTGATACATTTGATGAAGTCGTCAAATTGAGCAGCCATATTTTTCTGCTAATTAAAATGGTGATCAACTTTTGTAAACTATATATACTTATGAAAAAGGGTATTTATGTGTGTGTGAATATTCTTGTAGGGCTGAGATTAATATAAAGCCATGGGAGAAAGTGCTGATAGACGTAAGAGAAGGCAACAACAGGAGCAGATGGATTGATAGAGAACCGTACGCCTACTGGAAGGGAAACCCCTTTGTTGCTGAGACCAGGAAAGACCTTCTTACTTGTAATGTCTCCGAGCAACAAGACTGGAATGCTCGCCTGTTCATCCAGGTATTTTAATTCTTTTGTAGCAGTAATTAATATTTAATTTGTTCCTGAGAACTGAGAGTCTGCTGTTTTTGTGAGGGCCAAGGAGGAATCTGGAAAGCAATGGAAGTCGTCCCATATATTATTCTCACTGTCTAGCATGCCTGCTTAATAATTATTAGGCTTCAACACTCAAGAATAACCTTTCGTGTACAGATACTTTGTGTGTGTGTGTGTGTGTGTGTCTTCAGCAAAGACATCAAAGATAAATACATCATTTTTTGGTTCCAGCATTTCAATTTTAGGCATTCCATGATGATCCAAGTATTGTTAAATAGTTAAACACCCTTCGCAGGACTGGATCCTTGAATCCCAACAAGAATTCAAGCAATCAAACGTGGCAAACCAATGCACACACAGGTTATAATACATTTCATGGTCTGGGAATGATGCATTTGATCTTGTTTGATTTTTGAGCGTTCTCTTTTTTTTTTTATCAAATATATAGGTACAAAATCTATATCGAAGGATATGCATGGTCTGTAAGTGAGAAATACATTCTAGCGTGTGATTCTGTCACGTTGCTTGTAAAACCCCATTACTACGATTTCTTCACAAGAAGTCTGAAACCTGTGGAGCACTATTGGCCTATTCGTGAAAATGACAAATGCAAGTCCATTAAATTCGCTGTGGATTGGGGCAATAAACACAAACAAAAGGTAAACCCTAATCTCTCACCAGGTTGACACATTTGAACAACTCCGTACGTCACAATTTCGTCCTCAAACTACTAGAGCTATAATGATGACAGGCACAAGCAATCGGGAAAGCAGCAAGTAATTTCATTCGAGAAGGGTTAAAAATGGACCATGTGTATGACTACATGTTTCATCTCCTAAATGAGTACGCCAAGCTTCTGAAATTTACGCCACAAGTTCCCGAAGGAGCTACTGAATTGTGCTCAGAAATTATGGCCTGCTCTGCCGATGGGTCAGAGAGAAAATTCATGATGGAATCATTGGTAAAGGGCCCTTCTACTACAAGTCCATGCACCATGCCGCCTCCTTTCAAGCCCCAGGTCCTACAAGACTTTTACAGGAAACAATCGAACGCAGCGAGGCAAGTGGAGAAATGGGAAGATGGATATTGGGAGAGTTTGAATAAGAAGCAATAGGTTCTATGTCACATTTATTATATTGCTGTTAAATGATGTAAAAATATTTGTCATTCTCGATCGTGAGGTATGTCAGTGCATTTCTAACACCAGCTAGAATATCACCAAATTTACCAGTGAAAAACTAAGATAACGAGGAATCTAGGATCGAGTATGAAATAGAAACAAAGGGTTTATTCATATATAGTAGTGGTCAAAAATTAATGGATTTTTTTTTATGTTTCTCGATCAACGAGTCTTGAAGAGTTCTTTATTTGATAGTTTTCGTTACAATTTCATTTTGTTCCTGAAATATAATTCAATTCAATTATCAGCAATAAAAGAAAATATAAATAGATCACTGAGGCAGACAATGCTAATTTCCTTTGATCCCGAGAAAGAGAGGCACAAGTATTGGATACTGGACGGGTGATCTTCGGTCCACTGAGCCTTGTTGCTGTGAGACTGTTCATCTCTAGTAGGGTTTTTTTTATTTTTAATTAACACGGATATTTGGGTCTGTTTATGTATATCTCGATTAATTTTATTGATTTTGAAGTTAACGAACATGTAAACCTCCAATGGTTATCATATTAGCAACTACGAGGCTTGAACATGAGATCACAGAAGAATAAACTTTTTAATCTCAAGTTTTTATCACTGAACTACCTACTAAATGATTCTTATCACTAGACCTTCTTTTCAGAAAAGGAGTTTTTGTCTCAAATTCAAGGGCCAATTTTAGCCAATTTTATGTTCATATTATGTTTGATATTATGTTTTAAAATATTTAAAAAAAATTGAAATTTTTTGGTATTTTTATATCATTTTCATATAATGATGTCAAAATATTTTTTTAAAAAAATTATTTTAATATATTTTTAAATAAAAAAATATTTTTAAAAATAATTTCGATAACCGGCGGCTGAAAACAAAACAATGTTATTTTTCTCCCACAAATATACTTCAAACATTGCATGGTTTCAATCTTTTTATTTTACTATTTTCAAAGATATATATAAGTGTTTAATATTTAAAAAAACAATTGCATTTTTCATCAAAAACATGAAACACTGAGCACGCACCGATTCATTATCATCAAAAAAGGGAAAGAAAAAAGGACGTGCCCATTCAACGGACCACGCTCGTAAGAACACTGATGAGTAATGAATTGGTGTGTGAATTATCAGCACGTCTGAATCACATCACTAAGGCTATGATTTTGTTGGATTTAGTAGAAGCTGGAGACTGGCCCAGTTAACAAATTGGTGTGATCTCTACTTTCTGTTTGGACACTGAGAAAGGGGATCGTATCAAATTGCCCATGCCATAATAAGCTGACATACTTTTGACAAAACACAGTATCCGTATATCAGCCGCATCTCATTTTAGACTGGCGAGGCTGTAGCCTAACCAAAACGTTTTTTAACCACAGGAAATTAAGTGAAAAACATGTTTTTTCATACATAAAAAATAAGATAGATTCAATGATCGGATTAAATTTAATAATACGTTTAAAAATTAAGTAAAAATAACAAATAAAAAAATTGGACACTGTTGTAGCCTGAAAAACATAGTCCATGTTTTTTTCACCTGAAAACCTATTTTCAAATTATTTTTTTAATAAAAAACAATGAGAAAATATTATAAAAATCATGTTAAACAACTTCATAACCTAAATAAATAAAATCTATATCAAACTCCTCTCATTATATATGAAATCATTTGACATAAAAAAAAATAATTATTTTAATAGTTAGAATTATTGCGAACAACTTTCTCTATTTACACCAAAATCGAGTAAGTCTTTGTCTCTCCTCCCATAAAAAAAAAAGAGTTGGTTTTTCTCTCCTCCCATAAATTTCAAAACTACCACAATTCCTCCTATTTTTTCACTCCAATCTAAAAACTTTTCTTAATTGATTTCATGCATTAATTAATTTTTAAAACTAGTAACTTGAATCGGATATAATTTATCTAATCTTAAAACTTTACTCAACTGAGTATCTACCATGTAAAATCATTTAAAATAGTCATGAAGCTGATTCTATTTAAAAATTGATCTTCAAATAACCCCTTTACCATAGTAGTGATGGAACAAGCAATTTTGATAAACTTGTAAAGAAGTCATGTTCATGTAATTATAAAACTTAAAAAATAACTCATTATAAATAAATAACACCATTGGACAAAATAATTATGTAATCCCACTCAAAATTAAGTTTATATTAGATTTTTTTATAATCATCATCTAGGTTCAGTTAGATCACTAATACTATTACTTGATGAAGCAATAACATTCTTGTTGAACTTGATTTTTTTCTTCTTTTTTAATACATGGTAGCTATAAAGAAAGAATGAACACGGTTCAAAAAACAAAATATATTATCAACATGAATTCAATTATTTATTACAATTCTACTTCACATATTTATGATAGTGTTTTCTTAAATGAAACATGTATTAAATGATCATTTTAGGCATCCGTCTTTTTCTAGAAAGAGGATATATCTTTTTATTTTAAAAATTAAAAAACAACACCAAAAAAAAAGAACAAAAAATGCTAAGAAGCAAAACCATACACATCTTGACTAATTATTGTATATTTCATCAATTGATAACATCAAAATAACCAAGCATAGCTTTATCTTCAATCAAGATTCCATTCCAAATCCATAATTCCAACTTTCAAATGTAAGCAATTAGGATTTATAACAGCATGAACCCCTGTCCACTTAAAACCTTAATTATACAATTTGTCTTATACCAAACATTAATTACTAATAAAAGATCCAAACTGAGACCAAAAACCTTGGCAATACCACCTAACAAAATTCTCAAATCATCAAGAACCATCCCCACCAAACAAGCTCTGGATTCCAAAGCACCAATCATGGCGCATTTGTGATCAAAGATTGTATCAAACAAAAATAGCAATCTAACATTTATCATGGAAATAACTCCAAACTAGCAAACAATTCAGACATCACTGAATATAGGAGTTTTAATTCTTTTTAAAAACACGAATGAAATTTACGCTGGCAGTTCGCATGTCATTCATGCAAATATATTTTTTAATTAGAATTTTTATTATTCCATTCCTATTTATGTCTGAAATTTTACCGGTAAACAACGAAGAAATATCTTTTTGCCACCGTTTTTTTTTTGGATTTTTTCCAGATTTCTACCTAGTATTCAAACTATCATCAAGAAATATTATTATATAAGAGAAAAATATTACAGCTCTAACTCTTACGTTAATTTCTTTTGTCAAATTTCGATCGGTGGAGCCTGCAAACAAGGGTAGTCGATCCCTTGGTCTAGAACCAAACTTTGAAAAGTCTTGCTTTTCAATCCACTTTGATTATGACGAAGGGGACAGCTTATCTAATCCCACTCAAAATTAAGGCAAAAGAATAGTTAATAAAGAGTAATCACAGCACAAACGAGATTTCATGCACCCAATAATCGATTCTAAACTCGTTTATTTGGAGCAAACAAATGTGCTTATGCTCAAAATGTTATCTATAAAATTAACTAATTCAATTTGAAAACCCAAAAATAGATAAAAGGAAGAGGAGTTTATCATCTTTCCTCTTAAAACAAGTTGCATCGGTGTAAAAGACACGAGGGGTCCTTGTCAAGGAAACGCACATGGCAGTGTTCATGACTTCACGGCAAGGAAGAAGAAAGGGTGTCTGGAATTATTATGTTCTAAAAGTGTTCTTGAATAAAATTATTTTTTTTATATTGATATTAAAAATAATTTTTAAAAAATAAAAAATATATATAATTTTAATATATATCTTAACCAAAAATATTTTTAAAACAAGTTCAATCTGACTCTTAGAAAACCAAGAAGACAAAGTTGAGGGACCCCGCCCGGCAATGCATGCCTCCATGGAGGTGGCTTTTTTCAAAAAAGGCAACAGAAAACCATGTCAAGTGGGTCAGATCCACCCGTGAGCCGTAAGAGGTCGAAATTCATGGGCAACTTAGGCCATGTAGATGAGATTATGAATGAAGTCTCCAAGTATGAAGCTTACTATTTCTTTTTGGCACATAATAATGAAGCTCAAATGGGACTTAGCTCGTCTGATCACAATCGTAATTGAAAATCATGAGGCTCGTTCTCCTCCCTTTGAAAATACTCAAGATTATTTATCTTGCTTGGAAGTCCTGTCAGCTCGGAACCTTCATGCTTAAACGACGATGTTCATGTCTTTCTGTCACCGGACAAATATGCACAGAAATAAATAAATAAATAAAAAGAGAGGGAAGGCAAGGGAAGGGAATAACAAAGAAAGGAAAGACCCGTGCTCATGCCAAACACACAAAGGTCAGCGAGAATATTATAATGCTAATTTAGGGTTCTATTTAATAACATGCAGCTTCAATGATTTGCGCTTTATTAATTATTATTTTTTACTTCCACAGCCTTGAAGGCTGTTCACATATTCCTGCTCACGGAGAACAGCTGTAGAATATGTGGAAATTGGGATTGTTAATTTTCAATTCTTTTTTGCTATTTTATTTTTATTTTTATTTTTTTAATAGGGTAATAGGATTTCTTTTCATACGTTGAGATAATGCTTGATAATTAATACAGTTACTCGGAATTTTAACTAAGTAATTGCAACCGATATAAAATTGCAATAGGTTGAGACATTTTATCTTGTAAAGTTTTTAGGCTGCCTTGTAAAGTTTAAAATAGATATTAAATTATATTTTGGATGGTTTTGAGAGCTCGTTAAAAATCTTTTTATTTTTTGTTGTTGTAAAATAATTATTTTTTAAGATTTTTATACAGTGATATTAAAAATAATTTTTTAAATATAAAAATATTATTTTAAAAAAATCTACCGACTCTCGAACAGTACTTGGAAGCTGCACCACCGACTGCAATTTAGCACCGCGACTTCCTGATATTGTCACGATAAGATATGAGATTAGTATCGTCAAAATATCATATCTTAGAAGCATCAGCAAATAATCAAGATCTCTTGGTAAACGTGATTACTGGCGCTAACACCGGATATGGGCCCTTGTGATTCTAATAAGAGAATGTGGTTGCTTAATAAGCCCACTTTATACTCAAATTATTATTAATCTTAAATACTATTTTGAAAATATGAAAAGAAATGCGCAAGCTATTTTCATGTTTTTTATTCCATTTTGAAATTATTCAATATTTTTTGAAACAGTATTCTTCCAAGAACTTGCATTTAAATAGTATATTTCTTATAAAAATTTAAATTAATTATAATTTATTTATTCATTTAAATCCATAAAATATATTTTCTTAAATGGGATTTTATCGAATGAAAAAATTATAAATTCTAATTTTATGTGCAGAAAATAATGCTTATAGTCCATCATACATTGATTTTCTAAGAGCCTCCCTTGCTTGCTCGCTCACTTGATTGTGTTTGTCAATTTGCTGTGTGGATTAATTAGTTAATTAATTAATTATCAATTCTTTTGAAGATTTGAATTCTACACAATTATCCCTTTGAAACATTGGCAATAATTTTGTTTTCCGAGAACACGATGTGGCCACAGCATCATAAACAGCGGACTAAAGAGTAGTTCGGATCATAATTGATCGCACATGATTCACCGATGTGCTTTTCTAACATGTTCTTCTTCTTCAGAAGAAATGATATTTTAATGTAAGAAAAATAGTCAGAGAAAAAAAACTGGTGGTTAAATAGAAAACTTACATCGAGTTTGAAAAACATATTTAAAACATTTTTATATTTTTTCATACAAGTTTTTTAAAAATAAAAAAATATAAATAATATTCTTTTTTCTTCACTTTTTTGCAATGTGAAAAAGGTATTTTTTTTTATATATTTTTCCATTGTCAGAAATTTAGTTATTATTATAAATTTAATATAAAGATTTTTTTAGCTAACAACATAACCTTTCCATGCTAATTTTTAATTTAAATCACATAAGATTAATATTCTACAAATATATAATCAAAAATATAAAATATTAATATAACAAATATAAATTGTAGTTTTGAATTTTTTTTTATAAAAAATAAGTATAATCTTAGTATATTTCTTTCTTTTTTTTGGAAAAAAAAATGTTTTCATTTTCAATTAATGAACACCCTTTTCAGTTCTCACTTCATCAGAACCGTTGATCAGTAATAGTCCATGGTTTTAATAAACTCCACGAAGTTTTAATTTATCATATGACGTGTCCCACGTGGACACACAATAAAAAAATGTCACGTTAAATGTGTTAAAATTAATGTAAATAATTCTTTTTTAAATGACATGTTAAAAGTTAAATGTGTTAAAAATATTTAAAAATTAACTTACTCTAAGACGAAGCAGAAAATACTGAAAGAAACATGATGCAAATATATTAAAAATATATTTTTTAATATTATTTTGAAAAGTCAAAGATTAAAAATCAACATAACGAATAAGAAATTATATACATCTCCACAAATCACCTTGGTAATGCAATCATTAACACTTACAGCACCAAAACTTCCACTAACATTTTTTGTTAAATGGGGCCTACAGCAAAACAAATAAATTACCTACCGATTCTTGATTATGAACCGTTGATTTTTTATCCAACAGCAGGGAATTTAGATAACAACAAAGTGCCGTGAGAATACACATAAAAAGTAGACCGCCATTTAATTTTAATTTTAAACACTGGTTAGTATTTGAGAGATATTATTTTATTTTTAAAATTATATTTTATTAAAAAGTATATTTTTTATTTCTTAAAATTTATTTTTAACATATCACATCAAAATAATTTAAAATAAAAAATATTTTAACCTAAAAAAACAAACAGAGCCGAAACTGAGAACAAAACCTAAAAAAATACGTATCCAAAACTTCTACTTGGTTTCTTATAATTTATCAACCATTAACAGGACAAACCTCTCACCGAAACTTGTTCGTGGTTTCTTTTAGTTTATCCACCATTACCAAGACAAAACCTCTCTTTGAATCTAAGTTTTCTCTCTTTTGTGTCCTCTCCCTCTGTCTTAACTTTAAACTGAGTACTGGTTGTAGGAGTTGTTTCCTTGTTTTAAGGCAAACAAAGCTTTCACTGTATTGAGGAGTGCATTGCTGTGTCAAAGACTTTAACTTTCTTCTCTTTTGTAGTTTCTCAATAAAAAACTCAAATCTCCAATCAACTTGCTTCTTTTTCTTTTTTTCTTTTCTTTTATTGCTCTTTCTTGGTCAGTGGGTTCGTGAGCTCTTCTGGTTTCTTATTTGTTTTCTTCCAACAAAGAGAGAGGAGTAGAGATTTCTTGCAGGGTACAAATGAGATCATATGCTTCATTTCAGCTTCTTTCTTTTGTTTCTCTTGTTCTTTTCGTAACCTGTGACTCCTTTGCCAGAGAAGATGGTAGGCATTATCATTATACTTCTCAGTTCTCGGTTCTTTAATTTTTATTTTTATTTTATCATAAATGCTTTGTTTTTGCTGATAAAAAAGATTATAAACTTCAATTATTATGGTTCCAAGAGCTGAGCTGAGCTAGCTAGTGTCACTTGGCTGAATTGAGTGGCGTTAGTTATTATGCAATCAATGCGAAAACTTCAAGATTCAAACTTGGCTTTTTTTTGCTATCCTTTCTACATTTACTTTGTGACCTGATACCATCAGTGACATTGAAAGTTATCTGATCTGAAATTAATGTACTGTACATAAATTTTGGTTTTTGGTAATTCTAGAGTCTAGTACTTTACAATAAATGGAATTTATGGACTTCTGGGCAGTTTGGGCACTAACAACATTCAAGGAAGCTATATACGAAGACCCGCATATGGTTTTGTCCAATTGGAATGCCTTGGATGCAGATCCTTGTGGTTGGTCAGGCATTTCCTGCTCTTTTGCTAGAGACCATGTTGTAAAGATGTAAGATATATGATCCATCATTTTCTTTTTCTTTTTTGTTTCAGGGTTAGATGCATTGTAGTTTCTTCTAAAGTTAGATCCTGATGTATATTATATGTGTAGGTGCATTTTTATTGTTGATTGAAGTTCATCCATTTTTCTGTTGGAATTCTGGTTTTGCAGAAACATAACTGGGCTCTCTTTAAGGGGATTTCTTGCCCCAGAATTGGCCCGGATCAAATATTTGCAACAACTGTATGTTTCTTTCTTCTTCGTCTTCATCTTTCTTCATCATACTGAAATAAATATTTTTAGTTTATTTCATGCTCTGTGTTTAAGGCTTTTTTTTCTCTTTTGGTATTTGTTTGATATTTTGTAGAGTCTTGCACGGTAACAATCTGATTGGGATTATACCAAAAGAATTGGGAATGTTGAAATACCTCCAGGTCTTGGATTTGGGAGCAAATCAATTAACGGGTCCTATTCCTCCAGAGATTGCAAATCTAACCAGTGTCATGAAAATGTAAATGAATTTTGCTATTGGGGTTTAGCGATTGGACTGTAATGGCTGGCAATATTGAGTTCTCTCTTACTTTCTCATTTTATGTTGTGGTAGAAACCTTCAGTCCAATGGGTTAACAGGAAGCTTGCCTTCTGAACTTGGCAATTTGAAGCACCTTCAAGAGCTTTGGCTAGATAGGAATAGGCTTCAAGGATCTGTTCCTGCTAGCAGCGGCTCAGATTTCACGTCTAGTGTGTATGGAATGTAAGTACAATTCTGAATGCACATCCGTCTTTGGTGCATTTTGCAAATTAGCGGGAAGAAAGAAATTCCATTAAGAAACAATAGTATTCTACTTAAATAGGTTGTGCTAGAATGCTTGTGATTGTATAAGTTGAGAAAAGTTTCTCTGGAAATTTCAAGGTCACTAGGATGAGATGCAAACTCATTTTTGATCAGTTGAAACTCATAGTTTTGATTCTGTAAATCCTTACTTAAATTATTCACCCTATTTTTTTGGTACATTATATAATTCACTCCTGCTTCAGCTATGCTTCAAGCACAAACTTAACTGGACTGTGTCGAGCATCTGCATTAAAAGTGGCTGATTTCTCATTCAACTTCTTTACTGGGAGCATTCCCAAGTGCTTGGGGTATCTTCCAAGGTACACTCCTAGTCTTTCTCCTACTGGCATTTGGATGTCACATAAACTTACATTATGCACAACATATGCTATGCAGCACAAGCTTCCAAGGGAACTGCCTTCAGAACAAAGATCCAAGACAGCGTGCTTCTTCTATTTGTGGTACGTGTGACATGGTTATCTTTCAGACTCCAGGCTTCCATCTGTATTTGTGGACTGTTGTATTGTGCGTCAAAATGTCTATGGACAATTATGTTTTGAAATGAAGAGCAATCCCCTTGGATATGCAAATTATGAACATGTGGTTGTCTGTTTCAATGTGAATTGTTAATGATAGATACCTTGCCATGCTAAAATTGGGATGAGTTCGATGTCTTGCAGTCCTCTATCAGTTTGCTCCAAAATGAGTTTGGTGTGTGTCTTTCGCATCCTTAAGAGATTTTTTTACAGAATTGCCCCCCTCAAGGGTCCCATCTTCCACATAATTCTTTTTTGTTTTTTTTATTAAAAAAAAGGGGAGATTTTGAAGACCTGACCCAAATGCATGAGCTCTTATGCTCTCCTTAGTACCTGTCATTCCTTACATAAGCCTTAAATTGGGATGGGGAGGGTATTGCTATTGCCTGTGTAATATGATATACCAACCTATCATCCAACTGAACTTCGGAATAACAGGTGTGCCTTTGGCCAGTAATAAATTATGGTGATTACACTGACTGATAAATTCATTGTGTAGATCGTGCTCCACATGCCAGAACCAATCAAACAAGAAGCCCCAAGCACCAGCCTGCTGAAGATAAATCCAAGCAGCACCAGAGGGCATCAAAACCTGCCTGGCTTTTGGCTCTGGAAATAGTGACAGGAACCATGGTGGGCTGTCTCTTTCTAATTGCCTTTCTAACTGCTCTTCAGAGATGCAATAACAAATCTTCCCTCATAATCCCTTTGAAGAAATTATCGAGTCAGAAGGATCATGTGAATGTATACATAGGTTTGCTTCCATATTTCCATACCATCAGTTTTGATTCAGGGTTGTCTAACAGTGTTTTAATAAGTTATTTATGTTATCTTACTGCGTGTATATTTTTGTACAGATTCTGAGATGTTGAAAGATGTAGTGAGATTCAGCAGGCAGGAGCTTGAAGTGGCCTGTGAAGACTTCAGTAACATTATTGGCTCTTCTCCAGACAGTTTGGTTTACAAGGGCATCATGAAAGGTGGCCCTGAGATTGCAGTCATATCCCTCTGCGTTAAAGAAGAACACTGGACAGGCTATCTTGAACTCTATTTCCAGAGAGAGGTAAAGACTTGTTCCTTCTCACTCCAAATTTTATTGTAACAGACACTGAACAACTACAAATGTAAAAGCTGAAAATTTTGGGGTAGCCTTTCTGAGATCTTTCTTTATTAAATCTTGATCCAATTTAGGTGGCAGATTTGGCAAGATTAAATAACGAGAATACAGGAAAGTTACTGGGCTATTGTAAAGAGAGCACTCCGTTTACAAGGATGTTAGTTATTGAATATGCATCAAATGGGACCCTGTATGAGCACCTTCACTGTAAGTCAAGTTTCTTGCTTGGGACAATCAAATATTTTTAAGATGTATACTTGCTTAGAGTTGATCAAACAACCTGCATCGATGCAGATGGAGATGGATGCAATTTATCTTGGACACGCCGGATGAAAATTGTCAAAGGCATTGCTCGTGGACTGAAGTACCTTCATACTGAACTTGAGCCACCATTTACTATATCCGAGTTAAATTCCAGTTCCGTATATCTCACGGAGGAATTTTCCCCGAAGGTACTCACTGATGCCATTCTGTGCCTCTATTATTCTAAAGAAGTGTTAAAAACTTTTAACTTTTTTGATACACTACAAAAAAATAATAAAAAAGTTGAGTCCTAAGTCTGTCAGCTCTTAAAATGGAATTGTTCATGAGGTTGAATTCACCTCTGATTAGATAAAATGATTTAGCCATGTAACCCAAAAGAGTCATATCAAACATTCTATCATTTTACTGCTATCTGAGGGACTGAAAATCTTGATCAGGATCAGTGACCTTAGCCACAGTTCATTCTGGAGTTCACTCATTGTTTTAAGCTTGTGAAATCTTGAATACTTGTAATCTTTCAATATGTCTGAAACTGTCTTCTGTAACCTGATATCTAGTAAAGGTCATTCCTGATTCTCTTTGTAGTTAATTTTGGTTCTCAAAGCCAGTAACAGGCAACAATTTGTGATGATGGATGTCTAACCCCTTTAAAATTGTAGTCCTCAGAATTTTGTTTTGATTGTCCCTGCAGTTGGTTGATTTTGAAAGTTGGAAGAGTATTCTTGCAAGATCAGAGAAGAACGCAGGCGCCATAGGCAGCCAAGGTGCTATCTGTGTACTTCCACATTCTCTAGAGGGACGCCATCTTGATGTCCAAGGGAACATTTATGCTTTTGGTGTTCTTTTACTGGAAATAATCAGTGGAAGACCTCCATACTGCAAGGACAAAGGGCGCTTGGTAGATTGGGTAAGAAAATCTCTTGTAGTTTTAACATTTGCAAATTTCCGTTATAGGTAATCTCAAAGAAAGTTATCTGGAAAAATCGTTGACCTTATAAGTGATAAAAACTTGCTAACTAACGTGTTCTATAGGCTAAGGACTTCCTAGAACTGCCAGAAGCAATGGCTTATGTGGTGGATCCCGAGTTGAAGCATTTCAGATTCGAGGACCTCAAAGTTATATGTGAAGTGGTAAACCTTTGCATCCATCCAGACCCCACCAAGCAGCCTTCCATGCTTGAGTTAAGTGCCATTCTAGAGAGCGGAATTGATACAAGTATATCTGCTGACCTCAAGGCATCTTCTCTGGCATGGGCAGAGCTTGCGCTGGCATCATAATTGAGTTGAAGGCTTGAAGCTAACACACGGTAAATCAGATTCATATAATTGTAATAGTCTTCTCTTTCCTTTACTTTTTTCTCACGCCAGTTTCATCTGAGGTCCTTGTAAATGTGAGCGTGCTAAGAAAAAACAAGAGTTTCCTATATGACAATAGTCTCATTGTATACACCATTGGATGCTGAGTAAAGTTATGACCATAGCAAACTTTTAGTTCAAACTGCATCGACCGTTTCTTTTCACCTGATTATATTATTTGGCAATCATTTATTTTCACAAAACTCTGAAAATGAGATATGACTATGGAAGGTTATTGTTTCAATATACAAACGCACGTATTAATGTTTAACATACTATAGCATGATCAAAAGCAATCCCCAGAGAAAAACCATTTATATGTTGCGTTCTCTAATGCCAGATTCCTAAGCAATAAGATGCTGGAGCCATAGGAAATGGCTCCTAGCCCTACTCATTGTTTTGCATCCTTTTCAGAGAATTAGAGACGATAAGAGGCAAATACAGGAATGCTTGTTTGTTTGACATCAATGGCTCCCGGGATAAGAAAAATGGATACGCATTTGCCTTCCGCTATTCTTATTAAATTTTCCCAGCAACTGAGATAAATGGTTGATTATGATAACTAAAGACATGGAAAACAAGTTGTTTCACTTGATTTTGCCGTCTTAAAACGTTGTACAGACATCAAGCAAATGATAAACATCAGCAAGCATTGAAATAAAAGAAAAATATTGGTAACTGACTTTAATGAAGGATTTAAAAAAAAAAAAAACAATAAAAAAAAGTGTTTGAAAATTTTACCTGGCGAAAGATTCGATTAACCAGGCTGAAGAATTTATTAGCTAATCAATATAAATTTCTTAGAAGACCAAAAGTTCCATGCAAATCTTATCTAGTACTCTGCTTCATCGTGTAAGGGTCAACTTGGGTTCCAACCTTACCTCCAAAATCTGGCGTTTTGGAACACTTGATGTATATATAAAGTATGAGAATATTTTCTGGCTTGTGACCTAAACACTCGAGTTGGAGCATCTGGGTTGCTTGGATTTTAGCTGGAATATACAAGTGTCCCAGATATCATATCCTTCCTAGCTCCAGAGTTGCAGAATGGATCCTCATCAGTTTGGAAACCTCACAAACTTGCTCCATTTAGACCTGTCAATGAACTCTCTGTGCATGACCACAATCTACAATGGCTTTGTAGCATTTCTTCCTTGAAATATATTGATCCGAGGCTAAGCATGATAGAGCTTTCCTCTTAAGGTCCAGAGCTTGCCAAACTCAGCTATACAGGCAATTCTGAACTACGTGGCACGCTACTCTGAAAAGCTAAAGCAGAGAATGGCTTGTCACAGGTGTTTGAGACTTGGATGCAATTGTTTTTTTAAAATAATTTTATTTAGAAATATATTAAAATAATATATATTTTAAAAAAAAAAAACTATTTTTCCTTTCGAAAAGCACTCATGTGCTTCCCAAACACCCTGGAATTGCACCTGGATTTGTCACGGGTTACTCTGAAGTTGGGGCGTTTTGATGTGGAAGAAATGCTGGTGGGGCGCTTACTTCCGGCTTTTAAATTGCATCAAGAATCAAATCTACTGGTCACTTCTACGTAACATCACCATACTACAAGCTTTGGCCTCTGCTTGTATGTAGTTCATTCCGTCAGCATGTTCCTTACTTTGGTTTTTAGTTGGCACCATTTAAATACATGGATTTTTAGCTAGCTCATTTTCTATGATATTGCTTGAAGAAATACAGCTTGAGTATCATTTTAATCGCACAAAACCGTGCTCTTTAGAGCACAAACTCTCAGTACATAACAGTTATTTACTTCTCACTACTGACTCAAACAAAAATGTTGATAATCATTTCGCAAGTAGCAACTATAAAATAAAACCAGAGTGGATAACAATTCCAAGTCGAATTCAATAATAATAATAATCAAAAGTTAACATCAGTGCTTAGGACGAGCATAGTGATTGTCGTTCGGATTCCTTTTCCCACTAAAAACTGCTAATGCTTGCCTTATGGGAGGCCGGAAAGGAGTTTTTTTATCATTATGGTGGCCAAAGATGTCATCCCGAACCAAAAAGTCATCTCCCTGCATGGTTAGATTTATAAAAATTAGCCTGGGATTAATTGAACACAAGCAAGAAGATATATGCAAGTGAACGTGCTACAAGAAGCAAAGATGCCAACCTCTTTATTCGCTTTCTTCTTCGTCTTAGGGTAGAGGAACTTTTGTGGTAGCTGATCCTCTCGCAGAATGAGATTCTTAGTGATGGCATCCCTCCCACCTTGTGGTGATGGAAGAGAGAACTGCAAGGGGCAAAATGTCAAAGCATATATGGGCAGGACTTCAAAAAAATTAGTGGCTAAAACACACCCAACATGTCCAGTCCATGCACTTCTTCCTCACATAAACACACAACAGATACTGAGCAACAGAAGGCATAATGGGTGACTCTCATGCAAGTTTTCATAGGTTCATGAAAAATCAATAAACATTCCTTTCATTATCACTGGAGAAGAATGATGTGTGTGTGTGTGTGTTGTGGGGCAGGAGCATGGATGTTAGCATACTACAAATTTTCCAACATGATTTAAAGGATACGAAGCCTTTCATGAATGGCCATGAAAATTCCCAAGTAGAAATCACATTCAGCCATGTACTAGAACCCCAGAACAAGTACTATAAACCAATGGTCAGAAGCACTGGCCAGAATAAGCTAAGTGATGAATGCAAGATGGAAACAATCACAAACATGTATCATACATATCTCCCTAGAATTAAGACCAAGGTACAAAGAGAATCTAAGATTTTCAGCTGGTTGTTTGAATAGATTTATTTATTTCCTTCTTCCCTAGGAATATACTTACTTTTGTACCACGCAGAGTAATCCGTGGCCTACGATCAGCCAAAACAATTCCATTCTCACCAACTGTTACAGCAACCTTTCTCAAAGTGCCCCCATTCCCACACTTTGGACAAAATATCCTCCCAATTTCAGCAGTGACAGTATAGCAGGCATGGCATTTCAGTATCCACCTGCAAGTGCAGATGCCTTTAAAGATAGGAATATAACGACAATGACCCAGTCAAGAAAGTAAAAGATAATCAGGAAACTAATATAACCATGAGAAACAATTGTATACCTATGCAGCTGGCGGATTTGATTTCCTCCAGGTGCCAGAAGTCGTAAGCCCATTTGCAGGAGTACATTCTGCATTGCAAAGTCACTAGTTACACAAGCTACACTTGACTCAGATAAGGATCTAATCATCCAGCTTTGCTCGCTATCAATATCATCAGCATATGATGCATCAACACTTTCGTGAGTCTGGCTTAAGATCTCCGAGTGATCTGATTCTGCACTGGCAATATCTACTCCTCTCTTATCAACATCAGTGTTTTCAATGCCATCTAAGGAAGCTTCCATGTACCTGGAATTGTTAATCTCTGTTTCTGCGGGAGTACTGTTCTCTCCTTTCTCACCTTGAGCAGCCTCCAGTGAATCTTCTTCCAGCCTCATTTGTTTTAAAATCAAGGAAACATCACCATCACAGTTCTTCACCTCTGTCATCATACTCTCCTCGGATATCACACTTTGATGTATCACTTGATCTGGGATGGTAGGTACCTCAATATTGCTATCATCCATACTTTTCTCTAGATCTCGCTGCCTATCTTTCTCTAATAATGCTTCATTAAAATCACGCCTACCTTTTCTTCTGAGATATCTTCTATGAGTACTTCGACTAACAGCAGGCATCCATTCACCTGAATTATCATCAAATTGTCCCTGAGATGCATCAATTCCACCAGCAACCATCTTTTTCCCTTCCAAGGTTATCTCTTTTTTCTTGGGTGGAAATCTCCTGGGCTTCCTTGAACCATGCTCAACATCTTCAGAATTCTCAGAATTTGCTTCCCCTCCAATCCCCATCGAACCATCTTCAGATTGGTCATCAGTAGGCATAGCGTTCAAGCTTATGTCTTTTAAAGGAAGAATTCTCGAGCCGGGATCTAGCCCATCTCCAGTTTCTTGTTCCAAAGCTTCCCATTCTTCCAAATTAGGAACATTAGAACCCCACCCTGGCATGTCCTTTTCAGGAAGCCTCTTCACTTTGACTGTATGGACAGGGGGTGGCGCATCCCTAATATGTTTGGTCCCATGAAGTTGTGTCTCCAATGTATATGTCAATGCAATGAGTTTAAGATCAACATCAGATAGGGTCTGTAAATCCCCGGTTGCTCTGGCAAACTTGATGACTGTCAAAGGCAAGTAAAACACATGAGACTAAACCCCAAGTTCGCTCCGCGACATTTTTCTTATACTCTAGCATTCCCCTTTTCAAATTAATAGCAAATAATTACAGAAGCAATCAAAAGAGAAATCGATATAATCATCCACTGCTTTTCATAATTGAAGGGTTTATTTTTTTACCTTTATTGAGGGAATCAGGGGAGGGTTCCCTGCAATCAATTGAGAAAGGAATGAAAGCAAGCCGATGGCGAGAAACAGGATCGCGAATCTCAGCGAGGACTTCAGGGACGGTTACAAACTTGTCGGCCATGTTGTTGAGCTTCTCTCCGCCCGCTATGACGGCGTTTGCATCAATAACCGCCACAGATATGCCGTGTGTCGACTTGCAACTCTCCACATACAACTGGTCTTGTTGTTGCTGTGATGGTGCTGGCGGTTGTGATGGTTGGTGGTTCTTTACTATGTTACTCCAGCATTGAGTAGTCGATGGAGGTGCTGGTGAGGGATTCCCCATGGTTACAGAACGGAGGGAAGAGGAAGCGATAAACCCTAGTAAGAGAGATTTTAAAGAATTTATAGAAAGGAAAACTATGTCTTAGTCCTTCAAGTATTCTAATGGTTAAATCCGCTCCCAAATCTAATATAAGTTTCAATTACACCGTTCGTTCGTTGCTTATTTTTTTTTTTTTTTTTTTTTATTGTTATCATTTATTTGCAATGTAACAAAGTATCCTTTGAGGTCATGATTATGTAATATTTAATGAAATTTATGGTAATTACAAAAAGAAATTGAAGAAGAAGAAGGCCTAAAAATAATTGAGTCTACAATAAAATAATCATTACTATTTTTAATTTTTAATTTAATTTATATATTTTAAGATTGTTTAGTTTAATAATTTTTAAATAATCATTATTATTTTTAATTCAAATACTTTTAATAGATTGTTGTAATTTATATTTAATTTTTTTCCTAAACATTTTATGTAAATAAATTGTATTTTGAATCATACATTTATAAAAACAAAAATCATTTGATGATTGACCTCTAAGGTAATATAAAATAAAAATAATAACCAATTCAAGTATTTATATGTTCTTTTTTTTCTTTTTTTTGCTTAAAAAACATCAATTTCACATTTAATATTTAATTAATATTAACAAAAGAATTTATTTATCAATTCATATATTTTAAATTGATTTTATTAAATACAAATTTAATACCTTCTATTGTGTCTTTCCCACAAAAATGGCATGACTAGTAAAAGATTGGATTTTTATTTTTCTACATCCTCCAATGAATGGAAACTGGGAAAAGTTCTCTGCAATCTTATAAAATCACCCCTTTTACTGATTTACCCTCGTCCCCAACCATCATCGAAAGGCAAGCATTTGTAGCGAAACAGGAATAATTGTGATCACCAAGAGAACAATGAAAAGAATATATTAATGGAAAACGTCACAACAACACCACACAAGCTCTAAGAAAATTACAAAAAAAGAGAACAAAATCATCTCGACACCTAATTAAAAATGCTTCCCTGCACTCGGGATTTTTTTTTTTTTTTTTGTAATTTCGTAATATTTTGTACAGATTGATTATTCATTCTTCTACAGGAAACTACATTCTTCTTGCAGCACATCCAACTGTTCAACTATACACCGTATAGGTTATGTATAAGATAATATCAAGAAAAAATATTAGCTTTTTCTGGCATTCTTAAGATTTCGTAGTGTCATCACAAGCTGTTGTCTTTCACCTTCTACCTCTGCAAACTTGAGACTTATTTCCGAGTATCTCTCTTGCATCTCCTTCAGTTCATTATCCATCAATTTGTTTCTCTCCTTCAATGTCACTAGTTCACTCAACAATTGATCAGCATTGTGGTCCGTGTTCTTGATACAGGAGGTTTTTGGTTCTTGCTCTGATGCATTGGAGTGGTCGCTGGAATGAAACAGGAAAGGAATTCAATCACACAAAGTAGAAGAACAAGCAAGGAGCAAAGCTAGAGCACAAAACCAGCTCAAATAGAACCACTGTTTTTTTCCAAATCATACCTCTTGATTGGCAATTTTGAATTCCCATTTTCTTTGCACATCCCATATGAACTGCTTGGATTTTCATCTATGTTTCGAAAATCTTCAGCTATATCACCGTTTGAATTAACTCCAATGTCGTTTACAGATGACTGCATTGCATGATAAGCATTTAAGATTAAGAAACAGTATCACGTTGCACATATAGATAGACAATTGTTAAAAAAAGTCCATACATCACAAAAGGAACTTCATATATCTCCTGTGGTTCAGAACTAATGTATGCGCCTAGATATTTGAGTGAAACAGACAGAACATAAAAACATGTAATTGCTAACCTTTTGGGGTTGGTTATAGCAGAAAATTGCACTATTCTGGTTGAGTTCTTCCAATCTGCTAACCAACTCTTCAATTTTTTTTTTAAGATCCCTTTCCGTCTCTGCAAATGAATTTGCAGAGGCTTCTAATGCGGTCTCCTTTAACTTTATTTCTCCCTGTCATACAAAATTAAAATCAAGAAAGAGAGTATTCTCAAGTCAAACACCAAATGAGAGGGGGGGGGGGGGGGGGAACATAAATCAAAATCAGAGTGAACTTGAAATTGCCAAACCAAAGATCATAAACGAGCTTGTCCATCTTGACACACCAGTGACCGTTGTTATCACCAATACTTAATAATTTGGCATTGCATATTCTTGTTAAAACTATAAATTTACTGGAAAACTCAGAAACGACCATTTACCTCGAGCAATTTTATTTTCTCCCTCAGATTTGCCACCTCTTTAGAGCCATAAGGAACTGGAGACTTATTGTTTCTCATATTAGTCTTTGTTCCTTCAGAAACTGCTGAGCGTTTGCTGCTTTCCTTGATTTTCTTCTCCATGCTGATCAAAGCATCTTCCTTCTTCTTCAGCTCACTCTTTAATTGGACTAACTGCTTTCTAAGTTTTTCCTTTTCGAGCTCATCCTCAAACACAGAATGTTTCAAGTTATCACACTGAACTTTAAGCATTCCCACCTCTGATTGCAAGACATTCATTGCTGACTCCTTCTCATCCTTGATACATCTCATCCTCTTTAACTCCACCTGCGATTTCTCCACTTCCTTCTTCAACAAAGTAATTGTACTCACTAGTTCATTCCGTTCCATATTTCCCTTTTGTATCAGTGCTTCAGTGTGCTTAATTGATGTCTTCATTTGCTCCAACTCTAAACCCATACTTTCTTTATGCTCTGCTTGCTTCAAAAGTTGAATGTTTTCTTTTGCGAGCATTTCAAGCTCAGCTTTTAAGCCTTGGATTTCCTGGGATAAATCCCCATCATGTTCTTCATCCAGCTTCTTTAGCTGTTCAAGCAGTCTGGATTTATCCTCAATTTCCATCAACATCTGTTCTATTTGATGCATTTTCAAATTCAGTTGGTTGGAAAGATCATGCAGTTTTGATTCATAACCATCTGTAATTGATTGGAGCTCCTCGTTTGCTTTCTGAAGCATTTCTTCCAGTTGACCTTTCTGCATTCGTAGTTCACTAGCTTCTGCAAGCGCTTTCATAGCTACCTTCTCGTTTGCATCAAAAGTCGATGCCATTTGAATGGATAGCCTTCTAAATTCTTCCTGCAGCTTCTCTGCTGCGTTAGCATTTTTCAATCTTGTCTTTCGCAAGGCTTCCTCTGCTTTAATGGCTCTCTTCTCCTGCTCAACTCTTGCACATGTTACAGCCTCCAGATCAGCTTCAAACTCCTGGGCCTGCTTTTCCAGTTCTTCCTCCAGGCTCTTGATATGGGTTTCCAGTTCCTTTATGGTGGCCAAAGAATCAGAGTTTTCCTCTGACTGCTTCTTCAGTTCATTTTCTAAGCTCTCAAACTGATCTTCGTGTTCATTTATGTTGGGAAACAAAGAGGAACATTCATACTGCATCTTCAGCTGTTCTTGCAGCTGACTTTGTTCTAATTTATATGACATGTCATGGTTCTCCTGCTTCAATATCTCATAATCGAGTGCAAGCTGCTCCATTTGCATCTCCAGCTCATCTCTATCTCTCCTATAGATCTCTATTTCACTGCAGAGGTCCATAATCTTTTGCTCCAACAGATAAGTTTCTTTAGCATCCTTATGCCCCTTGACAAGTTCTTCCAGTGCCTTTTGCTCTTCATCATCATCAGTCTCACTTCTTGAGTTAGCATTCTCATAGGATCTTGGTTTGTTGGAAAAGTCAGCTGTCCCCTTACTTTTCTGCTCTAACATTTCATCAAGATCTTTCACAGCAAGTATCAACTCAGCATTTGATTCCTGTGTTTTCTGCAGCTGTAACCGAAGGTTGGAATTTAGATCCTTCTCATAATTTAGTTCTTGTCGAGCTTCTTCAAGAAGAACCCATGGATCGCCACCTTCAAACTGCAATTTGTTTTTGCTTTTTGCCTCCTCCATGCGTTTCAGAAATGCCTTGAGTTTCTCACACTCTGACTTGAGCATGTCTCGCTCCCCTTTTAATCCCAAGATTTCTCTAGAGAGATCCTGCCCCCTTTTGCTCTCTTTTACAATTTGCTTTCGCAGAGTTTGTATTTCCATCTCTGACACATCTGCCTGTCGTGACAGCACAACAAGTTCAGCCTTCAGCTTTTCTATCTCCATATCTGACACCTGTTGAGATCTCTCTCTTGTAAGGTTGCCTTGAGAACTGTTTATCGAGTCATCAGTACTTGTCCCATGATCAAAATCGGCTGATAACTCCCATTGCTGTTGCTGATGCTCTCCATAGTTCGCTGCAGAAGCATTTGCTTTTGACAGGTGAGATGCTGGAGTCTGGGTTTGAGACGATAGAAAGCTAAGGGGGTCCCGTAGCATGTTGCTTCTCAATCCAAGTTCTCGTGGGGTATTGAGCCCAGAGCTACTTTCAGAACTTGACACTGTAATGTCAGATCCACTAGAAGTTCTGTCATTGACATTTAAATCAGCATTGTGGGAACCATTAATAAGTGGTCCATCCTGCAGAACAATGAAAAGTGCTCCTATCATATTTTCATCAACCATCTATAAAATTAGAGAAGTAGAAAACTAAAAGGGTTCAAAAGTTGCATGCTATTTAATTTTCCCAAATTCAGTGATGCACTTTCTAATTTAAAAATCGTAAGAATTACAGAAATGATTTCTGGCACTAAACTCAAAACTTACTTCGCTAGAATGATTATTAATACCCTCATCTATGTTACTATTGCTTAATAGGGTGTTCAATGTTCTGCTCTGGGATTTTACATTTGTATCTTCACCTTCCATCGCCTCGCTGCAAAAGAGTTTATCAAAGAAAAAAAAAATTAAAAAATCATTAAACCTTAAAAGCAAAATAAAGAAATTGAAATATTTAATAATAACAAGTGATAATTCTTCTTTACCTTTGCTCCACATTTTCTTGCAGCCTCTGAATTGAAACCTATTGAAAACCAACAGCTGAAGTTAAATTCTAAACTTCAATTACAAAGTGAAAGTTCTCATCAATCCTATTGGCAAGGAAGGTCTTATCACTTGTGGGAACTAAGAATTAAATTGGTGAGAGATAACAATCGAACTCACATGCAATACCCCATTAGATTTTGAATTCTTGAAAGGAATAGAAACTGTGGAAGTTTTAGTAGCCTCTGCATAATCAGCAAAATCTATTGAAACTTCCCCTACCAAACTATTTTTTGACGATCCCTGCAAATATCCAGAAAGTCCAATCACATTGCAAACAGTGAATAAGAATTTGCGCGATAAAAGTAGAAATTTTTGGTTAAATTCCTTACAGTGGAGACAACAAAATGGTATATTCTCTCGTTGATCTTCCCTGTTTTCACATCACGAATGTATTTCACAGTTTCATAAACCGGATAGTCCCATCGACAACTTCCTTCTCTGAGTATACCCTTCTCTGAGCTCACTGTTGGCTTCCCCACATCTCCAGGAACCACAGATACAACCAATGCATTCATATTCAGTTGCGGCAGCTACATTCACAGATCACCCACAGATTAAAATTCATTACTTTATCCAATCAATCAATCACATTTGAAAACAATATTGCGGGGCTCAAATTCTTCAATTAATTCAACAAAACAGAAAAACATTGAATGAAGTAACATACACAAGGCTCATCTTGTTAAAACTTTCTGATTTCCTTAACAGTTTTTTCTTAATGCAGACTCTACCTTTGAAAATCCTCATTTTTCTTTCTCGAAATGAACCCATCACAAAAATTTCATGAAAAAAAACCTCAATTTTTTCACCAGAACAACAGTTATCTATGAAGCTAGAACTGAAACAATAAAAATATGAACTTCAATTCAAAATATTAAATGTTGGAGATTGAAAAGCAAAAGCCAGTTACGAGTACAAAGTCAAACAAAAGTAGTATATTTGCCAGTGGAAGTACCTGAGTTGCATGAAACTGCAACTTGAAGACAGTTTTGATCTTGTTCTTCTCGCCCCTCCATCTCGCCGACCTGAACATTTTCTCCACCGGAAAATCCAGTCACTCAAAGGAATTCCGGTCCAACTCGGCAGCACATCACCATTCCGGAGATCGGTCCATCCAATGCGAACAAAATCTATAATATAATATACGGAGTCACAGTCAGTCAGTGTAATTGTATAGGGGGGTAATGGTGCTGGTTTGTGAGTCCAATTGGAGATGGAAACGGGGTCAAGAGAGAGCTGGCTGGGAAGCAAATGCAGAGAGAGTACAGCTGGAAAACAGAGGAGACAGGTAAAGAGGAAGAGAAAGAGGATGCAGATCTAAGAAGGAGGAGGCATCTGAGGTTTCTCTTTTTCTTTCTAGGATTTCTCTCTTTTGTAAGAACTGACAATCTTTTAGAAAGTCTTCAACCTTGATTTTTTTTTTTATCTTTAAAGTACCAGAAAAATAAATAAATTCAATTAAAAATTGAAAGAGAAGCTTCTTGCAGTTAATCAATAGTAACATAAAAAAAACCTAATGCATTAATTATTGTAGTTGGTGAAGCAATGTTTCGGGGTCAGGGCACAGTGCACTCAGCCAAAGCAGCTTTGGTTTCTCCAATTGTAAAAAATAATAACATGCATGTCATTGGACTTCTATAAGGCAATAATAATAATAATAATAATAATAGAAGTCTTGCATGGAATGGAATGGAATTAGGGTATTTAATCTGGCAGGGCTGGAAATAAATAAATTAACTGGTCAAACTTCTTGTTTTTAATGCATGAGTGTTTTTTTTCATTTTAGGAGAACTTAATGCAAGAGTTTAATAAAGGGTTGAGTGAGGGCAAGGAAGCAAGGAAGAACACGGCACTGTTGATGGATAAATAAAAAAAGGTGGTGGGGGGAGGGGGGAGGCGGTGCACTGTAATTGCAGCAGAGATGCCTTTTCATGGAGAAAATGACAACATGGTTTTGATTATAGACCTCTAATCTAACATTCTTACTTTGCTTCCCTCAGTTTCCTTTCTTGGTGGATTATTAATTCATGCACTTAACATCTTATTGTTGTCAATTGCTCACCTAATTTACCTTAATTACTTAACATCATTTGTAACCCGTTTGAAAATGCAGTAAAAATATATCAAATTAATATTTTTTTTAAAATATTTCTGTATTAGCTCGCCACAACAATCTAAAACACAGAAAATTAGTTTAAAATAAAATAAAAATTCAAATTCATTTTGTCTTAATAATATTTTGATGAGTGTGAATGGGGTGATGTAAGACTTTCTTGTGTTATTGGATTCTCTTGGATTGGATTCATTTGTTGGTGTCATTGTCTACGGGGTGGACTGTCCTAATGCCACGTACACAACAACACTAAAAGGGGGAAAGCCCTTGATTCTGAAGTAAATTTTCCAACCTCAAGGATTGGCCATCTTGGACCAGCATGCTAATTATTTTCTTTCAGAATTATACTTTCCCAAAAATTAAATGAATCATCTTCGGCTATGGAATGACATAAATACCCCAACTAGGACAGTAATAACACAGGATTTTTTGTTTCTGGTGTCGAGGGCCATCATATGATAACATCCAAGCATCATGTGCAGTAGTATCACATAGTTTTTGTTGGCGTTAAGATCTTAGATCGTGGAGTACATAAGATGCATGACATTATGATTAAAGATTTATGATTTTTATAGTAAATTTTGAGTTTAAATTAAAATTTATATTTATTATAAAAATTTGAAATAATCTATATTTTACTCATTTATTTGTATTTATAAAATATATTTAAAAAAAAAAGATTTAATCGCATCTAAAAAAAGTAATAAGATTACAGATTTCCGTGGAGCCAAAAATTTCTTCTGTTCCCGTGTTTTTGAAAAATAGACACAAGTGGACGGGTAGGGTAGCCTTGATATTGCCATGATGTTTAAGGGTATTGCAGTAAATTCGTTTTGTTTTCATATCCGCTTTGGATTCGTCGTAAAGGAGGTGCCGAGTGAGAGTAGAAAGACGAGCAACATGCGAAACAACGCCAACGGTAACACTGACTAATTAACGTTCGTTTTACAATTAATCTTTTTTAATAATTAATTCTAATTCTATGAAAATGACTTGTTGACCCCAGAAAAATAATTAAAAACTCTCTTCTTGACGTGTTGGAGTAACTTTGTTTTCTAATCAACGAACCTTCAATTACTGTTACTTCTGGGTTGTTCGGGACAATGACAAATATTATTATTATTAGTAGTAGTAGTAGTAGTAGTATATCAATCAAAATGCTAAAAAATATATATAATTTTTAAATGACATCGACCCAAACAACCCGATTTTTTAAATTCAAGAATTACATCATGGAATTCAAGGAAAATGGATGAAATTGAGACGTAAGCTCATGGTGGTGTTAATTAGGTTTATCGGGGGATTAATTTTAGATTTAACTCAAATGAAAGCATTGATAATAGCTAGTTAGGAATTATTATTTTTATAATGGTTTTTATTTAAAAATATATTAAAATAATATTTATCTTATTAAAATTTATTTTTAATATTAGCATAATAAACCAATATAAAAACACAAAAATATATATTGCAGGTGGTGTCGGTGTTTATGATAAGGGTCAAAGCAGTTTCTTTACTCATAATTTACCAGGGGAGGAGGCGGTGTCCACACCCATATAACGCAAATAAAGCTGCCGTTTGGTAACGCGCGTTAGGTTGAAACGGAAATAACCTACGAGCGCAACAGATGCTTATTATTAACAAACGGAAAATTAAGAAAAATCTTCTATGTTTTTTTGCAGTATCTCTCGACCTGGAACAAGGAAACTGAAACATTCACAGACAGCAAGGAGAAGACGAGATTCTCCCCTATATTTTATATTTTAAAAGTATTTTTTTTAATTTTTTCTTTTTAATTTAAATTTAAAAAATAGTGTTTTTAAATTAAAAAATATTTTTAAAAATATCCTGACAACAAAATACTGCACGGAAAGCTAAAAAGGAAAATTGAGACGAATTAGAAGAAGAAGAAAGGACAGGCAGGCAGAGTTCTTGTAGGCAGCATACGGTGCCTTGGGTCTTACGTGGCAAGCAAAGGAAGGGAAGCGTATGCTAGAAAATGAATGACAGCTGTTGCTTTCCGTCGTCTCTTGCTGCCTCCATTTATTGTCTTGGCTTTAAAGATGCTCATGGGTTGGACGTGAGTTCTGCTTTTAACCCCCACACTCCCCGCTAACAAGAGTCCACGTGAGTCTAAGCGTGCGTGAGCAGTCACCCATCATAATTTACATCACAATGAGCTTGTACCACAAAAATGAATGACAGCATTCTTGTATCTTGTATGCTCGCTAGAATGATTGAATTTATTTTTCAAAAATGTTTTTTTATAAATATATTAAAATAATATTTAATTTAATTTAATTTAATTTGTAAAAATTATTTTTTGATTACTATGAAAATATTTTATAAATATTACAAAAAAAGTTAAATAAAAAATAAAATTTATATTTTATCAAAAATATTTTTGAAATGTAATGTTGAATAAAGTTGAATTGAATGTGTTGAGAATATTGTTGAAATTACTTTTAAAAGTATTTTCCATTCAGAATACATTAAAATACTATTTAAAAAAATAATAATATTAATATATGAAAATAATCTAAAAAAATTAAATTCAAAGTTAAAAATTAATTTTTTTTCTTTCATTTTTTTCAAAAGCTTTTTGAAACACATTATCAAACACCCCCAAGTGTGATTAAAATTGTTTCTGAAATTACTTTTCGTTCAAAAATATATTAAAATAATTTTTATTTTATTTTTAAAATTTATTTTTAACATCAGCATATAAAAATATAAAAATAATCTAAAATTATCAAAAAATAATTAAAATTTAAAAATATTTTTAAATTGCAATAGCAAACCTGATGGCTAAATTGAATAGATGAGCATTTCTTCGTTGGTTATCTTTTTTAATAGATAATGAGTAAAGTATAGTTATTGTTAAATCGTACATTAAATTTACTCCAGTCTAATCTAATCTAATATATATATATATATATAGTAATTGCTTTATTTTGTATTGAATGATAAATAATGAATATTTATTGGGTATGTAAAATCTATTATGATTCATAATATTCTCCCCACCACCCCCCTCAAACGGTACCGAATCTACACCAATCTACTATTTATTTCCATTGCCCAGCGCATGTACCATTTATCTTGATTAGAGAAGAGTCACAGGAATTCGCAACTACCACCTCAACAACCCTTTCCCCGTGGGGTCAACATCATGTACGGGATTTACCTGCTGACCACAAATATACATGCACCAGCCAATTATTCGTGTTCCGAATCATATCATTTTTAATATAAAAAATATTAATAGTTTAAGTTGTTTTTTGTATGATATATAATTAAATAAAACAATAAATATACGCAAATATACTGTCAAGTACAAGTTTTTTATAAAATATATAAATTTTAAATTAAAATAAATTTATTTGTTTAGTAAGTTTCAATAATATTACCAATATAAAATTATCATTATTATTAAAAAAAAATTGGATACCTGAATTATTAAATTCATCGTGGTAGAATTAATTCATTTTATAATCAAATTTAAATTAAACACAACAAACAAATGATAGATTGTAAAAACACCTGCAATAATCAAATAACAAAAATAACTACTTAATTTTCTATCTAAAAAAAACTCATTGAAAATTCATCCCTATATTATCGTTATTTACATGACTATAATAATTAAAATTATTATCAATATTATTTTCCAAACAATTAAAATCATTAAATTGCTCTAAAAAATAAAATAAAAAAGCAAAATATTTTTATAAAAAAAATAACAATCACTAAAATTATCAAACTCGAGGAACAAAAAAATAGCAGAAAACATAAAAAAAAACGAACAAAGGGAAAAAAGAAAAAATATTAATTTTAAAATAATCATTAATCTAAATTAAAATTTCAGGATTAAACTAAATAAAAATAAAACCCACTAAAAAATAAAACAACAAAAATTAAAATTAAAAACTAAAAGTATAGGTGTATAAATGAGGGTAGAAAATAAACATTGTTAAAAAATAATAGAAAAAAATTAATACCAAATAAAAAATTCAAAAAATAAAGACGGCAATAAAAAATAAAATATATAATTAATTATAATCAAATAACAAAATTAAAAGAAATAAACACTTTAATATAAATTGCTGATGAATTTCTTTTTTAAACAATACTTATCTTATCCTTAAACAAGCATTTAATACATCGTTGATTAGAATTTAAGTTTAATAGTTTATTGTAACTTGTTTTTTATGTTGCTATTACAATATTAGAAAAAAATATCTAAACATCAAGCTTGTACTCAGATTTCATGAAAAAATCAACCAATTTTACTGTCTGTAAGAAATTAAAAACGAGGGACTAAAACTGAAACGAAGAAAAAATTTCAATTATTATGTGATCAATTTCCTGTTCTTTTGAATTTAATCATTAATGTCTTGCTGGGTAAAAATTAGTGTTGTGTGTTTGTTCTACATTATTTCTTATATAGTTATTTTGATCTAAAAAATACACAATGTTTTTGGGCAGATGCTTGATTTCCTGAAAAATAATATTTTTAATGAAATGAAATGACTAAAATTAAAACAAAGAAAAAATAGAGGGCCTTATTTTTTTAAATTAATGTCAATGTCTTTTTGCTTAATCTTGTCCTTAAATTTTATTGAATTTCCTTTTTGGTCATTTAGTTTGAACCAGATTTGGATTTATTAAGTCTCCAGGGTGTTTTTTAAACTGAAAAAAAAAAAAAGAAATAGTATTGTAGCCCTTCAAGTTACCCACCCAATTTTTTAGCCAACCACAGCGACTAAAATTGACCTAACTAAATCTTGGGCACAAGATTTATGGTCGTTCCAAGGCTCTAATCAAAGAATTGAAGTACAACCTTCATTATTATTGCTTTTTAATTGAGAGTAAAAACAATCTCTTCTCGGAAGATGGAAAAAAAGAGAGTCGGAGACAGGCTTCCATCTCGAGAGAAGTTCAAGTGGGAGCTACAGAGACGTCGATGTTGGTGACAGTTGCTGCACCATACGTGTAGGGAAGATGGTCACCTTCAACCTTTCCACCCTACATTGTCCCGAGAAGGACCACTAACCCTCTTCTTCACCATTGCTGGTCCAAATTGTAAACATCATGATGCTGCTGTAAAGCAACAGGCTTTTTTTCTCAGGCTATAATCAACAGAATCTCACATGAAAGTTAACTTGTGCCATTAAGGACGTAAAGGAAGGATTATCTATCAAATCAAGCACGAGAGGTACAGTCCTCCTAACCAGCGAGCAATGGACACAATCAAGTTTGTGATCGCACTGTCCCGCCTACCCCATTTTACTTTGTGTTTTTTTTTTTGCCGTGGTTTTAAGAGCTCAACATGATTTCTTTTTGTTGCTTTCGGGCAAGCCATTATTTCTTAATTTGAGTTCGAAAATGGATAACAACAGACACAGCTGCCTTTTTCCTTTCTTTTCATTTCGAGAAAACAAGGTTAATGTTCACTAAAGGCAGGCTGCAGGAGACAAAAGCAGGGGGTTCAAACGTTGACTCACGAGGCAGCAGTTGCAGGCCCTGTTTTGTTTATTCAGTAAATGACACGGTACGAGAATCTTATTCCAAGCAAACTTGCTAAACGAGACACTTCTGTTCCAAAGAAAGCTGTCAAGGCTATTCAGCTACCTATTTATATATCTATAAACTTCAGATCCAGGGCTGCGATCTTGGACTGGTCTATGAGCTTCCTTACAAAATAAATCTCACATGAATACATAAATGGTTACTCTTATGTTTGATAATAATAAAAAATTATATTTTAGAAATTGTGGGGTGATTGTTGATGGTTTTAAAAATTATTGGGTGGTTATTTATGGTTCTAGGAGTTGGTGAGTTGTTGTTGGTGATGCATGAAATTGTTAGATGATTGACTTTGTTGAATGATTGTTGGGTATAAATGAGATTGCAGGAGTTCATCGAGTCCAGGACCTCTATTCCTTTTTTTTACATGTAATTGAGTATATTTCTTGAACGTATTTCATGAAAAAAAAAAATTCTAGAAAATTGAGTTATTGAATGTTGAGCCATGTTTATTATTGGTTAAGATATGGTCGTATTTTTCTAGAGAGATGGGGGGTTTTATATCTTATGTGTTACGGCAGAGATGTTAGTCAATTATAACAACGTGTGGTTAATCCCAGTGTTTGCACTGCATAGAAAAAATAGCGTGCAATGTACCTTGTTTTTTATATATATATATAAAATAAAAATAAAATCTTGTACCATGAATATCTATATGTATAATTAAGGTGCAAATTAAGTAGCTTCTGGCCAATCAACTTTGATATTCATACTCATACTGCATCAAAATAATTTATTCAACATGGAGCGTTCAGATCCATGGATATATATGCATGTTCGCCTTGCTTTATCAACCAGAGCCTCTCGTTTTTAAAAAAACAAATAAAGAGAGAGAGAGAAGGGTGAAAAACGATCAAATAGAATATTTATTTCTTGCACTCACGTGATTATGCTATTAAAGTTCCTTGAGATTTGTCACTTTAGCTTTTTAACACGATAGAAGAACAGATATACTGGTAGCGTCTCCAGAAAGACAATTAAATAGATGAAGATCGCGAGCTAAAAGTTAAAAGCAAGCTGTATATCTAAATAATTCATGAGAAGAGAGAAAGGAAGGATGGGAGAAATCATGAGGAGGCATATGCACACACACGAGAGACAACAGAAGGTGCTCACGTGAAGGGGGTCGACCCCATTAGAGAGACACCACCCAGTAGGGGTCCGAAAGAGGCCAGGCCTTTCTTGAGGATGGCTGTCCCACCTCATGATTTCAATGGCTCCTCAATGGCTATCCGACCTCGTGACGACCTGTTTCACCACCATTTCTCTCCCCTCGAAGCAGCGCGCGCGCTATTAGCTCTTAGTTACTGAGAGAAGGCAGGGCAAGCACGGATGCGAGTGTATGTTCTTTGTGCATGTGTCACGGAAGAAACCATCACGTGCAAAGACAACCTAAAAGCCTACAGAACTCACGTTGTCAAAGAAATCCATGAGTTTTGTGCCTTGAGTGAGTTGTGGGGCATGATAACTAGTAAAGAGCAGAAGATTTTGTATCGAATTCGCCGGCATGATCTACTATTATCTAATTGATTCGGCGGTGGTTGATCGGTAAAGAGATCCGTTGTCATGCAAGTTGATTGAATTGAATTTCACACACAAACGAAAGGACCCCAAAAATGAAAGAAATCAATAGAGAGAGAGACGGGAGTTGTATCCAGCAAGCCAGGTATCTGGTAATCGAACCAGGTGAAAGAATAAAGCCGTCTGGCTCAAGAAAGATGACGGGACGGTGAAAAGAGTTGGCAGGGCCTACAAACAATCCTGAATTGCACAGCAAAGACTGGGACAGCCATGATAGGCCCAAGATGTTACGTCTCTCTTTCTTGCTGCTAAATATTTCTCCATAAATTAAAATTAAACCTCCATAACTGAAACCACTGAAGGCAAACAAGTTGACCGTTCTATTTTTTGATCAGCGGAAACCTGAAGGAAATTTGCAGAGTATCATATGCACATCTTAAAACCCAGAAGCCTTGTGGGTTGATAAATAATTGGTACCTGTCATTCTTTTTGATGAGATTAGGGAGTTTAAATGTGTGTTTTTTTTTCTCAAGAAATATATTAAAATAATATATTTTTAACATCAATGCATTAGAATAATTTAAAAACATAAAAAAATATTAAATTGTTTTTGATTTAAAAGCCTAAAGTATTTACAATATTTTAAAAAAATAAAAAAGATCAAAACATTCGAGAGTAATAGGCATTATTTGTTTTTATTACAGGGTTAAATTAATAATCTAACTATGCAAATAAAATAAAATAAAATAAAAGAATCAATTTAACTTCATAAGAAGGCCTGCACATGGGGCCTAGTACCCAGGCCTGCATGCATATGCTTGTGCACCAGGCCTAGCCTTGCAAGAATATAGAAAGCCTTCGACGGTGTGTCATCATCTAGATAATCCACTGATTCATCCTCCTTATCGAAATTTGGTAGCTTGTAAGAATCTGGTAAAATTGCTCCGACCACCGCAAAAAGCCATTTTTATGGTTTTATTATTCAACAACAACAACAAATAAAAAAGACCTCCATGCTCACGAAGACTCTAAACTCAATTCTAAAGTAAAGAATTATCTATAAACAACCATTTCAAATTAAAATTCAATTTTATACTTTTTTAAGAACTTGAACCTTCAAGATCGCATATCTCCCAACTTTGGTAAGGAAATAGTCTAAATTACATGTTTATGAATTCCTTGTTAAATTTATTTAAACCCTTTTTTTGACCTGTTTCAGGCTCGAATTCCACCAGCCATTGCCGGATTCCAGCGACATTTTCTCTCTGTTTTTCTTTCCCTTTTTAAAATAAAAGCAGTATAGAAATTGACTTTGAAGAATAAATCTTTTGCATATTATAATACAAAGCATCTGGACCCTTGTCATGCTTAGAAGGACAGAGGCATGAGAAGACATAGCGATTGCATTTATGACCAAGGCACTGTAGAAGATAACCATGCAGTGGATCAGGACGTGGTCTGATAAAACATTTATCGCAAAAGCTTTCACGTTCCAAACCTGCATTAAAATGAAATCATTCTTTGCATCAATGGATGGATCAAAATTCAACCAACTTAACAGTACTTCATAGGATCTAGGCATACCCTCTCCTTGAGCATGTATACTTGCGTCACTGCATGTAAGAAGTTGAGGATGCAAGAGGAGAGAGTCATTTCCCTCTGAAAACCGCGGGCTCGATTGAACCTGTCTCTGATCAAGCTACTGTTTTGTTATTCCAATAATTAACTACCATATGGGGGGCAACAAGTCAACGAGCTAGAAGTCTAGAATGCAAGAAAAATTCTGAACGCCGAGCTATATATATTTTGTATTTATATGACTATAGCCGGCCTAAGCAAGCTGGCCGGCCTGCCGGCCTGTGCGCCCATTTCTATACTCATCCCTCTCCTATAAATTAAAGCTGAATCTTCCCTTCATGCAATCACACCAATCTTTCACCATATTTCTCTGAACTGTAATTAACCGCACTCCCTCTCGCATTATTATCATTACCTCGACATATAAACAAAATGAGGCAAGCTGGGACGTACTCGGGATTACTTTCTGGTGGTTTATCTGGAAGGACTGGGCCTCACTCATTGCCACTGGCAAGAATCAAGAAAATCATGAAGAAATCCGGTGATGATGTGAAGATGATATCTGGTGAGGCCCCAATTTTGTTCTCAAAAGCATGTGAGCTCTTCATCGAGGAATTAACACAAAGGTCCTGGATGATGACCATCCAAGGCAAGAGGAGGACTCTTCACAAAGAGGATGTGGCCTCTGCTGTCATGGCAACTGATATCCTTGACTTTCTTGTCAACTTGGTGTCTAATTCCAGCCACTCCATGGATAATCCTGTGGAAGTCGAAACTATAGCTACTAGCAAATCATAAGACCTTCACCCCCTCCCAGCCTCATTCGGACTCAAAACACAGACTTCCGTTATTAAATTGTACGATCTCCTAAACTTACTCGATGTTTTCCTTTCTCTACTTCATCTACGTACCCGAAGTGACATAATGCTCTGCTTTTCTGGTAAGATTATTTTAATATACTTGAACACACAAAACAAACAATGGTGGATGGGTGTAGATACCCTAGATATCTCTGTATGCCTGGATCATTTGATCATTACCAGATTGCAGACTCTAAACTTGAGCACAAACAGTGATGTCTCGTTGTTTATTTTTTCCTTTATAACCGCGCGATGTCCAAATTAAACGAGTAGTTGGTTTACTGGGTCGGAGATATAAAGAATACAAACCCGTTCACTCAATTTTTTGGAATTAAATTATATACGAAACTGACTTTATCTTCTGATAATTTATTATAATTTTTATATTTATAACAAAACATAAAATTTATGCCTGACTTTCACAATTTGAATTGATCGACCCGGTGGTCAACCGTCTAGCACAATCGATCCCAGTGATCCTTTAGCTGTTTGTCGTACGTGATCTCTCTCTCTCTCTCACACACACCCCGAATAAGAGATTGAATTAATGCAAGGAAGAAAGTCGCATGTGTATGGTCTTCTGCTTAATGCAAAACGTGATTAATTTAATTCTGCGAGCACGATTCCAATTTTAACAAAAACAATATCGGTTTTATAGATATGTTTTCTAGAATCATGATCATTCATTAAATATTAAAATCTAAAACTATATAGAATCCTGCTACTTAATGATACCATGAGCATAATAAATCAGGATAACATGAGTATAATAAACTGTGAAATAGCGAAGACAACAAGATTATTGGACAAGTTAATTTAGGTTTACTCGAGTAATTTATTTATATTTTTTATTATTTCAATATAAAATTGATTAAAAATTAAGTTTTTATAATTTATTTGAATTTAATTTTTTTTTAGTTATTTTGGTCCCATGACTTAAATGGTGGATTTTATAAGTTAACTTGAATTAATTTTTTTACTCTTTTTTATTTTTTTTTTCTTTTATATTAGATGAATTAGAAATTGAACTTCATAATTTATTTCAATTTGTTTTATATCACAATCTTAAAATCAAAGCTAAAATTCTGACAGGTTAACTTGTATTGATCTTGGCAATCTAATATATTATTATCTTAAAATTAAAAAAATGTTGTCTTGAATATTTGTTAAATCAAACTAGGACTTTACTTGCTATTTGAATTATTCTTGAATTTATCAAGTTAATCGGTTCACATCAAACCTCTTTATTTGTTTATTAGTTCAGACCAATAATACAGTTATAAAACTAAAAGGAATTCGGTTAGTAGCTTGTCTGGTCTATGTCACAAGATCTTGTTTTTATTTCATTTTTATCTTGTTATCGATGATACTGTGATTGCAATTTATTTTAATTAATCATTATTTTTTTTGTTTAGTTTGGTTTATTTAGTTACCTACTTTTTAATTATATTATCACATTAATATAGTTTATAAAATCAAGATGAATCGATAACTCAAATCTTGAATTTCTTTCACTTCTTTGAAAATACTAATATTGCATTATTCTTTTTTGACGTTAAAGGCGTCATTCATAGGATCGCTCTTTCTGACTTCCAAAGGAGATAATAAATAGACTCCCCTCTCCTTAGAAAGCGTGCAATTGCTATACAATAAACTAAAAACAACAAGACTTTCATTATAGATCGTGAGTGAAAATATTTCGAATTGTAATCGTATATTTATGGATTAGCACCGGTTTATTATTTTTTAATATTTATTTGTATAATAAAATAATTATTTTATCTCTTAAAAAAAACAAAAAATAACACTTACTGGGGATGCCACGAGAATTTTATATTTTTTTTTAAAATAACTAAACACTAATCTACCTTTAAATAAGATAAAATTGAAGAGTTAACTGTATGAATATTATGGTAATTTATCAATTTTTTAAATGATTTTCTATCGAATACCGTGCACGTGTGTGACACAGGCGCCGATATATTCTGCCTCACGCTCGTTTCGGCCAACGCGTGTGGCGTCGTCCGGTGAAGGAAAATATCCATCTAGCATCTCACTCGATGAGCCACCGTGTACTCTTAATTACTCTTTTGTTAATTTTTTAAGTTTTTTTCTCAGGATAATTTAATAATTTTTATTATTTTAACATTAAAAATAATGATAATTTTAGATGTTAAAATTTTAATTTTATTATTGTTAAATTAGGTTTGTTGATATATTTTATTATATTAAATTTTATACATATAAATGTTATATTTTATTTTTAAACTAATAAATTTTATTAATTATTTTAATTTTAATAATTATAAAAATTATTTGCTCGAAACAATTTAACTGCTATGGATCCGAAGGAGATGAAAGACAGCGTCTGCCAAGCTCGAGAACATAAATGACCAATGGGACATAGATCTTAAAGACGGCCCAGTTAAACTCAAGAAATGCAGATGACGCGTAATGATTTCACAAGGCACTCCCTTGCTTGCTTCAAACATAAAATTCTTGTTAGCTAATATATAAGGAACGTTCCGGCCACGTAATTTACCGTGCAGTTACCTGCTAGGCATACGCTTCCATAGATTTTACTCATTACGTGTTCTACATCAGGATAGGTCATGATTGTTATACCTGAACTAAACCCATCGAGACTGTTTGATTAACACTGCATTATACCTATGCTGAGAAGCAGCCGAAGAGTACACTTTCACTAAGACCACAGGCAACCAAGAACTCATTCTGTAGCCGAAATGGTGATGGACGGGCTTTCTTCTCTTCTACATTTCTCTTGCTAGATTCCTCTGTCCTTTTCTCGGCAATTTCAGCTCCCCTTTTCTCTCTTCTTCTCTGCATAACATACTCTTCAGGAATAAACACGTCCATTAATCATAAAAAAGGATGAAAAACAGGTTTAATTAGGCGATGCAAAGTGCTTACACTTGAGGCTCTGATCGTGGAAAGAGGAGAGAGGTGTATTTACAGGAGAAGAGAAGTGGGGATACCACGTTGAGGCCCATGTATTTTATTCAAACAAGCAACACTGGTTAATTTTATCAGCTAACAAGATGCAAAGGTTCATATCGGTTCTGGGGAAGTTTTTTGGCCTTACTGCACGCGTGTAGGAGAGAAGGGAAAACGACGTAGCATGTGAAAGGCAATCATGAGCCATGGAGACAACTAGATTCTTTATTTACGCTACGCAACCGGCTAGATTAGTCATCGTGATTATACGACCTCAACTTATACCAGATTTGATTGTTGATGAAGCTTTTCATGTACTGAAATTTCAATTAAATTTGTTGCCAATTTGAAAACCTACTCGGACATTAAAATGTGTGTTCTGACTCTTGCGTTATATAGGACATGTTACCAAGGAGAATGATTGGCCGGACAACCACCATAATGGGCTATATTTCCTTCAAAAAAAGTAAGTAAACAAGTAGGTAGTAAACAAGTAGGTAAATTTTACCTCATCATCACCAGACCAGACATCATATGTTCAATATCTATACTGTGTCAGTTCATGTAGCAGCCTAAAAACCATGTCTTGATGCTGTGCAACATCTCCTATGATACTTGAAAGGAGCTCCAGGTCATGGTCTGTTCTTCCCTCACTTGGACAATTAAACTTAGTTTGTTATTGTGATGCAAATTAGATTGCATGTTCAACAACTAAAGATTAGTCACTGTACACTATAGTTCTTGGCCAAGCACTAGTGTCATGGAAAAGCAACAAACAATCAATTGTATTAAGATCTTCGGTAGAAATAGAGTACAAATCAATGGTAACTATCATCTGCGAACTCACTTGGCTGAAATATCTGTTGAATGATTTTGGTGCTGATCATTTCGGACCAACAAAAGCATTAGGTGACGGCCAATCTACTTACATATTGTAGCAAATCCAGTCCATCATGAATGAATTAAACACATCGAGTTAGATTGTCACACGGTTCGCCAGCGAATTCAAAATAAAGAAATTGAAAAAACAAATATGCAAACAGGAAAACAAATTGCGTATATATTCACCAAACCATTAGAAGAAGCATATTTTCACCATTACTTAGACAAGCTGGAAATTCTTGACATTTATACGCCAATTATTTGAGAGGGAGTGTTAAAGGAAAGAAAATCTACTACCTATAAGGAGAAATATAGGATATCAAGGAAAATATTCTTCCAACATATATCAACATATTAGTAGCCATTTGTATTGTATGTTACTTGAAACAGCTCTTCCTTTTCTTGTATATAATCTTCACATTGCAGAGATAAATATTTATGTATCTGAAATATTCAGAAGATTTCAGCATCATTAATTCAAGGTGATGTAATCTATTACTCACTTCTCATCTACTGCTTACTACGAGGGATTTCATTCGTTCAGCTCGAAATCTTTGTAGACCCAGCATCAACCAGCTAGTTTCACGCTTCTTTATGGTTGTAAAGCTACCTTCAAAGATGTAAACAACTTACCTACGTCCTGCCATACCTCGTAACCAGTCCTTTATTATCAAACAATCCCGAGTCTAGTTTTAGGGTCTCAACATACACTTAATTATACCTCTAAACTTCAAAGTTTTTCAATGTCACTCTTTTTATAGTTATTAAAGAAAGTTCCATCTCTATCCTTAACCATTAAACTAGAAGCAGCCTATTTTTTAATTTGGTTATTTAAATTTTTAAAATATTTTTTGTTATATATATAAGATTAAATTGAATGAGTGCATTATTTGTTTCTCAGAAAGAAACGGTTGTGCTTATTTGGATCTGCAATTTCCTTGCTGTGACTAAAACTTTCTATTTGAAAAGGATTCATCCCCCGAGATGACTGTCAATGCTTCAATACCCTTTCTTTATGTAGAATTTGTATTCGATGAAGAAAATATATAAATGCTGAAACTCTCAGGAAACATAAGCGTTAAAGTTAAGATTGTTGCCAAGTGGCCCAAGTCGGCTATTCAACCTGGTTGGTCTATCTTTTCCTTCTCTTATTGTACCTTAACAGTCAAACAATTTCCATGATGACTGGTTCCGATTAATTTTAGGGTATATCCTAAAAATAACATGTTTTCAAGCTTTTCCTCCATTCGCTTTTGGTGTTGTTTCTTCATTTTCGTCCAAAGATTGTGCCTCTGTTGGCAAGAGACATCCTCCTGTCCGTGGAGCACTCTTCTAGTTTCAGGTATGAACATAGCGTTAATAATTTCAAAGCAAAACCCTTTCCATTGCATGCTAACAGTACATTGTTTTACAAGACTCGCCTCTCCCAATGAATATGTATATGAAACGCTTGGAAGTTGAAACTACTATAAATAAGCAAATCGTTTTCTTATGATATTGAAAGATTTTCAGTTCCATATTTGCTAGTTTATATCTACATATCTTGAATGTCACACATGGACTACCATATTCTAATGATTTGGCAGATGCTCGATTTAGATTGGATGAACTTTTGGATCCATATATATTAACCAAAAGAAGACAAAAGCATATCTTTTTCCTTCCTGAGAAAGTCCAAAGAACCCCACCAATAATTTATCTTTATATTTGCTTTTTTGTCCATTATCAACCTCCATTTGTACCGACCACAGTCCAGGACCTTGACTCTACAACGATATTTAGAACAGTATCTTTAATTCTCTGTTAGATGGTAATATTTATAGGATTTTTCGTTTAGTATTGGGTGATATTTATTGTTGTAAATTGTTTTGTGGGTCTCTGTGGTTAAATTCAAACAGAACTTCATGGGGGAGGAGGAGCAAAAGAAAGCTGAATCTAATGCAGTCTCTCTGCCTACACCACCAGTTAAAGAAGAGAAAGAAGCCTCTTTAAATGATGCTGCTAATGAGAAGAACTTGGTCCCAGTTTCTGAAAGTATGCTCTCCTTTTATTCTTCTCCTGAGAAATTAACATAGTGAGGAAAGGGAAAGTTTTATAATTTAATATGTCATGAAAATTTATATATTTTGCTCTTTTTTTTCTAGCACCCCGTAATCATTGAGTTTTTTTTTTTTTTTAATTCTCACTATAAGTTGCCTAATTATATGAATGAATCTTCAATGTATCAGAGGTTGCAGATCCAACAGCTGCGGAACAAGTTTCTGGGGGATCAAATAACAGAGGTATGTGCAGGAAACCATTTGAAGTTACTGCTCTCAATTTTGATATCTTTCTTATTGACGGAACACTGATTTATATCGATCTTCAGATGCTATCCTTTCAAGGGTTGAAACGGAGAAAAGATATGCTCTAATTAAAGCGTGGGTAGAAAATGAGAAGGCGAAAGTGGAGAACAAGTAAGAGACTGTTTCTAAAGCGTTGAACTATCCATCTTTTAGTATTGCCATAAAGCAGGCCTCCCCACACCCAGTTCATCAAATCTAGCGTAAAAGCATGCTTGAAATGATTCAGGTTCAGTCAATTTATCAAACTACTTGCACTATATACAACTTTGCTAGGGTCTGAAGTTCTCCTGAATTAGAATTTTACTACATGGAAAGTACATTCAAGCCAATAATTGACCAGTTTTTTTTGTCATCCAACATGAAATATGAATTTGTAAGCCCCTGGGATTGGTTCTAGGAACTCAAACATATTAGGCTATAAAAATGCATCACTGGAAGAAATTTTCTGAACCAGATCACACATTTTTAAGCTATAAAAGCTATGTAAATACGAAGACGCTTAATAAATAGCTATATTGTGTGCGTGATACTCGATAGTTTGGTTAGAATTCCTACTCAGTGATGACTTTCAGAGCTTGATTCTGAGCTAGTTATACACATTGAATTTTCAAATAGGGCTCACAAAAAACTCTCTGCCATTGGATCATGGGAGACAACCAAGAAAGTATCGGTGGAGGCAAAAATAAAAAAGTTCGAGGTAACAAACTTATGAGCTGAAGTATCATTCGCATAATATCGCATCTTCGTTTTTATTACCACCTAATAAAATGCAAAGACGTTCAAAGTTCCCATGCAACATATTGTCGCGAAGAACTATTGATTTAAAAGTGTTTCAATTAATTTGTTGCATACTAGGAAAAAATGGAAAGGAAGAAGGCTGAATATGCAGAGAAAATGAAGAACAAAGTAGCCGAACTCCACAAGGCAGCTGAAGAGAAGAAAGCAATGATTGAAGCGAAGAAAAGCGAAGAATGTCTCAAGGTAGAGGAAACCGCAGCGAAATTTCGAGCAACTGGGTATACGCCAAAGAAGTTTCTTGGATGCTTTAGTAGCTAAGTTGTTCTGGAAAATATACTAGAGAAGGATTTTAAAATTGATTTTGCTTTGATTCTGGCTTGTTTGTTGGTCAGTTCTCTTATTGTCTTCTGATATTGTAAGACTTGATACCTGAGAGTGAACCTGTTATACTACCAAAGTTATTACATGAACCAAGCTTGAATTTGATATTTCCGTTTGTGTGAGATGACGTTTCTCCAGTAGAGGAAAACCAAAACGAACTGAACTATGTCATCCATAATCCCATGGAATTCTTTTATGAATCATTTATCATTTTCTCTCTCGTCTCAAGAAATCACTGGTTCACTCTCACAACTCTCGTACATCCAAGAAACAAAAGAGATCCCAATTACGAGAACTAGATTCTAAGCCGACTTATGAAGATAGAGACGATGAACTTGCCATCGACTCAGCGAGTTGAATCAATTTTCTTCTCATCTTGACTCTTTCAAAACTATATCAGAATGAGCTCTTCAACGTTTGAATGTGTTACGAACTAGAGGACATGACGAGGGATGGAATGAGAGCAACAAGAAGCAGCAACAACATTAAAACATTAACCGTTAGTTTGGTGGGAATTCTGTTAACTGAGAATTGTTCTCAGTAGTTTATCAGATTGAATATAGTTACGGTTAGTAGAAGAATAAAAGCTTGTGTATAAACATGGTAAATAGGGGGTTATAGTCCAAACAATAAAGTCCAGATTTGCAGTTGCTGCATATTCTCTCTAGTTCTTCTCAGTCTCAATCTTCTTCTTCTTCTTCTTCTTCTTCTTGAGCATTATAAAAGTAGTAATAGTGATAGTTTTATTAATTTGATGCATTTATTAAATAAAAAATAATTGCAAGCTTGTAAACACTTTATTTTTCCTATTAAATTTTTTATGCCATGGAAAGTATTATAAACTTGTAAAGTTTAATTTTTTATTTTATTTTCAAAACATTGAAAGTTATGAAATGTAAAATTATAGATTAATTTTTCCTTATTTTTTCACAACCTTTTCAAGAAATATGGGAATCCCCCCTCTATTTCTCTAATATTTTATTCAAGGTACAAGTAGAACCAGTGTATTACAGCTTATCCATTTATGAGTACAGATATCATGTCCGTGAACAATGCTTTCATCTTTAATGGAGGATATAAGCAAAGACTCTTGAGTGGCAGGCCGATCAATTTCGGAATCAGATGGATGCTGATAAAGTATTTTATTGTCATGCCCGCACACGAACTTTGAAGTTACAGATTGGGTTGCTGGATATAGTAAAAAATCTATTTTGGGATAACTGTTTATAATAGGAGGATTCTAGTTGTAACTGTTGCCTCCTGTCAAGACAATCTTTAAAAAGACTTGGTCAGGAAATGCTTCATGTCTATCTTTATCGCCCACTATTTTTAGAACGGTACTTTGCATTTTACAAGAGTCATGACCCTAGCTTAAATAAGCGATTCGAGTCCTTTTCTCCGTCCATTGAACATTCATTTTATTGATTTTTAATCTGCTAGTTTAAGTTACATTCATTTTATTGAGCCGAGTCACATATTTTGGGAACTTCCATCTATCTTAACTTCTGAGATAGAGTGGAACGGATCTTTCAGAATTTGTTGTTGAACTTTCCTGTTAAAGCTTTTAAGCATCCCTTCTGATATCAGATTTTATACAGCTCGTTTTAGATTCACCAGGACCAATATAATGGGTTTCACTGGGACCTTAGAGAAATGCAAGGCATGTGATAAGACTGTTTATTTCATTGAATTGGTGTCAGCTGATGGAGTTCCTTATCACAAGAAGTGCTTCAAATGCAGCCACTGCAATGGACTTCTTGTGGTACGAGTTCTATTCATTTATCCTTTTCTTTTTTTTCCTCGTGCCTTCTCTTTTGTAGCTGTTGTCTTTGTAAGAATTAATGATTATGATCTTTTACCAGGATTAATGAATTTGACCCGCCATGAAATTTTTCTTATAGATGAGCAGCTATTCCTCAATTGATGGAGTTTTATATTGCAAACCTCATTACGACCAGCTCTTCAAGGAGACTGCCAATTTTACCACGAAGCTCCAGTCCTGTGAGATCCCATTCTTTGTTTTCCTTTTTTTCAATTCTTTCACATGCTTTTGGAATTGGTTTTCCACGGAGAAGGATGTAGTCCTCCCTCTTTTACCTTTGCTTTGAGCTCTAACACCGTGTTTCTGCATTCTGGCTGTTAGCGGGGGAGAAGAAAAATGCCCTGGTACTAAAATTGCTTACAACTGGTTCCTTTTCATTTCCATACTTTTGTTTCTGATGGAAATCTCAAGTTTGTTTGATGTATGTTTTCCAAATTACGCAGACAAAGGCTCCAAGCAAACTCTCATCCATGTTCTCTGGCACCCAAGACAAATGTGCATCCTGTAAAAAAACTGTATACCCACTAGAGAAGGTTTCTTATCCAATTCCCTTTCTCTCTCGCAACTCGTATTTCCCAAATCATTATCATTCATTCCTAATCCATTATATGTATATATCTGCACAAACTCAAATGGAAATGCAGAAGTCAGTATAACTCCCATTGACATCTTTGCTGTACCATAACCTGGCATTAATATAATTTCATGCACCAAGATCAATCCAGGTAATAGATTGAGATCGAAATAATATAATGAAGTGAAGATAAAAAAGCTTGTCGCTTTAACCAAAAATTTGACAGGTAACTGTGGAGGGAGAATTCTTTCACAAGACATGCTTCAGGTGCTCCCACGGTGGTTGCTTTATCACACCATCATCCTATGCTGCTCTTGACGGTATACTATACTGCAAGGCCCACTTCTCGCAATTGTTTAAGCAGAAGGGAAGCTACAGTTATCTCACCAAAACTTCCACGATGAAGAAAAACGCAGTAAATTTGCCAGAAGAAAAATCTGAAGCAGAGCAAAGCAATTCAACAGTACCAGAAGCTAACTCTGCCTTAGCCATAGCACATGAGACATTATAATTCATGAGAATGTGCAGAACTAGTTCTCAATGCTTTATTCTTCCTTTCACATGCCTCTCAATGGGACATTGAGGTTATAAAAGTGGCTGCTTTCCTTGCTCCTAGTAAGGAATGTGTCAAACTATCAATAGAGAATGGGAACCTCGAATTTTGCATCTCCTTGGAAACCGAAGTGGGAGTTCTGTGATACTTCTTTATTTGCAGGCGCAGTTGATGAAAGAAAATAAAATTTCACTTCTTTCCCATATGTCATTGAATTTCTACAGATTTCTTTATCAATAATAATAAATCATTTTTGACAATTAATATATTTATTTCATTTTTATGGATTTGTTGAACTTATTGCAGTAAAAGTTAAATGGAGTTAAAAAAACATATCATTTCAGAGGATATAAGTTATTATAAAATTCTTGTCACATCTATTAAATTAAATATAGAATTTTGTTATAAATCAAGTTAGGATAGAAATTATCTATCTCAAGATTTCCAACCATAAATGTTAGGCAAAAAAATTGTGACATGTTTGAAATTATGACAAAAATCTATTAAAAATATATAAAAATTGGAGATTCGAGTTGAATATATGAATTCTAGTAAAGAAACTTTTTTTTATTATCCTATTTTATTTATTTATTTAGGATTAAATTTTTATTTTGGTTTTGTTCCGGTGCATTAGACATTGTCTTGGGATTTATTTTATTATTGAATTTATGTTAGTTAATTACTAGTTTATGCTCATTAGTTTGTAACTTAAAAAAGATTCATTAAAACTTACTGTCATGAGAATAATTAAGTTATCACCAAGTTGTTGTGTATTTCCTACCATTTAATGATCCTCCTATATTGAAAGTTTTTATTTTAAAATATTTTATTTTTTAATGTTTTTAATTTCTTGGTTGTATTTAACTCTCTCATTTATTTTGATAACTTATTGATTACAATATTGTTGATTTTATTATGAAATTTTAAAGTAATTTAATTTTTTGATTGAAATTATCAATATATAATTAATTAAAAAAAGTATTTATGATTTTTCGATTTATATTTACATTTTATTTTATGTATCGTGTCAAAAAAATATTTTTAATAACCTTGATTGAATTCTTAATAACTGTGAAGTAAGACAGAAACATCTTAAAAGTTTTTGTATTAAATGGACTACTATAAAACTAGAAATGACTTATGCTTGAGTTGATGAATAAATAAAAAAAAGAAAAAAATACACCTAACATGGTCGGAAATTAAAGTTAGCTTGTGACATGGTTAACTTATGCCTCACTAGGTTAAAACTTATATTTAACTTGTTGATTTTAATATATTATTTTCTTTTATCAGGATGATGTAATTTTTTTTTTCTTTTAAGATCAGCCCTCCTAACTTATTACCAGATCCCTCGCGAGGAAAAACATTATAGCTATAAACTTAAAGACTACATTAAAAGCATGTTTGGCTTAGCTTTTGCACCGCAGGTTTGCTGCGGTGCAAAATTTTTTTTTTTTTTGAATAAAAATTAATTTTTTTTTGTGTGTTAGATTATTTTGATGTGCTGATGTCAAAAATAATTTTTAAAAAATAAAAAAAATATCATTTTGATATATTTCGGCACGAAATTTTTTTTGAAAAGTTTTGAAAAGCAACCGCAACAGCAATCCCAAACACCCCCTAATTAGAATAATGGAGTGATGATTTTTTCCTTCATACCAAAAAACTCAAAGTTAGTTACTAGAGGCTTTAAAATCTTTTTCTATAGTGCACTAATCATTACCAATTTGATTGAGAATAAATTATTCTTTTTCTACTTGAAAAATATATTAAAAAAAATTTAAAATACTATTAAAAACAAAAATTCCAACACTAGTGTCAAGGGGTAGTTTGATACTTTTAAAATGGCATTTTTATTATTATTATGTAAGATATATTAATTTTTTGTATTTGGACAAATTAAAAAAACAACATAGCAAAAAGATCAAAATGCTCTTAAAAGCCAGAAAATTAAAACGGACCTTAAAGAGTTTTTTTTTTGCCTTCTTACAATAATTTTTTTTTTGTTATTGCTATGTTAAATCAGAAATAATTTACTATCTGGATAAATATAGAAAAAAGGATAATTTCTTGCATTTTAAGCAACGTGTATGATATTTTTAGAGTAAGAAAATATTATTATAATATGTCAATAAAAGGGTTGTTGTGTTCTTTTTCTAGTGGAGTGAAGCATGAAGACATTGCTAAATTGAATTTTTTTGCCATTAAACCTTTTTTGTTTGGTTTTCTTTCCTCTCAGAATTACAACTTGACCTTTGTTGTTGTGTATTTCAACTTAAATCCTTATTCATTTCATTTGTAGTTTTTGTTCCTGGTCATTTTGAACAAGTTTTATTTTATTTCAATTTTGGTCCCCATGTCTTTTCATTTTGATTTTTTGCTTAGTTCTTTTGTAAAAGTTTTTTTGGTTTTTAATTTCATCCTAAATTCAAATTGTTGGTTTTATGTCTCTAATTTGGTCTTCATTGTTTTAATTTCTAAATTTTTAGTTCTTTGTAAAATATATTATTCTTTTTATGTCTACTCTTCAATTAAAAATATCATTTTTAGTTTTTTAAGTCAATGTTAATCCTTACTCTTTTGAATTTTTTTGTTCTTTAGCTATATTGATTTTTTTTTTTAATTTCACCCTTCAATTAAATATAAAATTTATTTTTATTTTAGTTTTGATCCTCATTCTTTTAATTGTTTTTTTAATTCTTTTATATAAATATTTTTTAAATTTAATCTTTTAATATTTAATTTATTGAGAATTGAACTTCATAATTTTTCTATATATAGTACTTAAAATCTAATAACCCAGGACACAAGTTTAAAAAATTAACACAAATTTATTTTATTTTCTTATAAAAACTTTTATAATTATTTTATTATTTGACCAGATGATTCCAATATCATGATTTGAATCATAAATTTGGTAAAATATTTTAGGTTGACTCAATAATGATAACCAGGATTACATGTTTATTATGTTAATTTGAGTTTACTAGAATTAATTTTTTATATATACATATTAACCCTATTTTTTATATATTTAATGAATTTTGAATTGAAATGCATTATTTTTTATATCTTTTAAAAATATTTTCCTCCTTAGTATCATTTTTTTGGTTTAAAATAGGCTTGCGGGAAATAATTTTTATTTTTAAAAATAAAATGGACTCGCGGTGCTGTGCGTGCAGTGTGGCTAACGACATGCTATAATGACGGGGGCGAAAACGTGGCATATGCTGATTCGACATAAGAGTAAAGCAGCAAACCATAAAACGCTATCAAGACCCAAGAGAACCAGATAAAGCTCTTCGCTTCCCTTCCTTGCATTCTTCTCGAAAAGTCTCTTTATTTTTGTCCAAAGCACAGTCATGGGGTGCAAAACACTTAACCAAGTTTAATGCCATTCTCCACCATCTGATGAGATTACTCTTTTCAATCCCTATAAAAAAATGGACTGTCTTTCTCTTGCCACCACCACAGCCACTTCATCTTCTTTCTCTGTGAGAAAAATATTGTTTCCTTCACCATCAGTTGGAGTAAGAGCAAGAAGTAGAAGAAGAGAAATATGGTTTCCTAGGAAAAACGGGTTCTTGGTTTTGGCTGCAAAAGAAGAAGGACAAGCAAAGCTGGACCAGTGGGACCAAATGGAGCTCAAGTTTGGTCATTACCTTGGTGAAGACCCCAAACTTACTCTTGCTAAGGTAATTGCTGTGATGTTTTTTCAAGGAATGGACAATTATGCTTATTTTAGCTAAAGTTTCCATTTATAGTTCAATACTTAAAGTGAAAGCATGTCTAGTTTTTGTAGGAACCCTTCAAAGTTCATTTTTAAAAGGGTGTTTATAAACTGTTGCTTTGAATTTGATTATAAGGTGATTTTAAATTTGTGGTTTTGTTGCCTAGATAATGGCTAGAAAAGAAAACCCGGATGTTTCATATCTTGAAGTTGAGAAATCATTTTACAAGAATAAGGGTAAAGCAGTAGAAATAAAGGAGGTTCCTTTTGATGTTTCAATGAAAAAGAAACCACCCAATGCATCGGATGGTTTGAATTTAGTTCGGCCGGTTCCAAAGGAAGGGTTTAAATTCCAGGAAGAGGGTAAACCAGAATCTCCCAAGATAAAGAAATCAGACCAACCTGTTGGAAAAGCAATGAATAATGCAAAGCATGGTGTTCCAAATGTTATTTTGAGAAAGCCATCTTTGTATGTAGAGGATGATGTGGAAGATAGGCCATCTAGGAATAGGGTGAATATTTTACCAAATTTAACTTTGAAAATGGGAAATGATCAAAATAAGGAGAAGTTTAGTGATATGACACTATTGAGAAAGCCACGACCAATGAGTGTTGATGAGAAGCAGGATTCTGGCAATTTGAGAACTGGAGTTAATCATGATGGTGCTGGAATGAGGGTTGAAAAAGAAGAAGGTGAGGATATATATAGTGGTTTTACGCTGTTAAAAAAAACTGAAACTATGAAGATTGAGTTGAAAGAGTCATCAGAAACCAGGGACGCCTCATTTGCGGAGGAACAAGAAGTAGAAGATAACTACATATCAGGTAATAAACTATGCTGCTTTGTAACAATCCTTTCACAGCCAGAATTTGATCTTTTTGGTTTCGTGTTGCCATCTTGTGGGACATCTTTTATTCTTTCCATTTCCTTTTTAATGCACAGCAAAAGATTCAAATATACGAGTAATCCTATCCAAACTCACCTTTTAGGCTCTAAGCTAAACAGTGGCTTTTTTGTTGGAGCTAGAATTGTTTAAAATAACACCATGCTTGATTTTTAAGGAAGGCAGCCATCAGAGAAGAATAATATTGAGTTAACAGAAGAGGAAGCTGCCCTAAACCAACAATCTGATAGCAATTTGGTTGATTCTGCTGTCAAGATCTCTATGGAAGCTGCACTGCAAGGGAAACCTAAGAGGTCTGCAGAGTCATACATCAGATTTATATTATTAATGTTTACCTTGATGAAGCATTTGTATGCTTATCCTAGTTTTCTTGTTAGATTTGTCTTATTTAATATGCTGCTATTTATAGATTAGACCATTATGTTGAAGCGACATCAGCCTCTAGAGTAGAAGATTTGAATCTTGTAAATCCTGAAAATCTTGGAAATGCTAATGAGGATGCCCCTTCCATATCACCACTGGAGGTGAGATTGTTATATCTTTATCAGTCTTCTAATGCTTTTGATTGGTAACTGTTGAGCATTAATTCTGGGCAGTTTATGGACTTGTAGGATGCTGATTGGAAAAGGGCAGAAGATTTACTTAGGACAGGTGATAGAGTAGAAGTCGAGTTAATTAGCTTCAGTACAAGAGGTTTCATTGTAAGTCCAATTTGACAAAGTAGTAAATTGGCTTTGCTTGGACTTGTTTTCTCCTCTTGTACTATGCTATGTGCAGGACAAGAAGTTCTTTTCCATGCAATCTCTCTGAATTCTATGCAACTATCTGCAGGTATCTTTTGGCTCTCTGGTAGGATTTCTGCCATACCGTAACCTAGCTGCAAGGTGGAAGTTCTTAGCTTTTGAGTCATGGTTGAAACAGAAAGGCTTGGATCCATCGCTCTACAAGAAAAGCTTAGGAATAATTGGAAGCTACAATGTCCTAGAAAGGAACAGTTCTCTTGATTCAAGCATTGTTCCAAATACGGATAGAAAAATTGAGGTAGAAAATAAGCCGGATATGAAGTTAGAGGATCTTCTTGTGATATATGACCAAGAAAAACTGAAGTTCCTGTCTTCTTTTGTTGGTCAGGTTTGGAAATATTAACTTGGTATTTTTAATCATAAACATTTGTCTTTCAAATTTTCATGGACTTCTATTTGCAGAAAATCAAAGTGAATGTGGTAATTGCTGAAAGAAAATTGAGGAAACTTGTAGTTTCTCTGAGGCCAAAAGAGAAGGAAGAGTTGGTTGAGAAAAAGAGACATCTCATGGTATCCACTAATTCTTGATGCTTATTGCACATTATTTGTTTTAAATGCAAACTTTAGGTTCCTGAAAACATAACAGTTTGACAGCGACAATAATTCTCACAATTTATGTAGTTTCTTATTCATGTTACATGGATTTTCAGAACTGAAACTTGGATTTGCTTGTTGGTTTAATTGTGAGCTGACACCTTTTGTTGTCAAAGCATTATTGATAGATTGATAGAAAGAAAATGCACCATAACTGTCAAAATGTTACATACTTGATGTGAAGAAGCAAGCTTGTTGTTTGTTAGATTATCAGATGAATTTCAGGCTAAACTTTATCTCCTATACATCTGGATTTTGTTTTGTCCTAAAGCTTGTTGTTCATTAGCTTATCAAACAAGCTTCTGGCCTTGATGTTCTTGTGCCATTTGTTTTTCCAGGCTACACTTCAAATTGGGGATGTTGTGAAATGCTGCATCAAGAAAGTAACTTATTTTGGCATTTTTGTTGAGGTAAATCAACAATTTTGCGACATTTATCAATGTGAATTAAGTTATGAATGCTGATAATTCTTTGAACAAGAAATCATTGTATAGTAGGGAAATTCAAATATTCTTAGAGAAGATATGCAGAAAAAGGGTTCAAGAGGTACCATGTTGACTGGTGGAGGACTGAGTGTTTTGATTTGTATCAATATCTTGAGTTTAATTCCTTAAAATAGATTCAAAAGTTAAGAGTCATGAGATCCTAGAATACTTGCACAAAGTCTTTAACCTTACTATACTCATTTAGGTTGAAGGTGTGCCTGCGTTGATTCACGCATCAGAGGTCTCATGGGATGCCACTCTGAACCCTGCATCCTGTTTTAAAGTTGGTCAGGTATGTTACCTGTTTTATGATTAAATTTTCAGACTATTAAATATCTCCACTGACTGTGTACATGTGCTGGCTTCCAAACACACCATAAAAGATTGTCTATAGGCTCATCAATATGTGGATCTTCCAGAAAATTTGTCTTTTTTCTTATGTGCTGTCTGGCATGAGTACCTTGCCTACAGCCAGACCTTATTGAAAACTGGTGATTAAAAAAACTGATCAAATACTTTGCTTGTTTTAATGCTTCTAATGCTGTCAATTCTTTCATGCCATTTCAATTTGAAGAAAGTGATTCTTGTTGCAGATTGTGGAGGCAAAAGTTCATCAACTGGACTTTACCCTTCAACGTATCTTCTTATCTTTGAAGGAGATTACAGTAAGTTATATTTAACTAGTTTATTTAATGCTGAATTTCTATCCTAGGCCAAGGCAATTTCACTATATGTCCAAAATATAATGCGTTTCTCTTTCCCATGGCAGCCTGACCCTCTGATTGAGACCCTGGAATCTGTCTTTGGTGGTCGTGCTCCCTTGGATGGGAAACTACAAGAAGCCGAAGCAGATTCTGAGGTTTTATTCTCATCCTGAGTAACACCTTTAGTCATCAACTCCTCTTGTCATTTTGACTTGCCAAATAAAAGGCTGTCTTCTTTTTATTTATTTTGAATTAAGAAAAGACTGCATTTCAATCTGATAATACAAAGACAATATGTGGATAGAGCAGGGGTTGCTGAACAAGAGTATATGCATCATTATGATTTAAAAGAACAAGGAAATAAGGCCTAACTCCCAACCAAACTTGCTTCATAAGATTCAAGCAAGGATTTCCAAATAAACTGATTCATGAATTTTTTTTGATGATCGTGCTGATTCCAATATGACAAATTGATTCTGTTGATGTCTATTTTTAGAGCTAAGCTTTTATTGGTTCTGTGTCCTGCCATCTGTTAAATAATATTTTCAGTAAAACCCCCAAATTGTGAAAAGTAGGGTTTGAAGGTGGACGAAAGAAATAGGAGTGAAATTTATGGGATTTAATGATTGAAAGGGTTTAAGATCAGTTACAGGGGTTTTGTTAATGATTCATATGTCAGCAGCCATGTGGTGGCTGGTGATGGAAACACGAGCATTGTTATGATTTCTCCATTTCATTATGTGATGTTTATTTTTTGCTTCAAAATTTGATTTGACAATTGTAATCGCACAAGTACAATGCAATTCTGCTGCTCATCTCCCGAGCTGGCAGTTTAGGAAGATTGGGTGAGTTTGCCTTCCATTTCTCAGTTGATTACGGGGCTCTTCCTATAATGCATGTATTTATGGAAGCAAGTATCAGTAGTTAGTTGAATGATGCTCTGTGTATTCTCTGCGCCTCGTACAATTTGTTGCAGTAGCTATTGTTGAATTTTCTGACTTGAAATTCTGCAGTGGGCTGATGTTGAAACACTTGTCAAAGAGTTGCAACAAATTGAAGGGATCCAGTCTGTATCTAGAGGCCGCTTCTTTTTGAGTCCAGGTTTAGCTCCCGCATTTCAGGTACAGGGACTTATTAACTAGATATTGCACCAGAAATTACAAATTAAAGGTGCAGCTCACCCCTATAATCATGTTCATGATCTGGCTGGGTGTTGATAGCTGTAGCCAATGTACCATTTGTTAGTGTAGCCTTTGTTTCTTAACTCTGAAAGACAGCACTGGTTTCTCACCTTTTGTTTATTATTTCTCCTTGAATCGGATCATGCTAGCTTATCTGATTCCCAACTATCTTCTGCTTCAGGTTTATATGGCGTCCATGTTTGAGAATCAATACAAATTGCTTGCTCGATCTGGAAACAAAGTACAAGAGGTAACATTTTTGGATTTTGCGAGTGTTTGTGTAATTGGATTCCTGATGGTCCCATCAATCTTCTTGATCAAGAATTCATTTTTGCAAATTGAAAAATTCATCTGTCTGAAAGTTTCTTGCACGCATAAATGGTTGAAAGCTTGACCCTATTCTCGTATTACAAGTATCTTACCTTGAAGATTCTGCACTTGGTAAATCAGCAAGTTTGAGCTCTGAACTTTGCCTTGTACAAATAGCTTCGTGAACTTGCTGAAGATATTACAAGACTACCTTGCTGAAACTAATTTTAGTACTCTTACCCACTTTCAAGTGAAAACAGGACAAATTCGTGAAAATATAGGCCACTTGGGCAATCAGTTTCAGTTGTTTTCATTTTAGGAGCTTGTTATTCGAGTTCGCCATCTTTACACGCCATAAAGTAATAACTTGAAATTGGCAATAAAGCCAACAATTTTATCTGTAGGTGATTAACCCTCAATTTTGATCCAGGTGATAGTTCAGGCATCATTGAGCAAAGAAGAAATGAAATCTACGATTTTATCTTGCACTAACAGAGTGGAATAGTTTTGTTCTGAACTGTAAATTCCTCTGACCTCCTGCCCAGTCTACGTGTTGCCATATTTCAGACTGACTCTGGACTTTGCCACCATTAGCAGAAAGAAAAGGAAAAGGAAAGGAAACGGTTCTGTTTTACATATTTTTATTCTTTACTACCTTCTGTTTCTTCTTCGTGTGGATTTGGCTGGGCTAAGCTTTTCCGGTATCACACAATCTCTGTTTGCTGTCACAGGCTATATTAGTGCAACTGTTGTACAAAGATATTCAATTATGGTATTTTATTAATTTTCATAGAAAAATATTTAGAAGCTGGCTCCGTGGTCGCTTGTACAGAACAGACTAGCTAGTAGCTAGAGAGGACAGCTCAAATCACCATAACTCTAACATTTTTCCTGATCCTCACAGCTGGCATCGCGGCCATGCCTCATCAGCTCTCATCTTTGCTGTACCAGTCTCCGCTGTCATGATCTGACAAATTAAACCCAAAATTTCTTTCCCCTTTTTCTGAATCGTGAGAACAACCCATGGAGTGCCTGGCATATTTTCACTTGTATGAATGAAGGTTCCGTGCATTGCAAATTGACTGAGCAGCTCGACTCAATCTTGCAACATAAATTCTGAAAAATCAACCTACCTGGGATCCTCCTCCTCCAGACCTTGTACCCTAGATGTAGGCTGCACTGCTGCTGCTGGTGGCATCACAAAAGATTACTTTCCACAAAAGATACCTATACATACAATTGCAAATATATCTATGATCTTTTATTTCAAACAAAGGCAGGTTTTCATTGCGAAATGCTGTGTAACTTACCACTACGTTCGTGATGCAGCACAGTTTGAATGTCCAATTAGATAGGTATAAAAAATCAACTAAGTATGATCTTAAGACTCCAGATCCAACTAATGACACCATCTATTGGCATGGATGAAGAGAGAGAGAGAGAGAGAGAGAGAGAGAGTAACAAAGGAATGTGAAATTAATGGAACCTGTCATTCAGGGTGGGGGCATGGAAGAATAAAGTTAATAGGTGGAAATCAATTTCATGGCTTATATTCTTTCATCTGGGGCACAGCACGATAATTTAAGCTCAAACAATCTATATTACCAATCGTATTGTGGTAATCAGAGTATTCTGATGAGAAGATGGAATGGTTTCAGGCAAAACAAACACAAGCGAATCTTGAAAAGAAAGCGGATGAAACAAAGAGAATCATAATAGCAAGGAAACATATTGCTGGAAGAACTCATCTCGTCAATCGATCAAACCAATCCAATGGCATGTATGTGAAACCAGATGAGGACGGAAGCTAACCTGCAAGGAATAGATAGACGAAAATGAAATAGCTTTGGTTGAGATGCAACTGTATAAACGAACAACAACACTGGCAGGGGCGCAAACATCACAATGGAAAATAATTATTTGCTTGTAAAATAAATAAATAAAAAATAGGTTTTTATAAATAAAACAAATTATATTAATTTTGATAAAACTAATATTTAAAATGTAATTATGTGTACTAATCAAATAATTATTTGTAATTTATATGTAACTAAAAAAACAGAAACTATAACAGCTTTTTTAGCGAAACCAAACTCCCGCTCCAATCACCGACCTGTCTAATAATGTTACATTTCTACGATGATTATTTTGCCTCATTTTGTTAATTAGATATTAAAACTGATGAATTAAGAAAGAAAGAAAATTCTCTCCCTTAATTTTATAGATTTAAATCTTGAGGTTAAAAATAATAAGAAAAAACTTTTTTTTAAGAAAAACCCTTCGTCTTAGACTTAAACCCCACCAGCCAAAACCATCCACTTTCCCACCTCCCTTTCTCCATGTACCCATCACTCCTCCGCCGCTCCAAATACTTGTCGGAACAGATCCGGACCCGAATCTTCATTCGATTAATGGGTGGTGGACCCCGAACCTTCCCTGGAGGTCTAAACAAATGGCAATGGAAACGTCTTCACGAGAAAAAAGCCAAAGAAAAAGAGCAACGGCTCCTTGATCAAGAAAAACAGTTCTTCCAAGCCCGTATGCATTTCCAAATCCGCTCCAGCCTCGCTGGCCAATCCCACCCTAACCTGAACCAGGACCCTGATAAGCACAACCCCATGAGCCCCAAAGAGTACCTCAAAGCCCTCGCGGATCGTTTCATGAAAGATGGAGCTGAAGATTTGTGGAGCGAAAATGATGGGTCATTGAAACCCCCATCAGATGAGCAGACTGCATTCGTGGGGACTAATCAACAGCCAGGACCAGTTAATTCGCTGGTAGATTTGAGAAAATTAATATCAGAAGGGCGTAAGGTGTCGCAGAATCGCAACAGTGGGTTCAATTATGTGAAAAGTAGAGATTACTCGACTCTTAGAGATTTGGATTTTGGGTCTAGAGGTGATTTTGCTAAACCTTTAGCTCGGCGACAGACGAAGTTCAGGAGAAATGAGAGTTCTTCGAGTGGTGATGATGAAGATCATGGGTTTGTTAATGACAAAGTGAAGAATTTCGTGGGAAATTCATGGGATGAGCGAGGAGGAGTGAGTAATTTGAGGAATGTGAGTGATTTCATGATGAATAGGGGTTCTGAGACAGTAAAACAGAGGAGGTTTCGGAGAAATGAGAGTGATGATGATGATGATTTGGAGGGCGGGGGAGATAGGAGAGGGAGGAGTGCGAAGGATATTGGGAGTAGAGCTGCTTTAGGGGAGTATGATATGAAGAAGACAAGAAGGGTTCCATTAAAGGAGCTTGAGAAAAATGATTTTGCGAATGAAGTAGAGTTGATTAGATATGAACCGGGGAGGAAGAAGAAGTTTGCCGGAAATGGAGGGAACATGGAGGAGGAGGATTCAATTCTTAGCGAAAAAAGGTAAGTTTTTTTATTGGTTTTAAATGGTCTTAGTCTTACTAGTAAGGTAATTTCGGCATTCACTGGAAAATGTGCATTATTTTTTGTTTGGATCCAATTCCCTCCTTAATCTTTGGATGTGATAACAATGAGGAGATATGATTGCCGAATATGAGGAAAATTTGTCCATAACCTTAACCTGCATGGATGAAATGCAGTTTCATTAAATTTTGGGTCCTGGAAAGTTACAATAGAAGAGAATGACACCGAAGGTATACGGTGAACATAAGTACATCAATGGGAAGGGGACCCCATATAATCCCTCTTGCTTTTCACAATATCAACACTATAGTAATGGGAGGATACTTTCCTGATGTGATGCTTTGTGGGAAAAGTAAACTAAATAACTTTTCATTTTTTGGAGTCCAATAAGGAAGAGGCTGTGGAATTATGATTAATGTAAAGATACAGTGTTTTACATTTTAAGTGGTGATTTTGTGCTTTATCTATTTGCAGATTTGATGAATGTGGGCTGTCTCCGTTGACTGTCAAAGCACTTATAGCTGCTGGTTATGTTCAAATGACCAGGGTACAGGAGGCTACTCTTTCTGTTTGCCTTGAGGGTATGCAAATTGTGTAGTGTTGTGGTGATTATTTAGTCCGTTCAAAAGTCAGGGTAGAACAATATTGTTATTGTGTGTGTGCATGTCAACTTCTTCACTTTTTGGCATGTGCAAGGCCATACGTGTGCGTGGATACTTGTAGCATAGCTTTTATTGTACTGTTATACTAAAGAAATAATCATTTGCTCCATTTTGATTGTGCACGTTTTTTTTCGCAAACTAGTCAACCTGTGCATCATTATCACTAGTCTTTAACATACATATTGTAACCATTTCTGTTGAAAAATGATCTTACTTGCACATTGTGAAGTTTGAATGATGGTTTTTACTTCAATTTGAAGCAGGTAAGGATGCTATAGTCAAAGCCAAAACTGGTACAGGAAAAAGTGCAGCTTTTTTGGTAAACTACAAGTCTCTTTGGCATTCTTGAAAATTAATTTATGGTATTTTAGCTTCTTTCTTTCGGTTCCATAGTTAAATACAAACAGCTTCCTGCAATTGAAGCAGTTCTGAAGGCAACAAGTAGCAATGACATGCCACAAGTGCGCCCTATATATGTTCTTATTCTCTGCCCCACCAGAGAACTAGCAAGTCAGATAGCTGCAGAAGCAAATGCTATGCTGAAATACCATGATGGAATTGGTGTGCTAACACTAGTTGGAGGAACACGTTTCAAAGATGATCAGAGACGCCTTGAATCAGATCCTTGTCAGGTTTGCTCATGTGCTTGGTGTTTTTTCCTGGCTTAACTTCAACTCATGTCATGGCATGTGCTTGAAAAAAAGAAACAAGCAAAGAAATAAATATGCAGTTGATATTCCTGAGTTTTTCATTATTAATGCAAGCATATCATTTTCTGGTGCTTTTAACTTTTTCCAGATAATTGTTGCAACTCCTGGTCGGCTGCTGGATCACATTGAGAATAAAGGTGGTTTATCTGTGCATTTGATGGGATTAAAGGTGCTTATACTTGACGAGGCTGATCACCTTCTTGATCTTGGTTTTCGGAAGGATGTGGAGAAAATTTTAGACTGCTTGCCCCGTCAGAGACAGTCATTGCTTTTTTCCGCAACAATTCCAAAAGAGGTTAGATTTTTCTGTTGAAGGGTCAAACAAGCAGTTAAATTGTGTCACGTGACTTTATTATGATTTCAGTTGTGCCTATGCAGGTTCGTCGAATTTCTCAGCTTGTATTGAAAAGGGAACATGCTTTCATTAATACTGTGGGTGTTGGTTGTGTGGAAACTCCTGCCAAGGTATTAATTAAATTAAGAAACTTTTATGGTTAATTACCAATCAGGGATTGCAGATGACAATGACCTGATGTTGCTAAAAATGATCATGTTACCTGTAAAAAAGGTCCAGAGTTTGTCTCAGGCTGAACATTCTAGTACTGGCTTAATGACTGTTGATTTATTAAATATCTAATCACCATAAGTGAAATCATCTGGACTGTTTGATATTTGATTTTAATTGTTTCTAAATTGGGAAGCAAAAAGCATTAATGCTTGTTTCTGCTCCTACAGATCAAGCAGTCTTTTCTTGTCTCTCCACAAAAATTGCATTTTCAAATAGTGCACCATCTTCTGAAGGAGCATGTTCAGCAGGCACCTGATTACAAGGTAAGATTCTGTAGATTTTGGATTTCATTTATTTGCAAATTGGAATCTCTGTGGCTGAATCCTAGAAATAACTTGCCCCAGGTTATTGTTTTCTGTACAACTGGAATGGTAACATCACTCATGTATCAACTTCTTCAAGAAATGAAAATGAATGTAAGGGAGATGCATTCCAGAAAGCCTCAACTTTATCGAACTCGTATCTCGAATGAATTCCGGGAATCAAAATGTTTGATTCTCGTCACATCTGATGTTTCTGCTCGTGGAATGAATTATCCTGATGTTACTTTGGTCATTCAGGTACCAACAATTATTGAAAAGTAATAAATTCATATTCTGCATCTATAAATTGCCAAGCATCGAATCAACTGTGCCCGGTAGACAGTATCTCTCAAACATCAGTATTTGTGTATTTCTTCTCTGTACTTGATTTGAATGCCTTATTTTGTGTTAATGTAAAATAATACACCAATTTTAATCATAATCAGGTGGGAATTCCTTATGACCGTGAACATTATATACATCGGCTAGGAAGAACAGGACGCGAAGGGAAGGATGGAAAAGGGATCTTATTGCTCGCACCATGGGAAGAATATTTCCTGAATGAGTTAAAAGACCTCCCACTTGAGAAATTCCCTTTACCACAAATTGATTCTGAAACTAATTTTATGGTAGTGCTCTAACTGATTACTTGCTTTAATTGCTTCTTGTTATTATTCAGCATTATAAGAGATTGTAATTATGGCTTGATGTTAAAAAGATAAAAAGGACTGAACTCAGAGAAGAAGTATGCAAGGGGCATATGTGGTATTCTCAACTAACTTGCTGAAGTTCTAGGAGGCCATCTGCATGTTTTTCCCACTTCGTTAAACAAGATTTTGAAAGGGTTGATTCCTTGTGTTCATACTGTGGAATTAACATCACTTTATGGACATTAATTAAACCAATTAGTCTACCTCGATTTAAACTGCAACTTATGATGTTTTCCTCCTGAGACATCTTCAAAATGCATGGCTTTTTGGGTTTTATCCCCTCCTATCCGTTTGTTATTAGGGCATGCAATTGTGCAGGTTTCATATGTATAACCTTTAGATACTTTCTCCTTTTGGCAGATGGAGGAGTCAATGTCGAAGATTGATAGTAGTATCAAAGAAGGAGCATATCATGCTTGGCTAGGGTATTATAACTCCATCAGAGAAATTGGAAGGGATAAAACGACACTTGTTGAGCTGGCCAACCAATTTTCCGAGTCAATAGGCTTACAAAAGCCTCCTTCCCTCTTCAGAAAAACAGCTCTAAAGATGGGTTTGAAAGACATCCCTGGAATACGGATCCGGAGGTAGTACTTACTGGGAGCATTGGTGCATACAAGCTGCTGGTTAGTGTTGCTGATATTTAACTTGTGCTGAAAGACCAGCTTCAATTTTTATTCCACTTGAAAGCTGGTAATATGTGTTGATAGGTCATAATATTGCATTATTCAATGCAGTGTATTCTTGATCAGGTTTTTGGGTCCTTAGTTTGACCGCAGACTGAGAATGGTAATGCTTCATATACGTGCACTCCTGATACCCTGTATATTGTTGTTTGGTAATATAATTGCTGTTATTAGTTTTCGTTGAGGTCCTATAAGCTGCTTCCCTTTTCCTTTACAGCTGAGGTGTCCTTTGGTTTTGTTTTGAAACCCAAATGCACATTGAGAGAGTTGAATATTACCACCGAGAAGTGACTAAAACCTATTTAACTTCATACTTGTGAATCGATCTCTTTCAGACTTTGGAACTTCAAATACTTGATGATTGCATAATAATCTAATATTCTAAGCAGATTATAAATGTTAAAAAAACTAAAAAGAAAAGGGAGTAATAAAATAACAGTGGGAATTATGTTCACAAAGGAATGAAACTCAAGCATACAGCCATAAAACAGAGAGGAAAGGGAGTCATAAAAGTAAAGAAATTGTTGTGGGAATTTGTCACAAAGTGTCCAAAAGATTCTAATTAAATTTGGTATATTCAATCTCTTAGTAACTGCATCTACTGAGCAAATCCAGCTGTGAAAGCTCATCTTTTGAAGACGAAATCTGAATCTTAATACTAGATGACTCGCATTTTATCTATAGCAAGCTTTAATTTTCTAAAACCCTAATGCTAAACAGAAAGCCACAAGACCTATTTAAACAGCTGAAATCTCAAACCTCGGCAATGTTGATTCGAACAATAAAACAACATGGAAAAAGACCAAGAAAGAGAAACTGAAAGTTTCATTTCTTGGCGAGTAGAATACCTTCAATTTAAGGTAACAGGGTTGGCACATTTGTGATTCTAGAAAAGATTACTAGTAGGGTCTAGCTGAAACTTGAGCATTCGATCTTACTTTGCGTCACATCGTTGTCTTCATGCAAGTTCAGCTAAATGGTATTAATTAGACCATAAAGAACCATCTCAGCCCTAAAACTTAACTATTAAATGTATTGAACTTGTCTTATTTCTTTCATCTCTCAAACACACGTGTTACAGAAAAAAAACTAAGTAGCAACAAAAACATAACTCCTTCACGGAAGGTTAGCTCTTCCCTCCGCTGGTATTTTGTTTTCTTGATTTTCTCACAAGTGGTGAGTGTGTGTTATTTCATTAGTTATCAGACGGAACATTCCCATTTTATCTGATAGGAATAAGAAGTAAATGAAACTGGCTGTGTAGGCCAGATTGACTAGTGGTCCTGATATTTGAACGACAAGATTTCATTATTTTTCATGTGTCTCAATAAACCCAATTTTGAGTGATCTAAAAGTTACATGGGTGGTTTGGTAGAGAAGAATTTGCAGAGAAAATTTCAGCAAATTAAGCCATTTTTTTTAATTTTCTTGAAACTCATGGATTTTTTTTTATCACAGATGAAGCATTTGCAGACTGCTATTTACGCTACTCTTTATGAAGTTGCTTGGTTATTTGTTGAATTGAAGGTTCTCTCAGTTTGCAGAATTTGATTATAAATTTAAAGATCTATCTATATGAATACATATGCAGTTGTTTGGCTCTGGACGTTTCTGAAAATTAAATTAGAAGTTTACAGCGTCATTTTTGATAATATGCCTCCATTGGAGAACCTCGCTACTCCCCCTGTAAACTTCGAGTGAGGCTGGCATATGATTTGAAATGTGTAAAGTGCAAACAGTTCCTTCTTCTTTTTTTCCCAAATCTCAAGTTCTTGAGTCTCCGATGTTCGCTGCTGCATAAAGATGCTTTGAATATCACACTGACGCTCTTCGAATTGGAGATACTAAACATATCTCATTCTTTCATCGTAGACACTAATCAAAAAAAAAAAACCATTTCGTTACGCTGGCAGCGTGACTTGGTGACTGAAGTAAAAACCTCACAGCTTAAGAATTTCTTCGCCTGTCATAATGACGCTTGCATAATGTGTGCGCGTGCGTACAAAGACTTGGGACGAGTTAAATGGCATGAATACGAGGAAGGGCTATTCAACCTGAGCGTGAAGAACTTGTCTGGGACATATGAGCAAGTTGGTCAAAGTCTTGTAAGCTTATCATGTCAGCTAAAGAGCCAGGTCCAGAATCTCAAAAGACATCGTAAGAGCACTCTTGGCAATCCTCATCTCTTACGTGCCTTTTGAGACGAGTTAGGTACTCTTTAGCCATTTTTCAAACTAATTTCATCTTCTATCCGGGCTCTTGTTTCTTGTCTTTCTATAGAAAACTTACTGCTGTAAAGTTTAGCGGGAGACAAGCCATGCTTTAAAAAAAGATATTTTCTTTATCTTTTCTTCCTAACAGCTTGCGATGAAAAGATGGACTTTGTCTCTTGTGAGGTGCATGTTGCAGAAGATAAATGGCTTTACCTTCCTTTTCATTTTAAAACTTCTAATGTTTTTATTATTCAGTAGTTTAAATTCTTCCAAGTGACTCTACTGGCAATCTTCATATGAGAAATAAACTTTTTTAATTATAAAACTATTGAATTAATCTCTTAGAATTAAACCTAAAAAGATCTTTTTACACTTTGGCAACGATGAGATCGGCACTGAAAAATATTAAACTATATAGAGAGACCAAAGTAAAACATCGTGAAATCTATGTGTTGAAAATCTTTAAATACAGTTCACGAGTTATTGATTTTCCCATCGACTACAATAATTATGTTTCTAACTATTTCAACGAACAGCTTGCATACATTCTGGGATGTTGACATTGAGAGGCTCTTTCACAAATTTTGACATCGTCAATTATTTGACTCATCAAGCTCTGGTGAAGTCTTCATTCTTCTTTTGTATCCAAAATATATAATTAATGCTGTGAAATGGTTAATTGGCTCCCAAAAAAGAAAAATCTATCTGCCTGCCTGTCATTTCTTACAGTAAGCAAGGAATTGGAGTACTTGGATGCCCTAAATCAAGATGGTTTGCTAAACAAGCAACCCATAGTCAATGTTTTTGCTCCACACTTCCTGTTCTACTGGAGATGGTGAAAAAAGCTGCTGCATAAAGCACAGAATAATAGGATGAATTCAAGCTTAACAAGCTACGAAAGCGTGCATGCTTCCTTTTCTCTTAGCGATGAGAATGAGATGCCTGTTATTATCATTCACGAACCAAACTTACCTAACTATGGCGAGCCATAGAATAGACCCTTTCAATATCACGATCAGATTTTGTCAGGAACCACATTTCTACTATGTAATTAAATCGAGGGCCCATTAGCGCCTAATTATGAGCCATGTTGCTATAGATGACACGTTGCTGGGCAAAGCCTGAGGGCTATTTAGGATATTGAATCCTAATTATGAAACATAACCAGAAATTAATAAAGATTAAGAATATTATTATATACTTAATCAAGCTCGAACATGAAGCGCATTCCTGCTACTAAGATTATGGTATTCAGGTCCTGTTTATATTCTAATAACTAAATGGAATAAGAATGAACGGAATATTTTCGAAGCCATCTTCTCAGAGCCATCTGCATTTCAGACGGACACGTTGGCAACAAGGAGCAGTGCTTCGATGGTAACGATAGATTAAAATATTAAAATGAACGGATATTTTCCAAATTATTGATGGATCCCCGTAAAATATTCAACGGAGAACATCTTCATCCAGACGATGGGCTGGTTCACTTTGAGAGCAATGAAATAAATAAATAAATAAATAAAAACTAAATCCGATGGGTCTGTATGGACCGACTCCCGACCGTTCTGCTAGGAATTCCATGAAAAGGACATTGGATTCACCATTAACGTACGCCATCCATCCTCTACAATTTCAAACCGCATTTCCACGGTCACGTATAGGAAATTCTGTCAGCTGATGTGGCCTTTGACTTTTGGGCATCAAATATTTTTCATTCCCCGTGCTGAAACCTCTGGTGTATTTTTTTAATAACGGGTTAAGATTATTGTGTGATCCCTTTATTTTGTACATTTTTCAAATCAAATCCCCTTTTCTTATATCAGATCTATTAACCCCTCCATTTCTAATTGAAGACCAAGTCCCAGGTCCTCTAAACTACTATACCATATCATTGACATTCATCTGTCCGAGAGAGCTGGGTGAAAAGAGTTAAAACTCCATCTATTTGGTAATTGGGGGGGGTTTGCTTTGAGCCAATTTGAAGTAGAAGACCTTATCTGATTAAATGTTAAAAGTAAAAGGACTAAGTGTGACTTTATACCTGATCATGTGTTCCATGATTCAACGCCAAAGATGTCATTCTCTCCTTAGCATTGTCGACCAACTAATCGCTATCATCATCTTCAGCCACAAACAGCACCAAAAAACTTCGTTCCCTTGCACATTTCCTCAATCTATTTTGTCAGCAAGGGTGTTAACTTATGTTTGGAGTATGAAATAGGTTATATTTAAATTATTTTAATTTAAAATAAAAATAAATTTTTTTTTTAAATATTTTTGAAAAGCAAAATCAAATACAATCTGATTTAATATTATAATTAATTAAATCCATTCTATTGATAATTTGCAGTATCAAAAATCTAATTTGAAATGAATATTTAGAGATGGAATAAGCATTCCAACAATTTGAATACTGAGTGGCGCAATGGATTTCATTCAGAGAAAAAAAAAAAGAAAAGAAAAGAAAACAGAGGATCCCGGCATGTGTTTAATAAGCTGCAACAACCGGCCAGCCGGAAAACCCCAATGAAGCGGTGGACATGTTTTAATGTTAAATTACGATCTGTACCATTAACTTAGAAGCAAGAACATGTGGTGAAGCTAAAGCATACAAAGAACGTGTGAGCCACTTGTCACGGTGGTCATGTGCCACGAGTATCTCCAGAACCTCGAGTCTTCACCATTAATGAATTACAAACCTGGCATAGGAGAGATCCAACTCGTGCAATGTCAACGCTCCTCGCCAAAACTGTTTCAAACTAGCACTCAAGTGGGTTTCGAAGGACCAAACTAACCTCTATAATTTCCTACTTAAATATTTCGAATTTAAAATTAAAAAAAAAAAAAAACACTTCACACGAAAAAGGATGAGTTAGGAAACGTTAGTGCGTGTATGTAAAGAAAATGACTTTTTATTGTTTATTTACTGTGGACATTGACTCATTTGCACTGTGAACTATTACAATTTAATTTATTTTTTAGTTGGAAATGTGGTTAATATTGTTTTTTAAAGTATTTTTTTATTTGAAATATATTAAATAATATATTTTAAAAAAATTATTTTTGATATTAACAAGTTAAAATAATCTAAAAGCATCAAGAGAAATTAATTTAAAATAAAAAAAATAATTTCTTTCTATAATATTTTTTAAATGTACTGTCAAACACATATATAAACTCTGATATTAAAATATTATATGATATTAGTTATTGATTTCTTTTAAAAATCTCATCCCATAATGACGTGTTTTAAATTTTATAATTTATTTAAATTTGTGTGATCAAGAGTATTCATATTAGCGTGAAACATGCAAACATGAAATTAAAATTACATATTACAAAATAATTTTGTTTTATATAGTTTTAAAAAATTAAACCAGACCACCGTTAATGATATAAAAAATTATTTTTTTTGTGTTTTTTTTCCTATTTATAGGGCTTGAGAAACTTAATTTTAGTCCCTAGGATATTTTTTTTATATTGTTTTAGAATTTTACATTTTAGTTCTAAATTTCATTCTTATTACATGAGAATCCCTGGCTAATATTTTCGTAAGTGTTAGTTGTTTTGTGAAGGGCATTTCCGCCATTTGAAAGTGGGTGAGGGGACTGTTTTGGGGTGAGGGGACTGTTTTGGCTGTATCTTCACCACAGGTGGGTGAGGGGACTGTTTTGGGGTGAGGGGATTGTTTTGGCTGTATCTTCACCACAGGTTGCTTGATCCCACAATAAATACTTCACAAATCCCTTTTTCTCTTTACTATTTTGTACATAAGCTCCAATATTTCAACTAGCTGCTGCTTATTCTCTGTTATAGATCACCTCTTCTGTTACATTCTCCTCATCAAAACCATGAGGATTCCGATTCCAAAATTCTCATTTATTTTCTTGATGATCATCCTTGCAACTAGCCAGCTCTCAAGTTGCCGCCACCTCCACATAAAAATAGGTGATCAAAATAAGCAAAGAGCTGAAGCAAAAGAGTTTACTCAGTTTTCATGGCATTTTCCTGCACAAGCTTCTGGAGGATCAAGCAAAGATGAGATCGACGACCCGGTTTATGGAGTTTCTTATAGAACAGTTCCAGGGGGGCCAAACCCACTTCATAACTGATATAGTTTTGGTTATTTATCCTTGTATACATATCTTTTTGCAGCTTATAGACCTATATAATCTCCACTTTTTCTTTTATTTTCTGTTTGTTTCAAAGATGCATAATTGATTTACAGGTGGGAAAGATTTTGATAAAAGTGTTTTTCCATGTAGTTGTAATTTTACTTGATTGGATTGTAGAAATTATATATAGTAAAGTATTTCGCAAACGAAGGAATTTTCTGAGAGAGAGCCCGTGTTTCCCCGGTTTTTTTCATTGTACAGAGTTGCAGTATTATAACAGTAGCTATCTTTGTTCATGCTCTCCACCTATCAATATCAGACTCCACAAAAATTCTAAGAGATGAGAAAGGTCAAAAACTTGTGAAATGGGGAGTTAATACCTATAAATTAACCTGTAAGAACCTTCGCCGGTCTGCAGAAGAAGTCAAAGCATAAATATCCAATATAAAAAAATATTATTTTAATATATTTTTAAACATTAAAATACGTTTGAACAATTATATAGGAGAGAAAATGAATTCCCAGTATGCTGTCAATGAATTGAGTTCACAACACTACATGGCCGACTGAGTGAAGAAAGAACCCCGCGTGAACTAGCTGTGTTAACAATCAATAACCAGAGTTAAAATATACCCATCAACAATTAGGGGGTATCAGTTTCGTTCTCATCATTTTTTAGTTGGAATTATTATTTAAAAAAACATTTCATGATATATATATATATATATATATATATATATATATATATGAAAATAATGTGTTTATATTTTGTATATGATTAAAGACTTAAAAAATATATGATAAAATCATGTAAAAAATCTATTTAAAAAAATTGATATAAAAAACAAAATTTTTAACATTCTAATAAAAACTTATGATATTATTTAAGAACCATAATAAAATTTTAGGGTATGTGAATTATCATGCTAAATATTTTATATATATTAAAAAAAAACAAGTAAACAAAAAAGAGGTTAGGTTTAAGGCATGGTCCAAATAGAAGAAAACTAGGCACACTTTGAACATGTAGCCCATGTGTCTAACCTATTTTTATTAATTTTTCAAGGGAAAAATAAACAATAAAAGCCCAAGGATGCAGGCCTAAGGTAACCCACACACCAAGGCTTATTAATTAGTTTTTCCATTATTTGTTTTGGGGGAAAATAGCTCCTCTTAATACTTCTATAAAAAATAACAGGGGACACATAGTTCATCATGGTGGCTGGAGAATCGAGCGTCCACCCTTTAAGGGTGAAAAAAAGCTCATATTTGATCTATTTTTAGCTCATAACATAAATATTTTAAGTATATATACACGCTGCATACCCTGCTAAAATGGTTTCTTTATGCCCTGCCAAGCCCGATGATGAAGAAAACCTTTAGACATGTTTTGAATAAAGGGGTTGAATGTTTTCTTAGAACATACGAGGACTAGCAAATTTCTGATTTGAGGACTTATTTGAAAGAAATATTAGACTTAAAATCAAAAGAAATCTTTCCAAAATTATAAGGGTAAAAATGAAAATTAATGGGCTATAAATTTCACACATCTACTCATTTCTCGATTCATCGGCGATAGAGTCCACAAACAAAACACATGGGGTGTTTTGTACGGTATTTTAAAAATATTTTTAAAAAAATTATATAAAAAATTATTTAATTTTTTATATATTATTAAATATTTTTAAGTGTTGGTATTAAAAATAATTTATATAAAAATATTATTTAATAAAATTTTTTAAAAAATATATTTTTGAAAACAACAGCAATTATAATTTAAAAAAAAACATGGAAAATCCCGTATTCAACGAGCTAGAAGGTCGAGGCCCATTATGTGATTTATAAACGCGGGCGGTGGAAAGTTTGAAGAAAATGAAATCCGGGTTTCATGAAAGGTTTAAAATCCTGTGACAATTCTGAAGTCGTTTCAATGGAGATCGTGATGCTCAAGCAAGCGGCGAAGTTGTACAGTGTGGATTTAGCACATGAAGTTATTGTTAGAATTCTAATGAGATTAACTTTGTTTTAGCTGTAAGATTCTAAAGAGATTAGCTATCTTTTTAGCTATAGAGTTCTAATTAGTTTTGATTACTCTTTCCAATAGGATTTATCATAAATCCTATCCTTATCTAATAACCTCTCCTAGTTTATTGAGAGTTCTAGTTTATTTTAATTTCTAGTTTTTGTAAGCCTATAAATAGATAAAGTTTCAATTGAATAAATTGAATGAATGAATGAGATTCATTCCAATATTTATGATTTTTGGGTTCTTCAAGATTTCTTGTTTTTCTATATTTTTAATCTCAATAATAATTATTCTAAACAATTATTATTCAAGTTAAAAGTCCTACTTAATGGATGTTTGTTTCTATGGAAAGCTAAGTTTCCGTGCCATCATTTCACGCTACGCTAGAAGAATCTAATTTACTGGGTTCTTGGTGTCCAATTTCGAAGTTTCTCTGTGTTCTGCTCATAACGATTAAAAGATATTAATATTCGAATTTTCCCCGCATAAATTTGAAAATATTTATGAGAGATGGAATATATCTCGGCCGAAAAGTAGTTAACAAGAGGTTAAGAATTTCCACATCCATCAACTAGCATTTATTGAAATTCATGCGACAGAACATATCGCGCACATCACTACATGTGCTTAATTATAATCAAGCCTTTAAGCTCTCTTATTCTACACCGCTATAGTATAGTATAGGTATGCAATACTTTTGCGAGGCTTCAATCAGCTTTGACTCTTCTAGGTTCATGGGCAGAATATGACCTTATAGTTAGTCCCGGTAGGGCAAGTAAACAAACTTGTAGGATCGTCCTTAGGGTAACTATATGCATCTGGACACCTATCCTTGAAATACTTGGAGAGAGGAGTGGGACCACACTGGCCTGAATTGCAACAATGCTCCTCGGTCTTGAGCATGGGACACGGGCCATTGCACCCTCCAGGGACCTTCAACTCATTCGGGCACTGTCCAACGATGTCCGCCACGCACTTGATCACACGGCTACAACCTGCAGAGGCCGAGCTGAATTCCATAGGAACGTTAAAGCCATCAATGTTAGAGATATCAATGAAATCCTGGTTTGCAAACTGGCCGATTGCGTATTCGGCCAGGGTGTTAGGGGGTGAACCATAGCCTTGGCAAGCTAGGAGCCCATTGCAGTCACCGGTCTGGCAACTGCCCCTCCCAGCACCATCAAATTGGCAATTGGTCCTAGCCCAGATGCGTGCCTGTGTGGTGCCAGGGGGAGAGCTAATGGTCCATGTCTCACCATTGTTAAGCTGCCTGCCACCCCCAGAAGGAACAGCTGCAGCCCATACCGTGTAAGGACATTTATTTGTTATATCAAACGTGGCTGCATGCGCAAAGGGGCCAAGAAGGGCAACAAAAAGAAAGGAAAAGACTGAGAGGGTTTTAAGGGAGCTCATTTTGGTCTTTGAGCTAGGCAGTTCTATAAAGATTTTGTTTCTGTGAGTGTGTGTGTGAGTGAGTCTAGAGCAAATGCAGAGGGGTTTATATAGCAATTAGGTTGGCTATTACTGCTACTTTAAATTTTCAGTGTGATTGCGTGATCAGTTTTAGTTTGATGGAAAAATTGAGAGGTGATATTGACGTCTCCTTCGGCTTGTATACATGCCATGTGGTTCAATGCACCAACCAATACGTCAAGATTATCCCTCATTTTTTAAAAAATAAATTAAAAAATAAACTATCTTTTATATTAAGATTCATTATAAATCAACGAGCAGGAAGATGCATTTTTAGATTAAGAAGAGGTTCTGGGCTCTTTATTTCTTAAAAAGAAGATAAACCTCAATTCAGAGTGTATAAAATGAAGGGATGAAAAAAGACGAGATGCATCAGATTAGAAAAATAAAAATACTAGTTAATAAATAAATGGATATTTTCTTCTATTGGAAATTGAACATGTACATATAATCAAGTTAAATGAGTTCTTGTTTTCCCATCTTGACATGTTTACCAGGGAGAGAATTTCCTATCATGACACAACTTCCTGGAAAATTATCTTGTAAATTCGGTATAGCCGTCTCGGCTTCTTCTGCGAAGAAAAATCTTCAAAAGCTGCGGTGCCTAATCAGCTATACAGCTACTGTTAGAAACAAATTTACGTCACACTCAAATCTCCACTTATGCTGAATCATGAACGGACTGGGGCAAAAGTCAATATGAATTTCAAGCAGGAAATCATCAGGTTAGAGTTGGAGGCCGTCCTGTTCTGAGGAAAAAAAGAGGGCGTGTTCTTCATTGTATCCAAGGAGGATTTAGAGTTTTTCTAGAGAATGGCATCGTCTACAAATTAACTCATTCCGAAGCAAATGCCGTCAGGTATCGTCAGTAGCTTTGCTCAAACTTTTATCTTTGACGTTTAACGTCAGGATTGAGGACTAACTCAGGCCATTCACTTACGTGGCGCATAAGAACAGGACTTTCTGTCCGTTAGGCTACTTGTCTTGGGTTCTTCTAGTCTTTACCCCACACACACTGTTCATATATAAGAACACGACTTTATGGACGGCTTCCACACAAACTTGACAATTCCTCCTCCCCCTAATTAAACAATAATAATTTTTCTAGAAAAGTTATTATACATTGTCATAATAGGTTATTTCTAAAATATAATTCTTCTAGAAAAGTTTGGACAAATTCAAGAGATTGGCGTGGCCAAAAATAAAATAAAAATGCAGATTTGATGTAAAAATAAATATATGATAAATTTATATAAAAATTAAATTTAAAAACATAATTAGATTTCAATAAATCAATTTGATTTAATTATGGATCAAGCTCAAGCTCAGTTATATTTAGGAATTATTTGGATCCCATTGAAAAATTTAATTAAATATAATAACTTAATTATATTTTAAATTAGCTAAATTAAATTATTCAATCTCCCGTCTACTTACAAGTTTGGCTTAAATCGATATGGCATATTTGCAAATGAACTCCTTAGGATTTATAAGTAATGGTAATGAACCATGAGAATATAATCCAAGGCACTCCTAGATTTAGACCGTTTGCATAACTCCTTTCCTGGATCAGTTAGTTTGATGTGTAATGGGGTTCTATAATATAGCGATATCTACTTAGCATTATAGATGCCGATTTCTATATTTTAAAATACCACATGTGAAAATTGCGTTTTTTATTCCTAATTATTATAGTTTCTAAAATGTTTTTCCATTTATGCTTGCTTCTAAAATAATTTAAATGTACTAATTTTTTTAAAAAAATAATTATAATTCTGGATTTACATAATTTCCCGAAAAATAATAGGATGTATGCCTAACAAGAGGAAATCAAATGGTATTGTTAGGTATTTGCTCTTGACACGTTTTTGCACGGAAACTTCTAATGTATTATTTTAGTATCAATTAATTCCTAAACATTTTAATTTTATTAATTTTGTTTTACATGTAGGTAAAGTCATATTTCTTCATGATAACTTATTTTTTACCCTATTTCTCAGATATATTTATAAAAAAATTCAAAATTTCCAAAAAAGTATTTTAATCAAGTTAATTTACTATGGTTTTTCTAAAAAATATAAAAACATTGAAATAAATAAATAAATAAAAACAATAGCGAGTTAAATGATGAGCACGAAAGGAGAGGGATCAAAATAAACATGAAAGTCTTGATCTCAATGCAAGCAACTAAGAAATAGAAGGATAAGGATAAAAACAATGAAGTAAAGAAGGAAAAGATGAGATGAGAAAGTCCTCGAATATGAGAGAAGAGAAGATAACGATTAATTAATGAAAAATAAAATAAAATATGGAGAGAGGCTGCTGCCCCAATAGTCATGGGGGAGAGATTTTGCAGAAAAGAAACTATTAAAGAAGAAGAAGACAGCATGAAATGAGCGCCCGTCAATCAATGGGACTAAGGAATTGTCAACTGACAAATTAGTATTATCTTATTGTACGAGGTTATTTTCGTTTTTTTTTTTTTTTTAGTTGAACTATTGTTTAGTTTCTGATATATGACAAAACATTGTTCAACCGGTAAGGGTATTTTTGATTTATTAATTTAAAATATTTTTTTTTATTATTATTATTTATATTTTTAATGTATTGATATTAAAAATAATTTTTTAAAAATAAAAAAAATATTACTTTAATATATATTTTTTTTAAATTTCAAACACGGCTAGCGATTTCTAATGCCGATGACCACCACCTCTTTCATTTTACAGGCTCAAGCCCTACAACCGCGAACCGGCTTCATGGATCTACAAATAAGAAAGCCCATAATAGATTTGTAGGCCCATAATGTAATCCGTGACGGTCCGGTCATTAGCTTCCAACGTAAGCTGGGTAGCTGACGTTGACCATCTCTCACTCACTTCATGAAACTTCCAACGTAAGCTAAAACCGTTTGTAACAAGAAAGAAAAAGCAGTTACTCTCTCGTCTCTCTGCCTCACTTTCCACTTTCCCGCTTCTTCCTGCCCATATATCATTCTCCCCACCTCCACATTTTCATTTGCCAATGTGTTTGCAGAACCAAATTGAAGGTCAAGTTTTATCATTGTACTTTGCGTTTGTTTACTTTCATTTACAGAGTTTCACTCAGAGAAGTGAGTTCCTCGCTTCCTTTCGCAAACCCTGGTTTATCAATTCTTTTTCTATATTGTATAATGTCTTGCCTGTTTTGTTCAGAGGTCCTATATGTGATTACACTTTTTGTTATGTTTGGTAGCTGAGAAAATGTGGGAAATTGTTTAATATAGATGAACGATTGTTTCTTTTTGTTGGATAATGAAGGGATTTATAAAACAGAATCCGAGTACAGTTGTTTCTTTTTTTAACTGCTTATTGTTTTCTAGCTGGTTTTGTTTATGGGATTTTTGGTGAAGTGGTGTCCTGATTGGTTGCTGAGAAAATGTAGGAAAGTTGCTAAGACTTTGGGCCTTAGATTCTCACTTTTTTTTTAGATTCAAAGGCCTTATAAAACAATGGCGTACTATGAATCTGTAGAAGATAACTCAAATTTTGTTTCCACATGATTTATCATCTTATTGTTTAGTAAAACAAGAAAATGGATTTTGGGTTTTGCGATAGGTTGAAAGTCTGATTGCAATTGTGAATCCGTTCAATGGAGATCATGAGAGTCAAGACAGAGGAGGAACTGCTCAATGTGGGTTCGGAAAATGAAGTTATAGATGCTTCGCCTTGTTCGGTTTATTTTGGGGTTTCTCCGAGGTTTGTTTCTTTGCAAAGTTATGTTTCTGTGACTGCATTTTCATGCTACATAGAAAATTTTAAATTCCAAATTGATTGTGAAGAAATTCCGTGGTTTCTGTATTGTTCAATATAAAAATCTCCTCCTCTTGTTCAGTTCTAGTTTTAGATAAGGTACTTGGTCTAGCTGTTTGTCACTTCGGAATCCTTGGATCGTGACCATGGAATACATGCTTTTGATCACTTAATTTTCTCTATTCAGCGTATAAAAGATTGTTTAATTGTTCGTTTTCCAATATCTGTAGGTGGTCAACTGGTCCCACTAGATCATCAAGAAGGGGAGGATGGACAGAGGAAGAGGTCAGTCATTGTAAACTGTAGTCTGTCACTAATTCTGTGTTCTATGGTTTATGCATATACCTTCTCATGTAGAACCTCCACAGATTCATGAACTTTAAAGAAACAATAGAACATTATAAGAATAGTAATTGTGTACTCTGGATGACATTTCTGCAGCTAGTATATGTTGGTTGAAGTTTTCTTCATTAAGATACACTTTCATTAATTGCTTAGAAGTTGGCAATGAACTTATGAAAGTAGTTCCAACGTTCTTGAGATTCTTATATGTGAGATAGAAGTTTTCATTTACTTAAACTTTCCAACTTTTGTAACTAAAATGAGTTGATGGACAGGATTGTCTTCTGGAAGAATCAGTCCGGAAGTTCAATGGGAGGCATTGGAAGAAAATAGGTGGTTGTCACTATTATATTTCTTGCTTTCTACTATTGCTTGCACATCATCTTAGGGTCAATCATGGACCATCTTTTACCCCCAAGATGTAATGTTTGAATGTTTTTGGTAAATGGTTCAAATATGGGTGACGTCAATGGACCACAGGGAAAGACAGTCAGCAGTGATTAGTGAATAATGTTTGCTGTGAAGTTTCCTAATTACCACACAGTACTTGCTGAAGAAAACTATCTTTCTGAATTATTAATGTTTTCTTAAGTGCCATTGTGTGAGTATGTACATGTGCAAAACTTCAAATGTATCTGAAGCAAATGATATAAATAATTTTGTTTCTTGCACAGCTGAGTGTCTTCCTGGAAGGACAGTTTCTCAGTGCTTTTGCCGGTGGGACAGGGTTCTGAATCCTGCAATTTTCAAAGGAACTTGGACAAAGGAGGTGAAAATATAATATTCTTGATAGTTTTGTTGGCTAGGGAAAAACACGTGAGTTTCGTCTCTGACATTATTGATATGGGATCTTGGTCTTCTTTTTGTTTAAATTTCAGGAAGATCATTGCATCATGGAGTTAGTCAGAAAACATGGTTGTAGGAAATGGTCTGTTATTGCAAAGTCCTTACCAGGTCGAGTAGGAAAGCAATGCCGAGAAAGGTAAGTGATCCACATGTTTAGTTGGCATTGTATTTCTGTCAGGCAACTGATGACCTTTTTGATTTGTTTCTTGTTACGTCAATTTCCCTCCATTTAGAGTTCATATGCCAGCCAAGATGTGCTAGTCATTGCAGCAAAAGCCCAAGGAAGTGAAAAATTAACTATCGATACGATTCACGCCACATGCAATAGAAGTTTGATGATTATCAGAGTAACAACTAATATATAAGTAATTATCCTTGAAACAAGAACTCTCTTGTAATCAAGGCATGGTCATCTGTTCATTAAAACTGAAATCTTATCAAGTGAATATGCTTGATTCTGACCCCTAATTTTTTTCTGCGATTTTTTTTGGTATTCTAGTATACTAGTAGTAATATTAGCCTATGTACTTAGGTAATGGATGAAAAACATCTACTCAGTTCGGCAAAAAACAGGCAAAGCATTTTTACTTTTCCAAAAAGTTGTAAGTAGAGTGTATAAATGTTCATATAAGTAATTATCCTTGAAACAAGAACTCTCTTGTTATCAAGGCATGGTCATCTGTTCATTAAAACTGAAATCTTATCAGGTGAATATGCTTGATTCTGACCCCTAATTTTTTCTGCGGTTTTTTTGGTATTCTAGTATAATAGTAGTAATATTAGCCTATGTACTTGGGTAATGGATGAAAAACATCTACTCAGATCGGCAAAAAACAGGCAAAGCATTTTTACTTTTCCTAAAAGTTGTAAGTAGAGTGTATCAATGTTCATATAAGTAATTATCCTTGAAACAAGAACTCTCTTGTAATCAAGGCATGGTCATCTGTTCATTAAAACTGAAATCTTATCAGGTGAATATGCTTGATTCTGACCCCTAATTTTTTCTGCGGTTTTTTTGGTATTCTAGTATAATAGTAGTAATATTAGCCTATGTACTTGGGTAATGGATGAAAAACATCTACTCAGATCGGCAAAAAACAGGCAAAGCATTTTTACTTTTCCTAAAAGTTTCAAGCAAGTAGAGTGTATCAATGTTCATGATGTCACTTTGAGGGTTTTAAGCTCTCAGTGAAGCTAATAATGAATTTTTGCAGGTGGTTTAACCATTTAGATCCAACTATAAATAGAGCTCCATGGACAGAAGAAGAGGATATGACTCTGACTTACTACCATGAAATATATGGAAATAAGTGGGCCAAGATAGCGAGGTTTCTACCTGGAAGGTATGCATTTTAATGCTCTCACCACCGACACCAGAATTTAAAAAGAAATGAATTTGCTGCTGAAACCAAAAGATACAACTCCAGCACTACTTTGCCCTGATCATTTCATCATGATATGCATACATTTATTTGCCATCAAGTTTAAAAAATGATTGTATCTTTTGGTAACTGACAGGAGTGATAATGCAATAAAAAATTACTGGAATTGCGTACTGAAGAAGAATTTGGATTCAAATTCACTACATGGCTGTACAGTGGATCTGTTCACAGTTAGTTCTCTCAATTCTTATAACTGCGCTACAGAACTGAACTGCTTGAAGTTAAAAGAAAGACAAAGTGTTGAGAAGGCAGCCTTTGTAAATGAAAATATCGAGTTGAGGTGCAGTGCGGAGACGAGTGCTTCTAGATCTGGAAAGGCCAATGGTACCGGCAAGAAGAATGAAGTTCACAAATTGCATATCCAAGCAGAGGAGACAAGCCAGAATTGCTTGCATCGTGAGTCACGACAGCTAAGCACCGTGGTTAGTAATTTGGATGCGGATGAAGTTCCTAGCATGGATGCTTGTGCCAGGCATCCAATCAGTCCAACTTCTTGTTCCACTCCAACGAAGTACGCACGGAGTATCTCTGTCAACAATACCAGTCCAGAATCAATATTGAGGAATTCAGCTAGGACCTTTAAAAATACCCCTTCTATTATAAGGAAGAGGGCTCACGGAGGTGCAGCTATTGCTAAGACTTCTGATGTCACCTGCACAACTTCATTGAAGTTTTCATGTGCAAATGACCACCAAATTGTCGACAGCACAAACAGTCCAATTGAGAAGCAAGGGTTTCTTCCTTGCTTCCAATCTGAAACTTCATTTGTCATCAAGTCTCTGAAAAGGCACTTCGACTATGCTTTTGATATGGAAAAGGAGGCAGATCCCGGTAAATGTGGCAAATCAATTCCTCTCAGTGAACCTCTGCATTTGAATTTCTTGGAATCGCGGTAGCAATACCTTAAGATAATTAAATTGGGTGAGTGGGTACTACCAGCGTTTTCTGCTCTGAACTTACTTGGGTTGAGTAATGAATCCACTCTTTTTTCCTATGTTTCGTCCATCAACTAAGCATGATGCATAAATGTATATCACATAATTGCACTTCTTTTCCTCTACTCCTACAATTAATTAGAGGATCTGTGGTCTTCAATAGACTGTTAGCAGAAATTATTATATATTTTTTTAAAAAAATCTTCAGTTGTTATCAAAAGCCCTGTGTGGCATTTTTACACATGATGGGTGACGAATCCAGTTATTTTCTACTTAAACATGCGCTGCATTCAACATATATAACCAGGAAAACCATATTTCACAACACTTGAGAGGAGGGAATTGATGCCATGATTTGAACAGGATTTCCTTGATGTGATGGATTTTTATAGGGTAGTTGTTTGACAAGTCCTTCGCTTTGCATGATGTATCTGATTGAATTATTGACTCTGAGATTTCCTTCAGTTTACATGATATTGATTTAAATATATAGTTTAGTATTTCATTTCACCTTCCTTCTGATAGCTAGATCCAATTTCATTAGCTTTTCTATGTCAGGTCCGTTAATCTGATCTGCCACCAAATCATAGCCCATCTTGGAAAGCATCACAGAACAAGATAAGTTTTGGTAGGAGAGGCAGGATAGTGGGCGCCAATACTGGGAACACAGTAAAGGGAAGAAGTGTTGTGGCCGCGTGGTATGTGGGGAATGCCAGCTCAGGCTGTGGACCTGGGGTGTGCAGTGTGTTTTGATTTTCACTCTCATTGTTGGGAGATGATGGCAATTTTCATTCGCTTTGACACATCTATCGCCCTTGTTGATCAAAAATGCGCATTACCATGCAGCTATAGGCTATAACTAATATGGACGGGCTACTTGTTCGCTTCGTAGTGTTTGGTAATACAGTAGAGATGATTTTACAAAAAAAATAAATAAAACATGCAACCCAAAAACACTTTGAGAAAGGAAAAAAAAAAAAAAACTCTTAAATACAGTCTAGACGCATTCGAAACGCAGCTTTTGTGCGTCCTTCCAATAAAAGCAGTAGTTGGCTTGTTGGTTTCAGCTTCGGAGTGGTTATGGTGATTAATCAATTGATTGTCCTTTTGCCGAATGCTATGAGATATCATTTCAGGAACTGCGACCTGCCCCTACATGTGGGGCAGCCATGATCTCATCATGTAAGTGCAATTTGTTTATAAAGCACAGTAAATGGAGTCTGAAGTCTTCTTTACCACAACCCATGATTGTCAAGTTACTCCTTTCAAAACCGTGTGATACCACTTGGAAATTAAAAAATATATTGTTGTATAATTTTAATTTCAAATTATATGATTATTAATATAATAATTAGTAGAAATTTATAACATTATTAACTTTAAAATTTATAAAATTAATTAAGATACATGTAAAATATTCCGGACATTCATATCAATAAAAAAAATCACCGGTTTCAATTTACAGGGAGAAAGGAGTGACTCTAAAGCATCCTTCCCATGCCTAAGAACCCCATGGATAGGAACAAATGGATAAATAAATGTGACAAGTATGGCTATCGAACACTCCGCCTTGGCTTAATTAATCGTGGCTTTCTTTACATTTCTGGTCTTCGATCCGTCTCATCATCCTAGTTCCTATGGTGAAGGGTTCCTTTGATTATCAACACCAATAAAAAGAGAGAGAGAGAGAGAAAAAACTTTGATTACTTCACGTTAAAAGCAGTGATTATAAACGAAGTGGGTGTTTGGCGCTGCGGTGTGACTTGCGGTTGAGGTTCACCGCAGCACCAAACGTGAATTAACCAAACATCATTTATATTTTACGTGGTGGGTCCCACAAACAAAATAGCGGCTACGCCGCGTTTTGTGAAGCATCTGTGAGATGCTTCACAGAATACGTTTTGCGTTGCAAAACGAAATATCAGAAAAATAATTGAAACATCATCTTCCTATTGTTGACAAGCACACGGACAGGAGAGCAACGATCAGCCACCGATGATCTTCCTCAACTCCGGCGACAGAAACACCAGCCACCAAGGTAGACAGCACCAGCTCCTCTCTCCCCCAACAGCAGCCCCTCTCTCTCTCTCTCTCTCTTCCTTCGCCATAGCAGCAAGCAAGCTCTCTCTCTCCTCCAACTCTCTCTCCTCGCCAGCTTCTGCAACAGCTCCAGCAGCAGCACCAGCTCCACCGTGAGCTCCAGCAGCAGCCAGCCACCATCCAAGCCTTCTTCTCCATCTCAGGGAAGACAACAATGAAGCAACAGAGGCGAGCAGAGGCGAGCAGAGGCTGAGCCCGACAACTTCCAACGCCCCATACGGCCACCACAGACCTCCATTTTCGAAGCCACCACGACAGGGAGAACCACCTCGACCTCCTCTACCCATCGGTACTGGCCGTTTAGCCTATAGTCAAAGTCAACCATGTTACTGTTCACGTGAACAGTAACATGAACAGTACATAGCAGAAGAATTCATGCAAAAACGAAAGGAAAAACGCACCGTTTTGTGCATGTTTTTTGAATAATTAGACTGGGCTGTGCTGCGCTGGGCTGGGCCTTTGGCCCACCTTGGCTGGGTCTGCCCTTTAGTTTGGGACAGGCCTAGTCCAATTTTTTTTTTAATAGAAATTATATTAAAAAAAATAAAAAAAATTGTGTAAATAAAGATCAACTATGAATTTTTTTTTAATAGAAATTATATTAAAAAAAATAAAAATAAATTGGGTCTTTTTTATTATTTTAGGAATGTTTTGTTTTAGCCGTGACTCTTAATTTTCAAGTCCAAATCAACTTTCGTCAATTCCAGCTTGCTCAGGATTTATTAGCCTTTTCAATTTCTGTTTTTATCTCAAATTTTTCATTGCTGGTAATTCTATTAATTAGCGTCGTTTTCTTATCTGACATGTTTAGGGCTAGGGTTTCTGCTTCAAATTGTAAGCCTCTGGCCGAATCATCTTTGAATTATTGAACAAAGTTTGAACTTTTTTTAGTGTTCCTCTCATCCTATATTTATTTATGAAATATTCCTCTCATCTTGTTGCGTTTCGATTGAATATGGATAAGAAACTTGCATTTGGATTTTGCTATTATATATCTCTACAACATGTAGATAGAAATATTGAAACAACACTATTTATGGATCGCAAATGTAGTTCCTGATGATATTTTACCAGATGTTGTTCATCAATCAAATAGCAAGGGATCAAAGAGGCCTTGACGTATGAATTTAATTCGTGATGGAATTGCAAGTAATTTGATGGGAGAATAAAAATGAGTGTCTAATTTACTTTAATTATTAATTACATTTTATTATTATGATAATTAAATCTACAATATTTAAAAAAAATATTAATGTGTGTCTTTTAAGGTAATTTCACAAGTTGACAGCAATATGAAAAGCATGGTAACCAAACACTCAAAACTGCTTTTCATTCAACCTCAAACTCAACCACAGTTTTAACCAAACACTTCAATTTCAGTTTTGAACCGCAGCTAAAAGCGCTTTTCATGAAACTGCTTTTTCTCAACTTCAACCACAACAGCAACAGCTGTGCCAAACAGACCCGAAGTAAAATACGATTGGTTCATGCAATATTATGATATTGGACACGAGAACTAAGGTTTTTTTGTTACCATTCAGTCTCATCATGGTTCATGTCAGTCCATTTTACAATTTCTTTGAAATACAATGTTTTTCATAAATGAAATATTCAAGCGTTGCGTTATCCATAATACCTTTGAAATTCAATATTCGTTCTTAGCTGGAAATGATATGACCATTATTATCCATACTACCAGAAGAAGGGATGGGCACAAGTAGCTACGACGTGTCACAAGTTCATCTCCAATATTCTTTTATTAGAGAGAGAGAAGACGTCAGCATTTCGAGTACCCGAAAGCTGTAAATAGAGGACACCTTAAACTGGGAGTGTGATTCACGCACCACCATTAACGAGTGGTTTACGATTCTGCATAAAAAGCGCGCCAAATCGTTCCGTGCTCATCGAGGAGACAATATAAACAAAGCTTTACTAAAATCGAAAAGTTTTACTATTATCTGTCTTCTCTCCTTGATTTTCTTAGAGATAAATAAAATATAGACTCGCCTTTTCTTATAAATACCAAAGCTGCACACTCCCTTTCCTGCTTCAACGCCTCTCTTTAATAGCTTTCAATCTTTCTCGAGGTTCGCCGGTCACCCTCTCTCTGGGGTATCTGGTTCTTGTCAAGTTTTGTTAATAATAATGGCTGGACAAACTATTCTTGTGACTGGCGGGGCTGGATTTATTGGCACTCACACAGTAGTACAGCTCCTAAAGGAAGGTTTTAAGGTTTCGATCATTGACAATCTTGATAATTCTGTCACCGAAGCTGTTGATCGTGTTACGGAATTGGTGGGTCCTCAGCTTTCTAAGAATCTTGAGTTCAATCTGGTAAACTTGACACCTTTTCTCTCTATTGATGAGTAATCGTGCTCCTTTTATGCTGGATGATGAAAATGCAATCTGGGGAATTTAATTTAAATTTTTAATTTCTTTGATTTTGGTGTGTTTTCGCAGGGTGATCTTAGAAATAAGGATGATTTGGAGAAGTTGTTTTCAAGAACGAAGTAAATTTCTGATACCCTTTTGGTATTTTGATGATTTTTAACTTGCCCGTGTAATTTTACTCTACTAGATTGGTAAATATTGAATCTGAATACTTAATTGGTGATTGAGTTTCATCTGTAAATTAGATAGGGTTCTATTTGTGACTAGATTATTTATGGTGAATTAATGTCAATTAAGATTCGTTGTGTGTCATAAGATAAATCATTTCTTAAATGATTATTAAATAAAGTTTCATATGCCAACTGTCGAAACTAGATCATGCCTTTACATAAATGGAGATGGCTTATATATCCGAAAATGTGACAGGTTCGATGCTGTGATCCATTTTGCTGGTCTCAAGGCAGTTGGGGAGAGTGTAGCTAATCCACGTAGATACTTTGACAATAATCTGGTTGGCACCATCAATCTCTATGAAGTTATGGCAAAATACAATTGCAAGAAGGTATATCAGTGTATAAGTTTGTTTAACTTTTCTTATTTGTTAGTTTCTCTCTGTGGAGCCTGCGACTCAATCACATGGAAACCAACTGCACTGCAAGAAGAATTTTGATATAATCCAAAACCATAATGGAAGCTACCGTTGCTTATTGAATTTCAATGGCTCAATGTCATAGTGGGACTGTTTATGTACATGTTTTTATTTATTGCAATTCTTTAATATCTCTGGGAAAAGAGAGTTCATCACTGGCAACAATAATTTTGTAAAGGATTGCACCGGTATTACTACTGGCGCTTCTGCACAATACTCGGTGGTGGAGAATCAAGAGTTTTTAACAAACTTATTCCCCCCTTTTTTTCCATTAGTTTTGCCTGGGGTTGGGCTTAATTCTACCACTTTCTTTTTCATCTTGAATAGAGATATTTTTACCTTTATTTAGCCTTAAATGCCATGCATCAATTTTAGAAACTTTTTATGATTGTAAGGGAGCTCTGACTTTGATTTGTTGTTGACTGTTAGGAGACTCATGCTTTTACATCACTGGAACAACGATTTTGATTATTATTTTTTAACTTCTCTTTTTGTTTGTAGATGGTTTTCTCATCATCTGCAACTGTTTATGGCCAACCTGAAAAAATCCCTTGTGTTGAGGACTTCAATCTAATGGCAATGAATCCTTATGGACGGACCAAGGTATAAAAATATTTTTGCTTGGAAACTTGCCTTTTTCTTGGAAGTTCATATTTGAAGTTTGATTGACCTGCTAGAGTTGGAGTGGCCATCTTTATGTCAAAACGATCCTGTTTTCTTGCCAATTATTAATATCCTTTGTATTTTCCTCTCCAGCTTTTCCTTGAAGAAATTGCACGAGATATTCACAAGGCAGAACCTGAATGGTGCATCATTTTACTTAGGTACTTCAACCCCGTGGGAGCTCATGAGAGTGGTAAACTTGGTGAAGATCCCAAGGGTATCCCAAACAATCTCATGCCCTACATACAACAAGTAGCTGTTGGCAGACTTCCTGAGCTTAATGTATACGGTCATGACTATCCTACAAAGGATGGCAGTGCGGTATGTAGTCCTACATAAGATATTTTCTCTGTTGCAGGATTATAGAAACATTGTCAGTTGGAATTGTAATGGATAATATATTGCACGTGAATTTAGAGCAGACCAAATGATATTGTCGACCACCATATGGTTGGTTTTCATAAACTATTAGGTTTTTTGGATCAACAGGTCAGAGACTATATCCATGTTATGGACTTAGCAGATGGTCATGTCGCTGCTCTTCGGAAAATTTTCACAACCAAGGATATAGGTAGGTGATCATGTTTTGTTAGACAGATTTACATGTCAGCTGAAATGCAGTCACCTGCATGTGGTTTCGGTTCTAATTTAACTTGTTGCAAAAAAATTGCATCACTGGATGCTTAAATGCAATTTAGCTTTATCATTAGAAAGCTACATTTATTGAGTACTTTACTTGTGGTTAGGTTGTATCGCATACAACTTGGGGACTGGACATGGAACATCTGTGCTTGAAATGGTCACTGCATTTGAAAAGGCTTCTGGCAAGGTGACTGTCCCTTCCCTTCAATTCAGTAGCCACCCCTCTCACAAAAAATGAAGTTAGTAATAAAGTATTGACTATGAATTTGTTTTCAGAAAATCCCTGTCAAGTTATGTCCAAGAAGGCCTGGAGATGCCACTGCTGTTTATGCTTCTACAGAGAAAGCTGAGAAAGAACTTGGCTGGAAGTGTGTTCTCAACCCACTATTTTCCTGATTTTTTGCATATTCCAAGGATCTTATCTTTCAATTTTGTGATGTATCCTTTCTTGCATGTCAAATCATGTCATGCTTATTAAGTTTTCCATTGCTGTTTGGCCATCTGTTGAGATTTCACAGGCTGATTGTATCATTAGTTTCAGTTCAAGCTATTGTGTTGGCCTTGTGAGTTTATATTAACTCTTGTGATGGGATTTTTCAGGGCAAAATACGGTGTTGAGGAGATGTGCAGGGACCAATGGAAATGGGCAAGCAACAATCCATGGGGTTACCAGTCAAAGCCTAAAAAATAACAAGCTATTTCGTATAGATCTACAGAACAATCCCCGACTCACCTTAATAACCACAGAAAATATTTTCATTACTTCACTTTTATAGGCATCCCCCCTTTGTGTCTTCTATGTTTCCCCTCATTATTTGGGTTGTTGCTCTATTTGCAACACACCCGTACAACACTCGTATAAACAAATCACCCAATTTCCCACCATTGAATAATATTCTCAATTTCACAAAAAAGAATGTTGTGTTGATAATGCTTAGAAGTTATAAGCTTGGATTTATTATTCGAGTGGAAGAAAAACTTGGGAGAAAGAATGAGCTCTGCTGTTTGAATTATGGGAACTTGTGCACAGCTGCAAATTCATTATTTGTTTATTTTCTTTTGCTTGCTTGATTATTCAAGCATTCCTATATAGTAACATAAATCTCTCCCCTAAGCAAATCAAAAACTGTATCATGATACTACAACAACCTCCCATCTAAACTTGTGCTCAGCTCCTGCTTCATTATATTCTTGCTGTCAGTTCTAAAATATAATCAGAAGGAAGACTCGCAGAATAAGCTGTTACAGTTCTCCCTTTTCATTTTGGCTAGAACTAGAATTGCAGGGATTATGTCACTCTTCATTTTCCCAATCTCTTAAGGGTTTATTTATTGTTACTTGCAACGAGTGTGGGGTTCTTGTTACAAAGATCGACGTTGACTGAGCGAGAGTTGACTTGTGTAATTCCTTTTCCCCTCACCTCACCCCCTTCATTTTGTTTAACGAAGCAGAGACCACATCCAGTTTTATCTCCAAACATGCTTATAGAAGCTCAAATCACTCACGTGCAAGAATTACCCTCCATACAGGTCAGTGATTTCGTTTCCATGCCTGCATTTTTTAACACAATTGAACTTCCCTGGGACCAAATAGAAATAACGGTCAACCCTATATATATTTTTTTTCCAACTCTGCATCAACTCAAGACCCTCGTCCTTGAAACTCCTTGAATAGTAATAACAAAACACTCGGAAGAAGCGCGGTACTACGATTACCAAGCTTAAAAATGAAGTTGATTTTTTAGAGGGCCCTCCAAATGTTATCTGGAAGCAGGTTTGGGGAACCATTTCTTTGAAAGGAGCAGCTGTTGAATGAAGAAGGCACCTGCCTTCTCCCTTGTCTCTGCTCTTTCACTGGCTGCTGAATCATCCTAAATGAATATTCTTCTTCTAGCTTCATTGAATGCTCAGAATTGCTGTTAAGTGTAGCCATAGACCAAAAAGTTCTCAAATTTTAGTTTCGGTATTTCCACTAATAAAGAGCACTAACAAATTCTAATGCTTCACAAATCAGAAGCAATAAATAAATTTCTTCATACCCATGGTATTTTGTTATCATATTACGATTTATTTGTCAACAGTCAATTATCTGAGTGCGTGCTCTATTTCCTTGGTGGGTACTGCTTCTTTGAATCTGAGAGGCATCGTCATCTCAGACATGTTCCCGGACTACAAGAGCTTCATCCTCGGTCAATTGCTGTTTCAAAGAAGCTTAAAATCCAATTCCTCTGTCAATGTCTTTTAAACCCCCTCTCAATGTCTTTTGCCTGTAGCAATCTGTAAAATGCAATTCCTTGATGGCTAATCTTTTTGTCAGGTTATCTTCTAAACTCTTCTAGACTGTTAGCCATATTGGCCATCCAACAGAATGATAAAAATGCATCTATCTTGAAGGCTAGGCTACAAGCTATGTAAGAGAATCGTCTGGCAATGCATCACGTGGCTGCTTAATATCCTTGCGCTCTTCTTTATCCACACCAAAGCATCTCCGATTCAGAATGTAAAACAAAAAACAAAGGTCCTCTTTTATGGGCATGTCTGGTGCAATATCACACTGCTATTTCTTCAATCGTACGCAATATCATAATTTTCCCTCTTTTATCCAGTTTAAAGTTTAAACATGACTGAATGTTAGCTTTTCACCACATCTTAATTGGCAAAATATGTCAGAGTTTGCAGCATCATTTATTCTCACTCAAGCAATCATCTTATTCAACTTCAAAAAAGTAGACCAGACAACCTTCGTAGGATGTTAATACTGGATTACTGCCCATTAAACTAGTTAATTTTTAGCTGTTTTATATGACAGTCATAATTGCAGGATTTATTTGTCGTAATAAAAATTGAATTGCGTATGTACATCAAGCTCTGAAAATTGAATTGCATATCTCATTATAATATTAAAATTCAACGTCATCTAGCTGCCACAAGCTGCTTAAGAAAACAGTAGTGATAGACTGTGCCCTAAAAATTACCCGTCATCTTGCTGGAAACACGCAAAACCACAAGATATAATGAGGAAGATGTAATCTTGATGGAAACACGCAAACCCACAAGATATAATGCGGAAAATGTCCATCACCTTGAAGCCTCCGCGTGTTTCTCCTCTTTGTCAGTAACAATAAGCTTGCCCTCTGTAAACTCGCAAACAGGAATAGGGACCCCAAGCTGCTTCTGCAGTTTCTTCACAACAAACACTTCTGACTCCTCGCAAATTGTCACCACAGTGCCCTTCCTGCCAAGCCGGCCAGTCCTGCCAGCTCGGTGTGCATAATGAATCGAGTCCGTAGGCAAGTCAAGGTTGACAACAAGATCACATTCCGGAACATCCAAACCCCTTGCTGCAAGTTCATTCGTTACGAGAACTCTCACCTGTCCACTTTTAAATTTCTTAAGAATTGTTGACCTACCAAGCTTGCCAAGATCCCCATGGAGCTCTGCCGCTTTCATCCCACGAGCCTCTAGTTTGAAGACAGCATCTTTTAGTTGCCTTGTATGGTTCATAAAGGCTATCACAGATTGTGCATCCAGTGCATAAACACATCTTCTCAAAGTATCAACCTTATGCTGCAACCTTGTGACGCAATAATAGTGTTTCAATGCTGGAGGAAGGCTCTGCACCGTTGCCTGATGCTGCAAATTCAAGTCTGAGTTTGAACTGGTAGTAGGCCTGGACAGATTAACAGATCCAGGAGTGAGAGATTCAAGTGGAATGACACTTTTTGCTTGGACAAGAAGTGGGTCACATGCCCAGCTCCTAGCAGCCCTTACGACAGAAAATGGCACTGTTGCAGATACCATGATAGTCTGACGATCAGCTGATCTCACAAGCAGATTTTTTTGTCCGTGAGGGTCTGCACCGGATCTCCTTCCTACATGTTCCAATATTCGGTGGATTTCCTGCCGGAAGTTAAATGAAAGAAGCTCATCAACTTCATCTAAGACCAAAAAACGACAACCATGGGTCTGAAGTTTACCAGCTGCACTAATTTCTGCAATCCTACCAGGGGTACCCACAACAATTAATGGCTTGTTTTTCTTTAAAGCTTCTTCCTGTCTTGACCGGTTTGCACCTCCTACAAGTTGTTGAACCACTCTCTTGTTTTCAGGTCCTAACAGTTTCTCAACCTCTCTCACTATTTGCATAGCTAGCTCTCTAGATGGAGCCACAATAACTGCTTCTATATCTGTTTTCTTCCCAGTTTCTTTATCACCGGTAGAAGATTTATCCTTCAACGGCCCAACTTTAGACAGTATGGGAAGTACATATGCAAGCGTTTTTCCAGACCCAGTATAAGACTGTATGACAACATCATGATTCTTGAGAATAGTCGGGATTGCTGCAGACTGAACATCAGTTGGAACATTAAACCCTTCCATCTCTAATCTTTCTATCAACGGAGATGGAAGGCCAAGCTCAGAAAATGACTTCGCAGCAAATGGGGCGGACTCTATTTCGAGTGTTTTCTTCACTCTAACAGCTCTACTCTTGTCTCTTGCAGCCACCTTTTCTCTACTTTTTGGTGCTTCAGTCGGATAATTCACTTTCACATTCTCCAGTTTATTTCTTTTATTTTTGGTAGTTTTCTCAAACTCGGTATTAAATCCAAGATTTGCGAGAGTAAGAGGAGCATTTTTGTGCCGGTCGACACGACTAAAAAACCGCACACTGCCTTGACTCAAAGCTGAGCTAGAACCACGTGATAGTTTTTTCAAGGGTATTATCTCTCCAACAAGAAAGAGCAACCGCGGTGATACTAATGACGGCATCTTTGCTAGAATTGAACCAGGCAGAAATTAATATCTGAACAATCTATAACGACTCCCGCAGGTGAGATCTTAAGCTAATAATTTCACAGCCTTCGAAGAAAAGAGAAACAGAGAAGCCTTTTCCTTCAAGCTGCATTTTAAGTACAAAGTAACAAAATCAAATCAGTAAGGAGGAAACAAACTGGCCTTCTATTAAATCCTTTAAAAAATCTCTGAATAGATATGGTCTGTATAACGTTTTGGTTTTGGTTTCTTAGTAATTTTAAAAGTCAAATTGGTTGAAGCATTTTATCGAACAGTGTATGACCGTGAAAAATGAAAGAAAAAACATCACCACGACGGTAGTGGTCGAGAAAGTGAGGAAATAAACTAGCAACAAGACAATTTTCAGTTAGAGATAATTTAACGAATAAAACAATCAAGCTTTCTATGAAGGAAAAGATAAAGTATTCAACAAAGAAAGAAACATGAAGTAAGAAAGGGGGCAGCGCTGCGAAGAAAAAGAAAAGCAATGAAGCCCCACCTCATATTCTTTTGATGATAATCTGGCTTATGCTTCGACGAGAAAAAAGAAAAAACTTGCACAGCCACTTCGTATGCAGAGAGAGTAACTTGTTCCGGTGACACTTCGTGCGTGTTTGAAGATTAGCTAGTTGTGGGTTTACAGACGAAACAGCAGCACTCAAGAGGGAAACCCCGATTGGGTGGCTTGTTGCTCTTCGACACGTGGTCCGAACTAAATTATCTACTAAGCGACGTGTCGTCCTAATGAATGACGCTATTGCCAATAACTTAGTTATTAAATCGACAACCATGTACACAACAAAAGAGTTTATCGAGCTCAATCCTTTCCGAGTCGAAGATGGTCAGTTAAATTCATTACTCCGTTAATAAAAACTCAATTCTTTTAATGTGTTTCAAGAAAAAAAAAAATTATTTTCAACCATAATTTGATCTAAAAAACCTTGTAAATCATATTCATGATTTCTGACAATCCAAAAATAATCTTGAAGAAATGTTTTAGACATGCAATTTAAAATTGAATTCTATTCTAGTGGTTCTAAACTACTACCAGCAATACTTGCATGTTTTTACGTGTATGCATGCATGTGCAAACACCTATACATACATGTATTATACATATGCAAAAGAGTTTTATACTCTTATATCTCTTGGGAATAAATAACCCAACAAAATACAATTTCTAAACACAATGTCATTTACAATTATAATATAAATAAGATTCAATAAAAAAACTTATATATTGGTAAGCTTTAACTTCAACAGTATCATCCACTAGAATATGAATATCATCCAGTTTGACATTATTTCATATTATTTAGATTGCATCAATACTTTACTTTATAGTTTGTATCGAAATAAAAAAAAAATCGGGTTCAAATCTATCATTTTATCTCTCAAAGACTAAAGTTGAATTTCATCAATTGTTAGGGTCTAAGAGTTTATTATTTAAAAAGTTAAACAATAAAAGTACATGTTTAGCCTCAAGTTTAAAAAAATCATCTTTTTTTATCGTGTTTTTTCATTTAGTCACCTAGATTTGTACAATTAGCCATTTTATCTAGGCTTATAATGATTTCTTAATTAAAAATTATGAATTTGATCATGTTTCGTCTAGAATGGCCAATACATCTATTCCAACTAACAAAAACAGAACATATCTCATGTTACTCAAAATCTTTGTATACTTTATAAATTCCACCCAAATTTCATTTGAAACATTTTAGTTATATTATGGTTGTTCCTCTCAGGGTAGATGGTTTTTTTTTTTAAACAAAATATTATTTAGTTTTAGAGTAATAATCATATCTCTTAATTTAGTTGTTGGATCAGATTAAAAGTTTATAAAGAATATTATAACATGTTTTCATATCTCAAGTTAAAAACTTAAAGCAATCAGAGTTTAGAAAGATTTTGTAAAATTGATAAAAGTATTTTTATAATTTTGTTCAATTTTTTTTGGAAAGATTATATTTTGTGTTGTTTTTTAGATTGATTTTTTTTCTCAATCTCATCATTCAACAATAATCAAAAATCACCTAATGGCCCTAACATCACTCATCAACCTAAAAACAACTAAATAAAAAAATATAAACCAAACATAATTATATTTTTGTGGATATTTAGAGAAAATCACCACTACCATCAAAATTGTTTTTAATTTTTTCTCTTTCTTTTTAGGTTAATTCACTGAAAAATAAACAAAATAAATTTTAAACCACAATAAAAATTATCATAAATATAGAGTGAGTCATGTGTTTTTTTTTTTTATGTATGTTAATTTTTCAATCCCTTATCTCCTAGGAGGTTTTTAAGAGTGCTTATGAAAAAAAATGATTTTTATTTTATTTTTTATTTTAAATTAAAATTTCTTAATGTTTTTAGATTATTTAATGTGTTGATGTCAAAAATAATATTTTTTTAAAATTATTTTAATGTATTTTTAAAGGAAAAACACTTTCAAAAATAAATGTAACCACACTCCCAATCAGAGATTTAATTTGATACATTTCTTTTCCTATAAGTTTAAGTCTAATCTTATCTAATTAAGCTATAGAAATATTAAATTGAAAAAAAGAAGAAGCAGAAGCTTCATTCTTCATTTTCATGTGAACGATGAAACATACATTAGGTAATAATGGACACGTGTAATGTTTTTTAGAGTTGAAAATCTTAATTTTCAGCACAAAAACGACCCTTAAATCAGAAAAAATAAATAAAAAGGTAGATGATCTCGGCGCTATTAGTATCTGAATCTAGTTTCAATGGAGGACCTGTGGGCTACGGGGCATACGCCTGGCTGGCTTCGATCTTGTTAAGAAGTTTTTAAAATATTTAGTTAATTAATATATATTGTATAGGTAATCGGTTTTATTAAGAATATTCTAGTTAAAAAAAACTATAATATATATAAAAAAATTAAAATTTATTTAACTTTAAATCACAAATGCGAGGACTAAATCAATATCAACGGCATACTTTTTATATATATAGAGAGAGAGAGAGACCAGTCAAGGAAAAGGATTACTTAAGACTTTGGTCGTAATCTGGCATCGCATTGGACAACCACTTAAACCGTTTCCCTTCCCAGCCCTCGACAGAACATCTAAGCAATTTCCAAACCCTAAAAACCTCGAGATCATTTGAGATGGTTATGGAATCCCTTAACTTTTTCAAAGGCTATGGCAAAGTGAATCCGCTCCCTGAAGATCAAAGCCCTTACCAGCAGAAAAGCACGGCATCAAAACGCCTAATCCTCATCATCAGCTTTTCATCCATCCTCTTTTTTACTCTGATCCTCGCTCTAGCCCTTGCGGTATTGACCCGTGAATCAAATACCGAGCCAGACGAATTCCCGTCTCTCTCTTCATCAAACTCGGCTGAATCAATCAAAACAGTCTGTGGCGTGACTCAGAATCCATCCTCCTGCTTCACCAGCATATCCTCTCTCAACATTTCGACAAAACCTGACCCAGAAGTCATCTTCAAGCTCTCTCTCAAAGTCTCCATAACAGAGCTCAAGCAACTCTCTTCTTTATTCACCAGTTCACATGATGTTAACTCTCAGGCTGGTTTGAGAGATTGTGTGAGCCAGCTTGATGATTCCTTGGGTAAACTCAACGATTCTTTGTTGGCAATGGAGGTTGGACCTGGAGAGAAGATGTTGACTTTGGAAAAAGTGAAAGACATCCAGACATGGATCAGTGCTGCCATGACAGATCAGGATACTTGCATAGACGGTTTGGAGGAGATGGGATCTGTGTTGCCTGATGAGATCAAGGCCAAGATGGAGAGGTCTAAGGATTTCATGAGCATCAGCTTGGCTATCATTGCTAAGATGGAAACCCTTCTTGAGAAATTTGATCTCAAAATGCATTGACTCTTTTTTTTGTTGTTGTTCTAATTAAATTTCCCATTGAAATCATGTAATTAAAAGATGATATGCAAATAATAGTTTCAGCCTGCCAAAATAGAAACTGTCCAACATATCGGAAAATATCACCCAATCATGAGCTCCAAACCTGAAGAGAAAACAAGCCAAATATCTTTCGTGTCCATCCTCATAACCATCGTGTTTTCATTTTTTTTTCCTTATATATATATAATCATGGCCAAGTGCACAATTTTCAGTAAGCAACTTTCTCCGGCTTGAATTTTGCATGTTGCTTTCAAATCATAAGGTACAAGGAAGTGATTGTTTTGAACGCCCAAAGTTCTGCAATTAATAAAAACGATGGTGTAAGAACATGCCATGAAATGAAAAGGTTATTAACCAAGCTCCCCAGAAAGCATCTCTATGCACTCATAAAACAGTTGATTACTCCAAATCTTTTACAAAAGAAGTTCTATTTTCAAGCTGCTACACGATTTTCTTTACACAGGCATGCGCGCGCGCGCAGCGTGGAGGGAGACTTCCAACACATTGAGTTCATCTTCCACCACTGTGATATCTGCATCGCAGAATGCATGAGAAGCACCTCCATCCAGAAACAGCCATGCATAACATCCCTGAAAGATGGACATTCATTGAATATAACATTGCGAGGTGGGGATCGAGATGAACACGATGATTAAAACCATGTGTGAAATTTTTTTGGATAAAAGGGTTATGCCATCTCAATACCGTGTGAAAATCCACCCATAGCTAAAAAGATAAAACGATCAGGCAAATTTGTATTCAAGCAGACATCAAGTTCTCTAACACATTGTTAGTCAACCATTCAATTAGCTGTGAATAAGCTTTGTTCATACTGTTCCTAAATTGAAAATAGAAACCAAAGTGGTTTCACCTATGAAAATAAGGTATTATTTATACAAAACTTATTTATTTAAATTCATTTAATTTATCAGTATTTTTTAACTATATCATTCCAATGTGCTTTAATATTATGTCAATGAAACAAAGATTGTATATTCAACATTATTTAAGGAAATTGAAGAGTCAATCTAAATGGATGGCTGTTTTTAATTTTTTTTAAAAAAGTCTAAAAATATTAGAAATGTAACTCTCACAACTTATTTTTTTGTTACTCAAGTTCAATCAATTTTAAAAGGGATAATGTTGTACCTCCTGAAAATGATATTATAAAAAGATTATTTTTAGAGGATGGAACGTGATGATAAAGAGTTTGTGATTTATACAGCAAGTTTTGAATTCGAGTCAGAGTATTCATTTCTTGTAAAAATTTAAAATAATTAGTATTTTACTCAATTATCTAAATTTATAAAATACATATAAAGATCAATAAGTATAAAGATCGTTAAAAAACAAGTTAAAAAATAAAGGTAGCACAAGTTCTTATGTTGGATCGGTATCGATTGATTACAAAAACATATTTTATAGGAAGGAAAAGGCAACGGCAAGACATGACGAGGGAAGACAGAGAGATAATATTGTCATGATGAAAGGAAAGCTTTTAATTAAAACAACAATAAGACGAAAAGAGAGAATATAGATATAACAAGCATACCTTGATATATAGCTGAATAATACAATAGGTGTCAAATAGAAATATTAGTTGAATGACATAGAAAATAGGTTTTAATTAGCATTCATTGTTTAAATTTTAATTATTTATTTGAGTGTATGCATTTTTTTTTAATTATAATTATTTTTTCACGTTTCACTAAATAATCAGAGAGTTATTTAACATAATTTGAAAGTGATTGAAAACATGAAATAACACACATTGGAATATGCGTCTTACACGTAATTTGAGTAACAAATAATAAGAAGAGATATTTATTATTTTTTATTTTAAAGACTATCAATATGATCATATATTTTTAAATGGCTAGCTAAAATAGCTTTTCAATTATTTTAGCTAAAACTTGGTTAAATCAATAACAACATGCATGCTAAGTCTTTTCTTAGATCAAGGATCTTTGATGTTACGACAATCACTTTTTAGAAATTCGTGTATTCAATTAGTGTGCTACTAAATTCTATTTCTTGTTGATGTCGTCTGACTGATTATTTGATATAATTTTTTTAAAAAATTAAAAAAATATTATTTTAATATATTTTGAAATAGAAAAACACTTTTAAAATACAATCGAAACCATATTAACAAATATGTTATATGGGGCTGGATGTTGATGGATTAGATTTGTTAATATATTTTTTATATTTATTGGATAAAAGATTTGGGTATTGATAAATTATTTATTAGATTTCATATATTTGATAAGTATTTATTATTCATTATTAATAAAAAATAAAATTATTAGCATATATATATATATATATATATTGAAGTGTGTGTGTGTGTGTTTATTAAAAAATAAATATTATTCATATATATGCATTTTATATTAATATCAAGTTATGTATATATCATATTATATTAAAAAAAATTAAGTAATCTACAAATATGTATTTTAGGTTAGATTTGAAAGGTTTTCCGATAAGACTTAATAATATTCATAGTCTGCTAATTATCCATTGTGTCCAAAATATTTATACTCATCGGAATCTGGTTGGTTCAGGTAAATATTTTTCAAGTTTGAATTAATTTTTCGTAGTTTTAATTATAAAATAAAAAAGAAAAGGATTCAAAACTTTAAACCTTCACGTCGTCAAACTTCTTGATGATTAGAAAAGCAATTAGAACTAATAATAATTTCGTCCCAAATATCACAGCGTTATCTTTTATATAGTAAAATAAACGGGGGAATTAATCAGCATTAAATAAACTCCAGGATAAGCCAATTCATCGATGTATGTCAGTCGCTCCCGTAGCATCGACTCCAGCTAATAACAACAAGAGAGCAGGAGTTCAATTTTAATTATTTGTTTTACCAGCATCTCACGTTCTCAGGCTCTTTATTCCACACTTTTTTTAATTCAAGGAAGCTGGTGGCTGCTGAAACAACGGTACGATTTCTGCCACTACAGCTCAAAATCGTCCAACCGTGATCCCCTGGAGGACTAGATAGACGTGAACGGCGAGCCTAGATAACCTGCTTGTAATTTGTAATTGGATGGATCGCTGCTCTTTTTCTTTGGCAGCATGAAGATCCATGGGGCTCAGTTTTTATTCTCGAGAAAACACCGGGAAAATTTAGCTTCAGAAAATGTGAATCCCATTTGGATTCGGAATAGGTGCGTGCTGTAAGGGACCAAACTAGGCTTCATGTTCTATCTTCAATTCTTCATTTCACAAATAACACATCTCGCACATTATGTTATTCAACCAGAACCTAAAGCACTCTTGAATGTTAACCCACACAGAAAATCCTGACAGACCAGAGTGCATGCAACCTGTCATATGTTTCTGGGAAGCAATCTAGTTAGAGAATAAATAGACATTATTCGTATTCAAATGTACTGGGAAGCAACATTATACACATGCAGATTCGCAAGCCAAGGCAAAAACAGAAATTTGCCCACAACCAACAGAACACCTCCGCCGACAACAATTGCTTGAGCTCGTACTAGTCCAATTGCATGCTTGAGCTAGAACGGTATGCCAAAGTCAACGATAGATTTATAGATTATTTGCAATCCTTTTACACTTCTTCCCTGTCTTGGCTCGTGCTCTTCAAGATATTGTACTTGCAGAGAGGACAGGTAGCATTAATATACAACCACTTATCTACACAGGTACAATGAAAATGGTGACCGCATGGAAGCTGCCTTAGCTCAGCCCCATCTTCATAAGCAGAGAGGCAGATGCAACACTCCTACAGGTTAGCATACGCATCAGTTTAGTAATGCAGAGTGACTGCCTTCCACTCAAAGCCAAGCAAATTACCTCAGTCAGGTTTACCCCGTCAAGTATTCTTCATTGCGACACAAGGTTATCTTTTAATCAACAGATGATAAATTGACTCAAGATAATCACACAAGTATCAAGCACTTATAATTATCATATGTTTCTGAAAGGCAACTCACTGAAGCTATAATAGGTAAGAAAAGGATAAATTTCATATGCTTAAAGACACCTTTTGAATTCAAGTGATCATCAAATATTCTTTTAATAAGGATGGGAAAAGCATCAAATAACAAAGCAAGAGTTGAGCTAGGTACCGCATCCTCTCCTGAAAGAACATGTTCAATTGGAGAATCTGTGCCGCATTCAGTCATTATTCCTCCAAAACATCCCTGGTCATCACCAGAGAGTTTGTCAATATCACCATCCCTTCGAAATTTGAATTTTGCAAGTTGGTCAATGTCTTCTTTGGATGCTCCTTCCTGCTTTAACAGGTTGAAAAGAAGGGACACAATAAGAGAGAGCAGTTGAATAAAATTAGTTTTCTTCCTGTACAAGTATAATACTTTGTATGTTGTCATTTATAAACCACTAAAACATTTTAAGATGCCAATCTAATAAAGTGACTAAAGCCCCAATTAAGGCAAGACCTGCAGAAACAAAGCCGTTTAGTCCTCAAATTCAATCTTTGGCTAATCCTCTCATCCTTCCAAAACTTTATTCAATCCTATCAGGCCTAAATGATTCTATCGAATAACTAAGAACTCTTGACTCCATACTGTAGAGATTACATGTTCAACCAGTAACCCTTGTATCCATTGCTGAACACTCAAACTGCACTGTGACAAGTCAGGTTGTTTGCCATGAATGCATCAACCTTCCGATCCGTGGAGTAATATTCCTATTCAAACAACAAAATATCTAGCAACACTAGTTAGCCACTATAATCACCTTTAATGCCCCGAGATAGTCTTCTCAAGCAAATATCTATATGATTTTGAAGCACAAATCTCTGAAGCCCAAATTCAATTCACTATCCATCATGGAATTATGTAAGATATGGCAACTCTGCAACCATAATATGGACAGACCATAGAGGCTCAAAGGGAAGAAAATAACAAACCATTTTCACAAAATTGGCATGATTTTGCTACAAGTAAAACAGCTTCTCATGCCTCATTAAAACACGGTGAAACTTCCAAAAGCAAATGACTTGCTCAATAATGCATTATGTAAGCACACACTCAAAAGCAACTTTGGCATCATGCATTATAAAGCTTTTTTGCCCAACAAGCTATGGACATCAACTATACCATCATCACAGATCATCCGGATTTGAAAGTTATATTCCAGGACATCAAGTTAAGCAGAACTTGAACAGAAGATGCAAGATAACACCTTGTCCAATGGGATAGAATATTTAAGCAATATGTGGTAAAATTGGATGAAGACATATCTGTTACTCTGTTAGTTTACTTAACATGATAGCTCGTTCTATTAATCAGAAAGTCTTGGACAGTGCTCCCTTGAGGCTATAGAATAAGCTTTAGCAGAAAAAACCAACCCACCAAATTTTTCTAGGGTTTCGATGTGCCTGCTTCTTCTAACAAGTCAATATCATAGCATCACCATTAGAAATAATTCTCATTTGTGTCATGAAATCAACTGTCTCAAACCCACCCTTTCGTTTTCATTTTTCAAAGTTCAATCAATGGGCCTAGATGAGTTGGTAGTGAAAGTCACTACTTCATTAGGTCATTATTCTCTGGTTTCTAGTTTCAGCACTAACATAAAAGGGTGGAGTATAATAATCCCCAAAAGAAATGACACTGTTATAGCAATACAAAATCAAAGAATGAGCATGACTGTAGATATGTGGGTCTACCTGGTCAGTAACAGCATATAAGATTGCAATAATACATGGAAGACAGCAGCACACAGCAATGCCGATGACACATGCCAGGGCAACACAAAAAACAACGAAGAACACATCAAAACCGAGAAAAACTATACATAACCTGCAAAAAAAAGCAGGAGGGAGAAGTTAAGAGACTGTTAAAGCAACATTTTCTCGATCCATGGGAAAAATGAAGGAACAAACCAGTAGAGCTGGAAAGAGCCTTGTGCCAAAGCTTGGCCACCAGTAGACACCCAGTAGAACCCAATAATCCACCAGATAAAAGAAAACATTGTGTTTGCAGATTCCAGATGTTTCGCAACACTGCTGATAGAGTTAAAATACAAAGAATGAACAAAAGACTCAAATTCCACAGATTTCATTTGCAGCACAAGCACACAGCATGAAAATCAACAAGTCCCAATTCCTTAGTGGATTCACAAAATAATAATAATAATAATAATAATAATAATAATAATAATAATAATAATAAGTGGGGAAAAGGTATTACAGTGAGGCCAGTACGTAAAAAAATGAAGTTCAAAAGGATGAAAAGGTAATAAATTGCATGCCGAATGATGATTGAAAACTTTTACTTTTTCATCAGAAAATGAAAACACTCTGGTGAACTTATATAAGGCTTACTTAATCCTATCCTAAATCCATAATTGAATTTTATCTTTCGAAACTGCATTATCAGAACACCAGCCTCGTCCTCATCACAACCCACCCCCACCCCAGCCTGCGGCAAATTAAATCAGGGACAATGAAATATGTAATATTCTTTAAAACCCTTCAAATAAAAGGCCAAATAAGTAACGCGAAACAGTTTTAAAATCATAAACTTCACGTTACATTGTCAATCAAACATCTAGTAGCGGACACCACAAACATACCTGGTTCCATCATCTTCTAGCTGAGCCAAACTAACATACTCTCCATAATCACCTCTCGAACCGGAACTCGAATCCGCATCACTCCCAATCCCACTATCTCCTCCTCCAAACCCAACTCTCCTCCTCCTCCTCCTCCTGTACTCCACACAAACACAAACCATATGCAACACACATTGCAGCCCGTATCCTATAATCCACAACCTCAAAGGCACGCCCGGATTCTCCTTCCTGCTCAAAACCAAAACCCCCACCGCCACGGCCACGAAAGCAAAGTTCCAAATGATATCCAAAATCACCACTGGCTTCGAATACGCCCAATCACTTTGCCTCTCCTCCAGCTGCTCCGCCGCCGTCTCACGAACCAACATCGATGGCTCCCTCATCATACGGCGGCTACTTGCACGGCGTAGAAACCTGGCCGCGTCGCGGAGTGATTGACGGCGGATGGATCGGCGGCTTGAAGTGGGATTGGATTCATTTTGTTGACCAGGGGAAAGAAACGGCGTCGAGTCGATTATGTCATCGGATGATTCGGTTCGGGTCGGGGTTGTGGTGGTGGTGGAAATTGGTGTGGTTGCGGAGGACATTTTTGGGCTTTTGGTTGATTCGGGATCTTTTTCTTTCTTTCAAGCCGCTGAGGGGAAGGGGTTTTTGCCTTTTTGATAGGTGAGATTGCTCTGGGATTTTTGAGGATCTGAGGTTCTCTTATTGAGAGATTTTTTTGGGGTTGTAGCTGGTTCTGTGTGGAGATGAAGGATTTTTGGAGAGATTGCTGTGCGTGTTTTCATGTAACAGCAATGGAAAATGGATTTTTCTAAAAAAAAATTTTTACGGTGAGTTAAATATAATTGCGTTGTGCTTGTTACTTTCTTCCGCGCCAAATTATGATTGGTTGGAGGAATGGTCAAAACCTCTAATGAATTATAACGTATTGACTGGTTAACAACTTCATCCCAGAAATATAACTGTTATCAATTGGGTCCCTGACGTTCTTAACAAATAATTTTGTTGAAATATTTAATTTTGAAATGTTAAAATATATTTCGAAATAAATAAATAACTCGTCATCCTCGTAATTGGATGCATCTTCTTCTGCTTCTCCTTATGCTTAAGACATAAAACTCTCTCAGTGAAATAAAATAGACCATGCTAAGGGCAAGTTCAGTAGTAAAAATTATTTTGGATAGTTAAATTTATAAAATATTTATCAAAATAATATATATATATATATGGCTTTTGAGTTGTTGTACTTTTTATTGATAAGAGTAATCTTAAAGAGCTATTTTTTTTAATCTTATTTTAAATAAAATTCAATTTTTTTATATATAGTTTAATTATACAATTAATATGAGTAGGTTATATAATTATACAGTTGCTTTTGAAAATATATTTAAATTAAAAAAATAAATTTAAATATAATTAAAAAAACCCACAATATTTCTATGTTTTTTATGGTTGTTGTATTTGAAATTAATTAATGTTACTTATTGTCTTTGAGTATTAGAAAAACTAAAAAAAAAAACAAAATAAACACATTAATAAATAACCAATAAATTCAAAAATTATTAATTAAAATACATTTCATTATAGATAATTGAACCAAATTAATTGCAAATTGATACCGCTGTTTTTTTATGCTAACTGTAATAATAATAATAATTAGTAATAATAATAATAATTATTATTATTATTACTCAGTATAAAAACCAACCCCCCCTTCCCCCTTTATTTCATTCACAGAGTATAAAAACCCTACTCATCTTTCTCTTCTCCCTCCAGTCATTGTTGACCTCCCACTCACCCACTGTTCATTCCTCTCCAGCCATCGCCCCCCATTGTCCGTCCACTCCTTACCCATCTTTCTCTTTTTCCTCCAGCCGTCGTCGACCTTCCACCCATCCACCGTCCACTCCTCTCTAGTCGTCCCTCTCACTCACCGTCCACTCCTCTCCAGTCGTCCGACCCACCCACCGTCCACTCCCTTCCAGTCGTTCTCCCCACGCAACCGTCCACTTAACCCAACCCAAACCATTGTTTCATGTTTTTGGGTCCTATATCAAAGATGTTGCTCTCGCATTGCTCGAGGATGTATTTTTTTTTAATTGTTTCAATTGTTCACTTTATTGTTGTTGTTGTGTTTTGTTATATTTTATTGTTGATGCTTGCAACAATATAATTTCAACGGTAATATTTTAGTTTTAACTCTCCTGTGCAAATTTGTAGAAATGCCTTCAGAAGATGAAGAAGCCATTTTAGCTCTCCATTTAGCTCTCTCTATTGGAGCTGTAAATTTAACAAAAATAGTTAAAAATTTGAAATTTTGGCTTTGCTTGCACTGATTTATCTCCCCTTTGGACTTGCCACAAGCTTAGGTAACTTGTTTTTTTTCGAGTCTTTATTTTTTATAGTCTATATTCATTTTTATTTGGAGATATAGACAAACCAATATAAAAATAAAATAAATTTATAAAGATATTTTTTTATAAAAAAGTTAAATAAAAAAATAAAAAATACAAATAAACTAAAAAAAGTCAAACCTTGTTAATTTTTGAAATTTGTTACATGATCAAAAGTTTTTATTGGATTAAAAACACTATATATATAACAAATTAAATATTAAAAGATAAAATAGCAAAAAAAACAATTAATTAATAAAATTGTTATTTTATTTTATTTTAAAAATTGAAAAATAAAAATACTATTATATCAGTTTTTTTATATTTCTTTATCATTAAATGTTTTTTTTTGCAAGAGAGAAGGATGATTTTTTAACTTATAAAATGGTAATTACAGTTTGACGGTGATTAATAATCTGATTCCATGTGATTTTCTCCTCCTCATTGTTTTATTATTATTATTATTTGAAAAATAGACTCGTTCTTCTTCCACAAGGGGAAAATAAAATCCCCCCCCCCCCCCCCCACCTCTTCGCTCTGGCAATTTCCCTCCAAGTCGAAAGAGGTTCTATTTAGGGAGTTAAGCAGAGAGAGAGAGAGAGAGAGAGAGAGAGAGAGAGAGAGAGAAGGGTTTCTGTCTTGTAACCAAAAAAAAAAACCCTTAAAAATCAAAGCATTCAACTCTCTAACCAATGGCATCATCGAGTCACAGCAGTAACTACGACATTCCATGGGTAGAGAAATACAGGCCCAGCAAAGTCGCTGACATCGTGGGCAACCAAGACGCCGTCTCTCGCCTCCAAGTCATTGCTCGCGATGGAAACATGCCTAATCTCATTTTAGCCGTATGTTGCGTTCCAATCTTTATTTTGCTTCTGCTTCCCTTCGTTCTTGTATTTATTCTCAACTGTGGCAACCGTTCTAGATCGAATGTATTTTTTATGTGGTCGTAGGGTATTGATTATGAACATGGTAATGTGATATTTATACTAATTTAGATGAATTGTTTACTGGGTTTGAGTTGAAATTTTGGTTATAAAGGAAATATTTAAGCTATAATGTGCGCACTGCGATGGATTCTGTGAAATATACCCAAACCGGTGAATTTTGCCTATTCTGGACTTAAGGTGTTCTAATGAGAGGTTTTGCAATTCCTGGGATTAAGTATGTTGTAGAATTGAGATCACTAGGGACTGAGATTCTGGTCCAAAAGCATCTCCCATCGAGCTTCAAATTATCCAGTGGATAGATGCTCGGGAAAATGAAAAATTCAGGGATGGATTGGAGTTTTGAATCCATATATGAACTATTACAAATATTCTGGGGAAAAAAAATAAAAACTGCCAACATTGAGGTTGGCTCTTGGTTACGGCTCACAACCCGCTTTAAATTTCTAATTGGGCGAATTTTCATCTGCCAATTAACTTTAAAAAGGTTTAAATAAAAAAATCTTTGAAAATCAACAGGGTGGCTTCAATCGTGTTTCTAATACCAAAGAGAAATTTTACATGAATGTAGCTATATGCTTTTCATTGTTGCTTAGTTGATACTTGTATCCCTTCATATTTTCAGGGTCCTCCTGGAACTGGCAAAACCACAAGCATCTTGGCTCTTGCACATGAGCTTCTGGGACCAAATTCAAAGGAGGCTGTCTTGGAGCTAAATGCATCAGATGACAGGTTAGCAAAGATGACATGCTTTGGGGTGCTAAAGACTTTCCAGTACATTTCCTTGCTTGACTTCTTGTCTCATTTTTTTTTTCCAGGGGTATAGATGTTGTGAGGAACAAAATTAAGATGTTTGCACAAAAGAAAGTGACACTGCCTCCTGGACAACACAAAATTGTAATTCTTGATGAAGCTGATAGGTATCCAATGATTATCTCTCATTTGGTTGATGATGGACAAACTCTATATTATTGTTTTTTTTTTTTATCTTATTCACGAGCTTTGGAATTTTATTCTCCTATTCCAGATCATTTTGTTCCATCCAGCAGCAAACAATTCTAGCTAACAAATTTATTTTTATACAATTTTTTCTGGTATATTTTCACTTTCATGAACCCCTTTCCAGCATGACATCTGGAGCGCAGCAAGCCTTGAGACGAACCATGGAAATATACTCAAATTCCACCCGGTTTGCTCTTGCATGCAACACATCTTCCAAAATTATTGAGCCTATTCAAAGTAGATGTGCCATTGTTCGATTTTCAAGATTATCTGATCAGGAGATACTTGGTCGTCTCATGGTGGTAGTTGGAGCAGAACAGGTGGATGATTTTTAATATTAGCAGCCATTATCCTCATCTATGTTTTCTTGTTTCTGATTTTAAATTGACTGTTAAGATTGGTAATTTCTATTTTCATCATCTGCCAGTTTTTTGTTTCCTTTATCTTGCCTGTTCTCAAAAACCCTCCCAGTTGCTCACTGCAGCAGTGCCTTAAACCCAGATTGATGGAGCCTGAGCCGCTGTCTATAAACTTCTTAATCAATTAAACTACCTTTCTTGTGAGGGAACATATAAATGAGTTATTACTCCACGGAATGAGCATGCCTTGACTTTTGAAGGTAGTTCTAAGCTGTGAAAGTTGAAACAAGCAAGAATGGAGTGGAAAACTGACAATAACCTACTTGCAAATTTTAATGGGTTAATCACCATTTAAATGTGCATGATATTTTATCCCTTAAAACATGGTAGATGAACCAGGTATGAAGTGACACTGTCTGTCTATTCCTATTTAGTGACTTTTTGTGAACTAGGTTCAGATTGAAATACACCTTGATTGGGAGATTACATGGGTGGATGATGCCTGAATTTTCTCATGAAGGCTTACAAGTACAATTAAACTTGATGGGGACTCTTTGGCATGGCTCCCCAAGATTAAAATCTCAAATCACCTTTGATAGTAGAGTGTGTTTATAAACCTGATGTAATCATCATTGACCTTTATTTGTCTCGATGAAGGTCCCTTATGTTCCTGAAGGTCTTGAAGCTATTATATTTACTGCTGATGGAGATATGAGGCAGGCCTTGAACAACTTGCAAGCTACATATAGTGGATTTCATTTTGTAAACCAGGAAAATGTTTTCAAGGTTACAACTCAAAATTGGTGCATAACCTTGGTATTTATTGTCGCCACACGCTATGAGAATCTAAGGTTGGCAGTTGCTTTTCAGGTCTGTGATCAGCCTCATCCATTGCATGTTAAGAATATGGTGCGCCAGGTGCTTGAGGGAAAATTCGATGAAGCATGTTCTGGTCTGAAGCAACTCTATGATTTGGGCTATTCCCCCACTGACATAATTACAACCCTTTTCCGAATCATAAAGAACTATGATATGGCTGAATATCTGAAATTGGAGTTCATGAAGGTAAAACACCATTGCATGCCTAGCATTTCCTTCCATCTATCTAATCTATTTATCACACTTTTCAATAACATTATGAGCTTTCAGGAAACTGGGTTTGCCCATATGAGAATCTGCGATGGTGTTGGTTCGTATCTTCAGCTCTGTGGCCTGTTGGCCAAGTTTGCCTTAGCTCGTGACACAGCCAGAGCAGCATAGGTAAATAGTAGCTCTGTTCTAGTAATATGTTGGGCTAGGGTTGAAGTGGAGATCATCCTTGTTTAAATGTCCCAGAAACATGTTTTGTTATGAGAAACGGAACTTGATGGAGGGAGCTATCTCTTCACACAGTATCCTAAACCGTTCTCCTTTCAGCTGATGCCTGATGTCGCCGAAATGATAAAAATAGTATTGGCAGAATTGACGTTAGAAGCTATAATTGCTGCGTATCCATTTTTGTTGTTTTTCCTCGATGGCATGTCAAGCTTGTTTCTTGTTACTTTTTTAATCAATCATCGTCTCTTGTTCATATTTACTGTTTTTCATTGGTGATGAAATTGTTTTTAAAAATATTTTTTATTTTTGTTATTTTTTAAAATTATTTTTAATATAATTATATGAAAATAATCTAAGAATATTTAAAAATTAACTTTTAAAAAATAAAATAAAAAATAAATTTTTTTTCAAAATTTTTTTTTTAAAAAAATATCAATTTTTAACAGCAAAACTTTACTCATTCAAATGATCATTTACTGTTTGTTATGAAAGGATTATTTGGGTGGAAATGGATCGTTGCCAAAAGGCCAGTCCCAAAACCCTACATTTTATAAGCCCAAAATATACATGTCCTGCAAGAGGAGGGAAGGAAGGTTTAAGGGACTTCGTTCTTCTATATCTACTGCCCAGAGTTAAAATAACTAAACTTGTTAAATTTGTTAAATTAGATAGAAAAATTAACCGAATCAATATGATTCTACGATAATACAAATCTTATCAATTATCCATATCTTGTTGGGCTATCTCTTCCGCCCCTCTAAGGCATAGCCCTATCGTCCCTCCCTCCCCCGCCTACCCCCTAGGACTGCCTAGGCTCCCTCCCTCCTCTCGGTTTACTGCCCTCCAAGTCTGCCTAGGCCACCTCTTCTCTCCTGGTTTAAAAATAAAAAAAAAAAAACTCAGTATTTTTTTAAATGGAAATGCATGCATAATAAGACTAGTAGATAATAAACATTTATTTACTCTTATATATTAACTTAAATATTAATTTTAAAATTTATATTTAAAATTTTTGATATTTTATTTTATTTTTTTGATATTTTTATATTATTTTCATGTACCTATGTTGAAATAATTTGTTAAACCTAGTACTAGCAACATTGATGTTGGTACTAGTAACAATGCTGATAATCTATTTAATAGTGATACTTTTGATAAATGTATTAGAAATCATGAGAAAAATGATAATAATAATATTGATTTTAGTTCACAGAGCAAGCCAGCAAAATATTTAATTTAAATTTATTAGTTTTTATTTAATGAAATTTTATGGACATTATTGTTTTAAAATATATTTTTTAATTATTTTAAATTATATATAAAATTTAATTAATAAAATTTTATGACTATAATTATATTATATTATATTTAAAAATATTTTATTTATAATTTTACGATATGATATTTCGTGTAAAAATCGTGACTAAAAGAGATAGGCTAAGGGTTGACTCTGTGACCCAAAAAACACATAAGTTACGGTGGATTTTTATTAGGGTAGTCATTGAAATCTTTTGAGAAATAAAAAGATTAAAACTTAACGTACAAGTCATAATAACCAAATGCATTCCATCAATGATTTCATAAAAAGACCATCATGAACTGGCTAGGAAAGATAATTCGCATTCGTGGAAAATGGAATTTTAAATAATTAAATGAAGTGGTCAAGATGAATTCAATTTTAAAATTTAACCCTCCTTCCCAGAAGAAAAAAAAAACAGAGGATGTATTCGACACGCTGCAAGGCCGGATGGTTAGCTGACTTTGCTCCTGGTGTTTGGGCCTTTTCTGCCCTAATAAGCAAGAGGAAAAGGCCCAAAGACACCGGGAGAAGGGTTTCTTCGCTAGTTAAATTGGAGAGGTCGTTACCTAGATAGGGTTGTAATACCAAGAGGACCATTTCCTACCAGCAGCAGAGCGGCGTCACCACTTTCATCCCGCCATGGTTCTCAAGTAAGCCTATCTCTCCTCCTCCTCCTCCTCCTCCTATCTGTATTCCATTCGAATGAATTATTAACTTAGTGGATCTAAGATGTTATTTCTACTTGTATCCCCTTAATAAATACCCGCTGATTTTATTGTTAAATGATGCTGCTGCATTTACCTGTACAGTGAAGTTATTGTTAGACGTGGTTGATCTAGTTATTTATTTATTATGTATTAGTAAAGGTCTAGAACTTAATTTTTGGAATATGTAGGACTGAGCTTTGCCGCTTCAGTGGTGCCAAGATTTACCCTGGTAAGGGTATCAGATTCATTCGCTCCGATTCTCAGGTGAATAATATATGATTTCCGGATTCTTTCTTATGGTTGTTTTAGTAGTTTTTTTTTTTTTTTTTACGTAAATAATGTATATTGCTATTTGATTGATGAAGGTTTTCCTCTTTGCCAACTCGAAATGCAAGAGGTATTTCCACAACCGCCTTAAGCCTTCCAAGCTTACCTGGACAGCCATGTACAGGAAACAGCACAAGAAGGTATAGTATGTCTCAAATGGATCGTAATCTGCTGGGCTCTCTTTATGAATCTACTTGTAATTTGGTTGTTGTTTATTCATATAGGACATTGCTGCTGAGGCTGTTAAGAAGAAGCGCCGTGCCACTAAGAAGCCTTACTCCAGGTCAATAGTTGGTGCTACTTTGGAAGTCATACAGAAGAAGAGAGCTGAGAAGCCTGAGGTCCGTGATGCTGCTCGTGAAGCTGCTTTACGGTACACTTTATTTTCAACTCTTTTATGGCTTGTGAATTGGGAGGTGCTATTCATGGTTTTCGTTTTCTAAGGCAGTGGATGTGGATTCTTTGCTTTCCATTGTAATGTTGGTTTTTGTTATTTTCAGTGAAATCAAGGAGAGAATCAAGAAAACCAAGGATGAAAAGAAGGCAAAGAAAGCAGAGTTGATGGCAAAGACACAGAAGACTCAAACCAAGGGTGGTCCAAAGGGTGCTGGACCTAAGGGCCCTAAGCTTGGCGGTGGCGGAGGAAAGCGATGATTTTCTTATTGTTTCTCTTATATATTAAGTAGTTATGGCACTTGATATTTTCTTATTTCCATCATTCATGTATGGATATTTTGTTGGTCTCGGAGGCCAAATTCCTTTAATAGATTTTGCTGAGGATTTTGGGTGGAAGGCGTTGTTAGTTGAAGCTTGATTTCTATGCCATCATCAGTTGTTTTATTATCTGTGTTTTGCAAGTTTTCTTAAATCGTATCAAAAGTATCAGGGATCTCTTGGGCAGGCGGACCCATGTTGAATTAAATCCTTTCCAAGTCGGATTTTTATCTGTCTTTGTTAATCCAATTTTAGGTATTCGTTATGTGCTCAAGGATGGAAGGTGGATGGTCGATTATCTCACTTTTCATGTTTAGATGCCTAGGCAACTGAAATGTCGATTATCTCACTTTTCATGTTTAGATGCCTAGGCAACTGAAATGGAGCTACTTTTCATGTTTAGGTGCCTAGGCAACTGAAATGGAGTTGCATTTAGGTGTCACGAGCAGTCGGAGAGAAAGGAGGGCATTGTTCAAGAGAACTAGAAACCATCAATTTCTATTGAACTACTGCTTGGGATCCTCACCTGTCCTTGTTTTTTCATCGCATTCCTTCCATGGCTTTCTCATATAAGCCTGCTACTGTGTACAAGATGGGTAAAACTGTGAAACAGCTGCCTTCTGAAGGGGGGGGTCCAATAGCAGGAGATGTTTTGCAGCATATTCCAACCATCTCAACATTTGTTTTAGCCGGCATGAAGCTCCAAGAAGAGCATTCCACCTGGGAACAGTGGATTTCATCTGTGAAGCCTGTTACAAGTCTATCAAAACCCTAGCTTATTCTAAGAGATCTGCCCTGCAACCACGACGTTCAGCCTTTGGCACCATGTCATATTCTTCAGTAGCGAGATGAAAAAACCTTTTTCGTTCGTTAGCAAGCCCCAAATGGTGACATGATCAGACTAGATGAAGGGGAAGGCTTGGCTGTGCCAAGGATCAAAGCTGATGATCAAGTTTGGAAGATGTTAATGGGTTGGGAGCAACGAACAATTCTGGATATCCTTCCATACATGGCAATGGTCTATTGGGCAGTATACTTCTCCGGCTAACGATTTGTATGAACTGCAAGTATCATTGAAAGTTTAAGCTGTTACACGACAATATTTGCAGCTCCTCTCAACAATTAGAACTTGGTGGAATGAGATAAAAAGAGTGAAGTTGACGGAGTATTATACACCTGATATTATCACAAACAATGCTCTGGCCTACATAAACAGGGTAGCCTTAACAAACCCATCAATCGATCTAATTCCATTTACCCAGCCTCCTGTTCCACATTCCATAGAACACCGGCTTCCCCTCCTCGACAAAACCCAGATCAACAAATCCACTAATCATTGAGTTCCACGAAACCACGTCATATTGCAAAACTAATCAACCAACCACCCAATTTGTTTTATAGGTCACTTGACAAGCAAAGCTGATTAACCCACGGGCTGAGTACATGCTAGTCAAACTATTCAGCACAAACACCAGCCCATTAACTTTTTTCTAACCTGGGACTGAGAGCATGGCTTGTCACAAAAAGGTTCATCTTGACTTGCCAGACTAAGACACTAAAGGTGGTTACATTGTTTTTAAAATGATTTTTTTAGAAATATATTAAAATTATATTTTAAAAATTATTTCTGATATAGAATATGAAAAGGATTTAAAAATATCAAAAAATTAATTTAAAATAAAAAAATAAATAAAATAAAAAGTTCAAGATTATTTTTGAAATAAAGCACCCAACACCCTAAGAGTACGATACAGAAGAGGAAGACAAACCTCTTGGCAATATCCAAAAATATGTCATATGAAGGGCAAGTCCAATGGCAAGGGTTATTTTGGAGAGCTAAATCTTTGAAATGTCTCTTTAAATAATGTATATGTGGTTTTTTTATTGATGTGTGCTCCAATGGCAAGAGGCATTTTGGAGAGCCATTTATTTTATATTATTTTAAATATAGTATAATTATTTTGTATATAATTTAATTATGCAATTAATTATACAATTAATAGGATAAAGTTATATAATTAAATATTTTTTTTTAAAAAAAACTTTCAACAATATAATTATTAATTTTTTAATTATATTTAAATTAAAAAAAATTATTTTAAAATAAAAAACCCCGTAATAATTTAAGTTTATATCAATTTAAAATTTCTTTTAAAAAACACTCAAACATTATAATTTTTAATTTTATTTAAATAAAAAAAATCAAATTTAAAATAAAAAACTCGCCAACATTTTAAATTTTAAAAAAAATAAAAAATCCATCAAAAATTTCAATTTTATTAATCCAACATTTATTTTTATATAGATAAAAATATCTCAATAAATACAAGATAAACATAAAAATATCTCAACAAAAGGAACTCGCATAAAAAAAACTGAATTTTATATTTGGAAATAACGGTACCTGCAATTGTCAACAAAGATGATTCCTTTTATTTTTTAAATCGTTGGCTTATTGTCTTTCTTCTTATAAATGAAACAATAATATTTTAACAATAATAAAATATATTTTAGCTTCTCTAATCGGGACAGCTACAAATAGCTCCTCAATCATTAAAAAGCTATTTTAACTCTTAAATTACCTGTATCGTTGGAGTGCTTTAAAATAAACTAAAAAGCTAAAATAACGAAGTTTTAGATATGGCTCCAAAACGGAATTGCGCAACGTGTTCCACAAGCACTCCAATCTACCTCAAACTTCTTGTTTCCCATTCCTATTTTATCCACGGCAAATTCCCCATGTGGCTCATAAAAAAAAAATCCATGTTGACTAGGCTCCGAAGGCTTATGTTTCGGGGCCGTGTGACTGTCTAAATTAAAATGACTTTGAAAAGAGTCATTGCCAGATGGCAGATAAAGGTGAAGTAGCTTCTAAGCATCAGTTTGCAGCCGGGCCCGGACAACCAAAACCAACTGTCTTTGCGGGGTGCGGGTGGTTCTAAACTCGTTATGCATACGCTTAGTGCTTTTGCTAGTCAACGCGCCAGGATTCGCAAATCCTTTCACTCTCCACCACCGAAGACACGGAGGCACCTAACTCTTCCAAACGCGTCTTACATTATCTTCTCCGAATCTTGCACTTAAACATTTTTTGTTCTTTATTACCCTTTTTTCAAAACTTTCAGTTATTTTCAATTGCATCCCTTAATCAAAACTTTTAATCTATTGATTGTGTTTTAGATTTGGTCCACTCTCTTGGTGTTTATACTTTAATTCTCTTGTAGAATTCATTTTTTCTCCTCAATTTGGCCTTTCAATCCAAAGTTATTTACCCTCTATTCTTTTCAAAGTTGGTCCTCGTCCTTTTAAATCCTTTTTTTTATTTTCTTTTTTCAGGTTTGATACTTTCAATCAAATAGCTTGCGTCTTAGGTTCACATTTTCTTACATATTTTATTTTTTAATCTCATTACTTGATGATGATATGAGGTTACTTCAATCTAATAACTTGATCAGTAAATTCGTTGATTTAACTCTACTGGCTCTCAACCTTGTTTTTAGTTTTAAATTATTTATTTTCTTTCAAATATTTTTTCATGGTTGCATTTTTTTTTAATATTTGATTTGTTAAAAGTTAGACTTCATGGCTTTTTTTTATTTGGTATTTTGTTTTATTAAATAGCTAGGGACACGTGCTTTATAACAAGGGTTGATATAGATTTTTTTTTACTAATTTTTTTATTCCATATTGTTCTTTTGAAAAAATAGATTCACTTTTCCTGCAATCTATTCTTCTTGATTTTTTTTCCTTTTTCATAAAAAAAAACACTCAAATAAAAATAATCTCTCCCCATGACGTCATATATGACGTAGAAATAAAAACAAAAGCAAAAAACAAAAAAACCCACCGCCAGTCTCTCGCACGCGAAACCATCGAAGCCCACGTAAGATCGAAGTGAAAGGAAGGCGTGACCCACGTCACCACGTAGCGAGTAATCAACAGTTCAACACAGGCATGACTCACATATCTAATAGGATACAGAGATCGCAGTTTTCCATTGATGACACCGGTTAAAATCCTCCAGAAGTTACATCCTGCTCGGTAACTGATTTCAGCAACCTCCTTGTAAGCCACTTCTCTATTAAGCCCCTTCTCTATTTATCACATATATAAACTCACAAAGATATTGTCTACCCCCAAGAGCGAGAGACAATGGCAAGTGGGGATTTAGAGAGAGGGACAAAGAACAGAGGAAATAACTCGAATATCCCTTCATACTATGTTGAAACAGCAGAGAACAGATGGACTTCATGGATAATTCCCATGTTTGTTGTTGCAAATATTGCTGTTTTTATTGTTGTCATGTATGTCAACGATTGTCCTAAAAAAACTCGGGGTATTGAAGGTAGTTGCGTGGCTAAGTTTCTTCACAGGTTCTCTTTTCAGCCGCTGAAGGAAAACCCTCTGTTTGGCCCATCTTCTGATACGTAAGTTTGTTCTTTCTTTGCTTAACTTTGTCCAAATTTGTGAGCTTTTACAGTCGTTTTCACGTGCGTTTGGGTTTGTTTCTTGGCTGGGCGTTGTGTTTGATTTGGGTGTGAAAATTTGCTGATTTTGAATTCAGACTTTGAGATATCGGGTAGTGCTTTCTTATACTTTGATTTAGATGATCTTTTCTTTTGCTTAGTTACTGGTTCTGACTCTGGTATTTTGTTATGATTGTTATTTGATACTGTTATTTAATGCTTGGGCTCAATTTCTTTCATTACAAAATATAGTACTAGGTGTTCATAGGAAGTATTTGATTAGCAGTTATGTGTTTTATCTTGCTGTTATTGAGAATCTTATTCTCCACTTTATCTATCATGAAAAATTGTCCTTTTATGTATTAAGACAGTGTGGAGATTTAGGATGATCCACAAAAGTTTTATGCACTTTGTTATGGAGCTGAATATATCCACCAAGGGCTCTGGAAGTAGATTAAACTATCTATTAATTCACTGTGTTTCCTCCTCTTAGAGGTACTGCACTTTTCAGAACATGAGGCTGTTTCCTGTATATGGTTTATAGATGAAAAGCTACAGGATTAAATTTTATTATGTAATTCATAGACTTACTGTGCATATGATCTCTTAAGTGCTGTAGATTCGTGTTTTCATGGGTTTGATTGAGGGTTGTGACGACATGAGTAGTGCTGCATGTCAATAAGTTCTTACTCGAGCAAATCTTTGTTTGTTCAAATCGATGTGCCTTTACTGCTTGGTAATATGGTATCTGTAAGCAGCCTTCTAATTCATGTGGTGGAAGAAAAGAGCTTAAATTCTGTTGAAGAATTTTGTTCGCTGATCTTTTTGTACCATTGATTGTGCAGATTGGAAAAAATGGGAGCTCTGAAGAGGAACAAAGTGGTGCATGGACATCAAGGGTGGAGACTCATCACATGTATGTGGTTGCATGCCGGGGTTATTCATGTGCTTGCAAATGTGATAAGCTTGATCTTTATCGGGATTCGTCTTGAACAGCAATTTGGTTTTGGTATGTCATTTTCTCTTCTCTTGTCAATTTATATCAGCACTTGTTGATCACGAGCCTTCATCCCATGTCAAGATGAAATCAACATGCTTGCAAATGGAACATTCTGCAGATACATATATGCTTTCAAATGTTATAAATCACGGACTGGAAATATCTTATGCCTCGCTCAGATATTATTATTTTTGCACTTTAAGCACATCATCAAGTTCTTATTCCAGTCATCATTGTGTTTGTAGCATTTTGTTTAAAATCTGATCATCCTAATGTATATTTCGGAAAATAATCTGGCAGTGCGAGTTGGGATTATCTACCTAGTATCAGGATTTGGTGGGAGCATCTTGTCTTCACTTTTTATTCAGCAAAACATTTCTGTTGGTGCATCTGGTGCTTTGTTTGGACTTCTTGGAGCCATGTTGTCAGAGCTTCTCACCAACTGGACAATCTACTCCAATAAGGTATGCTGTTAACCGTTCCTTTCTTTTGCATACATATGAAAGTTATGTGTTCTCCTATCATCTTAAGATTGAGGTCGTGTTTTATGGGCGAAATAACTTGAACTAGGAAATATTTACACACACCCAGCTTTTCCATGGCTATGTGGTCTTGAATTGTTAGTTTAGGCCTTAGATTCTGTGGTTGTTTCATATGGTTCATATATTGTAGCAGATGTAGATGCTTTCCTGCTACTTATTCTTGGAACTAGGACCATGAAACCAAGACATTCTATGGAGACAGCTTTGTGGTGTGGTTGCTTAAAAAAAAAAACTTAAACTGGATTCAAATAATATGCAACTCATAACCACTCTCATTTTTGTAGATTGCTGCTCTATTCACACTTGTGTTCATCATTGCCATTAACTTAGCTGTGGGAATTCTTCCACATGTTGACAACTTCGCACACATTGGAGGTTTCATCAGTGGTTTTCTCCTCGGCTTTGTTTTGCTACTTCGTCCTCAGTTTGGGTGGGCAGAAAGCCGACATTCTCCTGCTGATGCTCGTGTAAAATCGAAGCACAAGGCTTACCAATATGTATTCTTGCTAGCTGCTGCAGTGTTGCTTATTGTTGGGTAAGTTCAAACCCTAATTTATTTATTTTATTTTTATCGAACCAAGCAAAAGAGATGGGTTGGATTAATTCAATGCTCCTCCTTTTGTCTCCCCAAACTCCAACTTATCTTCATGAAACCAAGTACTTGCTTAAATGTGTGTTTCTAAAAGCAAGTTTTATCAGTGCAAAACTTGTTTATAATGTCGTTTAACTATTATGTACATTGCAGATTTACTTTGGGATTGGTAATGCTGTTTAAAGGAGAAAATGGGAATGATCATTGCAGCTGGTGCCATTACCTTAGCTGTGTGCCTACTTCAAAATGGAACTGCCAGAACTGATGAAGATCTTCCGTACTTAAGCTTTAGTTTGATAGTTTTCTTATTCTTTCCATCCTTTGATTTTTATTGGTTTTCATTTGTTCATTTGTTTGTAATGCTTTCACATTTGTACATGGAAATGAAACTGGGATTTAATATAGATATCAAAGAGGATTAAAATGCTATCCACAGAATGGTTTTCCATCACAAATGCTTTGCTAACAAGCATAGAGTGGTCTGATGCAAGAAAGCTGTCATTAATGCTGTTGAATGGGCCATCATAAATACGTAAAAGCTGTTTTAGAAAGAAAGAGTTAAGACATCTTGGCTCGTGACGTTGACATGGTACCAGTTGCCACCAACCTAGGATAGTTGAAGGGTTACAAGTCATTCTTGCTTGTTGGCTTAAATGTTTTTTTTTAAATAAAAATAATTTATTAAAAATATATAAACTTTATTATTTTATCTTTTGAAATGGTTACATAAATAAAAATAATTAAAATGAAAAAATTCTAAGCCCGGAACACAATTATATTTGTTAGGATTAGGATTTCATAGTATAAAAAAATTATTCATGTCGAATTATTAAGAACACATAAATGATAAAACGAGAGCACACCTGAATCCATATTTGAAGGTCACTCTTTAAAATCGTACAGATGGTCTTCCAAATTAATACGTTTTTTTTTTTAGAATCTTTTGATTTTTTCTAATTTAATCTTATTTTCTCTAATGATAGAATGTCAAAATGAAAATGAAATAACACGTGTAATCTGGGGACCATGATCATATATATAAGTAATCAGGTGTCTTTTGATGTTCATGTTTTTTGGCATTCTCACCATTTTGTATTCCTATTTTAACTCATCATTAAAATAATAATAACTCTCTAATCTTTACACATTAAAAATCTATATTCTATTAGATATATCAAAAATCCAATTGTCTAATAATATTTGAGAAATTATTTTTAATTAGATTTCATCTTATTTGACAGTCCACAAATACATAATTATTCTCATACAAGTTCAATATTGGATTAATGATCCAATAATATTTTCTCTATTTAAAAATGAGAGGTTAAGATTAATAAACCGATACAAAATAAAGCGAATTTTTTTTCATAATTCAAATCAAGTAGACTATTTTTTTTTTAAATCCATCTATTTTATTATGCCGAAGCTCACATACCTTAGACAAAAACAAGGCTATTTTCCCATGCAAGACATGTCTCATATTATTCTTTATAGTATATGAAACACGTCCATAGAAAATATTTTTATGAAAAAAACAATTAATTTTGGCAGAAAATATCTTGAGTCCGCGGTGGATAGATATAACAAAAAGTGGGATTTAAAATCGCATGTCTCATGTGCGACGGCCATCGCGGCCGGAGTTTGACTGAAGATTCTGAAACGACCCAATACCCTAAGCGATATAAATTTTGTTTTACGGTGCTCTGTTGTTTGACATGATTCGAGATTGATAGATATCTATCCGATTGGCTCTCTTCCACACAGCTATCTACAGAAGTGTGCAGATAGGTGGGCCACCTAAAAGCTTGCGGTTGCGCATGGGAGGATCAGGACATTGCATTGGGATACTCGAAATTTCTATTTGGGTGTGAGAAGTAGTTATAGATGAATCAGATTGAGGCCCTGCCCTAATAATGCATGGCCTGGGGCAACTCCATGTTTCCATTTTAATGTTATATGAACTGATAAAGAAGCTTTAATTGACCATCGGTGGTCATAGGACAGTCCGTAGCCATGTCTATCTGACTTGTGACCATCACAGCCACCGACATTATCTTTCCGGTGTACTGATCCACTTGTGGGGCATGAGCTACCCTTTAAAACGCTGACAATATTAATGCACCTAATCGTTCTTCTTAGGGGAAATTGATGGCGGTGCATGGCTATTGTGTATTTGTCGTCATGATGCAACGTATGCTAGGAAACAAATTGATTCCACAAATCTATTACTACTATATATTTCTGAAAAGATTTTGAAGAGAAGCCAAATACAATTGGATTTTGGAGATGAACACTACTGGTTGAAGCTTGATTGCCCTTCATACAGAGTAGTTCAAAAACACTAGATGTATGGTTTCCATTGCATTCTTGGAGTCTGATGCTAATAGTGATCAGATGCTGATTAGCCACAAGAATAAACACAGCTTGACAGTTGACATAGATTAATAGAAGACAGATCAAGTGTAAACTAGGTTACTCTCATTTGTTACCCAGATTAGAAGCTACTCCAAAAACTAAAACCACTGAAACTTCGTTTTAGTATTTTTGTCCAATAGGCATTCCCAGCCTGTCTAAACGACCTGATCCAGGGTAAGCTTTACTTGTAAAACTTGCACGCAAGGCAGAAGCACGCTGTGCACTATTCGATGTTTGTTCACCGGAGCCGAAAACCAAGTACCTCTTGGTAGAGCTGGATCCCTCATACTGGGGTCTTTGTTTTGGGGCGCTAAGAGATCTCACCTTTGCCCTTGAAGATTCAGTATTGCACATATAATTTGGGTAATCAGAGTATCCACTCATGAAGCTTCTAGAGCCACCACTCCTACTGGGAGTGAACGGACTTCTCTTACCACTGCCACCCCTTGATGATGCCGAGTAGAATTGCGGGCTATTATCGGCTGTGCAAAATGCTTCCTCAACCTCATGAGAGAATTTCAAAGGACTTGAAGATTGTACTTCACCAGACGAGGGACTTGGAACTGCTTGATGGGTTGTGGAGTCTTTTGATGTTGTGAAACTATGATTACATTGATCCGCAGACAAGGAAACGTGAGAAGAGTGAAAGAGATTTCTACGTTTAGGAGTAATATGTGATTTTCCAGAATCAATCCCGAGAATCTTGTCAACATCAATTGTGCTATTTCCTGGCAAAGGGACTTGATGATCCCATGTTCTACCATCCATTCGATGTTCTGACCAATTGATGGTTAAGTGTGCGTTATCTTGATCACCAATTGCTCTGCCTTTAGATTTTGACCCAGTTCTCTGTAAATGTCGAAAACAGGTCCATGAGTTCAAGGTCAGGATTCGAACAGTCGAATAATCATCCAAAGAGAATGGGATAAATATACCTTAAGCATTGATGGTTGTTCATATTTTCCACTCTTTGCCCGAATGACATGATCAAACTTTTCAGGGGTTGGCGGGCCCTGGAGGAAGTTTAAATATGATCAGTACCACATAACCTAGAAAAAGTTAGTACAGGCATTTATTTATTTAAGCCCATTTTTGAAGGTTGAATTTTATTGCATGATATTGCTCATTGATTTGTATAACTACCCTCACTAATCCCACCAAGCTTTACATAATTCAAAAACCAATATAATACATTGATATTAGCAAAACTCATAGACATTGTTATGACTTGTATTGCAAGGCGTTTTAGAACTCTGATTGATCTCAAATTTCACCCCCCACATAGAAACATAGCTCTAGAAACATGCCCCCACTAATCCCACCAAGCCTACGAAATTCAATAACCAATATAATACATGTACCTTAAATCAAAGTTGTCTAGAGCCAAAAAGAAAACTTGTCTACAGGTCTAAAGAAAAGTAGCCTTGAGTCCATGAGCAATGCAATTCACTTAAAAAAATTTAGCACAAGGAATTCAAATACAGGAGGAAAATCGAGTTCCGCTTACAGGGAGGTGAAAGGTGGAAGACTTGCTGCTTGAGTGGGAGGATTCAGAAATCTGGGCACGTCCTGCACGTGCTCGAGACTGCGCTCTCAGCAATGCTTGCATTCGATGAAGCCACTCTGCAGTTCGCTTCCTCTCAAGATGACCTCTTACCAGTGCCTGAAGTCTCACCAATGCTTTTAATGCTCTTAACGCTCTCCTTGCCTAGAATTAATCCAGCCAGAAAGTCACCAGGTTAAGCCCAGATTAACATTGCCACTTGGGTGTTTTTTGAATTACTTTAAAATGCTTTGAATACGAGGATACAAAAATCATAAAGAAAACACCTAAAAAAACAGTCAAATTAGTGTTTTTTAAGGGAAAATATCACTTTCAATTAATGCGTTTGCAGAAATGCCCAATCCTTTAATTAAGCACGCATTAGTTGCATTTATTAATAGACAAAAAACAAAAATTATCTCAAGCTGGTCACAGTTTCACACTGTTACATTCACTATATATAGGACCATCAATTTGACAGAACAGCTTGAAAACACAAAGGTAAACAGAACAGCTCACACCAGCTTAAAATTATAGAAGGAAACAGGACAGAAGCCTTGGAGAAAGCATTTGAATGTCCATTCAAAGTCCCAGTTGAGAATCCCATCTGACACTACATACATTATAGAAGACAATGACATCTATCTCACTACCCGCCCTCCCCTAAGGGAAAAAAGATAAAGCATTCCACGATCCTTGACTTAGTGATACCATAATAAAACAACTAGCCCGACTTTCATCTTTGGACTTGAAGGAAACATTTACACTTTTTAGCTACTTTGGTACCCACTCTAAACAATACCCAGCAACTAAAAGTATTCAGAGTTAAACCATCGAACCCTCAAAAAGTATTATTAAGGTTCAAACAATCGGAAATTTTGGCAAATTTTAAACTGCCGTATTTCTAGTCAACCATAAAAGAAAAACTACAAATATCCTTGATTTTACTGCTAGTTTATGTCTAATCCTGTGGCATCAGTCTGCTAGAGCCAAAATTCATCCAACAACTATTGACAATGGGAGCTGGGGCCTACAGTTTGGAATATAATACTGGAATTAGACAAACCCATCTTTTTAAATAGAGCATCTCGTTGAGAAAGTTATTATCATAGAGACGCTAGTGGTCCAAAAGCAAGCACCTGTACAGCAATTTCCACATGAAATCAAAAGGCATTTAAGCTACAAACATATCAATCAACTAAACAAACACACATCCATCTAACCATCTAGTAGTAGGCTACGACTTTAGAAGTAAAAGGTTTGCTCTCCTGTGATCTTAGATTCAAGCATAATGGTTATTAATATAATAGTCACTATAAACTTACATGAATATTAACTTCATATTCTGTCAAGATGTGGGCAAGTTAACCCGACACCCGGGTTAATTTAAAAAAAAACTAAACAAACTCCCGATAAAAGAAAATACTCCAGTAATGAAACTTCACAGAAATAGCCTTGAAATTCCCAACCAAAATAGAAGAAAGTTAAAATTTTGTTCCACACGGATTCACAGCCCGGCACATGGAAGTGACTACACCGGTACAAATATTAATACTGGGCCACTGGCACCATTTATGGTTCGAATGAAGGACTTGTAAATGGAAAAAAGAAAACCTCCCATCCAAAAAGCAATTTTATACGGACTTTTTTAAAAAGCAAAACGACAAAACAGAGAAGCTCAAGTGACAATGCAATGCAGCTATGCAGAGATTGTTTTAGTAACATTGCAGAGTAGGCAACTTCAACTTCCACCCAATCTTTTTAAGAAAAACACGCTTATATTTTTTTTCATAACTAAATAGTGCTAATCCCAACAAAAATGGCGAAAAAACATGACTAGCTAGAGATAAATAAAATTCTTGAACAGGAGGAATGAACGTTAAGAAAAAAAGTGAGGCGAATTATATTACCAGGTAGCCACGAAAAGCAGCTTCAATCTTAACAGCGGCCAAGTCTTCGCGTAAGCCAGGACTCCCACTAGTGTACGCAACACTGTTACTAGCACATCTCCCGCTACTTGTTAACCGCACCACCTCTGCAGCTGCCTGCGCGGCAGCAACTGCAGCCTCCGCAACGGCAGCAGTAGCGGCAGCCACAGCGATGGCATGCTTGTTCGGGTCCTCCTCGAACTCCTGTCCGTACAAAACGCCTGCTTTAACGGCTTCCGTCTCTTTTTGATGGTGCTGGTCTTTTTCACGATGGGACTTGACAAAACTCCATCTCCTTTTTTCTTTAGAACGAGTGGTTTGGGGGCAGTCTGGTGGTGGGTCGGGTTTTTTGAGGCCGAGAACGGCACGGAACCATTTGGAAGCTTTGCCCATCAGTGAGAAGGAAGTGTTGAGAAGGTTATGGAGTGTTTGGGGTTAGCATTAAGGGGGAGGGGGAGGGCGAGGGGGGGGCTGGAGTTGAGAGAGGGTGAGGGGGTCTGCTGGTATTTCGCTGGTGGGTATATAAATCCGGGGAATTTTATACGATTTGGGAAACTGATGGCAGAATTTAGTGGGAGTGTTTAGGGCAAAGCGGGAGTCTATTCGCTTTGTTGACGCGTGTGGTTCAAACGTTGCATGCAGCTTATCTTTCGGTAATGATGACCTTCTGGGTTATTTTATCTGACGACTCCTTTCTTTTATATATGAAATTGGTTCCTTCTGCGTGCGCGCTCGCGCGCGTGTCTCCCCCTCCTCTCGCGTTCCGGTACCATCATCATACCATCATCATATGCCCTGGACTGTACATTAATAATAGACGCACATTGCATTACAATTGCGGATATGATCGCTGTAATATAAAAAAAATAAATTAAAGGTTGATAACATGTTTCGTAATAAAAAGAAATTATAAACTCCAGATATAATATTTATCACACCTTTATATTTTTTTAAGAAAAAATAAAATAATTAACTATTTAAATTTTAAAATCATGATAATTTTATTAAAAAAATAAAAATAAAATAAAATATTTTTTAATCAATTTAATATTGAAATAGTAAATTGATAAAATAAATATTAAATTGAAAAAACAACGCTATTCAACTTTTTAAACTCATATTTCGAGTCAAGATATCAACATAAATCCGTAGAAATTTTTAATATATTATTTTAAAATAAAAAATATTTTAAAAAATAATTTTAATTATATTCTCAAACGACATCTTTACTAGCCGGTCAACCTTTATTTTCATGCCCAGGGATATAATTTATTGTAATTATTTTAAAAATCAACATGACTAATATAATTTATTTGAATTTTTCATCACTGTAATTTGATTTTTTTAAAACATATCCGATATTTAACAAGCAATTATCATACAAAATACACTAAAAAAAATTAATTTTTCCTAATTGCATTATTGTTGTTAAATTAAACAATGACGCAGCTCCTCCGCTCCTTTTCTCCAAATCTTGTCTTTCTTTTCTATTTCTGCTCTTCATTTTTGTTTTCCGATTAAACCTTTTCACCACACAATTGCAAGAGACTAATTTTAGATTTATGGTAGAAAGAATATATTAAAATAAATAAGATTGGAATATAAAATACTAAAAAATATACGAGGCCTATTAAATTTAAAACAATTTTATTTGAGTCTACAAATTTATTTTATTTATTTTTCGTTCACATGCTTGAGAGATGAAAGGAAAAATAATTGAGGAATAAAGGAATTGGCTGTGACAGTTGAGCAACTAAAGCAGCCAAGCTTAATGTCAACTCCATTCAATAAAATAGTTTAATTAAAATGGATTTTGCCATTTATTTTACCGAAAAAAGCAAATTATTGCTAGCATAATATTCCGTACTCCAGCAGATGAACCTCCCACACATGCAGCTGCGACTCCTGCGAAGACCCCGATCGTGCGAGAAAATCTGAACACTGGTTAACGAATGGTTGAGCTTGGAAGTCATTTTCTGTCCGCTGAAAGCAACCTGGTATTAATTATGAATGTGACCCTAACGAGGATGGCACACAGAAGGGTTCGAGCGAGCCGCTCTCAAAGCTTTCATCGAATAAGAATATTCAATCTCTCAGGGGGCGAATCCTTTTCAATAGCCAAACGAATTCCTGGCCATATAACTCAGCCACCAGATTTGCTGTATGGCCAATATGAGCAGAAAACCCAGTTACCAAGAGAGAGCCCCGGCTCACACCACCACAACCTGCTCTTTCCCACCATCAACATTAAGCTTCCAAAAACCTTGTGCAGGCGGCACCCACTTAACAGACCGATAAGGAGTGCCGGAATTAGCCAAACTACAATCGCCGAAAGCAAATTTATAATGATCAATGCGATTATCTCTCCATGAATCACCTCTGCATTACGGCATTTCCAAACGCACCAGCAAGTCCACACGAACACCCACCGTTCAAACCACTGCTAGTACAATCAACCTGCAGCCAACTACATTAACCCTTCATGAAAAATCACTCCAGTGAACAGTGGGCCCTTTCAGGGTCCCGAAAAAGATGTGGCTCAGATTCCGGTATCTCACTTCATCTAAAACCTGGAGGAGAAACAACCATATACACGTCCGTGCCTAACTTTGTTCTTTAGAAGCCGATCCCAGGCAGCTAATAGAATAATAGCCTGTCTGCATGCCTTGAATGAGCACAGTAAAAGGAATCGAACTACGAAGAGCATTCAAATTCCATCCACCATCAGAAATATCACTAGCTGCTTTCATATGCCTTACGTGTGCCAATCACCCCCCAATTGTCAAAACAAAAGATGCAATGATGCTCACCATTACTAGCCCGCCAAAAAAATCCAGTCTTTCAGCTGAGAATCCGTTAAATTCAGCTTAAATTGTCATCTTACTGGATTAATGCCATCTACGTTCATCCTATAAATCTGACATGAGTTCATGAATGAAAAAAATAAAAAAATCTTGAACGCGACAGGAAGGCAAATGGAAAAACGTGGCATGGAATGATGGGAGCCGTGGAAGAACCTGCATCGTCTGTCCTGATGCGACTGCACGTACATGCCTCCAAATTATATTATTACCCCCATAAATGTTTTTAACGGGAATATTATATCTTTTTCCTTCTCATGACGTGGAATCAAAATCTCACAAAGTGTTAAAAATTGTGATTTGAGTTGAGGCCCACAGACGCTACCGATGTTATAATTTTATAGCATGTGGGGAGTGGGCCTCTACATCAACCTATCGGATTTGAAGGAAGATAAAGATCTCCTCGACAGAAGATGGCGTCTGATACCACAACGCAATGGATCCCGTTTTATATATCCCTTTTTCAGAGCGTTTTAAAATTGTTTAAAAAAACTTCAAAATTTTTAATTTTAATTTTAATTTTTTAATATTTTTAAATTACTTTTGTATATTCTGATATTAAAAATTATTTTTTAAAAATAAAAAAAATATTATTTTTATATAAAAATATTTTAAAAACAACATAAACCACTGTACCAAATATTCACCATATAACTTGTACAACGCTACACTGATCGAAGACTTTCTACATTTTTTTTTTATAAAAAAACAAATAACACATCTTAATTTTTTTGAATAGCATCATATAATATGCTGGTGATGATTTTCCTTGAATAAAATAAAATAAAATATATTGCTGTTTTGTAATAATATATATATATATATATATATATATATATATATATATATATATATATATTTATTTTTTAAAAAAAATTAATACTTGAACATCAAAACAGCATAAAAATAAAAATAAACAATACAATCCATTTTTGATATAAAAACACGCCAACTGTCAGACCGTACTTACACTTTCAAGACAGGTCTATTTGTTCTGGCTAAGTTTAGCCCGTCAATTTTGACCCTGACAACAAGTTACGATCCGTACTTATACTGTAAGGTAGCTACTAGGAGTGTATTGTTTTTTTTTTTTTTTAAATATTTGTTTTTAATTAATATGATTTTGGATCTGCTTCTTTATGCGTTCACGTTGTTCTTCTTTAAAAGTACCTTTTTATAGACTACACCAAGAAGAGCCTACATATCATTACTATCTTTCCTAAGCAACTCACTTACCTCAATATTATTAATCTAAGTTTTTTTTTTTTTTTTTAATATTAATTTTTTTATTCAGTTATTTATCAGATAAATATGAACTCAAATCCCATCACCATCCTTTCCAAACAAATTATTCTCTAGACCACTAGTTTACTAAAGATATATAAACATCCATAATAAAAATTACATAAATTATTATTATTTTAAAAAATAACCCACAAAAAATATCCAACAAAACCAAAATTTCATGGAAATATATTTATGAAAATTTAAAATTATGATCGGGTTTCAAAAAAGCAAAACTCGGATAATTTGTTGAGTCAACCTCGAAACTTGGATGACTTGATGTAATCCAGGTAAAGCCTGATTTTATTATATATGTGTTTTTATTAAACCTAAAAATATTAAATTAATTTATAAAAACCTAGCCTTATTTATATGTTCTTATAGTCTACAGTAACATGGGATGCTTCTTAATTTTTGTTTCATTTTGAATAATTATATATATAGTCAAAATTGATATGGTTGTTTTATAATTTCTCGACCTGATATATTAATCTTAAATATTTTTTTATATTATAAGAATGGGCTGATCCAGACCCGAATCGACTACAAATCAGGTTTAACCAGTATAATTGGGAAACCTTAGCTGTAATTATTATTATTATTATTGCTAAAGTATTATGAACTCTGTAAACCCTCAAAATTAGAAATAAAAAACAAAAACAAAATACTTTAGCAAGGAGAGCAGTATTGATTTCCGGGTGAGGAAAGTTGAAGCACAATGATAAACGGAGGGTAATTTCACTGCGCGATGATTCTCTTGAGCTGTGAAGCTCACGGGTCTCATTGAAAACAACGATCCCTGCAATCAGCGGTTGGTAACTGGAACACTGAAAAGGATTGTAAGCCATCTTTTCACAACTTTGTAGGGATCTGACATGAGTTTTGCCTAGAATGTCGTAGGCTGTAGTGTCATTTCTACTGTGAAAAATCTCACAGGACTAGTAAGCCAAAGACGAGATCTAGGAACATTAGGGGGTGGGGGCTACCAACGGTAGCTAAAGATTTGGAATCTTAGAAAGGGAAGAGGGGAGAGTTCTCCGGCTGCTAGCATCTGGAATACCAAACAATGTGATCTGATATGAAGGCTTGAAATCCACCTGCTAAAAAAGTAAAAGGGAAGATTTCAAAGTAGAATTGCAATTGCACTGAAAGATTACCTTTTTATTACGCTGTTTAGAAGGGTGTTTTATGTTGATTTTTGAAGTAATTTTTGCTGAAATGTTTTAGAATAATATATTTTTATATTTTAAAATCATTTTTGAAACTTAATTCCAAACAATCAATATGCCTTCAAGGCCCGAGGAATAGCAAGAAATACAATGAAACAAAACGCAGTAGTGAGAGTGTGACGTTGAATTGCTTATTTATTTATTTATTGAGTTTTTCTTGTCTGTCAGCAGATAAAACGAGCCTTCGCTATTGCTTTCGATTCACCACTTCTTCCATTTTGGTAGGTTGAAGCTTTAAGCTGGCTTCAATTGGTGTTGCATCCTAGCTAGCAATCTTGAGGGTGTTTGGGAGAGTTGTTGCTGTAGCTTTTTAAAGTATGTTTCGTATCGAATAAAATTCAAAAAAAAAGAGAGATCAAAAGCACCCAAAAACGCTTTTGGATGGCTTCCCAAACACCCCCCTTGTTTCCACCTGGTAAATCAAGTTTATATTCTCATCGAGTGGCAAATATAACAACTTCCTTTTCCAATGTAATATATTTTGAGGCACCTGAATCCTTAACCTTAAAATTCCCAGCAAGTTTTTTCTCAAGTATTTCCAACTCGATACCATTATCACCTGCTAGGATTATGCCATCCACATAAACAATCAGGATAATAATTTTACGTTCTCTCATCTCAAATGCTTATAAGACATAACATGATCAGATTAACTTAATTTGACAGTAACAATGGCGTCTTACAATCTTTCCAAGTGTTAAAACCATGCTCTAGAAGATTGTCTGATGCCATATAACGTCTTTTTTTAGTTTGCAGGCTTTATGTTTGTTAATTTCTTGCTCAAACACAAGTGGTATGGTCATACAAAGCTCCTCTTACATGTCCTCATTTAGAAATACTTTTTTAACATTCAACTAATAAAAGAGCCGATTGAGATTCACTATTATTCAGACTGTTTAGAAGTGTAGTTGTGATTGTTTTTAAAAATATTTTTTTATTTAGAAATGTATCAAAATATTTTTTTTTATTTCTTAAAAATTATTTTTGATATCAATACATTAAAATAATCTAAAAACACAAAAAAATTTAATTTAAAATAAAAATATAAATAATTTTTTTAATTTTTTTCTTAAACACTTTTAAATCATAATCATAATAATAATAATAATAATAAATAACCTAAGCACAGGAAAAAACACTTTTTGATGCCATCACATGGCACCGTAACATTTCATTCCCATAATCGGACACAAGTTTTGCTAACCTCATCACGGGTATCAGCTGGGTTATGGTATCTTGTCAGCAGGACGCGTCTCCAAAATCATGTTGACAGGATATAATTTCTCGTTGTGCTGCTGGTTATGACATGAATGATCCAATCCTCACACGTACTTGTCATATAAACTTAAGCTTATAGCATACAGAAGTTAGAACGTATCCTCACCCCTCCATAATATCAAATAGTGAAACTAAAGAAAAAGGAGTCGGTCATAAATTCAGCCACTGTAATCATGACACGTTGAGTTGACAGTGTAGTGGAGTCCTACGCACTGGATCAATAGTTTAAAGAGCTGAGAGAGTCAAAGTAGGAGATCTGATCAAATCAACGCATGTTCTTTGCCTCCTCAACATTTAGAACTGTTTAGTCATGGGTGTGGATATTTGGCAGCTTAGTTAGTCAACATTATCTGCATGTGAAGTGAATTCTGCTAGGTCAACGCTTGATTCAATGTGTTTCAGGACTAAGATGAAACACTCGTATCACGGGGCAAATGAAGTGTCAAGAATGCAAAGGATAGGAGGACAGGGCTCATGCTGCCCATTGAGTCCAATTCTAGTACTGTTTTATTACTCCTACCAGACACAGAAAGAGCAATGAGGGACTGGGTAATTTGAGTTTGGCCCTCTTTCCTTTTTGGTTAGAAT